>JAZHRO010000044.1:0-1333125 GCA_037157565.1 Thalassia testudinum
CAACTCCAGTGGACATCTTAAGTTCGCGCCCACGTACGATCATGTGTGTGATTTCACGTGATCGCATGCGTGTGTGAATCTAACCCACAGGATTGCGCCGCGTGGATGCTTCGTGGTCACTCGATGGAGATCAGGTGGTTGAATTTCAATTTTTGTGGTGAGGAAGCTTCAGTGAGATTAGATCCCGTGCCATTTGAGTTGCGGAGAGTGCTTAGCCAATGCGCTAAGCCATCCTTTGTGTCGCGAAGAGGAGCACGGTGCGGAGGCTTCTCAGCCATTGGATCATGATCCAACAGCTAGGAATAGATGATGCGAATGAAGGTTGGGTGGACTGCTGGCCGGTGTTGGGCGGCCTAGATGGCACCACATGATGCCATCTGGATCATCCATCTTCATTCTGTTGCAGAGGGTGCCACGGTGCACGGATTGAGATGATTTCCACGTTGCCGGACTGCAATCGTTGCTCTGGATCTATCCGTACGGTCGAATTTTTCATTCGAAACCTATAAGGATGTCACATTGCCCCTTGGCCATTGATCTTCCTCGAATCACATAAGGTGATACGGGATTCCTATTAGGACGATCTTAGAGGAGCTGGACTCCTATCATCATCCTGATCAAATCCATACATTCGGTTCACCAATCTGAGACCCCAAAATAAATCTCCTTCTCTCTTAGCCATAAAAAGAATGCAATTAATCTAAAGTAGACACAACTACTCTAAATGCAGGATGATGCATGCTATGCAATATTTATAACATGAAATTCAAATCTAAGCCTAGGAACATGCTTGAATAGGCATTTTATCCTCAATAATTGTGTCTACATCAGTGGTGCTATCATGAAGCATCAAATGCCAAGGGACCCTTTGAGGTGTGGTGATGAGAACGAGGAATCCAACACAAATCATGTTGAGGGCCAATCTGAGGTTGGACTTAGAGGGATAACAAAGAAATTACAAAAAGAAAAATTTCAAAAACATCATTCCCTTCTTCTCTTATTAATACACTTGCAAGCTGAATTAAGACCGTTGCATATATGCACAGATGCTTTGATCTTTGGGGTCATCAAACCCTTGGGCAGGCTTGATGGCCAAAGAACCTTTGTCAACAAACCAAAACAATGGTCAATTGGAAACCGATAGGACGAAGAGGCCTTTATCTTGGTTGCTACTAGAGAGCCTTTGAGTCTAAGTCTTGAGATTTCGAACTTATTCTATGAGGGTTGATTAGACAAGGGTGACTTGACTTCTACATCTTAGCCCAGATGATTGTTCTTAATGACATAATATTTTGCTCGAGACTAGCAAATCTTAGGCATGGGGACATTTGATGGGTCCATTTCAATGGACTATTGTTAAGTCTAAGTTATCTTCTCCTTGCATTTTAAATACGTGAATAATTGCATTAGCTTATAAAATAATTGCATGCATCATTAATTAGATTTGCATACATTTTATTGCATTTTATAATTAGTTATGTATATAAATAATTGTTGTGTCTTTGTTGTTTCAGGAAAAAATATCACTTGCACCCACACTCACGTAAACCCAATGTTTCCCACTTTCACACCTGCATACACACATGTAATCTCCATGAACCAAAGCCACTTATCCAATTTCCCCCCTCACTACATATTTTTCTCTCCTCGTTTCTCTTTACAACGCACACACAAAACTCAATGCATGCACAACCCATCCCACTACTCATCACACACACCGAACAACGCATACCACCACCCACCACACATCTCTCTCTCTCTCACTTGCACATACACACACATGGACCCACTTCTCACGACCCTCACTTACCCGACAAGACATCCCCATGTATTATCACTACGTGACTTGAGTCCTCACTCGCACAGATCTCATTTACACGACCTGACTCTCCTTCCTCACTGGTCTCTCTCTGGCAACCCTAATTTCTCGTGCAGGCCCTAAGAGTGAGGGGAATCCATCTTCTCTTGCGACAACAGCCAACCTTCTCCATTATGCGATCGAGGGGAGGAGGGCCACTGCTGCTTGACTCCCATTAGTCCTCCTCCCCTCTCCTCGTCTCATCCATCATCGCTGCGCTACCTCACGCTCACCTCTTCCACCCTCATCACCACCACCTCGCGTCAACCTCCACCATAGTTACTAATCTCCTTAGTCTGGCCACCTTGGGTGCATCTCCTCCATTTTCACCACAACCACCAACTGCAACCACCACCAAACACCATCCCACATTCACCTACAGCCAGCACCCTAACCATCGAGCAGTACCACCATGACCTATATGTAGGTCCTGTGGATCTAAGAACTATACTAGAGGGGAAGGGTGAAGAGTATAGATGGAAACGTAAAATATATAAGTAAATAATGCAAACCACAAGTAAACAATCACACGAGTGCACCTTAATTTATAGTGGAAACACTTTCGGGTGAAAATCACTACCTAAGTCTCTTAGCTTAGGATTTTTCTGACTAGGCAAGACTACTCAATCCACTAAACTTTGTACCACTTGAATGAGTGTGGCACAACCTCTTACAATGGCCCTTCTCTTGAACACTTGAAGAGAAGCACAACAACGGGTCTTCAAAAACAACTTTGGACCTAAATCAAACTTGTGGAAAAAGAAATAATACAACTTGAATCCTAAGGAACCTTAAATAAAGAGAATCCAAATCTGGGATTTCCGTGGAGGCTTTTGAATGGAATGCTTAGAAAAGCATGGAAGAAAAAAGTGCAAAAGCACTTCAGAGAAAGAGTGGAGCACTTTTTCGTGGGAGATTTTGCTTTGAGTTGTGTGTAGAAAAAGGCTACCAAGGACCCCTATTTATACTAGAAATTCTAGCTAATTTGGAAGTTATTAAAATGTAGTAAGTCGATCAAAATAACTAAATTGGTCCATCAAAAAGCATTATGGTCGAGTAATGAAATTGTTTGATTGATCACCTATTGATCGATTAATATATTATTTTTATTGATTAATCTGTCAATTTTGAACTTCCTAATTTGACTAGCTTTGATCGATCTATTAAAGCCATTGGTCGATCAACCTTATTTGGTCGATCACTTCATATTATTGATCAATCAAGGATTCCTAAACTAAGGTTTCTAAGGTTATTTGCGATTTACGAAAATATTTGAGGTTTCTTACAAAAGATCTAGACTCAAGAAAATGAAAATACAATAAGAGACTCTTAAGATAGGTCTTTTCCTTTCCACGAGTCAAGATTGAGTCCTAAAAGATTAGTTGATATATAACATAATTTTGATGCATCAAAATTGAAGTATTAACATTGCCTCTTTTTGATGACAATAAATTATAATTATGCAAGTATGACAAGTGAAATTATAGAAAACTTTGCATAGAGAGTCAAAAGATAGCATCATAATATCTCTGCTTCAAAAAAAAACATCATAATATCTCCCCCTTTTTGTTTTAGCAAAATAATTAGAAGGATGCAATTGGTAGTTTCCCTCTTAAACAGGTAATCATAGCTATGAAGGATATATGTGCATGCATAATAGAAAGTTGTTATAAGAAGGCATAATAAGAAAAACATTGGTTGACTAAAATTGAATTTTGATCGTTTAAACAAGAAAAACATAGCTTTTCAAGAGTTTTCAGTAAGTTCTTTTAGTTGAGATAATCCTAATTCATGACAGATGTGATTAAACCTATCATTGGGTAAGGGTTATTGAAAATATTAGCTAATTGATTTTCTGTTTGTATAAACTCTAAGTTAATCTCATTCTTTAACACATAAGCTCTTAAGAAGTGATGTTTGACATCTATGTGTTTTGTTCTAGATTGTTGCACAAAATTTTTAGAGATTTAATGGCACTGGTATTGTCATAAAGAATCTTATTTTTATAGGTTAGGCAAAAATCTTCTAGGGTTTGTTTCATCCACAATAGTTGAGAGCAAGCTAAAGATGTAGCGACATGTTCAGCTTCAATGGCAGATAAGGAAATAGTATTTTGTTTTTCAGAGAACCAAGAGACGAGTGAATTTCCAAGAAATTGACACGTTCAACTAGTACTCTTGCGGTCCGTATAGTTACCCACATAGTCAGCGTCACAGTATGAGTACAGATAAAGTGTGATTGACTTGGGATAGAAAAGTCCTAAGTCTGAGGTGTGATTTAGGTATCTAAAGATTCATTTAACAGCATTCAGGTGGGTTTCTTTTGGGTCTACTTGAAAATGTGCACAGAACAAGTGCAGAAAAGGATGCTAAGTTTGCTTGCAGTTAAGTACAGTAAAGAGTCTATCATGCTTCTAAATAGTTTTTGATCTACAAACTTACCTGTTTCATCACTTTTTAGTTGAGGTGAAGCAGCCATGGACGTTTATTTTCCCATCATCTTGTCCATAGAGAATTTCTTTAGGATCTTTGCGGCATACTTGGTTTGGGATATGAATATCCCATTCTTTAATTGGTCTATTTGGAGACTAAGAAAGAATTTGAGTTCACCCATCATGCTCATCTCAAATTATTCTTGCATAAGCTTTGTGAACTCTTGGCTTAATAGATCATTGGTAGCCCCAAAAATGATATCATCAACTTAGATTTGAATTATTAGGAGATCATTGTCTTTTTGTTTACTGAATAGGGTTGGATATGCCTTTCCAATTTTAAATCCATTTTTTATTAGGTAATTTCTTAGCCATTCATACCAAGCTCGTGGAGCTTGTTTAAGCCCATATAGTGCTTTGTGTAATTTATATACATGATTTGGATGATCAACATTTTTAAAACTTGGAGGTTGTTTGACATATACTTCTTCCTTGATGAACCCATTTAGGAATGCACTCTTGACGTCCATTTCAAAGAGCTTGAATTTCATATGGGTGGCAAAGGCTAAAAGCATTCGAATGGAATCTAAGCGAGCCACAGGTGTATATGTCTCATCAAAATTGATTCCTTCTTCTTAGTTATAACCTTGGGCCACAAGTGTAGCTTTGTTTCTTACAACTTCCTTGGATTCATTAAGTTTGTTTCTAAAGACCCATTTTGTCCCTATGATGGTTTGAGATTCAGGTTTTGGTACTAGTTCTCATATTTATTCCTCTCAAATTGATTCAATTCATCCTTCATAGCCACAATCCAGTATTCATTAGTGAAGTCATCCTTTACATTCTTGGGTTCTAGTTGTGAGACAAAGGTTGTAAGTGCTAAGGTATTGATTGATGCCCTAGTTTGTACTTTGGATAAATCTCTGATTACTAGCTCTTTCGGGTGATCCTTCATATATGTTGTGTCCTTCGGTAATTTGTTTGATATATTTTCCTCTAGTACGCATGAAGGATCTCCTAAATGCTTGTCATCCTCATTTATAGAAGACTTAGGGTGAGATAGGGTTTCATTAAAGGATATATGTACTATCTCCTTAACAGCAAAAGCTATTTTGTTGTAAACTCTAGAAGATTCCTTCTATGCTTCGAGCATCAAACTTATCTAGATTATCCTTTGTATTCAGAATAAAGTATTTACATCCAAACACTTTTTAGTAAGAGATTTTGAGTATTCTATCATAATATAACTCAAAGGGTGTTTTGTTTAGTATAAGTCTAACTAAAGATCTATTTTGGATATAGAGTTTAGGGTTTGCTACCTTAGCCCAAAAATTTTGAGGTAGCTTTGACTTGCACAACATTGTGCAGGTACACTCTTGCAGAGTCCTATTCTTTCTCTCAACTACTACATTTTGAGGAGTTTCTCTAGGAAAGGCAAATTCTTGTTTGATTCCTAGGTGATCGCAAAAATCAAAAAACTATTGATTTTCAAATTCTCCTCCATGATCACTTTGTATCTTAGTAATCACATAGCCTTTCTCAGTTTGTAATCATTTCACAACTCTATTGAATACATCAAAGATAAAATCCTTACTTTTCAGGAAAGATACCCAGGTATATCTAGAGAACTTATCAATAATGATAAGACAATAGAGATAACCACTTAGGCTTTTGGATTTGGTTGGTCTGAACAAGTCTAAGTGTAGTAACTTTAGGGTCAAGAAGTGCTAACCACCCATTTTGACTTAAAAGAAGTTTTAGTTAGTTTTCCAATTTCACAAGAATTGCAAACACTAGTAGAACTCTCGACGATAAATTTTTGACCGTTTTACAATGGTCGCTAATAATAATCTTCTCGACCATTGTAAGGTAGAATGTGAGACTGGGGCTTGCAAGTGATGGATTCAACCCATTCAAGAACATGTATCCATCACATTCCATATTGCCGGTGGTACTATTAACTTACAACTTACCTGCATGGCTATGCATGCAATTCACATTCATGATGTTGACCCTCCTTATCCCAAGACCCAAGCAACTATGAAATGCGATAGATGTTTATCTCTAGCCATTGATTGATGAACTGAAAGTCTTATGGTACAGTGGTGTTCAAACATATGACGCACAGAAGAAACAATTCTTCCAGTTGCATGCAGCAGTACTGTGGACAATCAATGACTTTGTAGCAAATGTGAATTTGTCAGGATGGAGTAGGAAGGGGAAGTTCACCTGTCCAATCTGTATGGATGATACTCGTCACCTGAGATTGCCAGAAAGCAAGAAGTTCTGTTACTTAGGGCACTGCAGGTTTTCGCCCATTGAACACAGATGGCGAATGTCACAATTTGAGGACAAATTTGATGGTAAAGTATGTTGGTATTCGTTGAGGAATCCGAAAAATAAACTCAGTACAAGTCCTGTTAGGTTGTCGAGGATGAAAATCATGGAGACATTGCAACAACTCGGTGAAATACGTTTGGGTCATCTTTTCAAGAATGACTTGACTTCCTTGAGACATTCAAGGTTTAGGAAGAAAAGCATATCTTTTATGGAGCTACCATAATGGAAGGATTTGACTGTGCGACATAATTTAGATGTTATGCACATCTAGAAGAAAGTAATGGACAACATTCTTGATGTATTAAACCTAACAAACAACCTAAAGGATACAGTTAGAACAAGGAATGATATGAAAATTTTGGGTATTCGTCCTGAGTTGCACGTTGAAGGAGGGTCTCACTTTCCAGAAGATATATACAGTCTTAACGGAGAGTAGAGACAAAAGATTTCCTCATTCCTTAAAGACATTTGAGTTCCAGATGAGTATTCATCATAGCTTTCACATTGCATAAATGAAGCATAGAAGAAGATTACTAGGTTAAAAAGTCATGAATCTCATGTGTACATGCAAATTTTATTCCTACTAGCAATACTTGGAGTGATGCCTGATTCAGTAGTCGATTCTTTTATAGAGATGAGCAGATATTTTAACATAATCTATTCAAAGACATTAGATCCTAAATTGCTGGAGTACTGGGATAAAGAAATTGTGATCACACTTTGTAAAATGGAGCAGATTTTCCCACTTGCATTCTTCGACGTGATGATTCATGTCATGCTTCATCTTGCGAATGAAGCAAGAATTACTGGATTCGTATAGTACAGGTGGATGTATCCAATTGAACAATATTTGAAGAAGCTTATAGATTATGTCTTAAATAAGGCAAAGCTAGAAGGGTCAATCGTGGAAGGATATCTTGTAGAGGAATGCATTAACTTCTGTGCCATGTACATGAATGAGACAGACAATTGATTTAATCGTCTTCAATATAATTATGATGGAGGATTTAATGGTAATGATGAAGATTGCCTATCCAAATTTGACATTGGATGAAGATCGACAATCCAAACAGAGTTCAAGCCCATCTCGAAAATGAACCGATGATTGGCACACTTGTACATTCTAAAGCAAATTCCAGAAGTTGATGAATTTTACACTGAATTCAAAGAATTCTCTATGCCATCTACACACGACTTGCAGTTCATTGATTGGTTCAAGGATCGTGTAAATAAACTAAAAGAACAGGGGGATCCACGGTGGGTATAGGATTTTGATGTAATTGCTGATACACCTTTGACATACGGATGCTATCATTCGGGTTACATAATTAACAGATTCAAATTCATAATATGGTCCATTGATGATGTGAAGGCCATGCAACAGGTGGGAGTCATCGTCAGTTGTGACATAAGCACTGGTTGTGATGGGTATTATGGTCAAATTGAAGAGATTGTGGAAATGGATTTTAGGTTTGACCGTAGGGTGGTTCTACTCAAGTGTGATTGGTTTGATGTTTTCAAAGAAAGCATTGGATTCAAAGTTGATAAGAAACACGATTTCTTGAGTTTATGTAAAAATCGTCGCATTCTTCAGTCATCAAAACCATTCACATTAGCTTGTCATGTAGCACAAGTATTTTACGTGTCTGATAATAGTAGAAATGGATGGATAATACCTGTTAGAGCTTTACCATGTGAACAATACAATGCGGGAAGAGATCTCGACCCAGATGTTGACTCTGAAGCATATCGGGAAAGCCCACAAAATGAAAAAGTTGCCTATGGTGCAATGGATATTGATATATAAGGTAATTTGGCATTCATATTAATTCATATCCCATAAACGAAATTATTAAAGAAACTGAGTTTTAAAGCTTACATGTAATTATTCAAAGCTTATATTGATCATTTTTTTCAAGCTTATGTTTTCTTATTATTTCAAACTGAGTTTTATTTTATTGCCATGTCAAATTCTCAGATTCTTTGAGGTTCTTCCTTGTGTTCTCTATTATGGTGAGAAAGCTCTTTTCCTTTTACATGTGGGGTGTGCCCACTTACATTTAATTTACGTAATACTGGTAAATTTGTGATTATGTGGGGTGTGCCCACATTTTTTTTGTGATTATGTTGGGTGTGCCCACTTTTTTAAATTCCATAAACGAAATTATTAAAGAAACTGAGTTTTAAAGCTTACATGTAATTATTCAAAGCTTATATTGATCATTTTTTTCAAGCTTATGTTTTCTTATTATTTCAAACTGAGTTTTATTTTATTGCCATGTCAAATTCTCAGATTCTTTGAGGTTCTTCCTTGTGTTCTCTATTATGGTGAGAAAGCTCTTTTCCTTTTACATGTGGGGTGTGCCCACTTACATTTAATTTACGTAATACTGGTAAATTTGTGATTATGTGGGGTGTGCCCACTTTTTTAAATTCTTGCTAAATTTATTTATTTTTTATAATGTGGGTGTGCCCACTTTTTTTATTCTTGCTAAATTCATTTTTTTTATTATTATGTGGGGTGTACCCACTTTTCTCGATTGGATGTTTAATGTTTTATATGTTATTCAATATGGAGAATTGAATGTGAAGAGGAAAACAAGAAGAAGGAGTGGAACGGGAAAGGGGAATGGAGGGGTAAAGGGGAAGAGCGGAATGTGAAGAAGAGGGAGGGGAGAGGGGAATGGATGTGCGAAGGGGAATGTAAAGAAGATGCAGGGGAGATGGATTGTGAAGAGGGAGGAAAGGGGAAAGGATGTGGGAATGGGAAAGGAATGTGAAGAAGAGGGAGGGGAAGGGGAAAGGAATGTGAATACGAAGGAGGGTAAAGGGGAATGGAGGGGTGAAGGGGAAGAGGGGAATGTGAAGAAGAGGGAGGGGAAAGGGGAATGGAGGGACAAAGGGGAAGAGCGGAATGTGAAGAAGAGGGAGGGGAAGGGGAATGGATGTAGAAAGGGGAATGTAAGGGGAGATTGAAATGGAAGGGATAAGGGAGAGGGAATGTGAAGAAGAGGAGGAGAAATGGATTGTGAATTTATTTTTTTTCTATGCTTCTTTATTTTCATTTATTTGAAAATTTGTTTCATACAGGATTTTTGAGAAATCAAAATATATAAAGGAAATACTATCGAATTTTTTTAAAAATATCTAATTATTTGTTTTGTTTTTACGCAGGTTATATTCAAGGAGAAGGCTAATAGGAGTGGTAGAGATGATGCCACCTCCCAGCAGCTTGAGGCCCCCTGCCAACAGCCTCAGCCTTAGGCTCACCGTCGGCAGCACCTAACTCAGTCCCCCTGTGAAGAGCCCCAAGTACCTCGACAACAGTTTCTGAGGCCTGGAGATGTGGCTCGATATCTTCAGAGTTAGGGGAGGGGGTAGGGGGAAGGGGAAGAGTCTGATGCCTCCTCCATCGGATTTCTCGGCAGAGGATCCTGACTACAAGGAGGATGCACTTGCTGATGAGGACGAGGAGGAGGATAGTACTTCATTTGATGAGGAGGTTGGGTTGGATGACTAGCTAGAGTAGTTGGCTGACCTAGATCCTTCTCAGCCGGGATGTTCTGCACCACCCTCTTGTAGTATTGGTATGAAATTAAAGTTTGGTAAATGTTACGATTTATTTATTTCTTTGTTATTTTATTTTATGTTATAATTCTATGTTACAGGTTCACGTAGGGGAAGAGGTTCCATGTGGAATAGGGACTTAGAGAGAATTCTGCGTGGGGTCCTCATTTCAGTTAGGATTACACCAGTGGGGGAAGCAATGGAGTATCCTCCATTCATCAGCAGATTGGGTACATTAACGAAGGTGGTCATCCCACTATCCTACTTCGATTGGAGGAAGGTGCCAAAGGAGTTGCAGAGGTAGCTCATCCAAGAATTAGAGGTAATTGGTAAAAATTAATAACTTATTTACATTTCTTTATATAACTTTAAATTATGTAACAATTACTATTCTCCTACTAAACAAGACCATCTTCGATTGGGGTGACAATTTGAATGTCCCCAAATATATCATCAAGCACGCAGCCAAGATTTACAAAGATGGGAGGTTGGAGATGAAGAGTAAGGTAAAAGATAAATTTTAACTATATTTGTTTATTTCCTTTATCATAATTCTAAGATTACTTCTAATATTACAAATATATTCTTAGTATTATAAGAATAGGAATCATGATGAGGCATTGTGTAATGGGCCTCTTCTGATACAGTTGCACACTTGGAAGGAAGCATGCAAGCATTGGCATGATCCAGCGATGCAGGTAAAAAGTATTGCATATATTATCATTTAACTAATTTCTAAGTTAATAAATTGTATCTTTATTTCGGGAGTAAGCCAAGAAGAATAAGGAAAATAGGGCTAAAGCTTCCCGGAAGACCCATGTCTTGGGTAGGAGGAGCATAGGCGGGATGAAATCCCTATACGTTAGTATTTTTAATTATTATTTTCTTTTAAACCTTACAATATTTTTAATTTGTTTCAATTAATTATTTCAAAATATTTTAGTTCACCATGCATGAAGGTGCCCAGCTTGATTAGGTAGGAGTATATGAGGCCACTCATAGCAAGATGAGTAATGAGGGAAACAGATAGTGGCTTTATGACACATACCAGCAGAGCCATGTAACTTAAAATACACAATTCTTTTATTTCATTTCGTAATTATAATTAAATGAAATTACTTAACGTAATTCAATCTCTTTCAAGATAATATGGTCAATTTAATGCATCCTCTTGATGATGCCAACTCTGGTACAGTTTAGCAGCCGCTGACAGTAGAGGAGGCATTTCGGATCGTCATGCCACCTAAGCATGGCGGGTATGTTGTAGCACAGGGAGGAGCGAGATCGTCTCCACCTGGTATAGGAGAAAGGGGGCATCATCCTCTTTAGTTGAGGTACAGGAGATGAGGAAGGAGATTGCACTATTACATCACCTCTACGAGGAGCAGCAGATCGATGAGTTGACCACGCAGGTTAGGGATGACTCAACGCAGTTCAGGGAGTTGACTTAGACTATCAAGGAGCTCCTGAGGGTACTTCAGCAAGGAGGTATCGATCACCCATCCTTTCATCAGTTTAGAGATTGTCATGACTGTTTTGCGACGTTTTATCAGGTTTTTAAAGGATGTCACGTTGTAGTATAGCCGAAAAAATGTTCAAAACAAATAAAGAGTTTATTACTCGAAAATTGGAGTATCCTAGGTCGAACACAGGGAGCAATCTAGGTACTTTTAAAAACTTGAGAAAACAATTGGTACAATGAGAGAATTATAAAAATGAATTGCTAAAAAGAACATAATTGGACATCTGATTTCTGTATCAGACGTCTTAAAATGAAAGTCTTCTTCTTCTTTTGTTGTTGCGTGCCTCTGATCTTCTTCTTCTTCACTGGTCTTCTTCTTCTTATTTTGATTCTGTCTTCTATTAGTCCTTCTTCTTCTGCCTTGCCTCTTTCTATTTCCTCTACAGTATCTTCTTCTTCTTCCTTGGCGAGCCTTCTTCTTCTGAGTTCTCTTTTCTTCTGCACGGCCACTCTTCTTCTGCTTCTTCTTTGCCTTGCCTTTTCCTCTGATCAGCCTCTCTTCAGAGCTTCTTCCTTCTCCTTCCTGTGGCGCTCTGTTCCTGCACACAAGGTAGCAAAACCTATCCCTTCCCTCTACCCGCACGTATTTCTCTCTCTGCAAACCACTCACAGGAAGCTCTCCCAGAGTCGGGTTAACGGGTCGGGTTGCGTACCCAGGGACCAGGCGCACCGGCGTGTTTGGTGCGCGAGGTGTGCTCGATAGTGTCGGGTCGGATCCCGCCAGGTCCGCGAGGTGAATCCGCGGATGAGGCAGGTGTGATGGGCGAGGGACCTCACCCCAGGTGTGGTCAGAGGTGATAAGCCCGTATCACAAAATCAATTTAAACCACTGAATCATTGCGAGGCTTACCAATGTGGGACTATCCTGTCGCCTCTCCTCGCGCTCGCTCGCAGGAAGACCTCTTCGCAATCTCCTCAGCTGCAGCCTCGATTCTTGTTAGTTGCTGGCTGGCTGCCTTCGCAGGAGTCTCCCCAATCCGCAGCAGTTGAAAGCCTAGAGCTCGGAAGAAGATGCTTCAAGGTGGCTTTAATGGCAGTCGAGCCTCAGAACCTGTCAGACACGAATACGGCCTCTCGGCCTAATCAAACTATTGGGGAACCTTCGCCATGGCACGGCGAAGGTGTTGAGCTATGCGACAGGCCGCGGGGTGGCTTAGGCGTGCGTGCCTAGGTTGTCCTGTGGCCGGAAAGATGGGTGTGTTCGGTGGCGTGTTGAGTGAGTGCGGAGGGATTGTGGAGGGGCGTAGGGCGTTCAGTGTGATGAGGTGGAGCTTCTGGGACGGTCGGCGAGTTGTGTGGAGCTGCGGATCGACGGGGGCTACTCGCTAGAGGGTGGCTGGAGACGGGGAAGGTGATAGTGGTCAGGGACAGTCGAGGGTTGGTGTGAATGAAATAATGTGGGGAAAAGAAAGAGGGGAAGATGGGGAGTAATTATAACCTACTTGCAGGGATTAAGGGGGCCGGAGAGGCGGGCAGTCGTATCGACTGTCGCCGAAGAAGAAACACCCAGAGGGAGAGAGAGGCGACGAGGAAGTGGGCAGGGAGGCATGCGCTTGGTGTGGCACGACGCAGGAAGACGAGACGAAGCTGGCTCTGCTACTGGTATGGCAGCAGAGCGACGAGAAGGAGGAGTGGTCACCGGAGCTTGTGGGTTTCCTGCTGGAGAGGGAAGAGAGGAAATTTTGAGGGATTCTCCGCCAAGACAAGCTTGCCTCAAGCGGCTGGTCCTGGGGTTTCTTTTAAAGGCGCAAGCAGAGGGTCAGATGCACGGAGGGTGAGCAAAGCTCTCACCGGAGGTCGCCGCAGGTACAACACCCATACCTCTCGAGCATTCGCATGAGAGGTATGGTGCAATCAGGGCATGGGGGGCTGCTCAGGCGGTAGGGGACTTCTCAAGGAACCCCCCTTTCACATCTGAGAGCAGCTCCCTTGGGAAGCGAGGAGAAATCCTCCTCGAATCTTCGCCGGAGTATGGGTCTTCTGCTGCATTGGAAGAGGGACCGGAATGCAGAAAGTGACAACAAAAGTTGAGGGGGTTTTCGCAAGGGTTTTCAAAAGTTAGGGGCCAGAATGTAATTGGGTGGGCTATTTTGTAAAGTAGGTCAAGATGACCTTCCATTAGGTCCAAATTTTGGTATAAACCTAATTTGGACCTAAGGAATCCAATGGTGAAGTTGGATTTTAGGTTTGACCATGTTTGACTAGACATTTTGTGTAAAAACCCAATTTAGGTCAATTGATGAGCTAGGACCCTAATTTAGGTCAAACTAGGTTCCAGAGGCCAAATTGAATGTTTTAAACCCTAGGGGATATTTTTCCATGATTTTTAGAGGGTTTATTTGATTTTTATACTGATTGGAACCTTGTTGAATTAAACGGGTCTGTTTTAGGGTTACCAAATGTCATTTAATTCCAAGATTGCACATGAACCCATTTCTAATTGATTCAACCGACTTTTCATCTTATTTAGACCATTTGACCTATGCTCTATCTTTGAGAAATTCCGTTTATGTACTGCAATGGTAAAATTGAAGTTTTAACCTTTATTTCATGTTTTCTTCTCAGAGCACTTATTCCTCCAATTAAGCCCTCTTCTAAGTCATGTAGGAGCTTTTATTCTCTTTATTAGGTCAAAATGAGCTAGTTATGGCTCATGATGAGGCTCTCATCATACCCCCTTGCCTAGCTTTTGCTAGTCCCTTAGCAAAATATCAAGGTTTTAACTTCCATTCTAGACCCTGAGTGTCTGTCAACAATTATGATAAGTGCTTCTCCTTTTCTTTTGTGATTAGGTCGAAATGCCAACAATAGGCCTAGAGGTACTCAAGTACCAACCAAAATCCTAACCTGATCTGCTTTAGCCTCAGTCCTTTGCAAAGGTTTCTAAGGCCCACAGAAACTAACCTAGGGTTTGTTGGACTCCGCGGTTAAAGCACCCGTGCCTGAGACATTTTCAGCCTAGGTTCAGTTTGTAGTGCATTTTTGTAAGAGAGAGATAGAAGATTTATTTGTTTGGAGAGCTTTTCTCTCTCTTTTCTTTTTTTATTTCTAGCTTCGGATTAGCTTCTCAACACGGTCTGTATTGGATTCCTCGTCCCCATCATCAATCCTCAAGGGTCCCTGGCTATCGAGATTTCGAGATAATCCCGCCCATGGCAACCCCTAGAACCTTGGCTTTCGAGATTTCGAGGTAATCCCGCCCATGGCATTTCGAACCAGCAGAGTGCTTACATGCCCCCAGTAGGATATTTAAATAACCTAAGAGACAAGCACCGAGGAGACGATATGTTGTTATGCATCTTCGAGGGGAATTTCCCACCTCTCCGCGCCGGGAACTCGTCCAAATCAACTTGTGTTGATTGGCCGCTCCTAATCTAGGTGACTTTTGCAGAACATTAAACGCTTTTGCATGATTTGGATATTTATGCGCACTGAACCAGACTGTGTGTGAATTTGGGGTGCTTAGGTTACCGAATCCCGCAAACCAAAGGTCAGTTAACGAGGCCGAATACTTCCTAAGCCTTAGTCCTAATACTTAAGCTTCGCATTTTCCCCAACCTCTCGAGGATTATCCAGATTTTAACGGATACATGAATTTTTAAGCTAAAGAATCTAGCCCAAGAGGCCTAAAATCAGCATTCCCGCTAATCTCTTGTTATGTTACCTTAGCACTTTTTCTCTTTTCTTGATCTGGTCTAGAACTTCCGTTAATCCCTTAATCTTTTACTAATGACTATTTTTTTCTCTTTTTCATTTTGTGCTCCTTTTTTGGCATTTTACTCTTTTCCTCCTCTCATTTTGTATGACCCTAAATTGTTTCTCCCCTCCTTCAAGTCTTTTTTTTTTCAAAAAATTTTTAATTTTTATGGTGTTTTTGGCGAATGTGAATTTTTTTGTTTAAAACCTTTTCTTACAAGTTTTGCACTTTCATACCCCCCCATGCCTAAGATTTGCAATTTCCTCATTGTGACTTAGGGGGTTTCAATTTCAGCTTAGTTCATGCATTAGGACAGGTGTGTGGTGTGTGAACGGGTCGAAATGACTTGTTGCGAACGATTTCTAATCTCGGGTAGGGATACCTGAGGTGAAGTTGGCTATTCTAATGGATGAATCCTAATATGAATTCCGCATAGAAATGTCAGAAACGGTTTCAGGTTTTTCAAAGAATGATGGGTTGCCTCCCGTTAAGTGCTGAGTTTTACGCCATCAGCTGGGCGCAATGAGCTCAAGAGGAATGGAGGGTAAAGGATGACTCAGCCAAATTTATATCGGTCCTGTCAATGAATGGTTTGAGTCTTTGACCGTTCACAACAAAGGGTTCGGAATCGTGGCTGAGTGGGATGATTTCAATGGCTCCATTTCCAAAGATTTGTTGGACTAGGTAAGGTCCGACCCACTTAGATTGTAGCTTTCCTGGGAATAATTTGCGTCGGGCATCAAAGAGTAAAACCTTTTGACCAGGATGAAAGACCTTTCTAGAAATGTGTTTGTCGTGAAAAGCTTTAACCCGTTCTTTGTAAATTCGCGAGTTCTCATACGTGTCGTGGCGTAATTCATCGATCTCACTTAATTGAAGTCTTCTGTGGGTTCCAGCCTTAGAAAGATCTAGATTACAATTCCGTATTGCCCAATAGGATTTATGCTCCAATTCGACGGAGAGGTGACATGCCTTCCCGTAGACTAGTCTGAAGGGAGACATTCCTAATTGGGTCTTGTGAGCGGTCCTATAGGCCCACAATGCCTCTGGAAGCCGAGAAGACTAACCTTTTCTATCAGGTCGAACAGTAACCTGAAGGATTTTCTTGATTTCTCAGTTTGATAGCTTAGCTAGACCATTAGTTTGGGGGTGGTAAGGAGTAGAGATTCGGTATGACACCCCGTATTTGGTCATCAGTGACCTGAACTGAGCGTTTGTGAAATGGGTCCCTCCGTCGGAAATTATTGCTTATGGAATCCCGAACCTTGAGAAAATGTTTTGATGAATGAATTTGATAACAACTTTATGATTGTTGGTTCGGGTCGGAATGGCTTCTATCCACTTGGACACGTAGTCAACTGCGAGTAAGATGTATTCGAAGCCATCCGAGATCGGGAAGGGTCCCATAAAATCAATCCCCCAAATATCAAAAATTTCGCATACCAAGATCGGCTGTAGAGGCATCATGTCTTGATGGCTCATGTTGCCCAAAGTCTGGCAACGGGAACATGCCTTACAGTGATCGTATGCATCCTTGAAAATTGTGGGCCAGTAAAAGCCACACTGGAGGACTTTTGATGCGGTTTTATGTCCTGAGAAATGCCCACCGCATGCCTGGTCATGGCAGAATGAGAGTATGTCGTTGATTTCCACTTCCACGACACACCGTCGAATTATCTGATCAGCACCAATGCAGAATAGATACTGGTCTTCCCATAGGTAATACTTGGCATCGGAACGCAATTTGTCCTTCTTGGCCTTCGGCCAATCGGACGGAATCTGATGTGATACTAGGTAATTTACTATATCCGCGAACCATGGAAGACCTGTACTGATAGCCAGGAGGTGCTCATCAAGAAAATGTTCTGTGATGGGTCCGGAAGGGTCAATTATTTCAGAAGGAAGACGGGACAAGTGATCAGCTACCTCATTTTGTTTTCCCGCTTTGTCACGAATCTCAAGGTCAAATTCTTGCAACAGCAAGATCCATCGGATTAATCGAGGTTTCGCGTCCTTCTTTGCAAGGAGATGCCTCACAGCTGTGTGATCCGAGTATATGATAACACAGGAACCCAGAAGGTATGATCTGAATTTTTCTAGGGCAAATACTACAGCTAGCAGCTCTTTCTCAGTAACCGTATAGTTACGCTGAGCCTCATCCAGTGTTTTGCTGGAGTAGTAAATGACCACAGGTTTCCCATCAATTTTCTGCCCCAAAACCGCTCCTACGGCGAAGTCAGATGCATCGCACATGATATCAAAGGGTTGAGAACAATCAGGGGACTGTAGGATCGGGGCTTGGGTGACTCGATCACGTAGGATCTCAAATGCTTGAGTGCATTCCTTGGAAATTTCGAAAGGTACATCCTTGGAGAGAAGAGTGGTCAGGGGGCGCGCGATTTTTGAAAAATCAAGGATAAATCGACGGTAAAAACCGACGTGCCCCAAAAAAGATAGGATGTCCTTAATCGAGCTAGGCATAGGGAGCTTGGAAATCAGGTTAACCTTAGCTTGATCAACTTAGATGCCTTTCTCCGAGATTAAATGTCCCACGACAATTCCCTCAGGCACCATAAAGTGGCACTTTTCCCAGGAAAGAACCAAATTCACATCAATGCACCGCCTGAGTATTTGGACCAAGTGTTGGAGGCAATCGTCAAATGATGCTCCAAAAATTGAAAAGTCATCCATGAAGACTTCCAGATAATCACCTACCATATCTGAGAATATGGCAAGCATGCACCGCTGAAAAGTTGCAGGTGCATTGCAGAGACCAAAAGGCATCCTTCGAAACACGTACGTCCCGAAGGGGCAGGTGAATGTGGTCTTTTCTTGGTCCTCTAGATAGATTGCCACCTGGTTGTAACTGGAGTACCCGTCAAGAAAGGAGAAGAACCAATTTCCCACTAGTTTCTCGAGGATCTGATCAATAAACGGTAGTGGGAAATGATCCTTCTTCGTGGAGGAATTGAGTCTTCTGTAATCAATGTAGACTCTCCACGAGTTAGCTATTCGGGTAGGAATGACTTCTCCGGCTTCAGTCGTGATGATGGTAAGTCCTGCCTTTTTAGGCACCACCTGTATTGGACTCACCCAACGACTATCGGAGATCGGGTAGATGATCCGTGCATCTAACCACTTTATGATCTCCATTTTCATGACCTCCTACAGGTTAGGGTTTAGGCATCTTTGCATTTCTCTTGAAGGTCGTGTGCCTTCTTCTGTGTAGATTCGATGTGTGCAGTATGAAGGGCTTATACCAGTCAAATCATCGAGAGTCCATCCAATGGCTCTACGATGTTGCTGGAGAATAGTAATCAAACGGAGTTCCTGGTCAGGTGCGAGTCAAGAGTTGATAATCACCGGAAATGTCTGATTCGAATCCAAAAAGACGTACTTCAGATGCTCGGGAAGGGGCTTGAGTTCCATGACAGGATTGTCAGCAGCAGCTAGTGGTTCAGGGTTTGTATCAGGAACAAGGGTTGGAGTCATAGGTGTGTCTAGATCATGTTCACACTCCTCTGTTGGCAGGTTTTGATTTTCTAGTGGTTGATCAGGGATAATTAGGTTGTCCTCTATGTGCAATTCCTCAACCACGGTTCTGATATCACAAATCTGCTCTATAACCCCGCAATTAATCCCTTGTTGGGCCTTAAAAATGTCAATCTTCAGGGTTTGATTCCCAAATTTTAACTCTATCTGGCCCTCTTCGCAGTTTATGTTGGCCCTAGCAGTGGCCAAAAAGGGTCTCCCTAATATGATTGGTGTGTCCCTTAGGTTCTTAGGTGCATCCATGTCCAGTACTATGAAGTCCACCGAGAAGTAGAAATCCCGTACCCTAACAATGACATCCTCGAGTGTTCCTTTAGGTGACTTGATGGATCGATTAGCTAACTGCAATGTCACCTCAGTTGGTTTGAGTTCAGATTCTTCAAGGTGGTCAAGGAGGGATGTAGGTATTAAATTTATGGAGGCACCTAGATCTAGTAAGGCTCTATCAAATTGTGTTTCACCAATTTTACAAGAAATAAGGGGAGTTCCTGGGTCTTTAGACTTGGGTGGGAGTTTACTCAAGATGACAGAGCTGGCTTGCTCTGACAGTACGATCAGATTCCCATCCTTGGCTCGCGGCTTACGTTTGGGTGTACATACATTTTTCAAGAATCTTGCGTAAGCCGGTATGAGACAAATTGCATCCATCAATGGAATGCTTATCTGGACCTGTTCAAAGAGCTTGACCAAATCCTCCTCAGTGGCCATGGGTTTGGTTCCTTTTTCCTTTGGTCAAGGCTTCGGGAAATGGGATCCTAGTTGGTTCCTCTAGGATAGGTCCAGGTTCTTGATTTGGGACAGTGGTATCTTAGATAACTATCCTAGGGTCTTGGTTATTATCAGGCTTGGAGTGGTTCGGATAATGTGGGTCTTGGGTTGTTTTACCACTACGTGTTGTTACAGAATTTAATCCGGCCTGATTGTGGTTTGGGTTTGGTAAGAGGGGTGGCTGTTGCTAAAATCCCGCATAAGATGTCGAAGCTTCCATCCCATCTGGCGATGGAGCAGCAGGGGCCTGATAAATCAAATGTGCGTGGCCTAAATTTGGATTCATAAAGCGCCTCTGGGTCGGCACGTTATTTGGGTTGGGCAGAAGTTGCGAAGGAAGGGTGCCAGGTTGGCGGGAATTTGCCATCTGGGCCAGTTGGTTGCGAACCTCTGTGATCTCGTCCTTATGCTGTTTTTGCATTGCCACATTCGTCTTTTGAATGTCGGCCAGTGCTTGAAGGATAAGAGTCAGTTGATCCTGGTTTGGCCTGGATTGGTAGGTGGGATTGGGCCGAGGCTGAGGCGGCTGATATGGACGAGGAGCTTGTGGACGAGGTTGATATAGTGGTCTTTGAGTCTGAGAATTTCCCGTCCACTGAAAATTAGGATGATTTCACCATCCAGGGTTGTAGGTATTGGAGAATGGATCATTCTGGATGGCGTTGAGGTCCTCGTAGATCTGAGGAACCTCAGGAAAGTTGGAATACGAGGGTTCAGAGTTCCCCCAACTAGAGTAGGATGGATCGGAGGTCATTCCAGTTTGAGAAGCAGACAGGCGTGGATATGGGTCCATCCCCTTGGCAGATTGGTGGTAAATGTTTTGCACAGTTTCCCTTGCCAGAGGAGGTCGTGCAAAAGAGTTATGCCCAGAGGTGGCTTGCTGTAAATGTCGAGTTAGCTCGTCCACCTTCTTCTCTATGATAGAAACCTTGTCCAACCGACTGGCCATCAGTTCCAAGTCGACGGAAGCGGACAGGTCCTGCATCTCATGTGCCCCTCTCAGATTCGTCGATGCGCGGGCATTCGTCCTGTCGAATAAGCCCATGGAGTCATTATTTATGGAGTTCTCGCACATGTTTTTGAGAATCTCCCACACCGTGTCCTCGTGTTGACCCATGATGTTTCCTCCGCACATTGCATTGATGAATAAACGGATGTCTTCACAGAGTCCCTGGTAAAAAGATTGGACTTGTTCCCACTTAGGAACTCCGTGATGGGGGCACTTTCGCATGAGATCTAAGAATCGATCCCATGCTTCGTGAAGAGGTTCTCCCCGTTGTTGAGTGAAATGAGTGATCTGGTGGCGCAAGGCATTCGTCCGGCCAACGGGGAAGAATTTTTTCAAAAATTTAGACTGAAGTTCCTCCCATGTATTGATCGGACGGGTCTGAGTTTGATACCAATGGGCGGCCTTGTCTAAGAGGGAGAACGAAAACATTTTCATGAGAAGGATATCTCGGTTTTGTGGATCTCACCCGAAGGTCTAGGCCAGATGCTTGAGTTGTTTAATGTGTTGGAATGGATCCTCAGAGTTAAGCCCATGAAACTTTGGTATGGCATGAATCATATTGGGCTTCAGTTCAGAATCAGGACCTCCAATCGGGATTTGGACTCGAGGTTCGATTGCCACTGCAGCGGGATTGTAGTGATCTCGCATCATAGGTCGCTGTGGTGGGTTTACAAAGTTTTGAAAGAGATCATTTAGGCGTTGAAGTTGGTTCTCAAGGTTGTTCTCCTCTTGAATGGGTTGTGCCATGATGGGAGAAGGAGAACTTGGTTTTGAATCAGATGAAAGATTAATGTGGTGGGGTTGCTGCACAAACAAGGGCGTCGAGGCTTGACCTTGACGAGAGTGAATTTCTAAAGGAAGTCTTAAGGGTGGTCTTAAGGACCTCCTACCGAACATGCACCGAAGGATGTGATGAGATTAGAAGGTGCTGGACCCAATCGAGACACCCAAACATTATTGGGTGACTATAGAGGTGCAGGGCAGATGGACCCCTTGATCAAAAGATCGGCCACCTGAGAATTACTTGGGCAGCCAGAGAGGGTGAGTCCCGCAAAGACCCCTACACGGTAGAGCATCCCCACGAGTTACAGGGTTTCCCCCACCCAACCTCTCTTGTCACTGCGGTTCCAGGTAGACCAGAATGGGGACCTTGACCTCTTAAGTCTACCTTTTTTACTTTAAGATCAAGGTGCTTAAGGTTCCACTTGAACTTTTAGGTATTTTGAGTGAAAAAGTGACATAATTTTAAGGTTGGTTGACCCAAGGGATCAACTTCACCTCTTGTTCCTTTGAGAGCTTTTGGGTCCTTTCTTTTAAGGTTCAAATGGATTTAAAAGCCTGATTTGCTTAGGGTTCCTTTTGTATAGATCTTTTCAAACAAGGTTTAGGCACACCTCTTTTTGGAAAAACTTTTTTCTTTTTTAAGAGAAGGTGTGTCTCTAAAAACCCTAGCTTTTCAATCCTTGAGTTGGCTCTAGTTGGTCCAATTTAGTTGCCTCAAAATTTAATATCTAGGGCTCAATCAAGAAAGTTTTAGCCCTAGTTACCTTAGTTGGATGAGCAGTTAAAAATGTGTTGAAATGAAAAATTAGGCAACTTTGATGAATTACTAAGTATGAAACAGGTAGCCCTAAGATGATTCTTCTTTTGTTCCTTTTCAGACTTTGAGGGAGTTAAGAGAGGGTTAATGAAGATTACCTGTTCCTTGGAGTGTCTGTTGTGCAGCTGCTCTTCTTTTCTCTGCTTTCCCTGAGATAAGCACAATAAAAGAGATGAATTAGATCAAATATTGGATCAAAAGCTTTAAAAAAATGTTTCGCGACGTTTTATCCGGTTTTTAAAGGATGTCGCGTTATAGTATATCCGAAAAAATGTTCAAAATAAATAAAGAGTTTATTACTCGAAAATCGGAGTATCCGAGGTCGAACACAGGGAGCAATCTAGGTACTTTTAAAAACTTGAGAAAACAATTGGTTCAATGAGAGAATTATAAAAATGAATTGCTAAAAAGAACAGAATTAGACGTCTGATTTCTGTATCAGACGTCTTAAAATGAAAGTCTTCTTCTTCTTTTGCTGTTGCATGCCTCTGATCTTCTTCTTCTTCACTGTTCTTCTTCTTCTTTTGATTCTGTCTTCTATTAGTCCTTCTTCTTCTTCTGCCTTGCCTCTTTCTATTTCCTCTGCAGTATCTTCTTCTTCTTCCTTGGCGAGCCTTCTTCTCCTGAGTTCACTTTTCTTCTGCACGGCCTCTCTTCTTCTGCTTCTTCTCTGCCTTGCCTTTTCCTCTGATCAGCCTCTCTTCAGAGCTTCTTCCTTCTCCTTCCTGCAGCCAAGTACTTAGCCTTTCTCCTTCGGCGCTCTGTTCCTGCACACAAGGCAGCAAAACCTATCCCTTCCCTCTACCCGCACGTATTTCTCTCTCTCTGCAAACCGCTCATAGGAAGCTCTGCCAGGGTCGGGTTAATGGGTCAGGTTGCGTACCCAGGGACCAGGCGCACCGGCGTGTTATGGTGTGCGAGGTGTGCTCGGTAGTGTCGGGTCAGATCCCGCAAGGTCCGCAAGGTGAATCCGCGGACGAGGCGGGTGTGATGGGCGAGGGGCCTCACCCCAGGTGTGGTCGGAGACGATAAGCCTTTATCACAAAATCAACTTAAACCACTGAATCGCTGCGAGGCTTACCGATGTGGGACTATCTTGTCGCCTCTCCTCACGCGCGCTCGCAGGAAGACCTCTTCGCAATCTCCTCAGCTGCAGCCTTGATTCTCGTCGGTTGCTGGCTGGCTGCCTTCGCAAGAGTCTCCCCAATCCGCAGCAGCTGAAAGCCTGGAGCTCTTAAGCCTGGAGCTCGGAAGAAGCTGCTTCAAGGTGGCATTAATGGTGGTCGAGCCTCAGAACCTGTCAGACACGAATATGGCCTCTCGGCCTAATCAAACTACTGGGGAACCTTCGCCGTTGCACGGCGAAGGTGTTGAGCTATGCGCAGGCTGCGGAGCGGCCTAAGCGTGCGTGCCTAGGTCGTCCTGTGGCCGGAAAGATGGGTGTGTTCGGTGGCGTGTTGAGTGAGTGCGGAGGGACTGTGGAGGGGCGGAGGGCGTTCAGTGTGATGAGGCGAAGCTTCTGGGATGGTCAGCGAGTTGTGTGGAGCTACGGATCAATGGGGGCAACTCGCCGAAGGGTGATCGGGGATGGGGAAGGTGATAGTGGTTAGGGACAGTCGAGGGTCAGTGTGAATGAAATAATGTGGGGAAAAGAAAGAGGGGAAGATGGGGAGTAATTATAACCTACTTGCAGGGATGAAGGGGGCCGGAGAGGCGGGCAGTCGTATCGACTGTCGCCGAAGAAGAAACACCCAGAGGGAGAGAGAGGCGACGAGGAAGTGGGTAGGGAGGCATGCGCTTGGTGCGGCGCGACGTAGGAAGACGAGACGAAGCTGGCTCTGCTACTGGTATGGCAGCAGAGCGACGAGAAGGAGGAGGAGTGGTCACCGGAGCTTGTGGGTTTCCTGCTGGAGAGGGAAGAGAGGAAATTTTGAGGGATTCTCTGCCAAGACAAGCTTGCCTCAAGCGGTTGGTCCTGGGGTTTCTTTTACAGGCGCAAGCAGAGGGTCAGATGCACGGAGGGTGAGCAAAGCCCTCACCGGAGGTCGCCACAAGTACAACACCCATACCTCTCGAGCATTCGCACGAGAGGTATGGTGCAAATCAGGGCATGGGGGGGCTACTCAGGCGGTAGGGGACTTCTCAGGGAACCCCCCTTTCACATCTGAGAGCAGCTCCCTAGGGAAGCGAGGAGAAATCCTCCTCGAAACTTCGCCAGAGTATGGGTCTTCTGCTGCATTTGCAGAGGGACCGGAATGCAGCAAGTGAAAACAAAAGTTAGGGGGGTTTTCGCAAGGGTTTTCAAAAGTTAGGGGCCAGAATGTAATTGGGTGGACTATTTTGTAAAGTAGGTCAAGATGACCTTCCATTAGGTCCAAATTTTGGTACAAACATAATTTGGACCTAAGGAATCCAATGGTGAAGTTGGATTTTAGGTTTGACCATGTTTGACTGGATATTTTGTGTAAAAACCCAATTTTGGTCAATTGATGAGCTAGGACCCTAATTTAGGTCAAACTAGGTTCCAGAGGCCAAATTGAATGTTTTAAACCCTAGGGGATATTTTTCCATGATTTTTAGAGGGTTTATTTGATTTTTATCCCGATTGGAACCTTGTTGAATTAAGCGAGTCAGTTTTAGGGTTACCAAATGTCATTTAATTCCAAGATTACACATGAACCCATTTCTGATTGATTCAACCCACTTTTTATCTTATTTAGACCATTTGACCTATGCTCTGTCTCTGAGAAATTTCGTTTATGTACTGAAATGGTAAAATTACAGTTTTAACCTTTATTTCATGTTTTCTTCTCAGAACACTTATTCCTCCAATTAAGCCCTCTTCTAAGTCATGTAGGAGCTTTTATTCTCTTTATTAGGTCAAAATGAGCTAGTTATGGCTCATGATGAGGCTCTCATTAATGACGACGATGATTTAGGTGGTGGTGTTGCTGGAGGCGTTGGAGCCGTAGCATGATTGTTGTATTTTTTATATACATTACCGTTTGTAATAAACTTTGTATACATTGTTAAATATATGAAATTTTTATTTTCATTTCTAGTGTTTTAATTAGATGCAAATATTTTAATTTTTGTGATTAATTATACTTTTATAGGATTTTTAGTTTTCTACATGTCTTCCACATAAATAAAAAGAATTAATTAAAAAAATTACGACTATTGTCGACCATTTTATAATAGACGAGAATAGCATGCAACCAAAATTACAAGGCATTATCGACCATTTAAAAATGGACATGAATATTAGTATTTTCGACCGTTAGTTACAGACGATTGACAATACTAATATTTTCAACTGTGTGAAAACAGATGAGAATATTGGCATTTTCGGCCATTAAATAAGAATGGTCGAGAATATTAATATTCTTGACCGTTTGCAAATAAATGACATTAGTATAATGCTCGTCTATTTTCAATCGATCGAAAATAAGATCTTACTCGAACGCCTCAATACCGGTCGACGTAGATATTTAGGTCCACGACTTATTTATAACGGTTGAGAAAAAGCTTTGTCGATTGTTGAAAATAGACGAGAGAAACAATTATAAGTCGAGTAGGGGTCCGCGTATTTCCCGACGGCATTGTTCGAGAACGGTCAAGAAAACCCAATAGCGAAAGGACATTCCTCGACCCTATTTCTTGATCGTTATTTTCACATTGCCAACCATTTTCAACGATCGACAATAGTGAATATTCTTGTAGTGAAACTTTGCTTTTTTTGAAATTGATTTTTGGTAATCCTTTAACTAGATCATGTTTCACAAGTTTACTTATGTTCTTTATGTGAACATGTCCGAGTCTTTTGTGCAAAACTATTGCCTCATCATCAGATACAACTAGACACTCATAATTGTCGTATTTGTCGAAGTTGACAAATATAGATGTCTTTATATTTGTGACCTTTAAGTAAGGTGTGTTTGGTTTGTTTATCTCTTATTTTGAATCCATTTGAAGTAAAATTGATTTTGTAACCTTATCATAGATTTAACTAACACTAAGAAGATTATGTTTCAATCCTTTAACTAAATGAACATTATCAAAAGAGGTTAAGGAATTACCAACTTAGCCAGTACCAATAAAATGGCCTTTGTGGTTGTTGCCAAATGTAACTGTTCCACCTTCCTTGCGATTGAGTTCTAGGAATAGTTCTTCTTCTCCAGTCATATGTTTGGAACAGTTGTTGTCCATGATCCATCTTCTTTTTCCTTGATCCTATCATTCTTGTAGCTTTGTGAGGGCTGGCATCATGAGATTTGTAAATAGGCTTAAGGTTTCCATTTCATTCTTGATAATTCCATTATTTATAGTCTACTTGGACTTTGTGGTCTACAAAACAAAGTTTCAAGGTATTTTTTCATACCCACTTTCTTTTGGGTCCACTTTTGTTTTTTTGATTTGGCTTATAAAATGTGCTGTAAGGCCAAAACCTTTTCCTAGCCTTTTTGTGTGTTTCCTTGTATCTGGAAGTTTCATGATCATTTTTAGGTATATATCCTAGCCCAAACTTTATGGTGGTTTGAGTTTATGTTCCTAGCAAAGTTTCAAGATTGTCCCTTCCCTTAGTGAACTTTGCTAGATTGTTGATAAGAGTGGAAGATTTGTCCTTAAGTTTATCAACATCTATCTTTAAAGAGTATATGTGCCTTTAGTGCAGTGATTTCTAGAGATAACTCGTGATTGTGAGAAGCATATTTATGTTTAAGAGTAATTTCATCTTCTAAGGTTCTTGCTAGCTTTTTGCTTTCAGATTTGATTGATTTAGCAAGATCATGCCTTTCATGAAAAGCTTCTAATAATTTGTCAGGTGTAAAGGAAGTTACCTCATCTTCTAGAGCCATGAGTCATAGAAGAGCATCTTTGCTTGAAGTTTCTTCTTCTTCTGAACTCGAGTCGAAATAATCCTAGGTGACATGGAAGGCTTTCTTTTTCTCATCTCTTCTCAAGAGTTTCTTGGTCTTCTTCCATTCTGACTCCTTAAGAAGTGGACAATCCTTTCAAATGTGTCCCTTCTTTAAGCAGTTGTAGCAGATGACGGCTTCTTCCTTTGATTCTTCCTTCTTTCTCCAGCTCCTCTTATTTTTCAGGAACTTTCTGAATTTTCTGGAGAGGAGGGTGATGTCATCTTTGTCTTCACTACTTCACTAAACTGAGTAATCATTTGCTTCTAGTGCTATATCCTTCTTCTTTGTTTCTTCACCTTCATTCTCCTTCATATGTTGGAGTTGGACTTCATAGGTCATCAGGTTGCCAATAAGATCATCCAATTGTAGTGTTGATAGATCTTTGGATTCCTAGATAGCGGTGGTTTTCATTTCCCAGTCGCAGGTAAGGGATTGAAGGATTTTTCTTACAAGACCCTCATTCTTGATATCCTAATCAAGATTCATCAAAGAGTGTGTAATATCTGTGAATCTGGTGTACATCTCTTTGATTGTCTCACCCTTCTTTATTCTAAATAGTTCATACTTTTACATTAGCAGATTGACGTGCATCTCCTTGACCTTGGAAATTCCTTAAGGAGTAACTTCCAAAGTATCCCATATTTCATAGGCTGTCTTGCAGGTTGATACTCTGTTGAATTCCTCTTTAGAAAGTCCATAGAATATTGTGTTCATGACCTTTGCATTGTAGGTTGATGTGTAATTTCTCAACACAGTTAATTAAGGATAAAAGTCTTAATTAATCATGTAAGAAATGACTTAGGTTAACTCGAATTGTTGTCATTTAGGTATTATAGAGTCAAGTTAACCTAACATTTTAGTTTTAGTTCCTTTTAACTGGTTGAGTCCAGGTCGTTCACTAGGAGATATAATTGTAATTCTAATTCACCATTTTTATTAGTTAAATTAATGACTAACTAATTACTATGATAATTATAATATATGTTAAGTACATGAATATTTGCACAAAAGAGTAGACAATTAAAGCATGCAATTATTCCATTATAGAAAAGAAATGTACATGTAGATTTACAATGAATACCAAACGTTTATTACAATTTTTACAAAATTACAAGGCATAAAAGTAAATTACAATGAATAAAGGTGCCTTTTATGTTAGTATAAAGTCCTAATCTTCACAGCTCTTAGCCTTCAATCAGACATCTGTTGAGAATATTAGACGACTTAAAAGTAAAAAGCAGACTTTTGATTAATGTTTCAGACATCCAATTCTTTTCTTTATCTCTTCATTTAATCTCTCTTTTGTATCATTCTCTGTCTTAATCCTTTCTCTTTCAATTTTTTCTCTCCTTTCTTTCCTTCCTTAGCTCCTCTCATCACTATGCACTTCTTTAGCTCTCTTCCTTCTCTTGCCTCTCTATCTTTTCCTTTGTTCTTCTTTACTTAGTCAATTTAACACTTAGACCTTTTCCCTTTACTGTGCAAGAATCCACACTTAATTGATTTCTCTCAAACCCATTTTTAACTTTAACAAAAATTTGTTAATGGGTTGTCAGGCCCCTTTCAGGGATATGCAGCACCCCATACGGGTGGGACTAGACCCTACTCGAGGCCCAACCTAGTTTTGATTAGGTGGATTTATATCAATTTTTCTTAATGCGCAATCTTACAGGCCCACACACACTCACTCGCCCACCTGGGCACATGCACACAAGCACACGCCTGCACACACACATGCACATGTACGCATGCGCACTTGAATCGATTCAGATGCTCAGATAGATTAGGTGGGCCCAGCACTTGATGAGTAAAGCGCTAGGTTCACTTTTTTGTAATATACTAAGGTGCACATTCCAGAATTCTCGAGATGGGACTAAACTCGCCGCTCCACCTTTGCCGTAGCTGCATTCTGACCGGGTCTTCAAGGATCGATTCCAAGCAGCTCACAAGACCAAATCGAGCAACCAATGGCTTGATCGAAAGCTGTTAGCATTAGCAACATGATTTTATCAGTAATTTGCTTATTAGATCACTCTTGGTCCATAGATTTGGGGGAGAAACATGGTTGTTTTTCCATGTTCAAAAGTAAGCTTCAGAGGGTGCAATGTCAGGTCTTTTGACTTGCAGAGATGAAATACCTCTCAAATGAGGTACTGAGGTGCTTTAGTAAAGCATTTTGCAAGTTTTGGGAGAGGGATAAGCTTAGGAAGAGCTACAGAAAACTCCAGAAGGTAAGAAGCTTTAAAACAGGTGTTCAAAGCTTAAATTTAAGTTTAAATTAGTCTAGCAAAGAGATGAAACCATCTCAATTCTATCTGAATAGTTAGGGGATTAAACTTGATTGATCTGGGCAGAATTGAACTTC
Source organism: Thalassia testudinum (assembly GCA_037157565.1). Lineage (NCBI taxonomy): Eukaryota > Viridiplantae > Streptophyta > Magnoliopsida > Alismatales > Hydrocharitaceae > Thalassia > Thalassia testudinum. The sequence continues at coordinate 29,632 of JAZHRO010000044.1, forward strand.
AAATGTCAACAGAAATCCTAAGAATAGTATTTGGGTTCCAAAAATGACCCAAATTGCACATATCATCCAAACTCAATGTTTCCTCAATAACTCTTATTCAAATTAATTCTAAACACTTCTAAACCAATCTAGAAATTCATTTCTACTCAAAAATCAAAGATTCAAAGATTTTATCCTCAGATTCAAACCAGGGTTGACCTATGAAGCTCGAAATTTGAGTTTCAGAGTCACAGCTTCCCAGATCAAGTTAAATACCTAACCTGACCTAATTCAACTCAAGGAAATGATTCTACACCTCAAAATTAGCTTTTGGGAACTCTAAGGTGTTCTCAAGCATTGTCACCTAAGATCCAAAATGGTTGTGTTCGTCAGATGGGACTAGAGGGTTTTAGTCCTAACTTAAAGCTTAGTTAGGTTCTAAGTGAGCTCCTCAAGCTTTAGAACTGATTCCTAGAACCTAAACCCTAATGGAATCATCTATCCAACTCCGTCGGAGTTGGAGAAGATGAAGTTCAACGAAGAGAATTAAACACTTGCACAAAAATATAATGTGTGATTCTTGATCCTAAGATGACAAAGGTGTGATTTGGAACTTCTTAGATCATTCTAGAGGCTGAGGCTTAAGTTTGGTTCGCTGGAGCTCGCTAGAGCTCCGGTGAACGCTGTTTGAGTTTGCTGGAGATAAAGTCTCAATGAAATGGATCAAGAATAATCTCAAATGATTCTTAAGATCACAAGGAACCTCAGAAACATCTCAATTAATCCAATTGAAGAACAGATCCATGAATTAATAAGAATCTTAGTAAAAACAAATCTTGAGTTCATATGAACTCGAGAACTTATCTCTATCCTAATTAAGTGAGGGGAACTACTAATTAGGGTTAGGCGATGGTGTGTGACTATGAAATTATGTGGAAGAACTCCTAAGTTTCCATTGACAGCGAGCTCAGGAGGTTGTGGTGAATTAGGAATTTGTGATATATGTGTTAGTAGGGCTAATTAAGGCATAGAATAGGGTCCTTGTGAGATGAGGAAGTGGTGAAGGACCTCTAATGACTATGGAATAGCTCTGAGGTCTCTGCCATGGTCAACAGAGAACCTTAGTTGAAGGCGAAGTGGATTAATCGAATAGGTGATAAAATTTAGGAAAGAAGAAGGTGAAATCAATTATGGAAGGATAAAGACGATGATTAGGTGGTCAAAAGTGTAAATCGAAGTCCTGTGAGGTTGGAGTTGGCCTCACTAGAGTTAAGGAAGAATAAGCTTACATCTAAGATTAAGCTAATCTAACTATCTAATTCTACTCTAAACTAAGAACTACGCTACTCTACAATTACCTGGATGAAGGGGGAAGAAGATCTCCATTGGAAGGCACGTAACGGAGGACAAAATCCGAGGTCATCGAATCAAACTTCGGTGAGAAAGGAAATGGAGTAGAGAGAAGAAGGCATGCTCCTAAGCTCTATCACAGCCATGGGAGAGGAAGAGGAGGTGAGGGAGATGAACTCCTCCATCGGAAGTGCTCTGAAAGGGTGGTGAGAGGTCGTTGAGGGGAGAGAATAGCCTATCGTTGGTCACTATTTGGGGAAGAGGGATAGGGGGCCAACCTTGAAATCAGAGGTGGCCATGGCTATTTATAGGGGGTGGTGGTGGTTAAGGGGGAAGAACTTGGAGGGAAATACGATTAGGTACATTCTAACTCACCGACATCGTCTCCGACGCCGGTGAGGTTAAACACCTATCCTAAATAGGATTTAAGGACCATCTAGTTCATCGGATGAAAAGGAGGTGAGCGGAAGGTTGGCGGCAGCGACGAGGTCATTCTGATGTCGGATAGAAGGTGATCAAATGGTATGGTGACCGGACTTCCTCGGCCATCCAAGGTTGAGGAAGAAGACGAAGGTGGCTTGCACATAGGGACCTCTATGCAATAAAAGCTAAGGACATAGTTGTAGGAAAAGAACCCAATTAACATAAAAGATAAGGACCTAAACGTAAATAGTTGCTTTTTAGGCTTATTTTAATTTATTTCTTTTTCAATTTTTTATATATAATTATAAATTAGGTAAATATTATATTCATGCCTTGAATTTATATTTTTGCTCCTTTTACCTATATTTACTTTAGTGATTAAATTACTTAAGTTGATTAAGTACTTAAGTCATAAAATTAACTAAGTTAGTTTAAATATTAAGTAGCTAAGTGGTTAATATTTGTGTCCAAATTTTTAAATAAATTATTATTAATATTAAATGATATTTAATATAGTGTTTTAAACTTATTTTGAAGGTCCTTCTTATTTAATCCCTATAGTATAATTAACCCTGTATTAAGTATATTCTTAGCTAATTAACTAGGGAAATTAGTTAATTAGGGGTAATTAAGAGTCATGATGAGTCTCTCATCATAGGTAGCCATCTTCTTTTGATCAGATGTTATGGCTACACCTTCTTTCATCTCTGGGTGCATGTATTTCGAGGCAATTACGTCCCATACCTCAAAATCCATTGATTCCAAGAAGATTTGCATCCCGGTCTTCCAGTAGCCATAATTAGTGCCATCGAATAGTGGTGGATGAACTGCAGATTGCCCCTCAACATACGATTTAGCAAAGAACTTTGACATCTTCTAGACTTAATACCTTCTCTTTGATACCAAATGTAGGTCCTCTAGATCTAAGAACTATAATAGAGGGGAGTCGTGAATAGTATAGATGACTGGTTAAAATATATAAATAAATAAATGCAAACCACAAGTAAACAATCACACGAGTGCACCTCAATTTATAGTGGAAACTCTTTCGAGTGAAAATCACTAACTAAGCCTCTCATCTTAGGATTTTTCTGACTAGGTGGGGGTAGTCAATCCACTAAACTTTGTACCACTTGAACGAAGGTGGAACAACCTCTTATAATGACCCTTCTCTTGAACACCTAAAGAGAAGCACAACAACAACAGATCCTCCCAAAACAACTTGAGACCCAAATCAAACTTGCAGAAAAAGAAATAATACAACTTGAATCTTAAGGGACCTCAAATAAAGAGAATTCAAATCGAGATTTTTTGTAGAGTTTTTTGAATGGAGTGCTTAAAAAAGCGTGGAAGAAAAAAATGCAGAGAAACTTCAGAGATAGAGTGTAGGAGCACTTTTTCATGAGAGATTTTACTTTGAGTTGTGTGTAAGAAAAGGTTTCCAAGGACCCCTATTTATACTAGACATTCTAGCTAATTTGAAAGTTATTTAAACATAGTTGGTCAATCAGAATAACTATATTGGTCGTTCAAAAAGCATTTTGGTTGAGTAATGAAATTGTTTGATCGATCACCTATTGATAGATTAATTTCTTATTTCGATTGATTAATTTGTCAATTCTGAACTTCCTAATTTGACTAACCTTGATCGATCTATTAAAGCCATCGGTCAATCAATCTTATTTGGTAGATCATTTCATATTATTGGTTAATCAAGGAGTCATAAACTAAGGTTTCTAAGGTTATTTACGATTTACAAAAAATATTTGAGGTTTCGTCCAAAAGAGACTCCAAAGATAGCTCTTTTCCTTTCCATGAGTCAAGATTGAGTCCTAAAAGATTAGTTGAGATATAACATAATTTTGGTGCATCAAAACTGAGGTATCAACAATATTGTCACCACTACCATGACCACCACCAAACACCACTTCATTGATTCATTTTGTAAATATAATTGACATTTTTGGAATAAAAGAACATTTTTGTAACATAGAGAGTGATGTAAAACAATAACTGCCTCTTAGTGAACGACTTGGAATAAATCAGTAAAAATTATGTAAATAAATAAAATGACATGACATCTGTTTCCATTGTGACATTATACAACAATAACAACACCATTAAATCATTATTTTTATGCAACATGGTTTGTTGTCCAATCACACCGCTGATGGGGAGACAACTCTCTATAAGCCAAAAGTTTTCTTTTATTCTTAATTTGTACATATTTTTAATTCCTTTGTAAATAGTCATTCTTTTGTTCATATTCTTTGTTGTATATATATTCTTTTATTCATTTTATTCTTTGATTTATTTTTGTATATAATTGTCTGACTAATCATCTGGTATTTTTGCAACACTTAAGGAGGAGTTGGAGGAGTAGTGTCGTCTTCCCAGAGGAATCATCTTCTTGGTGGACCCACTGTTTCTCTGACCCAACTTCCAAGAGGAGTTATTTCCAGGAGCTACATTTTTCCATTTAGATTAGTATAGTAGTAGTTTAGACTTAGGAGTTAATGAAAACATCATCATCAACCATATCTACCTTTAATTAGTCATAATCAAGGAATAAATACTCCTACATAACTGCTACAGAACCATAATTCATTGCATAATCATTCTGAGAGAAATATAGTAAAATAAGGGTAAAATTGCAGTTTTAACAACATATTTTAATTGTAGAATAATCATGGGGTTTCTCAAGGGTTAATCAAAGGTCAAATGGTCATAATTGTCTAACAAGAAGGTCTGTGCAGATATAAATGGGTTTTCACGCATTTCGAGAATTAAATGACATTTGAAACCCTGAAAATAGACCCGCTTGATTCATTGAGGTTCTGGTTAGGATAAAATTCACATAAACCCTCTAAAAATCATAGATAAATATTCTCTAAGGTTCGTTATGCATGATTTGACCATTGGAACTCAATTTGACCTAAAGGAGAGTCTTAGACAGATAGTTGCCCTAATTTAGGGTTTTGCATAAATCACCCATTCAAACATGGTCTAAACCTAAATCCAACTTCACCATTAGATTCCTTAGGTCCAAATTAGGTTTGTACTAAAATTTGTACCCAATATGAGATCATCTTGACCTAGTTTGCAATATAGTCCTGTCTGACTCTTTTCTCTCACACACATGCCCCTAACTTTCAAAATCCTTACAAACAGGGCCTACCTTTGTCTTCACTCTTTGCAAATAGGTCCTTCTGCCATTATTATGGAGGAATCCTTTTCCAGCAACCTTTGATTGAAGAAAACTCCTCTGATCAATAAATCCCTTCCAAAATTGGAAGGGAGATTCCTTGAGAAGTTCTCTTTCCAATGCACCCAACTTCGAGATTATAAATATTGCATAACATTTATGGTCATACATTATAAAATTGCATAACATGCATCATCTTGCATTTAGGTTAAATTGCATAAAGTTTAGGTTAATTCTCTTTTTGTGGTCAGGTAATAGGGTGATATTCAATCGGGTCCTTGGATCGAAGATCCAATCGTACAAATCTGATCAAGGCGATGATCGGAGTTCAATAACTCCAAGATGGCCCTAATCGGACTTTCGTAGCATCAGATATAATCCGAGGAAGGTCAGAGATCAAGGGCCATGATGGCATAAATCTATACATTAGATGACAAATCCGATTACACGGATGGGTTCAGATCGATGATCGCAGCCCAACGACGTGAAAATCGGTCCAATTCCACATCCGTGGCACCATCTAAAACTCACAGAAGATGGACGGCCAAGATAGCACCATGTGGCACCATCTCGACTGCCAAAATTGTCCCAACAATGCATGAGGACTTGCCGCGCCTTCTCTCTCGTCAACCACGCCATCACTTCTCAGCCGTTGGATCAAGATTCAACGACTGTGAGCAATGGAGCCAAAGTCATCTTCTCGACAACACGATAGTGCATTGGTTGCACACTCGTGGCCGAAGCAAAGGTCGTGGGTTCAAGCCCTGCGCACCGCAAAATCGACCGCGAACGCATGCATGGCTAAATCAAGCTGTTGGATCAAAGATGAGCAGTGGCAAGACCAGCCACGTGGCACACCCAAAGCACGCAGATCACACACGTGCTATCTGACGCCTGATTGCATGTGCGATTTGACACGATCACGCGATGATGAGTAGAGGCTTATAAGCCTTCCGATCTCATGATCGGATGACTAAAATTGCGAAAACATGCATGAGTTGTTTGGGCAAAGAAGAAGAAGAGGCATGCGTGAGAGGTGCGTACATCACCCACGTTCAGGCCTTTAGTGACGAATAAATCCATCACTAAAGACCTGACAATAATGTTTTGATGGAAAATGACCTTTTTGCCCCCTCTAATCTACACCTATATATAGCCCTACGACCCTCACACTTTCTTCATCCCTTCCTCTCTTCTATCACCCCCTCCAAAGCTCTAAGAGCTTGTCCCAAACCTGGGATGATCCATTAGAGTTAAAATTAGAATTTTTCCACCTTCTCCCTCCTTCATGGAGAATCCCACGGTTGTCCTCTCACTCCATTTAGGAAGTGGATCCCGCGACGACGACGTGCTGCCTCACCCTTGGTTCTTCTCGCTTCGTTCTCCTTCTTCCTACTTTGTCCTCCGTCTTCCAAGCATCGCCCCGTCCGGCTCGTCCTCCAAGCAATCCTCGAGGAGGATGCTTCTCTCTCCATTCTCTTTATCTCTTTCTAAAGTAGATTTACTGCTTTCTAGCATAGATTTCCTGCTTTCTAGCTGTAATGATTAGTGTTATGAACAACATTTGATGATGAAATCCATATTTATTCTACCTCTCTTTATTTGTAATATTCTCTCTCTCTCTCTTCTATTTATTATTTGTTAAATGGATAGCTAGTTTTCGACCAGCTAATCTATTTCGTGACAAACAAAACAAACGCGTAGTTTTAATCAAACGTCCGCCTTCCTATGTTCAACCTGGAATTCTTAAAGTTTCGGTATAAATTTATCTATTGATGGATTTCTTCGCAAATCATACTACGATGACGAGTTTTCAAAACTCAATCCCGTTTGCTTACGTTTTCCGAACAAACATTTTGGCGCCATTGCCGAGGAGGCGACACTCTTTGATTTTTCACGTTTTCTTGCCTTACTTATCTTTTACCTCACTTCTCTCCTTTCTTATTGTGATTGTAGGTACTCTTACAAGGCGAGCAAAAGTGATCGATTGGTGTAAAGTGCTGTTGAAGAGTTTGCAAGTTTACCCCCACCTCCCACCCACTAGTTTTCATTCCACCACGTAATAACACAAACACAAATCGACCTAGGTGTTCTTATAAACTCGAAGGTTAGTTTTTGATTGTTTGTTTGTCACCTCCACCCACCTCACCCTCCACATATAAAAGAAAAATTAAAAAATATCTTACAGAGGTACACAACCTCTTATGATTTTCAAACTCAATCGGTAAATCGATCTTTGGAACTGGTACACACACCCAAACACATAATCGAGTAGAAATCAGATTAGGTAACCACTTCTGTACCTAATTAAGTGGTGCATCAGGCCAATTGTTTGAGTTATTTGGGCCACACCACTTGAACTTAAAACAACTCATCAAGTAGTTGCCAAATAGGTTCAACTTTTAGGGATTTACCAGGCACTCCACATTCTTTTAAGCTTTAAAGGAAAACATCTTCACCTGTGCTTTCAAAACCTGGTGTGCCAACTGAACTTGATTAAATACACCAAAAGTTGAATCCTAAAAGCTACTAAGCAAGATTTAAACCCTAAAACTCATCGCATCCAAAAATAATCTTGCTTGAAAACCATTAGTTGTGCACGCACACACATACCAATCAATCATTAAGGGCACAACCCAGATAAAGGGCCCATCACATTCCAAAGCACATTCAAACCTAACCCTAATTAAAACAGAGTAGATGTTGGCCCTAAGGATTGGACTCGCTCTTCGGAGCCCAGACCGAGATTATTTTTTATTAGTCTGTTTCTACCATTCAATCTAATGTCTAGCTAAGGGAGCATAATCAAATGATCGCGGCTGGGGGTACACTAAGAATCGGAGGTGCAAGCCAAAGGAAGAACCTTCTCCCTAGTCCCTCCCTCTAACTGGTTGGATTGACCAGAAAGAAGTAGATCAAATCGGTTCTTTATCTCAAGATGGGTTCTGGGAGTCTATAGGTCTTTATGCTAACCCACTTAAGGACAGGTTTGTTTGTTTGTATTGTAGGGCACCAATCTTGAGATGATTCCCAGGATGAACCCCCTTCAGGAGATCTAATGTCAGAACCTGCTCAGGCACCTATTGGGGGACACGTGTTACGAGACCAGGATTGACCAAATTGGTCTAGAGCAACCAATTAAAGATGAACTAATTTCTTCACTTGAGATCCCTGAGCTGGGGTATGAGGAAACGTATGTCTCCATGGATTAGAAGTGATTGATGATTTTGAGACATACATCAATGTGGATTTAGATTTCTTTGATTCTGAAGGTGAAGAATCAATATGCGAAGTCTCTCATGAATTTACAGAACATGATTTTAGTGAGACAACTGGGCTTGAGGAATTTGATAAATCATTTAATGGCCCTAAAATTGAGGAACTTGATCCGTTTGAGGCTCACATGGTAGAGTCAGATCCTGATTTCATGAAGGATTCAATTCAAAGCTCCATTCCTCAATTACACCCTTTTGAGCTTACTGAAGATTTTGATTTTGAAATCACTAAACCCAAGTCCATTCTGATTCAGTCACATCTTTTAGACTTGGAAAATTTAGATAGGGTGATTAATATACAGGAGATTCCAGAATTTGAAATCCTAATTGCAGAGGATAGAAAGTGGGAAATGATGATATGGGAAGTTAATTCCGGAGGAAGCAAAAGACCAAGTCTAAGGGTTCCAATGTGTCTAAAACTCCCAACCTTCTACCAGGACCCTTATGACATCTTTGATTCAAAGGATGTCCAACCCAAGCGCACATTAATTAATTATCCTTTTGAGCTTGATTTCTCTGTAACCCGACTTTTTGGTCTTGGGTTGCATCCTCACAAATCACAAACCCGACCCTGCTTGCATAGTGAGCTTAGGTTTTGGATAATTTTTATTCAAAACCTTAGGTATACTCGACCATGGGGTATGGGTCGGCATCACAATCTGGTCCACATCTGTGGACATCTACTGGCAGGTCCAGAGGTAAATCTTTTTATTCTGATTCTGACTTGCACCTATGAATTCTTTACTCCTTCTTTGTATAGTGTGCCTAGCTGAAGACATTAAATTCGGTACGTATACAGTTTCTTTTCATCTTAGAGCAGACCTGTTATTCACTCAATTCAGGTGCTTTCTACTCTACTCCACTCTGTTTCATGTCTTTTTAATATAATGAGGACATTGCATTAGATAGGCATGGGGGGGTGGATATTCATCTCTGAATTATTTCGTCAGCTTCGTACATTCTTTTTGTTTTCTTTTTATTTATTAAAAGAAAAAAAAATTATGGAATTAGTAAAGAGAACTTGGGCTTTAGAAAATTTTCAATCTTAGAGAATAAAATTGTATGGTTTGAACACTAAAGACCCTTTAGGTCTTCGGGCTTAATCAACCTAGGTGTCCACTAAAATGTGGACTTATTTCTTGAGTCCTCGCCATTCTAAATTTATATTTTAATTGGTTAAATAAGTTGGGGTGATAAGTACACGACTTATCAACCTACCCTCTAAATTGAGGAGATTTTGAGTCTAAGCATCTACACACTATTTGCACTGACTCACTTTTCGGTGGTTTTAACGGAAATTGGATAGTTAATGAACCTTCTAGGGTGGTATGGCTGGCAAGCTATTGTGGGTAACAGCTCATAGGTAGGTTGTCTAGAGCCCAGTCACACGACCATTCTTTTCCTGTTGCCTTTAGGTAAATCTTAGATAAGGGAAGCCACCTACTTAAAAAAAAGAGAGAAAAGGAAAATATTCAAAAAAAAAGGAAAAGGAGAAACGAAAAAGAAGAAAAGCCACACTTCACCACACGAGTATGGCAGGTAAGTTATCGTGGGTAACAACCCATTGGTAGGTTGTCCAGAACCCAACTCAAGAAATGCACGTATAATTCCAAAACACTTAAGAAGAAGCAGAGAAGTAGAATAAGCCGAGGAGATATACATTGGGTTCGCCCTTGTGTTGACCCCATAAAAATAAAAGTAGGGAAAAAGCTACCGGTCGAATAGATACACCTTTAGGCAGAATTTTTTTTCAAGGTCACTTAGGGGTGTAGAAACTCAAAGTCCGTTCTAATCGTCGATCAGTGAGTCTATCACATTTCACACAAAGATGCTTAGAACTTAGGGTTCTCTTCGAGTCTTAGGTGGGTTGAGTGGCTGTAGAAAGCTGCTTTGAAACCCTAAACTTAAAAATCCAAAAAAAATAGAAAATAAGAAAAGAAGAAAAAGATCCTCCTTTGAATAAAGTGAGGGCTTGAGGCGGTTTGCATTTTAGCAGACACCTAGGCGCTGTTGTGTCTCTATAGTTCATGTCATAGTTGAAATCTCTAAGTGTTGAAAAATAACTATTGCCCAAGAAATTAGACCTAATTCTCTTATAAATAGCATGTAGTTTTGCTACGGACTAGCAAAAGATAGGCATGGGGGTGTGATGTAAACACGTTTACATCACATAAATCATCTATTTTTGTGTATTCTTAGACATAGAGTTGCATCATATATTATAAATATTGCATAACAAGCATCATCTTGCATTTAGGTTAGATTGTATAAAGTTTAGGCTAATTTTCTCTTTCTGTGGTCAGGTAACAGGGTGATATTCAATCAGAGCCTCGGATTGAAGATCCAACCGTACGGATCTAATCAGGGCGATGATCGAAGTTCAGCGACTCCAAGATCGCCCTGATAAAACCTCCATAGCATCAGATATAATCTAAGGAAGGTCAAATAACAAGGGCCAGGATGGTGTAAATCCGTACATCAAATGACAAATCCGACTGCATAGATGGGTTTAGATTGACGATCGCAGCCCAACGACGTGAAAATCAGTCCAATCCAACTTCCATGGCACCATGTACAACTCACAGAAGATGGACGGCCAAGATGGCACCACGTGGTACCATCTCGGCCAGCCAAATCGGCCCAGCTAATACATGAGGACTCGCCACACCTTCTCTCTCCTCAACTACACCATCACTTCTCAGCCGTTGGATCAAGATCCAAGGGTTGTGAGCGATGGGGCAGAAGTCATCTTCTCGACAATCCACACGATAGCGCATTGGTCGCACACTCATGACCGAAGAAGAGGTCTCAAGTTCATGCCCCGTGCATCACAAAATCGACCGCGGACGCATGCGTGGCTAAATCAAGCCGTTGGATCAATGATGAGTGGCGGCACAACTGACCACGTGGCAAACCCAGAGCGTGCGGATCATGCACGTGCTATCCGATGCATGATCGAACGTGTGATTTGACGTGGGTGCGCGATAAGGAGCAAAGGCTTATAAGCCATTCGATCTCACGATCGAATGACTAAAATCATGAGAACGTGCATGAGTCATTTGCATAGAGAAGAAGAAGAGGCGTGTGTGGGAGGAGGTGTGAACATCGCCCACGTTCAGGCCTTTAGTGATGGATAAATCCATCACTAAAGACCTGACATTAATGTTTTGATGACAAATGACCTTTTTACCCCCTTTAATCTACACCTATATATAGCCCTACGACCCCTACACTTTCTTCATCCCTTCCTCTCTTCTCTCACCCCCTCTAAAGCTCTAAGATCTTGTCTCAAACCCGGGATGCTCCATTAGAGTTAAAATTAGAATTTTTCCACCTTCTCCCTCCTTCGTGGAGCATCCCGTGGTTGTCCTCTCACTCCATTCAGGAAGTGGATCCCATGACGACGACATCCTACCTCACCCACGGTTCTTCCCGCTTCGTTCTCCTTCTTCCTGCTTTGTCCTCCGTCTTCCAAGCGTTGCCCCATCCGACTCGTCCTCCAAGCAATCGTCAAGTAGGATACTTCTCTCTCCATTCTCTTTACCGCTTTCTAGAGTAGATTTTCTGCTTTCTAGAGTAGATTTCCTACTTTCTAGTTTTAATGATTAGTGTGATGAACAACATTTGATGATGAAATCCATGTTTATTCTACCTCTCTTTCATCTTTATTTGTAATATTCTCGCTCTCTCTCTTCTATTTATTATTTGTTAAATGGATAGCTAGTTTTTGACCAGCTAATCTATTTCGTGACAAACAAAACAAACGCATATTTTTAATCAAACGTCCGCTTCGCTGTGTTCAACCTAGAATTCTTATAGTTTCGGTATAAATTTATCTGTTGAAGGATTTCTTCGCAAATCATACAATGACGATGAGTTTTCAAAACTCAATCCCATTTGCGTACGTTTTCCGAACAAACACCAATGCCAGATTTGCCTTTCTCTGCTTCTTCAACTCTTGGCTGTACTAGCAAGAGCTTCTCCCTCGTCTTCATCATCGTTTTCCTCCTAACCAGAGAATCTTCTTCCCTGACACGGCCAATCAAAGTCAGTGTTGTTCTCCCCTGTTCGTCCATTAGATTAGGATTAGAATAATTCCCTTAGACTCATAGATTAATTATTTTCCTCTTAACTCTTGTTTCAACCCCTTGACTACACCACCCACTACCTTCGTCTCCACCTCCGGTAGCCCCTCTGGCGAGGACTTCCACGCACTACACACCTCCATCCTCCTTGCCGACATGCCCATCACCTTCATTGTACTCCACTCATCAAAAGCCCTCTGTCTATTTGCCTTCCCATCCACCCAAAGCACCCACCAGACAAACGCAGTTCCTCCGGCCATCTTCGCCTCCGTCAGGCCGCCACACGCCTTGCTTCGCCACGAAACCACTGCCACCACCTTCGTCGTGCTTCAGCAAAGCTTTTGAGCCATCTGATTGGGGCGTTTAGCCCAAACTTTGTTGTTTCAAGTTTACGCCTTCGGCCGCCATGAACGAGCTGCTCCCAAGCAATCTCAGAGCACGCTCTTGAGATCCTTGCCCCAGGTGTTTGCTCCAGGCGCTGCAGACTCATCCCAGGAAGCAACCTAGGCCTCCAATCGGGAGCATCGTGTGCTCCTTCAGCTTCAATTAGAAGAGCACTCCAGCAGCTTTACGCATAGAACAACCTTGTGGGTTTAGTCCCACATCGTGGAGCACAGTGCCCCCTCCAACGCGTAAGTTGAATTTGTTGCACTGGCTTTTCACCTCGACACTTGGGGGGTGAGGTCCCCTGCACCCCTTCACACCTTGCCTGTGACACCTCCACACGGGCTTGGTCCAAATCTGATTACCCGCCTAAGCCTCACACCTTGGATGCTACCCACTGCAGGCAGCCCTGGTTCTGGGTGAGCTTATGACAAATTACTCAAATGCCTGGTAGTCCCTTGAGAAAGAGAAGGAAGAGAGAGAGAGAGAGTGGGGTTAGGAGGTTTTGCTCTTGCAGGCAATTGTGCGACACTTAGTTGCGAGAAGAGGAAAAGAGACAGAGCCAAAGAAAGGAAGGAAAAGAAGAGAAATAAGAGAAGCCAAGGAAGAGCTAAGGCAAAGAAAGAAGGAAGAAGAAGAGGAGTTGAGAAAGGATGAAAAGAAGGAGAATCAAGGAAGACCAAGTGCTCGTGCATTGTAGCAATTACTTGTGCACTGTTGAAATATTTAAGTGGTTTGGCACTGTGCATTTTTTAGATTATTAAGTAAATAGTATATATGTATCTAGACTAAATAATTGGTGATCTAAATCACCATTTTTTTATTCTGGATCTCTTTTTGCTTTTTCAAACTGTTGAAATACTCATGTTTTGCATGGATGATCAATTTTGAGTAATTGTTATGCATTGCAATATCATTCTTGGCTTAGTTATTGTGCTCATATATATATTAATCGATATTAGTGCATGAATTCCATATTTGCTCCTAGCGAACAACCTCGAACTTCATTTCTAACATTCTGAGCTTATAAATTTTATTTGTTGTTCGATTTATTGTGGATTTCAAACTATGATGACAATACTTTGATTTAAATCCCCGATAGATCGCTTCACAACAGGAGTATATACTTAGGATATATTTGTTAGGCATAAGTTGTAAGAGCCTGTTCTTATAAATTTTTGAAATAATCCGGACTCTCTCTATCCTCCCTCTGCTCATATCTCATCGACTCAATTTTTCGTATCAATTTCTTTTTTGATTTGATTTTGTTTGTTGCATTAAAAAATCCAAAAAAAATACAAAATCAAAAAGACCAAAAATATTTCAACTCTTATCTAGCAGCAGCATATCCTTAGGCATCCATACTTAGGTTGCATTATTCCTACTAAATTTTAATTCAATCAAATTGCATACTTGTAGAATTGCTAGAGTCAGGTACGCATTTCTATCCTTTCTTAGCTCCTGCCATCTCTTGCATTTGACTAACATAAAAAGACCATCATTTGTTTGAAAAGAATTAAAAAGCGAGATCAATTGCTTGGAATTCATTTCTAAATATCAAATCTAATTCAAAAGGAGACATAATAACCTGTTTGAAACCCTGACTGAGCTTTTCACTGAAATTTGTTGATTGATTATCGTATACACACTACACGATCACTTAAGTACACAAAACACATGAGTTTCTATCTCATCTCCTTGAGCAACCACAGGGTCTGGATTTGCACACCGGTCTTATCCAGATATTGGGTGGACTTAGAGGTCGGCACCACGCTAGTTCTTGTTTAGGACACGTACAATTGCACTAAAACATTGTTTGCATACTATTATTTTCACGTAGCAAAACCTAGGAAAAATATGTGTTTTCATATTGCTTGTTTGATATTGATTGGTGTTTGATTTTGAGATTGCGATATTGGGATTTCTGGTCTTGTTTGAGGTTGAGAGTGTGATTGCCTTTCCTTGAGTTTGTGACTGATTTCAGAAAGCATTTTTCAAAATTAACTCATGGATGGTAGGAGATCCTAGAACCCATCACTTGTACTTCCCTTGGGTGCTAATGCCCAAGCATCTACTTCCACTTCCATGCCTTCCACATCCAATCGTATACCTCTTGAGCCTCAAACTCCCATTCACAATCCTATTCATCTGGAGGATGACTACCATTCTACACAGTTTGAGGACTTCGAAGAACTTCCTCCTCATCTTTTTTCACATCCTCCACCACCACCACCTCCACTTCATAGGTTTCAACCTCCTCCCTACCTAAACTTTCCCAACCAACCACAACCGGAGTGAGGTCCGCAACCTAACCTACAACACCTGTTTAACACACAATTGCAAATGAATACCCTTACACAACAGGTGCAACAACTTACTTAAGTTGTTAATCTTTTAGCAAACCCCCATCCCTAGGCTCATAGACCTCAACTACGGGATTACTATAATCCTGTCATTGCACCACCTATGGCTGCGGTATGCTATCTCGCTAGGGCTCGTGCAGCTAAATTGAAGACGACCATTATTGCCTTAATCTCTCACTTCCATGGTCTTGCTTCTGAAAACCCTTTTCAACATTAACAAGAGCTGAAAAATCTCGCCCAAACTTTGGGTTCGCAGGGCCATGCTTAACACACATTGTTGATGAAAATGTTCTCCTTTTCACTTAAGGATAAAGAAACCTTCTGGTATAGAACTCTTTCATGGACTACACCAATAGAGACATAGGCTTCTTTGGAACATGAGTTCCCAAAGAAATACTTTCATGTAGGCCACACTAATGCTTTGAGGTGTGCTATCACCACCTTTACCCAAAATTCAGGGGAACAAATGCATGAGGCTTGGGAGCGATTTCATGAGCTTCTACGAAAATGTCCCTACCATAGTGTCCCACTCTGGCAACAAGTCCAGATCTTCTACCATGGGCTCTATGATGAAACAAGAAATTTCGTTGATGCCGCATGTGGAGGCAACTTCTTGTGTCGAAACGAGGACTCATCCTTGGAGCTCTTCGAAGGCATGGCCGGGAACTCTATAAACAATGCTTCAATGAGCGTGTTAAATAGAATGTCCTCGCATTCCCATGCATACTCAGGGGTACACGACGCCCAATCCAGTACACGAGACCTAGAGATAGTGACTAGTAAGTAAGATAAGGTGGGCTTAATAGAGAACAAAGTTGATGAAGTATGGAAATTCCTATCTAAGTCTCCATCTTCTTCTCAGTCACCTGCACCACGGACTTCTTCCAAGTTTCCCACAAGGAGGGAAACTGTGAACAACCTATCTATGACACAACCTTCACTTCCTGACTATTCATTTCCATATCCTTCACCGACTTTAGTGACATATGTATCCGTCACTATAGGTGTGCATATATGTTAGAAAATATAGTTCTTTTGCCTTATGTTTTGTACATACTTTTACTAAGGCTATAGTAACACTTATATATGTTACTCTACATACTTTATATGTTACTAAAGTTATTAGTATATGTTAGTATATTTAGTCTAATATAAATTAATAGTTATTTTTGTACCTTTACTTAGGTATTATTTAAGATAGTTGCACATAACTAACATAGAGTAGTCCTAGTTTTAGATGCCTGTTTAGTTGTAAATATGTTTAAGGCGTTATAGTTAGAATTAATTGATTCTTCTATACATAATTAACTCATTTATTCATTCTTTGATTCATTGATTCATTGTATAATTAACATTTTTGTAACATGGAGGGTGATGTAAATTAATAATTGCCTCCCAGTGAATGATCTGGAATAAACCAATAAAAATTATTTAAATAAATAAAATGACACAACATCTATTTGCATTGTGATATTATATTACAACAATGACACCATTAAATCACTATTTTTATGCAACACAGTTTGTTGTCCAATCATATTTTTAGCGTCATTGCCAAGGAGGAAACTCTCTATATGCCAAAGTTTTCTTTTATTCTTAATTTGTACATATTTTTAATTCCTTTGTAAATAGTCATTCTTTTATTCATATTCTTTGTTGTTTATATATTCTTTTATTCATTTTATTCTTTGATTTATTTTTGTACATAATTGTCTTACTAATCATTGTTGGCAATGCCATCATTCATCATAACTAGATTAAATTAGTTGGAATTAAGATACAAATGCTCCTAAATGATTGCCTGAGGACCATAATTCCACTCTGATCCGCTTTGAGATGACACTAAAATAGGGTTAAATATGCGATTTTAGCACCACTTCACTAGTGCAGAGTAATCACAAGGTGACCCAGGGGTTAATTAGAGGTCAACTGAGCATTGAAGACCAAGAAGTAGGTCCACACTGACAGAAACAGGGTTTCATGCATTTCGAGAACCAAAACAACATTAAAAACCCTAATTATCAACCTGCTTAAATTGAAGAGGTTTTAGTCAAGATAAAATCAATCTAAACCTCCTAAATTCATAAAAAAATATTCTAAGAGGTTTGGTACATTTTGTTTGACCATCTAAACCCATTTTGACTTAAAATAGAGTTTCAGAAGGGAATTTACCCTAATTTGGGCTTCTGTACAAATTTCTTAGTCAAACGTAGTCAAAACTCAAATCCAAGTGTACCATTAGATTCCTTGGTCTAAATTAAGTTAACATCAAAATTTGGGCCCAATCAGACTCCATCTTGACCTAGTTTGCAATTCAGTCCTTAAAACTCTATTTCTCACAATTAGACCCCCAACTTTCAAGTTTCTTGAGATTGGGTCCCTATCTTTCTTATCTTCCTTGCAAATAAGTCCATACCGCCATGATTAGATCTGAACAGAACCAAACCCAAACCGCTAACTTTCAATCTAAGAAATCTCCTTGATTTGTCAACCAAATCCCTCCAAAATTGAAGGGATTGCTGATTGAGGGATTCCTTACACGATGATCTATCTCTCAAGGACTAAAACCAACACTACATTGCCAGCAAACCCACGAAATTAGTGGGAGTTCCTTGCGATTTCCTCGAAGAATTCACACTGATTTAGGGTGAATCAAGAACTGATCGACACTTATATAAGCTCCCAGGACCAATTCGAGCTCGATTCCAGGCCAAAACCACCCACTTCCTCTCTTCTTCGGCCTACACCACCGTAGCTCCGATGACCTCCTTCCCCCATCATCCTCCGACCATCCAATGGCCAAATTGGTTGGCCCACGACCTTCCTTTCCTTCTTCCGCCTCTCACCGAGCAAAGCGGAGGCCATCTCTCCCTCTCCTCATCGCCCTACCTGTCACTGATGGCACCTTCATCCTCGGTGTTGGCCAATCAAAGCCGGCACCAATCCCACTCTCGTTTATCTCTTAGTTAGGTCTACTCTCTCCTTCTCTCTCTAGCATCTCTTCAACCCCTTCTCCTCCTAAATTGATCGCTACACCACCATCTCCCACTTCATCTTCTCCAATGTCGGTGACACCTCCGGCGAAGTTGTGCACTCGCTATACGCATCAAAACACTTTGCCGCCACTTTCAAAAGCTCCACCGTACTCCATTAGTCAGGTGAAATTGTTGTTGTTTAGGAAATACGTTGTAGTATAGGACAAAATCACTCAAATCATTTAAATTTATAAACTCAAATTCAGAAAGTAGAGTCCGAGAACGTTTTCAGGGAGCAAAGAGGAAATTTCAATTCACCAATCATAAGAAATATATGCAATTGAAATCAATAACACTCTGAATGATTTTTCAATAAAATCAGAAGAATAGTGCAAAAAGATTGGGTTAAAATGGTGATTTGAATCACCAAATTAACCCTCAATGTTATGGTCACAACCACTTAAATATTTCAACAGCAAATCACAACTATTAATCCACGTCAATCAAGTTATTCAAATAACCCAACAACAGATGTCGACCAAAGGCTTCAGATGCCTTATCAGAAGGGGTTTAAGGGCCTCTTCAAGAGAAGCACAAGGCTCCTCTTTCTTTCAAGAGCCTCCAGAACACAGCAACAACAGCAACAGAGGCTCAAGGGCCTCATAAATCTCGCTAAGTGTAGAGAGAAGGGAAGGCTCAAATCCTGAGGCAGGAAAACCCACCCCCCTCTATCTTAGATGTTCTTTCTCTC
This sequence comes from Thalassia testudinum, assembly GCA_037157565.1. Classification (NCBI taxonomy): domain Eukaryota; kingdom Viridiplantae; phylum Streptophyta; class Magnoliopsida; order Alismatales; family Hydrocharitaceae; genus Thalassia; species Thalassia testudinum. The sequence goes on from JAZHRO010000044.1 coordinate 48,422, forward strand.
TTCCCAAGCTCAGAAATAGATCAAACCTGGGTAGCGAGTAACTGAAAACACCACCCAGACCCGCAAGGCCTGAGTGTGGCCGAGGGCATGGACAAGCACATGAGGTGTAGCATATGCAGGGGCATGTGGTAGGGACCTGACCCCAGTGACTCAAAGGCAATAAGGCCTCGTCACTTTTTTTCCTTTATGTGTAGCTGAAAGGCCTTCAGTCCATGATGTGGGACTATGTTCCCATGGCTTCTTCACGCAGTAACTGGAGAGGTTGAAGATGTCAATTGGAGCAGCAATTGCAGCCAAAGTTTTCGATTGAGGACCTAGGAAGAGACCTGGAGCTCAACTGCGCGACCTGGGAGTGGAAGCCAGGAAGAATGTGGCAAGAGCCTTGTAGCAAAGGTCGAAGAAGATGAGGGTGACGACGAAGACCTGAAATAGAGAACACGGCCTCACAGCCACGTCAGAGTAGCTCAGAAGGATCGCTGTGTTCCAATGAACATGATGGTGGTGGTTTGTGGAGTGAGGGTGCGTGTGGTCTGCTGGCGAGGTCGAGAAGGTGGTGCAGTGAGGGTGGTGCTTGGTGGTGGTATTGAGTGGCCAATCTCCTCAATTTCTTGAGGGATTTTGGTAGGCGAGGAACGACAAAGGTGTAGGGACCGATGGTAGGTGGTTTGGTTCAGTGGAGCAAGTGGAGGGCTTTGCTAGAGCGTCGTTGGAGCGGAGCAAGACGAAGATCGTGTGGGCATGTCGGCGGTTGAAAAAAGAAAGGAAGGAGTTAGGAAGCTTCAGTAAGGGGAGAGGAAGAGAGAGAAAGAGAGTTAGAGAGGGAGATAGTGGGTGGATGCTACCGGCTATGATAGGCCGAAGCCGGAGAAGGTGAAGGTGACTGCGATACGACGACTAGGAAGGAGATGGAGATGGCAGTTGTGCTTTGGCTGGCGACAGTCTCGAGGATGAGGGGAAGAAGTGGAGTCGGTCAATTTGACCGTTGGCTAGCTTGTCGAGGAGGGCAGAGATGCTCGCCGAAGATGAAGGTATAGATGGCCGGAGTTGAAGAAGAGAGGGTATTTCTAGCTTAAAACTTCATTAAGGAGCTTGGTTTCTCAAGAGGGTTCTATTTAAAGACCTCAGAAAATGTTCTAAGCATGGTAGGAGGCTTGGCGAGCATGAGAACTCAGGGAAAAGGATCCTTGAGATTGCGAGCAGTCGCATGAAGAGTTGGGTGCAAATCATGGTCAAAAACCTGATCCAATCGATAGAGGACCTCTCAAGGATTCTCTCTTCCAATTTTGGAAGGATTTGATTGAGAATCGATTGAGAAAAACTCACTCAAATCTTGGTGGAGGAGCTTCGTTCACACCAATGGTGGTAGGGACCTTTCTGCAAAAGTGATGGCAAAGTTAGGGACATGATTGTAAATATTTTGAAAGTTAGGGGCTTAATTGAGAGGAAGAGTTTAAATGGACTAAAATGCAAATTTAGTCAAGATGGACTTTGATTGGTCCCAAATTTTGTTACAAACCTAATTTGGACCCAAGGAATCTGATGGTGAAGTTGAATTTCAGTTTTGACCAACTTTACTAGGCAATGTACGTAGAAACTCAAATTAGGGTAGAACTCTATCTATGACTATTTATGGTAAAAATAGGTTTCAGTGGTCAAATCAAGGATACCAAATCTGAAGGAATATTTTTCTATGAATTTTAGAAGATTTAGATGAATTTAATCTTAACCAGAGCCACTATATTTTAAGCGGGTCTAAAATGAGGGTTTTGGGTGCGTATTAGTTCTCGAAATACGTAAAACCCCATTTCTGTCTACATGGACCCACTCATTAGTCTTTAATGCTCATTTGACCTTCAGTTAGCCCCTGACAAACCCCATGGTTATTCTGCGTACATGATATGCTATTAAAATTACAAAATTAACCCTACTTTCTTATTCTCTTTGATAGATGGAGGGACGGGTTTGGAGTGATGGGGCGACGGGGCTCTGGCGACAGGAGGGAGAACGAGGGCTGGGAGGTATGGAGATCGAAGAGATGAAGGCACAAGGAAGATCAAAGAGAAGGGGGGGCCGCCATGAATGCCAGGTACTGGGCGAACGTGGGGGAGGTCCTATGCTTCAGATGTAGGGCAAGAGGACACACGGTGGCAGCATGCAGGGGGCCTCTTATTTGTGTAGCTTGTGGTAGAGAAGGCCATAAACGTGATGAGTGTAAGAGAGGAGGGACACAGCAAAGAGGAGGAAAGATCCCACACCATTACCCTCGCTCGAGGCAGAGGGGATCGAGGGCTCCACCGCCTCCACCCCTAACGCTGGCTGGACACTTTCTTGATGTAGAGGTCCCATACTCTGAAGACATTCATGCGTCGGAGATGGTTCTAAGGGGATCCATCCTTGGATCGACTACAATAGTTGGTAAGATCCCTAACCCTAAGCTCACTGAATTGGAAGGTTGCAACCTTGGGTCCTTCTCGCTTTCTACTCTATGGCTTGGGTATGATGGATGTCGAGTCCCTCCGATTTCAATCAAGTAAGTTTGAGAACATCAATGTGGTGTGGAGGCATGTCTCACCTTTTGATGGGGCACTGACGGAGTGACCCCCACAGAAGGTGGCATAGAGATAGGGGAGGTTGGAGATTAGTGGCCTACCTTTGCACCTGAGAACTAGTGTGGTAGTGACGAAGATGATTGAAAGCTTCATGATGTTGAAGGAAGGTTCTGAAATCGTGCTTGGGGAGGGGGATGGGAGGGTGGTTTGGGTGAACGTGATCTTTACGCATAGTGGCTCTCTACCGAAAATGATCATTCTCCGATGTGGGGGAAACTTGTGGTTGATCTGGCTTCGAATTTGCTTGGATAAGGTGGAGGTACATGAGCAGCAGATGGCAAAGACCTTCATAGAGGTGGTCAAGAATAATTCTATCCAAGCAAAGGGAGATGGAATCACTGCGAAGGAGAGACCAATGGTAAAGAAGAAAAAGGAGCACCATGCTGAGGAATGTAGAGGGGGCCTGATGGTCAAAGCATTTGAGTCAATACTGAATGAGGATAATATGAGTGAGAGAGGCTCTCAAATGATTGTACTAGTGGAGGAGAATGTTGGAAGAGGGCCTGGAAAATTGGGGGTGGAAGCCCCCTTCGCCTTTGATAACCCTGAAGGCCTTTGATACGATGTCGGGACCAAAGGCAAAGGGAAGGGTCTACTGATCCAATTCCCATACAAACTGTAGAGAAGATGAGGTGATGACAGGGTGGGGATGGAACTGAGCACGGTGACAAGAGCACTTGGAGTGATGAGGACTGATGGGGGGAGAGGAAGGGGAAACCTGATGGAAGATGAGAGTTCTATCATGGAACATGCATGGGCTACGCGATGGGGTGAGAAGAGCCTCCCTTGCTAGATATATGAGAGAGTGGGATGTTGATTGTGCATTATTGCAAGAAACTCACATTGAAGAGGATGGGTAGAACTCATGGAAATCGCTAATACAAGATGGGAGATCTGAAATCACTACTGTGAGGGCCCAAGGAAGATCGGGAGGCATGGCAGTATGGTGGAAACTTGCAAAGCTGCAGCTAGCCCAGGTAATGCAGGCTAAATTCAGTATAACCTGCAAATTTCAGGCAGTCCACACAGGGTGTTTTCTGTGTATCACATGCGTTTATGGGCCATGCAATGCGAACGGAGGATCGCTTTATTGTCTAAATTTGCAGAGAGGGCAGAGGGGGTCAGGGACAGCCCATTGCTCATAGGGGCCGACTTCAACTGCACACTCTCTAGTCAGGATAGAGTGAGTGGGCGCATTGACCAATCTACTCTTCAGTTTCAGCTGGTGGTTCAGAGCATGGGATTGAGTGAGTACCCCTCTTCTGGTGTGGAATACACTTGGTGTAATGGCAGTGGGAAAATGTAGAAACTTGGTTAATTCTTTGGGAACTCAAGTCTTCTGGACATATACCATCTTTCTGGTGTGACCGGGTAAGAGAGGCCATTTTCAGAGCACAATTGATTTCGGACCGTGGTGAAGGCAGCTTAGTGGGCTCTTACTTTAAATTCAGAAGGTCTTGGTTGAGGGAGCCAAGCTGCAAAGAGATGATTGCGAACTGGTGGGAGATGAAACAGGTGTCCGGGTTAGTGACTTCGAGGCTTGCTGTGAAGTTAACTGGTCTGAAAATTATGTTGAAAGAGTATGGACAGACTGTGGGGGTGCTGCGTGAATAGATGAGAGTAGAGGCTCTTGCTTGGCTGCACACGTTGGATGAGAAAGAGGCTATAGGTCCACTGGCCAAAAGTGAGCTGCAATAACAGAAACAAATGCAAGATGTGGTTCTAGATGAGGACTTGAAGAAGGAAATGGACTGGCGAGAGAAATCAAGACAACTTTGGTTACACAAGGGCGACGCCAATACCAAATTCTTCCACATGGCTGCCAGTTCAAGGAGATGCATCAACCATATCTCATCCATCTTCTCAGGAGACCAACAGCTTATCTCCATGGCAGAAATTCGGGCTGCAATGGTTGCCTATTTTCATGAACTTTCTGCTGCCCTTGCCAGAAGTGCTTGGAAAATGATGACAATGGAGTACCCAAGGGTGGAAGGTATGCAGGCTGACAAATTGGTAGCCCCTCTTTCCGAACAGGAAGTGATAGATGACATCAATGGCCTCAACCTAGAAGGATCTCTAGGACCGGATGGGTTTCAAGTATTATTCTACAAGGAATTCTGGCGGGATGTGAGAGGGGAGGTAATGGAGGTGGTTCGCGAGTTCCAACAGGGGAATAGTGGGTTTGAGAAGTTGAACAGGTCATATCTATTCATTCTTCCTAAGAAGCCAGGGGTTGAGAGGTTCAGTGAGTTCAGACCCATAGCACTATCAAACTCCATTTATTTGATCATAAGCAAAGTACTGGAAAATAGATTAAGAGGGGTACTCCAAGGAATGACATCGCCTGTTCAGTCGGCTTTCTTGCCAGATAGATCATTGCAAGAGTCCTTTAGTGTGGCCCAGGAAATGGTGGCTAGATGGAGTAGGAGAAAAGAAAAGGTTTTCATGTGGAAGGTCGACTTCAGTTAGGCCTACGACTCAGTTTCTTGGCCATATTTGTGGGAGGTACTCAAATGTAGAGGACTCCTACTCCTATGGATTATATGGATGAAGAGATGCATTACTACTTTGGCTTTCTCCCCTTTGATCATTGGTAGACCATGTGGTGCCTAGATTCAACCTAGATGTGGGGTTAGACAGGGGTGTCCCTTAGCACCATTGTTATTCAACCTGGCAATGGATACCTTGGCTCGCTTCACTTTCAAGCTCTCGGAAATGAGGATAATCAAGGGGTATACTCTATCAGATAGTCAGGCTTTGGCCCTGGTGCTCCAATATGTGGATGACACAGTGTTTTTTTGTAGAGGGGGGTATGTGGGAGGCACGTATCATACATCATATGGTGACTATTTTTGGGGAGATTTCAGGGTTGAAATTGAATGGGGAAAAATCCTCTCTTATTTGTTTTCGATCGAATAGAGATGTGAGCCACCAACTATTAGAGACTTTGCACACACCAATCATCTCCTTACTGATTACCTATCTTGGGTTGCCACTGAAGGGCGGGAGATGAAGAAGAGTGATTGGAGTTGTTCGAGAAAATCTCTGCAAAGCTAGAATGCTGGAGCAGTAAATATCTCTCAAAGGGGGAAGATTGATTCTCTTGAACTCTATTATCATTGCGATGCCGGTCTTCATGTTTTCTATTTTTAGAGCTCCTAAAGCAATTTGGAAGTGCTTAGATATAATGAGGAAACACTTCTTTTGGAAAGGGGAAAAACATGAGGGACGTTTCCTCCAATCGGTAAAGTGGGATAGTTTGTGTGCACCAAAGAAGCAAGGGGGTTTGGAATTAGATCCTTGAAGGAATTTAGCGATTCTTTACTGTTGAAGTGGGCAATAAAAATTTTCAACAGGGAGAATAAAACATGGGCGGAAGTGATCAGAGGAATATATGGTGCTTCACACTCCGTAGCAAATAGACTTTCTCCCATCAAAGCAGCACCTTTTTGGAGTTCAGTGGTGGCAACTATGAAGGAAAATTGGGATCTATTCTAGCCAGTCTGTAGGTATAGACAAACTTTTCTTTTTTGGTTGGAAAATTGGTCATCTTTGGGTCTACTACATAATCAATATCCACGTGTATATGGCCTTATGGGTGATAGAGAGGCTAAAGTTGTAGACTTCTAGGATGAAGAGGCGAATAGCTGGGAGATACCAGAAACAGGCTGCAGGGAGGGGAGTCGCACATGGGGGGAAAGAGCTCGACTGATGCAAGATTTGCAAGCCTTCAAGCCAATGGGGGGTGCAGACACATACAGATGGATGGGGAATTTTTCCACTGCCAAGGCCTATGAACATATGGTTGCAAGGAGACAAAGTGAAGATGCTGACGTCATTTGTGCAGGTTTATGGAAGTTGAAAATCCTGTTGAAGATACAAATTTTTCTTTGGCTCTGCAGGAGGGGCGGACTCATCACTAGTGACTTGAGGCACCGAAGAATGGGGGTGGCTGCTCATACATGTTATCTATGTGGCTTCTAGACTAATAGTGTGCAGCATATTTTTTCCTCGTGTGTGGTCACCGATTGTGTGTGGAACAGGGTATGTGGTGGTGGGATACATGTATAGGAGGACATGTGGGGGGATTTTATTAGGAGTGGGAGACCTCATTGTTCCATCGCAGTTGTTCTGTGGTGTATTTGGCGTGCACGAAATTAGTGTCTTTTTCAGGGGAGGTCTGTCAATTCAATACAAATTGCACATGAGTGTTAGGCTCTCATACGTCATTGGCGAAGTTGATGTAATTTATTTTTTTATTCTATTAATAAAATACTCGGATGGCTATCTCCTTAGATAGCATTCCTTATTTTCTCAAAAAATAGAATAATGTAGAGTTGCAACCCTCAGATGGTTTTGTAGGAGCATTTACCATTCAAACCTAACTAAAAGTGGCCAATTAGGGCTATGATGGTGTTCCGATCATACCCCCATGCCTAGATTTTGCTAGTCCTTTCGCAAACATCCTATGGATCAAACAAGGTTTCTAGGTCGGATGTAACCGTTAGGGTGCCTTACTAAGTTGTATCTCTAGAAATCATATTAAAATACCAACAATAAGCCTAGAGGTACTTAAGTGTCAGCCAAGATCTAGACCTGACCAGCTTCAGCCTGAGTCTGCCGCAAAGGTTTCTAAGGCATGCAAAAATTGCCTAGAGGTTCGTTGACCCCAGCGATTAAAGCACCCATGCTTAGAATGTAGCATGTCTAGGTTCAGTTTTCCAATGCATTTTTGTAAGAGAGAGAGAAGGATTTTTCATTTGGAGATTTTTCTCTTTTCTTTTTTATTTTTCCCTAAATCAGCCTCGAATTGGCCCTAAACACGATCTGTATCGGATTCCTTGTCCCCACCATCAACCCTCGAAGGGTCCCTGGTTTTTGATGCTTCGGGATAGCACCGCCCATGGCAACCCCCAAAACCCTGGCTTTCGATACTTCAGGATAGTGTCGACCATGGCATTCTGTAGCTAAATTCAGGCCCTGGCAATCGACATTTCTGGATAATCCCACCCATGGCACCTGAACCAGCACAAGGTGCTTACATGCACCCGATAGGATATTTAGATGTCTTAGGAGATAAGCACCGAGGAGATGATATGTTATTATGCATCTTCGAGGGGAATTTCCCACCTCTCCGCGTCAGGAACTCGTCCAATAAACTTGTGTTGCCGAGTCGCTCCTAAGCTAGATCTTTGAGATGGCTTTTCAGAGTAGAACACTTTTGGCATGCTTTTTCTTTATTAAGTGCACTAAACTAGACTTAGTGTGTGATATTTGGGTGCTTAGGTTACCAAGTCTCGCAAACCAAAGGGCAGGCAATAGGGCCGAATAATCCCTAAGCCTTAGACTACTACATCAGGCTCGCATTTTCCTCAACCTCTTGAGGATTAATCTGGATCTTAATAAATACGTGAGTGCTTAAACCCTGAAACAGATCCAAGAGGCCTAAGGTTGATATTCGTCACTAATCTCCTAAGTGTTAGCCTTCCAGGTCTTAATTCATCATTCGATCCAACCTAGAAGTTAGGTAGGTTCCATACTCAATTTTAAGGGACTAACACATTTTTTTCTCTTTATGTTGCTCCTTTTTCTCTTTGTTTTCTTTTCTTTTCTTTTCCTCTTCCCCTCTTTTCATTCAGCTTGATTTAAATCGGCCTCTCCTTTCCTCTTTTCTCCTTTTTTTTTTTTGAATGAAACCCTTACATGCATTGATTTTCACATTGATTTACACTTTAATACCCCCTATGCCTAAGATTTATAATGTCATTGTAAATTAGGTGGGTTAAAGTTCAATTCAGATCATACATTAGAATAGGTGGGTGGCGAACGGGTCGGAATGACTGTTGCAGATGACTTTTAGCTTTGATACAAGTATCAAAGGTGGAGTCAGCTATTCTAATGGACAAACCCTAAAGTGAAATATGAATTCAGCAAAGAGATATGTCAGGAAGGTTTCAAGTTTTTCAAAGATGACAGGTTGCCTCCCGTTAAGTGCTATGTTTAATGCCATCAGCTGGGCGCAATGAAGCTCAAGGAAAATGGAGATCAAAAGCTACTGCAGCCAAATTTGAGTCAGTGAGTTCGAAGAACGGTTTGAGTCTCTAACCGTTCACAAAAAAAGGTTCTGATTTGTGGTTGAGTTCACTGATTTCGATCGCTCCATTTCCAAATACTCGTCTCACAAGGAATGGTCCAATCCATTTTGATTTGAGTTTTCCTGGGAGGAGCTTGAGTTTGGCATCGAAGAGTAATACCTTTTGACCAGGATGGAAGGATTTTCATGAAATATGCCTGTCATGGAAGGCTTTCACCTGCTCTTTGTAGATTCACGAGTTCTCATACGTGTCATTCTGTAGTTCCTCGATCTTGCTCAATTGCAACCGACGATGGATTCCAGCCTTCAAAAGATCGAGATTGCACTTCCATACTACCAGTAGGCTTAATGCTCCATTTCTACAGGGAGGTGGCATGCCTTCCCATACATGAGTCTGAAGGGAGACATTCCTAACTGGGTCTTATGGGCGATCCTATAGGCCCACAAGGCTTCCAGAAGGCGAGTAGACCAATCCTTACTGTCAAGCCGAACAGTGACCTGAAGGATCTTCTTGATCTCCCGCTTAGACAGTTCAACCAATCCATTAGTCTGGGGGCGATAAGGAGTTGAGATACAATGCGACACCCCATACTTTTTCATCAGGGACTGGAAGTGCACATTGGTGAAATGAGACCCGCCATCGCTGATGACGGCTTTTGGAACCCCAAATATGGGAAAGATGTTCTCCTGAATGAACCGAAGAACAACTTTATGGTCACTTATTTTGGAGGGGATGGCTTTGATCCATTTAGAGACGTAATCAATAGTGAGTAAGATGTATTCGAAGCCAGTAGATCCTAGAAAGGGTCCCATGAAATCAATTCCCCTTATGTCAAAGATTTCACACACGATGATCGAATTCAAGGGCATCATATCGCGCGGGTCCATGTTGCCAAGGGTCTAACAACGGGCACATGCCCTACAATAGGATTGTGCATCTTTGAACATTGTGCGCTAAAAGAACCCACACTGAAGGATCTTCACTTTGGTTTTGCACCCAGAGTAATGGTCACTGCAGGCCTGGTCATGACAGAATGAGATTACGTCATTGACCTCATCGTCAGGAATGCATCTTCGGTCACTTGGTCATTACCGATATGGAAAAGATACAAATCTTCCCAGACATATACTTGGCGTCGAAAATTAGCTTGTCCTGCCTGGAAGTCTCCCAATCTGGAGGGACTTTCCCCGTAACCAAGTAGTTCATGATGTTAGTAAACCAAGGAAGTCCATTAATGGCCAAGAGATGCTCATCCAGAAAGTGCTTGGTAATAGGTCTGGACGGGTCAATGACCGAAGAAGGAAGGTGAGACAAATGGTCAGGTACCACATTTTTCTTACCTGCCTTGTCATGAATTTTAAGATCTAATTCTTGCAATAGCAAGATCCAGTGGATTAATCTCAGCTTCGCATCCTTCTTTATGAGTAAGTGCCTCACTGCAGTGTGATCCGAGTAAATGATGACATGGGAACCCAGGAGGTATGACTTGAATTTCTCCAGGACAAATACTATAGCTAGCAGCTCTTTCTCTCTAATAGTGTAATTACGTTGAGCCTCGTCAATGCCTTACTGGCATAATATATGACCATTGGTTTCCCATCAATTTTCTTATCGAGCACTGCTCCTAATGCATAGTCAAACGCATCGCACATAATCTTGAAGGGTTGAGACCAGTCAGAAGATTACAGGATTGGTGCTTGTGTGACTTGGTCATGCAGGATCTCAAATGCATGAATGTACTCACTCGAAATCTCAAAAGGTCTATCCTTTGAAAGGAGATTCGTCAAGGGGCGTGCGATCTTAGAGAAATCAAGTATGAATCGATGATAAAATCCAACATGCCCCAGGAATGATCTAATGTTTTTGACTAAGTTAGGCACAGGTAGGTTGGAAATCAAATTCACCTTAGCCTAGTCAACCTGGATACCTCTCTCAAAGACAAGATGTCCAAGAATGATGCCCTCAGGAACCATGAAGTGGCTCTTTTCCTAGGAGAGAACCAAGTTCACTTCAATGCATCTTTTAAGGATCTGGACCAAATGTAGGAGGCATTCATCAAAAGATTTTCCAAATACCGAGAAGTCATCCATGACGACCTCAAGGTAATTACCTACCATATCTGAGAATTTGGCTAGCATGCACCGCTAAAAGGTGGCAAATGCATTGCATAGCCCAAAAGGCATCCTACAGAATGCGTACATATCATAGTGGTCGGTAAAGGTGGTCTTTTCTTGATCTTCTAGATGAATTGCCACCTGATTATATCCAAGGTAACCATCCAAGAAACAGAAAAATCGATTTTCCACCAGTTTCTTGAGAATCTGGTCAATGAACGGAAGCGGGAAATGTTCTTTCTTCATGGTGGCATTTAGTTTCCGATAGTCTATGCAGACTCTCCACAAATTCGTAATGTGGGTTAGGATGGTCTCTCCAGATTCAGTTGTGATAAAGGTGCACCTTGCCTTCTTAGGCACAACTTGGATTGCGCTCACCCAGCAGCCATCAGAGATTGGGTAGATAATACCAACATCTAATCACTTAATGATCTCTTTCTTCACGACCTCCTATAGATTCAGGTTGAGTCTTCTTTGCACCTCTCAAGATGGTCATGAGCCCTCTTCAGTGTAGATACGGTGTGTGCAATAGGAGGGACTGATACTAGTCAAATCATCGAGAATCCATTCGATGGCTCTTCGATGCTGCTGGAGAACAGAAATCAGCTTTGTCTCCTAATTAGATATGAGTCGGGAATTGATGATCACAGGAAACATTTGATTGGAACCCAAGAATACATACTTCAGATGAACTGGGAGGGGTTTCAACTCCATAACCAGGTTATCAGTAGCGGGTGGGGTTTCGAGATGGGCCTCATAAGATAAAGTGGGAGCTAAGGGTGAATCTAGATCAGCTTCAGGCTCCTCTGGGTCAGAATTTTCTCGAGGTTAAGGATCAGAGATAATCGGGTCTTCCTCTGCAAGTGGGTCCTCAACCATAAAACTGATGTCACATACTTCCTCGATTACCCCACAGTTTATTCCTTTCTGGGCCTTGAAGATATCAATCTTTAATGTCTGGTTCCTAAATTTTAACTCGATTTGACCCTCTCTGCAATTGATATTTGCCCTAGCTATGGCTAGGAATGGTCTCCCTAAAATGATCTATGTGTTCTTTAGATTTTCAGGAGTATCCATGTCTAACACGATGAAGTCCACTGGAAAATAGAAATCATGGATCCAAACCAGAACATCCTCGAGAATTCCTCTTGGTGACTTGATTGATCGGTCTGCTAACTGCAAGGACACCTCAGTCGGTTTGAGCTCAATTTCCTTGAAATAATCTAGTAAGGACGTAGGTATCAAGTTTATGGAGGCTCCTAAATCCAACAATGCTCGATCAAATTCTAAATCACTAATTTTATAGGATATCAAAGGGTGCCAGGATCTTTTGCTTTTTGCGGGAGTTTGCTCAAGATGATCGAGTTGACTTGCTCAGACCATATGATTGGACTCCTATCTTTGCTTCACAACTTACGCTTAGGTGTACATAAATCCTTCATAAATCTTGTGTAAGTCAGTACGTGGTGGTTCGCATCCATTAAGGAGATGTTTATCTTGACTTGCTCAAAGAGCATGATCAGATCTTCCTCAAGTGCCACAGGTTTGGGTTTCCTCTTTCCTTTGGTCAAGGCCTCAAGAAATGGAACCTCTGTAGGTTCCTCTAGGATTGGTTCAGGTTCTAGATCTGGGATAGGGGTGTCCTAGATAACCAACCTAGGGTTAAGCTCTGAACTACCAGACTGAGAGTGACTTGGATAAGGTGGATCCTGAGTTGACTTGCCACTACGGGTGGTAACAGAATTTAGTCCTACCTAGTTTTGGTTCGGAGTTGGCAGAAGTGGTGATTGCTGCTGATATCTCGAGTATGATGTTGAAGCTTCCATCCCTTCGGGTGATGGAGCAGAAAGGGCCTGATAAACATAGTGAGCTTGGCCCTGATTCGGGTTCATAACGTGCCTCTAATTCTGCACATTATTCGGATTTGGCAAAGGTTGAGATGGAAGTGCACCAGGCTTGCGAGAATTTGCCATCTATGCGATCTAATTTCGAACCTCTGTGATCTCGTATTTGTGCTGTTTCTGCATAGCTGCATTGGCCTTTTGGATGTCAGCCAGGGTTTGTAGAATCAGAGTCATTTGATCTTCCCTTGATGGCTCGGATTGATAATTTGGATTGGGCCTAGGTTGAGCAGGCTGATATGGGAGTGGAGCTTATGGTTAGGGTTGGAATTGAGATCTCGGATTTTGATTATTCCTTAACCATGGAAAGTTGGGATGATTACACCATCCAAGGTTATAGGGATAGAGAATGGATCATTCTGGATGGTGTGGAGATCCTTGCAAGTCTGAGGAACTCTAGAGAAGTCAAAATACGAGGGTTCAGAGTTCCCCCAACTAGAGCAAGTAGATCCAGAGTTTCCTCCAAAATCAAGATCAGACAGGGGTGGATAAGGGTCCATCCCCTGATGAGAGTGGTGATAAATGTTATGCATGACTTCCCTACCGGAGGGCAGTTGCGCATACGAGTTCTGCTGTGCTGAGGTGGCTCTCTGTAGATGTCGAATCAATTCATCCACCTTCTTCTCGATAATAGAGACCTTGTCCAGGAAACTGGCCATCAGTTTCGGATCGACAGATGCAGACAAGCCTTGAGTCTCATGTGCCCCCCATGTGTTTGTCAAAGCATGGGTAGTCGTCCGGTCGAACATACACATAAATTCATTGTTTATGAAGTTCTCGCACATATTCTCGAGAATCTCCCAAACTGTATCTTCATGCTGACCCATGATGCTGCCACCATAGGTTGCATTGACAAAGAGTCTAATATCCTCACGGAGTCCCTAGTAAAAAGACTGGACTTCCCATTTAGGAACTCTGTGATGGGGGCATTTCCGCATGAGATCCAGGAAGCGATCCAATGCCTCATGAAGTGGTTCTCCCAGATTTTGCATGAAGTGCGTGATCTTGTGCCTTAGAGCATTTGTCCGACCAACCGGAAAAATTTTCTTCAGGAATTCAAATTGGAGTTCAGCCCAAGTGTTGATCTGACGAGTCAGAGTTTGGTACCAGTGGGTAGCCTTATCCATGAGGGAGAAAGAGAACATCTTCATGAGTAAGATATCACAATTCTGAACAAGTGGCCGGAAAGTCTAAGCCAGATGTTTCTAATGCTGGATGTGTTGAAAAGGATCTTCGGAGTTAATCCCATGGAATTTGTGGATAGCATAAAGCATGTTGGCCTTGAGTTCAGTATCAGGTCCTCTAAACGAGATCTGAACTCTAGGTTCGATTGCTACCGCAGCGGGATTGTAATGATCTTGCATCATAGGATGCTGCGATGGGTTCATGATTGCCTGAAATAGATCGTTGAGGTGCTATGGCTGATTCTGGAGATTGGGTTCTTCTTCTTGATTTTCCATGGATATAGTTGAACGAGATCTGGGCTCAAAAGTAGAAGAGTTGGAAAAGATATCAATATGATCGGAAGGTGGCACAAACAAGTGAGTTGAGGCTTGGCCTCGACAGGAGTGAATTGCTAATGGAGGTCTCAAGGGTGGTCTTGAGGACCTCCTCCTGAACATGCACTAGTGAGCCAGATGAGGAACAAAATATGTGACGGACCTAATCGAGGCACCCAAAAAATCTTTGGATAACTAAGGAGGTTCGAGGCATATGATACCTCTTAATCAGAAGATCACTCACCTGAGAAATACTTGGGCAACCAGGAAGGGAGAGACCCACAAAGACCCCTACATGGTAGAGCATCCCCATGGGTTATAAGGTTTCCCCCACCTGACCTTCCTTGTCACTGAGAATCCAAGTAGACCGGAATGTGCAACTTGACCCCTTAAGTCTACCAATTTTAATCTTGAATTATGGTGCTTTGAATTTCACTTGAACTTTAGAATTGATTGTGATTTGTGACCTAATTTGAAGGTTGGTTAACCCACAAGGTGGGTCAACTTCACCTAACCTATCCTAAAATTTAGGATGAGTTGGGTAATAAACCCAAAATCACCTTGAGTGGTTTGCTAGTAGGTTATTAAGTCCCAAATTTTTAGGATTCAAGTGAATGTTAGAGACTTCTTTTAGGGTTTTCTTGATTAGGTCAATTTAATCAAGGCTTGGGTGACACACAATGCTGGAAATCAATTCTCTTTTAATTCAGGAAAGTGTGTTTTCCTCAAACCCTAAAAACAGAAACCCTAATTTGTCTCTTGTCCAAGTCCAATTTTTTTCAAATGTGGCACCTAAGGCTCAATCAAGAAGGTGAATAGCCTTAGGCACCTTAAATCCTTAGTAGGTGCAGAATTCTAGATGGGGATGTCTAAAATAAATCAAATCAGGCAACTCAAGTGACTAAGTTTAATAAGGAGTTGATCCTAATTGGTTCCTCTTTTTAATTCTTTCCAGAAATAGGGGCTTAAGAAGAAGGAAATGAGATTACCTGCTGCTGGACTGGCTATTGTGTGGTTGATTTTCTCTGGGTACCTCGCACAACCACAAGAAATCAAGTAGAATAGTTAGAATCAGATCAAAAATTGTAATCAATGAATCAAACTGCACGTTGCTCCCCGGCAATGGTGCCAAAATGTTCAAGCGAAATCATTGTTGTTTAGGAAATACGTTGTAGTATAGGACAAAATCACTCAAATCATTTAAATTTATAAACTCAAATTCAGAAAGCATAGTCCGAGATCATTTGCAAGGACCAAAATGGCAATTTCAATTCACCAATCACAAGAAATATATGCAATTGAAATCAATAACACTCTAAATGATATTTCAATAAAATCAGAAGAATTGTAAAAAAAGATTGGGTTAAAATGGTGATTTGAATCACCAAATTAACCCTCAATGTTATGCTCACAACCACTTAAATATTTCAACAGTAAATCACAACTATTAATCCATGTCAATCATGTTATTCAAATAACCCAACAGTAACCAGCAAATGTCGACCAAAGGCTTCAAATGCCTTACCAAAAGGGGCTCAAGGGCCTCTTCAAGAGAAGCACAAGGCTCCTCTTCCTTTCAAGAGCCTCAAGAACACAGTAGCAACAGCTACAAGGCTCAAGGGCCTCATAAATCTCGCTAAGTATAGAGAGAGGGGAAGGCTCAAATCCCAGGGTAGCAAAACTCACCCCCCTCTCTCTCAGATGTTCTTTCTCTCTTCCCAAGCTTAGAAGCGGATCAAACTCAGGTAGTGGTGAACCGAATCCACCACCTAGACCTGTGAGGCATGAGTGTGGGTGAGGGCGTGGATGAGTGTGCGAGGTGCAGTGTGTGCAGGTGCATGTGGTAGGGACCTGACCCTAGTGACTCGAAGGCGATAAGGCCTCGTCACTTTCTACCTTTATGTGTAGCTAAAAGGCCTTTAGTCCACGATGTGGGATTATGTTCCCACGGCATCTTCGCACAGCAACTTAGAGAGGTTGAAGGTGTCAATTGGAGTAGCAACTGTAGCTAAAGTCTTTGATTGAGGACCTGGGAAGGGACCTGTAGCTCAGCCGCGCGACCTAAGAGTGGAAGCCACGAAGAATGTGGTCGGAGCTTGGCAGCAGAGGTTGAAGAAAATGAGGGTAGCAGCGGAGTGATAGTGAAGACCTAAAATAGAGAACATGGCCTCGTGGCCATGTCAGAGTAGCTCAGAAGGATCACCGTGTTCCAAGGAACACGGTGGTGGTGGTTTCGTGGAGTGAGGGTGCGTATGGTGTGCTGGCAAGGTTGAGAAGGTGGTGCAGTGAGGGTGGTGCTCAGTGGAGGTATTGAGTAGCTAATCCCCTCAATTTCTTGAGGGGTTTTGGTGGGCGAGGAACGGCGAAGGTGTAGGGACCAGTGGTAGGTGGTTTGGTGCAGTGGAGCGAGTGGAGGGCTTCGCCGAAGCGTTGCCAGAGCGGAGGAAGACAAAGATCGTGCGGGAGTGACAGAGGTTGAAAAAGGAAAGGAAGGATTTAGGAAGCTTCAGTAAGGGGAGAGGAAGAGAGAGAGAGTTAGAGAGGGAGATAGCAGGTAGATGCTATTGGCTATGATAGGATGGAGCCGGCGAAGGTGAGGTGACGACGATATGACGTCGAGGAAGGAGAGGAAGATGGCGGCCATGCTTTGGCTGACGATGGTCGCGAGGATGATGGGAAGATGTGGAGCCACTCTATTTGACCGTTGGCCAACTGGTCGAAGAGGGCAGAGAGGCTCACCAGAGACGAAGGTGCGGACAGCCAGAGTTGAAGAAGATAGGGTATTTTCAACTTAAAACTTCGCTAAGGAGCTTGATTTCTCAAGAGGGTTCTATTTAAAGACCTCAGAAGATGTTCTAAGCATAGTAGGAGGCCTAGCGAGCTCAAGAACTCAAGGAAAAGGATCCCTGAGATTGCGAGCATTCGTATGAAGATTTGGGTGCAAATCATGGTCAAAAACCTGATCCAATCGATAAAGCACCTCTCAAGGATTCTCCCTTCCAATTTTGGAAGGATTTGATTAAGAATCAAGTGAGAAAAACTCGCTCGAATCTCGGCGGAGGAGCTCCGTTCACACCAATGGAATTAGGTACCTTTGTGCAAAAATGATGACAAAGTTAGGGACTAGATTACAAATATTTTGAAAGTTAGGGGATTAATTGAGAGGAAGAGAGTTTAAATGGACTAAAATGCAAACTAGGTCAAGATGGACTCTGATTGGGCCCAAATTTTGGTACAAACCTAATTTTGACCCAAGGAATCTGATAGTGATGTCAGATTTTAGTTTTAACCAACTTTACTGGGCAATGTACGTAGAAACCCAAATTAGGGCAGAATTTTGTCTAACTCTATTTATGGTCAAAATAGGTTCCAATGGTCAAATCAAGGATAACAAACCTTAAGGAATATTTTTCTATGAATTTTAGAAGATTTAGATGAATTTTATCCTGACCAGAACCACTATATTTTAAGCAGGTTAGAAATTAGGGTTTTGGGTGCATATTGGTTCTCGAAATGCGTAAAACCTCCTTTCTATCTGCATGAACCCACTTATTAGTTTTTAATGCTCATTTGACCTTCCGTTAACCCCTAAGAAACCTCGTGGTTATTCTATGTTAATGATATGATGTTAAAATTATAGAATTAATCCTACTTTCTTATTCTCTTCTCAAAACGGAATAATGTGGAGTTGTAACCCTCAGATGGTTATGTAGGAGCATTTACCATTCAAATCTGAATAAAAGTTGCCAGTTAGGGCCTATGATGGTGCTCCCATCATCCATAGAACAAAATCCTTAACTTTATTAGGGTGTTCATCTACTGAACGCCCCCGTCGACCAAACCCACTTCCGCAGCTCATCTCCGGCACCATCACACCACCGTACGTTCCTAAATAGCAAAAGAACACCACCACCACCTTTTCCATGCTCCGGCGATCCTTCTGAGCATTCTAATTAGGGTGATAAGCCCATCCCTCATATCTTAGGTACCACTACCGCCGGTTGTCTTCTCCGTCAACGGTAGCTGCTACTGGGCTTCCACTATCCTCAAATCCATTTTCAGCAACTGCAGACATATCCCAAAAAGCGACTTGGGCTCCCAATTGTGAAGAAGCAACACAGCAGCAACCTCCATTTCATGAGGACATCCAGGGCTGCATGCAACAAAGACAATAGGACCAATTTGTCCCACCTCGTGTGTGGGAGAGCTACTAAAGCCAGATAAATTGAATCCATACGTTAAGCTGGTCGCCTCTACACAGGAGGGGTGAGGTCCCTCCCTTACATGCTTCTCACACCTCGTTCACTACCCACGTTGGTGAGCCTGGTCCCCCATACCTGGATCCAATTACCTGACACTGTGCTTGCCTGTATACCAGGTTTAGAAAAGAAGAGGAAAATCTGAGGAGGGTAGGGGGTGGCTTTGAATTGGGATGCGTGCACCTATGCATTGAGATTCATGCCCATATGCTCTATACTTGGCTGTTCTGAGATGGCCTTATGCTGTGCTTGAGGCTGTTAGTCCCTTATGCGTTGTGTTGCTTAGAGACAGTTAAAGTGTGTGACATTGGTACCTAACGTTTGATGTGGTTAATTTGAGGGTACTGTAGGGATATTTGATGCTTATTTGACGTGGCTATTTGCAAATAAGTGGTTCAAGACCATTGTTGAGAAATTGAATTGGTTAATTACATTGGCATATATGCTTGAATGTGGGAATTAAGTGGTGATTCAAATCACCATGTTAGGGTTTTGATATTCTTTTTATCTCATTATTTTCTAAGATACCATTATTATCATTGAATATCGTTTTGGGCATATTCATTGAATATCTTTTGTGAATTCTTGTGCTCATTATTTATAATTGGGACTAGAGTTGTGAAATTTATATTTGTTCCTTACGAATGACCTCGGACTCATTTCTTGTTTTCGAGCACCTATAAATATAAATGTTGTATCGATTTTCATCACTATACTAGGACGTGGTATTTTCCTAAACCAACGACGGAAATTCTCTTTAAACAATCATCTGGTGTTTTTGCAACACTTGAAGAGGAGTAGGAGTAGTGTTGTCTTCTTGGAAGAGTCGTCTTCCTAGTGGACCTGCTACAACTCTGACCTGACTTCTAGGAGGAGTTGTTTCTAGGAGCTGCATTTTTTTCTTACATAGATTAGTATAGTAGTAGTTTAGACTTAGGAGTATATACTTAGGATATATTTGTTAGGCATAAGTTGTGAGAGCCTGTTCTCACACATTTTTTTTAATAATCTAAAGTCTCTTGACTCATTCTCTATTCTCTCTCTACTCATCTCTCATCAACTCGATTTTTCATGTCAATTTCTTTTTCAATTTGATTTTGCTTGTTACATTAAAACTCCAAAAAAATTACAAAATGAAAAAGATCAAAAATATTTCATCTCTTATCTAGCAGCAGCATATCCTTAGGCATCTATACTTAGGTTACATTATTCCTGCTAGATTTTAATTCAGTCAAATTGCATACTTGTAGAATTGCTAGAGTCAGGTATACATTTCTATCCTTTCTTAGCTCCTTCCATCTCTTGCATTTGACTAACATAGAAAGACCATCATTTGTTTGAAAAGAATTAAAAAGTGAGATCACTTGCCTAGAATTCATTTGTAAATATCAAATCTAATTCAAAAGGAGACGTAATAACCTATTTGAAACCCTGACTAAGCTTTTCATCGAAATCTGTTGATTGATTATCGTGTCCACACTACATGATCAGTTAAGTACACAAAACACATGGGTTTCTATCGCATGTCCTTGAGCAACCACAGGGTCTGGATTCGCACGCCGGTCTTATCTAGATATTGGGTGGATTTAGAGGTCTACACCATGTTAAGTCTTGTTTAGGATGCATGACGAGTCAGTTTTCGTTTTCAAAAATGATGATTAAGAAGATTTGTAATTTGTATTCCTAAGTGGTGGAAAATCGACTAATCAAAGTATTGAATTAAAATAAACCACGCGAGAAGAGCGGGTGGTATCCACACGGAGGCAATGGCCTATTAAAACTTGTACAGATTAAAAGTAGATGTTCACGATAAATTTCGTCAAGAAACCAAGTCAAAATCACTTTCAGATTAAGTAAACAAGAGTTAATGCTGAAATGGTAATTATGCACATCTGAAGGATATATTTTGCAATGTGACATAATATAATACTAATAAAATCTCATAATGGCAGCTAATGTAATTATTAATTAAGAGTAGAACAAGGGATTCCCTTGGTGCTTAGCGTGCATGCATGGTAGGTCGTGGTTGGAGGCGAGATTCATGGTGAAGGATAAGACCTCCGAGCCGCTTCCGATGGTGGTGGTGGTTTGAAGAATGGCAGCCGGAGATGGCAGCAGCGTGATTGCACAGCAATCATAGGCCTTAATTGACCTAGATTAAGCTAGGACTTAGCATAAGTTACGGTTATTCATGTAAACATACGCATTATCTACATCTTTACTGCTCTTCTTTAGCTCTGCATGAAATAATGTTATAATGTGCTGATTAAGTACATTATGTCAATTGCAGGGAATAAGCTGATCAAGAGCTAGATCTGGAGCAATATCTGAAGCTGGATCAGGAATAACAGGAGTTGCAGCAGAGCTGGAGCAGAAGGCTTAGTTTAGATGTAGGAATAATAATGTAAGGGAGTTAAAGGTTTTCTATTCTATTAAGTAGCAATAAAGCAGTAAAATGTGAAGAGCTTAGGTCCATCCTAGCCCTAGGATAACCTAGAGACCTCCCCAAGCCTTAGCCACCCTTAGATTAGGTCACAATACCCTAGGAAGCCCTAAAACCCTAGTTCCAACCCTTATCTGGACGTCCAGATAAGTTATAGGACGTCCAAGACCCTTAGCCATCTCCCGCACACCTCAAACCCACTTTTGCAGTGTTATTGGACATCCAGACACTTTGTCAGACGTCCAATTTCTGCGGAATACCCAAAACAGAACCTTGATTTCCCCCTGACTCAAATTCGACGTCCAGAACTGAAGTCTGGACTTCTGATTTTTGAGTATAAGTCGTCTGATCATATTATTGGACGTCTGATACTGGTCTCCAGTCCCTGTTTTGAGATTCAAGTCTTGATCTTGGATCTCTAGCTCCCTAGACCTAATCCCAACCCCATAGGAACCTAAATTAAGGTGTCCTAACCTTAGTACATCACCTCTAGACCTACGTAAGGACCTAATTAGGTCCTCACCAAACCCAATTGATTTAGATCAAAGTTAGTTACCTTCACCTAAGTCAATTGGACTCATTGAGTCCAATTGAGCATATATCTCAACCCACACAAGTTCAATTGGACTTAGTGAGAGTCCAATTGAACTAAACCCAACCTAATTGAGTTATTCCACTCTTAATTAGGTTCACACTCATTCAATTAAACTTAGGTTAAGTTTAATTGCATTTTCCCCTTAGCAATTAGGGTTTGTAACCCTAATTCAAGACCTACACCTACCCAAACCCCTTAGGACCTAACCTAAGCCACCTAGCCACATAGAGCATAACCACACACACACACACACACACACACACCCATTCATGCACACACACTTCTCTAGAGTTCTCTAGAACTCTCTTGAGGTGGTGCCACCTATTGGTTGCCAAATTTAGAAACCAAGAGGCATTCAAATTGAGATCCACAATTTTTGGATCTCAAAGACCACCTCTACCCTCATGTGGCTGGCCACTCTTGGACTCTCTCTAGAGAGTTCCACAGCCTTCTAGAGAGAAGCCATTGGGTCTATAAAAAGACCCCTTGGGTGGCCAAGTGACCCCATTCACTTCCTTGGCAATTCACACTCTTGGCTCCATTGGTTCCATTCACGCCCACTTCCACTTAGCTAGCCACTCCACCTCCACGAGCTCATCACCACCATGGAGGACATCATGCCGAGATGCTGGATCAATCCTCCCTCTCTCCTAGGGTCGGCCTAAGTTGCATTGGCCGCCCCTCATTCTCCTCCCGACCACTCCAAGGCTATCAAGGACCACCCCTGAATGCCCTTTTGTTCTGCAAGATTTAGTCTATGCTCTTCATAGTTTATTGCTTTTATTACTGCTTAATAGCGTAGTCTTACTTCTCCCCCAATGATGCATGCAAAATCCCCCCATTGATTCTTATATGTAGTCATTTTCTAGTAGCTAGATTTAAATCCAAGCATTTCTGTACAAGCTTTCCTCTATGGTTTTTGTTGCAAACAACTCTCCCACTGAATGAATGAAAATAAAAATGCTTTCATATATATATATATATATATATGTTTCCATGTTGTGAAATCACCATGAGTTTATTGATTAATATTATATTTGCGTGATTCAAGTTGCCTCTTTCTAACTCCTAATATTCTTGGAATTAAGCATGTCATACTTAACTACGTAATAATCACGAACCGACATGTGATTCTAAACAAAGTAGAGCAATAGAAGATCGATTTCAGAAGTAAACAAATGCCTCCCAGAGACAAACGATCGGGACTCAAAGTCTCCTTATTTTTAGAAAATAATATCTTTGTTGGATCGTATTTCGCAACTATACTACGACGCATTTTCTATCAAAAACATGATCTACGATCGCTCAAACAATGGTGCCGTTGCCAAGGAGGCAACGTCATTTTCTTTGATTTTGATCTTTTAAAACATCACTGATACATTTGCCTCAACTTTGTTTTTTTGATGTGCAGGAAAAATGGGAAAAGAACGGGATCTGCACACACAATGAGCGTGAAAAACAAATCCAGGTGCACAACATCATATTTTTAGATTAGGTTTTCCTTTCTGCAATTTCCTTTAAAAAAAAAATTATTTTACTCATTGCCATGAAAAAGAAAAAAAAATCCAAAAAAAAGCACAAAAAAAAAATCTTTGAAAAAAAATCTAGATTAGGTTTCCTTTTGAATCTTAGGGTAGTTTGAGAAAAAAGAAAAAAAAATAGATATTTTCGTTGAATATGTTTGAAAAATTCTTTGCGAAAAAAAAACGTGCAAAAGTTTTGAAAAGAAAAACATTTTCTTTTTGGTGGAACGCTTAGATTTTAAGTTCAAACCTCCTTAAAAGCTTTTCTACCATCTTCTGATTGTCGGCTAGATTTCAAGTCTGATTTAAAAATTTGATTGCCAAAAAATTAGTAAGCAAAAAAATATGAAATTTGTGATAGGCCTTCATTTTTAAACCATCTTTCAAATGCCACTGTTCTTTTGAAAAAATTTCAAGTATATAATTTTTAAAAATTCATGAAGTACGTGGGAGTCAGACTGACCCAGAGTCAAAATTTTTCATATTTCAAAAAGCGATTACGAGCAATCCACAAGTTTGTTTTGACTAAAAATGGTGGGGTCTAAAACCTGATCTAATTGGCTTTATTTTACACATTTTTCCCTAATTTTTGAAGGTCAATTGATGCTGTTTCAAAATGAAGAACCGACCAGGGGTCAAAATTCCAAATCTGACCCCCTGATGTTCAAACTTCCCTAAAAATTCGATTGAAATAGTAAAATTCCAAAAAATATTCTCTGAAAAACTAATTGAAAAAGGAATCTACTCGCAAAAATTTAAGTTAATTGGATTCCAATTATTATCAGAGAACAAACATTACTTTTGTGGTCTACTGAAACAGAGAAAAACCCTAGAAGTGCATGAAACTTAGGTTGAATCTTTAGGGTTACGATTTAGAGACCACACTTGGGCTAACCTAGACTTAATCAAGTCCAGTCTTAGCCGATGACCTTGGTCACCTTGTGGGCCACTCACCACAAACCCTACTGAAGAAAACAGGTTAAAATTAATTTTAAAATATGAAATCAACCTGAGTTCATTATCATACTACTGGGTGTTTTTAACCTCTCTTGCCAAACCTGGTGACTAAGTTTGCGGGGTAGTGTCAAACGACTGTAGCTCGGGGGTTAACGGAACCAGAGGCGTAAGCTAAAGGAAGAATCTTCCCCTTAGTCCCCTCATAACCAGACTAGCTAGGTTAGCTTGAGAGGCGGGAACCACTTTCAGTCGGTTGAATGATGAACTTCTCTTCAGGAATTCAAACTCCTAACGAAAAATCTGGTCACCTGATCCATAAGGACCATTTGATTGATAGGGCCTTAGCCTTGTCCTGCTTGGCTACACCAACCCAGGGGTTGGGTGGTGTATGCAAGGAAGGAGGTCACTTCGACCTCGCTTGGTTGGACCTTGGGAGCCACTCCCAAGGAGGCGAGTCACCTAGCCAGGATCATCTTCTCCCCCCATTTCTTCTATTCATAGAGCCACCATGGCAAATCCTGGACCTGGACCTACACAGAGTCAGGATATCGAGAATCTGGGCCTGATGGTTCATTTGGAAGCCTGGGTCGTCGAATCTGAGGAGCAGCATCAGCAGAGCATGGATCGCATTCTGACGGCGCTTGACAGGATGCAGCACCCGCCGCGAGGAGAACAACTGTGGGATTTCTACGACCCAGCCGCACAAATCGTCGCACCTCTTATCAGAATTCCCACAAGTGGAGACACATTTGAGCTCAAGGCCAATGTGATTGAGTTGATCAGCACTCATTTCTATGGGAACTCAAGCGAAGATCTGTTCCAGCACCTTGAGGACCTAAGTCGACTCGCTGAACAATTCAACCCAGGAATATTGATCTCAGGATTGTTCTGATGAAGCTTTTCCCGTTCTCTCTGAGGGACAAAGCTTCATACTGGTTCAAGACTATTGGGAAGCCAATTGGAACTTAGCCGGAATTACAACATGAATTCCTGCAAAAGTTCTTCCCAATCGGTCGAACAAATGCAATGCGGTGGGAAATCACGACTTTATCCCAAGGATCTGGGGAGAAGTTACATGAAGCATGGGACATATTTCACGACCTCCGAAAATGCCTGCATCATGGTATACCCAGATGGCACTTAGCTCAGATTTTTTACCATGGGCTGGATGACACACATCGGTATCTGGTCGATCATCTAGCGGCGAGAATTTTCTCGCAAAAGAAGTGAACAGTGCATTTGAGCTATTTGAATCATTAGCGGAGAACTCGATGAATGCCCCATCCATGAACCAGTTCCAGCGGCCTAGTCAGCAACAGTTTGGTGCCCACGAGGCTCACATTGAGTATATTCGAGCCAACATGGATATCATCATCAAGCAGCTGGATAGAATAAACTTAATCGAGAAAAAGATTGACCAGATCAGTCAAGGTCAATCTGACTCAAGCTCTGCCACTGCAAGACCCTCCTATGCACCCCGAGCCCCACCTGCTTGAGTTAATCTACTCACTCGGGATGCGTCTTCTCCATATTTACGAGATCCCACATATCAGGATCCTATAAATAATCCAAATCTGGCACCCTACGACCAGGGTTACGCACCGCCCGCAAATTATAATGTGTATCCCCTTGACGGATATATGTCTCAGACATCTTTGGCCTACGAGGACGTTAGCGCTATCCAAGGATATGGGCATAACAACCCGTATTCAGTGACGTATAACCCTGGTTGGCGCCAGCATCCGAACTTCTCCTGGTCTGGTAATTCACAGAGACCACATCAAGATCCACACTACCAGACCAGGCAATATGGGAATACACAAAACATGTATCCTAGGCAGCAGCCATTCCCGTCTCAGCAGCAGCAACTCCGCTCTTTATACCAACCACTGCACCAAGCTGCCAACCACCCTCCAAAGCGGGCTGACCCTTTGGAGGCACTGAAAGAGGAGCTGCAAGAATCAATGTGGAAATCTACACAAGATACCTTGCAGATTATGAAGGAAATGGCTGATCAGATACAGACCACACAAAACACACAAAACCAGTTGTTGCAGGAGCATAGGATTCAGGGAGCCTTGCCCTCCCAACCCGTCCCGAATCCCCAATATGTGCAAACCAGGGTGCCTCACCTAGGTTTCAGGCACCGCGGGGACAGGCACACACCATACTACAGGCACCTCCTACACCACCCGGTTACTCGCAAGGCTAGTTGCCTTTGCAGAATCCTGCGTATTCTGCCCCTTCCGCTCCACCACCACCTCATGGATAGTAAGCCGATGCACACGCTGTCTCCTACGGAGCAAAAGGAAGACATTCGACCCACCACTTAGGCAAGCGGGTCCTGATTCTTCCCACCATTTGCCGCAGGCGGGTTCGACTCCATCATCTCAGGAGCCACCTACGGTAGATAAGGGTAAGAAGCCACTTAACCTTGAAATTCCTATCCCTTTTCCTGAGGCTCTGACATGAAATGCAGGACGGTAAAAGGACACACGAAATTTTGAGGACCTAAAATCGATGTTTAAGGAAGTACATATTCAGGTCCCCCTCCTCGAGGCTATCAATCACATTCCCGCTGTCGCTAGGTTCTTCAAGGACTATTGACCCCGAAGTGACAGCTGAGAATTGGATGACAGGCGGTACTGTCGAAGGAGGCTAGCACCGTGATTCTAGCTGACTTACCACTGAAGAAGAAAGATCCTGGTACCCCACTCATATCCTACTTTTTGCAGGATTCTCCATTTGATCGAGCCCTTCTAGATCTGGGTTCGTCCATCAACCTAACTCCCACTATAGTATTTGATCGATTTCGATTTGGGGAGTTGAAGCCCACTTAGATCATGATTCAGCTGGTGGACAGATCAGTCAAAATACCGAGGGGGGTGGTTGAGAACGTGATCGTGAAAGTCCGCGGGTTCTGCTTTCCTGCAGATTTTTTCGTTCTCGATATGGAAGTTCCTCCTAATCTCCGAGATGCACCAATTATTTTGGGTCGCCCATTTCTGGTGACAGCCCGAGTGAACATCGATTGTGCATCCGGGTGTATGGAGATTGCCCTAGGTAATGAGAGACTTCAACTTGACATATTCAGGGCAGCAAAGAATTTCAACTGTGATCGAATAGAGGAGGATGGTGAAGACGAAGATCCAGCATACTGTGGCAACGTTGGGCTCCTTTGTGATGACCTAAGGTCGCATTCGTCTACACTGTCAGGGTTCTCGAACCCCAATCCACACGGGACTGAAACCACTACATTATACATATCTCCCCGAGAATCTGACTTTTTAGGGTGTGCTTCTGACCACAGCACCCCTGAATCCAGCTATCCTGATCCACACATTACTAATTCGCTCCTGTTGTTGCAGGAAGACATGACCACAGCTAACGGGTTTCCCGTTAATGCAGTCACAATCGATTATTCCACAGGGAGCGACTCAGCGGGAATTCACATGCACATGGATCAATAGATTCCCACCCTCGATTCTGCTCCTCCCACTCTCATTTCTGACTCTGACCCACCCATGATTGAATTGAAGCCCTTACTTGACTCACTCAAGTATGTGTTCTTGGGCGAAAGTGAGGCATACCCAGTTATTATCACTGCCCAGTTAACCCAAAAATAGGAGCATCAATTGATTTCTACGCTTCAAGATCATAGGGCTGCTATTGGGTGGAGTATTGCTGATCTCCACGGTATTCGCCCCTCATATTGCACTCATACATTTACACGAATGAGGGGGTGAAACCTTTGAGACAACCTCAAAGACAACTAAACCCGAATATGCTAGAGGTTGTTAAGAAGGAGATCATCAAATGGCTGGATGCAGGTATTGTATACCCAATCTCAGACAGCTAGTGGGTGAGTCTGATCCAGATAGTGCCCAAGAAAGCAAGACTCACTGTCTTGAAGAATGATAAGGGCGAATCCATCTCGAGCCGCACTGCGACATCTTGGCCAATCTGCATCAACTATAGGAAACTGAACACAGCTACCCAGAAGGATCACTTTCCTTTGCCATTCATTGATTAGATCTTGGAACGGTTAGTCGGACATAGTTTCTTCTGCTTTCTGGATGGATACTCCAAGTATAATCAGGTAGCGATTAGCCCAGAAGATTAAGACAAGACCACATTCACATGCCCCCTTGGAACGTTCGCCTTCAAACGGATGCCCTTTAGGCTTTGCAACGCACCAACGACATTTCAGCGTTGTATGATGGCCATCTTCTCTGACATGATTGGGGACTATGTGGAGGTATTCATGGATGACTTCTCTATTTTCGGAGATGATTTCGCATCTTGTCTTGATAACCTCACCAAGATCCTAAAACAGTGTATTGAGGTAAACCTAGTACTATCCTAGGAGAAAAGCCATTTCATGGTGAAGGATGGCATCGTACTAGGACACATGATCTCCAAAATGAACTCAAGGTCGACCAAGCTAAATCAGAGATTATCTCCCACTTACCGCCACCTAGCTCGGTCAAGTAGATTAGATCATTCTTGGGTCATGTTGGCTTCTATCGGAGATTTATATGCAATTTCTCAAAAATTGCACAGCCTTTGACGAATCCCTTGGTTGCCAATGTCCCATTTGAATTTGATACCTCGTGTCTCAGAGCCTTTGAGACTTTACGAAGCGCTATTTCCGACTCCCCGATTCTCCAACCACACGACTGGTCGCTTGATTTCGAAATGATGTGCGACGCATCTGATTTTGCCGTCGGTGCTGTTTTAAGTCAGCGTCGAGAGAAACAACCCTTCGTCATATACTATGCTAGCAAGACGTTGAATGAGGCTCAGCGCAATTACACTGTCACCAAAAAGGAACTGCTAGCAGTAGTATTCAGGTTGGAGAAATTCAAATCATATTTATTACGTTCCAAGGTCATCATTTTCACTGACCACTCCGCCCTCCGGCACTTGTTGGAAAAGAAGGATGCCAAACCACGACTCATTAGATGGATCCTTCTATTGCAGGAATTTGATATTGAAATCCACGACAAATCCGAAAAATAGATGTTGTGGCGGATCACCTATCCAGATTGGACCCAGACCACATTCCTTATTCCCTGCCTATCCATGAACAATTTCTGGATGAATCTCTTTTGGCAGTTCATTCTGTTGAGTTCCCCTGGTATGTGGATTTCGCGAACTACCTTGCCGCAGGCAAAATTCCTGCGAACCTATCCAAGGACCAGAAACTCAAATTCATTGCAGAGTGTAAATACTACCTCTGGGATGACCCACTACTCTTCCGCATTGGAGCAAATCAGATTATTCGCAGATGCATCCCAGACTCTGAGATCCCCAGTGTGTTATCTTTCTGCCACAATGATGTGTGTGGTAGCCATTTCTCGGGATGGAAAACTGCTGCAAAAATTTTGCAGCCAAGATTTTTCTGGCCAACCATCTTTAGAGATACACACAAATATGCCCAATATTGCAAACGATGTTAGTCGGTCGGTTCTATGACCAAGAGAGACATGATGCCACTCCAACCCATCATGGTCGTAGAAGTGTTCGATGTCTGGGGCATCGATTTTATGGGCCCTTTTCCGAACTCGCATGGCTTCGAGTACATATTGCTAGCCATTGACTATGTCTCGAAGTGGGTCGAGGCCATCCTGGCGAGACAGGCTGACCACATGACTGTCATTTCTTTCGTACGGTAGAATATTTTCACGAGATTCGGAATACCCCGTGCTCTGATTAGCGAGGGGGGAAGCCACTTCATCCACGCCCATTTCAGGTCGTTATTAAAGAAATACAGGGTACATCACCACATAGCCACCCCGTATCACCTGCAGACCAATGGGCAGGCTGAAGTGTCTAACCGTCAGATCAAGCTAATTCTCCAGAAGATGGTTAGACCAGATAGGAAGGATTGGTCCGACAAATTAATTGATGCACTCTGGGCATATCGGATCGCATACAAGGCCCCACTCGGAATGTCACCATATCGCATGGTATATGGCAAGGCCTGTCACCTTCCTGTAGAGCTGGAACATCGCACCTTTTGGGCGGTGAGAAAATGCAACCTTGACCTCGATGCAGGAGGTCAAGAATAGAAACTCCAGCTCAGCAAATTAGAAGAGATCCGGTGGGAGGCCTATGAGAATGCATTAATATACAAGGACAAGACCAAGGCCTTTCATGACCGCCACATCCGGAGGAAAGCACTCACGCCCAACCAGCGAGTCTGGTTGTTTGATTCACAGCTAAAACTGTTCGCGAGGAAGCTTAAGTCCAAATGGACTGGCCCATATGTTGTGATTTGTCCATATCCTAATGGGGCAGTCCAAATCAAGGACCCAAAATCTGGGCATATAACCACAATTAATGGCTAGCGCCTCAATCCATTTTTGGCCTAGGAACCTCCTCCACCTGACGAGATTGTCCATCTTATTGAGGAAGTGTGATTGAGTGCTTGCCTAGCTGGAGGAGTTAAACTCAGCACATATAGATACCACTCGCTCCACATTCCACCATCATTTATATATAACCATTTTTTTATACATAGCATACTTTTCTTTTAGCATACTTTCTTTTTGCATAGTGCATGCTGACAGGCTGGCCGGTGCTAAATGTATATTTTTAAGAGAAATTCCAAGTGACTTCTACGCACTCATCCTCTGTCAGATTTATTTTCCTTTATATTAATGCATGAGGACATGCAAGAACTTAGGCATGGGGGGGTAGATACAACAAAACTGAAAAATTTTTATGCCAACATTTAGGAAAACCTTGGAGCTGCATGTAAAATGTACTTTAGGACTCTAAAGAAAAGAACAACCGACTCCACCTCCAGTGCTCGCATTGGAGCTAGAAATCGTCCACAACAGCCATTTCCAACTCACCCGCTCACCTATTGTTCTAAATTTAGGGTCAAGCTGATTGTAACCTGATATGGGAATTTCACGAAGTACAAATTATATGAGGTTAATTATTCATAGCATATATACATATTGCACTCATGAATAAGATTATTTTATTAAGAGAATGCATTAGGGATTTTATCCTCTAGTTGATTCTTGTAGTCTGGAATCCAGTACAACTTTTCATATACACGTAGAATTTGCAATGGATTCACGGTGAAGGCTGATAAACGTCTTCAGTCTGTCGAGAAGAAGTAGTGCTTCTTTTCCTGAACCCCTAGACAGTGTTTTGGGAGTCAGGTTGATTTTCTTCCAAAAATCCACCAAATAGTGTGAGAAGAAGAGTAGAGTGTACTGGTGCTCTAAGATTAGTGCAAGGAATCAGGAATCCTAGAAAATTAGGTGATGATACTCAGAGATTAGGCATAGTTTCCACTCTCGATTCCTGCGTATGCATTTTGTGCGAAATTTTGAGAGCCACCAAACAAGGCAAATACGCGGAGAGCGAGTTTTCATAAAACTAGGGCTAAGGTGAATGGTTACGACCATTCTTTACGTAATTCTCAGCTGAAGGAGGGTATTGATGTCAAGGTCAGAAATATACCATCCTATCTGTCTTTCCCAGTGCTGTGAGTAGGCACTTCCACCAAATAAGCCACCCAATGTCTCTTGAGTACCACCAATCCCTAATAATGCCTCCTCAATAAAGTTCATGGATGTGTGCTAGTTGTGTTATGTGAAAAAAAAAAGATGAAAAAAAAGAGAAAAATTGAAAAAAAAAATTAGAAAAAGAAGAAAAAGAAAAGAAGAGAATGAATATTTAGTGTTTATTTCATCAAGGAAATACCACTAAATAAAATTGAGATCTACCAAATATGGCCCTAACTTATTTTTCTTGTGTTTTTGACTGCCCGAATATTGGCTGAGGAATTTCGACTTAGTGTTAGGGTTATGAGAACTCAATTAAAGTGTTAATGCCTAGTGAGACCACCAAATACAGGTCATACACGTAAATCTGGTGAAGTTGTGAGCTCTAAGAAAGAAAAGAAAAGGAAAAGAAAAAGAGTAAGAGAGAATAGAAACAAAGGAATCAAAAGGGAGCATAGTTTTTCTCATCTTTCTCTGAGTTGAGTTACTTAGTAATCCAGGAATCTAGATTCTGTAGTTCTAGTCTCTATGTAGCACCAAGTGAGAGTGAGCCACTAAATATATAATCTTTTCGCTCAGAGATTCTCTACCTAAGCCTAAAGATGAGGTGGAATTCGTAGAATATTTTGAATACCCCGAGGGAAGAAGTCCGCCTATTCCACTAGAATTTTTACTAGGGGTCAAGTACAGGTTTTAGAGGTGTATCAGTTTTCACTCGAATTTGTTGCAAAAGCTACATAGCTGCACTTTCACAATTGTTTGGATTTCTAGAGCATAGGATGAAAATAAAAGGAGAAAAATCCCTAGGCGTACACTTGATAAAATAATCAGTCCCTTAAGGTCCTTTGCTGTAAATAATTTAGTCATGCATTTGCTAGGGACTAGCATGATTTAGGCATGGGGGTATGATTGCGTAGCAATCATAGGTCATAATTGACCTAGATTAAGCTAGGACATAGCATAAGTTAGGGTTATTCATGCATACATACACATTATCTGCATCTTTACTACTCTTCTTTAGCTATGCATGAAATAATGTTATAATGTGTTGATTAAGTACATTATGTCAATTGCAGGGAATAAGCTGATCAAGAGCTAGATCTGGAGCAATATCTGAAGCTGGATCAGGAATAACAGGAGTTGCAGCAGAGCTGGAGCAGAAGGCTTAGTTTAGATGTAGGAATAATAATGTAAGGGAGTTAAAGGTTTTCTATTCTATTAAGTAGCAATAAAGCAGTAAAATGTGAAGAGCTTAGGTCCATCCTAGCCCTAGGATAACCTAGAGACCTCCCCAAGCCTTAGCCACCCTTAGATTAGGTCACAATACCCTAGGAAGCCCTAAAACCCTAGTTCTAACCCTTATCTGGACGTCCAAATAAGTTATAGGACGTCCAGGACCCTTAGCCATCTCCCGCACACCTCAAACCCACTTCTGTAGTGTTATTGGACGTCCAGACACTTTGTCAGACGTCCAATTTCTGCAGAATACCCAACATAGAACCTTAATTTCCCCATGACTCAGATTGGATGTCCAGAATTGAAGTCTGGACTTCTGATTTTTGAGTATAAGTTGTCTAATCATATTATTGGACGTCTGATACTGGTCTCCAGTCCCTGTTTTGAGATTCAAGTCTTGATCTTGGATCTCTAGCTCCCTAGACCTAATCCCAACCCCTAGGAACCTAAATTAAGGTGTCCTAACCCTAGTACATCACCTCTAGACCTACCTAAGGACCTAATTAGGTCCTCACCAAACCCAATTGACTTAGATCAAAGTCATTTACCTTCACCTAAGTCAATTGGACTCATTGAGTCCAATTGAGCTTATATCTCAACCCACACAAGTTCAATTGGACTTAGTGAGAGTCCAATTGACTTAAACCCAAACTAATTGAGTTATTCCACTCTCAATTCGGTTCACACTCGTTCAATTAAACTTAGGTTAAGTTTAATTGCATTTTCCCCTTAGCAATTAGGGTTTGTAACCCTAATTCAAGACCTACACCTACCCAAACCCCTTAGGACCTAACCTAAGCCACCTAGCCACATAGAGCACGACCACACACACACACACATTCATGCACACACACTTCTCTAGAGTTCTCTAGAACTTTCTTGAGGTGGCGCCACCTCTTGGTTGGCAAATTTAGCAACCAAGAGGCACTCAAATTGAGATCCACAATTTTTGGATCTCAAAGACCACCTCTACCCTCATGTGGCTGGCCACTCTTGGACTCTCTCTAGAGAGTTCCACAGCTCTCTAGAGAGATGCCATTGGGTCTTTAAAAAGACCCCTTGGGCGGCCAAGTGACCCCATTCACTTCCTTGGCAATTCACACTCTTGGCTCCATTGGTTCCATTCACGCCCACTTCCACTTAGCTAGCCACTCCACCTCCACGAGCTCATCACCACCACGGAGGACATCATGCTGGGATGCTGGATCAATCCTCCCTCTCTCCAAGGGTCGGCCTAAGCTGCATTGGCCACGCCTCATTCTCCTCCCAACCACCCCTGAATGCCCTTTTGTTATGCTAGATTTATTCTATGCTCTTCGTAGTTTACTGCTTTTATTACTGCTTAATAGCATAGTCTTACTTCTCCCCCAATGATGCATGCAAAATCCCCCCATTGATTCTTGTATGCAGTCGTTTTCTAGTAGCTAAATTTAAATTCCAGGCATTTCTATACAAGCTTTCCTCTACGATTTTTGTTGCAAACAACTCTCCCACTGAATGAATGAAAAAAAAATGCTTTTATATATATATATGTCTCCATGTTGTGAAATCACCATGAGCTTATTGATTAATATTATATTTGCATGATTCAAGTTGCCTGTTTCTAACTCCTAATATTCTTGCAACTAAGCATGTCATACTTAACTATGTAATAATCACGAACTGTCATGCGATTCTAAACAAAGTAGAGCAATAGAAGATCAATTTCAGAAGTAAACAAATGCCTCCCAGAGACGAGCGACTGGGACTCAAAGTCTCGCTATTTTTAGGAAACAATATCTTTGTTGGATCATATTTTGCAACTATACTGTGATCCTTTTTCTATCAAAAACACGATCTACATCTCTCAACACGGCACGGAGGAATGGATGGTGGGTGTCGGCTGCAACCCCTATTTGTTGCCTGCGGAGAGAAGGGAACGAAGATGGTGGCACGCGATAGCTACAGAGATGGTGGCACATGCTGATGGAGGCGTATGCAGGCGGCGAGAGGGACGCGTAGGTTGGAGGCGAGGAGGTGTAGGGGGACGCACGTGCTACCTACTACGTGCGCTGGAGGTGTGCGTAGGCGGAGGTGCAGTGAGAGGACACGCATGGGTAGAGCTATTGGAGAATGTGCGGTCGTGCGAGTGTTGCTGCAGCTGCAGCTGCAGCGTATACAGGTAGTGCCTACGTGCGGCGCAGGAGGGCTATGCATGCTGGGCGGGTGGTGGTTGCGGTGCTGTGCGCTGGGTTGCACGCGAGAGGAGGCGTGGCGAGGAGAAGGTGGTGCGCGTTGCTGGTGCTTGTGCACGCAAATGGCCACGCGTGGTGCGCATGGAGTGACAACGTGGATGGTCGCGCGTGGCATGGAGTTAGAGGTGGTTGTTGCTACGCATGGGGATGGAGTGGCGTTGGCTTTGTTCTTGATGTTGCACGTGAAGCACGAGGAAGAAGATACAGGGGAAAGGTGTTTGTAGTGAAGCACGGTAGTGCAGGGACTCTGGCTGGCAGTGTGGGCTGTCACACCACACACCCACGATGGTGGAGTCACGCTGTTGCAGTTGAGGCTGGTGGCAATGAGGTGAAGCACAGTATTGGGTCGGGATGGAGGCCTATAGTGAATGGCAGCCGTTCCTCCTCCTTTGTAGCTGTGGCTACAAGGATTTGAAATCCAAACAGGCGGGAGGAGATCCATCGTTGAGTGAATGCTGGCAGCTGTGAAGAGTGAATGCGCAGGAGGAGGCGGAGGCGGAGCAATTACCTGCAAAAGGAGAAGAAGAAGAATAATAAAATAATTAGGATTATTTATACATAACTCCTTAACTTCTATGTTAATTAAAATAATGTATGTAATGCACTTAATTAATTAACTAATCAAATGCATGCAATTCTAGGTTAATTCTAAATGCATTTAGATATGGATGCCACACATGAATTATGCACTTAAGCTAAAAATATAAATTAATTTATTTACATCCTAATGTATGCTATCTAAATGTTAAAATTAACTTAATGTCTAGGCACTTAAATACTAAAATAGCCCACAAATATGGGCTAATCAAATACCCCCATGCCTAGTTTTTGCTAGTTCCTAGCAAATCCAAGCAATAAGCTAGCACTCCAAGTAGACTAGCCAACCCAATCGGTCTTCCTTTAGAAACATGTTAAGTTCAGACTTTAGACCTAAGGTTCCCAAGTAGTTGCTAAGTTACAGACTAGTTCAGCTAAAGACGAGTTGCAGTTACAAATTTCCCTGATTTCTAACTCTACCTTAGGGTTTATTTGTCCCAGAGATTAAAGCATCTTTGAATGTGCATTGGTCTGAGTTATTTGAGGTTGGTATGATTGCCAACCTAGAAAGAGAGTATTATTTTTTCTTTCTTTTTGTAATATATTTTTGTTTGATTCCTCTAAGTTTAACCTTGGATCAGCCATCAACACGATCTATGTCGGATTCATTGTTCCCATCATCGAACCTCAAAGGGTGCGTGGCTTTCGATGCTTCGAGATAGCACCACCCATAGCAGCCACAAGAATTCCTGGCAATCGACACTTCGAGATTGTATCACCCATGGATTTCTTAAGCGAATTTAGGCCTGTGGCAATCGGCACTTCGAGATAGGGCCGCCCATGGTACCTGAACCGCACAATGCGCTTACATGTCCCCAGTAGGATGGATATCCTAAGAGACAAGCACCAAGGAGGTGACATGTTATCATCACATCCTCAAGGTGAGTATGTACTCCACCTCTCCTGCGGCAAGAACTCTTCCAATCAAATTGTGTTTTCAAGCTTCTCCTAAGTCAAAACTAAGAGAACCAACTTTTCTTTAAGAAATGAATTAGGGTGATCACTATTTACACAAGACCAAGTGTGTGTGAAATGTGGCTGCTTAGGTTACGGGGACCCATAAACCAAAAGGTAGAAAAAGACTCCAAGTACTACCCAGCCTTTAACTCAATCCCTAGCTTTCCTTCCTCAACCTCTTGAGGAATGGTTCTCAACTTAACTCCAACTTAAGTTTGTAAGTCCACAAAGACCTTAAAGGTCTAAAGCTAGTAGCTCACTTAGCTTCTAAAGTTCGACACCTAGAGTCAACTTAATCTAGCCTAAAGCTCTGGTTTGCTTAAGAATGCAGGGCCCAACCATTTAAGCTCAATAATACAAAATGTTTTTCTCTTTGTTTTTTATTTTTTGAATGCAATATGCATGAATGAATGCAAAATGTAGACATGCTATGAATAGATGCCTCAGGTCCTATCCTCCTATGCCTGGTTCAAACAATGTCCTCATTGGAAACGAAACAGTTAAAGGAAGATATTACCTGAGGCAGAGAATAATAGGAGCTAAGGCTCCTCAAGAGTGACCTCGTCAACCAGATGGTAATCCAAAGTAATGTATGGTTTCAATCGTTGACCGTTGATGATAAAGGGAGTTGCCGAAGAGGAAGGGCTCTTGATCTCCACAGCTCCATGCGGAAACACTTTAGTGATTATGTAAGGCCCATCCCAACGAGATTTTAATTTCCCTGGAAAAAGCTTAATTCTGGAATTGAAAAGCCAGACTTGTTGGTTGGGCTCAAAGGTCATTCTAAGGATATACTTATCATGCAAGACCTTAGTTCTCTCTTTATAAGCTTGAGAGGTGTCATAAACATCATTCCTCAGCTCCTCAAGCTCACTTAATTCCAGAAATCATGCCTTACCAGCCTTTTTTAAATCCATGTTAACACTTCGAATAGCCCAAAGTGCCCTATGTTCCTGCTCAACGGGTAAATGGCATGCTTTCCCATCCAAAATCTGAAAGGGACATGTACCCAAAGGGGTCTTATAGGCCATTCGATACGCCCACAAAGCATCATCAAGCTTTTGGGACCAATCCTTCCTATCAGGTCTAATGGTATTTTCTAAAATGTTCTTTATCTCCTTATTTGACACTCCTGGCCACTCGTCTGAGGATGGTAAGGGGTAGTGACCTTGTGAGTCACTCCCAGACTACTGAGTAGCCAATTGAAGTGGTGGTTTCGGAAATGAGGTCCCCCATCACTTATAATGGTCTTGGGGCAGCCAAAATGAGATATGATATTGGCCTTCACAAATTTCAAGACCACAGAGTGGTCTTTTGTGCATGTAAGAATGACCTCTATCCATTTAAAGACATAATCAACTGCCACCAAGATATATTCATAACCATGGGACGAAGGGAAGGGGCCCATAAAGCCAATTCCCCAAACATCAAAAATTTCAACAGATTGAATAGGGTGTTTAGGCATCTCATTCCTCTTCCCAAGCATTCCAGTCTGTTGACATCTAATAGATGCCTTAAAAAAATTATGAGAATCCTTAAATAACGAAGGCCACCAAAAATTATGAGAATCCTTAAATAACGAAGGCCACCAACCTTTAAGCACGCATCGTCTAAATACTTGGTCTTGTCCAATTCTAAATGATTCAGGCTCTTTCCAATGAAAGTATCTGGATTGGGAAATGAATCTCTTTCTTTTCTGCTCATCCCAAGAGCTAGGAGTTTCTCCAGTGACCAAGTAATTGATGGTATCAGCATACCAAGGTGAAGTTGGTGTTACCGCCATAAGGGTTTCATCAGGAAATGTCTCGCGGATGTCTCAAGATGGAGAGTCATCAAGTAGAAGGCAAGACAGGTGATCAACCACAACATTTTCTACTCTCTTTTCATGTATCTCCAAGTCAAATTCTTGAAGGAGTAGGATCCACCTAATTAGACATGGCTTATAATCCTTCTTAGCAATGAGATGTTTCACTGTCGCATGATCAGTGAAAATAACCACCTTAGACCCAAGAAGATAAGACCTAAACTTCTCCAGAGCAAAAACTACAGCAAGTAATTCCTTTTCAGTGATGGTGTAGTTTTGCTGTGGTTTAGTTAAAGTCTTGCTGGCATAGTGCAACACATGAGGTCTTCCCTCAACCCTTTATCCAAGGACTGCTCCCACTACATAATCTGAAGCATCACACATCAGCTCAAATGGGAGTGTCCAATCAGGAGCTCAGAGAATAGGCGTAGAGATCAAGGTCTCCTTCAAAGTGTGAAAGGCCTTAGCACACTTTGAATCAAAATTGAAGGAAGATTCCTTCGCCAACAGGTCACAAAGTAGCCTAGAAATTTTACTGAAATTTTTAATAAAGTGCCTATAAAAGTCTACATGGCCCAGAAAGGATCTAATCTGTTTGACATTCATGGGCAATGGAAGTTTGGAAATAGAATCAACCTTGGCTTTATCTACTTCCAAGTCTCGCTCAGACACAACATGCCCAAGTATAATTCCTTTCTGTACCATGAAGTGGCTTTTCTCCCAGCTGAGGACTAAACCAGTCTCCTTACATCTCTTTAGCACATTCTCTAGGTGCAGGAGACACTGGTCGAAAGACAAGCCGTAAATGGAGAAGTCATCCATAAACACTTCAACACACTTGTCAATCATGTCTGAGAAAATGGACATCATACACCGCTGGAAGGTTGCAGGTGCATTACATAATCCAAATGACATATGCCTGAATGCAAAGGTACCGTAAGGACTCATGAACATCGTCTTCTCCTGGTCATCAGGGAAGACTGCAACCTAGTCATACCCAGAATATCCTTCAAGAAAGCAATAGTACTTATTCCCCACCAATTTCTCGAGAATTTGATCAATAAAAGGTAAGGGAAAGTGATCCTTCTGGGTAGTGGTGTTCAACTTGCGGTAATCAATACAGACCCTCCATCCAGTTGAGGGTCTAGTCACAACTTGTTCACCTTGGTCATTACATTCCACAGTAACGCTTGCCTTCTTTGGCACCACATGAATAGGACTTACCCATTTACTATCTGCAATGGGATATATGATCCCAATGTCCAACCACTTCAGGATTTCCTTTTTAACCACCTCCCTCATATTAGGGTTCAGACGTCTCTGCATGTCCCTAAATGGCTTGATGGAATCATCAATATAAATGTGTTGCATGTAGAGTGTAGAGTCTATACCCTTAATGTCAGCAGTGCTCCAAGCAATAGCTTCCTTGTGCCTAGACAAGCATTCAATCAAAGCTCCCTCCTGTGCCTCAGATAGCACAGCCGAAATGATAATGGGAAGCGTATCATTGGCACCCAGGAAGACATACTTGAGAGTGTCTGGGAGGGGTTTCAACTCAAGGTCAGCGGCTTGTATGGTTGAGGGTTTCATAATAGATGTCCCCATCTCAGGTAGCAGATCTACCTTGGGCAGAGATGATGGGGAAAGAGACTCAGCAAAAACACCCAGCAACTCCTCAAGTTCTAGTATATCCCCTTCACATTCCTCCAAGAGATGGGAATGCTCATTTAGCATGACATGCTGAAGGGGGTCATCACATAACATTGTAGGGGTTGTCTCTTCAATCAGGTCATCTATCACCTCAACTTGAGAATAATCCTCAAGCCCAGCTTGTTTATAAGCATCAAACACATTAACCCGGATTTTCCTGTTCCCAAAGTCCATTTTTAATGCTCCAGTATTGCAATTGATTGAAGCATGCGAAGTTGCAAGGAAGGGGTGGCCCAAAATGATGGAGGGCTTGGTTGGCTTGTTGGTAGGGTCAGTGTCCAAAACTAAGAAGTCAATGGGGAAGAAGAAATCTTCTATTCTCACAAGGACATCTTCCAGAATTCCTCGCGGTGTCTTAAGTGATCGATCAACAACTTGGAGGATTACCGGGCTCGGCTTCAGATTGCCTCCCCCAAGTTGTTCATACACATAGCTCGGAAGGATGTTCACCCCTGCACCCAGATCAAGTAGAACCTCATCAATCTATAAGTCACCAATAACCACCGAGATGTACGGGGCTCCTAGGTCCTTAAGTTTCAGGGGTGTGCCATGTTGAACAATTGAGTTAATAGAATCAAACAAGACAACTTTTGATTGGACCTGTTTCCTAGATTGCTGCACTTTTGTGCACAGGTCCTTTAGGAAGCAGGCATAAGATGGAATCTACCTAATAGCCTCAAGCAAAGGCAGGTTAATCTGCACTTGCTTGAAAGTTTCCATGATCTCATTTGTCTTATCTTTTGCTCCAGATGAGCCAGCAAAAGTCTACCTAGAGGTGGATAAGTGCTCTGGAAAGGGCACTCTCAGTCTCTAGGTGGAAGGGTTGTCATGTCGAGTAAGGGGTGGAATGGGGGCAACTTCTTCTGGTGAGGTGATTTCAAGCGGAGGAGATTTGGGCAAGTCTTCTCTGGTGGGGGTGAAAGTCGGGGTGGATGGTTTTTCAAAGGATGAGACTATAGGAGCATCTGGTTTGGAAATTTCTTTCCCGTTCCTCAGAATAGTCATCGCCTAGGCATGCTCCCTAAAGACAATCCCTTTACCTTTAGGATTCTCCACAACAGCATTGGGAAGCTTCCTAATTTCTCTCTGTCTAACGGCCTCAACACCGTGTCCTATCTGCGATTTCATTTCATGTATAGCCTTGCACTGAGATTGGATGATGGCACTTTGACTTTCTTACATAGTTCTCAACATTGCCTTCAATTCATCCATCTTAGAGGTATTAGGTTGGGCAAAGGTTTGAGGTTGGTTCATTTGTTGATTTTGAAAGGGTTGAGGTTTATAATTCCTTGAATTTCAAACATTCCCTTGTCTCCAGGAAAAGTTTGGGTGGTTCCTCCATCCCTCAATAAAAATGTTGGAAAAAGGGTCATTACGAGGTCTAGGACGAAACCCTTGAGCAGCATTCAAATCCTCTTGTACAAGCTCAGGGAATTGGGAGGCCAAGTGGCAATCCACAATGGCGTGTGTATTTCCTTGACAAATGGAGCATTCAGAAGCTTGGGATGTAAAGGTGCTAGATACGAATTGGCCTGGGCTCGACATAAGCCTTTCCATGTTTTGATTCAACAATTAAATCTGATAGACTAAATTTTGGGTGTCCCTTGCCTCATTTAACTCCAACTTTCTTTGCATGAGAGTGGATTTTCTATCCATGTAGGCAGAATTCAAGTGAATAGAATTCTCACTCAAAGTATCAAAAAGGTTCCAAGCTTCATCCTTAGTCTTAGAGAGAAAGGTTCCTGCACAGGCACCATCCATAGTCTGCCTGTGCGAATCATTAAGTCCGATGTAGAACCTTTCAACCAATTGCCACTTAAGCACCTGGTGATGTGGGCAAAGTCTCAACAGATTATTAAAGCGCTCCCACACATCATGGAAAGCTTCCCCATCCTTTTGAATATAACTCATAATTTCCCTCCTAAA
Organism: Thalassia testudinum; assembly: GCA_037157565.1. Classification (NCBI taxonomy): domain Eukaryota; kingdom Viridiplantae; phylum Streptophyta; class Magnoliopsida; order Alismatales; family Hydrocharitaceae; genus Thalassia; species Thalassia testudinum. The sequence goes on from JAZHRO010000044.1 coordinate 90,410, forward strand.
GTGATTTGTTTTGCTCATGGGGAAGTACTTCCTCAAAAACTCCTTCTTCAAGGCATCCCAAGTGTTAATATCATCAAGGGTATGATACCAATACTTGGCTTTGTCCTTGAGGGAGAAAGGAAAGAGGGTTCGCATTTAGGCATCATTAGTATTGCCCTGCAGCTTCACCGTGGAACTGTCCTTGGTGAATTCCTCTATATGACTGGAAGGGTCTTCCCTAGCAGTACCATAAAAGGAGGGCAGCAAGGATATGGTACTACTTTTGATCTCATAAGAATTGTCCCCTCCAAGTCTACGTAGTGCGGGGCCATTTTGATTGGTCGAAATGAAATATTCCTTAAGGCACCTTTGACCAGCCATTTCTTCCCTTGGGAGGTTCCTTCTTAAGATTCTTTTAGGTTCAGGATCAAACACAAGGTGTCTCCTAAGAGATCGCCTACCAAGCATGCACTACAAATACAATTCAAAAGGACTTGTGAGGTCTTTACAAATTTCGCCTTTTGACCTTAATTCAAATTGTAGGTGACCAAGCAAGTTGCCCAATCAATTACGCGCCTATTGTCAACCTACGAAATGCCTAAAAGGACTTAGTTGGAGCTTAGGTGTTCTTCCCTAAATCTCAAATGGTAGAGCAACTCCAAAGATGGAAGATCGAGGGATGCAAGTAGGCCTAAGCCTTCCTTTGAAGCTGTGCTTTCGCAGTGCTTCTTAACTACCCCAAAAATCCTTGACAGGGTATCCCCCTCTTTGGAGTTACAAGACCTTTGATCTCAAGTTCTGAACACTTCAGAATCCAACGTTAGGAGGGCTCTTGTCCTAGTAGTTCCAAGACCTAGGAGTGTCTAAATGCGTGCCGTGGTTCAAACCGCAGCTCAATGTCTCAATTCAAGTCCTTGGTTTTTAGTGTTCCTCCTTAACTTAAAGTCCTTTTTCAATAAAATATGTGACCACTTGCTAGATCTTTTCAATTCAATTAGGTGGTCTTGCAATTAAATCCAAATGCACATGCGTGAACAATATAGAATGCAAAGAAAGAGGACATACCTTTCCTCCAGCAATCAGCAATGCAAGATGCATGCAAATGCAAGCAAAATAAATCTAGAGGTTGCTCATTCACACCTAAATGGTTATCCTAAGGCAGGCAGCTTCTAGCAGGTAGCTCCTATTTTTTTTTTTTCTTTTAGCTACTTATGCACAAGCAAGAAAAATAAAATCAATCCACAAAAGAAAGTAAAAATCTAAAGAAAAGGGAACAGGTTCCTAAAAAGTTACCCAACACGGGCCTAAAAGAAAGTCGGGGAACAAACCCCTCAACTATACCCCAGAACAAGGGTCTCAAACCAAAATGTGCAAGGAAAATTAATTCTAAAGTCTTAATCCTACTCTAATCAAATCTGAGACTAAATGTGTAGAGATGATCGTCACGTCCTCGTCCTTCCCCTCCTGGCAATCTGGTTCCGTGCAAGGTGGCTCAAACAATTTCTCCTTTAGTGATGTCAAGAGACACCTCTCACGATGACTGGTGTGATGGCGAGTTGTAGAATGTATGCCACAAAAAATTACACTTGCACCAGAATAAAAAGATCCAGAGTTAAATATGATTCAAAATTTAAATCAATGTGAACAAATGAATGAATGTGATTTAATTAGGCATGCTGCCTCCCCGGCAACGATGCCATTTGACGAGTCAGTTTTCGCTTTCGAAAATGATGACTAAGAAGATTTGTCGTTTGTATTTCTAAGTGGTAGAAAATCGACTAATCAAAGTATTGAATTAAAATAAACCACTCGAGAAGAGTGGGTCGTATCCATAGGGAGGCAATGGCCTATTAAAACTTGTACGGATTAAAAATAGATGTTCACGATAAATTTCATCAAGAAACCAAGTCAAAATCGATTTTAGATTAAGTAAACAACAAGAGTTAATGCTAAAATAGCAATTATGCACATCTGAAGGATATATTTTATAATGTGCCACAATATAATACTAATAAAATCTCACAATGGCAGCTAATGTAATTATTAATTGAGAGTGGAACAAGGGATTCCCTTCGTGCTTGGAGTGCATACACGGCAGGCCGCGGCTGGAGGTGAGATTCACGGTGAAGGATAAGACCTCCGAGTCGCTTCCGATGGTGATGGTGATTTGAAGAATGGAGATCGGAGATGGCAGCGGCATGGAGGAATGGATGGTGGGTGCCGGCTGCAACCCCTATTTGCTGCCTGCGAAGAGGAGGGAATGGAGATGGTGGCGCGCGATAGCTGTAGAGACGGTGGTGGGCACTGATGGAGGTGTGCGCAGGCGGCGAGAGGGATGTGGGGCTGGAGGCGAGAGGCGCAAGGGGACACATGCGCTACCTGCTGCACACGCTAGAGGTGTGCGTAGGTGGAGGTGCAGCAAGCGGATGCACGTGGGCGGAGTTGCTGGAGGACGTGCGGCTATGCGCGTGTTGCTGTAGCTGCAGCTGCTGCGTAGGCATGTAGTGCCTGTGCGTGTTGGGCAGGCGATGGTCACGGTGCTGTGTGCTGGGTTGTGCGCGACCTCTACTGCACTCGGGCAGAGGTGTGGTGAGGAGAAGGTCGTGCGCGTTGCTGGTGCTTGTGCACGCAGATGGCCACACATGGTGCGCGTGGAGCGGCAACGTGGATGGTCGCATGCAGCGTGGAGTTGGAGGTGGCTGCTGCTGCGCATGGGGATGGAGTGGCGTTGGGTTTGTTCTTGATGTTGCAGGTGAAGCACGAGGAAGAAGATGCAGGGGAAAGGTATTTCTAGTGAAGCACGGTGGTGCAGGGCTATGGTTGGCTGTGTGGGCTGTCACACCACACGCCCACGGTGGTGGAGTCGCACTGCCAGAGTTAAGGCCGATGGTAAGGAGGTGAAGCATAGTATTGGGTCAGGATGGAGGCCTACAGTGAATGGTAGCCATTCCTCCTCCTTTGTAGCTATGGCTACAAGGATTTGAAATCCAAACAGGCAGGAGAAGATCCACCGTCGAGTGAATGCTGGCAGTTGTGAAGAGTGAATGTGTAGGAGGAGGAGGTGTAGGCAGAGCGGTTACCTGCAGAAGGAGAAAAAGAAGAATAATAAAATAATTAGGATTATTTATACATAACTCTTTAACTTCTATGTTAATTAAAACAATGTATGTAATGCACCTAATTAATTAACTAATCAAATGAATGCAATTCTAGGTTAATTCTAAATACATTTAGATATGGATGCCACACATGAATTATGCACTTAAGCTAAAAATATGAATTAATTTATTTACATCCTAATGTATGCTATCTAAATGTTAAAATTAACTTAATGTTTAGGCACTTAAATACTTAAATAGTCCACAAATATGGGCTAATCAATGCATACAATTATATTAAAACATTTGTTTGCGTACTATTATTTTTGCTTAGCAAACCCTAGGAAAAACATGTGTTTTCATCTCGCTTGTCTTATATTGATTGGTCTCTGATTGTGAGATTGAGATAGTGGGATTTCTAGTTTTGTTTGAGATTGAGTGTGATTACCTTTCCTTGAGTTTGTAATTGATTTCAAAAAGTGTTTTTCATAACAGACTCATGGACGATAGGAGATCCTAGAACCCATCACTTGTACTTTCCTTGGGTGCTGATGCCCAAGCATCTACTTCCACTTCCATGCCTTCCACTTCCAATCCTATACCACTTGAGCCTCAAAATCCCATTCACAATCCCATTCATCCGGAGGATGACCACGATTCTACGCAGTTTGAGGATTTCTAAGAACTTCCTCCTCATCTTTTTGCACATCCTCCACTACCACCACCTCCACTTCATAGGTTTCAACCTTCTCCCTACCCAAACTTTCCCAACCAACCAAAATCAGAGAGAGGTCCACAACCTAACCTACAACACCTATTTAACACACAATTGCAAATGAATATCTTTACACAACGGTGCAACAACTTACTCAATCTATTAATCTTCTAGTAAACCCCCATCCCCAGGCTTATAGACCTCAACTACAGGATTACTATAATCTTGTTGTTGCACCACCTATGCCTACAGTATGATATCCCACTGGGGGTCGTGCTGCTAAACTGAAGTTGAACATTATTGCCTTAATCCCTCACTTCCATGGTCATGCTTCTAAGGACCCTTTTCAGCATTTAGAAGACCTGAAAGATCTTGCCCAGACTTTGGGTCCGTAGGGCCATGATCAACACACATTGCTGATGAAAATGTTCTTGTTTTCACTTAAGGATAAAGCCACCTTCTAGTATAGAACTCTATCACGGACTACACCAATAGAGACATGGGTTCTTTGGGACATGAGCTCCTAAAGAAGTACTTTCCTGTAGGCCGCACTAATGTTCTGAGGCATGCTATCACCACCTTTACACAAAATTCAAGAAAATAAATGCATGAGCTTGGGGGCAATTTCACAAGCTTCTGCGAAAATGTCCCCACCATGGTGTCCCACATTGGCAACAAGTCCAAATCTTCTACCTTGGGCTACATGATGAAACAAGAAATTTCGTTCATGCCACATGTTGAGGCAACTTCTTGTGTCGGAATGAGGACTCAGCCTTTGAGCTCTTCGAAGGCATGGCCGAGAATTCTATAAACACTTCGATGAGCATGTTTAATAGAAAGTCCTTGCATTTCCATGCATACTCAGGGGTACATGAAGCCCAATCTAGCACACAAGACCGAGAGATAGTGGCTAGTAAACTTGATAAGGTGGGCTTAATCAAGAAGAAAGTTGATGAAGTATGGAAATTCCCATATAAATCTCCATCTTCTTCTTAGTCACCTGCACCACGCACTTCTTCCTAGTTTCCCACAGGGAGGGAAACTGTGAATAACCTATCTGTGACACAACCATACTTCCTAACTATTCGTTTCCATATCCTTCGTCGGTTGGAGGAACCTTTGTTTCTCAGCACACTGTATTCCCTGCACCTCCCAGAGCTTCGGAGGAGCTCCATACCATTCACAATTACCCATTTTCACAAACCTATAACCCTAGATGGTGTAATCATCCAAATTTCTCGTGGTCGGAAAATTCACAAAGACCCAATTTCCATCAACCTTCTGCACCACCATTTCAAAACTTGATCCGAGCATCACCTCCACCACAATATGAGTATCCACCGCATGCCTAATAGCAACCGCAACCTAGGCCCACCCAATACTCTCAATTTGGGCCTACACGAGATGATCAGTTGGGGTCCATCGTGAAAGCTCTTGCTGACATGCAACAACAAAACATTGCGATGCAGTAGAGACAAGATGCCGCATTAGCTGAGATGAGAGCCCAACTAGAACATTTAGCTACACCTCGACAAGCACATATACTACCATCTCAGGCAGAACCCAATCTTAGGAATATATCTGCCCAGAGGTATGTTCAACCTAATCCTCCCCAAGGCTAAGCACATGTCATATCACAAGTCTTGCACAATTATGGTCCATCTGCACCTTACTCAGATCAGCAACCACCTCTTCTTCCCAACCCTAATTCATCTTCTTCATCCTAATCTGCATACATTAATTGAAGAGGTGGAAACTGTAGATTTTTCTGGACACTCTATTTCTCTACTTGGACCCTGAGCCAAGTTTTCTGACTATACTCTCTGCTTAGGCCTTGTACCAAGTATCTAATCTTAATTCACATTGACTATGGAGCTTTTCTTCACCTTTGAGATTGACAACTTCCATTCCATACACAATAATCTTTATCTTTCATTGAGCTTCTTTAACTCGTCAATTCTCTATCCATCCTTTTTGACTCCTACATTCTTGACACCTTCTACTAGGTTTGCATGTAGCTGGAAGCGTTAAACTTAGCAAACCTATCTTTTGTATATAGCTATTTTCATCTTTCTTATTTTCCATTTCTTCATTAGGTGCCTATCCTTGCATTTTTAGCATGCATTCGTAGTCACATTTGTTAGACATTTCACTACATAGCCTGCCTTTCCACTTTGATACTTATATCGGACTTGAAATTGTTCGCACAGAGATTTTTATCTCCTCATTTTGACTTCCTTCCATCACCTAGTCTAAGATGAAAAGCAGAGCATGCATTTGCATCCACCCTATTCATACAGTGAGGACATTGCATCATTTAGGAATAGGAGGCTATAAATGGTGAAATCATTTTATGAAATGCAATTATAGACGCACTAGTAGTGTATATAATATAGTATTATTGAAAATACCAAAAAATTTGAAGAATTTTGAAATTGTTGAAAAAAAGATAAAAACTTCCAAAAATACAATAAGGGACCTAAAGTACTTATTGTTGAGGGGGAACTCAACAAAACAAAATTCCTAGAGAGAGAAAAGTACTAAAAAGACTTGTAAGTGTTTAATTATGATCTTATAGGTGAAAACAAAAATAGAATAAGTATTTATGGACATTCAACATTTGTTGGTTAGACTTTTTGGGCCACTATAGTTTGATTCGCTCAAGCTTTGGCTTAATACACTTTAAGCATTAATAAGATAGACCAGGATCTCTCCTAACTTAGGATGTATTCTTGTACCTGAGTCACCAGTATAGGATTTGCTGGTTTGATTTGGCTTAGGAGTCTAAGTAACTTTGGTTTACACTACATAGTGTCAGGAAAGACCTTGTAAACTTAAAATTCAACTCTAGTATTCATTAGGGAATGTAGAGTCCTTACCTGTGCATGCAGGTAGAGTCTTTATCCAAGTCTTTAGTCTTGTGTTTAGGAGAAACTCTTTCCACCAAAGTACTCACCTACCAAATATGTGTGCTCTACCAAATATAGTTGAAGGAGACATACTAACATTTGTTTTTAGAAAAGAAGAAAAAAATTTAGAAAAATGAGAAAAAGCAAGAAAAAATAGAAAAGTCAAAAAGAATTTTGAAAAAAGGCATTCTTTTGAAAAAGTCAAGCATGTTCTCCAACCACCAAATATCTTTCAGGTTTATTATAAATACCCTATTTCCACCAAATATTCTTTGAGCCACAACGCAACAAGAGATGGGTTTGAGTCTTCCCTCATTTTTGAGAGTTGATCTAAAGACATGAGCTGAAGCAAGGACCAACCTAAACGTAAAAGGACGTGAAACCCCAGAATTGAGTTTTAGGGTTCATCTGGTTAGTTCTGACCATTCACTGAGCACGACCATAATCTCTTAGCTTTTGATCTTTGTAAAACCCTCTTGAGTCCTGAAAATCTCATTTAAGGTTTAAATATCAAGAGTTCTAGTTGGTTGAGAGATAGTCTATGTCATATCAGTCTTAAGTTCTAGTAAGTCTTCCTAGGCAGCTGGTTCTCACAATGTCCAAATATAAACATAGTTGGTTGGTTTATCAAAAAAAAAAATAGCTTAAAGATCATCTCTAAACACTTAACAAATTGAAAAGGACTAAATAGATATCTCATCACAGTTACATAGCTCATACTTAAATGCTTTACACTTAATGAGTTGTTTGCTAAGGGACTAGAAAATCCTAAGCATGGGGGTATGATGAGGTGTGGCACATCATAACTAAAATGCCTAAGTTAAGCTAGAAACTAAGTTAAACACTATTTTATTAACACAATTAAAGGGTTAAGTGTGGAAATTAAGGAAAAAGACTTAAAACATCAAATTTAGGTTAAAAATGCATAATTAGGTCATTTAATGAGATATTCTATTCATAAATACAAAATGTTGATCCAATTGCCAATTGAACGCATTTCTGAGCTCAAAAGTTCAAATCAAGAGTGAAATCATGCTCTAATATGTTTAATTACATTTGGACATTAATAGGATCTTACATTCATGATATTACATATAGGTCCCTCATCCACCACATTTTCTTAAGCCTTAAACTTCCAAGGACCTATTTGAAAACTTGCAAGGGCCTTTCGGCAAGCTTACAGGGACCTATTGGTTACCATTTTCTTTACTTATGGGCTCCATTGCAAAACTCACACCCTTTCACTTTAAGGGCTTGCACATAAATTACCCAAAATACTTGATTCTTCACGAGGCATTGTAGCTCATGAAGAACACGAGCTACAATTGTCGTTGATCTTCTTCCTCCCCAATCCTACAGTGGATCCTTCGCTATCCATTTCGCACCTCTGCACGAGGCTCTGTTGCCTCACCTAGATCCCAACTAACAGTGGTTTTTTGGTTCAAAGCTTCCTGCGCATCTCCTCTTCACATCCCACCATTAATACCTACTTCGCATAATCTCACCATTGCGGTGATTTGATCGACCCTTGACCTATATAGGAAGCACCTCTACCCTCGCGTGCAACCATGGGCTCCTCTCCTACATCTCTTGAGCTGAGCATTCACTCCCTTCGATTTTCTCTCCTCAACAGTCCCCTACCTCCATTTCTACTGGAGATGACGCTCCGCTTCTTCAACTCTCCTTGCCACAAGGGATCACATAACACCTGAGGGTGACCCAGAGCTCCATTAGTGGGCTTTCCCTCCACCGAAGTCCTCTTCCTCCATTCTCCCTCTCCATCCATCAGGTGGAGTTCTAAAGGTCCCATTCCTCAATTAGAATAGATCTCTTGCTTTCTAGGATAATTGTAGTGTTTGTTAGAGTAGTGCAGATCAGTTAGGAGTAGTTTAGCTAGCGAATTCACTGATTGATTGGTTTAGATTAGGAGTAGAATGGATTAGTATAGATCTCCCCCTCTTTGATCAATTCAGATCAAAGAGGTGTTTTTCCACCTTCGTTTTGATTCACTCTTCTTCCACATCACCTCATAATACACATTCACTAGTTTTTCCTCGCATTCTAATCCATGGTTCGCCCATCCACCAGGCAATCAATAGATCTAAATCCCAAGGGTTGTCAGGTCTACTGGTGTAGTAAACTCATTTGAGGGTGATCTCATTCACTCCATTAGATCAAAATCACCTTCTCTGTGATTTGAATTGAACGGATTTGATCAATTGAGATTGATTTGATTGTTGAAGCTGATTGGAAAATTTCTTGAACAATTGAGTTTTAATCAAGTTTAATTCATCGAATTGAGTTTTTATACGTGAAATTAGTTTGATTGCGATAGGCTTAAGCTATTTGGATTTGTCTTAATCGCTTAATGTGCTTTCACCCAATTTCAACTTGAGTTACTGTTTTCATGCATTTTCTAAGGTAGCTGAAGCCAGGGATTTTCAGTGCACTGAAATGAGGCTTTGGTGATGACCTGATGAGTTTTAATACATCAAATGCTTAGGTTGGCAACATTGTATTTTCAGATTTAAATGATCCAATCTGCCAGTGAAGAGTTTGAGAAGTTTCTATAGATCAAAATGAAGGTTTTGAGTTGAGTTGCAAATGGGGTAAATGTCTAGTTTGATCCATTTTCTTTTGTTGTCTATGACAAAGAGAAGGGTCTAAGCTAGGGTTTTTAGAGTTTTGTGGATTTATGAATTTATTTTGATGAATTTCAGACCTTCAGTAGAGTGCTTGCTTTGATTTCCAAGTAGATTCCCATGGATTTGATTTACTGATTTGGACAAATTCAGTAGCAACAACCGTTGCTCAATTAGTCTGGTTTGGGAGGTTATCCTTGGGAATTAATTCTTGATTTCAAGTGTCTTTTGAAGATGAGGTTTTTTAGATGAGAAGATGCTTTGTTTTGATTCAACTCAGACTTAAGAAGGATTGATTGAATAGGTTTAGAAGGTCTGAATTGATCTTGCAGTAGCAACTGAATAGTGTAGCAATAGTACTGATTTGGGTGGAATTTAAGGAAGCGCTAAGTTGTTTGGGAGATTGAATGAGTCATTCATTCTTTGTAATGTTTGAACTTAGTGAAAAAACATTCCTATACAATTGATTGATTCAAATTTTCTTGAAAGTAGCTTGTAATTGATCTGAGTTTACTATCAGTAGAATTTAAATGGATCTAACTATCCAAATGGTGATTTTAGTGAAATTGAAGTTGAAATACATGTTTTAATGTTCAGAACTATTGCATTCTGATGTCTGGATAGTTATGGGTGTCTAAACATCATTTCCAATGATTCGAAATGAATTTCAAGGATTAGGTTCTTAGTTCCCAACTCACTTTAAGCCTTCATTGTGTGAGATTATGAAAACATAAATAATTACAAAAAAAAATTATAAAAAAAATAAAACAAAGGCATGTTGTGTAGGTTTAGGTATATTTCTAAGTGTTTGCAAAGTTGCAAAGTATTCCGAACCCCCAACTTCATAGAATATACCAGCCAACGGTTTGGTATACTTTGAAACTTGATAAAAGAACTTAATATAAAAATACCAAAAAGAAAATTTTCTCCTCTCATCTCACCTTCTCTCTTTCCTCTCCTACCCATATTAAACATAAAAACACCATAAAAATCCAAAAATCCTCAAAAATACCTAAAAATACCATGTATATTGTACTTATACTTGCAAATATAATCAACACTAAGCTATATGTAAATAATGTAGTATATGTAACTATTGTACATAAATAACTTATAATTATATTATATGTATTTAAATAAGTATTTAGGATGATTTACTATATATATAACTTTATTATATAATTGTATATTAATTTATATTAGAGTCAATGTATTTATACTAGGGTAATGATAAATAGATAAGTATAGTTGTACAATAATGTATGATACCGTACATATGTAATTAAGTATTTATTATATACTTGACTATACTTGTACATTTATTTATGTATTTATTGTTGGCAATTAAGTTATTAAGTTAATTAAGTAAATTATTAAGTTAAAATAAAATAAATTAGTAACTTAACTTATTACTGAACTAATGTATATTGTACACTTGTATATAATAATTTTAAATATTTTCATTCTATTTATATTATTTTTATATTGGATAATAATATTTATATTTTAAATATGTACATATCTAATAAAAACATGTATTTAAATATATAAAAACTAAAATAAATGTTCTAAAATAAATTAAAAATGTGTAATAAATACCTTAGTATGTTAATTAACTATTTATAGAGTCAATTGAATGATTAACTTATCAATTTGTACATTAATTATGGATTTAAACCCTAAAATTAATGTATATAAATCCCTAACTATAACTAATTTTTAAATATAACTAATGAAGTTGTTATATTAAATAACTACACAATTAAGTAGCCCTATGTAAGGGCTTTATAATGATGTAATTTATTTTAAATTTGGATGTTAATTAGGCTCTCAAATCGAGACCTCAATCTTGGACTTCAGAACATTACGCAGCGTTGTGCAGTGCACAAATTGGCACAAAGTGCCAGATCGTGCATTCGTGAGCAGCTGCTGGCGTATAAATTGTATTATGCCCCGAGGTTGCTCAGCCGTCAGCGCTCGGCACAAATATAAACCATTACCCTCTCCTCTAAGCATACTGATATGAGCATATTGAGTAAGCATTTAGGCTGGGAGCCCGGTAGTCCTGTGTCGGCCTAATCTAGTTGAGTCGGTATTTGCTCGAGACTATGTACTATGAAACACCAATTAAGAACTAGGATCGACTTAGTAGTTGTCTAGTCCAAGCTATATGGGTGTTGTGTATCCCACGAAAAGTTGGTTCGCAAATAAAAAAACCAAATTTTTGTTAAGTGAATAGTGAGGTGTAAATGCTGAGAATGGCTAAGTGTTGGAGAGAAGGGTTGAGCAGCCTTAGTGTGAGAGGAGAGCCAAAATATGGCTAAGTGTTGGCTTGTGCGAGTTGAGTGTGTACGTGAGTGTTCTGTGTAAGTTATATATGTATAATGTATATAGTATAAGCATATATTATAACAATACAAGTATAATAAATAATATAAATAAAATGTACACGTATATGTATGTAATATATATATACTCTATAAATAGAGTAAGTATACGTATGTTTGAGCCTTATGTGTATATATAAATTTTAAGGCTTTAGTGACATGTATCCGTCATTGTAAGTGTGTATATATGTTAGAAAATATATTTCTTTTGTCTTATGTTTTGTACATACTTTTACTAAGGCTATAGTAACACTTATATATGTTACTAAAGTTATTAATTTATGTTAGTATATTTAGTCTAATATATATTAATAGTTATTTTTGTACCTATACTTAGGTATTGTTTAGGATAGTTGCACATAACTAACATAGAGTAGTCTTACTTAGTTTTTGATGCTTGTTTAGTTGTAAATATGTTTAAGGTATTGTAATTAGAATTAATTGATTCTTTTATACATAATTAACTCATTTATTCTTTGATCCATTGATTCATTCTGTAAATATAATTAACATTTTTGTAATAAAAGAACATTTTTGGAACATAGAGAGTGATATAAATCAATAACTGCCTCCTAGTGAATGACCTGGAATAAATCAGTAAAAATTATGTAAATAAATAAAATGACATGACATTTGTTTGTATTGTAACATTATATTACAACATCGACATCATTAAATCACTATTTTTATGCAACATGGTTTGTTGTTGATCAAGTGGCCACCTTTGATATGCTGGCACCTGAGTCACATGAGGTCTGGGCTATTGTTGAGCTGATTAGTTTGGCTGTAAGTTGTTTCCAGCCCACAGAAAATTCAGATGCTGCCATAAGGGTTGTAGGTTTCGGAATAAGGGTTGATGCGTCCATATGCTTATATTGCATTGACATCTTCATAGGCCGAAGATATCATAGAAGTGGACCCATCAAAAGAGTTTTGGTCAAGAGAATATGCATAACCCCAATCAACGGGAATTAAGTCCAACTTATTCACGAGCTCCTGTAGAGAATGGGCCTATGAAGAAGAAGAAGACGGCATCGCGGTGAGGATCTTCTTCTGAAAGGTGGTGAGAGGGTGGCCACGGGATGCTCCACGAATGGGGGTGAGAGGCGAGAAAATATTTTGGTTTCTACTCTAGAGGAGCATCTCGGGCTTGGGACAAGCTCTCTCTAGAGAGTTAGAGGAAGTGAGGGAGAGAAAGGAAGAGATAAAGAAGAATGGGAGGGGTAGGGGTCCTTTTATAGTGGAGGAAAGGATCCATTTTGCACATAGGACATTTAAGGACAGTCATAAACATCGCTGAACATCCACCGCAAGCGTCGCTAAAGCTCCAGCTTACGTGCCCCACTCATGGCTCTCGCACGTGCGCTGCAGGCGCTCGTGTCTCGCATGCCTGTTGGCGCTTGCTGCCTTTGTAGGCTACGCTCCCAGCGCTGTTGCATGCCCTTGCTACTACGTGCACCAGTGTGCTACGTGCACTCATGCTGTTGCGCGAGCCCATGCGCTGCACACGTGCGGTGGTGCGTGTGCTCCCATGGGTGGCCTTGATGGCACCACGTGGCACGATCTAGGTCGTCTATCTTTCCTTTGTAGGGGTTGCTTCAAAAGTTGTATTGAGTCTATTTTCGCATCATTGGGTTGCGATCGTCGACTCGAATCCATCCGTGCGGTCGAATTTGTCGTTTGAAGCTCCAAATTACGTCACCTAGTCCCTTGGCCATTGATCTTCCTCAGACTGCATAAGGTACTATGGGATTTCGATCAAGATGATTTCGAAGGTGTTGGACTCCGATTGTTGTTTTGATCAAATCCGTACAGTCGGATCGCCAATCCAAGGCCCCAAAATAATTCTCCTTCTCACCTGGCCATAATTGAACATGAATAAACCTAAACTTTATACAAACTATTCTAAATGCAGAATGATGCATGCTATGTGATATTTATACTAGGGAATCCATATCTAAACCTAGGAAGATGCATAAATAGGCATTTTATCCTAAATGGATGTGTCTATATCATATCCCCATGCCTATCTTTTGCTAGTCCCTAGCAAAATCAAACTAAATGCTATGTATAAGAACAGAATTAGGATTCAATTACTTAGGCTGAAGTTGGTTATTAACAATAGAAATTTTCAACTAAAGTCCTAAACTACGAAAGCTCAATAGTGCCTGGGTGCTTGCCAAAATGTAGACCGCCCAAGTCCTGGCCTTATTTGAAAAGGGAAGATACATATTTTTTTCTATTTTTCTTCTATTCTATTTCTTTTAGAATTTTGGAGTGGAGAGTTTCGGGATAACTTTTACAGCTACCCGACCCACCCAAGACTCACTAGGCGACCGTTAAAATGGACTTCAGGTTTCTACGACTCTAAATGACCTTAAGAATTTCTACCTAAAGGTTTATCTTTCTGATCGGTAGCTTTCTCTCTACTTTTTATTTTTTTACAAGGTCAACACAAGGGCAAACCTAATGTATATCTCCCGGGCTTATTCTACTTCTCTACTTCTTCCTAAGTGTTTAGGAATTATACGGGCATTTCGTGAGCTGGATTCTAGACAATCAACCGATGAGTTGTTACCATCGACCACTTGCCAGCCATACTTGTGTGGTGAAGTGTGGCTTATTTATTTATTTTATTTTTTTCTCCTTTTTCCTATTTTTTTCTCTTTTTTTCTTCTTTTTGGGTATTTCTTTTTCTCTTTTTTTCTAAGTAGGTGGCTTCCCCAATCTAAGATTTACTTAAAGGCAGCAAGAAGAGAATGGTCGTGTAGTTAGGCTCTAGACAACCAGTTGATGAGCATTACCACCGATAATTTGCCAGCCATACCACTCTAGATGGTTCATTAGCTACCCAATTTCCCTAAAAATTACTGGAAAGTGAGTTAGTGCAAATAGTGTATAGATGCTTAGACTTAAAGTCCCCTCAAATCAAAGGGAGGGTTGATAAGTCGCATACACTGCAACATATTCCACTTTTGTCGCCAGTTAGAAATCGACGGCGAAACTCTATTAACCGACGCCATTAAGTGACGCCATTATGATTGTCCCTTTTTTGTTTTCCCATCAATTTTTGGGCACATTCGACGTTAAAATAGTGTTTGATCACATGACAGATTGGTCATTTCGACGTCGGTTAAAAATCGATGGAAAATACAATTGCCGTTGATTTATTTAGAACCAATGGCAAAAAAAGTGTTCACCAAAGGTCGATTTGGATGTTTCACAGTCATTTCAAAACTGATGGTAAGTGTATTTGCCGTCACTTATTTGTCAAGCGATGGCATTTATCCGTCACCTTTTCCTGCCTTTACATGCCCTTTTTTGAAGTTTCCCTGTCGGTTATATACATTTACCGTCGGTTATATAAGTGATGGCAAAAATATTTTTGCCGTCACTTCTCATTATAACTGATGGCATATATGTGACGGCAAAAATATTTTGCCGTCAGTTTCCTTATAAGCGATGGAAAATATGTGACGCGAAGAACATTTTCGCCATCGATTAGTCTGGGAAGCAACTACAAAAATATTTTTCCCGTCATTTATAAGTCGTTGATTAATTAAATAACTGACGAAAAAGGTACGAATTTTTTTTAAAGAAAGAAATTACAGAATGATGGGACTACATACTAAATATACTTAAAAGACTTTCTAATGAAGAGAAGTTTATATTGCATAAATATAAAAAGTCTAGTACATAAAAAGTTTGAAAATGAAAAATTTACATAAAATGAAAATAAAATATTTACATGAAAAACATAAGAAAAGAAAATGTATAAATATCACTATGCAGCTGCTTCAATGCCACCAACTCCACCCATGTCGTCGTCGTCTCGTCTGTGGATGCTGGGATCTGATGAAGACAGATGCTCTAACTGACCCTTCTTCAGAAGAAGGGTTAAAAGCTTCTCAATCTTACTATCCATCTTATTCATCTGTGATTGCATGACATCCATCTGACTCTTGATAGATGTCTCTCTCTTCTCCCTCTCTTTCTCTCATCTTTGTAGTGTGTCAATTTTTTTATGTAATTTATCGAAACACTAGATGAGACGGCACCTTTCCTCCCATATCAAGTAGATACGTATGTGCCCTCCCCGCACTACAAACAAAACCACCGTGATCCGGTGGCATCACTCTCTTAAATGCATCCTCTCGCTGCAAAGGCTGGTGGACGCTGTCAGACATCTCATCAATGGAGGGATGTACTAATTGTACCATTTGCTCCTACATGTATTAAAAAATATTATTATAATATATATATAGGAAGTTATAAATATTTTTGAGTTTAAGAAACTTCGTGTTTCTCCTGGTATGACTCATGAATCCACTTATGAGCACCCTCAGTTGCGGCCTTATTGTGGGTGACCTCGTATTTATCCATCATACTCATTTCCATCCCTTCATGAGTAGCGGACTGAAAAGATAAAAATGATATAATTATATTAAGATAACATAAAAATCAAGTAATATTCAACTGAAAAGTTGTTCCAACAATTACGTAATGGCCCCTGACCATCTCGATACTCCTTCGACCCAAACAATGGGTCTGTGGTGGAGCTTTGCCCTATTGGCCTTATTTTTTCTTGTTTGCTCATGTACATGTACATAATAATATTTTTTATGAATTTAAGATATATGAAATTAATAAAATAATTTGTAATCATTTACTAACCTCCATCTTTGGATTCAGCCAATGCTCGCATGCCTTCTTCCAATCGTCAGGCATTCAATCAGGAGGAGCATCACCCATTGCCTCCTCAGGTAAACTCTTGTTCGAGAAAAACTAAATGCCAAATATAAATTGTTAGAAATAATATAAGAAATCATGTATATAATAAAAATGTAAATGTTTAAAAATTCTTACATTTCTCTTAGTCTCTGTCCTCCAATCCCTGTATATTTTGGCGACGTGCTTAAGGATATATCGGGAGGCATTGGGGTTGTCACCCCAATTATAATTTACCTACATTAATTTTAAAAAATATGTCAATCTTACTTTATAATAATTTTAAGATAAAGTTATAAAAGAAATAACTTTTATAAATGAAATTATCTCCAATTGATGGAGGAACTGCCTTTTCAGCTCTACAAGCACCTTCCTCTAGTCGAAGTAGCAAATGGGCACAATGGACTTAACAATTGTACCCACTCGACTGATAAAGCCCAAGTAATTCTCTGCCTCCCCTGTGGTTCTAAGCCTAATTGTTATTCTCACAGCCTTTGGGATACGCTAGAGGTCTAGATTTTTTGTCTTCCCCCTTCCACTTGCTAGTCTACCTGCATAAATATTAATCATATTCATTGTATATTTTTTAAGTTATAATAAACTTTAAAACATATAAGTAATTGACTTCTTAAAGGTATATAATTTCTTAACAAAACTTAAGCCCGCCGCTGAGGGATCGACATGAACTAGGAACGTACTCCCCACCATCTCATCCTTCACCTCCTTGCCCTCCTCCTCTCCCTCCTCTCCCGTCTCCTCCCCCTCCTCATCTGATCCTCCATAATCTGGATCATCCTCTACTCGGTCTGGCAAGGTCTAAGCAATCTCCTTCCTCTTTCCCTTCCCCCTTGTATGTAGTAAACGTGCCATCTCCCTGGGTCGTATAAAATATGATTGGGGGGGTGGCTGAACCTGCTGTCGAAGAGGTGGTTGAGCCTACTATGGGGGGGTGGCTGAGCCTGAGGAGACGATCGGGCTGCGTAGAGGGCTGTGTCTCGGGAGGATCCTTTTTTTTGGGGTTCTTCTTAAATAACTTCATCTGTAACAAGTAAAAAGTGTAATAATTAATATAATTAAAAATCATTAATATATAAATCATTAATGAAAAAGGTTTGCTAAACATAAAAAAATATTGTTAAAGAATTTTTACCCCAAACCCCCTTTGTAACGACATATATGCCCTTAAAATTTCAATTTTAATATGAATTTCATTTAAAAAGAAATGAAACAAAGCAAAGACATTGTTACTAACCTTAGATATCAACATCGATTGCAAATAAATGACTTTCTTCTATTAATTCTTGGTATGATTCAAACTATGCATCAAAATGGTTACGCAGTACTGTTCTTATGGGTATAATCCATCCCCTTTGGCAATTATCAGGGACATAGAAAACTTGTGCCGCTTGGCATGCCAATGTGAATGGTTCATTAGACTGAAGAATTTGACGATTACGATTTAAACTCAAGAAATTATGTTTCTTGTCAATTTTGAAACCGGTGCCCTCTTTAAAAACATCAAATCAATGACATTTAAATAGGACAGCTCTGCGATCAAATCTAAAGCTGATCTCCACAATTTCTCTGATTTTACCATAATATCCATCTGGACCGGCGGAAAGATCTGAATCAACAACAATTCTGGCTTGTTGTGTAACCTTTATATCATCAATTTCTTTTATTCTGAATCTGAACCCATTTATTATATATCCAGAGTGGTAATGTGCATAATGTAATGGTGAATCGGCAATTACATCAAAATCTGGTACCCATCTAGGGTCATTATCCTCTTTCAATTGATTAACCCGATCTTTAAACCAATCTAAGAAGTCAAATTTAGTTATCCTTGAAAGAGGTAATCATTTGAATTCCTCGTAAAATAGATCAATTTCAGGAATTTATTTTAAAATATATAAATGTGTGCAACACTGTCATTTTCTAAAATTGCCTTGTACTTTGTATGAAGAATCGACCTTCCTCTGATATCAAAAATTGATAAACATTTTTCATCACTGTCATTGTATTCCCCCTCATAGTTCCTTTGAAGTCTATTAAAGCGGTTGCCTATTTCATTCATGTACATGGAAGTAAAATTTATACATTCCTCCATGAGATACCCTTCTACAATGGATCCTTCCAGCTTTGCCTTGTTCAAAACATAATCTTTAAGCTTTTTCAAAAAACACCCCACAAGATACATCCATCTAAATTGTATAGGTCCACCGATTCTGGCTTCATTTGCAAGATACAGGGTGAGATGAACCATTACATCGAAGAAGGCTGGGGGGAAGAATCTGTTCCATCTTACAGAGAGTAATGACTATTTGTTTATTCCAGTGATCATTCGTATCATTTTGTAGCGTCTTCAAACAAACAGCTTTGAAAAACCTGCTCATCTCTGTGAATGAATCAATAGCTGACTCTGGCAGTATCCCCATATCATTAGTGGAAATAATACTTGCATATAAATGTGGGAGTCATGACTTTTCAATCCAAATATCTTTTTCTGCGCTTCATTCACACAATGAGAAAGCTGCAATGAAAATCCATCTAGCACTTGAATTTTCTTTAAGAAGGAGAACAGTCTACTCTTTTGGTCCTGATTCAAGCTGTGAATACCCGGTGGAAAGTAGCCATCATCCTTATGAATATGCAGCTCCGGACATATCACTAAACTCTCCATGTCTTTCCTTGTTTTCACCGTATCCTTTAGATATCTGTTAGATTTAATACGTCTAAGATATTATCCATCATATTCTTTTCGATGTGCATAACATCTAAATTATGATGTATTGTAAGATCTTTCTAGTATGGTAGCTCCATAAAGAAAATGCTTTTCTTTCAAAATCCAAATTTCCTTGAGGCCGTCTAATCTTGTTTGAATGGTTAACCCAATCGTATCTCACCAACTTCTTATAATCTCTCCATTATAACCTGACCCAGCAACCTGATAGAATCTGTACTAAGTTTATTCTTGGAATTTCTCTTTGAATACCGACACATCCTGCCATCAAATTTACTCCTAAACTTGGACATTCTCCATCTATGTTTAATAGGTAGAAATCTGTGATGTCCTAAGGAATAGAATTTCTTAGTTTTCGGTAATCGTAGGTGACAAGTGTCTTCCATATAGACTGGGCAAGCAAGCTTTCCTTTAGTGCTCCAACCTGACAAATTTGCATATGCCAGGAAGTCGTTTATGGTCCACAACAATACTACATGCATATTGTAAAATTCTTTCTTTTCTGCATCATACATCTTCATGCTGGTGTACCACAACTGTTATAGTTCATCGATTAATGGTTGGAGATATACATCTATTGTATTTCCTGGTTGTTTTGGATCGGGGATTAATAGGGCAGCATCATGAACGACGATCTCATACACTACCAGGGAGGTAAGTTATAAGTGACCATTACCGCTAGCCATATTGATTACGATGGGTATATACTCTTAAATGGATTGAATCCATTGCTTGCAAGACCCAACCGCACATTCGTTGCTTCTAAAGTGAATACATTATTTCTTTCGTCAAATCTCTTCCACTCCTCTGAATTAGTAGAATGACGTATTCTTCCATCTTGAGATTTGCAATCCTGGTGCCATGTCATCCACAGTGCAGTTTTAGTTAATATAAAATGGCGTTGAAGCCTAGCTGTCAGTGGAAAGTAACGAAGAACTTTCTGAGGTTGTTTCCTCTTACTTTCATTTTTACCTTCCTTATATCTCTCATGTCCACATTTGGGACAATTACTCAAATTTGCAAATTTATTTATGAAAAAAATGCAGTCATTTGGACATGCATCGATTTTCTTCCAATCCAAATCAAGCTTATGAATCTATTTCCCTGCCTCATACCATGAAGCTGAAAAATCATTAGGGTTATTCAATAAATCAGCAATAAATTGAAGTATTTCTGACATGAATTTAGCACTAGCTCTATTCATAACCTTCAGTTGAAACATTTTCAACAAAAATGACAACTTTAACATTTTCGTAACACCGGGAGCAATAGAATCCTCAGCCACCTTAATAGCATCATAGAACGGATCACAATTGAATGGATCTTCCTCGTCTGTATTTATATCCTCTCTTGTCTCATCTTATTCAACATTTCTTTTATTTCTTCACCTCTGCTATCAGTAATTTCCTCGTCGATCTCTTGGTCAACAGTGTTTTCATTGTTTAAGACTTTCTCAGTCAACTCCTCTCCATGAGCTACCCAAGTAGTGTAATGCTGCAACCACCCATTACAAATGCAATGCTCGAGCATAGTATTACGATCATGCAAGGAACTATTTAAACATCTACTGCATGGGCAGAAGATATTATCAAGTTGACCTCCTCACTTAAATATCTTCCTATCATCATGAAAGGCTCAATCCATGAATAAAATTACTACATCCTTATATCTGATGTAATCTGAACCTCACAATTAAATCCAAGATTTATCCATTATAACCTAAAATTTAATGTAAACAAATCACTTCTTAGGAAGGGAAATGACCGAATGATTTGTATGTTGATTAAGATTTTCACTTTATAGCCCATCCTCAAAGATTTGATGAGAACTTAGTTTTGCTCGTTACATGTAACCTTAGTGCGGTGAAATTTTGACAGTGACTCCTCGCACTTCTCTAGTATATCCCCCAATACTAACCTTATCTAGATTTCCTTTAACACCCAATTAAGGGCACCACAGGAAATTAGATAAGATTAGTTGGTATATCAGAGAAGAACACGAATAAGCAACCGAAATTTCACCACACAAGGTTATATGTAATGAGCAAACTAAGTTATCATCAAATCTTTAAGGACCTTCTTTAGTTCGGTACTTCACCAACCAAAGTCTATCGAGTCTTATGGCATGCTACAAAGACAACATATCATGCATGTAAGTGAGGTATACATACACTTCTTACATTGTCCGTATAACATGATGAAAAGTCTCAACAGGCGAGTAATTTGGACACAATTTGACTTAAAGGACTTTTACCTTAGGGGTTAGAATACCTAATGTTTGGCCTCGCGTGCATATATCTTCTTTAGCAAGTGTGTGTATCCAAACAATAACTAATTTAAACATTAAAAAAATTTACCAGAAAACTAAAATATCATTCAATTAAATTAAAAAGATTGAATGTATATATATATATAGCTCAAATTACTGAAGCCTCCTAGTGAACTCAACACTGATAACCTGCAATTTCAAAAGTAAAATTAATTAAATAACAAATTATAATTATAATCCTAAACCCTAACCTAAACTAAACATGCAAACCAACGGCGAGAGCAAGTGAAAACCCTAACCCTGACCCAAACCCTTATCAAATCATAAAACCCTAACCCTGACCTAAACCAAACGTCTAAACCCTGGCCCAACCCAACCACCATAACCCTCTCTCAACTGAAATCCTAAAACCCTAGGCCAAACATCATATACACAACCTAATACCAAATCTAAACAACATATATTAATCCCAACTAAACATTGAAACAATTTTGAAAAAAATTTGACAAAGTTTCCCCTCATATTTTTAGTTTTCTATAAACCTGCATAGCAAAATAATACTCAACATAAAAGTGGGCACACCTCACATTAAATTTCATTCAATCAAACAAGTGGGCACACCACGCATTCACATTAAATCATATAAGCCACACCATCTAACAAAAGCCTAAAATATTATTACAATAAATAGAAAACATTAAAATTACACCTTCAACGACTATAGCTTCCGAGAATGATCGTCATCGATAACCTATAATTTCATAAACACAATTAATTAAACAACATATTATCATATTATTCAAAAATTTACAACTTATAAAATTGAGGCGATGGAAGTGATGGTAATAGGAGGATGAAGAAGGTGACAGGAGGCGGACGAGAAGGAGGACAAGAGGAAGAAGAGGAGAAAGGCCAACCGCATAGTCAACACTAGGAGGAGGAGGAGGAGGAAGGGGGTGGTAGGGGAAGAGGAAGGGGAGGTCATCGGGCAGTGGTAGGGATAGGAGAAGGAGGATGAGGAGGAAGAGGAGGAGGCCAGTAGGACAAGGCAAAGGAGGGGGCAGTAAGATGGGGAGGAGTAGGAGGAGGAGGATGGGGTTTGTAGGAGGAGTAGGAGGAGGAGGAGGGGGAGCCTGCTAAGGAAGTGGAGGAGGGGGGAGCTGAGGAGGAAGAGCAGACGGACAGGAGGAGGAGGGTAGTGCCGGCGAGCTAGGGAGGAGGAGGAGGAGGCCGCAGGTGGAGGAAGAGGAAGGTGAGGAGTTGTAGAGGAGGAGGAGGGGGAGGAACCAGGGAGGAAGCGAGTGCATGCGGAGGAGGAGGAGGGGGGTGCAGGCGGAGGAGGAGGATGGGTCAGAATCAAGGAAGAGGAGGAGGAGGACATCGCCAGGCTAGGGAGGAGGAGGGCGAGGACCAGCGGAGGATGAGGAGGAGTAAGGAGAGCTGCTGCAGAGAAGGAAGGGAGTGGCGCGCGGAGGAGGAGGACGAGGGGGAGAAGGAGAAGGAGGGGGCGACGATGACAAGGACAGGGATTCATTTGAGGAGGAGGAGGGTGTGGAGGTTCTCGATCCGATGGGAGCGGTGCAAGGGTTCAGCGCGTGGAGGAGGAAGACGAGGAGGAGGAGAAGGAGGAGGGTGTGGAGGTTCTCGACGCAAGGGGAGCGATGTGAGGGTTTGGATGGGGAAGATGAACAGTAGGCCACAGTGCCTAACTAGATTTAGGAACCTATGCCATCGGTTCTCTCAAAAATCGATGGCAAATGATATTGCCGATTCCCTCTCCAGCGTGCCCAAAATTTCCCTGCTAAATTTAACCTGACTTTTGCCTTCGTTTAATCCAAGAACCGACAGTATAAGTCACTAATCTCACCCAAATTTCATATGCAAATTTTATATGTTTTTTCACCATCATTTATTCCCCCAACTGACGGAAAAGGATACACATCATCATACCTAAAATTTTTGTCTGTAATTTTTACCCACTTCTGCCGTCGTTTATTCCAATAACCGACAGCCAAAGTTATAAATCCCTCCTGCTCTTAACAAACAAATTTTAACCAACTTTTCACTACCAGTTATTCTAATAACTGACGGAAAAAATATATTTGTCATCGCTTAATAAACTGACGGTAAATATTAATGACCACCGCGTCGCCCAATCTTTGATGGTAGGTCGAGTACTGACCTTTGCCGTTGGTTTAAATAGCCAATGGCAAGTAACCGACAACATAACCCATTTTTCTAGTAGTGATACTTATCACCCCAATTTATTAGCCATATTAAAGTAAAATTAACGTGGCAAGGACTCGAGAACAAGTCCACATTTTAGTGGACACCCAAGCTGATTAAGTCCGAAGATTTGAAGAGCCTAAGTGTTTAGGTCCTAAAGAATCATTTTCTAAAGTTAACAACTCTTAATGCCTAAGTTCTCTTTTCCTAATTCTTTTCTTTTTTTTGCCTTTTTGAATTTGATTTTTTTTTAAAGAAATTTCACGGAGCTAATGAAATAATTTCATAATTAAGTATCCACCCCCATGCCTAAATGATGCAATGTCCTCATTGTAAAAATAAAGACGTTAAAAGGTCAGAATAAATAGAATATCGCCTAAATTTTGTGAAAATTCGATCAGCTCTGCAAAGAGAAGGAAGTATACACATGTGCTAAGTTTATTACCTTTAGCTAGGCATAATATACAAACAAAGAAGAAATTAGGAATTCACAAGTACAGGTCAGAATCAAAATAAAAATATTGATCACAAGACCTACCAGCAGGTGTGCATAGATGTGGACCAGATATGGTGCAGACCCATGCCCTAGGGTCGAGTGGTTCTAAGGTTCTGGATGAAAATCACTTAGAACCTGAGATTGTTATGCTTGCAGGGCTGGGCCTATGGTTTGGTGGTGTGCAACCCAAGACTAAAGTGGCAGACAATGGGTAGATCTAGTTCAATAGATTCATGTGTCCACTTAGAGTTCAGCTCAAAAAGATAATCAATTATTCTGTACTTGGGTTGTACGGCAACGGTATCATAAGGGTTCTGATAGAAAGTAGGTGATTTTAGGTCAATAGGAACCCTTAAATCCAAAATTGTATTTCCCTTGGAATTAGCCTCCCAGATTTTAACTTCCAAATTCCTATCCTCCAAGATCAAGTGTTCGAGTTTCGGGACCTCTAGTATTTGATTCACCCCATGAGATTTATCCAAGTCAAAAAATCATGGTTGAATTAGGATTGACTTGGGTTTGATAATTTCAAAATCACCAATATATTCTTCGCGGTGTGGTAGAGAAATGGGACTACTGATTGAATCTTCTAGTAAATCAGGATTCAGATCCTACAAGTTAGCCCCAACTGAATCACATTCTTCAATGATTGGGCTATTAAATAGTTCATCAGATTCCTCAGGCCTATTTGTCTCACTAAAATCATTTTCCTTAACTTCAAGTGAGACTTCACTAAGAGATTCCATGCCCTCAGAATTCAAGAATCCTTGATCCTCATTTATATATGTCTCAAAATCATATGTTGTTCCTTTGTCTATAGAGACAGTTTTCCTCGCTCCCTGGCTCAGGGATCTCAGGTGAGAAAATCACATCATCCTCGATTGGTTGCTCTAACCCAACCTGGTCATCCCCATCTCAGAAAAATGTCCCCCTGATAGGCGCTTAAGCAGGTTCAGACATTAGCTCTCTTGAAGGGGGTTCATCCTGGGAATCATCCCAAGATTGAACTAAGGCAACCACAAATTTCATCCTCAATCTTGATAATTTCCCAAGTAAAAACTCACCCGGGCTCCTATCTTTAACATCGTGAAGCCAATCCAATAAAGAACTATTAAGCTCATCAATCACTTTGATCATAGGCTCCAATGCTTCAATGCATGGTGTTGGCTAAGCTTCTAAAGATTGTATAGTGTTCCTCAAGTTAACCAACACCCTATCTTGGACCTGGTTCACCTAAACTGAATGGTTCGGTTCAAGGTTGGGTGGGTTTGGGTTAAATCTATTGGAGTCAAGAAATTGAGGTTCTTTGATCCCTCCCTAATAGTAGGTCATTTCGGATTATTCAAAGAATGGTGGTCACCTATGTTCAGCATAATCCTAGGGAATGTAAGAGTTATAATCATCATATCCTTCTTGATTGTGGATCAGGTTAGTTTGTTTATAAAAGGATGGTGACCTATAATCAATGTAGCTCTGGGAAGGATAATAATCATGATCATGATGTCCATGGGTAGATCTTTGACATTGAGGTCCGAAATCATATCCTTAATCAAAGTTATCCCGGCTAATGAATGGGTAGTCATAAGTCGAGTTGGGATAGTAATCATTTTGAGGATAACTGGTGGTAGGAGGGTAGGATTGGAAATGCAAGTGTGGTATGGGAGAATACATGGTGAAATAGGAGGAAAAATAGAACAGAGAAAGGTGCCCTGCAATACAATCAGCCAAACCTGTCCTTAAGTGGGTAGCCTAATGACCTATAGACTCAAACCCATCTTGAGATGACAGAAATGATTTGGTCTACTTGTATCTGGTCAATCCAACCAGTTAGAGAGAGGGGTTGGGGAGAAGGTTCTTCCTTTGGCTTGCGCCTCCGATTCCTTTGATACCCCCCAACCGTGGTCATTCGACACTACTCCCTTAGCTAGACATTAGATGGACCAGTAGATGTAGATTAATAAAAAAAAATCTCAGTTGGAGTCCTAAAGAGCGAGTTAATCTTTAAGGCCAACGTCTACTTAGTTTTAATTAGGCTTGGGATGATTGTGTTCTCGGAATGTGATGGGCCCTTTAGATGGGTTGTGCCCTTAATGATCAGTTAATATGTGTGTGCATGCACAACCAGGGTTTCCAAACAAGGTTATTTTACGATGTATCTTTTAAGGTTTAACCTTGTTTAATAGCTTTTAAGGTTTAATCATTAGGTCGGTTCAATCAACCTTCAGTAGAACACTCCAAGTTTTGAAAGCATTAGTGATGGTATATTCCTTTAGAAATCAAACATAATGTGGAGTGCCTAGTTCAACCCTAAAAATCAACCCTATAGGGCAAGCTACTCATGAATCACTTTTAAATTGAGTGGTGCAGCCCAAACAGTTCGAGCAATTGGTCTATTGTACCACTTGATTAAGGCGCACAAAAATGTCTTAACCTAATTAGATTTCTACTCACTTATTTATGTGTTGAGTTAAGTGTACCGGATCCACAAGTCAGATCCCAGGTTAAGTGGTAGAATCAAAGTGATTGTACACCTTAAGATGAGAATTATGGGTGTTAAGTGTGTCCCATTTAGCTTAATCCCACAAGAAGAGAAGAGTAATTTCTTTTTGTATTTTTAATTTATGTGAATGGGTGAGGTGAGGTGAAGTGACAATCAAACAATCAGATCTAACCTAGGGTTCATGCAAGCACCTAAGTTGATTTCAGTTTGAGTTATTAGGTGGCAAAATGGAATCTAAGGTAGGGGTGGTGGGGGGAATACAGTTACAGAACCTTCTAACCGCACTTTACTCTGATCTATTTGCTTTGTTTCACCTTGGAAGGGTACCCGTAATCACAGAAAGAAAGAAGCAAAGTGAGCTAAAAGGTTAAGGTGGAAAATGCAGTAAAAACCAAAGAGCGTTGCCTCCCTGGCAACGGTGCCAAAATGATGAGCATGATTTCGTACACAAAAAGATTTGAGTTGGAAACCCATCATTGTAGTGAGTAGAAATCCGCTATCAGATAAAACTTTTAACCAAAACTCCAAGGGAGTCTCGGATCGAACACAGGGAGGCGAATGTCTGGTTTTGTGAAATCGACATTTTGCTTTTATTTGTTTTTGTTATTTTTTATCTTTTGTTATTGTTTTGGAATTTTTATAAGACAAGAGATCAAGTCAACAACATAACTATCTAGTTAATCTACTTATAAAGTAAGAAAGAGAGAGAAAATATGAATATTTAGCTAAACAATGTTTGCTACAGATATGAAAGTGGAAAGCTACACTAGAAAGCAGTAAAAGATAGAATGGGTTGAGAAGATTCCCCCTCGTGGTTGCTTGGAGGACGACTCGCTCTAGCGTCGCCTGGAGGAAGGTGGTGAGGAGTGGGACGAACAAGGATGGAGCGAGAGGATGGAGGGCGGGGCAAGACGGCATCGCGGCGAGGATCTTCTTCTGAAAGGTGGTGAGAGGGTGGCCACGGGATGCTCCACGAATGGGAGTGAGAGGCGGGAAAATATTTTGGTTTTCTACTCTAGAGGAGCATCTTAGGCTTGGGATAAGCTCTCTCTAGAGCCTTGGAGGTGGTGAGAGAGAGAAAGGAAGAGATGAAGAAAAATGGGAGGGGTAGGGGTCCTTTTATAGTGGATGAAAAAATCCATTTCACACATAGACATTTAGTGACTGCCATAAATGTTGCTGAAGATCCATCACAAGCGTTGCTAAAGCTCCAGCTCATGTGCCCCATGCACGACACTCAAGTGCGCATTCCACGCGCCTATGTCACACGCGCCCATTGCTGCGCACCTCCCTACGCTACGTGCTCCACGCTGCTGCGTGCACGGGTGCGTTGCGTACGCTCACACTGTTGTGCACGCCCATGAGCTGCATGTGTGCAGTGGTGCGTGTGTGCCCATGGGTGGCCTAGATAGTGCCACGTGGTGTAATCTAGACCGTCTATCTTCTTTCATTTGTAGGGGCTGCTAAAGAAGTCGAATTGAGTCGATTTTCACACCCTTGGGCTGCGATCATCGACCCAAATCCATCTGTGTGGTTGAGTTTATCGTTTAAAGCTCTAAATTACATCACCTAGTCTCTTGGCCGTTGATCTTCCTTGGACTGCATAAGGTGCTACAAGATTCTGATCAAGACGATTTCCGAGGTGTTGGACTTTGATTATCGTCTTGATCAGATCCATTCGGTCGGATCATCAATCTGAGGCCCGAAAGTAATTCTCCTTCTCTCTTGACCATAAAAGGACACAAATTAACCTAAACTTTATACAAACTATTCTAAATGCACAGTGATGCATGCTATGCGATATTTATACTATGGAATGCATATCTAAACCTAGGAACATGCATAAATAGGCACTTCATCCTAAATGGATGTGTCTTTATCAATGTTCATAATATGCAAGCAAACTACTAGAAAGAAAAGTTCCAAATCAAGAACCACAAAGGTCATAATAGCATCCTAACACAAGTCCACTACCAGGTGACATCCAAGGAAAAACATCACATGCACCTCTTAAGATCTTTGATCTCCATGTGAAGCAAGTAAATATGCTCTTGAAGGTTTGCAACAACTTTAGCCATTTGTCTTCTATCATCTTCCTAGCACCACATAAGAAGACCAACCTTGGATAGGTAGACAGGGTTGTAATTAGCTTCCACATAATCCTAATCAACATTGTATGGATGATCACTTTCATCTAGAATACCATAAGACACAAACTCAGGAATGTCACGAGAAGAAGAAAGATCACTATTGTGCATGCGATATCGGTGTTCAAGATTGATACAATGTAGTACAGACCAAAGTCTCTCGTCAACAAATACAACTTATTACTCAAATTGAAGTCCGAGGTCGAACACAGGGAGCAAATATGGAATTCTATGCTAATCTCAATAAATAATATAAATAAGCACAATTAATTACTCAAAAACTAATATGCAATGTATAACATGAGTATATGAGGAGATAAAAAGAACTCTACACAAACTAATGGTGATTTGGATCACCAATTATTAGCCTAACACATATATAGTATTTATTGAATATAATCAAATGAACGAACAGATAATCAGACGTTTGATTTTACAACCAGATGACTTAAAGTGCGTTGCTACAGTGCTCCCTTGATTTTCTTCTACTGTTCTTCTTCTTCAGCCTCCTCTTCGTCCTTCTCTGCCTTTGGTTTCTTCTTCTTCTTCAGGCCTTCATCTTCAACATCCTCTTCTTCACTTCATGCACAGGGGGAAAGCACTCTTGAATTTGGCTAAGTGTTAGCCAATGCACAGAGCAAAACCCACCCCTTTTCCCGTGTTCTCTCTTCCTTTCCCTCCTTATCTCTTTCAAACCAAGATCACTCAGGTAATCGGGTGAACGCGTACCCAAGACCAGGGCTACCGGCGTGGGTAGTATCCGAGGAGTGAAGGCGAGTCGGTTATGTGATTGGGTAAGGAGGACCTCACCCTCCTGTTAGGAGGAGAAGAGGAAAAGGCACAAAAATGTAATAAGGCACTCTAGTAGCTCTTCCCTATCTGATGTGGGACTAAATGTCCTCGCTTTCTTCCATGAGCAGCAGCTTCAGGTGCCTCTTCTAATTTTAGTCAAAAAGCCTATCAATGGTCAAAATTAACTCGGTTGCACTCCTGGATGAGTTCTGATGAGCCTAGAGATCTCGCCTAGGGTTATTGGCTGGGAAGCAAGCTTCAAAACTTGCTTGAAGTTCTTTAGTAATGGTGGCTACACCCTAGCTACCTAAAAACAAGAAGAGGGCCTCTCAGCCGCATTATGCGGCGAGAGCGATGGTGGCGGTGGCGTGCAGTGAGAGGTCGTGGGTGAGCATGGAGAAGGTAGATTAGGCCGGAAGAGGTGGGTTTGTTCGGTGAGTTGTTTAGGAGGTGGAATTGGCAAAATACAAAAGGGGCTTGGTTCATGGAGTCGAGGTGGAGGTTTTGGACTTGTCAGTGAGGGATTTGGAGTTGTGTAGCGAGTGGAAACTCTCGCCAGAGTGATCGCCGAAGATGAGGATGAAAGCGGCTTGCATAGGCGTCTAGGGGGTTATTTTGGTTTTTGAGGGTGTAAAACTAGCCTAAGATGCTAAACTAACTAAACTAACCCTAATCAAATGGACGAAGGGGTAGAATTGGCACTGGCGTTGGTAGGTTGGCGCCATGGAAGAGAACTGCTCCAATGACTATAAGACAACGAGGACGATGGAGGGAGAGGCGTCGGCTGGTATGGCATGCCACGGAGGAAGACAAGGAAGGAGAATCCATCGCCGGTATTGCAAGCGGACGACGAGGGAGATCAGAAGAGGTCACTGGACGTTGAGGAGTTATTCGACCGGAAATGAGGGAGGAACGTGGGGGATTTCCAGCCAAATTCAAGTGTAGGGGAAATGATTTTGCCAAGGGGATCCTTATATAGGGCCTAGGGAGTCAGTTGGAGCTTGGAATCCAAGCTTTCAAGCTTGGAAGGTTCACCGAAGTTGGAAACATAAGAGATACCCGAATCTCTCATGTGTTCGCATAAGAGATTGGGAAGGTTATGGAGATCGAAGTTTGATGCAAACTAGGTCAAGACAATCTCTAATTGGGCCCAAATTTTGGTACAAACCTAACTTGGACCCAAGGAATCCAATGGTAAAGTTGGATTTAGGTTTTGATCAAGTTTGACTGGGTAAATTATGTAGTTACCCAAATTAGGGCAATAGTCTATCTGTGGCTCTATTTTAGGTCAAAACGGATTTTGATGGTCAAATTGAAAGTACCAAACCCTAGAGAATATTTTATATGAATTTTAGAGGGTTTGGGTGAACTTTATTCTGACCAAAACCTCAGTAGATTAAGCGGGTCTCTTTTTAGGGTTTCAGATGTCATTTAATTCCTGAAATGTGTGAAAACCCATTCCTGTCTACACAGACCCACTTGTTAGACATTTAAGATCATTTGACCTTTAATTAACCCTGAGAAAACCTGTGATTGTTCTGCAATTCAGATATGCTGTTAAAATTGTAGTTTTACCCCTATTTTCTTGTTATTCTCTTAGAATGGATTTGTAGTGAATTAAGGCTCTTCTGGCGGTTATGTAGGAGCATTTATTCCTTGATTGTGACTAATGAAAGCTAGATATGACTAATGATGATGTTATCATCATACTCCCATGCCTAACTTTTGCTAGTCCCTTAGCAAAATCTCATGGAGTTAACTCAAACTCTAGACCATGTCTTTTTATGCTCAGATTTCTGATGTGTGCTTTCTTCTATAGATTAGGTTAGAATGCTAACAGTAGGTTTAGAGGTACTCAAGTACCAACCAAGATCCAGACCTGACCAGCTTTAGCCTCAACCTGCCGCGAAGGTTTCTAAGGCAACAAGAATTAACCTAAGGTTCGTTGAACTCCATGGTTAAAGCAGCCATGCTTAAAACATGGTTAGTCCCGATTCAGTTTGCAGTGCATTTTTGTAAGAGAGAGATAGAAGAATTTTTGCATTTTTGGAGAGTTTTCTTTCTCTTTTTCTTTTCTTTAATTCTAGCTTCGGATTGACCTACAAACACGTTCTATATCGGATTCCTAACTCCCACCATCAATCCTCGCAGGGTCCCTGGCTTTCGATGCTTTGAGATAGCACCGCCCATGGCAACCCCCAGAACCCTAGCTTTCGACACTTCGAGATAGTGCCACCCATGACGTTTTGTAGCTAAATTTAGGCCCTAGCAATCGACATTTCGGGATAATCCCACCCATGGCACCTGAACTAGCATAAGGTACTTACATGCCCCTGTAGGATATTTAGATATCCTAGGAGATAAGCACCAAGGAGATGATATGTTATTGCGCATCTTCGAGGTGAATTTCCCGCCTCTTTGCACTGGAAACTCATCCAAATCAACTTATGTTGATAAGCCTCTCCTAATCTAGGTGGCTTTTTGATGAGAACCTCATCATGAGCCATAACTAGCTCATTTTGACCCAATACAAAGGATAAAAGCTCCTACATAACTCAAGGAAAGGCTTAACTCAGAAAATTCTGAGTTTAAGGAGAAAACAAGTCATAAGGGGTAAAAATGCAATTTTACCAGTATAATCTGCATACAGGGTAATTCAGGGTCCAAACATAGGTCAAAGCAACTTAATAAGAATAAAAGTGGGATGAGATGATCTAGCAAGGGCTACAGCAATTCCAAGGAACTAAATGATAATCTGTAACCCTAAAACAACCCACTTCAATTCACGAGGTTCGAGGCAAAGTAAAAATAGAATAAACCCTCTAAAATTCATAGAAAAATAATCTCTAGGGTTTAGAACCTTCAATTTGGCCTTCAGAACCCATGTTGACCTACATTGAGAACCATGCCCAATTAATAACTTAATCTGGGTTTTCGCATAAATTGACCGGTCAAACAAGGTTTAATATAGAAATAAAATTTACCATCAGATTCCTTAGGTCCTAATTAATCATGTATAAAAACTTGAGCCTAAGAAGAAACCTCCTTGACCGACTTTACACTTTAGTCCTCATATATTTACTTTTTGGCCCTCAACTTTTGAACCGTCGCATTTTGGCCCCTAACTCTCCTTCGTTCTTTGCATTCAGGTCCCCCCTGCAAAACCGGCCAGCACCATGCTCCGGCGACCTTGCGCGGAGCATGGCGCCGCGCAGGGTGAGGGGGAAAGCCTGGCAAGTAAACCAGGGGTTCCCTGCGTTGTCAGCCGTCGCAGGGACACCCCCCCTGGTCGCTGTAGCCCACCATACCGGCCGTGCGAACGCACGGACGGTATGGGTTTTCGTCTCCGGCCATCCTCCGGCGAGGGAGACACGTCGTCTCCCTCCGCCTCCCTCCCTGTTTTGATCCCTATAAATACCCCCCGTTGCTCCACAGGCCGGAGCAGCTCGGATCTGACGGAGAAAATCCCCAACTTTCCTCTCTTCTCTCTCCGGCAGACGCTCACCAGCTCCGGCAGTTCCTCCCCCTCCTCCTCTTCGCTTTGCCGCAATACCAGCAGCAGAGACTTCCTCCCCTGCTCTTCCCGCGCCACGCCGTACCCAGCTGGCGCCTCTCCGGCTCTCTGCTCGCCGCCGCCTCCTTCCCTGAGCATCTTCTTCTCCGGCGACAGTCGATACGACTGTCGCCCTACTGCTCCCCCTTCGTCCCTGCAAGTAAGTTAGAACTACTTCCCTTCTTCTCCTCTTTCTTTCCCCGGTTTCAATTTGTTCAATTAAGCCCTCGACCGACCCTGACCATCGTCACCCCCTTCGACTCCGGCCACCCTCCGGCGAGATGTTCCCATCGCTCCACAGCCTCACACACCTCGCCGACCCTCACCGAACCTCCGCCTCATCACACTGAGCACCCCCCACCCCTCCACTGCCACTCCACACCTCTGTAATGCTCCCCCGAACAAACCCATTCCTCCGGTTGCAGTCCAACCTAGGGTTGCCGCCAGACACCACCTTGCGGCCTGCCGCGCAGCTCCTCACCTTCGCCGTGCCACGGCGAAGGTTCCCCAGTGGTTTGATCAGGCCGAGAGGCCATATTCGTGTCCGACAGGTTTTGAGGTTCGACCGCCATTAACGCACATTGAAGCAGCTTCTCCCGCGTTCCAGGCTTGAGGACTCCAGGTCTCCAGCTGCTGCGGAGTACGGGGAGTCTTGCGAAGGCAGCCAGCCAGCAACCTACGCAAATCGAAGCCGCAGCTGCAGAAGCCAGGCCGCGGTCTCCCAGCAGGCGCACGCGAGGAAAGGTCTGCGTTTAGTCCCACATCGGTGAGCCTCACAACCTTTCCACTGTTTAAATTGATTTAGTGCACTAGTCTTACTGCCTCAGCACACGGGGTGAGGTCCCCTTTCACCCGCCCGGTTACCCGGTCTCGTCCGCGCTCACGCCCCGCGGACCTGACGCGACCCGACTTAGACTGACCTGCACTCCTCGCCCACCACGCACGCCGGTCGGCCTGGACCCGGGCGTGACCCGAACCCGATTACCCGGCAGCTCTGGGAGAGCTTTCCCAAGAGTGGTTTCAGAGAGAGAGAGACGCGGGGGGGAGAGGGTAGAGTAGGTTTTGTTCTCTGACGTAAGCTCTGAAGTGTGCAGGCACAGGTGAAGAAGAAGAACCGCGGAAGAAGAAGGAAGCTGAGGGAGACACTGTAGCAACAGGCAGTTTAAGTCGTCTGATTTGGAAATCAGACGACGTCCTGAAGGGAGAAGAAGAAAGAAGGAGGGGCGACGTCCTGACTGAAAAAGAAAAGAAGAAAGAAGGAGGGAGATCTGAAGAACAACAAAAGAAGGCGAGGCAGAGGAGAACACAAAAGAACAAGGGAAGAACTGAAAGAAGAAAAACAAAGAAGAAAGAAGAAGATCTGAAGAAAGACAGAAGAAAAAGGAGGAGCAGGAACAGCTGGAAGAAGAAGAAGAGCATCACCATTGCAGAAGAAAGACATCACCTCTGCAGACAAAGAAGAAGATCTGAGACGAGGAGAAAACAAAGAAAAAAGAAGACAACAAATTCTTTCCCTCTCTCTTTCTTTATTTTTGTAAAAGAAACATGTATATCTCTAGAATACAACTTGCTCCCTGAGTTCGACCTCGGGAACTCTTTTATTTTCCGAGTAAAAAAAAATTATATTTGAAATGTTGGCAATAACTGGCTATACTACAACGCTATAACAATAAAACCCGGTTATCTCTCGAAGCCACCGTCTCATTATTTGGCGCCGTTGCTGGGGAGCAACGGCTATTCTAGAGGTAAACATTCCTGTTTCTTTTTTTAATTTCTGATAATCTCCTCTCTTTTGTGCAGCTACAGGAACTCAAGAAGACAAGCAACCACACGACAACCACTCCGAAGACAGGTAAATTTTTCCTCTCGCTATTAACCCCTAAACTCTAAAGAGGAAGAAAAGAAAAGAACAAGCAATATAGGGCTAACCTGTCTTCCATACTTAGTAACCATAAAGAGTTGCATGTTTTCAACTCATCACTCCTGCACACTATTAAGGGTATTTAAGGGCTAACACATTCTTGCTTGAGCCCTAATTGCCCAACAAAGAGTTAAATGGACCAAGTAGAGCCAACATAAGATTCAACATTAGGGTTTTAGAGACACACTACTTAAATCAAGAATGGAGAAAATCCAAAAGAAGTGTGCCTAAACCATTGATTGAAAATACCTATCCAAAAGAAAACCTAAAACAATTGGCTCTCTAAACACTTGAACCCTAAAAGACAAGACCTGAAAGCTCTCAAAGAAAACAAGAGGTAAAGTTGACCCCTTGGGTCAACCAACCTTCAAACTAGGCCACTTTGTTCACAAAAACACCTAAAGTTCAAGTGAAACCTTAAGCACCCTGATCTTAAAATTAGTAGACTTAAGAGGTCAAGATCCCCATTCTGGTCTACCTGGAACCGCAGTGACAAGAGAGGTCGGGTGGGGGAAACCCTGTAACCCGTGGGGACGCTCTACCGTGTAGGGGTCTTCGCGGGACTCTCCCTCTCTGGCTGCCCAGGTAATTCTCAGGTGAACGATCTTTCTGATCAAGGGGTCCATCTGCCCCGCACCTCTATAGTCACCCAACACATTTTTGGGTGTCTTGATTGGGTCCAGCACCTTCTAAACTTACCTCTTCCAACAGTGCATGTACGGAAGGAGGTCCCTAAGACCACCCTTAAGACCTCCTTTAGAAATTCGCTCTCGTCAAGGCCAAGCCTCGACGCCCGTGTTTGTGCAGCAACACCCTCGCATTATTCTCTCTTCTGATTCAGAACCAAGTTCTTCTTCCCCCATCATGGCTCAGCCAGTTGAGGAAGAAAATAATCTGGAACACCAGCTCCAGCGACTCAATGACCTCTTCCAAAACTTCGTGCACCCACCACAGCGTCCTATGATGCGGGACCACTACAATCCTGCTGCGGTGGCTATTGAGCCTCGAGTCAGAATCCCGACTGGAGGACTTGATTCCGAATTAAAGCCCAACATGATTCATGCTATACCTAAATTCCATGGGCTTAATTCTGAAGATCCCTTCCAGCACATCAAACAGCTAAAGCATCTGGCCCACACTTTTGGATCAGATGCGCAAAATCGGGATATTCTTCTCATGAAGATGTTCTCCTTTTCTCTTATGGACAAGGCCGCCCATTGGTATCAAACTCAGACCCGGCCGATCAACACTTGGGAAGAACTTCAATCCAAATTTTTGAAAAAGTTTTTTCCCGTTGGTCGGACCAACGCCTTGTGCCATCAGATTACACACTTCACTCAACAATCAGGAGAACCTCTCCATGAGGCATGGGATCGCTTTCAGGATCTCATGAGAAAGTGCCCCCATCACGGAGTTCCTAAATGGGAACAAGTCCAATCTTTTTACCAGGGACTCCGTGAGGACATCCGCCTTTTCGTCAATGCAACTTGCGGAGGAAACATCATGGGTCAACATGAAGACACCGTATGGGAAATTCTCGAAAATATGTGCGAGAACTCCATCAACAATGACTCCATGGGATTATTCGACAGGACGAATACTCGCGCAGCGACGAATCTTAAGGGAGCACATGAGACGCAGGGCCTGTCCGCATCAGTCGACCTGGAATTAATGGCCAGTCGATTGGACAAGGTCTCAATCATTGAAAAGAAGGTGGATGAGCTGACTCAGCACTTGCAGCAAGCCACCACCGCGCGTAACTCCTTTGCACAACCTCCCTCCACACAGGAAACTGTGCAAAACATCCTCCACCGACCTTCCCCTGGGATGGATCCATATCCATCCCCATCTGATTCTTGGATCGGAGGATCATCCGATCCTTTCTACACCAGCCGGGGGAACTCCATTCCCCCTTTCCCTGACTCTCAGGAGGTTCCTCAGACCTGCGAGGACCTCAACGCCATCCAGAACGACCCATTCTCCAACACTTACAACCCTGGATGGCGAAACCATCCCAATTTTCAGTGGGCAGGAAATTCCCAAACTCAAAGACCACCTTTTCAGTCCCGCCCACAGCCCCCTCGTCATTACCAGCCGCCTCAGCCTCGGCCCAACCCTACTTATCCATCAGGGCCAAATCAGGATCAAATGTCCCTAATCCTTCAGACTCTGGCTGACATTCAAAAAACGAATGCGGCTATTCAAAAACAGCACAAGGACGAGCTTACTGAAGTTAAAACTCAACTGGCCCAGTTGGCAAATTCTCGCCAGCCAGGCACACTCCCTTCCCAACCTCTTCCTAACCCAAATAACGTGCCAACCCAGAAGCGCGTTATGAATCCAAATTTAGGCCACGCTCAATGGATTTATCAGGCCCCTACTGCTCCATCTCCAGACGAGATGGAAGCCTCAACTTCTTATGCGGGATTTCAGCAGCAGCCACCCCTCTTACCAAACCCAAACCAGAATCAGGCCGGATTAAATTCTGTAAC
This sequence comes from Thalassia testudinum, assembly GCA_037157565.1. Classification (NCBI taxonomy): domain Eukaryota; kingdom Viridiplantae; phylum Streptophyta; class Magnoliopsida; order Alismatales; family Hydrocharitaceae; genus Thalassia; species Thalassia testudinum. Next base: position 128,006 of record JAZHRO010000044.1, read on the forward strand.
AACACGTAGTGGTAAAACAACTGAAGACCCGCATTATCCAAACCACTCCAAGCCTGATAACCATGACCCTAGGATAGTTATCCAAGATACCGCTGTTCCGGATCCACAACCTGGACCTATCCTAGAAGAACCAACCAAGATCCCGTTTCCCGAGGCCTTGACCAAGGGAAAGAAGACCACCAAACCCGTGGCCCCTGAGGAGGACCTGGTCAAGCTCTTTGAGCAGGTCCACATAAACATCCCCTTGATGGATGCAATCCGCCACGTACCAGCTTACGCACGATTTCTAAAGAATATATGTACACCCCAGCGTAAGCCGCGAACCAAGGGAGGGAGCCCAATTGTTATGTCAGAGCAAGCCAGCTCTGTAATCCTTAGTAGACTCCCACCCAAGGCAAAAGATCCTGGGACTCCCCTGATTTCCTGTAAGATAGGTGGTACCCAATTTGATAGAGCATTGTTAGACTTGGGTGCATCCATAAACCTGATACCCACATCCTTACTTGACCATCTAGAAGAATCTGAGCTAAAACCAACCGAGGTGACATTACAATTAGCAGATCGATCTATAAAGTCACCAAAAGGGATTCTCGAGGATGTTATTGTAAGAGTGCGGGATTTCTATTTTCCAGTGGACTTTATAGTCTTAGATATGGATGCACCTGAGAACCCTAGGGATACACCAATCATTCTAGGGAGACCTTTCTTGGCTACTGCTAGAGCCAACATCAGCTGTGAGGAGGGCCAAATAGAGCTTAAGTTTGGAGATCAAACACTGAAAATTGATATATTTAAGGCCCAACAAGGAATTAATTGCGGCGTCATCGAACAAATTTGTGACATCAAGACTTTGGTTGATGAATCACACCTCCAGAATGACTCGAGTATGCCTCATCAACCACAGAAGGATCTTGACCCGCAAATAGAGGAGTCGAATCCAGATGTGAACAACCCAGTAACTCCCACCCTTGAACCTCACATCTATACTGAACCACCCGCTGCTGCTGAAAACCCCATCCTCGAACTGAAACCCCTTCCTGCTCACTTGAAATACGTCTTTTTGGGTTCTAATCAGACCCTTCCTATGATTATCAATTCCAACCTCAGTCCTGAACAGGAATCCCGTCAGATTGTTGTCCTCCAGCAACATCGCAGAGCCATCGGATGGACTCTCGATGATTTGACTGGAATAAGTCCCTCTTATTGTACTCATCATATCTATTCAGAAGAGGGCACACGACCTTCTCGTGAAATGCAGAGACGCTTAAACCCCAATCTGCAGGAGGTTGTGAAAAAGGAGATCATCAAGTGGTTAGATGCCGGGATCATCTACCCGATCTCCGATAGTCGTTGGGTGAGCCCAATTCAGGTCGTGCCCAAGAAGGCAGGACTCACCACTATAACGACTGAGACCGGAGAAATCATTCCTACCCGATTAGCCAACTCGTGGAGAGTCTGTATAGATTACCGCCGACTAAATTCCTCCACAAAGAAGGATCATTTCCCACTACCCTTCATTGATCAAATTCTCGAAAAACTTGCGGGAAATAGGTTCTTCTGCTTTCTTGACGGGTACTCCGGTTATAACCAGGTGGCAATCCATCCTGAGGACCAAGAAAAGACCACGTTCACCTGCCCCTTCGGAACATACGCTTTCCGAAGGATGCCTTTCGGTCTTTGCAATGCACCCGCTACTTTTCAGCGATGCATGCTTGCCGTATTCTCAGATATGGTAGGTGATTATCTGGAAGTCTTCATGGATGACTTTTCAGTTTTCGGAGAATCATTCGACGATTGCCTCCAACACTTGGTCCAGATACTCAGGCGGTGCATCGATGTGAATTTGGTTCTTTCCTGGGAAAAGAGCCATTTCATGGTGCCTGAGGGAATTGTCCTGGGACACTCGATTTCGGAGAAAGGTATCCAAGTGGATCGAGCTAAGGTTAATCTGATTTCTCACCTTCCTATGCCTAGCTCGATCAGGGACATCCGTTCCTTTTTAGGGCATGTCGATTTTTATCGACGATTTATCCTGGATTTTTCAAAAATCGCGTGCCCCCTGACCACTCTTCTCTCCAAGGATGTTCCTTTTGAAATTTCCAAGGAATGCACTCAAGCATTTGAAATCCTGCGTGACCGAGTCACCCAAGCCCCGATCCTACAGTCCCCTGATTGGTCTCAACCCTTTGAGATCATGTGCGATGCATCCGACTTCGCTGTAGGAGCGGTTTTGGGGCAGAAAATTGACAGGAAACCTGTGGCCATTTACTACGCCAGCAAAACACTCGATGAGGCTCAACGTAACTATACGGTTACTGAGAAAGAGCTACTAGCTGTAGTATTTGCCCTAGAAAAGTTCAGATCGTACCTTCTGGGTTCCCGTGTCATCATATACTCGGATCACACAGCTGTGAGGCATCTCCTTGCAAAGAAGGACGCGAAACCTCGATTAATCCGATGGATCTTGCTGTTGCAAGAATTTGACCTTGAGATTCGCGACAAAGCGGGAAAGCAAAATGTGGTAGCTGATCACTTGTCCCGTCTTCCTTCTGAAATAATTGACCCTTCCGGACCCATCACTGAGCATTTTCCCGATGAGCACCTGCTGACTATTGGTACTAGCCTTCCATGGTTTGCTAATGTAGTAAATTACTTGGCATCTCATCAGATCCCCTCCGATTGGCCGAAGGCCAAGAAAGACAAATTACGCTCCAATGCCAAGTATTACATTTGGGAAGACCCGTACCTCTTCCGCATAGGTGCCGATCAGATCATCCGGAGATGTGTCCCGGAGGGGGAATTCAACAATATCCTCTCTTTCTGCCATGACCAGGCATGCGGTGGCCATTTCGCCGGGCATAAAACCGCATCAAAAGTCCTCCAGTGCGGCTTTTACTGGCCCACACTGTTCAAAGACGCATACAATCACTGCAAGGCATGCAGTCGTTGCCAGACTTTGGGCAACATGAGCCATCGCGACATGATGCCTATGCAACCGATTCTAGTATGCGAAATCTTTGATGTTTGGGGGATTGATTTTATGGGCCCCTTTCCTGTTTCGGATGGTTTCGAATACATTCTGTTGGCTGTGGACTATGTGTCCAAATGGATCGAAGCCATACCGACCCGAACCTGTGATCACAAAATCGTTCTCAAATTCATTCATCAACACATTTTCTCAAGGTTCGGGATTCCTCGTGCAATAATCTCTGATGGAGGGACCCATTTCACAAATGCTCAGTTTAGGTCACTGATGACCAAATACGGGGTGTCTCACCGAATCTCTACTCCTTACCACCCCCAAACTAATGGTCTAGCTGAGCTGTCTAATCAGGAGATCAAGAAAATCCTGCAAGTCACTATTCGACCTGACAGGAAGGACTGGTCGTCCTGACTTCCGGAAGCATTGTGGGCCTATAGGACCGCCCACAAGACCCAATTGGGCATGTCTCCCTTTAGACTGGTGTACGAAAAGGCATGCCACCTTCCCGTAGAACTGGAGCATAAAGCCTATTGGGCAGTACGGAACTGTAATCTAGATCTTTCCAAGGCTGGGACCCACAGAAAACTCCAAATCAGCGAGATCGATGAATTACGCCTAGACGCGTACGAGAACTCGCAAATCTACAAGGAGCGGGTTAAAGCCTTCCACGACAAACACATCTCGAGAAAGATCTTTCATCCTGGTCAAAAGGTCCTACTCTTTGATGCCCGACTAAAACTCTTCCCAGGAAAACTGAGATCCAAGTGGGTCGGACCATTTTTGGTCCGACAGGTTTTTGGAAATGGAGCAATCGAAATCAGTCCACTCAGCCACGATTCTGAACCTTTCATCGTGAACGGTCAGAGACTCAAGCCGTTCATTGATGTAACTTCTACTGATTTGGCTGAGGCATCTTATATCCTCCTTTCCCCTTGAACTTATTGCACCCAGCCGATGGCGTAAAACTCAGCGCTTAACGGGAGGCAGCCCGTCATTCTTTTTGAAAACCTGAAACTTGTTCCGACACCTTTTTGCACTCAAAGTTCACCCTTGTAGACAGCCGACCCCACCTCAGATGCTTGCATCTGGGATTAGAAATCGTCCGCAAAAATTCAACCCAACCCATCCACTCATCCAAATTTCTGTCTTAAGGAATGAACTAAGTTAAATAAAAACCCCCTAGGTTACAATGAGGACTTTGCAAATCTTAGGCATGGGGGGGTATGGAAGTGCAAAACTTGTAAGAAAAGGTTTCAAACAAAAAAATTCACATATGACAAAAACACCATAAAAATTAAAAAAATTAAAAAAAATTTTCGAAAAAGAATAAGAGGAAAAGAGGAGAAGGAAATTTTGTGAAGGAGAAAAGAAACAAAATGAAAAAGGAGCACAAAAATTAAGAGAAAAGGTGATAGTCATTAGTAAGGAACTAAGGAATTAACCTAAGTTCTAGACCTCATTCAAGAAAATAACTGAAAAGTGCATAATGAGATTAGTAAGAACGCAAACCTTAGGCATTCTTGAATAGACTCTTAGTACCCATTAAGATCTAGACACTCCTCAAGAGGTTGAGGAAAATGAAAAGCTGAAGTATTAGGTCTAAGGCTTAGGGAGTATTTGGCCTCGTTAACTAATTTTTGGTTTACGGGACTCAGTAACCTAAGCACCCTAACCTCACACACAGCCTGGTTCAGTAAGCGTAAAAATCAGAATCACGCAGAAACATCGCAAAATTCTGAAAAGAACACCTAGAATAGGAGCGGCCGATCAACACAAGTTGATTTGGACGAGTTCTCAGCGCGGAGAGGCGGGAAATCCCCTCGAAGATGCGTAACAAAATATCATCTCCTCGGTGCTTGTTTCTTAGGATATTTACATATCCTACTGGGGGCATGTAAGCACTCTGCTGGTTCAGATTCCATGGATGGCATTATCTCGAAGTGTCAATTGCCAGGGTCTGGATTCGGCCACGGAACACCATGGATGGGATTATCTCGAAATCTCAATAGCCAGGGTTCCGGGGGTTGCCATGGGCGGTGCTATCTCGAAGCATCGATCGCCAGGAACCCTTGAGGATTGATGATGGGAGCAAGGAATCTGATACAGACCGTGTTGAAAAGCCAATCCTAGGCTAGAACTAAAAAGAAAAAGAGAGAGAACTCTCCAAACAGAAAAACTTTCTATCTCTCTCTTACAAACGCACTGCGAACTGAGCCAGGGCTAAAATCATTTCAAGCACGGGTGCTTTAACCACAAAGTCCAATAAACCTTAGGTTAGTTCTTGTGGACCTTAAAAACCTTTGCTAGAGACTGAGGCTAAGGCTAGACAGATTTGGATCTTGATTGGTACTAGAGTACCTTTTAGGCCTGTGGTCAGCATTCTAACCTAATCTAAGCTCAAATAAAAAAGCACTTATCTAAAGCTATTAAGAACTTCATGGTCTAGAACAAGGGTTGAAACCTTAAGTTTTTGCTAAGGGACTAGCAAAAGCTAGGCATGGGGGTATGATGAGAACCTCATCATGAGCCATAACTAGCTCATTTTGACCCAATACAAAGGATAAAAGCTCCTACATAACTCAAGGAAAGGCTTAACTCAGAAAATTCTGAGTTTAAGGAGAAAACAAGTCATAAGGGGTAAAAATGCAATTTTACCAGTATAATCTGCATACAGGGTAATTCAGGGTCCAAACATAGGTCAAAGCAACTTAATAAGAATAAAAGTGGGATGAGATGATCTAGCAAGGGCTACAGCAATTCCAAGGAACTAAATGATAATCTGTAACCCTAAAACAACCCACTTCAATTCACGAGGTTCGAGGCAAAGTAAAAATAGAATAAACCCTCTAAAATTCATAGAAAAATAATCTCTAGGGTTTAGAACCTTCAATTTGGCCTTCAGAACCCATGTTGACCTACATTGAGAACCATGCCCAATTAATAACTTAATCTGGGTTTTCGCATAAATTGACCGGTCAAACAAGGTTTAATATAGAAATAAAATTTACCATCAGATTCCTTAGGTCCTAATTAATCATGTATAAAAACTTGAGCCTAAGAAGAAACCTCCTTGACCGACTTTACACTTTAGTCCTCATATATTTACTTTTTGGCCCTCAACTTTTGAACCATCGCATTTTGGCCCCTAACTCTCCTTCGTTCTTTGCATTCAGGTCCCCCCTGCAAAACCGGCCAGCACCATGCTCCGGCGACCTTGCGCGGAGCATGGCGCCGCGCAGGGTGAGGGGGAAAGCCTAGCAAGTAAACCAGGGGTTCCCTGCGTTGTCAGCCGTCGCAGGGACACCCCCCCTTGTCGCTGTAGCCCACCATACCGGCCGTGCGAACGCATGGACGGTAAGGGTTTTCGTCTCCGGCCATCCTCCGGCGAGGGAGACACGTCGTCTCCCTCCGCCTCCCTCCCTGTTTTGATCCCTATAAATACCCCCCGTTGCTCCACAGCCCGGAGCAGCTCGGATCTGACGGAGAAAATCCCCAACTTTCCTCTCTTCTCTCTCCGGCAGACGCTCACCAGCTCCGGCGGTTCCTCCCCCTCCTCCTCTTCGCTCTGCCGCAATACCAGCAGCAGAGACTTCCTCCCCTGCTCTTCCCGCGCCACGCCGTACCCAGCTGGCGCCTCTCCGGCTCTCTGCTCGCCGCCGCCTCCTTCCCTGAGCATCTTCTTCTCCGGCGACAGTCGATACGACTGTCGCCCTACTACTCCCCCTTCGTCCCTGCAAGTAAGTTAGAACTACTTCCCTTCTTCTCCTCTTTCTTTCCCCGGTTTCAATTTGTTCAATTAAGCCCTCGACCGACCCTGACCATCGTCACCCCCTTCGACTCCGGCCACCCTCCGGCGAGATGTTCCCATCGCTCCACAGCCTCACACACCTCGCCGACCCTCACCGAACCTCCGCCTCATCACACTGAGCACCCCCCACCCCTCCACTGCCACTCCACACCTCCGTAACGCTCCCCCGAACAAACCCATTCCTCCGGTTGCAGTCCAACCTAGGGCTGCCGCCAGACACCACCTTGCGGCCTGCCGCGCAGCTCCTCACCTTCGCCGTGCCACGGCGAAGGTTCCCCAGTGGTTTGATCAGGCCGAGAGGCCATATTCGTGTCCGACAGGTTTTGAGGTTCGACCGCCATTAACGCACATTGAAGCAGCTTCTCCCGCGTTCCAGGCTTGAGGACTCCAGGTCTCCAGCTACTGCGGAGTACGGGGAGTCTTGCGAAGGCAGCCAGCCAGCAACCTACGCAAATCGAAGCCGCAGCTGCAGAAGCCAGGCCGCGGTCTCCCAGCAGGCGCACGCGAGGAAAGGTCTGCGTTTAGTCCCACATCGGTGAGCCTCACAACCTTTCCATTGTTTAAATTGATTTAGTGCACTAGCCTTACTGCCTCAGCACACGGGGTGAGGTCCCCTTTCACCCACCCGGTTACCCGGTCTCGTCCGCGCTCACGCCCCGCGGACCTGACGCGACCCGACTTAGACTGACCTACACTCCTCGCCCACCACGCATGCCGGTGGGCCTGGACCCGGGCGTGACCCGAACCCGATTACCCGGCAGCTCTGGGAGAGCTTTCCCAAGAGTGGTTTCAGAGAGAGAGAGACGCGGGGGGGAGAGGGTAGAGTAGGTTTTGTTCTCTGATGTAAGCTCTGAAGTGTGCAGGCACAGGTGAAGAAGAAGAACCGCGGAAGAAGAAGGAAGCTGAGGGAGACACTGTAGCAACAGGCAGTTTAAGTCGTCTGATTTGGAAATCAGATGACGTCCTGAAGGGAGAAGAAGAAAGAAGGAGGGGCGACGTCCTGACTGAAAAAGAAAAGAAGAAAGAAGGAGGGAGATCTGAAGAACAACAGAAGAAGGCGAGGCAGAGGAGAACACAAAAGAACAAGGGAAGAACTGAAAGAAGAAAAACAAAGAAGAAAGAAGAAGATCTGAAGAAAGACAGAAGAAAAAGGAGGAGCAGGAACAGCTGGAAGAAGAAGAAGAGCATCACCATTGCAGAAGAAAGACATCACCTCTGCAGACAAAGAAGAAGAAGATCTGAGACGAGGAGAAAACAAAGAAAAAAGAAGACAACAAATTCTTTCCCTCTCTCTTTCTTTATTTTTGTAAAAGAAACATGTATATCTCTAGAATACAACTTGCTCCCTGAGTTCGACCTCGGGAACTCTTTTATTTTCCGAGTAAAAAAAAATTATATTTGAAATGTTGGCAATAACTGGCTATACTACAACGCTATAACAATAAAACCCGGTTATCTCTCGAAGCCACCGTCTCATTACTTTTCATAACAGAATTAACGCATTTTCGTGATTTTGATTATTAAGAGCACTAAACCAGACTGTGTGTGGATTAGGGTGCTTAGCTTATCGAGTCCGGCAAACCAGAGGTTAGTTAATGAGACTGAATAATCCGTAAGTCTTAGACCTAATACTTAAGCTTCCCATTTTCCTTAACCTCTTGAGGACTATCTAGATCTTAACGGATACTTGAATTTTTAAGCCTAAACACAGCCCAAGTAGCCTAAGATCAGTACTCATACTAATCTTTGTGTCTCTTAGCACTTTTGACTTTTATTTCTTTCTTTTGATTTGGTCTAGAACTTAAATAGATTCCATAATCTTTTACAAATGACTAGCTCTTTTTATTTCAAATTGTTGCTCCTTTTTGACATTTAAATCACCTCCTCTTTTCCTCTCAAGAATGATATGCAATTAATTTTCAAAATTTCCTCCCCTTTCTCCATTTTCTTTTTCTTTTCTTTTTTTTTTTGGAATATGTATTTTTTGTGAGAATCCTTCAGAACTTTGAATTTTTATATGTTTGCACTTTAACACCCCCCCATTCCTAAGTTTTGCAATGTCCTCATTGTAAATCAGAGGGTATGAAATCAGTTTGGGTTCAGGAATTAGAACATGATAATCGATTGAGCGAACGGGTCAGGATGACTGTTGCGGACTATTTTAAGCTCTGGTACGAGTACCAAAGGTGGAGTCGACTATTCTAAAATTGAACTCAAAGTGCAATAGACGTGAAGTACAAAAGGATAATCAGAAGGACCTCTGGATTTTGGAATGACGGGTTGCCTCCCATTAAGTGCTAAATTCAATGCCTTCAGCCTAGCAAAAAATGGTATGGAGTGGTCAAATCAGATGAATTTTGTAGAATAAGCACCTTGATCAATAGCCTGGTTGGTCCAACCAGGTGCTTGTTCAGATCCACAGGCTGATGATGCAGCCCAAACCCAATCAATCTAGTGGGTTGATAGATGTAAATCAATAGATGTGGAGCCCACCAGGTACTCTGTGACTCAAATAGATGTGGAAGTGAAAAGCTAAGGTTTGGCTGAATCGGATCAGCCTGGTCAGAGTAGGGATTCTCAAATGAAAAAGGGTTAGTGGAGGATGTAGGAACCCTACGGGAGTGATCAAAGAAGGATGAGGCATGATTATCAGTCTGATCGAAGTCCGATACCTGATTGAAAGATGGAGGAGAATCATCTGCAACCGGCTCATCGAGAGGACAATCAGAGTAAAAATTGAGTTCGGTTGCGGGTCGGTGTTGGAAACAGGTTTTGGAAGGCTCTGTATATGCTGTGGAAGAGGTGGTTTCTTTCAAATCATTGACCTCAATGTCAGAATCAAAGGACAGGTTGTAGTCGCTGAGGTCGTAAATTGGTTTGGATTTGTCAGGAAATAATAGTTCTCCGAAATCAGGATAAGATTTGAAATTGTCGGAGAACTTAAAAGAATCATGTTCTGAATCTGATTCTGAGTCAGAGGTTCCACCACAGAATAAATCAAGAGATGTACAATCAGCAACCTGACTTGGATCTAGCCTATTCTCAAAATCCAAACTAAAAAAGATGTTCTTATTAAACATGGGTTCAAGTTCTTGGCTCCTAGGATAGACCCAATCGACTCCCAACTCTTCCAACTCGGTTTCTGTATCGTAAATTGGCGTGACTTCCAAAAAATTGATTTGTGTCTCTGAGGAGCATGAAGAGGTGAAATCATCAAATATAGGCCCGGAATCGTAATCTAGATTCAAAATCTGATTTTCATCATATTGGTCCTGATGATCATCCCAAATAGGCTTGAATCTAGATTCTAGGTTAAGGGTGTGGGTTGGATCACTAGAATCTAGGTTGGGCTCTACAAGGATGTCAGATTTGCTCTTGAGAGTCACCTTATTAGAATAAGGGGCGGAATTTACACCCTCGAGAGGTTCTAATTCAATCTTAGTATCACAGGTGTTTGGGAAATCTAAGTTTGATGAACCAAACTTTCAATTTTCTAGGGTTGGTTCAAGATCGGGAACACCTGCAATTGGATTCTCCCAACCCTCATCAAGATCAGGAATGTCAATTGCTATGAAATTTGAATCTAAATTCATCTGGGTTGGGGGTTCATAACAACTATGATCATTAAACCTGGGATTTGGGAAATTGTGTTGATCATTAGACTCGCTCCAAGATGTTTTATTAACTTTTGACGGGTATTTTTGATTAATGGTCTATATAACCTATTCAGCAATTCTCCCCATATTTCTAAAAATTCCTGGAGTTTTTTCGGAAATGAAGGGCTTGACCAACATTGCAGACACTCATTGTTGTGTAATTTCACTAATTTACTATGTCTGCTAGTAGATTATCCCAGGTTGAATCGTGGTTCATTTGTGTCCATATTATCCCTGGGTGGTTTGCGATGATGTCTGTTGTTTTCAAAAAATTTTCCTGAATGTCCCTTTTATAATATTCTTCATGGTTTCTATAAGCATTCTCAATTATCTTTTCTTTCATGCTCATTTGGGACTCAGGTTTCTTAAACAGTCTTCCTATATAGCCAGGCTGCATTTTTTAATCAAGTGGTGGAATCAGGATGTAGAATCAAACTCAAGATTAGATTTGAAGTTGCTCAGATCAAATTAGAAATTCCCAAGAAGATCTACGTATGTTCACTAGAGAAAAGATGAGGGATTGGATGTTTTTGGACTCAATCAAGGCACCCAAAGATTTTTGGATGACTATAGAGGTTTGGGGCAGATGATACCCCTGCATCAGAAAGTCGTTCACCAGAGAATTACCTAGGCAGTCAAGAAGGGAGAGTTCCGTAAAGACCCTTACACGATAGTGCATCCCCATAGGTTACAGGGTTTCCCCCACCCGTCCTTCCTTGTCATTGATGGTCCAGGTAGTCCAGAATGGATAACTTGACCTCCTAAGTCTACCAATTTTAAGTCCTAATTTGTGCCTTTAGTTTCACTTGATTGGAAGTTGATTTAACTTGTGACCTAATTTGGAGGTTGGTTGGCCCACAATGTAGGTCAACTTCACCTGATTTTTCCCTAAAGATGGAGAATGAAATCTAGGTCAAGACCCAGAAATCACCCTGATTGACTCTCAGGTTATTAGGTCCAAGGGTTTTAGAGTTCAAGTGAATTTAGAGCCTGATTTTAGGATTTTTCTTGATTAGATCTTTTCAACCAAGGGCTTGGGTAGAACACAAATGCGGGAGGGTTATTTTCTTTTATGTTGTGAACTAGCACTCTAGAACCCTAATGTAGAAACCCTAATTGGCTCTATTCTACATCCAATTTGATCTTAAAATGTTTTCCATGGACTTCAAACAAGAAGTGCGTAGTCCAAGAAAATTAGAAATTACGCATAGTCCCTAAGAGGTACAGGAAATTTTGGTAGGGAATTCTAAATAGAATCATCTCAAGCATCAATTAGATATGAAATTTGTTTGCAAATCAGGAAACTTGCCTTTTTAACTGATGATTACTAAAAAAATAAGACAGGTGATTCCTAATTGATTGTTTCCTTCTTTTTTTGTCTTCCCAAGATTAAGAGGTTGATTAGGGAAGAATAGAAAAGTTACCAACCCTGGAGTGGTTGATTTGCGTGGAAGATCTTCTTGTGAAGTACCTTGCAAAATCAGAAGAAATCAAATAGGGAAAGTTAGTGCTCAAATATAATCAAAATATAGCATGAGAATAGCGGTGAATTACGTGTTGCTCCTAAGCAACGGCGCAAAAATATTGTGCGTGCGATATCGATGTTTAAGATTGATATGTTGTAGTACAGACCAAAGTCGCTCAATTTATTACTCGAATTGAAGTCTAAGGTAGAACACATTGAACAAATATGGAATTCATGCACTAATCTCAATAAATAATATAAATGAGCACAATTAATTACTCAAAAACTAATATGCAATGTATAACATGAGTATATGAGGAGATAAAAAGAACTCTACACAAAATAATGGTGATTTGGATCACCAATTATTAGCCTAACACATATGTAGTATTTATTGAATGTAATCAAATAAACGAACAGATAATAAGACGTCTGATTTTACAACCAGATGACTTAAAGTGCGTTGCTACAGTTCTCCTTTTATTTTCTTCTACTATTCTTCTTCTTCAGCCTCCTCTTCTTCCTTCTCTGCCTTTGGTTTATTCTTCAGGCCTTCATCTTCAACATCCTCTTCTTCTTCACTTCACGCACAGGGGGAAAGCACTCTTGAATTTGGCTAAGTGTTAGCCAATGCACTGAGCAAAACCCACCCCTTTTCCTATGCTCTCTCTCTTTCTTTCCCTCCTTATCTCTTTCAAACCAGGCTCACTTAGGTAATCGGGTGAATGCGTACCTGGGACCAGGGCTACTGACGTGGGTAGTAGCTGAGGTGTGAAGGCAGGTCGGGTATGTGATCGGGTAAGGAGGACCTCACCCTCATGTTAGGGGGCGAAGAGGCTAAGACACAAAAACATAATAAGGCACTCCAGGGGCTCTTCCCTATCCGATGTGGGACTAAATGTCCCTGCTTTCTTCTGTGAGTAGTAGCTTCAGGTGCTTCTTCTAATTCTGGTCAAAGAGGAGGTCAATGGTCCAAATTAACTCCTTGGTTGCATTCCTGGATGAGTTCTACTGAGCTTGGAGATCTCACCTGGGGTTATTGGTTGGGAAGCAAGCTTCAAAACTTGCTTGAAGTTCTTCGATAATGGCGGCTGCACCCTAGGTACCTGAAAATAAGAAGAGAGCCTCTCAGAAACATTAAAAAATGCTTAAGAGCTTCGCATGAGTACGGCAAAAGCGGTGGTGGTGGTGGTGTGCAGTGAGAGGTCGTGGGTGAGCATGGCGAAGGTGGATTAGGTCGAAAGAGGCGGACCTGTTCAGTAAGTAGTTTGGGTGGTGGAATTGGCAAAATAAGAGAGGGCTTTGGTTCATGGAGTCAAGGTCGAGGCTTTGGACTTGTCGGCGAGGGATTTGGAGTTGTGTAGTGAGCAGAAACCCTCGCCGGAGTGATCACTGGAGATGAGGACAAAGGTAGCTTGCGTAGGCGTCAAGGGGGTATTTTTGGTTTTTGAGGGTGTAAAACTAACCTAAGATGCTAAATGGACTAAACTAACCCTAATCAAATGGACGAAGGGGTAGAATTGGCATCGACGTTGGCAGGCCGGCGTTGTGGAAGAGAACTGCTCCGGTGAGGGTAGGATGGCGAGGACGATGGAGGGAGAGGCGTCGGCTGGTACGGCACGACGCGGAGTAAGACAAGGAAGGAATATCCGTCGTCGGTATCGTAGGCGGACGACGAGAGAGATTAGAAGAGGTCACCGGACATCGAGGAGCTATTCGGCCGGAGAGGAAGAAGGAACGTGGGGGATTTCCGACCAAATTCGTGCGTAGGGAAATTGATTTTGCCAAGGGGTCCTTATATAGGCCCCAGGGAGTCGGTTGGAGCTTGGAAGGTTTGCTAGAGTTGGAAACCTAAGAGATACCCGAATCTCTCATGCGTTCGCATGAGAGATTGGGAAGGTTATGGGGATCGAAGTTTGATGCATCGGAAAGAAAACTTCTCAAGGAATCTCCCTTCCAATTTTGGAAGGGATTCATTGATTAGAAAAGGAGTTCTCTTCAATCAAAGGTCATTGGAGAAGGATTCCTCCGTGATAGTGGAAGAGGAGCCTATTTCCAAAGAGTGACGACAAAGATAGAGGCCTGTTTGTAAGGATTTTGAAAGTTAGGGGCATTTGTGTGAGAGAAAAGACTCAAACTGGACCAAATTGCAAACTAGGTCAAGATAATCTTTGATTGGGTCCAAATTTTGATACAAACCTAATTTAGATCCAAGGAATCTAATGATGAATTTGGATTTAGGTTTTGACCAATTTTGATGGGGTAAATTATGCAGTTACCCAAATTAGGGCAATAGTCTGTCTGTGACTCTATTTTTGGTCAAAATAGGTTTTGATGGACAAATTGAAAGTATCAAATCCTAGATAATATTCTTTTATGAATTTTGTAGGATTTGGGTGAATTTTATCCTAACCAGAACCTCAGTAGATTAAGCGAGTCTCTTTTTAGAATTTCAAATGTCATTTAATTCCTGAAATGTGTGAAAACCCATTCCTATCTTCACGAACCCACTTGTTAGATAGTTAGGACCATTTGACTTTTAATTAACCCCTGAGAAATCCTATGATTATTCTGCAATTCAAAAATGCTGTTAAAACTACAGTTTTGCCCCTGTTTTCTTGTTATTCTCTTAGAATGTATTTGCAGTGAATTAGGGCTCTTTTAGCGGTTATGTAGGAGTATTTATTCCTTGATTGTGACTAATTAAAGATAGATATAGCTGATGATGATGTTATCATCAATCACTTTCACTAGGAGTATCATCATCATACTTTTCTTTGGTGGCTATTTGCTTCAAAGTAGTGCTATCAAAATACTCAACATACGTATCCACAGGATGACAAGAAAGAGAAAATTGTAGGTATACTAGAATGTGAGTCAAAAGAGTGGTAAAAGGTAGAGAAGATGTATGGATTGAGGCCATATGATTGAAAATGACGATGGACCAATTCATCTTGTATTTGTGGAGGATACAATAAACCAAGTAAGCGGTATGTTTGGGATAATGGTTATAACCAGAGATCTTTCCAAAAATATTCTAATCAATCACTCTAGAAAGAAATTTAGCAACAAAGGTAAGCTTGGAAGTGGCAAATCTTTGCTAGTTGATTCACTATCTTTGAATTCAAGAAGAAAACATCTAATGGCATGAAAAGGTATTTCTTGGGAAATAGATTCAATAGTATGTCCATCAAGATCCGAACAACAAATAATTGCAATTAAAGATGGAGTAATCTCAAGGTCAAGCTGTGGCAAAGAAGAGGTGCTGTGTTTTGAATCAAACATGGTTAAATTTGCTTAGAACATTTTAACAATACTAGGATAAATGCCTTTGATGCTCTTGTCAAAGTGATGGCTAAAATAATAGGCCAAGTTTTGATAAGTGATGAGTTCTTGCATGTCATATTCATCAACATCCCTAAGGTGTTCAAAAACAAGTGGTTGAAGGGCTTTCATCTTAGCTTTGTGAATAATCTCATAAAAGTATCTTTGGCGGAGGATGAGATAAATAATTTCTCAGTTGTGGTTTTGGGATTTGATTGAGTTGTGGGCATAGGATTAGGAATGATGGGTGAAGGGGGCATTTGGGAGGAAGGATCAAAAGTCTCGATTCTTTTAGGTGTATGCTTGGTTTTTCTTTTTGAGAGGCATGATGATCAAAACTAAGGTTTAAGAAAAGAATGTCATCCAATAGATTAATATGTATCATTGTACAAAAAAAAGCCAACAAAAACACACATCAATCAATTCTCTAATCGATTAATTAATTGGTTAGATAAGAAATAAACAAAAGAGTAAGAAAAATAAAAGAGGGTTTGAAAAGTATACCTTAAAGAGAGAGAGAGAGAGACCAAGGAAGAGGGTCGCTGGAGTGGGTCCTTTGATTTGGAAGAGTGAGTGTGGAGAGGGGGTTAGATTGGGGAGGGAGAGGTGGTTTGAAAAGAGAAAGAGGAAAAAAATGCAATAAAGGGAAGAAAATCCAAACCGAGAGAGAAAGTGAGAGAATAAACGAGAGCCACTTGTTTGTATTTCAAACGATGGGGTCTGACGCACACCCAAAAATTGGAACCTCCAGCCGTAAAAAAATCAAAATAATCGTTCCACTAAAGGAATTGAAAATTGAACCAAAAATTAATCGAATACCTAATTGATTAATTTCAACGATCATTCCCAAAGGAAAATTAAAAATCAACATTGTTGTCAAATTAAGCAACTAAGATACTGATGCAAGTAAAATATATTGTCACTACCAACTTAATACATATTCATAGGTCCTTTAAACATAAAAAGACAACATTAAAAACATAACAAAGATCATTTTCTTCATATCTTCAACAGCATTCTTTAAGTCTTCAACATTTTCTTGCAAACTCAAGAACCTTTCATCCACAAATGTCTTGAACTTCATAAAATAATCTTAAAAATTTAAAATAATCTTTGCTATTTGTTCACAATCAACTTTCATTCTTCTCATTATATTTGCAATTCCATTCAAGCATGTTGGATTCGTGTTGTCATCTTCCATGAAATCCTAATCATAGTTGTAAGGATTTTGGGGATCATTCTCAGTAATAATGTAGGATGCAAGAGTAGATAACATAACATTGGCAGAATTATTGGAAGAGTTGGGTGTATCAATTACATTTGGAGAATCATCATCATTAGAAGCATTGGTGATGTGGACACATCAATTTAGGTTAAAATGCCTATTCATACATGTTCCTAAGCTTAGATTTGCATTTAATATTATAAATATTGCATAGCATGCATCATTCTGCATTTAGAGTAGTTATGTATATTTTAGGTTAATTGCATCCTCTTTATGGCCAGGAGGGAACGAGATTTATTTCAAGGCCTCGGATGGATGATATGACTGTACGGATTTGATCAAGACAACGATTGGAGTTTAACACCTCCGAAATCGTCTAGATCGGAATCCCATAGTACCATATGAAGTTCGAAGAAGATTAATGGCTAGGGAGGCAATGCAACATCCTTACAGGCTTTGGATGAAAAATCCGACCATACGGATCAATCCGAACTAATGATTGCAGTCTAGCAACGCAGAAATCATCTCTATCTGAGCACTGTGGCACCCTCTGCAATAGAAAGAAGATGGACGACCCAGATGGTGCCACGTGACACCATCTAGGCTACCCAACATTAGCCATCAGCGACTATAGGTGCCCCATCATCTCGCACTGCAAACGTTGGATCAAGATCCAACGGCTGAGGTTCCCCGCCGCCTACAGCTCCCACGCCATCTTCTCGACACTTCGGGCAGCATGGCGCAATGGTGGAGGTTCTGGCTTCCAAGGAATGGGCGCGGGTTCAAATCCCTATAGCCCCCCCAATTCACAATTGGACGCACCGGCCGCACACACAGCACAGCCTTGCAACGCACATAAGCACGTAGTGCATCCGCAACGTGCACAAGCTCAGCACCAGCGCGTGCACACGTGACAAGGCATGAGGGGTACGAGTGCGTGATGTGCATGCCAGCAGTGGAGCGGATCTTCAGTGACACCTTGCATGGTCTTTAGTGACGATTGCAGTTGTTACTAAAGCCCTTGGATGGATTTCTTCCTCTTCCTTCCACTATAAAAGGACCTACCCCCCTCCATTCTTCACCATCTCTTCCTTTCTTCTCCTCACCACCTCCAAGGCCCTAGAGAGAGCTTGTCCTAAGCCTAGGATGCTCCTCTAGAGTAGAATCAAATATTTTCCTTCCTCTCATCCCCATTCAAGGAGCATCCTGCAACCGTCCTCTCACCTCCTTCAGGAAGAAGATCCTCGCTGCAACAACATCCTGCCCTATCCTCCTTCCTCCGCTGTCATTCTCCCTCATCCTACTCCTCACCACCTTCTTCGAGGTGCCGTTAGAGCAAGCTATCCTCCAAGCGACCGTCGAGGGGGATTCTTCTCACCTATCTCTATCTTTTTGCTTTTGTAGAGTAGTTTTCTCACTTTAATAGTTGTAGTAAACATTTGATGAGAAATATATGATTATCTCTCTCTCCCTCTGTCTTATTTTTGCAAGTAGATTAGATAGAAATTATTTCGACCTGATCTCTTGCTTGATAAAAAGACCAAAATAATGATAAAAGATAAAAATGACAAAAATAAATAAAAGTGAAACGTGGATTTCATAAAATCAAGCGTTCGCCTCCTTGTGTTTGACTCGGGACTCACCTCGAGTTTTGATTATAGATATTATCTAATTGACGGATTTTCTTATGAATCAAACTACGATGATAGGTTTTGAAACTTAGATCTTTTTTTCACGACGAATTTCCACCACATCAATTGGCTTGATGAAAATTATCCAAGAATGAGTAGGTTATAAGATTTATCCAGTAATGGTGAAAAAAGAGGGAAGAAAGGTTGTGGTGTTTAGTGGTGTTTTTGAGGTGGGTGGTCAGCCATATGAAGTGGAGGAGTAGAGTAGTTTCTAACTAAGCTAGCTAAGCTAGTAGCTAGTAGGAGCTAGGAGTAGAAGCCTTAAGATAACTTGAGCCTACTGAGTTGTCATGGAGCTAAGGGAAGCTAAAGTAGAGCTGCTTGAAGACTTCAAAGCTAGCTTAGGTTTAGTAGTCAAGCTCAACTGAGTTGAGTTGAGTTGAGCTTTATGACCTGGAGATGAGCTGGCTTGAGCTGGCTTGAGTTGAATGATGAGTCTTCAGCTAGCTAAGTTAGCTAGTTCAAGACTAGTAACTAAGCTTAATAGAGTTGAGGTACCCTGAGCTTGGGGGAGCTGAGATAAGTTGGATCCAGCTGAGATGAGCTAGGATCCAGTTACCTGAGGCTTCTATATTCTTCTTGTCTTTTTGCATTACACATTGTTAGGGTTTACTTGATTTCTATTGTGTCCTCATCTCTGACAAAGCAAATGAGATATATCGGTACATAAAATAAAGAAAAAACCCTAACAATGCATGCCTAAGCACTAAATGTAGGTAAATGCCTAAATGCAACCTAATACCCCAATGCGAAGGCGGAAACCCTAAGAACGAAGTGTAATATTAGCCTAAGAATGATGACCAACTGGTGTTTATTACACCCCGATTCTTATCTTTTTGCTAGTCCTTTAGCAAAATTATTTCACAAAATGATATTAGGGAAACTATTTTTTTTTTTTAGGAGAAAATTTTTACGAGACTTTGGTTGATTTGAAAAACAAGGTACAGGATTTGCTTAAGATAAAACACTAGGATTTATCCTTGGATACAAAGGTTAGCATAAAACAGGTTCTGTGTATCTCGCCAAGAAGTCAACTAATTTCCCCTTCTATTCCAATTATCTCGTCAACTATTGTTATAGTTAGAACCTCCTTGACTTAAGAAATTGATTCAGAATTTGTTTAACAATGAAAATTCAAGTGTCAGTACTTGTGATTGGCCAACATTTTTGGAAAGGAAACTTTTTATACTGTTGCTTTTATTTTATTTTTGAAATGATTTCTCCCCTATGCCTATCCTCAGATCAGCCCTAATACAGATTGTGTTGGGATCATCACTTCCATCACCAAATCCTCAAAGGGGCTCTGGCACTAGTGCTTCGAGATAGCATCATCCATGACACTCCCTAAGAGCTCACAACCCCTAAACATAAAGGATGTAAAGGGGAACTCTAAGCAGGCTTAAGCTCTCACTCTGACACTTCGAGATAGTATCGTCTGAGAAACCTGAGCTACAAAATGTTCTTGTATGCTCCATATAAAGATATGGATATAGATATAGAGTAGCTCGTTGGCGGTGACATTTTTATCACGTCCTCAAAGGAGACATTTTTTCTCTCATTGGCAAAAACTCACACCAATCAACCATATCGGGCTTTCACTAAAGCTAAAGTAGGGAAATTACTTATTTAAATGTTTTTGTGGCTTGGGTTTTGTTGGCTTTGTGTGTGTGAATAAGTTTGACACTCGAGTTTCAAAAGAAATTCAAATTTTTGGATCAAAAAGCAAGTCAATTAATATTCATACCGCTAAATAGAATCAGGGACAATCAGTTTCTTTAGGGGTTTAGGAGGATTTCTTTGGGAGATAAACTGATTGAATAGAAGTTTTTAGACCTACAAAGTCTAACCAAAGGATCCTTGGATTTGTCCTTTAGTTAAAGATAAAATCCCTTGTGTACCTTTAAAAAATAAAGTCTCAACCTTAGTCCTGAGTTTTTTGAAAAATCCTCAAAAACATATGATTTCTATGGGTTTTTGAAAATGCATGCAAAGATGACTACAAAATTTTTGTATTTGTGGGTTTTGAAAATCCTGAGATGACCAACAAAAAATTTAAAGCATCACCCCCATGCTAAAGTTATGTAATGTTGTCTTGCAGAAGGAAGGAGAAAGATATCACCTGAGTGAGAAAAGGTCGAAATCAGGATGGGCAGAACCTGAAAGAAAATAAAAATGGAAAGCTGAAAAACTGATGGGTTACCTCCCCCATAAGGTTGTCTTTTATGCCTTTTAGTCGGGCATGAAGCACATCAAAGATCAATAGAGGGTAAGTCATGTAAGTCATGTGAATCAGAAGGTTGATTTGGAGAGTTATCTAGATAGGGCTTCAAATGTTGATCGTTGATAGTTAATGAAATATTTATTTTTGGATCGAAAATATCAACGGCTCCAAACAGATGTGTTTTCAGAACGATACAAGCATTGGTCCACTTTGATTTTAACTTTCCTGGGAAAATTCGTAATCATGCATCAAAAAGCCATAGAAATCATATATTTAACCATATGAGTTAATTGTTTATTTTTGATGTGTACCAGCTGTAGTTAAATAAGAATTTAATTATTTTATTGCCCAAAAAGCCCTATCTTCAAGTTCAACTAGGAGATGGCATGCCTTTCCATAAATCAGGGAAACGGGGACATGCTAATGGAAGTTTTGAAAGTCATACGGTAGGTCCATAAAGCGTCATCCACTTATTGGATCAGTCTTTTCGACTAGGCCTAATCATTTTTTGCAAAATACTTTTGATTTTTCGGTTAGAAACCTCTACTTGGCCATTAGTTTACAGGTGGTAAGGAGTAGAAATTTTGTGATTAATCCCATATTTAGATAGGAGTTGACGGAAATGTGAATGTGTAAAGTGAGATCCTCCGTTACTAATAATGGCCTTAAGGACTCCAAATCTTGAGAAAATGTTTTTCTTGATGAAATCTACGATAACTCGATAATCATTGGTGCAGGTGGGTACTGCTTCAATCCATTTCAATACATAGTGGATTATGACTAGTATATGTAAGTGCCCACAAGAATCCATTTCAATACATAGTGGATTATGACTAGTATATGTAAGTGCCCACAAGAGTTGATGAATGGTCCCATGAAATCAATGCCCCAGACATCAAAGATTTCAATTTCCAGAATGGGGTTCAGGGGCATCATATCTATCTTTGTCATGTTGCCAATGCTTTGACAACGCACATAAGATCGAGTGAATTCATGAGCATCTTTGTGTATGCTGAGCTAGTAAAATCTAGAATTGAGAACCTTGGCCCCTATTTTCTTGCCCCAAGAAATGTCTACCATAGGCCATTGCATGGCAATGGTTCAGAATATCATGAAATTCTGAAACAGGAACACATCGCCTGATGACCTGGTGGGCACAAATGTGGAATAAGTTGAGCTCCACCCAAAAGTAATGTTTCATGTCGGTGAAGAACTTATCCCTTTTTGAATTATGCCAATTAGAAGGGATTCATCCAGTTGCCAGATAGTTAGCTATAGTAGCAAACCAAGGGAGGTTGTTAACAACCAGGAGGGTTTCATCAGGGAAGATATCAGGTGGGGTAAGCACATCATCTATTGTAAGATGGGAGAGATGATTAGCCACAACATTTTGCAATCCCGCCTTATCCTTAATTTTTAGGTCAAGTTCCAGGAGTAAGAGAATCCATTGAATAAGGTGGGGTTTCGCATCTTTCTTGTTTAGTAGGTATTTCAATGCTCAGTGGTCGGCATATACAGTGACATGCGACCCCAATAGGTATGATTGGAATTTTTCTAGGGCAAACACAGTGGCAAGAAGTTCTTTTTCAGTGATAGTGTAATTTTGTTGTGTATCATCCAAAGTTTTACTTGCATAATAGATCACAATGGGCTTCTTATGAATGCACCCCCTAAAATTGCACCCACAACAAAATCTAAGGCATTTGTCATTAGTTCAAAAGGATAATTCTAATTTATTCCTTGTAAGATGGGTGCCTCAACGACTTCATTTTTTAGTTTTTCGAAGCTCTCCAAGCACTAATCAGTGAAATCAAAAGGTGGTCTTTAGTTAGGAGTTGACTCAAGGGTTTAGAGATCTTACAGAAATCTTTTATGAATCTGCGGTAGAATCCCACATGCCCTAAAAATGACCAAATTTGTTTAATAGAGTTGGGCGGGGGAAGTCTTAATATGGCATCAATTTTTGTTTTGTCTACTGCAATTCCTTTTTTGGAAATGATGTGGCCCAAGATGATGCCTTTCTAGATCATGAAGTGGTTTTTTTCCCAGCTAAGGCCTAAGTTGACTTCTATTCATTTTTGAAGAGTTTTGTCTAAATTAGTAAGACATAAGTCAAAGGAATATCCAAAAATAGAGAAGTCATCCATAATGACCTCGAGACATTCACCTACCAGATATGAAAAATTGCAAGCATACACTGTTGAAAAGTTGCAAGTGCACTACAAAGATCAAAGGGCATCCTTTGGAAAGCAAAGGTTCCGAAGGGGTAGGTGAATGCAGTCTTTTCTTGGTCCTCAGGGTGGATTGCAACTTGATTATACACACATTATCCATCAAGGAAATAGTAAATTTCCTATCCGACTAATCAATCCAAGATTTGATTAATAAAAGGGAGTGAAAATAATCTTTCTTGGTGGCGGTGTTTAATTTTCTGTAATCAATGCACACTGGCCAAGATGAAGCAATCCTAGTGCCAATATTTTCATCCCTCTCATTAGAAATGATGGATAGTCCTGCTTTTTTGGGAACAACTTGAGTAGGACTAACCCATTGACTATCAGAGATAGAGTATATGATGCTAGCATCAAGCCACTTAATGATCTCTTGTTTTACTACCTCCTACATATTTGGATTTAACCTTCTTTGAGGCTACCAGGAGGGACGAGAGTCATCCTAAACATATATTTTGTGAGTACAATAGGATGGATTTATACCCATATGACCTTTAAGAGTCCAACCAATAGCTTTTCTATTTTTGCTCAGCACTTGGAGAAGCTTTTCTTCTTGGGCCCCAGAAAGATTAGAATTGATAATTAGGCCATGGTCTATTTAGGTCCTAGGAAAACATATTTAAGAGAGTCTAGCAAAGGTTTTAAATCCAATTGTGGGCCAAGCTCACATAGAGATTTAGAAGTCAGGTCCAGAGGAGGGGAGGGTGAAGAGTTAGATGTGGAAAGTGGAGTTAGGGTGGGGGGGGGGGGGGGGGGGGTTTAGGACTCAAGGAGGGACTCAATTGCAAAAAAGTCCCTATGGGTGAGATTTGTATTGTTTCTTCAACCAAATTATCAATTTCAAAATCTGAATCATCAAAGAATCCAATTCTCGGAATCTTCTAGAAGTCAAGAATATATCTAAAGTAAATGATTTTCCACCGCAAGTGATTTTAATTTTTCCATAATCACAATCAATATTTGCCTTTGTAGTAGCTAGAAAAGGTCTACCAAGAATAATAGGGGCATTCTTTAAAGCTTATAGTACCTCAATGTTCAGGACCAGAAAGACTACTGCAAATAGACAATTCTGAACCTGGACAAGAAGAACCTCTTAAATAGTAGATCGGTCAGCCAATTGTAAAGTAGCCTTAATGGATTTCAATTTACCGAATCTAAATTCCTAGAAAAATGACAATGGGGATAACTTAATAGAGGCACCAAGATCAAGAAGGGCATGATTAAAAGTGGAGTCATCAATGACAACCAAAATTAGGGGAG
This sequence comes from Thalassia testudinum, assembly GCA_037157565.1. NCBI lineage: Eukaryota > Viridiplantae > Streptophyta > Magnoliopsida > Alismatales > Hydrocharitaceae > Thalassia > Thalassia testudinum. The sequence goes on from JAZHRO010000044.1 coordinate 151,870, forward strand.
CACCTAGGTCTTTCTTTTTCAGAGGTAGCTTTCTTTGAACAACTAAGCTAACTATCTCTGAAAGATCACCTTTCCTAGGTTTCGGTACTGCCCTTTTGGAGTTCATAAATCTTTCAAAAACTTAGCATAGGTAGGAATGTACTTGATAACATCTTGGAGAGGGATATTAATTTCAACTTGCCCAAAAAAGTTCCATGAGTTCCTTGTCAGAGGACTTGGATTTCTTCTTTTTCTTGTTGGTGAAATGAAGTGCTTCTGGAAAAGGGATAGGGTTTTCATTCTTTGCAGTTGCAAGTCCCTAAGTGGAAGTGAAGGTCAAGTCAACTTGCTTTTCTTTGAAAAAGATTTCATGTGTGGGGGTAGAAGGCCCAGGATCTTAGGTAGATTTCCCACACCTCAAGGTGACTACATTGGTAGTGAGATTTCTAGGAGGAGGTCAGGGGGCCTAATTTTGGTTGAAACCTAGAGGGTGTTAAGTTACTGTATGAATAGGATGATTGGGATGCCTGCCCTGATACTAGTTCCTTTGATTATTTGGGGTTGGCATGGGATGGGAGGGTAGATTGCCTATAGGTCTTTGGCCTAGAGTGACCCCAATTTGATTTGTAGAGTAGTCATGGTAAACGCCAATTTATTATCATTCTTATGCCTTAAAATTGATCTAGCTCTTAGGGTTTTAACTCCGCAAATGGGTTTTTGGGTTGTATTTGGGCATTCACTTAGGATAGGCATGCATTGCATTTTTGTTATATTTTTGATGAGTTTATTTGAGTGTCAAGGATAGGCAGAGAGTCAAAGCCCACATACCTTGGCACTCAGGATGACAAAAGATGAAGGAGAAACTCATATTAGCTAGATCTCAACTAGATCCATCTCATTCCAGATGGATCCTAGCTCCTTCTAGCTAGATCAACTCATCCTTAGCTCCATTTAGCTCATCTAAGTTGAATGGTACCTCAAGCTAGTTCACCTCAGCTTCATTCAGCACACCTCAGCTAGATGGCAGATCAAACTAGCTCAAGACATTGATCCCAACTCCTCCAACTCAGAATAGTTCACTAGAAGCTCTACCTAATTAGGACTAGCTACTGCCATCAACTAGCTAGGCTTAGTCAGCTAAAGAAGTCCTCAACCAGCTCAGGCCAACTCAAGTCCAGCTCCTAGAGACTCAACTCAGATCAACTTAGTTGTGCTGAGCTACCTGACCTAAGCTAGGTACTCCAACTAGCCAGGTAATCTACGGGAAGACCTGGCGTAGCTCACCTCAACTCACATTAGCATAAACCAACTCATCTTAGCTTAGCTTAGCAGCTAACAAAGAACTATCTAGCTAAACTAGCCAAGGAGCTCACATGCAGCTCTCTTCAGTAGCCAACAGCTCCAGTGAAGCTCAGATGCAGCTCCTCCTAAGCTCTTCCTCTCAAACCCTAGCTCTACCTCCTCTCTCCACTACTCATCTACTAGCTTAGCTAGCTTAGCTTAGCTAGTCCACCTCCTTGGTTCTCAACCCTAACCCTAAAACTCCACCTAACTAGCCCCACCAAGTAACACTACTTAGCTCCACCTAAGCTACCCCTACTCCCATTCCATGTTGGCGCCACTGTCTGACATGTAAATCTCATTTTAAAAGATTATTTTGTTGTAGTATAGCACGAAAACACGTCGACAAATAAATTTATAAAAAGCGGTGAGTACCAGGTCATTCACAGGGAGGCAATCACAATTTATGCAAAAGCTTTTCAATGGACTTTACTCTAAACAGATATTTATATATGTATATATTTATAGGAATCAGATATAAAATCAGAATTGTATTGCATTCAGAAATAGTTTTACAAAGTAGAAAGTGCTATGCTAAATAGAAAGAGAGATAGCAAATAGATAGATAGAGAGAGAAATAGAGAAAGATAGGAGGCAGAGAGACGACACTGCTTGTAGGATGCTTGTAGGAGATGTGGCAACACCTCAGATCCAGAGCACCGGGATGAAGGTCGAAGCAGAGTTGCATAGGGATGGAGAATCGTAGAGAAAAAGGTGGAAGAGATGTCTGGAGTTGATAGTAGGAGTTGATTTTCAACTGGGGGCCCTAGGCCTTCTTTTATAGCTTTGATGAAGGGCAAAGAGGGTATTTTAGCCCTCCATTTCGTGTAACTACTTTGGTTTGATCAGATCCATTGATCAGGAGATCAACATATCAGATCTGGCCTCAAAACAACCCCCAAATCGCATTTTACACGCGGAACGCACCTCTCGTTGACACGTGGCGGCTGTTGGACCCTTGGATTGTGCCTGCTCACTTTTTCTCTCCATGCATATGCACTTGCGAATTCAACTCCGCACGCTCAAGCCTCAGCCGTTTGATCTTACGATCGAATGGCTTAAACCACGTGCCCGCACCACCTTCTCAAAGCCTACATGCATTTGTTAGCGCGTTCTATTGTGGAGCGCTCAAATCACATCATGCAGTCACTTCGACGCCCTTTGATCAAGATCTTGTGGCCAATAGCTCGCGTGCCCACCGCCTTCCCTGAATTCACGTTGAGCGAGCTTCGAACTCACGCCCTTCATTGGTGGACTAGAGCTCTTACTATTGCGCTGCAAGGATGTTTGTGTTGCTTTTTCATTTTAAGGCAACATATTCTTGGCCATTGGATGAAGATCCAACGGTCGAGATCTTCTCCTTCTTGATGAAGTGTAGTAAGGTGGGAGACGTGGCGTGCTCGTGGCTGTTGGATGAAGATCCAATGACCCACAGCGCGTGAAGGTAGCCTTCTCAGATGGGGTGGCGATGAGGGGGCAGCTGTGATGGTGCGACGTGGCACTATCATGGCCATCCATCTTCTTCTCTTTGTATCTAGTGATGTAGACCTCCGATCGGGTTGATTTTTGCACGATTGGACTGCGATCGTTGATCCAGATCCATCCGTGCAATCAGATCTTTCATCTGGGACTTGGATCTTTGTCATATAGCTCTGTGGCCTCTATTCTTCTCTGGACTACATAAGATGCTCTGGTTGATCTGGCAACTCAAGTAAATTTGGTTGTAGTCCAAAGACATTATTCAGGCAGCCAGAGCATCTTATGCAGTCAACTAAATCTGGGGCTGAGGAATTCCTCAGCATCTGGTTGACCTGGCAACTCAACTAAATCTTCACATGATTCTTCGTGTAATCAGCATTATTCAGGCAGCCAAAAATATAGAAAAATAGGTCAAGGCTGTATTTGGTGGATCGTGAGGGTGGTAGGTATTGTTGCCACAATATATTTGAAATAAAGTCTAAAAACACTTATAATTTTTTTTTTTGCTTTTCCTTTCTTTCTTTGCTACTCTTTATATATATATATATATATATATATATATATATATATATATATATATTCTATACACATAGACATATATACCTCTTTTTTTTTCTTTTTCTTTTTCTTTTGCATCCAGACATCTACTAACGCAACGCAATATCGCATACGACTTTTATTCATGAGGCATTATTCAGGATTGGGAGATGTTCAAGAGGATATCGGGTGGCTTATTTGGTGGAAGTGGCTATTCTCGGCATCGGGAAAGGAATGGATAGGACAGCGTATTTCTGACCTTGATATTGATACCCTCTTTCAACTGAGGATTCCGTAAAGGACAGTCATTACCATCCACCTCAGTCCTAGTTTTATCAAAACCCACACTCTACGTATTTGCCTTATTTGGTGGCTCTCAAAATATTCACACTAAGAACTTTTCGTAGAAACTTTGAGTGAAAACTTATGCCTAACTCTGAGTATCATTATCTTATTATCCAGAGTTTAAGATTCCTCATACTAGCCTTAGAGCACCAATAGACTTTCTACTCTCACCTCACACTTGTTTGGTGGATCTGCTAGAAGATAGTTTGCCTGACTCTCTAATTACTATCCAAGGGCTTAGGAGAAGAAGCACTGTTTCTTCTCGACAAAGTAAAGATGTTTATCGATCTTCACAGAGTATCCATTGCAAATTCTACGTGTAAGTGTGAAATTGTACTGGATTCTAAACTCAAGAATCAACTTAAGAATAATTCCCTAATAAAACCTTAATAAAATTTCTTTATGCCTAAATGCATTTTTTTTTTTGACATAAAAATAAGACATGCAATATCCACCCCCCCATGCCTATTCATTACAATGTCCTCATTGAAATGTATGCATGAAAATCAAAATATAATAAGCAAAAGGAGGGGATATCACCTGACTATTCTTGTTAATCTAGGTCAGCATGGATGCAGAGGATGCAGAGCTACCTGTAATGAATATTGGGTTGCCTCCCAACCAGCACTAAGTTTAACGTCATTTGCCGGACTTAAACCCAAAAATAAATGATCAGATAAATGGGTTGAGTCAAGATTAAAATGAAGATATGATCATGTAATGCAAGGATCAGTGATCCACAAATATGGATCAGCTGATGGTGAATAACAAGCCCAAATGGTCTGAAAAATAAAGTGAACGGGCTTGAAACTATTTGCAGCCAGATGCTACAAAAGAGAAAAACATCAGTGCAGATGCCAGAGTGGAAAGTAGATAGTGGCAACCTTAAGATGTGATGCATGAGGAAAACAGATGAGGTGGATACAAGATGGTTTGTGGGGAATAAATCATATGGGTCCTGAAAGTGATGGAAAATGAAAAGAGGGACTCTAGTGGTGTAGTCTGAAATGGTATAAGAAACCACTTTATAAGTTAAGTCAGGTGTTGATGGATGTAGAGTAGTTGAGTCAAATATGAACCAATGGTCCATCTCAATAGTTTCAGACTTATCAGAATCCTCAATCTTATTCCTAGGGTGATCAAAAGTCTCATTCAAGTCGCCCAAATCATGATGCAAGTCTTCAAACATAATGAATGGAAATTCATTATTCCTTAGAATCACAGCCCCAAGGGGCGTAAGATCGGGGTTTAGATTAGTAAACACCTCAAATCCTTTTTGTTCTATGGACTTTTGAATTTGATCCCAATTGTTTTTCTCTTGGACTATATCTTCTGAGGGAATGTCTTCTGGTTTCTCATCAATCAAATCAAACTCCTCAGGATTCCATGATTCAGCTAAATCTTTGCTTCCTCAGATAGATCTTCATAAGTCATCCCCAATAATTCTGCAATACCTTGAACATCTTTTCATAAGGAGATTATTTGTCTTGTTCAATCTCGAGATGTTGGGGATAAGGGTCAAATTTTTCTTCAGAACTTTTGTGGATGGGAAGAAAAGGGTGTGAATTAGCTGAAATAGAAGTGACAGTAGATTCGGCTTCTATATGGGATATCTTAGAATGATTAGTATCACCAAATCTAGATATTGAATCGTTTAGGAACATCTGATCATGGTAATCCTCAAACAAGAACAGATCAAAGCCATCTAATCACGCTTGGCTGGGAGTGTCACTGTCCCCAATCTTTCTATGTTATTGATCTTGCTCTGATTTTCCCAAATCATCCATGTAGTCCAATTGTGTGTTTTTAAACATGAAAGACTCATACTCCAGCTCACCATGGATTGGCTCCTCAAAATAGAATGTTTGCAATTCGGGGGCCTAAATCAAGATATAATTCCTCAAGTGAGTCTTCCTCCTCAAAGTTAGTTTTTTGGGTATCAAAAAGGATCTGTTCTGTATAATCACATGGCTGGTGGGTGGGTTCAGTGTATGTAGAGGTTGGGATTGGATAAGATGTCATACTTAAGGTTGGATCCCCAACCTTGAATGGCTTACCACAAACTTGTGGCATACTCGGACCAGTTTTATCACCTTGTGCTTTTCGGATTTTATTGAGTTGTTTTGTCAGATTATCTATATTTCTTTTATTTGCTTCTCTCATCCCCTGGACTACTTGGAGTAATTGGGTGATCTCAGGATCACCGCCATGGTCAGGGATTTGATCAAGCTAAGGATAATAATTTCCTGGATTTCTTTCCTCAGTTGAATCATAATATTTATCATCAAATACCTAGGGTAAGAATCATATCCTTGGTTTGGTGTTGTAGGGTTATCCCAATGAGAAGGTGAAGTTGTTTGGGTGGAATTGGGATAATTTGCAAAGTGATTTCAAGGATAGGATTGGTATTCTAGGTGTTGGGATTCTGAGGCATATCCCTGATTTGGGGAGAAATGAGTTTGGCTGAATTGATCAAGATAGTTGGTCATGCCAATTACGTGCTGGTCCTACATGGAGGGTGTCTTTTGAGGTTGTAGAGATCCTTGATATCCAGTGATTCGTGTGGGATTTGAGGTAGGCCTAGTTATACACGAGGAATATGAGGTGTAGTCAAGGGAATCACTTCCCAGGTGTTGAGGAGAGTTCTCCCATCTTGAAGAAGTTGAAGTAAGGGAAGGGTTGGGATAGGGAGAATAGTGTGAGGCAAAAGAGTATGGATCCATGGTTTCCTCAATCAATTCTTCCTCATGGCAATTGGCTATTAGAATGTATTCTGAAAAATTAGGTCTTCTCCTTAGTTTACTCTCTAAAGGTGGTGCCAAATCAGGGTTCAGAGACCTTTTAGCATCCATGTACCATAAGAAAGTTAATAGCTGAGAGAGAGAAGACAGACGAGAGAATTCCCCTGCCCCTTCAATACAAGCAATCAAACTGGTCTTTAGAGTGTTAACACTAAATAGACCTAATCCTGGTTCCCCAAAACATGATTGGGTTAGGTCAACCATTGAATTACTTGGCTGGCCAGAAGGATGGGACCCCTTAGGACACCCCGCATGGCAGGACACCACTAAGGGCTCATGCGGTTACCGCACCAACCTTTCTTATCACCAGTGGGTCCAAGTAGACAAGGTCTTGACCTTAACCGAATCTAATTTCAAGTCCCCAAGTCTATTAGTCCTACCTAGGGTACGTCTACTCAGTTTTAAGCTTGGGTTTGATGTGCTTTTGGAATATGATGGGTGTTATGGGGGTGTTTGCCCTTAAGATTGATTTTAGAGGTGAAGTGCACAGACAAAGGGTTCACAAGTAATTTTTCTTGATGGAGTGAATTTTAAGATTCAATTGCTTGTGTTAATGAATTTTAGGATTCACTTGAGTAAATATTTTCAATCAAGGTTTTGATGAGGCACACAAGAGTTTTGCAAATCCCAAATTTTTTGATAGATTTCCTTTAAATATGGAAATGTAGGTGTGCTCTGCCCTTAATGTGAAATCCTATGCATAGATATTTCTAGATGATTCTTTTAAGTTCAAAAATCTGATGAGTGGTGCAAACCAAGCAATGCAATCAATTGATCCTATTGCACCACTAACTAGGCACTCAAAAAATGCTTTTTCAAGAATTTCAATGCATGTTTTCTATTTTTTCTGATTTAAAGTGTACTAGGGGTTTTGTAGTCTTTTTTGACCCCCAGTTCATGATTTAATAATTTGTGCAATCAAACATGCAAGAAATATTTTTTTCAGATTTTTTCCAAATTCTTGATTATCTCAGAAATTTAGTGCCACAAATTTCAAGTCAATCAAAGTTGTATAAAAACTCTTATGATATTTTAAACTCTAAAAATTCAGGAATAATAACCGTTTTGATGAAAGATCAGTACATGAATTTTTGAAATTTTTATATAACCTAGATTTTCACGAAATTTGGACATGTTATTCCTAACTTTGAAACCCACATTCAGTAACAATTTGAAAATTTTTGGATGTACAGATCTTCGATAATTGAATTTACAAAATAAGATTTTCTTTCAGCCCGAAAATCACTAACAAGAGATTTTTTTTTTCAATAAGCAAGCAAATTCTAATTAATCCTAAGGTTCAAACAAATCCGAAATCTAACTAATCTAATTATAGGTACCTACCTGAGGTTTGAACCCACAATTCCAGTTGTCGTGTTTCATTCTGATTTCCTTGCTTTCTTGTACACATGAAATCAAAGAAAATAGCAAGTTAGAAATCAACCAAAAAGCTTCAAAAATTTTCGTTGCCTCCCCAGCAATGGTGCCAACTTGTCCGTTGCGTAAATTGCATTTTAAAAGATTATTTAGTTGCAATATAATGCGAAAACACGTCGATAAATAAATTTATAAAAACCGGTGAGTATCGGGTCATTCGCAGGGAGGCAATCACAATTTATTCAAAAGCTTTTCAATAGACTTTGCTCTAAACAGATATTTATATATGTATATATGTATAGGAATCAGATATATAATCATAATTGTATTGCATTCAAAAATAGTTTTTCAAAGTAGAAAGTGCTATGCTAAATAGAAAGAGAGATAGCAAATAGATAGAGAGAGAGAAATAGAGAGAGATTGAAGGAGGTAGAGAGACGACGTTGCTTGTAGGATGCTTGTACGAGATGCAGTAGCACCTTAGATCCAGAGCATTGGGACTAAGGTCAAAGTAGAGTTGCTGAGTGACGAAGAATCACAAGGAAGAAGGTGGAAGAGATGTCTGGAGTTGATAGCAGGAATTGTTCGAAGTTGATAGTCGGAGTTGATTTTCAACTGGAGGGCCCTGGGCCTTTGTTTATAGCTTTGATGGAGGGCAAAGAGGGTATTTTAGCCCTCCATCTCGTGTAACTACTCTGGTTTGATTAGATCCATTGATTGGGAGATCAATTGATTAGATATGGCCTCAAAACAACCCCCAAATTACATTTTACGTGCGGAATGCACCTCTGCTTAACAGGTGGCGGCCACTGGGCCCTTAGATCTCACCCGCTCACTTTTTCTCTTAGCGTGCGCACTCGCGAATTCCAACTCCATGCTCTCAAGCCTCAACCATCCTATCCTACGATTAGATGGCTTAAACCGCATGCTCGCACTGCCTTCTCAAAGCCTACATGCATTTATTAGCGCGTTCTGCCGCGGAGCGCTTAGGTCACGCCACGTGGTCACTCTGGTGCCCTTTGATCAAGATCCGACTGCCAATAGCTCACTTGCCCACCGCCTTCCCTGATTTCACGCTAAGCGAGCCTCGAACTCACGCCCATCGTTTGCAGACCAGCACACTTACCATTGCACTAAAGCCACGTTTGTGTTGCTTTTTCATTGTAAGGCAACTTATTCTTGGCTGTTGGATGAAGATCCAACGGTCGAGATCTTCTCCTTTTTAATGAAGCATGGTGAGGTGGGCAACGTGGTGCACTTGTGGCCATTGGATGAAGATCCAATGGCCAACAGCATGTGAGGGTAGCCTTCCCAGATGGGGTGGCGATGAGGGGGCGACTGTGATGGTGCGACATGGCACCATCGTGGCCGTTCATCTTCTTTTCTTTGTATCTAGTGATGTAGACCTCCTATCAGGTTGTTTTTGGCACCATTGGACTGCGATCGTTGATCCAGATCAATCCGTGCAATTAAATCTTTCAGCTGGGGCTTGGATCTTTATCCTCTAGCTCCGTGGCCTCTATTCTTCTCTTGACTACATAAGATGCTCTGGTTGTCTGATTGAGATGATTTTGGAAGCATTGGGCTCCCGTCGTCATTCTGATCAGATCTGTACGGTCTGATTTGTCATTTGTGGCTCGAATCAGCTGCAATTTATTTCATATCTCTTTTTAGTACATAAAATGACAATGTTATCTATATAACTAATAAACTAGCTATTGTGCAAATTACGATGCCTATGAATACATTATCCCTAAGTTATGCTAGAATCTAGCTTAATTCAAGTGATTTAGGTTGCATGATTGCTATTCAATCAGCCACAACCACACATCCCTTCACCTCTCAACCACCACCAAAAGCCACCACCAAAAGTGGCGCCAGCCCACCATAACTAGCCCTTGTTTTGGTGCCAAAATAAGGAGGCAATCCTAGTCCTACACCTCACCACACATGCCACATCTACCCTCCATTTTCCCTCCATTTTTCCACCTTCTATAATATCCCCCTATTGGCGCCAAAATGGAGGCATCCCTCCACCATGGATGTCCACCATTGGGTGACTCCATGGCCATAACCACCACCATCCACATCTTTTAGGTGGCACCACTTAATCCCCTCCATCCATCCTACAACTACCCCATCTTAGCCATCCATTAAACCCACTCCAACCACCACCCCCCTAGCCTATATCTACCCCATCTAACCACCACCATATCCATAACTTCTCCTTTAATTTTAGTTCCATCCATATCACCTACATTCCACGCCAAGGAAGAAGAAGAGAAGAAGATCAAGGGGGCAACCTACCTATCCCCTTGGTGCCTTCTTCCTCCATATTCCTCTCTCTTGTGCCATGCCAAGGAGGAGGTCTTCATCTTGAGGGGACAGCCAATCAAGGAGGAGCCTTGAAGGTAGTTGATGCCTACCTTGAGGAGAGAGCTTGGAGGAAGACTACTTGAAGAAGGAAGACAAGGAGAACCCTTTTTAAGTGTGGGCAACTGCACTTGGAGCAAGGGTCATCCAAAGCTTCTACCAGAGGATCCTTCTTCTTCTTCTTTATCTTTATATATTGTATTAGCTAGTGTGCTTTTGTTTGTTTTCATGTAACAAGCATTCTGCTACATTTCATCTAGTTGCTGGTAATACAAGTTTCACTTTGCCTTCCAAGTTTATGTTTTAATCTTAGTATGTTTTTAATGTTCTAGTAGATTAGTGCACCACACCTTCTTCTTCTAATTACCCTAGGCGCACTTGCCTAGAATGAGCTTAGAAGAAAAGGTTTTCTTCTTGTCACTTAGGAGTAGTTGATAGGTGTAGCTTCAGCGTAAACATACTCGCATTCTGTTGCCCAATTATTTTGAAAACCCTAAAACTAACAAATTTGAAAGTACAAAAGTACAAGTACGGATTTGAGAGGTGAGAGAGGGAACCATTTCATGTGAGTGACAATTTGGCCTCCTTGGACGATCCTAGATACTTCACTATCTAGGTATTATAAATTTAAGAGTTGATTGTGAATTTACGCATACAATGACACTATTTTGCATAATTAACAAAATGCATATTTCCCACATCAAGTCACAATGCGGGTGACTTCAAACATCTGATTTTGCATGCCCTGCAAGTTTTTCATAACCTAGGTATTGACATCATCTTGATAGGGGCCTAGGTTGGTATTGATTCTACCCATAAACCTTGAATTGATTTTGTCTTTGAAAAGGAACCGAGTTAGGGATTGTCCAGGAGAAATTTGGGTGATTCCTCCAATTTGAATTGTAAGAGTTGGAGGTATTTCTAAAATGCTCCTGGAAGGCCGAGATGTTTTCAGTGGCAAGGCTAAAGGAATTTTTATTGACAAAATTATATGCCCCATTCAAATCTGCTGGAATCTCAGGGAAATAACTTAGCTGGGACAGCACCAATGTGATGCAAGTTTTCTCTTTTGAGAAGGTAAGGTGGGGTTAGGGGTGGAGTTTGTTTCTAGAAATTGAATCTTTCATCCATTCTTTTTCTGGTGAATTTTCATCTGGTCTAGTCTTTGTGCAATCATTTGGATATCATCTTGTGTGACTGGAATGGATTTGGATTTAGAATCATTTTTATTAAGGCCAAGTCTTGGGTTTGTGTTCCCACCAAAAGTATCCATTGATGCATGATTAAATGATTTTTCACTCATTTCCTTGAATAATTGGTAGGCACTTTCAGCATGCTTATTCAGGAAATTGCCCCCACATGAAGCATCCACGAATCTTCTTAATTGATCTTCTAATTCGTGATAGAAGATTTGCACTAACTACCATTATGGAATCACATGGTGTGGGCAACTCCTTAATAGTTCTTGAAATCTTTCCCAAGACTCATGTAAAGATTCACCATTCCTTTGCTAGAAGGTCATAATAGATCGTCTCAAAGCATTCGTACGACATATGGGGAGGAATTTTTTTAGGAATGTGCTCTTGAGTTGTGGCCAAGTTGAGATGGTTCTGCCAATGGTCCTAAACCAGTAGGTGGCCTTATCTTCGAGAGTGAGAGGGAAGAGTCTCATTAGCCATAAATCTTCCCGCACATTATGGGAATGAGTGGTTTGGGTGAGGACTGTGAGTTCCTCTAAATGGCTAAATAGGTCTTCCTTAGGTAGGCCATGAAAGTGCTTAATTAGGTTCAAAATCACTAACTTGATCTCAGTGTCCCCTTTCGGAATTACCACCCTAGGTCTTTCCTCATAATTAGCTGCATTATAAAAATCTTTTAGAGGAATGACAGGCTCCAGGTGGGGTGGCAGGTTCTGGCTTTGGTTGGCTAGGTTCGTTACAATCTTACCTAACTATTGTTGATTAGTTTGTCATTGAGCCAATTTCTCAACCATCATAATTAAAGGATTAAGTGAGGGACCTTGGTTTTGTTCATTTGGCAACTCAGCATTTGAAGGTATTTCCAGACTTGGGAAGTTAGGTGTGGGGATGTTAGAATGTGGGTTAGATTGTGGATTAGTGGAAGTGGAAGGATTTCTTGACCGATTTTGTTGGTTTTCTATTTTCTTAAAAATAGAAGAAGAATGCAAAGAAGTTGGTCGTCCTGTGTGTGGGGCAGAATCAAGTGGTCCCTCTAAGTGTAGATTCTGGGACCTACACTCGTGCATACAGTTATAGAAGAATGGAGGAGGAAAGGAAGAGAAGAGAGAAATTTTTGTGTGCACCTAAGCAAACAAAATTCTAAGCCTAACGTAAAGGTTGACTCCTTACAAAACCTAAGACTTGGGAACTTGTATACCAAATAGTTAACAATTAATCACCCTTCCCTTAATTAACCCAATTAAGCTACAAGGGGGGGATTGGGCCCAAGCATGTCCCAAAAAAATCATTGGGGGCTTGTATAAACCTGCACCTAATCATTTGACGTGACCCTTCAGCCTAAAATTAGGTTCAATCAAGTAATTGAAGTCAATTGAAAATAATATGATAAACAAGTATCAAGCCTAATGTGGATGAAATCTTAAGGGTCAAGTTGGTACAAAATTTAGGCTTAGGATACTTAAGGTGCATGGGTTTGTGAGGGGAGTTAGGGGGGTAGTTGCCTTGATTATTTCTTAATGGTGTGTGCGAATTAGGTAGGGGAGTGTTGCCCAAAGCCAAAATAGGTAGTTTGCAAGCAAGGATTAAATGGAAAGATTTTAAGGTTTTGACATAATGCTTGTAGATTTTAAGATTTCTCTCGTTAAATCTTCAAACAAGTTTGAAGTGTCAAACAAATAATTGCAATCAAGTTGTGATTGGTAAAAGCCAATTTCCTTTAGGTTGAAGTGTGACTAAGATAAGAGAAATAAAAACCCAAAATATGAAGTCCTATGTAGGCAGTTCCTAAGAGATGAATCTTTTTATAATATCTTTTTGTGTGGCGGTCCAAACAAGACAAACAACACGTCAATGAAAAGGCAATCAAACAAGGATTCTAAAAATCAATTTTTTTAGGATTTTTTAAACTTGTTTGAAATTTTTTGAGATTTTTTTCTACATTAGTGTCAAAATCCAGAAAAGATAGATTCAAAAAATTGATTCTGTAAAATTCTCAAACAGCTTCTAAAATTTTTGAAACTTGTATATGTTATATAGAATTTCACAAGGATTCCATCAATATAAAGTTTGTCCAAATATGATGAGTGGAAAAATTTATTAAATTCAAGAACAGTAAAAATATAGTAAGAGATTGGGGTTTGACCCCTCTTCAGTCCGTGAATTTTCAAATTTTTTATATTCAACCAAATCTTCTAAAATTTAGAGTGGCTCAAGGGGACTTCTACTGGTGGAGTTTGAAGATTTTAGGAAGCCTCCTTGTGCCTGAACTAAATTTTTGAATGTCATGATAAATGTCTGAATTTTCAAGAATTGAGCACCAATGTAATAATGGTGGTGGAGAAATGATGCAAACAAGCAACCAAATGAATTTTAGGGTTCCACCACCCTTGATTTTTCTTGTTTGTTTGTTTTGATATTTTAAAGAATGTTTTTGGGATTTTCTTAGGAGTTTTAGGAAGTTCTGGCTAAGTACTTACCTAAAATCCGTGGAAGGAAAAGAACACTTGAAGCTTCTGCTCCAAGTCACTCCAAAGTCCTGCTTCCACTTGATTCATACCTAATCAAAACACAAAAAGATAGAGTAAAGATTCAATATGTGAAAGAGAGTGAAAATAAAGATAACTAAGCTGTGCCTCCTCAGCAACGGTGCCAAAAGTGATATAAAATCTACATGGTTTGATAAAGATGTGAATTAAGTCATTGCAACGTGTAAAAAGTGACCAACTTTTAAATTTATATTCCTAGATAGGATGAGTATCTAGGGTTAACTAAAGAGGCAACTTTAATTAATAAATTTATGTCCTCTCTCTCACCAGCTCAAATCCTCTTTTTTTATTTTAGGGTTTTCAAAAACTTAGGCAACAGATTACAAAATATGCCTAAGTGATACAAAGAAAAGCCTTCCTTTCTAAGCTCATCCTAGGAAAGTGCACTTAGGATAATTAGAAAAGAGGAGTGGGTGCACAAAATGAAATAAAAATTACTTGAAATCAAAGCACAACAATTGATGAAAGGCACTTGAATATTGAAATAGAAGTAATGCCTACAAAAGCTTCAGGAGCTCAATTGTGTAGAGGGATTCTACGCAAATAGTCCTCGAGTATACGAATGCTTCCTCTATCCAAATAAGTACAAAAGACACTACAAAGAAAAGTAGAAGAGACTCCCAAAGTATAGAAGTATCCTTTACTCCAACCATAGAAGCTCTTAAACTTGAAGAAGAGCCCTTCTTTTTCTTTGATGATGATGCTCCTTCTCCTAACTCTTCAGGGGTGGATGTCCACTCTCTTCTCCTCTCCTAGCCATCCTCCCAATGGTGGACCTCCTTGGCATGGATTTGAGAAGAAGGAGAAGCAATTGGATACTAGAGGGGGTGGTGATGATCCCTCCAATTCAAATGCCTTTCTTCTTTTCTTGATTATGGGTGAATTAAGGTAGAAAATAAGTGAATCCAAGGATGGAACATTTTGTGGCAGTAGAGGGGGTGTATTTATAGGATAAGGAATGGCAATATTGGCACCACCTTAATATTCTAGAACGGTAGTGGTTGGCACCAATTTGGAGGGCTAGATGTGTTGTTTGAAGTGGTGGTTATGGGATCAAGGGCTAGGAATGGTTGGCACCATTTGATGGGAAGTGAAGGGGGTGGTTAAAGAAGTGAACAAGTGCCATTGGTGGCCGAACATGGTGGTTGGTTGCCACCAATTTGGCACCAACGTGAGGGGTTCTAGAAGAGGCATTTTGGCGCCAAAATGGAAGGTGTAGATGGTGGTTGTGATGAGGTGTATGATAGGGATTTAAGGGAGTGTTGGCACCAATTTTTTTGGTGGTGGTTGTAGGGTTAATTTGGTTCCAAAATGAAGGGGTGCCAAGGTTGGTGGTGGTTATCCAATATTAGCACCAAAAGAGGGAAGAAAGGTGGTGGTGCTTGGTGGTGTTTCTGAGGTGGATGGTTAGCCATATGAAGTAAAGGAGGAGTAGAGTAAGTGCTAGCTTAGCTAGCTAAGCTAGTAGCTAGTAGGAGCTAGGAGTAGAAGCCTTGAGCAAACTTGATCCTGCTGAGTTGTCATGGAGCTGAGGGAAGCTGAAGTAGAGCTGCCTGAAGACTTCTTAGCTAGATTAGCTAGCTAACTTAGGTCTAGTAGTCAAGCTCAACTAAGTTGAGCTTCATGAGTTGGAGATGAGTTGGCCTGAGTCAGCATGAGTTGAAATGATGAGTCTTCAGCTAACTTAGCTAGCTAGTTCAAACCTAATAGCTAAGCTCAATAGGGTTGAGCTGCCATGAGTTGGGGGGAGTTGAGATGAGTTGGATCTAGCTGGTTGAGGCTTCTATCTTCGTCTTCCTACCTTTCTTCCTTTCACATTGTAAAGGTTTACTCGATTTCTATTGTGTCCTTATCCCTAACAAAGCAAATGAGATATATCAATACAAAAAATGAAGAAAAACCCTAACAATACATGCCTAAACCATAAATGCTGGTAAATGCCTAAATGCAACCTAATACCCTAATGCGAAGGTGGAAACCCTAGGAACTAAGTGTAATATTAGCCTAAGAATGATGATAAACCGATGTTTATCAACAGGCTAAAGGAACATGATGGAAATTGAAAAGATGAGACAATAAGGTTCCAAAAGGAAGAAAATCATCATGACAATCAATCATATGCTTAAAATCATCAAGGGCCAATCTAAATTGATACCATGAAGGATGGAGAAAATAATTTAAGCAATTCTTTTAGAACAAATACTTAGATTAGAGTTTTCACCAATGAAATTCCAATCAATGATAAAGGTAAGGAATTGTGCAACAAGAGAAGAGTTTTAGTTGGGAGCACTTGGCTAGAAACATCATAAGAAGTGACTAAGAGAGAACAACAAACATCCTCAAAAGAAATTCCTTTTTCAACATCTTCCCATGTTTGTTCTTTCATATTGGTTTTACAAATACAGGCAATGACTTAAACATTAATCAACATTTGACATCCAAGCACATGAGATTGAAGAACAAGAATTTTATCTTTAGAAGTTTTGTGTAAAAGCTTGATATTAGCATAAAAGATTTTCACTAGTGATTGATAAATTCTGCCAAATGAATTTCCAAACCAATTAGGACAAAAGAAATGTAGCATTTTTGAGACTTGATGTTGACATAATTGACATTCTTGAAATCATCAAACACAATAGGACATTGAAGGAAAATTTGTGAATAGTAAATGGATGACTAAGATTTAAGTCTAGAAGAGATGTAATCAACATCATGAAGAGATTTAATAAAATGCACCTTAGGCCCACCACATCCAATCCCACCCTATCCTAAGCGCACCAATCTTTATACCAATCACATCCTAAGCCTACCCTTAGCTAGGTGCACTAAGCCTTGGGCCCAGCACATCCTAATCCCACTCTTTTATAAGGGCACCACAATTTAGGGGCACTACAATCCTGCCTTATACTCTTAGCCAATATAATTATTGACAAAAGATCGGACAGTATACCCAGCCACCATCTCAGCTCCCACCCAAGGGTTAATTCCATTCCTCTACACCTTCTTAGCTCCCACCTAGCCCAATACAAAGGGTAAGGTGATGACCCATGGCCCCTCCAACTCTAGGATCAAGTCCCAGCAACTGGACTGACATGCATCTTAGGTCAGGAGATGTTATGACCTAAGCTCCTATCCTAATAGGAACCCGAATCGATTTCCAAACCACCCAAGATTCGGTCATCCAACATATAAACATAGAATAATATAATCACATATAATAATAAAAGAAGTAAATTGAACTAAATTCTATCAAAGAAAATCATTCATAGTGATCATCATGTGTGAGTACACAATTGAAGAAAACTGAACTAAAATACTATTAAAGAAAATTGGAATGAAATACTATGATAACTACCATGACTATGGTACTGCACTCGGATCAGCACCATCAACTCCTACAACCACAAGATATGGTTGTAACTCACCAAGACTTGAGTCCAAAGTCCGTGGGAAATGTCAACAAAAGTTATGTAGAGTAGCAAAAACAATGGGAAAAGAAAATAGGAACTAGAGCAACTATGGAAAGCAAGGAAAGTGAGTACTATTATTAATTATTTAGATTTCCTAGTTATTCATTTCAATTATCTATGCCTTCCCATATTTTAGTCCTTAACTTGTCCAAATCAATCCCCTTAGAAGGCTAAAGAAGATCTCTTGAGAGGATGGCTTGCACCCGCTCTACTACCTACTTAACAACCTTGGGGTCTTAGCTGAGGTGAAGTGGTGACCACGACTTGTGTGATATGCATGCGGGGAGTTACCCCACACCAGCACACAACCAATCATCTACACTACAGCATATGAAAGTAAACAATGCTAACTCCTTACAATAGTAACACTGATGAGGTGTGGCTCATCATAGCTAAAATGCCCAAGTTAAGCTAGAAACTAGGTTAAACATTGCATAATTAACACATGAAATGGGTTAAGTGTGGGAAATAGTGGAAATGACCTAAAACATCCAATTTGTGTTAAAAACGTGAAATTAGGTCATAAAATGAGATTCTATTCATTAATGTAAATTGATGATCCAATTCCAAATTGAACACACATTTGGGTTTAAAACTTCAAATCAAAAGTGAAATCAACTTCTTGAATGTTCAATTGAGCTCTAACAAAAACTTGGTAGCATTTGGACATCACTAGGACCCTGCATTCATTAGATTATATTTAGGTCCTTAGTTCATATACATTCCATTCATTTGAAACTCCTCAAGGACTTGATTGTAAATCACCAAGGACCTATCTGAAGACTCCAAGGACTGTGCTGCAATAATTCCTCGCCACTTATGGGTTTTGCCCAAATTTTCCTACCCGTTCACCTTAAGGGCTTTCTTGCAAAATCACCTTTACACCTGCTGAGTGGCACGACCACTGTTCATCTGCATGAACTCGAGCCATCACAACCATCGCTTCCATGGATCCTTGATCCAATGGCCGAACCCAAATTGAAGTTTCGCGTGAACTTGCGCATGGGATCATCGCACACCTTAGATCCTATCTGATGGTGGGATTTCATTTTGAAACTTCGTGCCCTCCTCTTCTCTCCATCTCACCATTGAAGCCCTAAGCACTTGA
Source organism: Thalassia testudinum (assembly GCA_037157565.1). Classification (NCBI taxonomy): domain Eukaryota; kingdom Viridiplantae; phylum Streptophyta; class Magnoliopsida; order Alismatales; family Hydrocharitaceae; genus Thalassia; species Thalassia testudinum. The sequence goes on from JAZHRO010000044.1 coordinate 170,425, forward strand.
TTGCACCGTTGCAGTGGGCACAATCACTGTATCAGTTACTTAAGCTCCTCCTCGAGCTCTCGCGCACGCCTAACTAGCTCCCTACCCCTGAGTGGTTCCTTTTGATCCATTCCCTCAGCTTTCCACCCCCTTTCATCACCCATGATGACAGAGTGGGTTCTTCTCCCTTCGTCAATCACCTTCAGCCACCAGCTTCAGGCTCTTGGACACCACCCTCATCAGCTGAAGAGTCTTCTCCCCTTTTTCCGTCATCAGCTGCCAACTGGTGACCTTGGACCTCACCTTCTTCCCTTAGATAGCTTTCCCGCTTTAATAGCTAGATTTACTGCTTTCTAGATTATGTTTACTGCTTTCAAGATTAGTTAGGAGTATAATTAACCTAGAATGACTTCACCCTCTCTGATCAATTCAAATCAGAGAGGTGGTTTTTCGCATTCACTTTCATTGATTCATATAACTCCTCTCCATCTCACAATCACCCTCTGATTTTCTTCGAAGTTTTAATCACATTTCACCCACTCTTTGGAGCATCAATCAAATCTGATGCTCCTTTGCATCTAGATCTGATTGAGTGTTAAATCCACATGGGGAGGTCCCCCATTCACTTCATCAATCCACGAAGACCTCTGATCTGTTTTGAATTAAACCAATTTGATCATCGATATCAGATCTGTTGGCTTTGCTGAATTGAAAAGTTTATGACTGAATTCAAGGTCAATATGATTTAAGTGATTGAATTGAGTTTTCTTTTGTTTCAATGAGCGGATTGAGATGGGTTTAATCAATTTGGATTGGACTTTAATCATCGAATGTATTTACACCCAATTTCTCTTTGCATTATGGTTTTCAAATGGATTTTGAGATGATTGAGCTAAGGACAATCAACCTTGCTGATTAGAGGCTTTAATCATGTTTGCATATTCAGATTAGATGGATTTGGAATGGAGTTTTCATGCTTTGATATCTTGATCAGGAATTTTGTCTTATACTATCTATAGTATAAGATGGAGAACCTATTAAGGTGTCAATGACAATTGGGAGATTTGAGTGTTTATTTAGGTTTTCAAGATGTTTAAAATGAGTTTGAGGTAGTTTTTATGATATTTCATTAGTACCTCAGATTTGATTTGTTTCATGAGATTCTTGTGAGATGTTGCATTTGAAGAGAGCTTTAATGTATAGATTTGATTTCCAAATGAGCCGAAAGTGTGATCATTTTGATTTTGAATTCACAAATATGTATTTAAAATTCAAATCTCCCAAAATCAGGAAACCAAAGTGCTGCATAGTAGCTACATTCTCTGAGATAAAATTCTGATTTTAGTGATTAAGCAACAGCTGATCAGCTGCTTGTTTATAGCAACTAAATGAACCAACTGCTGAAATGGCTGCAGCTGTGGCTGCTGCATGGATGTAGGCCATCGAACCAGCTGGTTCATGATTTGATCTGAGTTGCAATTCAACTGACAACAGCTAGAATAGCAGCAGTAGCTGCTGGTTTTAGCTGTCATCGTTACTATTTTGGCCGGATAAGGACTTGAGTTTGGATATGGAACTAGGTTTTTAAGTGTGTAAAGTGAGCTGACCTGTGTTTAGTGTTAGAACAATGTCATAAAAGCTTTGGTGTACAAGTGTGAATTTAATTTTGATCTGAATTAGCTTGTAATTCTCATTTAAAATCTTCATTGTCAGCTACTTGTAGTGAACTAACTATCCTACTCGAGATTTGAATTGAAATTGAATGAAGAATCAAGTTTAAGTTTCTCAAAACTTTAAATGTGATGTGCTAAATGTTTTTTAGTGTTTAAACTCTTGTTTCAGCATCTTAAACACACTTTTAGTCCTTAGGTTCTTTAGTGAAACACTCATTTAGGCTTAAGTTGTGCTTCACTTGTAAATAAATAAAAATAATAAAAAAATTCCAAAAAATAAAATAAACCTATCTTGAGTAAGATCAGGTATTTCCTTAGGTGTGTGTAAAGTTTTAAGGTAATCTGAACCCCCGCTTGGTAAAAGCCAACGGTTCAATCTACCTTAGAATTTAATAAAGAACCAAACACCAAAAATACCAACAACAACTCTCTCTCTCTCATCTTACTCTTTCTGTCTCATTTCCTAACTCCCCTAAACTTATAAAAAAACCCTAAAACTCAGAAAAATACGAAAAACACCCAAAAATATCATGTATATTATGTATATACTTGTTTATCTAATTTAAACCTAAGTTATATGTATATAGTGTACAATATGTAAAAAATGTCTATATATAACTTATTTCTGTATTCTATGTATTAAGCTAAGTATTTAGAATAATTTATTGTATATATAATCTTATCGTATTATTATCTATTAATTTATATTAACTTAAATGTATAATAAACTAAGTAATTAGATAAACTTATTCAAATGTACATAATTAAGTATAATTTTGTACATATTTACATATGTATTATGTATTATATAATACCTGTAATTTGATTTAATTATATATTTACAGTAAATAATTAAGCCATTAAATTAATTAGGTAATTTATTAACTTAAAATAAAATAAATTAGTAATTTAAGTTAATACTGAAGTAAATTATATTGTATAGTTGTATGATATTATATTAAGTATTTTCAACTTATTTAACCATATTTATAATATATTATAGTATTTATAGTTTATTTATATGTAAAACCATCGAAAACATGTATTTAATTGTATATAAATTAAAATAAAATTTATAAAATATAATAAAAATGTGTAATAAATAATTTATTATGTATGTTAACACTGTATAAAGTCAATTGCATAATTAATTAACTAATTTATACATTAATTAAGAAAATAACCTCTAAATTAACATGTAAAATTGTAAACTTTAGCTAATTTTATTATATAATTAAATAACTTATTTTTGTAAAGTAATTATATAATTATGTAGCCCTGTATAAGGGCTTTACAATGGTATAATTTAATCTTAATTTACATTAATTTATGGCCCTCAATTCTAGGGCCAAAGTTGAGAAATCCGCATGCATCCACACGTTGGTAGCAGCACCAATTGGTGCTAGCATTAGCACCACATCATGCGCAAACAACCGCTCGAAGTGCTATATATTGAATTCATGCTGATAGTGCTTCAGTCGTCATATGCGTCGGGCACACACACATACCCATAACCATGCATACATTATGAGCATACATGAGCATATTGAGACATTGGTGCACAGTGTAAGGCCGGGGGCCATGCACTATGCTAGGGCTTGTGTGGGCCCAATATGAGCCTAAAATCGAACGTAAATACACCTAATTAGACACTAGGATTGACTCACTAGTAGTGTTCTGGTCCCACCTTTCGAGGTGCTGTGTAACCCACAAAAATGAGTCTGCCCACCTATTAAAAACCCAATTTTTGGGTTGAGGGTCAATGAACCGAACCGTGCATCTATGTGCTTGTGAGAAGAAAACAACCTAAAAATTCCAAGTGTTGAGTTAGAAGGAAAAAAAGAGAGGAGCCGCTCCTACGGCTAAGTGTTGTGCACTCAGTGCCTATGTGTGTTGTGTGCGTGTATACATGTATAAGTATATAATATATATGTATATAAATAATGTAATTAAATAAGTATATGTATATATATAAATAACGTATACTATAGTATATATGTATATAGTATATATAAGTATAAGTAGAGTAAGTATATTTCAGCCCTTATATGTTTATAAATAACATTAAACCTTTAGGGACCAATATAACCATCACTGTATATATGATTATATGTTAGCATAGATAGTTTTTGCCTTAGGTTATGTATATAGTTTACTAAGGTTTTACTGACAAATATATATGTTACTGTATATATAATATATGTTACTATAGATATTAGTATGTTAATATAATTTAGTATAACATATATTATTAGCTATGTTTGTACCTATAATTAGGAATTAACTATATTAGTTGTAAATAATTAACATAGAGTAATTATATATAATTTTTGATGCATGGTTGTGTACGTATGTTTTTAGGCATTATCATGCATATGAATTGATTCTTTTTGTAAATAATTAACCAAATTCCTTCATTCATTGATTCGTTCATTCATTTTGTAAATAAAATCAACATTTTTTGAATTAAAGAATAATTTTGGACTTAGAGAGTGATGTATATCGATAATTTCCTTCCAGTGAATGACCTGGAAACATGCCAGTAAAAATTATAAATAAATAAAATTTATGCAACATCGATTTGCATTTTGTGAAATATACAACAACCACACTTTAAAATACCATTTTTAGTGCAACCTAGTCGTCGAATATCATATTTTTGGCACCGTTGCTGGGGACAAAAATCCATCAACAGCGCTTTATTGTGATTGTTAGATGATTGTCGTAGAAAGTTGATTAAACACGTACCCACTGCACCTAGCTACTCGGTTGGCCAAACAACCTAACTAAAAGTCATAGCAAGACTAGCTCACTCCCTGAACCAGTCTTTACCTCTAATAGGTATTGTCAGTCATGCATTGATACCAGGCACGAGACTGATTTCTAACGGTTACCATTCTCATAAAGTTTCCTATTTCCCAATAGCTCAGCCATTCATGATTTCAATCACAATCCATTTTCTAAACCATCATTAGTATCCATATATTCTCAATTAGTTCATTAGTTCTATAATATTATTCACTTAACAAGTTCATGCATTTTATACATAGATCATCATTATCAAAGATAATTTAGTCACGCTAGTGTAGTACAATTATCTGGACTCCATTAATTAGCCACATAGTTGTATTAAACCAATCAACATTTGATTTCATAAGTTATGCTTAACCATTAATCACAAAATTCACAAAGACATCATTAATGTCATTAGCTTCCTTACATGTACCTGTAGTAAGAAAGGTAGAAAAATCGCTAACTATGACTCTGAAACTCAACAAGAGGCTTAAGGTAACATATGCCGAATATGGCAAACACCTTATAGAAAACCAGCAAAAGCCATACACGAAAGGGTAGAGCTGCTCTAGCTAAGGGCACCAGGGGGTCACAGTGACTCTTAAAAATAGGTCAAAGGCTCCTGATATTGCTTGGACCTCCTCAAGTCCTACGCAAGTTCCAGACATCAGACCTAAGTCAACCACGAGATGAAATAGGGTCGATAACCCTTTAAGGAACTATTTTGAATTTCTTTTATAAAAAATGTGGTCAAAAGGAGGTTTTAATGACACAAGAACATAGTACATTGAATAAGCATTCCAGTGATACCTTATTTGCTCAATTTTATGCTTGGGAGGGCCTTGAACCGGTCAAAACAATGTGAGGGAGTCATCAGACCAACCTTAAACCGGTCTTAACTATCGGTCCAAGTGAATTGTGCCCCCTAGTCACCCACGCCACATGTTGACCTGTAGTTGGTGCATGTGCTGGTGTAGGGATCCCAGATGTGGAAAGTTCATTGTTGTTGATTGGATCCTATGCGTAATCGCAAGCATTGGCTTGTGCACACGACTCGCACATCGGCACACACACTTGCTCATCATCTGCCCTTCTCAAGCAACATCATGCCTGCTTAGCATTCGTTTGCCTCTCCTACATTACAACGCGTCGATGCAAGCACTAAGCCGTTGATTAGCACACTTGCTGTGCCCTTGCCACATGAGAGGATCTCCTTCTCTCTCTCTCTTTCTATCTCTCGACCTCTCTCATATAACGTTCTCTCGATCTCTCTTGAAAGGATGCCATCAAGAGGAACTAATGATGACCCCACCTTAGTTTGAACCTTTTTTTATAGCCATTAACCCTAATTAGGGTTCAGATAATCTTTGTGGGAAACAAACCCTTCATTAATGCTTTAACTACATTTCTCATCAATTTATCAAAATTTTCGCGTAACTTTTACTACAAATCTTCAATTTATGTGAAATTGGTCTCGTTGGAAAACTTGTGACGAAAGAAATGTAATAGTATGGAATATGACACATTCCAAGGAATTCTTTTCCAAGGATTGACTAGGGTTGACTAAAACCCATGTTTCTTCATTTTTAGGCTATGCTGACTCGATTCACACCCAACAAGCATTGATGGGTTCATCTTGGCACACATTGTATAGGTTAAGGGTTTGGATCTAGATTTTTCGTCATAGCAAGAGATCTACTTGCATGAATGGGAGAATTGCATAGAGATAAAAGATGTGAATAATGTCATCGTAAAGCACAATATTCCATCACTTTCAAAGTTAACCTGCAAACCAAAGAACGACGAGTTGGGTTGGATCACGGGGAGATGTTCAAAACCACTCTTGAATATCACTCTCTTGCTTATGGAACCCCTTTTTTTATTTTTATCTTTTGTAATTTTTTTATCTTTTTTGAAAGAAGTAAACACAAGATAATAGGACCTTTTGGATTCAATCAAACATAACAATTAGCTAATGGAAAGAAGAGGCACCTAGCCAAGCTCACAATGCCTACGATGGGGCCTTGTAATTGGTTAGATACCAAGTTTGTATGTCCACAAAGTAAGCTTCAAATGAAGATGAAATTCATGCTTCTTATTGATTCCAAAGGGAAAAATTACAACAATAGGTTTCTAGCACAAAACCAAAGTGATAAAATGAAGGCAAAATGAGAGTTCACTCTAGGGAATGATATATCCCTAGAGTAATATCAAGATGCCAAAAACCTTTATCAGCTGCAATTCTATAACAACATAAAAGGAACTACAAAATGAAGCAAAGAGAAGGTTATGCTAGTAATGACGTGGATGATGGGCTACTTCTCTAAGTTCCTCCTCTAATGGTGGCATGGACAAGGTGATGGTGGAAGGTGGTTGGTGTGAGACAAGGGCTTGAAGAGTAGTGGTAAAGTTGCTCCCTCTCAAACTAATAATGGGCGCCCTAAGGCTCTCAATGATCCAAAGATGCTCTCTATTTTTCTCTCTAGGCTAAGGTGTATGAAAATTAATTGGGTGCCTCTTTTATAGAAGATGAGAGGGGTATGATGGGAAATTCGTGTTGGGCATTGGAAATGGGGGATTCCTTGGTGGAGTGTACCATCAATAATGGTCATGCGGAGATGTGTGTTGTGTTTATTGGTGGCTTGATTGATTGTGCGTTGGAAGAGGGTTGGGTGTATTTATGGTCATGAAAATATGGACTTCTAGTTTGGTGTGAGAAATAGTAGGAAGAGCTAAGTGAATGAGCACTTTTATGGTTATGGACAATGTGCACCTAGGTAAGGGTGAATGATTTAATAGGGACCTAGAAAGAGATGAAGCTACCATGGAGAGTGTGTTTCTCTATGGGAGGAGTGAAAGCAGGCTGTAATGGTGTCTAGGGACCATGGAACCACCAAGGGTGGCATGCCCACTTAATGGGGAGATTAGTTGGAATTGTGGTGGGAGATTTATGTTGCCATGGGAGACATGTGCCATTGTGCTTTAGGTGGCATGGAGAAGCATGAAGGGTACCTTGGAACGAGAGCTAGTTAGGTGAGTAAAGGAGGTGGTTTAGTGGACTTGGAGTTCATTTATGGAGGTGAACATGGTGAGCTTATTTATGGAAGTAAGCTGGGAGTGTTAGGTTGGGGAGAGGAGCGTAATTATGGATTTGAGTGTAAGGGAGCTACAATGATGGAGTTGGAACTTCATTGACGAAGTTGAGTTGGAGCTTCCTTGAGTTGATACAATTTAGTTCAAGCTCCAGAGTTGTGTGTATGAGGTTCATCATGATCATCCCGTATTCAATCGATGCTCTATCCATTTGATCCAGCTTTGTTCCTTTGACTTGCCAAAATACAGGATGAGCATTAAATACCTTATTTTATTTAATATTGATGCAAAAGCTACCTAAATGTATGAGTCACCTAAAACACATGACATGACTAAACCCAAAAGTTTGTGCAATTGGTGAGGGAATCTAGCAACTTCTAGGCATAAATGATATGCAAAATCTAGGTTTATCACCCCCCATGCATAGCTTTTGCTAGTCCCTAGCAAAGTTTATTTCAAAACCATTCTTTTTGATAAGAGAAAAACCATCATGGGACTTTGGTCGATATTTGAGTCAAAAGGTGTGGGATATTTCTTTTTGGAAATGAACCTCTGGATCCCTAAGTTAGACCTATAGTGCCCCAGTGTCGACCACATATAGAACTGCCTTGCCCTCTCAGATTCTAGCCAACCCAGATCAGAGCTCACAACATAGACCTCCTTGGCTTAATATTCAAACCTCAATTTGTTTAACCTCGAGATTTCAAGCATCAGTGTGTTTTGCGTAAGTTTGACCAACAGGAAAAATTTTTGTTCTTGTGTTTGTTTTTATTACAAAACCTTTTCATTTTCTCTCTCCTCTGCAGTTGGCCTCGAATCAATCTTAGTGCAAGCTATGTTAGAATCCTTATTCCTGTCAACCATCCTCGAATGGGGCCCTGTACTCTTGACACCTCGTGGCATCGTAAGAGGCACCCCCTTAAAGCCCTACACCCCAACATCTCGAGGTAATATAGTGAGAGGCACTTCGAGCATATCTAGGCACCCACTCTGATACTTTAGGGCAGCACCATTCGAGGCACTTGGATGGCGTAATGTACCCTTGCATATTCCCCAGATGTATATTTTGTATGTATGGAGCAAGTACTGAGGCACTGACATGTTAATACACTTCATTGAAGGATTTCTCCATAGCATAAGGAACTCATCCAATCAAAATTTATTTCAGACCTTTCCTCTCCACAGTGTAAAGGGAAATTTTCCCATTTTTAGACATTTTTTTATGCCTATTGGTCAACTTTGATTGTTTAAAAGTTTGACACTTGGATCATTAGAACCATTCAACTCAAAGGGCTGAACACCAATCTAGGTACTCTCTATATAGTTCACTCATCTACAAAGATAACCAATCTCTTTAAGGACTCAAAAATAAATCCCATTTTTAATCAACACAGGAACAATTAAAACAGGTTTGTTCCTGACAGGTCTAACCTAAAGATTCTAAAGTTCATCCCTTGTATTCTTCTTTCTACACCAAATTTTCTCTCCTCAACATTAGTCCCATTACTTTTTTTTCTTTTGAAAACACCTATAAAACTGGTCTAAACAAGTCAAAAGTGTTTTGTCTCCCCCCTGATATTACTATATGTATTTATATTAATTATGCCTAACAAATGCTATTCTAAGGGTTGAATAGGGTAAAATGCATTTAGTTAGGTTAGTTTAGTCATATAGGTGCATTTTGTAAATATTACGTAAGTTTGGGTTTTTATGCAATTGTACCCAAACTTATATCTGGTACCTTGATGTCATTGTGTGATATGTGTAGGTATCAAGTTTGGAGAAATTTAAAGCCCTATAGATAGGAGATTCAAAATTGAGCTCACTTGGAAGAGAGTTGAATCAATTAGACCCGAACCCAATTAACCCTAGGTCTAGCCCAATTTAGGAACCTAATTAACCTTAGCCTAGAGATTAATTATCTAACCTAATTAACCAACCTAGAGGCTAGCCATGAGCCTTAATTTTAGACCAAATATAACCGGCCAAAAATAGGTCCTATCCCTTAGAAAAACAAAACCTAAGCCACATCCTATTCCTAATCTCAAAATTTATAACAGCCTGACATAGGTATAGTATGTTCACCATAATTTTGCATTTATGTCTAAATTGAGTGATTCAAGTTGCATTGGAAAGCCAATTTCAAAAGCTACAACTTTACTGTTATATGTAATTTGAAATTCAAAACAAAATAAGGCCAAACATTTGAGACAAGTGAGGGCAATCCTATAAGGTTGTTGTAACAACCTCCATCCAATCCCAACAAAAATCAAACCTTATCTCCTTCCTCCATTTTAGATCCAAAGGTCCATTTCTTACCTATACTAGCCATCCCCTTAGATCTAATCTAGACCATCCAAATCCTTGATCCTAGACAACCTAAACCAACCAATAGGAAGCATCTACCTTTCTTATAAAAACACTAGGCATGCCCCTACCTTGGATCCATCTCTTCCTTTGGAAAAATTCCCCCACCTTCTTCCACCACCTCCTAAGTAGAACACCTAGAACTCGACCATGGCCATCCACCCTTAGGGTCACCCTCTTCCACCAAGCATTCCTCTACTAGATGTCCTCCTCTACAACCTCTTCGGTTATGTTGACGGATCTCTCCACCGATGTAACTGCACTCTAAATCTTCTCTCTCTATATCTGTTTTAGTTGTTCTAGTAGAATAGCATCTAGTTTATGCCTCAAAACTCTAGTTGTAATCATTTTCTAGTATTAATAGAAGTTTTTTTTATGATCTCTATCTGTTACTCTCTCTTTCTCAATTATCTTAGTTAGTATTAGTGCATATCTGCTTTCATTTGCATACACGAATTTCAATTCATGTATCCCCGTGTTCAACCCAAACTCCCAATTTGGTTATATAAATTTAAAATTGATAGCACTTCTACGCACTAGAATGAACATTAATTACTTATCATGTAAATTTGCTGTCAGTTTTTGGCTCGTTACCGGGGAGGCAACGGATTTCGGTTCCATATTTTGCATTCATGTCTCTAACTTAATTTTCCCTATTTCTTTGATTGTATGCAAGATTTTGTGGTGACATGGGATCTCATGAACAAACAGTAGAAACGAAGCAAAGTGTGGGTAGAGACATCGAGGTAGGTTTCGCATCTTAGTTTAGGATCATTCGTGAAACCTAGGTTACATTTGCATTAGATTTGCATTCAAAAACTAAAATAAAAAAATTCTCATTTGTCCATCTAGATTAGCTGTTTATCTTGTTCCTTAGGTTAGTTATTTACTTGAGTTGTTTGCATAAAAAATAAAGAAAAAAATCTCTTTCGATGGACATTATCCCTTTGATATCCTCAAAACCACCTTCCTAAAATTAATGTTGCTAACTAATTCAAGTTTCAAAAATCATTTCCTAAATTTATATTATTCCAAAAATTATAAAATTGCTCCATCACATAGGTATTGAAGTCAGGAAGATTATGTACAAATTTCATACTCATCTGATCTATATTCAATTTTAAAAAAAATTTGGACTACACTGATATTCATCCTGATTTTTCTTTTTAATTTGCAAAGTTTTGATAATCATAGAAATTTTTGTACAACTATGATTAACTTGAAATTTGTGTCGATGGATTTCTGTGATAATTAAGCACCAAGAAAAAATCTGAAAAAATATTTTGAGGCACGGCACTACCTGATTCACATGAAACACTAAGTGGAGGTCTTTTCTAGCTTTTGTACCCTAATACACAAAAAAATTTGAAAAAATTATTTGTAGGGACTTAAAATTCTTTAAAAAATATTTTTTGGATTCCCTATTCGGTGGTGTTTAAGAAACCATAGTTTTCTTGTATTGGCCCACACCACATGAACTAATTAAAATTGATTCATCTTCTAGAAGCTGCCTACCTAGGTCAAAATTCTTAGGGTTTTCAATTGAGCACTCATATTTTGCTAACTCTAAAGAAAATATACTATCATTTGTGCTTGCAAAACATTTTGTGTTCCTTCAAATGAGCATTTCTTGAATCTATGATCTCATTGAAACCCTAAAATCTCTCTTTAAACAAGATCAATCCTAGAAACCATTTCATCATAAAAGTCTTGTTTGAGGACCTTTGATTGTGTACTTCACTTGTGAAATCAATTCTAAGGGAAAAACCCCCTAGCACCCATCACATTCCAAAAGCACTTCAAGCTTAAGCCTAAAATTGAGTAGATGTGCCATAGGTCGGACTAATCTATGTGGTAACTTGACATTAGATTGGGCTAAGATCAAGGCCTTGTCTACTTGGGTCAACTGGTGACAAGAAAGGTCAATGTGGTAATCATGTTAACCTCTAGTGGCGTCCCACCATGCAAGGTGTCCTAGGGGGTCCCACCCTTCTAGCCAACCAAGTAATTCAAGGGTTGGTCTAACCCAGTCGTATTTTGGGGATCAAGGATTAGATCTAATTAGTGTTTACACTATAAAGACTAACTTGATTTCTTGTATTGTGAGGGTGGGTATTCTCTCATCTGTTTCCCATCGCATCTCCTATATATCTTTTGTTTATGCTTGGTAGGAGATCACTTAATCCTGAGTTGATTGAACCTCTTAAGAGGAACCCTAGAAGGAGATTTGATTTTTCTGATTCTAGGATGGCTTATTCTAGTAAGGATAAGATGCCTGAGATTCCTGATATGCCTAAGATTCTCGAGATGCCTGAGATTCCTGAACAACCAGAGATCCTTGAAAATCTTGAGAATCAAAATCTTGACCCTCATTCTTGGATCCAATCCTAAATCAATGCTAATCAAAGACTGCAACAAAATCAAGTCCAATTGGTTATGCAGACTCTGAAGCGAATCCAAGAACCACCACTTCCACCACCAGCCAAGTCCCTTAGAGTCTTTTTTGACCCTTCTACAACTCATGTAGAACATTTTGTTAGGGTCACTAAAGGGGGAGATGATTTTGAATTAAAACCCAATGTGGTTAGCCTGATCCAAATTCTTTTCCATGGGAACTCTAATGAAGACCCTTTCTAGCACCTTGAAGAGCTAGGAAGACTTCTGAAACCATCAAACCTAGAAATGTAAGCCTAGATATTGTCTTAATGAAGATGTTTCTCTTCTCCTTAAGGGATAAGGTAGCACACTGGTTCAGAACTATAAGCAAACCCATTGCTACTTGAGAAGAGATGAGAAGCACTTTCCTTAAGAAATTCTTCCCTATAGGTAGGACTAATGTCCTTAAGAGAGACATAACCACCTTTTAACAACAACCATGGGAACAACTCCATGAGACTTGGGAGCGCTTTAATGAATTACTAAGGAAGTGTCCACACCATGAGGTTCCTAGGTGGCATTTAGCCCAAATTTTCTACCACGGTTTGAATGATAATCTTAGAAATTTTGCAGACGCTTCCTATGGAGGAAATTTTTTGAATAAGGATGAAGAGAGTGCTTTTGATTATTTGAATTTATGAGTGATAACTCTTTGAATCATGCCTCCATAACCACTTTTAACTAATCTAATCAACCCTATGGTGGAATATATGAGGTCCAAGCTAATTCTATCTCAGTTGACATGGACAAAATAGCTAAGAAATTAGATTGCATGGAAGTGGTAGATAAGAAATTGGATGGGCTCATCAACAATTCTAACAAACCTCTAGGGATATCCCTATAGGCCTATACTATGGATAAGGGAACACTAACTGCACCTACACTGCCATAGACTCCCTTAAGAAAGGAGTTTGTGAACAATCTTGACTTGGTTCAACCTATGAACCAATTGAACCTAGAACAAATGCCGACTGCATTCCACAAAGGGGCCTTTGTCCCCTCTTATCTTGATTACTCTATCCCAACTCCTGGTACACCCTTTGGGCTATGAGGACGTGCAAGCTATCTAGGGTTATCCCAAAATGGACCCTTATTTTAATTATTATAACCCTAGATGGCGAAACCATCCTAACTTCTCCTAGTCTAGACAGAATCAAAACCCAAATTCGAATCAAACCAGACCAACTGCTAACCCCTCCTCCTACAATCAAGGTCACAACAGCAAGTCAACCTATAATCAGCCCAGACCTGGACCTAATCAACCTACTAAATCTGATCAGATGGATACCTTGATTAAAATGATTGCTGATATGAATCAAAAACATCAGAAGGAGATGGCTGAGGTTAAGGGATAATTGATCCAATTAATGGAAGCTAGACAACAAGGATCTCTCCCTTCCTAGCCTGTACCAAACCCTAAAAATCCACAAAATTGGACTTACTATCAGCAACAATTCCACCAGAATCAAGGCCAAGCTTATGTGATTAACCCTTCCTCGCAAAACCCACCCAGATTTCTTATTCCTTAATAGGGTCCTATCTTACTTAATCCATCTCAAGGATCTAACTCTAACTTACAAGCCTCTGCATACTCTGTTACCTTGAGAAGTGGTACTAAAACCCAAGACCTAATTTGGCCTTCTAACCTTAATCCTGGTGAGCCTGATTTGATTAATGATATTGAGGAAGAAATTAAGGATAACAAGGCTTAGGTCCCACCTTTGCTGGATATCCAAATTCCCTTTCCTGAAGCCTTGGAAAAAGTAAATAGAAAAAAGAATGTGACTAACAATGAGTAGCTGATTGAGTTGTTTAAACAAGCCCAGATTAATATATCACTACTTGATGCTATTAAACATATTCTTGTCTATGCTAAGTTCTTGAAAGATTTATGTACTCCTAAGTGTAAGGCTAGAACCCAAATGCCACAAAAAGAAGTGCTGTTTGAACAAGCTAGCTCAATGATATTAAGCAACCTACCTCCTAAGGAAAAGGATCTTGGAGCCCCATCGATTTCATGTACAATTGGTGATATAAATTTTGATCAAGATCTTTTGGATTTAGGGGCTTCTATTAATTTGATACCAACCACTCTTTATAGACAAGTTGGATTTGGTGAGCTTAAACCCACACATCTAACCTTATAATTAGCTAACCGATCTATTAATTCACCCAAGGGAGTGGTTGAGGATGTAAGTGTAAGAGTCAAGGACTTTTGTTTTGCAATAGATTTTTTTGTCCCTTATATGGAAGTAGCTGAAAGATTAAGAGACACTCGCATCATCCTAGGCTGACCTTTCTTAGCAACTGCTAAAGCTAATATTAATTATGCCATTGGATGTATGGAAATTGCCTTTGGAGATAAAATATTACAATTGGATATTCTTAAGGCAGCTAAAGGATTTGATTGTGGGTTGATTGATGATATTGATTCTGAGGACAAGTTGATTGAGGAAAGTATGGAAATTGGATTAATAGAAAACCATTTAGAAGCCACCTTAACTTAATCCACTTCTCACCCACAAGTTGAGGAGGTCCCTGATTTATTCTACACTAACCCAGAACCCTCCTCAACTAACATGATTTTAACTAAACTTGATTTTCCCTTTGTACCTCCCCAAACTTCTAGTCTGGTCCTACCACAACTTGAACTTAAACCTCTCTCTGATAATATGAAATATATCTTTCTTAGACCTAACTAAACTCTCCCTGTGATTATTAATGCACATCTAACTTGGGTGCAAGAATCTAGACTTATTATGGTCTTAAGCAACACAAACAAGCAATTGGGTGGACCATTTCTGACCTTAAAGGAATTAGCCCCTTTTACTGTACTCATAGGATCTATGTTGATGACAGGTCTCAACCTTCTTGGGAGATGCAAAGAAGATTAAACCTTAATATGAGAGAGGTCATTAAAAAGGAAATAATCAAGTGGCTTGATGTTGAAATCATTTACCCAATCTCTGATAACCCTTGGGTGAGCCCAATATAAGTTGTTCCTAAGAAAGCCAAACTCACCATTGTGACTAATGACAAGGGAGAATCCATCCCTACCAGCATTGCCACCGCATGGTGGGTTTGTATTGATTATAGAAAACTCAACTCTGCAACCAAGAAAGATCATTTCCCCTTACCTTTTATTGATCAGATCCTTGAGAGACTGGCAAGGAGGAAGTTTTTCTACTTTTTGGATGGATACACAGGATACAATCAAGTTGCCATTAATCCTAAGGATCAAGAGAAAACCACCTTCACTTGTCCCTATGAAACTTTTGCTTTTCATAGAATGCCTTTTGGGCTATGTAATGCACTTGTGACCTTTCAAAGGTGCATGCTAGCCATCTTTTCTAACATGGTTGATGACTATGTTGAGGTCTTCATGGATGATTTTTTTGTATTTGGAGACTCATTTCATTTATGCTTGGATAGCTTGGCCAAGATTCTAAGAAAATGTATTGAGGCCAACCTAGTACTAAGTTAGGAGAAGAGCCATTTTATGGTTCAAGAGGAAATTTTACTAGCTCATATTGTATTAGAAAGAGGAATCGAAGTTGATCAGGCCAAGGTTGATTTGATCTCTAATCTTTCACGCCCTGGCTCGGTAAAGCAAATTAGATCATTCCTAGGACATGTTGGATTTTTTTTTTTTTTGAAACAGTGAGGATTGCTATCATGAACCGATAGCAATCTGGAGGGTAGTATATTTCTTATCAAAAAAGCATTACAAAAGAGATTCCCAACTATGTATGAGTGACCAGCATTCCTTTACAATGTTCTCACATCTCACCGGTCTCTCCTGAAAAAGCTTATCATTACATGCCCTCCCCACACACCACAAAGCGGCTGCCATAGCCCCTAATGGCCGACCAGGATTGATGAACCTCTGCCACAGTGAGTCCCAGGAGGGAAGAGGCTCTAAACAGACCATCCTCCAAATCTTGTCGGTGACCAGGCAAGAGGAGAAAATGTGCGTTGCACTATCAGAGTGTAAACCACAAAGAGGGCAGGCATTCAGAACAGTCCCCATCCTTCTGTGCCTCAGATCACTAGTGATCAAACCTTCTCGTCTGCAAAGCCATAAGAATATCTGAACCTTCAAAGGGACTCTCAAGAGCCAAATCTTTCTGTCAACAGGATCACATTCCACCTTACTGTTGGATCTAATAATTTTCTCATACACCTGCTGCATTGAGAAGATACCTTGCCAGCCATATGTATTCGTCGCATTCCTCGTAAGATGCACCTACTATAGATCAGCCATTAGGTTCTGCCTCTCCTCCCATAGTCGAGTGTCTGATCTGCATTGTTGCAGCCCTTCCAACTACCAGCAGTCCTCTGCAGCAAACCACAAGCTACTGACTATGGCTTCCTTGTCTGTAGTAGCTGCAAAAACTCTCAGGTAGACCTCTTTCAGTACCCCCAAATCAGACCATCGCTCATTCCACAAGCTGAAATTTCTGGCATCTCCGAGCCTAGGCTGCAGCAAGTGCCAATAGTTGCCAATTGCACTGATCACTGACCGCCAAAAAGGGGAGGGTTTCTTTGGTTTTAGCCTTTGCAGACTGTTGTTTGATCCCCCATAGCTATCCCTGATCAGATCAGCCATCAACCCCTCCTTGCAGTCCAAAATCCTGATGGCCCATTTAATCAATAAAGCCTCATTGAACTCTTTGAGTGCCTTAATTCCCATACCACCAATCTCCTTTGGCCTGCAGATATTGCTCCATCTGATGGGCTGCATGAAACCGCCCTCATGACCTGCTCCTTTCCAGAAGAATCTCTTCCTCATAACATCCAATCTCTTCCAAATACACTTAGGGGCCCTGAATATGCTAAAGTAGAAGACTGGTATGGTTGTAATGATCAAATTGAGAAGGATTAGTCTTCCACCCTTAGACAAAAATTTACTACTCCATCCTTTCAGCTTTCCAGAAACCTTATCGAACAAGATATTCCAATCAGATTTTTTCAAGTTTGCAGCCCTCAATGGCAATCCTAGGTACCTCAGTAGCAGTTTAGTTCGAGGTGACCCCAATGTACCCTCCAAGTCCATCTGCTCCTGCTCATTCGTGCCAAAACAAATCAGGACAGACTTTTTCTTGTTCAAACATAAGCTTGAAATATCCCCAAATATCTTTACCAGTAACCCCAAAGCATGTGCCGCAGGCTTGGACCCTTCCACAAAGAACACCGTGTCATCTGCATATTGCAAAATGGGGGCTAGATTTCTCTTGTTAGATAATGAGTACCCTTTGATTACACCCACCTCTGCCAATTTGCAAGCATATCTTGCAAGTCCATCCACCGCAAGGTTAAAAACCAACGAGGCTAGAGGGCATCCTTGTCTAACCCCACATTGGGGCTGGATCCAAACCCCACAAGGCTTCCCATTGATTAATGGAGAAAAAGAAGCAGTAGTGATACAACGTTTCATCCATTGGATCCATAAGGGGGGAAAGCCTCTTCTTCTAAAAGCCTCCCAAAGATACGGCCAAGAGATCGAATCATAAGCCTTTTGGAAATCAACTTTCCACATGAATGCCTTGCACTTCCTTCTATGCCATCCACTAACCATTTCCTGGGCCAAAATAAAAGATTCTTGAAGTGATCTGTTAGGTAGGAATGCAGCTTGTATCGGATGGATCAGGCCCTATAGAACATTTCTCAACCTATTAGCCAAAATCTTGCTGATGACAAGATAGATGGAATTTGACAGGGAGATTGGCCTAAAGTTTGAAAATTTTTCTGCCCCTATTGATTTAGGCAAGAGAAAAAGATAGGACTTGTCGATCCTCTCAAACCCAGCATTTCCCACCTCAAATTCTTTGATAACATCCATCACTTCCTTGCCCACCACACTCCACATCTCTCTGTAAAAGAAAACTTGTATTCCATCAGGGCCTGGGGAACCTTCCATATTTAATTCTCTGATTGCCTGTAGGGTCTCCTGTTCAGTGATGAGTGCAGTCAGCTGATCAGCCTGTTCACTCGTCACCCTAGGACCATCACTTCCTGCCATTCTCCATTTCCCCCTCTTAGTTGCCCGAGATGCCTCTCTATAATATTTAATGGCTTCATATTTAATCTCCTGATTGGAAAAGACCCTATGCCCATCACTGAGAATAGAGGAAATAAAGTTAACACGCCTCCGAGAGCTAGCCGCAAGATGGAAAATTTTCGTATTGCCATCTCCCTCCTTAAGCCATAACTACCTTGATCTCTCCCTCCAATCAATTTCTTGTTTAAGATCTTCATCCAGTACCGCAGCCTGCCACATTTTCCTTTCAACCAATTCTTCCTCAGATAAGGGGCAAGCTGCTTCCTTAGAATCCAGCTCTTGAATTTTATTCAGAGCTTCCCTCCTCCTCTGCTACCTCATCAAGCTAACAGTAAATCCATATTCTTTTAAGACAGTGCGCAAATTAGCCAGCTTGGTTGCCAATCTGACAATAGCAGACCCCTCCACCTTTTTAGCTCGCCACCAAGAGCTGACCATTTGATAGAAGCCCGGTTCATTTAGCCATGATCTTTTCAGTTTGAAATAAGAGCCAACATGTGTTTCTTCCCCACTGTCCCACACCAAAGGGGTGTGATCAAAGAAAGGTCGGCTCAATCCACTCATAGTTGAAAACTGGAATCTTTCAAGAATGTCCACATTCCCAAAAAATCTATCTAGTCTGGATGCTAGCCCATTTCCATTGCGCCCAGTAAATTCCACACCAGAAGATGGATACTCACTCAAATGCAGAGATTGAACCATCATCTAGAAGCCAATAGCCGAACTGTCTATGCTATCATTAGGCCTGTCTGCCCCCGTTAGCAAACAATTGAAATCCCCACCCGTCAGCCACATTCTACCCTACACCAACTCAGCCACAGTAGACCACTCCTCCCACAGCTCCTGCCTGGCAGATGCAACACATGGTCCATATACCCCAGTAATCCAGATACACTACTGCCCCTGGTGAGTCTGGAATTTGCATGTCAGCATATGCCTGGCTTTATGAACCTCTAAGCATTGAGCCCACACCTTCCTCCACCAGATAGCAATACCCCCCGACCTCCCCTGTGCATAAATCTGCACACAATTGTTCAGCCCTGAAGCCAGCAAGTCAGACCAAAGCCTATTAGAACTACTTTCAATGTGTGTCTCTTGAATGAGCACACACTCAATTCCCCATTCTCTCAAATATCTCATCAGAGAAGCCCTCTAGCTTTTGTTGCGCCACCCACGCACATTCCAAGTGAGGATTCTCATCTATCCTCACTGGACCCCTCCACCCTGAGAGTTTGGCATTTGCATACCTGCATAACTTTCTCAACCTTGTCTTCATCCATCAAAATGATACTTTTGATTTTCTTTGTCGGAGGCTATATGGTGATCTACCCTTACTAGTCTTTGTGCAAGAACCACCTTCACATTTAAGGCCTTCCTTCTCCTGCAGGTCCTATTTATCCTTCAGAGACACGAGTGGCGTGTCATGATTCCCCTGCTCCTCAGTCTCCATATCACCTACAACACATCCCCTGCCACCGTGGGCGTTGGTCCTGACATTTCCCCCCCACCCGATTCCTCCTTTTCTTCATTCTGAACCTCCCCCATCTCCCCCATCTCCCCACACGAAAGTCCTTACGAGTTTCAACAATTAGGGATTCATCGGCGCGAACCGTGCACAATTCTTGCACAGCCGCCTCCTCACCAGCTGTAGGTCCAGGCGACTTAAGTTGCTTTGCTACAGTGTCACCCACCAAGAACCTCAGCCTTAGCATCCAGGAGCTCCCACCACATCTCAGAATCAGACAATCAGGTATAAAGCCAGCTAAAAATACATCGACCATCACATTCAGCAGGCGCCCATCACCCTCAAGCAGTCTGATAACCGCATCCTCTACCACTAATGCAAATCCTAAGATCATTGAGGATACGACCTCCTTCGACCTCAGATGCAAAGGCAGTCCCTCGATCTCAAGCTTTCCCGATCTGGATCCTACTCTCTGGGGTGGTCTCTCCGGCAAGGCTCCATCAAAGGGAGAGACCAGTCTCCAGATCACCGTGAAGCCATCATTGTAGGTTGTTTGAAAACGCATCTTCTCAACATCCACCATACCCAAGCCAAAGAGGACGAAGCTCGTATTTGACAGAAAAGAAACTTGCCAGGAGTTGGTCGAAAGGGAGAGAGAGTTTACCAGGGAGCGAACATTCTCCGCCGTCGGTCTTCCAGACATAACCTCCCCGACCAGAGCTCCACGCAAGGCCATCTCTATCGCTTTGATGTTCTCTGTCATAAGAACCTCCACATCAACTGTAAGCCACCCAGTTTGCACAGAGATGGGGGTGGTGGCAGCATCTGCACAGCCCTAAAATTCAAACTTCCAGAGCATGGGAAAGGATGTTCTTTCATCTGTCAAGAGCGCGGGACATGTTGGATTTTACAGAAGGTTTATACAAAATTTTTCTAAGATCTCTAGACCTTTGACTAGCCTTCTATCTAAAGAGACCCCTTTTGATTTTAATGAGGAATTCATCCAAGATTACTTGACCTTAAAGGACACGATGACCTAAGCTCCAATCTTACAGGCCCCTGATTGGTCTCAATCCTTTGAAATCATGTGTGATGCCTCAGATTTTTCTATAAGGGTAGTCCTGGGACAAAAGAAAGATAAGAAACCTGTGGTGATTTATTATGCTAGCAAAACATTACATGAGGTACAAAGGAATTATACTACTACTGAAAAGGAATTGCTAGCTATTGTTTTGGGACTTGAAAAGTTTACTTTTATTTACTTGGATCCCACGTGGTGATTTACACTGACTACTTAGCCCTACGACATTTACTGGCTACAAAGTATGCTAAGCCCATGTTAATTAGATGGATTCTACTCTTACGAGAATTTGATCTAGAAATAGGAGACAAAGCTGGGGCACAAAATGTTGTAGCCTATTATCTTTCCAAAACTTGACCCAGACCACATCGAACCTACACTTCCTATGCAAGATCATTTTCCTAATAAACACTAAATGGTCATAGATAACAAAAATCTTCCTGGGTATGCTGATTTAGTCAATTACCTTGCTTCTAATGAAATCCCAACTAATTGGACTGATGCGAGAAAATATGTGCTTTGTAAATGTGGGCTTTTATGTCGTTGCAACGCGTAAATTCTCAATCAACTATTACAATTTATATTCCTAGATAGGATGAGTATCTAGGGTCGTCCAAGGAGGCAACATTGTTAATCAACAAGATGATTCTCTCTCTCTTGCCTCTCAAATCCATACTTGTATTTTTTTATTTTAGTTTGTGTTGTTTCTAGGTTTTAGAAATATCGGGAAACGATAAGCGAAGATAACTACGTTAAAGACTATGCCTAAGTGATAAGAATAAGTCTACAACTCTAAGCACACCCTAGGCAAGTGCACCTAGGGTAATTAGAGGGTAAAAGTGTGGAGCACTAAAACTACTAGAACAAGAAAACACACTAAATGAAAAATAGGAAATTGGAAGGCAATAAAAATCTTGTATTACTAGAAAAGTGAATGACAGGTAGCTGAATGCTTGTTACAAGAAAACAAGAAAACACTAGCTAATACAAGAAAATAAGAAAAATGAAGAAGAAGAAAATCCTCCGCTTGAAGCTTTGAGAAATCCTTGCTCCAACTGCGATAGCTCCCGTAATTAAAAAGGGTTTCTCTTTGGCTCCTTCCTTCAATTGGTTCTCCTCCAAAGCTCCTCTAAGGGTGGACGTCCACCACCCTCAAGACTCCTCCTTGCTTGGCCATCCCTATTAGATGAAGAACTTCTCATTGGTGTGGCATAAGGAAGAAGGGAGAGGAAGAAGGCACCAAGAGGGCAGGTAGGTTGCCCCCTTGATGTTCTCTTCTTCTCCTTCCTTGGTCGTGGGTTTAGGTGGATATGAGTGGAGATAAGACTAACCAAGGGTGATGGTATGGTGGTGGTTAGATGTGTTTTTATAGGAAGGGAAAGTGGCAATTGGTGTTGGGTGTAGGTGTAGGGCTAGGATGGGCTTTCATGGGTGGTTACATGATCCTAGGGTGGATGTAATTTGGTGCCAAGTAAAGGGGTGTGTAGGTGGTAG
Source organism: Thalassia testudinum (assembly GCA_037157565.1). Taxonomy (NCBI): domain Eukaryota; kingdom Viridiplantae; phylum Streptophyta; class Magnoliopsida; order Alismatales; family Hydrocharitaceae; genus Thalassia; species Thalassia testudinum. The sequence goes on from JAZHRO010000044.1 coordinate 192,867, forward strand.
TTATGGCCATGGAGGAGCACCTAAAGGTGGCACCAACCATGGAGAGATGCCTTGGTTTTGGTGCCACCATGGGGGTTTCTAAAAGGGGGTTAGGTGGATGGTGGAGATGAGTTTAAAGGAAGATGTATGGTGGAGATGAGGGGGGTTTTGGAGGGAAAGTTGGCATAAAAGTTCGGGGTGGTTATGGGTAGTTTTGGAGCCAAAAAGAAGGTGACTTTTGGTGGTGGTGATAGGATTGAAAGGTGTGGGTAAGTTGGTGCCAAAAGGAAATGGGAATAGGAGAGCTTAGGTGGACTATTTGGTGCAGTTAGGTAGGTAGGAATTAGGGTTAGGTTTGATGGCTATGGAGGTGGAGCTCAAGTTGGCCAAGCTAGCTTAGCTATTAGGGAGTAGGGTAAGAGGTAAGAAAGATAGGGTTTTTGCTTAAGGAGTTGAGGAGGAGCTGCAATAAGTTGCACTGAAGTTGGTTGAAGCTGAAGAGGGCTGCATCTGAGCTCATTAGCTAGCTTAGCTAGCTAGTTCTTTGCTAGCTGCTAAGACAAGCTAAGATGAGCTGGCTTCTACTGATATGAGCTGAGGTGAGCTAGAGTTGGTCTTCCCGAAGATTACCCAGCTAGCTAAGGTAGACAGGTTAGGTAAAGTAGCTCAGCTCAACCAAGTTGAGCTAAGTTGAGTCTTCGGGAGCTCGAGTTGAGTTGGCCTGAGCTGGGTAAGGACTTCTTCAGCAAACTAGGCTTAGCTAGTTGATGGTAGTAGCTAAGTCTAGTCTAGTAGAGCTTCCATGAACTGTTTTGAGCTGGGAGGAGCTGGAATGGAGCTGGGATCAACTGCCTTGAGCTAATTTGAGCTGCCATTCAGCTGAGGTGAGCTGAATGGAGCTGAGGTGAACTAGCTTGAGCTACCATTCAGTTGAGATGAGATGAATGAAGCTAAGGGTAGGTTGATCCAACTAGAATGATCTAGGATCTAGCTAGAATGAGCTAGATCCAGCCAAGATCCAGCTGATGTGAGCTTTTCCTTCATCTTCTGCCTTACTGAGTGACAAGGTTTGTGGGATCTGACTTTCTGCCTATCCCTGATACTTAAATAAACTCATCAAAAGATAATAAAATGCAATACATGACTATCCTAGGTGAATACCTAAATGTAGCTCGAAAATCCATTTGTGGAGTTAAAATCCTAAGAGCTAGATCTGTTTTATGGCATAAGAATGATGCTAAACTGGCGTTTATCATGGACTAAACAGCAAATAGATAAATTCCTATCTTAGGCAAAGTATTATATTTAGGATAATCCTTTGTCATTTAGACTCTGTGCTTATTAGATCATCAGAAGATGTATCCCTGAGTCCAAAATCTAAAGTGTGCTCTTTTTCTACCATGATCAAGCCTGTGGTGGCCATTTTTCAGGAAAGAAAACAACTGTAAAGATCCTACAGTCAAGATTTTACTGGCCCACCATTTTTAGAGATGCACATGATTTTGCTAAAATCTGCATCAAGTGTCAATCATTAGGGAGTATGACTAAAAGGGACATGATGCCCCTTAATCCAATCTTAATTTGTGAAATCTTTGATGTTTGGGGAATAGATTTTATGGGTCCCTTCCCACCATCAAATGACTTGAATATATCTTAGGTGGAGTTGATTATGTCTCGAAATGGATTGAAAACGTTCCTACTAGGAAAAATTGATTTTGTAAGAAAAAAAATCTTTTCGAGGTTTGGAATTCTTAAGGCCTTAATAAGTGATGGTGGTGGTCATTTTATAAATGCCCAGTTTAGATCCTTATTAAAGAAATATGGGGTAAACCATAGAATTACTACACCTTATCATCCCCAAACTAACGGGCAAACAGATGTCTCAAATAAACAAACTAAGCAGGTATTATAGAAGATAGTGAAACATGATGGAAAAGATTGGTCCGCGAGATTAGAAGATGAACTTTGGGCTTAGCAGACTGCTTATAAAACTCCCATAGGCATGTCACCTTATAGATTAATTTATGGAAAACATTGTTATCTCCTAGTAGAGGTGGAGCATAGAGCTTATCGGGCAGTCAAGGAATGTAATTATAATCTTAGTTTGTCTGGTGATCATAGAAAATTCCAATTAACTAAGCTCAATGAAATTAGATGTGAAGCCTATGAAAATTCAAGGATTTACAAAAACAATTAAGGCTTTTCACGACAAGAAAATCCTTTCAACCTAACCAAAGAGTATGGTTATTTGATTCCAGACTAAAATTATTCCCAGGCATGCTTAAATCTAAATGGATTGGCCCATATATAGTGGTCAAACCTTTTTCTAATGGGGCTATAGAAATTATAGATATTAAGACTAGGTAAACATTTATTGTAAATGGACAAAGACTTAAACCTTACTTGACCCAGATACCCACGAAGGAGACTACAACCCTCTTGGAGGTTTAACTGACTGAACTACATCTAGCTGTAGACATAAAATTCAACACTTGTTGGGAGGCAACCCAATGAATTAGGTTTGCTTATATCTTGGTTTGGCTGATTCAGGTCTAGTGACAATCAAGCTATGTTTGTCAAAACTCATGAGTTATCAGGTGATATTTGCCTTTGTTCTTATGTGTATTTCATGCATTGAGGACATTACATGAAATAGTAATGGGGAGGGTGGGTAGATAATCTTTTGAGTCACTTATTCTTCTCTAGAATTTTATACAAAGCATACCAAAGTTTGCTTCTTATATCGTATTTTCTGAAAAAAATAAAAAAAAAGGAAAAAAAGAAAAAAAAATTGGTGTTTTTAGAGTTTAAGCGATGAAAAAAGTTGAATTACTTTGATTTTGAGGATTTATCGATCTTAGGAAATGTACAAACAAAGACTTTTCGCTTAGATTCTTTAGGTCATATGTCGACTTAATTATCTCGAGTATTTACCTAAATCTAGATTTATTTTCTTGAGTCTTTGAAAGGATCTAAAAAAGATAAAAGTATTAAGTCAAAAGGGTGACGACTAAATGACTTATCGTTCCACCCTATGGTTTGGATAGTCTTTGAGTTCCAAGCCTCTTCACTTGCACATTACATTAACTCATCTTTTGAGCGATTTTGTTGAGTCCTTAGTGGTCAATAAGATTTAGTATTAGGGCACAAGATCCAAATGACTTGGCTGTGTTTCTAGCTCTTAGGTGTATTCCTGTTTGTAGGGGATGCATTTAGAATGGATGAGGGAAAGCCACTTATCTAGAAAAATGAGTGTGACAAAGAAGATAACCTAGAAAAACAAGTAGTTGGAGGAAGTTATAAAACAAAAAGCAATATATATATATAGATCCATTTCATCTTTTATCTACATGAGTACATCCCAATCATAGTGAGATAGCCAACAAGAGACCTAGAAGTCTAGATGGGGAGATATACACCTTGTTTGTTGACCTCAGGATAGAAAAGTGGTGAGGAGAAAGCTGCCAAATCCTAGTATAGCTTAATTGAAGATGGGTTGTCCTAGAAAGAGCATAGAAATATTCTAAGTCTTATTAAATACTACGAATAAACTTAGTTGCCTATTTGACAAGTCACACAAAAAATCACACACAAGATGCTTATTTCTCACATTTGATTCGAACCTTGGGTGGGTTGACTTAGTCAAAGAAAGCTACTCTAGCAACCTAAGTCTAATGGCTAATAAGATTCTAATTTGATTTGGGTAGTCCAAATTTGAGTCGATACTCTAGAACTATTGAGTCTTTGTCATTAAGGTTTCATGTATAATTCTTTTTCTTTGGTGAAAAATCGAGATTGGTGATTTCTAATTTGAATTAAGCTAAAAACTCGCAATTTTGTTTCCTATGTAAATATTATTTTATCAGTTTGTCAATCTCTATTTTGCTCGAGGACTAGTAAAAGATAGGCATGGAGATATGATATTACTATATATTTATATTAATTATGCCTAACTAATGCTAATCTAAGGGTTGAATAGGGTAGAATGCATTTAGTTAAGCCAATTTAGTCATATAGGTGCATTTTATAAATATTGCATAAGTTTGGATGTTTCTGCAATTTTACCTTAACTTATTCCTGGTACGTTGAGGTATTTTGTGTGATATATGAAACTATCAAGTTTGGAGCAATTTGGAGCCCTATAGATAAGAGATTCAAGATTGAACTCACTTGGAAGAGGGTTGAGTCAATTAGACTCAAACCTAATTAATCATAGGTCTAGTCCAATTTAGGAACCTAATTAACCTTAGCCTAGAGCCTAATTACCTATCCTGATTAATAAACCTATAGGTCAACCACGAGCCTTAATTTTATACCCAATATGGCTAGCTAAAAATAGGTCCTATCCCTTAGAAAAACAAAACCTAAACCAAATCCTGTTCCTATTCTCAAAAGTCGTAATAGCCTGACACATGTTTAGTATTTTGGCCATAACTTTTGAATTTTGGGTCCAACTCCAATGATTCAAGTTGCATTGGAAAGATGATTTCAAGGGCTACACTTTACTTTCATATATAATTTGAAATTCAAAACAAAATAAGAAGAAAAATTCAAGACAACTGAGGGCAATCCTATAAGGTTGTTGCAACAACCTCTATCCTATCTCAATAAAAACCAAACCTTATCTCCTCCCTCCATTTTAGATCCAAAGGTCCTTTTCTTACCTATACTCGCCATCCCCTTAGATCTAATCTAGACCATCCAAATCCTTGATCCTAGACAACCTAAACCAACCAATACGAAGCCTCTACCTTTCTTATAAAAACACTAGGCATGCCCCTACCTTGGATCCATCTCTTCCTTTGGAAAAATTCCCCCACCTTCTTCCACCACCTCATAAGTAGAAAACCTAGAACTTCACCATGGCTATCAACCCTTAGGGTCACCTTCTTCCACCAAGCATTCCTCTACTGGATGTCCACCTCTGCATCCTCTTCAATTTTGTCGATGGATCTCTCCATCGTCATGACTACACTTCAAATCTTCTCTTTCTCTCGATGTTCTAGTTGTTCTAGTAGAATAACATCTAGTTTATGTATCAAAACTCTAGTTGTTATCATTTTCTAGTATCAATAAAAGTATTTTTTATGGTCACTATCCCTTACTCTCTCTCTCTATTATCTTAGTTAGTATTAGTGCATATTTGCTTTTGTTTGCATATGCAATTTCCGATTCTTGTCTCCCAGTGTTTCACCTGAACTCCCAATCTAGTTACTTTATTAAAATTGATAGCGCTTCTTGCACTACAACAAACGTTAATTACTTATTGCGTAAATCCATCGTTACCCCCCCATCCCTAGATCATGCAATGCCCTCAATGCATGAGAGAAAGGGTAGAATACACATGAGAATCATGTGTGTGTTGATGAAGGCGTACTTAGACCTACCAAAAATTATGTCAAACCCTAGATCATGCAATGCCCTCAATGCATGAGAGAAAGGGTAGAATACACATGAGAATCATGTGTGTGTTGATGAAGGCGTACTTAGACCTACCAAAAATTATGTCAAAATTGGGTTGGGTTGCCTCCCAACAAGCACTACGTTTAATGCCTACAGTCGAGCACAAACCCTATGTAGAGAAGAGATAATCACATTGGTGGGTTGGGTCAAGATTAAGAGAAAGATATGGTCATGAGGGCTTAAAGTCAATAGTCCATAGATGCGGATCAAATTACGGTGTAGGCCCATTCTTAAAGGATGGGAGCTATGTTAATGGTGGGTTAGGCAAACCTGCATTCGTTCATCTCTCCATTCCTGGGCATGCGGTCCAGATGTTGGCTTGGACAAGTCCAACTCGAGTCTATAATGTCGGACACAAGATAAATGTTTATCATAATAGGAGTGCATCCACTGGTCATTTAGCTCAAAAAGGTGGTTCCTTGATCGAGTATACTTAGGTTCTATATCTACCCCTAAGTTTAACTCAAAAATGTCATAAGGGTTGTTGAATAAGGTTGGTGACTTTAAAGACACTGAGACCCTAAGCTGCATAGTTGTCTCTCCCCTGGAATTTTCTTCCCAAAATTTTGCATCTATTTACCTATCCTCCATAATTATCAATTACCCATTTGGAACTTCGAACATGTCATTGACCCCTTTTAAAATGTCCAAATCCATAGAGTCAAGATCAATCATAGTGGACTTAGGTTGATCAAAGTCCAATCTATTTTTCATTCAATATCAAGGGGTCTAACTGGGGGGTGGGGCTAGGAGTCAGGTCCTCAAAGATCTCTAAAATTAACTCATTCACTTTTGCCCCATCAAAAGAGCCATCAATTAATTGTTCATTGCATTTCTCATGCTTGTTTTCCTCAGATGGTGTCTCAATAATGTTGTCATCCAATTCCCCTGGTGAGAGACCATCAATGACATATCCCTTATTCTCAAAATCAAAAATGCTGTGATCCTCGCATATATGTCCTCGATCAAAAATCGTACCTACATTCTCAGTGACATTTTTCCTCATTCCCTAGTTCCAGGATTGTTGATGAAGGACTCGATTCTTCCTTAAATTCTATGATGTGATCTACATCCTTAAGATAATTAGTCTTGTCATCCAAGGTCTCATTTGGCTCAATTAAGTTCTCTTCCATAGGTATGTGTAAAGATTTGTCAACTACTTCAACATGAGTGGGGCCATTAGTGAGACCTTCATCCTGAGAGTCATCCCAAGATTGAATGAGAGCAACCACATATTTCATCCTCAATCTCGACATCTGCTTTGAAATTAACACCCCAAGTCAACCCCTATTACTTTCATCTTCAACCCCTTAGACTAATTTTGTTGTCATTTTCTTGAAGTCATTAATCATTTTTATCAAAGGCTCCAATTTATCACTTCTGGGTATTGGTTGAGACTTCAAGGTTCAAACACTTTGTGTTATATTCGCAAACACATTCTATCGGGCTAAGGCTAATTGGGTCCTAAGGTCTTGTTGACGGGCTATCGAGGAGTTTTAAGGAGTAATCATCATAGCAAAGCCTCAATTGCTCGAAAATAATTAAATTTATAACTCAGAATCTAAAATGGAGTCCAAGGTCGATCACAGGGAGCAAGTATGGAATTCACAACACTAATCTTGAATTAAAATGAATGAGCACAATAAACAAATGCTGTAGAAGATATTCAATGAATCAAATACTCAGAAATATATTCAATAAAGAGCAAAAGTATCTCAAACACTCATTGGGATAAAAAAAATAAAGAAGACAAAAGAATGGTGATTTAAATCACCATATATGTTCCCATTTTAAGCACATCCCAACCATCAAATTATTTCAAATGAATGCACAGTGGTCGTGAGCCACGCAAGTTCCAAGTGATGTTAGAGTATCAAATTCCAATGCTTTATCAGATGAAAGCTTTCTCTTTCAGATGACTTAACAAGACAAGGCTAAGGCTCTCCAAGAGCCTTCTCCTTCTTTTCTTCTTCTTCTCAAAGCTTCCTTCCTTTTCAAAGCCTTCAAGCACAACACACGGCCTTCTCTTTAGAGGCTAAGTGTTGCCTCCTTCTTCCTTAAGCACAGGACGAAGCCCTCAAGAGCGAAACCCTCCCCCCCTCTCTCTCATAAATCCTTCCTTTCTCCTCTCCCAAAGACCCATGCTTAGTTAGGTAAACAATCAGGTTATTGGGTCTAGAATAGTGTCCAGGCCTACAGGCATGAGTCGTAGGCGAGGAGTGAGCGTAGGTGGGTGTACGGGTAGGCGAGTGTGCGTGGTGGTGAGGGACCCAACCCCTTGTGTTACTAGGTGGAAAGCTCACTTCACAAATTCCACTTAAGCAGGATGTTGGGTCTATATCCCTACGATGTGGGACTATATGTCCCACTGCTCTTCGCACAACAACTGCAGAGGAAGTGCCTCCAATTGAAGGACCTGGGAAAGGTCCTGAAAGTGTTCCACAGCATCTAGGTGTATCAACGAGGATGAACTCAGGCGGGAGACAACGGACGGAGCCAAAGGAGGTGGCGGTGATGGGCAACTGATGAACACCTGAAACACGTAGCACAGGCTAAGAGCCCCGGTTAAAAAGCTCAAAGGCTTCGCTGAATGATGGCAAAGGTGGTAGTGGCAATTTCGTGATCAATTAGTGGATGTGGTGGTCGGGCGCGATCGAGGCATGCCAGCATGGTGGGGGAGGGACGTCGGAACTTTTGGGAGTTGTGGCGTGGCATTTGGTGGTCTGTGGTGGTGTCGAGGCATCGTCGAAGTTCAGCTGGACGTGGAGAAGATGATGGTGAGCATCAGCATCGGTGGTAGAAATAGGAGGAAGATCCAAGGAGGTTAAGGAGGAGAAAAGGGAGAGGTTTTGATGAGGAAATGCGGCCAAACCAAGCTAAGGAAGAGCAGATTCTTGTCCTGAGTCCTTTTATAGGCCTAAGAGAGGAGTTCCAAGCTTGGAAACAAGCTTGCGAACTCTGGCTATTTCGCACAAACTGGGTACCCACATCTTCTATGCATTCGCATGAGAGATTGGGAATGAATCCAAGTCCATGGCTAGGTTCATTTGGAAGGGAATTCCTCAAGAAATCTCCCTTTCAATTTTGGAAGAGTTTGATTGAGAATTAAGTGAGAAATCCTCGCTCGAATCTTGACAGAGCTTGATGTGTTCACACCAATGGTGGTAGGGACCCATTTGCAAAGAATGATGAGAAAGATAGGGACCTGATTGCAAGGATTTCAAAAGCTAGGAGCTTATGTGAGAGAGAAAGAGTTTGACTGAACTAAAATGCAACTAGGTCAAGATGGACTCTGATTGGGTCCAAATTTTGGTACAAACCTAATTTGGACCTAAAGAATCTGATGGTGAAGTCAAATTTTAGTCTTGACCAAGTTTGACTGGGTAATTTGCATAAAAATCAAATTAGGGCAACTTTCCATTTGAGACTCTATTCTAGGTCAAAATAAGTTCAGATGGTCAAACCATGGTTACCAAATCTTATGGAATATTTTTTTATGAAAGTTAAAAGGTTAGATGGATTTTATCCTGACCAGAACATTAGTAATTTAAGCAGGTCTAAAATTAAGATTTTGGGTGCTGTATTAGTTCTCGAAATGCGCGAAATCCCATTTCTCTCTATGTGGACCCTTTTATTAGACTTTAATGCTTATTAGACCTTAAATTAACCCCTGAGAAACCCTGTGATTACTCTGCATTCTTGATATGCTGTTAAAAGTGTAGAATTAACCATGATTTAATTCACTCTTCTCAGAATGGATATTCAGTGAGTTATGGCTCGCAAGCGATTATGTAAGAGCATTTGTCTCTTGATTCTGATTAATTAAAGTTTGTTATGGCTCATGATGATGTTATCATCATACCCCTATGCCTAGCTTTTACTAGTCCCTTAGCAAAATCTTATGGAAGGAACCAGAGTTCTACACCATGCATTGATGTTCAAATTCCTGATTTGTTCAATTTTCTAGAAATTATGTCAGAATGCCAACAATAGGCCTAAAGGTACTCAAGTATCAATCAAGATCCAGACCTGACCAGCTTCAGCATGAGTCTGCCGCAGAGGTTTCGAAGGCTTGCAAAAACCACTCAGAGGTTCATTGAACCTAGCAGTTAAAGCACCCATGCATAGATGTAACATGACCAGGTTTAGTTTTCCAGTACATTTTTGTAAGAAAGAGATAGAGAAGGATTTCTCATTTGGAGAGTTTTCTCTCCTTTCTTTTTATTTTTCCCTAATCCAGCCTCAGATTGGCCCTAAACACGGTCTGTATCGGATTCCTTGTCCCCACCATCAATCCTTGAAGGGTTCGTGGCTTTCAATGCTTCGAGATAGCACCGCTCATGGTAACCCCCAGAACTCCTAGCTTTTGACACTTCAAGATAGTGCCACCCATGGTGTTCTATAGCTAAATTCAGGCCTTGGCAATCGACATTTCGAGATAATTCTGCCCATGGCACCTGAACCAGCACAAGGTGCTTACATGCCCTCGGTAGGATATTTAGATATCCTAGGAGACAAGATCCGAGGAGACGATATGTTATTACGCATCTTCGAGGGGAATTTCCCACCTCTCCGAATTAGGAACTTGTCCAATCAACTTGTGTTGTCGAACCGCTCCTAAGCTAGATCTTCGAGATGGCTTTTCAAAGTAGAACACTTTTGGCATGATTTTTCTTTATTAAGCACACTGAACCAGACTTAGTGTGTGATTTTTGGGTGCTTAGGTTACCAAGTCTCACAAACCAAAGGGCAGACAACGGGGTCGAATAATCCCTAAGCCTTAGACCTACTACATCAACTTCGCACTTTCCTCAACCTCTTGAGGATTAATCTGGATCTTAATGGATACATGAATGTTTGAGCCCTAAAATAAGCCCAAGAGGCCTGAGATCAGCACTCATACTAATCTCCTTGTCTCTTTGTCATTTTAGGACTTAATTTTTTCTTTTATTTTTGCTCCCTTTTGACATTTGAATCTTCTCCTCTTTTCTTCCTCAAGAAATATTTTCAATCACTTCTCAAAATTTCCTCCCTTTTCTCCACTTTTTTTCTTTTTCAATTTTTTAAAATTTTTTTAAACATTTTTTAATATGTATATTTTTGTGAGAACCCCTCAGAGAATTGAATTTTCATATGTTTGCACTTTAACACCCCCCCATGCCTAAGTTTTGCACTGTCCTCATTGTAAACCAGGAGGGTACAAATTTAGTTTGGTTCAAAGTTTAGAACAGGATCAAAGGGTGGGTGAACGGCTCGGGAAGACTGTTGCGAATGATTTCAAGCTTTGATACAAGTACCAAAGATGGAGTCGGTTATTCTAAAGTTGAACTCAATAGTCAGTAGGAGTGTAGCTCAAAAGATTATCAGAAGGGTCTCAGGTTTTTGGAATGATGGGTTGCCCCTTGTTAAGCACTAAATTCAATGCCTTCAGCTAAGCAAAAGGTGGTCAAAGAGAAACAGTGGCCAAATTAGATACTTTTGTAGAACAAGCACCTTGATCAATAGCCTGGTTGGTCCAACTAGGTGCTTGTTCAGATCAACAGGATAATGATGCAGCCCAAACCCAATCAGTCTGGTGGGTTAATGGATGTAAATCAGTAGATATGGAGCCTACCAAATACTTTGAGGCTCAAATAGATGTTGAAATGAAAATCTAGAGTTTGGTTGAGTCGGTTCAACCTTATTAGAGTAGGGATCCTCAAAAGAAAATGGAGCTGTAGAGGATGTAGGAACCCTACTAGTGAGATCAGGGAAGGATAGGAAGTGATTATTGATCTGATCAATGTCTGAAACCCGATCAAAGGATGGAGGAGAATCATATGCAACCGGGTCAGAGAGAGGTGAATCATAGTAGAAGTTAATTCCGGTGGTGGGTTGGGTTGGGATCAGATTTTGGAAAGGCTCAGTATGTGGATCAGAAGGTGTGGCTTCTTTAAGATCTAGGTGTGGAGGAGGCTCTTCTAGAAATGATTCAAAGATAGGTTCATCTAAAGAGTCTTCTTGATGCTCATTCAAATCAAATGTAAATGCCTGGAGAGTGCTTATAGGATCATGGAATTCTGAGTCAGTAAATGATTTGAACTCTGGATTGTGGACATTCTTGGCACTTACAGTTTCTGATTCCTGAAGATCGTAATAGAAAGATTCCAACTCAATGGAACATGATTTTGAGTTAATGATCTCAGGAACAAGGATCTCAGAGTCAGAATCAAAGAACGGGTCATAGATGTTGAGGTCGTAGATTGGCTCATAGTCGTCAGGAAACAAAGGTTCTCCAAAATCATTTTATGGTTCGAAATCATTGGAGAATTTGCGAAGATTAGTTTTTGAACCTGATTCCAGATCAGGATTTCCACCATAGAATGGATCAAGATGTGTAGAATCAGCAACTTGACTAGGATCTAACCTAATTTCAAATTCTGAGCTTAAAGAGGTGTCCTTATTAGGCATAGGCTCTAGTTCTTGGCTCTTAGGATAGACCCAATTGAATCCCAACTCTTCCAACTCGATTTCTGTATCGTAGATTAGTTTGACTTCCAAAAAATCAATTCTCATTTCTGAGGAGGTTGGAGAGGTGTAATCATTAAACATAGGCCCATAATCATATTCTAGGTCTAAAATCTGGTTCTCATCACATTGGGCCTTATAATCATCTCAAGTAGGTTCTGATCAAGATTCTAGGTCAAAGGTAGGAATTGGGTCACTAGAATCTGGTTTAGGCTCTATTGGGATGTCAGAATCATTCTCGAGAATTACCTTAATAGGATAAGGCTCAAGAATTACATTCTCGAGAAGTTCTAATTCAGGCTTATTATTACAGGTGTCTAGGGAATCTAGGCTTGATGGACCAGCTTCAAGGTTTTTTAAAGCTGATTTAGAATCGGGAACACCTGCAATTGGATCCTCCCAACCCTCACCAAGATCAGGCATGTCAATTGTTATGAAGTTTGAATCTGATTCCATTTGGGTTGGGGGTCCACAACAACCTCTATTCTCAAACCTGAGTTCTGGGAAATCATATTGATCCTTAATGTTTTTCCAAGGTGTCTTATCAATTTTTTGGGGGATATCTGGGTATTTTTTATCAATGGTTTCATACACCGTATCCAGTAATTTTCCACGTTTCTCCATGAGACCTTGGTGTTTTTCCAAAAGTATGGGATTTGACCAACATTGTAGATACTCATTGCTATGTAATTTCATTCATTCAAGATATTCTAATAAGAGATCATCCCAAGTTGAACCATGTGTCATTTGGGTCCAAATCATCTCAACACGACTTATAATGTGGGTTGTTTTTGAAACATTAACTTAAATCTGCCTAGATAGATCAGAGGTTTTGTAGTATTCATCATGATGTCTTAGAGTAGCCTCGATCATTTTCTCTTTTATGGTCATTTGGGATTCAGGTTTCCTACAAATTCTTCCTAAATTGTTAGGTTGCATTTTCAAATCAAGTAGTGGATCAAGATGTAGAATCAAATTCAAGTTCAGATTGAAGTGATTAGATCAGGTCAGAAATCCCCAAGAAGATCAATTCTTATGAGGCCTCTAGGTCAAAAAAAATCCAAGGACCTTTCCTGCGTATGTGCTTTAGAGAATAGATGAGGGACTGGATATGAATTGGACCCAATCAAGGCACCCAAAGATTTTTGGATGACTAAGGCTTGTTTCGAGGTGGATGATACCTCTAAATCAAAGATCACCCTGAATTGACTCTCAGGTTATTAGGTCCAAAGTTTTAGGATTCAAGTGAATTTAGAGCCTGACATTAGGATTTTTTTTATTAGATCTTTTCAAGCAAGGGTTTGGGTAGCACACAAATGCAGGAGGGTTAATTTCCTTTTAATTTAGGCAAGTGTGAACTAACACTTCAAAACATTAGAGTAAAAACCCTAATTGGCTCTATTTCAAGTCCAATTTAATCTCAAATGTACACCTTGGACTTTAAACAAGAAGTGCGTAGTCCAAGATGATCAGAAATTAAGCATAAATCCCTAGTAGGTATAGGCAATTTGAGTAGGGATCTCTAAACAGAATCATCTCAACTTTAATCATTGAATTCTTAAATCAAGAAACTTCCCTTAGACATGATTACTAGAAAAGTAAGGTAGATGAATCCTAATTAATTTTGTTTCCTTTTACTTTCTTCCAAAATATTAGGAGATTAATTAGGGAAGAAGAGAAATTTACTTGTCCCAGGAGTGGTTGATTTGTGTGGAAGATCTCTTTGTGATGTACCTCGCAAAATCACAATCAAAGAAAACAGGTCAAGTTAGTGCTCAAATAAAAATCAAGAAAGATAAGATTAATGCATAAATTGCACGTTGCTCCGCGGAAACGGTGCCAAAATGTTGATGGGCTATTGAGGAGTTTTAAGGAGTAATCATTGTAGCAAAGCCTCAATCACTCGAAAATAATTAAATTTATAACTCAGAATCTAAAATGGAGTCCGAGGTCCATCACAGGGAGCAAATATGGAATTCACAACACTAATCTTGTATTGAAATGAATGAGAACAATAAATAGATGCCATAGAAGATATTCAATGAATCAAATACTCAAAAATATATTCAATAAAGAGCAAAAGTATCTCAAACACTCATTGGGATAAAAAGAAATCAAGATGATAAAAGAATGGTGATTTAAATCATCATATATGTTCCCATTTTAAGCACATCCCAACCATTAGATTATTTTAAATGAATGCATAATGGTCATGAGCCACTCAAGTTCCAAGTGATATCATAGTATCAAATGCCAATGACATATCAGATGAAGGCTTTCTCTTTCAGACGACTTAACAGCACAAGGCTAAGGCTCTCCAAGAGCCTTCTCCTTCTTTTCATCTTCTTCTCAAAGCTTCCTTCTTTTTCAAACCCTTCAAGCATAGCACACAGCCTTCTCTTTAGAGGCTAAGTGTTGCCTCCTTCCTTCAACATAGGGCCAAGCCCTCAAGAGTAAAACCCTCCCCCCTCTCTCTCACAAATCCTTCTTTTCTCCTGTCTCAAAGACCCGTGCTTAGTCAGGTAAATGTCATGTTATCGGGTCTAGAACAGTGTCCAGGCCTACGGGCATGAGTCGCAAGCAAGGAGTGAGCGTAGGCTGGTGTGCGTGGTGGTGAGGGACTCGACCCCTTGTGTTATTGGGCAGAAAGCTCACTTCACAAATTCCACTTAACTACGACACTGGGTCTGTATCCCCACGATGTGGGACTATATGTCCCACTGCTCTTCGCACAATAGCTGCAAAGGAAGTGCCTCTAAATGAAGGTGAAGGAACGGATGTGGTCTCCAATTGAGGACCTGGGAAAGGTCCTGGAAGTTTTCCACAGCACCTGGGCGTATCAGCAAGGATGAACTCGGGCGGGAGACGGTGGATGGAGTCGCAGAAAGAGGTGGTGGCGATGGGCAACCGGCGAAGACCTAAAACACATAGAACAGGCTAAGAGCCCTGGTTAAAAAGCTCAAAGGTTTCACTGGATGATGGCAAAGGTGGTAGTGGCGATTTCGTGATCAATTAGGACATGCGGTGGTCGGGCGCGATCAAGGAAGGAGTGTGATGGAGCTTGAGTTCGGTGGGGCTCTTGGTGATCCAATCCCCTCAATTTCTTAAGGGATTTTGGTGGCAGAGGGATGGAGGAACTTTTGGGAGTCGTGACGTGGCATTTGGTGGTTTGTAGTGGTGTCGAGGAGTCACTGGAGTTTGGCCAGACATGGAGAAGATGGATGGCAAGCGACGGCATCAGTGGTCGAAATAGAGGGAGGAAGATCTAGGGAGGTTAAGGAGGAGAAAAGGGAAAGGATGAGACCTAATTAGTGGAAACAAGGAGAGAGATGGTGCCGGCTGTGATTGGCCAGTGTAGTGGAAGAGGAATTCTCCGGTGGTGGAACGACGAGGAAGAAGAGGGTTTAGAGGGCTTCCACCAGTGTTGCGAGAAGCGGAGGAAGATGAGGAAGGCAATCTCGCTGCCTATGGTATGTGGCAGCGGGCGAGGAAGTTGAGGAAGAAGATGTCACCAGAGATAGTCAAAGGAGGCCGGAGGGATAGGTTTTGATGAGGAAGTGCAGCCAAACCAAGCTAAGGAAGAGCGGAGTGTTGTCTGAATCCTTTTATAGGCCTAAGAGAGGAGTTCCAAGCTTGGAAACAAGCTCACAAACTATGGCTATTTCACACAAATTGGATATCCACATCTTTCATGCATTCGCATGAGAGATTGGGAATGAATCTAGGTTCACGGTCGGGTTCATTTGGAAGGGAATTCCTCAAGGAATCTCCCTTTCAATTTTGGAAGAGTTTGATTGAAAATCGAGAGAGAAATCCTTGCTCAAATATGGACAAAGCTTGATGTGATCACAACAATGGTGGTAGGGACCCATTTGCAAAGAACGATGAGAAAGTTATGGACCTGATTGCAAGGATTTCAAAAGCTAAGGGCATATGTGAGAGAGAAAGAGTCTGACTGGACTAAAATGCAAACTACGTCAAGATGGACTCTGATTGGATCCAAAGTTTGGTGCAAACCTAATTTGGATCTAAGGAATCTGATGGTGAAGTTGGATTTCATTTTTGATGAAATTTGACTGAGCAATTTGCGTAGAAATCCAAATTAGGGAAACTTTCCATTTGAGACTCTATTCTAGGTCAAAATAGGTTCAGATAGTCAAACCATGGTTACCAAACCTTATGGAATATTTTTATATGAATTTTAGAAGGTTTAAATAGATTTTATCCTAACCAAAACCTTAGTAATTTAAGCGGGTCTGAAATTAGGCTTTTGGGTGCTGTATCAATTCTTGAAATGCGCGAAACCCCATTTTTGTCTGTGTGGAACCTCTTATTAGACTTTACTGCTTATTAGACCTTAGATTAACCCCTAGGAAACCTTGTGATTACTCTGCATTCTTGATATGATATTAAAACTATAGAATTAACCCAAATTATATGCATGGTTATGGGGATGGCAGGCGATCCTAGGGCGAATGGAGGGAGAAATCGTGATGGTGAAGGCTAGACGACCTGGAGGTCCAGGGCTTGGAGACGGAAGGAAAGAAGAGGAGCCAAGGATGCTAGAAGATGGGGAGCGAGCATGGGGAGTACAAATAAGGGGAGGCATTGGAGCAACAAGGAGGTTTTGTTTTTCAGATGTCGACGTCAAGGGCACATGGCAGCGGTTTGCCGTCACCCACTCGTATGCCTTGAGTATGGAGGACATGGCCACAAGTGCGATTCTTGTGTGACCAATAGAGGACAGGAGAGGGATGGGTCCAACCTGCATCCAGGAGTAGTAAACTTTAGGATGCCACCACTACCGCCTCCTCCTACCTATGGGGGTCATACGGTGGATGTTGAGGTACCCATGATGGAAGAAATCAAAACCACTAAACTGGTGCTGCGAGGGGCTCTGGTAGGAGAGGTGATGACCGGCACTCCCTCCTTGGACAATATTTTTCAGTTGGTAAGGTCTCTATCTCTATCGACCTATGATTCGAAGGTTACGTTCCTCTACCCCACCCAGTTTGTGCTTTTTGATTTGGGGATGATGGATGTTGAACGTCTGCATTTTTGATCAAGTTCTTCTGATGGATTGATGGTGATTTGGAGATTGATCTCTCCTTTTGATGGATCCTTGCCTAAACGACCACCCCAAAAGACAGGTTCTAGATCAAGAAGGCTGGGGATCAGGGATTTGCCTTTACATCTGAGATTGAAAGAGGTGGTGGCGACCATGATTGTAGGCTTTGCTACTCTAGCTAAAGATGTAGAGGTTGGTTTAATGGAAGGAGATGGCCGGGTTATGAGTGTCATGGTGGATGTCTTCAAAGCAGGTTCTGTCCCAAAAAGGATAATTCTCTGATGTGGGGGGTGCTCACGGCTTTTGGCATTAAGCTTTACAATGGGTGATATTAATGGGGAGAACTATCAAGATAAGTCATCTTATGAGAAGGTGACTAGTGTGGAGGATGTCGTGCATCAGATGGGTAGGATGACCCCTGATGAGGCACCTATGCCCAAGAAGCGTAAGGATCATCATCATCTTGGGGAGGAGGAAGTAATGGAGTTGGCACCAATGGAACCCGCTATGGTGGAGGATGTGGCAGCAACTCAACCTTTGTCAGATTTAGTGGAGGAGAGGATCCTGCAAGAGATTTCAAATACCTCTAGGCAACCCCAATCCAAGTTAAATGCAATGGAAGGTATAAAATTTGGAGCTAGGACAAATACCAAAGGAGGTGTGGGTAGATCTCCTTATAAACTTAGATAGAGAAGACCAACCACGGCTGTGAAAATTGATGAAAACTCAGTGGTTGCTATTATGAAGGTAGGTAGGGCCCAGGATGCAACTAGGGAGGATTCCCTTGGAGGATGATGAGAGTCCTCACAAGGAACATGCGTGGGTTGCACGACAAGAGCTGGAGGGCTTCCCTCTCAAGGTATCTGAGAGAGCGGGAGATTGATTGTGCCATAATTCAAGAAACACACATTGAGAACGAAGAGGGCAGGGTCAAGACTAACTTGAAGAATGCAAGGATGGCTGATCAGGTGGGATCGCTCTATGGTGGAGAAAGGCTTTTCTTCAGTTGCTAGAGGTGCATAAAGCCCGACATTTGGTGACATGTAAGTTCAAAAGATGTCAAGGGGAAGATGTGTATTTCATCACTGGTGTATATGGGCCATGTGTTGCATCAATGAGGCGGGAATTATGGGATGACCGGGTTGCAACCGCAGAACTTATACAAGGGGCTACTTGGTTGGTGGGGGCGAATTTTAACTGTGTGCTGACAGAGAGAGAGAGGCCAAATGGTGCAGTGGATAGTGCATCCCTTGGCTTCCAATTGTTGGTCCAAAATCTGGGCTTAAGTGAATACCCATCTTCTGGTGTTGAGTTTACTTAGAGAAATGGTAGTGGCCTTATGTCAAAGATTGACAAATTTTTTTAAAATGCCAATCTCCTCGAAATGTACCATCTATTAATAGTTTCTGGGTTGGAACGCCCTTTCTTAGACCACACCCCCTGGTTTGGGACAGTGGGGAACAAATTCAGGTCGGCTCCTATTTCAAATTTAAAAGTTCATGGATGCGTGAATTGGGTTTTGTTGAGATGATTGAGGTGTGGTGGAGGGTCAAACGAGTGGAAGGATCAGCTACTGTCAACTTTGCTTCTAAACTAGCTGATTTGCTCAAGATGCTTAAAGAATATGGGGCTGTGATATCTACGTTGAGACAACAAAGACATCCAGAGGCTTTGGAGAAGATCAAGGGCTTGGATATAAAAGAGGCAGCAGGACCTCTGTCTGACCAAGGACTTGATGATAGAAGAATGTGGCAAGGAGTGGTGGCAGAGGATGATTTGAAACAGGAGATGGATTGGAGGGAGATGGCTGAAGGAGGGTGATGCCAACACCAAATATTTTCATCTCACAATTAGTTCTCGTAGAAGGGCGAACATAATCTCTTTCATAGTCAAGAATGGTCAAAGAATCTCCTCTATGCAAGAGATTAGATTGGAAGCCATCAAATATTATAGGGATGCTTCGTGGGCTGTAGCTAGAGGTATGTGGAGGATGACAGTGAGTGATGCACCTAAAGCCTTTGAGGAACAGGCTTCCAGATTGACGGATACCATAACTAAGAAAGAAACTGTGGACGCCATAAAAGAGCTAAACAGTGAGGGCTCCCCTGGGCCTGATGGCATCCAAGTTTTCTTTTACAAGGAACTATGGATCTTGGTCGATAGTGAGGTGATGGAGGTCATCAAGGAATTTGAGAGGGAATTCGAGCTTTGATAAGATCAACCGGTCCTTTCTTTTTTTGCTGCCGAAGGTCTAAGGAGCAAAGAGTTTCTCTAATTTCAGGCCTATGCAGTGTTAAACTCAATTTATTTGGTGGTGAGTGATCGGACGTTTTCACTTGCAAGAATACTATATCAGAATACTATGTTGTTGTAATGTGTAGATCATGGTGGAAAATCCCAAAAAAAAATATTTCAATAAAACTAATCACGAAGAGTTAGGTCGTATCCACAAGAAGGAACAGATGCAATAAATCCATGATTATTTTTCCTAGTATGCATCTAATTGAGTGCGAGATCCATGCTCAAATTCGATGTGAAATGCGACAAAAAGAAGAAGACACACAATAATTTCAGAATGCGAGGCTATATACGTAATTTTCCTTTCCTGAAATAAATCACAATGGCATATAATGTAATTAAATTCCAAGATATGGTTCTTCCTCCTTTAAGTTTGTTGACATTTCATGTATTTATATAGAGACCAAAGCCAACATATAAGGATATGAATGCATGGGGGAAATACTTTGAAACTTGAGGGCAAGCATGCAATAGTCACTCAACTAAATTTATCCATCAAATATCTCAATAGTTCTTATGACAATGGCATCTTTGGTAAAAACAAATAGGGCATCTACTGTTAAGAAATAGGGGATGGATTGCCCTTGTGCCCACGCCAACGAGGAAGCACGGTTGGGCATATAAAGCTCTGTGAAGGTTGAGGACGTGAAGGGCGTTCCAATGGTGGTGGTCCCACGTCGAGAGGTGGCCGAAGTTCACCGAACGAGGAGATGGAGGTAGTCGGCAAAAGGTTTCTTTGCGCGTGCGCGTGGACTACCGTTGGAGTTTTTGATGATGTGGCAGCGCTCGTGGAGTCAAGGTGAGTGCAGTGGAGTCAACGGCGCATCGAACGGATGGCTGTGGTGACGGCTGCGTGGAGGTGTTCACGATGGTCAATGGGTTCTTCTCTGTTGGCGAAGCTTGAAGAAGGAGGAGAAGAGAGGGTGCAACCGGCTGCTTGCTGGAGATGGAGGAAGGCCGCAGGGAGGTCATGTGGTCGTTCTCTTTGCACGGTTGGCTGCTACTATGGGCACATGAGGGGCTGCGCGTGGGGGTGAGGGGCTACGTGCGAGGGTCAGCTGCTGCTACGGGTGCATGAGGGGCTGCGTGCGAGAGGGGTTGGTGTTGCGCACTATGGTTGGCTACGGTGAGAGGGCGGTGAGAGGGCCACAGTGTAGGCTCTGCTTCATGGTGCGCATAGGGTCCACGGTGGTGCGGTTGGAGGTGATCCTCGTCCACAGAAGTCCCATAGCTCTTATCCCTTACCAGATCCACAACCTCCGCCTCGCCCTTCGCATGCGCAACTGCTGGATTTGAATGCCGATGGAGGGAGCAGGGGTGGGAGGTGGACAATTATGGGCATATCCTTCTTCAAATACTAATTATGTCCATCCACCTATTATACTTTTATTTTTTGCATGCACATATCAAATAAGAAGTATAAATGTATGTATTAGAATGCAAAGCAGATACAAAATATTCATAAGCTAAGATTAATTACTTCTTAGCTTAGGTCATTAAACTATAAGGAAATGTATTCCATTTGTACTTAAGCCAAATAAATGTCCAATAAATTGGAATTATCAGTGAGCAAAATACTAGCAAATAGGTTGAGGTTGGTCTTGCAGAATCTAATTTATCCTGTTCAATCGGCATTCCTCCCTAATAGATCCTTGCAGGAATCATTTATTATGGCTCAGGAGATGGTGTGTGGATAGCACAGAAGGGAATGTAAAGCTTTTATGTGGAAAGTTGATTTCTGGAAGGCTTATGACTCTATTTCATGGCTGTATCTCTGGGAGGACTTTAAGAGGAGAGGGTTCCCATCCTTGTGGATCCAATGGATGAAATGCTGTATCACAACCTCTTCTTTCGTTCCTTTGATCAATGGCAAACCATGTGGGGCATGGATTCAACCACAATGTGGTGTTAGGAAAGGATGCCCATTAGCCTCTCTAGTCTTCAACCTTGCTGTGGATGGACTGGCTAGGTATGCCTGTAAACTAGCTGAGGCTGGTGTCATCAGAGGATACTCACTGTCTAACATAAGACCCATGGCCCCTGTAATCCAATACACAGATGACACTGTATTTTTTGTTGAGGGGACAACTGCTGCAGCCCAAGCATTAGGACATATGGTGAACATCTTTGGGGATCTATCTGGTCTGAGATTAAACAAGGAGAAATCAACCCTAATATGTTTTGGCATGAATGAGTAGGAGCAATATGCACTGTCAGCCACGTTGGGAACTCCTCTATTAAATCTGCCAATCAAATATTTGGGGCTATCATTGAGATATTCAAAGCTGCAGAAGAGTGATTGGAATACCCTCTTTGACAAGATTTCTGTTAAGTTGGAAGGATGGAACAGTAAGTTCCTATCTAAGGGTGGAAGGTTAATCTTGTCAAATTCTATTATCACTTCCATTCTGATTTTCTACTTTTCCCTTTTCAAAGCTCCGAAATCCACTTGGAAATGGTTGGATTTGATGCGAAAGAAATTATTTTGGAAAGGTGAGAGACATGAGGGTACGTTCATGCAGCCATTGAAATGGGAACATCTGTGTCACCCCAAGGAAGAAGGTGGACTGGGGTTTAAAGCACTTAAAGAATTTAATGAAGCCTTATTGATTAAATGGGCTATCAAAATTCTAAATGGGGAGGAAAGGTTATCGACCGAACTTATTAATGATGGCTATGGTTGCTCCAACAGTGCTCTGAACAGATTATACCCCTCCAAACCCTCCCCATGTTGGCATTCTATCACTCAAGCTATCAGAGATAATTGGCACTTATTACAGCCGGTTATTGGAGATGGCAAGCACTTCAATTTCTGGAAAGAGCAGTGGACGTTGTCGGGCACCTTGCAGGAGGCTTATCCGAGGGTCTACTCAGCTTCTACTGATAAGGATGGTGTTTAGATCGCTAGATCAGTATTTAAAAGTGTCGCATTGTTGTACAGCCGAAAAAGCATTTAAAACAAATATAATTTTATTACTCAAATTTAAAGTCCGAGGTCGAACATAGGAAGCAAATGAAATTCACGCACTAAGCTCAATAATAAATGCAAATTAAACACATAATACTACTCAAAATTTAATTAAGAATGTAAAGCATGAGTATATGAAGAATAAGAATAATTGTAGCTAAAAATAATAAAGAACTTATGAAAAATTGGATGTCTTATTACAAAATCAGACGTCTTAAAAGTGATGTGCTACAGTGTTTTCTTTTCCTTAGATTTCTTTCTCTGATTTTTCTTACCTTCTGTCTTAAGCTTCTTCTTCTTCAGCTTCTTCTTCTTTCTTCTCTTTCTTTGACTTCAGCCTTTTCTTCTTCTTTCTCTGTCGTTGGCTCCTTCTTCTCTTTGTCTTCTCTTTCCTTTGCCTTCTCTGTCTTCTTTCTCTTCCTTGGCTTCTTCTTCCTTCCTTCTTTGGCTTCTTCCTTTACCTTGCAAACCTCAGCTTCTACCTTCTTTCTTCTTTCTCTTCCTTGGTTTCTTCCTTCTTCTCTGGCCTTTCTCCTTCCTTCTTCTTCTTCCTACCTTGGCTTCTTCTTTAGCCTTCTCTTCCTTAGCTTCTTCTTCCTTCCTTCTTTCTTCTTCTCTATATTTGGCTAACTGTGGAGCAAAGCTTTCCAAGGCAAAACCCCCCTTCCCCTGTGTAGCGTTCCTCTCTTTCTCTCTTCTCTATTTCGATTTGCTCTCCCAGAGCCACAACCAGTTTAGGTAATCAGACCTAACGGAGACCCGGGTCCAGGCTCACCGACGTGCGTGGTAAGCGAGGAGTGATTCGGTCGGGTAAACGGGTCGTGGCCAAGTCCGTGTGGGCATGACGTGGTCTCGTGCGTGTGTGTTAAGAGGTGTCGTTATAGTTGCACTTGATACGTCGGTTTTAAAAGAAGTAAACGGAGGTGAGTCCGAGTGTCGGTCTCAGGGAGGCGTGGAAATCGGATTTTGTTTACCACTTGTTGTCACGAAAAAGGCGAAGTTTTGCTTGCGAAAGAGACGGTTTTGAAAAGCGAGAGATAGAGAGAGTTTAGGGTTAGAAAGCTCTTGGTTTTGATCATGCACTTTAAGCAGAAATTAAAATGGCAACTAAATGGAAAATAATTTCATTAAACATGAATTCATAGTTCATGGTTTACAACATTAAATACATGCTTCAACAAAAGTAAATGAAAGCTTAAAAGAGAGAGAGAGAGAGGTAGAGAGAGAGTGGAGAGCGACGAGGCAGCCACGGCGGTGGAGGAGGCTCCATCGGCGGCTCGTCGTCTCCGGCGATTACAAGAGTGCATAAAGCTAGCTAGGAGAGGAGTGGAGTAGTTGCAAGTGGGAGAGTATGCCTTGAATGGTGGTAGAAGGGGGTTTAAATAGAGTTAAGGGCTTCCTAAAAGAAGAATGTGCTTTAGCGACATCCAGAACGTCGCTAAAATCGCTTCCAGATACGTAGGTGAAGCCCTCCTGCCGCCGGTCAGCTGCTCGCCCCGCTCTCTCTCCATGCGCGATCCGTGGACGTTGAACGAGAGCCGTCCGATCGAAGATCGGACGGCTGAGATCCTCCTACGCCCGCGCTGAGATCGCACCTCAGGCGCGCGTGCGCGCACGCGTTTCCGCCCGGCGTGCGCGCGCGCGCGAGCGCTCGGGAGCTGTCATCGCGCCGCGTGGTGTGATCCTGGCCGCCCGCTGCTGATCGGGCGGCCCAATTTTGCCGCGCCCTTCGCTCGCGCTTGATTTCTGCTCCGCGCGATTCGAACGCGTGTCGCTGCGATGTGGGCATGCGCGCTAGCCGTTGCGCCACGCCCGAGCTTTGTCACGGTGACCGCGGACGAGCGCGCGGATCTCGGCCGTTCGATCGAAGATCAACGGCCGAGATTCGTCCTTGGCTGGCTTGAGGGCGTGCGAGCGGTGGGGGCGGGGTATTTGTTCGATTGGTAGCTTTCTCCCTACGTTCATTTTACTTGGGGTCAACACAAGGATTTTCCAGTGTATATCTCCCTGGCTTGTACTACTTCCCCGCTTCGTCCTTAGGTGTTTTGGTCTTTTTTGTGCAATTATTGAGCTGGGCTCTGGACAACCGACCAATGGACTGTTACCCACGATCACTTGCCAGCCATACTTGTGCGGTGAAGTGTGGTTTATTTTCTTTTCTTCTCTTTTTTTTTTTTCTTTTTTTCGTAGGTGGCTTCCTTAATCTCAAATGTACCTAGAGGCAGCGAAAAAGAAATGGCCTGTGGCTGGGTTCTGGACAACCTACCAATGGGCAGTTACCCACGACAACTTGCCAGCCATACCACCCTAGAGAGTTCATTAGCTACCCAATTTCTGTCAAAATCTCCGAGAAGTGAGTCTGTGCAAAAATGTGTGTAGATGCTTAGACTCAAAGTTTTCCTGAGTTAGAGGGTGAGTTGATAAGTCGTATACTTATTACCTTATTTATTAGGTGGATTAGAATAGCTTAAAGTTGCAAGGATTCGCCGCTAAATCCATATTTCAACGAACACCAGGGCTGATTAAGCCTGAAGGCCTCAAAAGTCTAAGTGTTTAAGTTCTTTTTGTATTATTTCCCACTATTGACAAGTTTCTAATGCCTAAGTTTTTCTTCCTAAATTCAATTTTTTTTTTAATCAATTAATTTATTCATTCAGACTGATTAATTAATCTCAGAATTATGCAATTTACCATCCCCCCCATGCTTAAGTTGGACAATGTCCTCATTGGCAGATGCATGGATGCAGAAGGGTTCAAAAAGATAGTACCTGAGTGACGTAAACTACCAGATCAGTCTGAATCTGCTGGGTTGCCTCCCAGGAAGCGCTGAGTTTAACACCTCCAGCTGGGCGGTGCACAAATAGGAATGGTTTGGGTCAAGGAGATATGTTCAAAATTAATCAGACCCAAAATCAGAAGTCCACAGATGCAAATAAGGTTGTGGTGGAGTCCCATTCCTAAGGGGTGGGAATTATGTATCATGCATGCCCGTGTCAGAACCTCTCTTAGTTTGTAGGCATGAAAACAAGTTGTTGTGGATGAACGCACCCCAATTATGACACGCCAGACACTAAAGATGTAGGTTTTATATTCAGCTTGTGTCCCCATAAAATTGTAATCCATCGAAAATGTATCAATTCCAGTGCATTCGGGTTGCGGGATTCTTATTCTGGTAGGGCAGGTAACAAAGTCCAGAGTTTCATACTGAGCCCTACAACCAAGCATGAGGCCTCTCTCCAAAGACGAATCCATCTCTCCCGCAACTATGGTTTCATTGCTCATTTCCTCCAAGCCCTTGATCTCAAGAATATTTTCTTCAACCTCCTCTGTATCAAATTCATTGTTTTGGATTACATTAGAGGTAGGGTCAATTTCATCCTCTAGATCATATTCTTTCTCTCGGCCCTCCTCCAAATTTGTGATGGGGATTCTAACCGATTCATAATCAATTTCTTTGAAATTGTAACTCCATTCTTCATCTCCGATGTTGGCTGCTACTCCCATCGGATTACTTGTCTTGGGCCGATTAGATTCAGATTCCAAGGCCTCTCCCCTCACCTTCTCAGTTTCCTCCTGATGTTTCTTCTCAATGCTCCCCAAATTGTGTTCCAAGGAATCCTTATTGTCCTTATCCACTGAGCTGTCCAACTCCTGAGGGTTATCAATGGTGGACTGAACCAAATCAGGATGACTGGGTGTAGTCCAATTGACCATGGTAGGTCCTTGCTTTATGAATTCCATGAATGGCGTTGTGTGCAACAGCTTTCTTTGGCCTTCTTCCCCCAATTGTTGGAACAACTCCAACATGGCATGTTGCCCTTTAACCAATTCTTGATTCTGTCTATGTAGTTCTAACTGGAGGTTATCAAGAATTGACATGGTGTCATTTGGTGTCCTTTGGATTTCCTCCTTGAAATCCAGGTTAAGAGAGTATGGTTGAGGTTGTGGATCAGAATCCATATTGGTGCTTAGGTTCCTGGGTGGGTCCTCTATTCTATCATGTTCAGGGTCCAGTTCTTCAAGAGGAACCATTCTCTGTTTGGTCCTACTCCAGAATAGTTGAGGTTCTAAGTCCTCCTCCCAGTCAGATTCTTCATCAGGGGACCAAATCAAAGGTTGATGATCCTGGGCTTGCCTAGATTTCTGATCATTTTCTGATTTCCATTTGTCTAGAACTCCTTCTAATCCAAAGGTCAAGTAGGCAAGGTTGTTGAATTCAGATGACCTTTCTTGGTTATTATCCTGAGATGGGTAGGGTTCTTGGTGTTCTCCTAAAGTGTAGGTCCTATCACAGTAGAGCGGGTCGGACCTAAATGAGGAGGCATCATGAGGACAATCGAGATATGGAGCCCCATGATTTGAATCGTACCCTTGGGTGGCTATGTTGGTTGTATTCCAATAAGAGGTTGGTGCGGTTTGGTCATAGTTGGGCCAAGCGGGATATTCAAGGTTGTACCCCCAACTTGGTGGTTGGTTAGCCCAAGTAGGCTGTGGGTAGGGTCCACTTGGGTTAGCATACAAATCCTGTTGGGGGTAGTTTGGGTAAGATGGATAGGCATTGAAATCCATGGTTTGGAAGAAATGGAGGGATGTGGGAAGAACAGATGCGAGAGAGTTGTGTCCTCAACCAAGCAAACAAGCCTAGTCCTTATGGTGTATTCCTTAGGAGACCTAGAAATCTCACAAAGGTTGATTAAGTCCGTAAGCATTGGACTCCCCTTCCCAAGGCTAATCTGGCCAGGTTGATTACAAAGGGATTGCAGGGAAGGTTCTTCCTTTGGCTTATGCCTCCGGTTCCATAGACCCCACAACCGCGGTCGTTTGACACTGCCCCACAGCCTAGTCACCAGATTCTACCAAGGGAATGAAAGCCAAGTGCCTAACAAACAAAACCTCACCTTTTGAGACTTAACTCAGTCCTGCCTAGGGCACGTCTACTCAGTTTTAGAGGGTTAGGATAGTGCTTGTGCTTAGGGTGATGTGATGAGGCGTTGATTGGGGTGGTGCCTCTTAATTTTCCACTTTCAAAGTGTGTGCTTCTAGCAAAACATGGTTTTCAAGCAAGGATTTGTTAGGATGTGGTGTCTTTTAGTGTTTCGTCCTTACTTTATTATTTTTTAGTGTTGACATGTCTTAATGTTTTCAAACAAGTTTCAGTGGGCACGTCAAGTTCTGCACACAATTTGATGAAAGTAGATTTCCTTTTTATTTTGTAGAGGCTCTAAAACCCTAGTGTGCTCATCCTAAAGATTGTGCAGCTTCTATTAGATGATTTAGTTTTTAGGGTTGAGTGGTGCTGCCCAGGTCAACTCACAGTGGCTTCGCAAACACCACTCAAGAGAAAAAGAAAAGAACACTCCAAGAATTTATTCAGCATATTAGAGTGTACATTTTTTTGTAGGGTGATGTGTTAAGAATGTGGGTCAAGTAATCATTCACCACGCCAATTTTTTTCAGTTTTTATGATTTTTTTTTTAGCTTTTTCACGCAAGAAAATAATGAGAGAGAGGGTACTCACTATCGGTCCTCGAGGTGCCTACTCCCTCGCTACCGTCGTGGAATGCGTCGCTTCGCCGTCCATGCGCCGAATTCCTGCAACCGTCAAGTAAAAAGGAAAATAGGGCATTAGATGATATGAGAATGAAGGTGGAATGGAGGTGATAAAACAAATCCATTGCCTCCCCGGCAACGGTGCCAAAAACTGACGTGGTCTCATGGTGCGTGTGTTAAGAGGTGTCGTTATAGTTGCACTTGATACGTCGGTTTTAAAAGAAGTAAACGGAGGTGAGTCCGAGTGTCGGTCTCAGGGAGGCATGGAAATCAGATTTTGTTTACCACTTGTTGTCACGAAAAAGGCGGAGTTTTGCTTGCGAAAGAGACGGTTTTGAAAAGCGAGAGATAGAGAGAGTTTAGGATTAGAAAGCTCTTGGTTTTGATCATGCACTTTAAGCAGAAATTAAAATGGCAACTAAATGGAAAATAATTTCATTAAACATGCATTCATAGTTCATGGTTTACAACATTAAATACATGCTTCAACAAAAGTAAATGAAAGCTTAAAAGAGAGAGAGAGAGAGAGGTAGAGAGAGAATGGAGAGCGACGAGGCAGCCACGGCGGTGGAGGAGGCTCCATCGGCGGCTCGTCATCTCCGGCGATTACAAGAGTGCCTAAAGCTAGCTAGGAGAGGAGTGGAGTAGTTGCAAGTGGGAGAGTATGCCTTGAATGGTGGTAGAAGGGGGTTTAAATAGAGTTAAGGGCTTCCTAAAAGAAGAATGTGCTTTAGCGACATCCAGAACGTCGCTAAAACCGCTTCCAGATACGTCGGTGAAGCCCTCCTGCCGCTGGTCAGCTGCCCGCCCCGCTCTCTCTCCATGCACGATCCGTGGATGTTGAACGAGAGCCGTCCGATCGAAGATCGGACGGCTGAGATCCTCCTGCGACCGCGCTGAGATTACGCCTCAAGCGCGCGTGCTCACGCGCGTTTTCGCCCGGCGTGCACGTGAGGGAGCTGTCATCGCGCCGCGTGGCGCGATCCTGGCCGCCCGCTGCTGATCGGGCGGCCCAATTTTGCCACGCCCTTCGCTCGCGCTTGATTTCTACTCCGCGCGATTCGAACGTGCGTCGCTGCGATGCGGGCGTGTGCGCTAGCCGTTGCGCCACGCCTGCACTTTGTTGCGGCGACCGCGGATGAGCGCGCGGATCTCGGCCGTTCGGTCGAATATCAACAGCCGAGATTCGTCCTTGGCTGGCTTGAGGGCGTGCGAGCGGTGGGGGTGGGGCGACGTGGCGCTTTCTGGGCCGTTGATCTCCAAATCAACGGTCAGAATTTCTTGGGCCCATTGTGGGAGCTCCGGATGTCGGATTTGGCCGATCTTGAGTCCATTGGACTCCGTTCGTCGTTCTGAATCCATCCGTGCGGTCCGATTGCTCATCTGGGGCCTGCTTTGATACATGCTTTACACAAATGGCCATTAATGCAGTTTATAAGCAATCTTGGTACTTGATGCATGCAATGCTCCTATTCTACTTTATGTTGTGCCTTTTATTCTAAAGATGGGCCATATTCAACCTAATTGCTACCCCCTTGTGTGGTGTTATCAGGGTAGTGCCGTGAACGAGGCCGTGAGAGGGGGAGAGAGGGACCTCACCCTGTGAGTTGGAGGCGATAAGTCTATGATAGGAATTCAATTTATGCGCACCCGCCTGCTCGTCCAGTTTTGAGGTGGGACTAAATGTCCCACCTCCCTTATGCACGCCACAGTAGCAAATGGTGCTCCCAATTCGCAATGCTGCAAGGGCTAGTAGCTCCAATTGGGAACCTGAGCGCATTCGTGCCCCAAGTCTGCACCACCTGGGACTCACGCCTGGAGCAATAGCACCTGGAGCGCATCAAGCAGCTTCAAGTTCCTTCGTCCATGGCGGCCGGTGTGCTTGAACCTGAAATCATGAGCACGGCCTTTCGACCATGTCAAAATGTCCAGGGAGATTCGCTGAGGCATGACAAGTGCACTGTAGTGGCTGGCATGGCGTGGCGATTGCTGTGGTGGCGGATCTAGGGTTCTCTATGGCCGTGTGAGTGTGTGTGTTCGAGGGTGCTTTTGGGTGGTCGACGGAGAGATTGAAGTAGTGGGAGTTGATTAGTGAGGTGTTGTGGAGGTCGTAGGGTGGTTGGCGAGATGGATGGAGGTGCGGAGCGACAGGGGCACCTCACCGGAAGTATGGCTGGGGGTGGGGAAGGTGATGGTGATCAGTGGCGTCGAGGGGTGTTTTTAAGAAATAAAGAGAAGGAATAGGAGTAGAAGAGAGAGGGAAGCTAACAAGCCTAATCAAAGGATGAAGGGGACAGGGGAGGCATCTAGGCTGGTACGGCCGACATCGGAGACGAAGATCTCTGTAGATGAGGCGGCGGCGAAGACGAGGGTAGAGGCAGCGTTGGACGGTGTTGTGCGAGCAGACAATTAAGAGGAAGATAACCCAACCACTGGTATTGTGGTTGGGAAACGAATGAGTGAGGGAAAAATTGCCAGAGCTTGAGAAGGAGTTGTGGCCGGCGAGGAGAGAAGAATTGAGGGGGAACCGACCCAATTCCAAGCTGGGGAGATGCAGTTGAACTTGGGGCATCTTAAATAGGCCTCTAGGGAAGGATTTGTGCTTGAAAGCCAAGCTTCCAAGCAAGGTATGATGGCCGGAGATGGAAGCTTCAAAAAGACCCAAATCTCTCTTGCGTTCGCATGAGAGATTGGGTACAAATTAGCACTCAGTGATGGGTTCAGACTGGAGGAGATTACTCAAAGAATCTCCCTTCCAATTTTGGGAGGGATTCTCTGAGCAATCAAGGAGAATCCTTCTTCTAAAGTTTGCTAGAGTAGGATTTCCTAAGCTATATTGGTGGAGGGGCCTGTTTGTGAAGATTATAAGAAAACTAGGGGGCTGATTATAAAGGTTTTCGAAAGATAGGGGTAGAAATGTAGTTAGGTTGGACCTATTTGCAAAGTGAGTCAAGATGAGTTCCCCTTAGGTTCAAATTTTGGTACAAACCTAATTTTGACCTAAGGAATCCAATGGTGAAGTTGGAGTTTCGGTTTGACCATGTTTGAATGGGAAATTTATGCAAAAATCCAATTTAGGGCAAATATCTAGCTAAGACCCCATTCTAGGTCAAAATAAGTTCCAATGGCCAAATTGAAAGTTATAAACCCTAGAGAATATTTTTCTATGATTTTTAGAGGGTTTAGGTGAATTTTATCTTGATCAGAACGTTGTTTAATCAAGTAGGTCTGTTTTAGGGTTATAAGAAGTCATTTAATTCCCAGAATTCACACGAACCCTTTTCTATCTGATCAAACCCACTTTTTATCTTGTTAAGACCATTTGACCTGTGTTTAGACCTTGAGAAACCCGTGGTCGCACTGCAATATTAAAATTATAGTTTTACCCCTTGTTTCTTGTTCTTCTTTCAGAAAGGTTATGCAGTGAATTCGGACCTTCAGATGGTTATGTAGGAGCTTTTATTCTTTTCTATGGGTCAAAATGAGATAGTTAGGGCTCATGATGGTGTTCCCATCATACCCCCATGCCTAGCTTTTGCTAGTCCCTTAGCAAAACTTTAAGGTTTTAACTTTGATTCTAGACCATGAGTTCCTTGATGTTCAAAAACTATGATGAGTGCTTTCTTCTGTAGATTAGGTTAGAATGCCAATAGTAGGCCTAGAGGTACTCAAGTACCAACCAAGATCCAGACCTGACCATCTCTAGCCTCAGTCTGCCGCAAAGGTTTTTAAGGCCCACTGACGGAGAGAGTTTCGGTTATTTATATAACACTAGAAGGATATGTCATTGTAATTAATGTGGTGGAAATCTCTCAATCAAAAATTAACATAGACATGAATTTAAACCACAATAAAGGATGTCGTACCCATAGGGAGGAATAGACCAATAAATTCACGAGAAGATGAATATAATGCTCGCAGTCACTTTCGCGACCTTAATGCGAGGAATATGCTATTTTAAATGGAGCTTGTAATATCTTTAAAAGTTCAAGGTTAGTTATGCAATTTTCACGTCAAGAATTAAGCTCCAAAAATATGCATATGATGCATGTGTAACGGCATATCATATAAATTCAACTTGTATGCAAATTTGATTTGAAATTCAATGTAGAATCATGCACATAACACAAGTAACATAATTTTAGGAAAGTCTTAGTGCATCAATGCAATGTGGCCTGAATAAAATATGAATTTATATTTGGCAATGGCATTGAATGTAATTATTAATGGGGAAGAAAATAGAGGGTTTCTCCTCTCTCTTCCTCACATGGGCGGCCGTGCATGGTTGGTGGCGATAGTCGACAGGGAGGTGCACCTCAACGAGGGCTACGCAATGGTGGTAACGCGGCGGCCGGAGGCGGCCGGCAGCGACCGGGTGGAGGAGGATGGCCGTCGGCCTGTTGGAGGAGGAGAACAGTTGCGCTTGGAGAAGATGGCATCGCTGCTGCAGCCCGCGCGGTTGCGTGCTGGGCGCTCGCGCGTGCAAAGCGTTCTGCAGGGAGGCACTGCGCCTGCAGGTGGCTGCTGGCTTAGGTGCCTACGGGCTGTTGCGGCCTGCAAGTTGGCGTGAGGTAGTGCCCGCGGGCATGGGTCCTGCGGGTGCTTGGCATGCTGCCATCTGCGGACACTTGGCGTGGGGCGATGGCGCAGGTGCACGCGGGTGCGCACCTACAGAGGACGTGCAAGGGTGGTGAGTGCCTATGAGGAGAGGTGCAGTGCCTGCGGTGAGTGGTGCAGCACCTACGGTGAAGGGCGCAGGAGGGGGCACACTTGCAGGCGGTGATGGCGTTGGAGAGGGGGAGGGTGCCTGTGGGGAGTGCCTGCAGTGGAGAGGGCGCAGTGCCTACAGAGGGTGCGCAAGGGTAGGTAGAGGGTGGCTTGCTGCTGCAGAGGGCGCGGGTGCGGGTGCGGCGCTCGCTGCTTCCTACTGTGCAGCACCTGCGGGCGCTGGTTGGAGGGAGCGGTGGATGGTGGGTGCGGCACTGAGCGAAGGATTGAAGGGCGCGTTGTGGGCACGCGTGGCAGGCTATGAGGGGGCGGTGATGGCGCGGCGCAGTGCAGGCTGGAAGGGCGTTTGCAGTGGGAGGCTTGGTGGACAGTGCAAGCACGGTTGCACAGGGCATGCGGCCTTCAATGGATATCCCCTCAAGGGGAGGAAGAAGATCCGAAGATCCAGATCCCCATCTCCTTTTCTCCTGTGCAAGTCCCCTCTTAACTCCACTCCCCTGCCCTCAAGGGATTTTCAAAAATCCTTTTCTAATTTTAGCCGGTGGCTGTTGGGGGTGTTGAGGCCACTGAAGATTGGGTGAGGCAGTTGTTGGGGTAAATTTCTTTCAGCCCCTCCTGTTCTTTTCCAACTTTATTCCTACAACAACAAAACATAAAATCATTACATATTAAGTTATAGAATGCGATAAAATAGATGTAAACTTAAATAATGATGCATGCAAACATTCTATAACTTAATGTAGTTATTAACAAACCAAAAAGGTAAGATTAAAGTTAACTGAGGCGTAACAATGGTCCATTAAAATGGACTCATCAAATACCCCCATGCCTAAGATTTGCTAGTCCCTAGCAAAAATGAAAAATAATAAAAGTAATCAGAAGATTTCTTCTTTTTTTATTTTAAAACTTTAGAGATCTAGAGAAATGTGAAGTGATGATAGCATAGGTAACAGATCCATGTGAAAAATCCAATTCGCATTGGTAGTTCGTACTTCACCCTTGGTAAATATTGCTGTCGAGATAGGCAACTACTTCCCTCTGGGATAAAGCAGAAAGTAATCTGTAATTTGACCCTGGCGTTTGGCTTAGGTAGGAGATATCGAGTAGAATAGATTTGTATTTGGTGGCACACACTCATCTGGTGCTACATGCAATCTAGTACTACAGATTCTAGATTTCTAGACTATTAGATAAGTCAACTCAGAGAGAGGCTAAACAACTGCGCTCTCTTGATGATCCTGGGTGCTCACTCTTTTCTTTCCTTTTTTTTTCCGAGATCACAAATCTCGCCAGATTTAGTAATTGTACTCACTGTTTGGTGGCCTCCACACTTCAATTAAAGTCCCAATAACTCTATAACTAAGCTAGAGTCCTCAACCAATATTCGAACAATCAGAAATATTGAAAGGTAGGTATGGGTCATATTTGGTGGAACGTGATTGGTTTTTTGTTGCCTCAGAAACAATGTTACAACGATAACCCTGGACTCTTTTCTTTTTCTCTTTTTTTTTTCTTTTCTCTCTCTCTTTTCTTCTTCTTCTTCCTTTCTTTTTTTTTGTAATATAATTGTTTCTTCTTTTTCTTCTTTCTGTTTCTTCTTTTTCTTCTTTATTAATCAACACAACATGATACAGACTTTTATTTATGAGGCATTATTAGGGATGATGATGGTCAAGAAGATACTGTGTGGCTTATTTGGTGGAAGTGCCTATTCTCGACACCGGGAAGGAATGGATAGGATAGGCATATTTCTGACCTTTGACACTATTACCCTCCTTCAGTCGAGGACTCTATGAAGAACGGTCGTAACCATCCACCATAGTCATAGCTTTATTAAGACTCCATCTCTGTGTATCTGCCTTATTTGTTGACTCTTAGGAATTCACACAAAGTACACTCACAGGAACAGAGAGTGAAAACTACACCTAACTCTGAAGTATCATCATCTAATTATCCAAAACTTAAGAGACCTTGCACTAGACTTAGCACACCAATAATCTCTCTACTTTCTTCTCTCAAATATGAGGTGGATCTACTAGAAGATAGTATGCCTGACTCCCTATTAACTGTCCAAGGGTTTAGTAGACTACAAATGCTTATTGGTTTTCCTCAAGGATCTATTACCAAGTCTACGTGCACGTGAAATAAATGTATTGGATTCTAAACTTAAGAAATAATTCAACAAGAAAAACCTCCAATGACAAAGGTATTCTGCTAGGGACTAACCCATTCAGCTCAAGAAAAGAGAAATTTTTTTTTATATATATGCTAACCTAAATGCATGAATACTTCCTAAAATGCAAATGCACCCCCCATACCTAAATCCTACAATGTCCCCATTATAAAATTAAAACAGGGGGAGAAAAGGAAAGAAATCACCTGATGACGGTGTTATTCAGACCACTGGGTTGCCTCCCAACAAGCGCTGCATTTTCTGTCAGCAGCCAGACTTAGAAGGAACCTATAAGTCTGGTTCCAGACAGAAAGGGTTAGGCCCTAAAAATATGCGTAACAGTGCAGGCCTAGAAAACAGGTAGCCACGGATGTTGGCGAGCTAATGATGCAACATAATTCCAAATGCTCGCCAGAAGATATGCAACGGAGAACCTCGTTGGCTACCTTGGGAGGTCTAGGAATAACAAAAGGAATATGAAAAGGGACCTCCTGAAACGGAATAAGTGGAGGATAACAAGGATCCTCCAGAGCAGGACGAGTTGTAAAAGATATAAACATTATTAGTTCAAACCCTTGAATGGCGAGAGTAAAAGTACAAGCATCAATCCACACTCGCCATTCTACCCGAGGATGTACTGGCCTGATATGTTCTCCAGAAAGAATGTACATGAGCAGAGATCTGAGCCAAGGATCGGTTAGGGAGTATAAGGGTTGTTTGTAGTGTTGGAAGGTAATGGTTAAGTCCAATGAGGGCTTAGTCGGTGTTAGGTCCAATTCCAACAATGTTTCAGATTGTGTATACTCCCTAACAATTGTAGACAACTTTAGGTTACCCTGTCTAACATTAATGATTGGAGTCATATTCGAATCAAGGGTAGACTCCAAATTACAACTCTTAGATGGCAGGGTCAAAATGTCAGAATCCTTATCATTAAGCTCATCCCCGGATTCGTTTGGTTCACTCAAATTTTTGTCGAGGTGTATATGTGATTCATTAGGAGTTGGATTAGTATCCTTAATTATTCCTAAAGGAGGATCAGTCTTAATGTTTTGGAGCAAGCCTATATCACTGAATTCGTTATTCTTCTTGGGGTATAAATCCTCAATTGACATGTTTTGTCCCCAAGAGTCTCCCATGGACTTCTCACTATTTTGTTTTCCCTCCTCTAATAGCAACTCCTGTTTTGATGGAGGATGACTCTCAAAAGAAGGGAGGAATCTGGATTTCACCATATTATTTATATCCTCTGAAGGTAAATCCTCAAATAATAAATAATTCCCTTGTGATTCACTCCAGATTTTCAGTCCAGGTTCCTCTATTGGGCCATCCTCATTTTCTGAAATAGACTCTTCATATCCTTGAGATCAGAATTGATCTAATTCATCCTCCATTCCCTTAGGGTCACCTTCATTGGGTGCATTTAAATCCTCAGGATACTGAATAATAGGTGTTGATTCCCTAAGTGGAGAGTCAGGAGTAGGCTCACTAATGGTAGAATGGGATTCCACCAGATAATCAATAGGGGAAGTGATAGGAACAATACAACCTTGACCCGGGTTGGTAGAGGTAAGGAGAATACTGTCATTGGGGTCAAGGTCCTCAAGAGGTACCATCTTCCCTTTCTTTTGACTCCAATAAAGCTCAGGTAGATAATCACTATGATCGTTGTCCTCTAGTGGCCGTGTCTCATAGGGAGAGTCTAAGTGATAGCTACGTAAAACTGGATCCCTATTGTCATTGGGTTCCTCAGAATTATTTGCATGATCATGGTCGTATGGGTAGGGATCAAAATTACTGGGAAGTGTGTAGCTAAGCTATCTTATTTCTTCATTTAACTATTTACTATTCCGCAACATCTCTCCCATGGATTCCATCATTTCCTTTTGTTGTTTTTGCATTTCTATCATAAAAGAGGAGAGGCTACTATTATCAGGTTGGGGAGGATAGTCAATTTCAAGCTCTGGTTGCCTAGGGGTATCAGTCCAACCTCGATACGGAAAATCATGAAGGGTGGGAGGTTTGGGTGTTTGCATGGAAGTAGGGATTTCAGGGTTGGAAAATCCTGCTCCTAGGCTTTGCTCAAAAGTGGGAGTTATCAAGCCAGTACTCCCAGGATAGGAATATGAATGATCCCATGAATTGTCAATGTACCCATCAAAGGATGGATATGCTTGGGGCATGGGATCCTGATTAAAAGATGGGAAGTATTGACTCTGATAATCTAAATGATAAGAGTAAGGGTGATTCATTTCTTTAAGCAAAATAGTTTTAACTCTCTTAGGATTTAAAAGAATTCAGAATACAAGCAGAAACTTCCTAGAGAGTTCTACTGTCAAAGCAAACGCAAATTCAGTGGGATCTATTTTAAGTAGATTGTAGGTCTTAGAATTAAATGTTCAGTTGGTGGCCAAACAAGTTTTGCAAAAAATTATGCTTCCTAGGCCAACCTTCGCTGGTGCCTATAACCTACTCGCAAGGGATGGAAGTCTCGAATCGAGCCTACACACGAGGAACCGAAGTAACTTACTGGATAGGCTTGTTGATTTCCAACTAACTTCCCTTGTGGTGCAAAAGAGGAGAGGTAGAAATTTATCTAGTGACCTTATGTGTGAGGTGCACAGTGTCTCAGGTGTGCAAACATACGATCGTGTTTTGAGTTTTGAAATTTCACAAACAAGATCCTTTTGCACACAATTTTCAGTCACAAATTTTAAAGTCCAACCTCTCAGCAGTCCCAATTTTTAAAGTGACCACTGAATTAATTCAATTCAAGCACTTTAGTGGTCTTAGATTTAGGTTCAATGCAAATGCATGACAGGTAACTGATGCTTAAGAGAAGACGTACCTTACTCTATCTTTCTTCGTGCAATGAATGTATGCAATGCAGGAAAAATAAACTAGATGCTGCTCATTCAGTCCTAGATGGTCGTCCTATAATATGCAGCTTCTAGCATGCAATTCAATTTTTTTCTTTTTAATAATAACAATACGCAAACATACCTAATCTAACTAACTAACAAACATGTAGTTCAAATAATTCAAATAATCCTATAATCTAAATAAATGGGAACACGCTCCTGAAAATACGCTCCGCATACAAGAACAATAAGAAATAAAGAGGCACTAGGAACACGTTCCCAAAAATACCCGACAAGGGTCCAAAAGACAATAATTAAATTCTAATGTCTATCTAAACTAAATCTAAACTAAGCTCTACTGACTAAATCAAAAATAGGCTCCTCCATAAGCCTATGTGCGTGGGATCCCTATTGCTGGCCTCCAGGTGGCGTCAAGGTCCACCAGAAAGATCGTCTCTGCCATGCGCGTCGTTCAAGTTTAATGTCGTCGCTCTTCTACGCCTATCACCGTGTCAGATTCCTCGCACAATAAAAAAAAAATCATCAGATAACTGCGCAACTCAGAATATTCAAAAAAAATAATAACGTGAATCTATTCCGTCTGTTGCCTCCCCAGCAACGGCACCATTCTGACGGAGAGAGTTTCGCTTATTTATGATAACACTAGAAGGATATGTCATTGTAATTAATGTGGTGGAAATCTCTCAATCAAAAATTAACATAGATATGAATTTAAACCACAATAAAGGATGTCATATCCACAGGGAGGAATAGACCAATAAATTCATGAGAAGATGAATATAATGCTCGCAGACACTTTCGCGACCTTAATGCGAGGAATATGCATGCTATTTTAAATGGAGCTTGTAATATCTTTAAAAGTTCAAGGTTAGTTATAGAATTTTCACATCAAGAATTAAGTTCCAAAAATATGCATATGATGCATGTGTAATGGCATATCATATAAATTCAACTTGCATGCAAATTTGATTTGAAATTCAATGTAGAATCATGCGCATAACACAAGTAATGTAATTTTAGGGAAGTCTGAGTGCATTAATGCAATGTGGCCTGAATAAAATTTGAATATATATTTGGCAATGGCATTGAATGTAATTATTAATGGGGAAGAAAATAGAGGATTTCTCCTCTCTCTTCCTCGCGTAGGCAGCCGTGCACGGTTGGTGGCGAGAGTCGACGGGGAGGTGCACCTCGATGAGGGCTACGCAACAGTAGTAACGCAGCGGCCGGAGGTGGCCGGTGGCGACCAGGTGGAGGAGGATGGCCACCGGCCTGTTGGAGGAGGAGGAGAACAGCCACGCTTGGAGAAGATGGCGTTGTTGCTGCAGCCCGTGCGGTTGTGCGCTGGGCGCACACGCGTGCAAAGCGTTCTATAGGGAGGCACCGTGCCTGCAGGCGGCTGCTAGCTTGGGCGCTTGCGGGCTGTTGCGGCCTGCAAGCTGGCATAAGGCAATGCCTGCAGGCGTGGGTCCTACTGGCGCTTGGCATGCTGCCGCTTGCAGGCACTTGGCTTGGGGCGATGGCGCAGGTGCGCGTGGGTGCACGCCTGTAGAGGACACGCAAGGGAGGTGTGTGCCTGCGAGGAGCGGTGCGGCGCCTGCGGTGAGTGGTGCAGCGCCTATGGTGAAGGGCGCTGGAGGGGGCACGCCTGCAGGTAGTAATGGCACTGGAGGGGGGGCGCCTGCGGGGAGCGCCTGCAGTGGAGACGGCGCGGTGCTTGTAGAGGGTGCGCAAGGGCAAGCAGAGGGCGCGGGTGCGGGTGTGACGCTCGCCGCTTCCTACTGTGCAGTGCCTACGGGCGCTGGTTGGAGGGAGCGGTGGATGGTGGGCGTAGCGTTGAGCGTAGGATTGAAGGGCATGGTGTGGGCACGCCAGGCAAGCTGTGAGGGGGTAGTGATGGCATGGCACAGTGCAGGATGGAAGGGCATTTACGGTGGGAGGCTTGGTGCACAGTGCAAGCACGATTGCACAGGGCATGCGGCCTTCAATGGATATCCCCTCAAGGGGGAGGAAGAAGATCCAAAGATCCAGATCCCCCTCTCCTTTTCTCCTGTGCAAGTCCCCTCTTAACTCCACTCCCCTGCCCTCAAGGGAATTTCAAAAATCCTTTTCTAATTTTGGCCGATGGTTGTTGGGCATGTTGAGGTTGCCGGAGATTGGGTGAGGTGGTTGTTGGGGTAAATTTCTTTCACCCCCTCCTGTTCTTTTCCAACTTTATACCTACAACAAAAAAACATAAAATCATTACATATTAAGTTATAGAATGCGATAAAATAGATGAAAACTTAAATAATGATGCATGCAAACATTCGATAACTTAATGTAGTTATTAACAAACCAAAAAGGTAAGATTAAAGTTAACTTAGGCGTAACAATAGTCCACTAAAATGGACTCATCAAATACCCCCATGCCTAAGATTTGCTAGTCCCTAGCAAAAATGAAAAATAATAAAAGTAATCAGAAGATTTCTTCTTTTCTTATTTCAAAACTTTAGAGATCCAGACAAATGTGAAGTGATGATGGCATAGGTAACATATCCACGTGAAAAAGCTAATTCACATTGGGAGTTCATACTTCACCCTTGGTAAATATTGTTGTCGGGATAGGAAACTACTTCCCTCGGGGATAAAGCAAAAGATAATCTGTAATTTGACCCTGGCGTTTGGCTTAGGTAGGAGATATCGAGTAGAATAGATTTGTATTTGGTGGCACACACTCATCTGGTGCTACATGCAATCTAGTACTACAGACTCTAGATTTCTAGACTATTAGATAAGTCAACTCAGAGAGAGGCTAAACAACTGTGCTCTCTTGATGATCCTGGGCACTCACTCTTTTCTTTCTTTTTTTTTTCCGAGATCACAAATCTCGCCAGATTTAGTAATTGTACTCACTGTTTGGTGGCCTCCACACTTCAATTAAAGTCCCAATAACTTTATAACTAAGCTAGAGTCCTCAACCAATATTCGAACGATCAGAAATACTGAAAGGTAGGTATGGGTCATATTTGGTGGAACGTGATTGGTTTTTTGTTGCCTCAGAAATAATGTTACAACGATAACCCTGGACTCTTTTCTTTTTCTCTTTTTTCTTTTCTCTCTCTCTTTTCTTCTTCTTCTTCCTTTCTTTTTTTTTTGTAATATAATTGTTTCTTCTTTTTCTTCTTTATTAATCAACACAACATCATACAAACTTTTATTTATGAGGTATTATTAAGGACGATGATGGTCAAGAGGATACTGTGTGGCTTATTTGGTGGAAGTGTCTATTCTCGACACCAGAAAGGAATGGATAGGATAGGCATATTTCTGACCTTTGACACTATTACCCTCCTTCTGTCAAGGACTCTATGAAGAACGGTTGTAACCATCCGTCATAGTCATAGCTTTATTAAGACTCCATCTCTGTGTATCTGCCTTATTTATGACTCTTAGGAATTCACACAAAGTACGCTCACAGGAACAGAGAATGAAAACTACGCCTAACTCTGAAGTATCATCATCTAATTATCCAAAACTTAAGAGTCCTTGCACTAGACTTAGCGCACCAGTAATCTCTCTACTTTCTTCTCTCAAATATGAGGTGGATCTACTAGAAGATAGTATGCCTGACTCCCTATTAACTGTCCAAGGGTTTAGTAGACTACAAATGCTTATTGGTTTTCCTCAAGGATCCATTACCAAGTCTACGTGCACATGAAATAAATGTATTGGATTCTAAACTTAAGAAATAATTCAACAAGAAAAACCTCCAATGACAAAGGTATTCTACTAGGGACTAACCCATTCAGCTCAAGAAAAGAGAAATTTTTTTTATATATATATGCTAACCTAAATGCATGAATACTTCCTAAAATGCAAATGCACCCCCCATGCCTAAATCTTACAATGTCCCCATTGTAAAATTAAAACAGGAGGAGAAAGGAAAGAAATCACCTGATGATTGTGTTATTCAGACCGCTGGGTTGCCTCCCAACAAGCGCTGCACTTTCTGTCAGCAGCCAGACTTAGAAGGAACCTGTAAGTCTGGTTCCAGACAGAAAGGGTTAGGCCATAAAAATATGCGTAACACTGCAGGCCTAGAAAACAGGTAGCCACGGATGTTGGCGAGCTGATGATGTAACGTAATTCCAAATGCTCACCATAAGATATGAAATGGAGAACCTCGTTGGCTACCTTGGGAGGTCTAGGAATAACAAAAGGAATATGAAAAGGGACCTCCCAAAATAGAATAAGTGGAGGATAACAAGGATCCTCCAGAGCAGGATGGGTTGTAAAAGATATAAACATTATTAGTTCAAACCCTTGAATGACGAGAGTAAAAGTACAAGCACGACGGAGGCATTGATTATATATTTGGCAATGGCATTGAATGTAATTATCAATGGGGAAGAAAACAGAGGATTTCTCCTCTCTCTTCCTCGCGTGGGCGGCCGTGCACGGTTGGTGGTGAGAGTCGATGGGGAGGT
Source organism: Thalassia testudinum (assembly GCA_037157565.1). NCBI lineage: Eukaryota > Viridiplantae > Streptophyta > Magnoliopsida > Alismatales > Hydrocharitaceae > Thalassia > Thalassia testudinum. The sequence goes on from JAZHRO010000044.1 coordinate 234,952, forward strand.
ACACCTCGACGAGGGCTACGCAACAGCGGTAATGCGGCGACCGGAGGTGGCCGGCGGCGATCGGGCGGAGGAGGATGGCCACTGACCTGTTGGAGGAGGAGGAGAACAACAGCGCTTGGAGAAGATGGCGTCGCTGCTACAGCTCGTGTGACTGCACGCTGGGCGCGCACGTGGGCAAAGTGTTCTGTAGGGAGGCACCGCGTCAGCAGGCGACTATTGGCTTGGGCGCCTGTGGGCTGTTGCGGCCTGCGAGCTGGCGTGAGGCAGTGCCTGCGGGCGTGGTGCCGGCGAGCGCTTGGCGTGCTACCGCCTGCGAGCACTTGGCGTGGGGCGATGGTGCAAGTGCACACGGGTGCATGCCTGTAGAGGATGCGTAAGGGCGGTGAGTGCCTACCGGGAGCGATGCAGCGCCTGCGGTGAAGGGCACTGGAGGGGGAGCGCCTGTAGGCAGTGATGGCGCTGGAGAGGGGGGCGCTTGCGGGGAGTGCCTGCAGTGGAGAAGGCGTGGTGCCTGCAGAGGGCACGCAAGGGAAGGTGGAGGGTGGCCTGCTGCTGCAGAGGGCGCTGGTGCGGGTGCAGCGCTCGCTGCTTCCTGCTGTGCAACGCCTGCGGGCGCTGGTTGAAGGGAGTAGTGGACGGTGGGTGCGGCGCTGAGCGTAGGATTGAAGGGCGCAGTGTGGGCACGCCTGGCAGGCTGTGAGGGGGTGGTGATGGCGTGGCGCAGTGCAGGCTGGAAGGGCGTTTGCGATGGGAGGCTTGGTGCATAGTGCAAGCACGGTTGCACAGGGCATGCAGCCTTCAATGGATATCCCCTCAAGGGGGAGGAAGAAGATCTGAAGATCCATATCCCCCTCTCCTTTTCTCCTGTGCAAGTCCCCTCTTAACTCCTCTCCCCCGCCCTCAAGGGAATTTCAAAAATCTTTTCTAATTTTGGCCAGCGGCTGTTGAGGGTGTTGAGGCTGCCAGAGATTGGGTGAGACGGTTGTTGGGGTAAATTTCTTTTACCCCTTCTTGTTCTTTTCCAACTTTATACCTACAACAACAACACATAAAATCATTACATATTAAGTTATAGAATGCGATAAAATAGATGTAAACTTAAATAATGATGCATGCAAACATTCTATAACTTAATGTAGCTATTAACAAACCAAAAAGGTATGATTAAAGTTAACTTAGGCATAACAATAGTCCATTAAAATGGACTCATCACCCACAAGAACTATCCTAAGGTTTGTTGGACTCTACGGTTAAAGCACCTGTCCTTGTAACATATTTTAGCCTTGGTTCAGTTTGCAGTGCATTTTTGTAAGAGGGAGATAGAGGAATTTTCTTTGTTTAGAGAGTTTTCTCTCTCTTTTCTTTTTATTTCTAGCTTCAGATTGGCTTCTCAACAAAGTCTGTATTCGATTCCTAGTCCCCATCATCAATCCTCGAAGGGTCCCTGACAATCGATGCTTCGGGATAGCACTGCCCATGGCAACCCCCAGAACCCTGGTTTTCGAGATTTCGACATAATCCCACCCATGGTGTTCTGTAGGTAAATCCAAACCCTAGCAATCGACATTTCGTGATATTGCCACCCATGGCATCTGAACCAGCGCAGGGTGCTTACATGCCCCCAGTAGGATATGTAGATACCCTAAGAGATAAGCACCGAGGAAACGATATGTTATTGCGCATATTCGAGAGGAATTTCCCACCTCTCCGCATTGGAAACTCGTCTAAATCAACTTGTGTTGATCGGCCACTCCTAATCTAGGCGACTTTTTCAGAACAGTTTAAACGCATTTGCGTGATTTTGATACTTATGCGCACTGAACCAGACTGTGTATGGGTTGGGGTGCTTAGGTTACTGAGCCCCACAAACCAGAGGTCAATTAACGAGGCTGAATACTCCCTAAGCCTTAGACCTATTACTTAAGTTTCGCATTTTCCCTAACCTCTTGAGGACTATCCAGATCTTAAAGGATACTTGAATTTTTAAGCCTAGGAGTATAGCCCAAGATGCCTAAGATCAGCGTTTCTTCTAATCTCTTATGTGTTTCCTTCGCATTTTTTTTTCTTTCATTTTCTTTTTCTTGATATGGTCTAGAACTCAATTAATCCCTTAATTTCTTACTAATAACTCTCTTTTTCTTTTCAACTTGTGCTCCTTTTTTGACATTTTTCACTTTTCCCCGTTTTCTCCTCAAGATTTGTATGGCCTCAAAATTTTTTCTCCCCTCAGAATTTTTTTGTTCTTTTTCAAGTGTTTTTTCATTTTTTTTGTTATTTTTGGGATATGTGATTTTTTTGTGAGAACCCTTCCGAACTTTTCATTTTTGTATGTTTGCACTTTACCACCCCCCCATGCCTAAGTTTTGCAATGTCCTCATTGTAAACAGAGGGTGTGAAACAGGTTTAGGTTTAGGGATTTTAGAACTAGATTATCAGGTGGGCAAATGGGTTGGGAATGGCTATTGCAGACGATTTGAAGCTTTGCCATGTGTACCAGAGGTGGGATCGACTGTTCAAAAACTGAACTCAAGGTGCAATAGACGTAAAGTACAGAAAGATAATCAGAAGGATCTCAGGTTTTTGGAATGACGGGTTGCCTCCCGTTAAGCACTAAATTCACTGCCTTCAGTCGAGCGGGAAATGGTATGGAGATGGAGTGGTCAAATCAGCTGAGTTTTGTAGGACAAGCACCTTGATCAAGAGCCTGGTTGGTCCAACCAGGTGCTTGTTCAAATCAACAGGCAGATGATGCAGCCCAAACCCAATCAATCTGGTGGGTTGATAAGTGTAGATCAAGAGGTGTGGAACCCACCATATATTATGGAGCTCGGAATGATGAGGAAGTGCGAATCCAGGGTTTAGCTGAGTCGAATCAGCCTGTCAAAGTAGGGATCCTCAAAATAATCAGTGGACGATGCGGAAACCCTACAGAAGTGATCAGAGAATGATGGGGTGTGATTTGCGATCTAATCAATGTCCAAAACCCAATAAATATGTGGAGGCGAATCATCTGCAATCGGCTTAGTAAGAGGGAATCAGAATAGAAATTGAGTCTGGTTGTGAGTCAAGGTTGAAAACAGGTTTGGATGGATTTTGTATATGTAGAGGAGGTGGCATCAATAAGAATTTTGTATGAGGGCTCCTCTAAAAAGGAATTAAAGGTGGGTTCATTTAGAGAGTCCTCATAGTAGCCATCAAATTCAAAAGTGAATGCCTGAAGAGTGTTTATAGGATGAAGAAAATCTGGGTTAAGAAAAGATTTGAATTCTGGGCTATAGTCACTCTCAGCACTTTCTGATTTTGATTCTTGAGGATCGAAAAGAAATGATTCCATCTCACTGGAACCTGAATTTAAATCAGTGATCTCAGAATCAGGGACCTCAGAGTCGGAGTCGGAGGATGAATCATGTGAGCTAAGGTTGTAGATTGGTTCGTAGTTGTCAGGAAACAAAGGTTCTCCGAAATCATGGTAAGATTCGAAATCATCGGAGAAATTGCGAGAATCAAGTTCTGAGTTCGATTCGAGATCAGAGGTTCCACCACAAAATAATTCACAAGATGTAGACTCAGCAACCTGACTTGGGTCTAGCCTATTCTTAGATTCTGAGCTTCAAAAGTTGTCCTTATAGGGTCTGGGCTCGAGTTCTATGCCTGTAGGAAAGATCCAATCAAAATCCCACTCTTCCAACTCCTCGGTTTCTGTATCGTAGATTGGCGTGACTTCCAAAAAATTAATCTGCATCTCTGAGGATGTTGGAGAGGGACATTCATCAAACAAAGGCCCAGAATCATAATCCCAATTTAAACTTTAATCTTCATCATACGAGGCCTTGTAATCTTCCCAATAAGTTTTAGATCCAGATTCTAGGCTAGGGATGTGGGTTGAATTACTACAATTTAGGTCAGGATTGCCTTTGAGGGTCACCTTATCAGAATAAGGGGCGGGATTTATACCCTCGAGAGGTTCTGCTTTAATCTCATCATTACAGGAGTCTCGAAATTCTGTGCTTGGTGAACCAGAATTTTAGTTTTCTAGGGCTGGCTCAAAATCGTGTTCTCCTGCAATTGGGACTTCCCAACCTAATTCAAGATCAGGCATGTTATATTCCATCTGGGTTGGGAATCCACAACAACCTTGTGCCTCAAACTCGGGATTTGGGAAGTCATGTTGATCCTCAATATTAGTCCAAGATGTTTCATTAATTGATTGGGGCATGTACGGGTATTTTTTATTAATAACTTGTTTCAACAATCTCATCATTTCTTCCCGTTTTTCAAGATCATCTCGGTGTTTTTCCCAAAGTACAGGATTTGTCATGCATTGGATATATTCAAAGTTATGCAATTTTTCTATCTCAATGTATCCTGTTATGAGAATATCTCGGGTTAATCCCTTTGTTGCTTCTGTGTGGGCATAATTTATGATGAAGGTTATTATTGTTGGTACACTAACCTAAATGTTTTCTACTGGTTTTGAGGTTTTGTACTAAATGTCATAAAATTCAAGGGCATCCTCAATCATTCTATCTCTCATGGATCTTTGTGATTCAGGTTTCTTGAATGGTCTTCCTAAGTAACCAGGATGCATATTTGAATCGGATGGTGGAATTAAGATGTAGAATCAGAATTCAGGTTTGGATCGAAGTGATTTGATCTGACAAAGAATCTCACTGAAGATATGTGTGTGTGCTCTAAAGAGAAGGGATGAGGGATAGGATGTGATGTTGACCCAAGCAAGGCACCCAAAAGATTTTTGGATGACTATAGAGGTTCGGGGCAGATGATATCCTTTAGTCAAAAAGCCGTCAACTTGAGAATTACTTGGCCAGCCAGAGAGGGACAATCCCACAAAGACCCCTACATGGTAGAGTGCCCCCACGGGTTATAGGGCTTCCCCCACCCGACCTCTCTTGTCACTGAGGGTCCAGGTAGACCAGAATGGATAACTTGACCTCTTAAGTTTACCAGTTTTATAGCCTAATTTGTGCCTTTGATTTCACTTGAATTAGTAGTTATTTTGACTTGTGACCTAATTTGGAGGTTGGTTGGCCTACAATGTAGTCCAACTTCACCTGACCTACCCTAAAGATGACAGAATGACTCTAGGTCAAGACCTAGAAATCACCCTGATTTGACTCCCAGGTTATAGGGTCCAAGTATTTTAGGGTTTAAGTGAGTTTAGAGTCTGATTTTAGGGTTTTTCTTGATTAAATCTTTTCAATCAAGGGCTTGGGTAGCACACAAATGCAGGTGGGTTTGTTTCCTTTATGCAGGCAAGTGTGAACTAGCACTCAAAAACCCTAATGTAGAAACCCTAATTTGGCTTTATTTCCAAATCCACTTTGAGTTTTACAAATGTTCTCCTTGGACTTCAAACAAGAAGTGCATAGTCCAAGGAGGTTAAGCGTAATCCTTAATAGGCACAGGAATTTTGGGGTAGAATCTCTAAAATAGAATTGCTTCAACTTCAATAAGATTTGAAAAAAAATTTGCAAATTAGGAAGCTTTGCCTTTGAAATGATAATTACTATGAAAAGAAGGCAGGTGATTCATAATTGATTATTTCCTTTTTGTCTTCCCAACATTCGGAGGTTGATTAGGGAAGAATAGAGAAGTTACCTATCCTGGAGTAGTTGATTTGCGCGGGAGATCTCCTCGTGAAGTGCCTCGCAAAATCACAATAAAGTAGATAGGGCAAGTTAGTGCTCAAATATAATCAAATAATGTAGAGAATAGTGGTGAATTGCACGTTGCTCCCCGGCAACGACACCAAAATGTTTAGATCGCTGGATCGGTATTTAAAAGTGTCGTGTTGTAGTACAGTCGAAAAAGCGTTCAAAATAAATATAATTTTATTACTCGAATTTAAAGTCCGAGGTCGAACACAGGGAGCAAATGGAATTCACGCACTATGCTTAATAATAAATGCAAATTAAACACATAATACTACTCAAAATTTAATTAAGAATGTAAAGCATGAGTATATGGAGAATAAGAATAATTGTAGCTAAAAATAATGAAGAACTTATGAAAAATTGGACGTCTGATTACAAAAATCAGACATTTTAAAGTGATGTGCTACAGTGTTTTCTTTTCCATAGATTTCTTTCTCTGATTTTTCTTGCCTTCTATCTTAAGCTTCTTCTTCTTCAGCTTTTTCTTCCTTCTTTTTCTCTTTCTTTGACTTCAGCATTTTCTTCTTCTTTCTCTGTAGTTGGCTCCTTCTCTATGTCTTCCCTTTCCTTTGCTTTCTCTGTCTTCTTTCTCTTCCTTGGCTTCTTCTTCCTTCCTTCTTTGGCTTCTTCCTTTACCTTGAAAACCTCAACTTCTACCTTCTTCTTTCTTCTTTCTCTTCCTTGGTTTCTTCCTTCTTCAATAAACTTTCTCCTTCCTTCTTCCTCTTCCTTCCTTGGCTTCTTCTTTAGCCTTCTCTTCCTTAGCTTCTTCCTCCTTCCTTCTTTCTTCTTCTCTGTATTTGGCTAAGTGTGGAGTGAAGATTTCCAAGGAAAAACCCCCCTTCCCCAGCGTAGCATTCCTCTCTTTCTCTCTTCTCTATTTATGTTCTCACTCCTAGAGCTACAGCCAGTTCAGGTAATCGGACCTAACGGAGACCCGGGTCCAGGCTCACCGGCGTAGGTGGTGAGCAAGGAGTGAGTCGATTAGGTAAATGGGTCGTGGCCAGGTTCGCGTGGGTAGTGCCACGTATGAGGTCGTGAGAGGGGGAGAGAGGGACCTCACCCCGTGAGTTGGAGGCGATAAGCCTCTGACAGGAATTCAATTTATGCGCACCCGCTTTCTCATCCAGTTCCAAGGTGGGACTAAATGTCCCACCTCCCTTGTGCGCGCCACAGTAGCAGATGGCGCTCCCAATTCACAAGACTACAAGGGCTGGTATCTCCAATTGGGAACCTGAGCGCATTCGTGCCTCAAGTCCACACCACCTGGGACTCACGCTTAGAGCAGCAGCACCTGGAGCGCATCAAGCAGCTTCAAGTTCCTTCGTCCATGGCGGCCGGTGTGCCTGAACCTGAAATCATGAGCACGGCCTTGCGGCCACATCAAAACATCTAGGGAGATTCACCAAGGCATGGTGAGTGTACTACAGTGGCGGGCGTGGCATGGGGATAGCTGTGGTGGCAGATCTAGGGTTCTCTGTGGCCATGTGAGTGGGTGTTTTCGGGGGTGCTTTTGTGTGGTCGACGGAGAGATTGGAGTAGTGGGAGATGATCAGTGAGGTGTTGCGGAGGTCGTAGGGTGGTTGGTGAGGTGGATGGAGGTACAGAGCGACGGGGGCACCTCGCTAGAGGTATGGCCGAAGGTGGAGAAGGTGATGGTGATCAGTGGCATCAAGGGGTGTTTTTGAGAAATAAAGAGAGGGAATGGGAGTAGAAGAGAGAGGGAAGCTAACAAACCTAATCTAAAGACGAAGGGGACAGGGGAGGCATCTGGGCTGGTACAGTTGACGTCGGAGATGATTTCCGTAGATGAGGCGGCATCAGCCGGTGTTACGCGACGCAGATGATTGAGAGGAAGATAACCCAACCATTGCTATTGTGATTGGGCGAAGAATGAGTGAGGGAAGAACCACCGGAGCTTGTGGAGGAGTTGCGGCTGGCGAGGAGAGAAGAATTGGGGGGGGGGACCGACCCAATTCCAAGTTGGGGAGATGCGGTTGAACCTGGGGCATCTTAAATAGGCCTCTGGGGAAGGATTTGTGCTTAGAAGCCAAGCTTCCAAGAAAGGTATGATGGCCAGAGACGGAAGCTTCAAAAATACCCAAATCTCTCATGTGTTCACATGAGAGATTGGGTACAAATTAGGGCTCGTTGATGGGTTCAGACTAGAGGAGATTACTCAGAGAATCTCCCTTCCAATTTTGGGAGGGATTCTCTGAGCAATCAAGGAGAATCCTTCTTCTAAAGTTCGCTGGAGTAGGATTTCCTCCGCTATAATGGTGGAGGGACCTATTTGTGAAGATGATGAGAAAACTAGGGGGCTTATTGTAAAGGTTTTCGAAAGATAAGGGTAGAAATGTAATCAGGTTGGACCTATTTGCAGAGTGAGTCAAGATGAGTTCCCCTTAGGTCCAAATTTTGGTACAAACCTAATTTGGACCTAAGGGATCCAATGGTGAAGTTGTATTTTTGGTTTGACCACGTTTGACTAGGCAATTTGTGCAAAAACCCAATTTAGGGCAAATATCTAGCTGAGACCCTATTCTAGGTCAAAATAAGTTTCAATGGCCAAATTGAAAGTTATAAACCCTAGAGAATATTTTTATATGATTTTTAGAGGATTTAGGTGAATTTTATCCTAATCAAAACCTTGTTTAATCAAGTGGGTCTCTTTTATGGTTACAAGAAGTCATTTAATTCCCAGAATTTACACAAACCCTTTTCTGTCTGTTCCAACCCACTTTTTATCTTGTTATGATCATTTGATCTGTGTTTAGCCCTTGAGAAAACCCATGGTTGGACTGCAATGGTAAAATTGCATTTTTACGCCTTGTTTCTTATTATTCTTTCAGAAAGGTTATGAAGTGAATTACGACCTTCAGTTGATTATATAGGAGCTTTTATTCTCTTCTATGGGTAAAAATAAGTAAGCTAGGGCTCATGATGGTGTTCCCATGAGATGGGGTGGTTAATAACTATTGGTCTGAATCTGGCAGATGTTGTCGGTTGATTAAATCTGAGGCAATCAGGGAGGGGACCAGATTTTGGGAAGAAAAGCAACGCTTGGTTTCAGACCTGCAAACCATCTATCCAAGACCCAGTGTGGAGGATACTTATGCATGGGATGGCATCTATATGACTCAACGTGCCTATGCAAAAATTAGGAGTTCCAACAGTGGTATGGGAGGCGATTATATTGATAAGAAACTATGGTTGTTGAAGGTCCCTCTCAAGGTACAAATCTTTCTTTGGTTATGTAGAAAGGATGGTCTGGTAACAAGAGACCTTAGGCACAGGAGGATGGGGACAGTACTGCATGAGTGCCATCTTTATGGGATGCACACTGACAGTTTGAATCATTTGTTTTCCTCTTGTTTAGTCGCTGACATGATTTGGAGAAAAATGTGCAACGAGGCCCTTCCATCATGGGAATCTTAATGGCATGGTTTTAGGATAACTGGGAAGCCACATTTACGCATGGCAATGACCCTTTGGTGCATGTGGAGGGCGAGGAATGAGAGACTATTTTAGGAGAGACCAGTATGTTGTGTACAAATTGTAAATGAGTGCTGGACCCTCATACATAGATGGATATCTAATTTGTAGGTCTCTTTGTATTTCTTTTTATTATTAATAAATTGCCCTTCTGGATTGCTATCATAGTACGATAGCTTTCCTTTCAGTTTCAAGAAAAACTATAGAATTAACCTTGATTTAATGCACTCTTCTCAGAATGGATATTCAGTGAGTTATGGCTCTTAGGCGATTATGTAGGAGCATTTGTCTCTTGATTCTGATTAATTAAAGCTAGTTATGACTCATGATGATGTTATCATCAGTTCTTACTGTGGGTTGGGTGGGCTTGAGTGTGGACCACGAGAGTCAAGATATGAGGGTTCTTGGTATCCTCCCTGTGTATAGGTCCTATGAGAGTGTTCTAGGAGGAATGGGAACTTATGTTGAGTGTAAGCTTGTGAGGGATAGGAGTTAAGTTATTGATATTTAAGGTTGTATCCTGGATAAGGAAGTCCTAAATCATCTCCCTATCTAGGTTCGGGGTTATCCCAACTAGAAAATGAGTAGTTGTAGGTTGAGTTGGGATAGCAATCATGTTAGGGATAGGTAGGATAGGAGGGATAAGCATCAAAACCCATGATTTGGAAGAATTGGAGGGAAGAGAAGGGCATAGGAGACGGAAGCGCCCACCTTCAAAAACAAGTAGACAAAGAACTAACCCTAAAGTGTGACCCTAAAAACCTAAGACTTAACTACAAGGAATCAAAATGCAATTGAATTAATTTCCTTTTTCGAAGACCAACCGGGATAGGTTGTTTAAGGGGGGATCAAGGTAGAAGTATTCCCGAAGGCTCTCTCCTAGGGGGGTATAACCACCTTGACCGCGGTCATTTGACTTCTGCCCCTCAACCTTAAACACTTAGTTTAGTTAAGGAAATTTATAACCTATCAACCACACTCCAACTCCAAGTAATCAAGCCTCAATTTTTCTAGTCCTTATGGGTCAAATTTCTATCGATTTTAGTTAGGGCACAGGTTGAGTGAATGCACAAGGATGTGATAGGCATTGATTGGGGTGATGCCCTTAATATTCCAATTAAAGTGTGTACAATTGGGTGCAAGGACCCAATGCCAAACCAAGTATTCTTTATCAAGCAAGATTGAGATGAATGGCCAATCCCCTTTGGGTATGTCTCCCTTCTGGATAGTGTACGGGAAAGCATGCCATTTACCTGTTGAGCTTGAACATAGGGCACTCTGGGCTATCCGAAGTGTCAACATAGATTTAGAAAAGGTGGGTAAGGCACAACTTCTCGAATTAAGTAAGCTTGAGGACCTAAGGAATGATGCTTATGACACCTCCCAAGCTTATAAAGAGAGAACTAAGGTCTTGCATGATAAGTACATCCTTAGAAAGACCTTTGAACCCAACCAACAAATCTGGCCTTTCAATTCTAGACTTAAAGCTTTTTCCAGGGAAATTGAAATCTCGTTGGGATAGGCCATACATAATCACTAAAGTGTTTCCACATGGGGCTATGGAGATCAAGAGCCCCTCCCCTTCAGCAACGCCCTTTACCGTCAACGGCCAACGGTTGAAACCGTACATTACTTTGGATGGCCATCTGGTTGACGAGGTCACTATCGAGGAGCCTTACTCCTTTCATTCTCCACCTCAGGTAACATCTTCCCTTGGCTATTTTACTTCCAATGAGGACATTATTTGAACCAGGCATGGGGGGATAGGACTTGAGGCATCTGTTTATAGCATGTCTACATTTGGCATTCATACATGCATATTGCATTCAATGAAAGAAAAAATGAAAAAAAAAATAGCATTTAGGCCATGTTGTTATGCTTAACCAGCTAGGCTCTGCATCTTTTGGAATGAGACCAAGACCCTAGGTTCGCTTAGCTGACTCTAGGTGCCTAATTGTAGGAGCTAGAGTTGAACTACTAACTTTAGAACTTTAGGGTCCGTTTGGACTTAAAAACTCAAGTAGGAGTTAACTTATGGACCATTCCTCAAGAGGTTGAGGAAGGAAAGTTAATGGTTGGGTAGTACTTGGTGTCTTTTTCTACCTTTTGGTTACAACTTTTTGTAACTTAAGCATCCACATCACACACACTTGGTCTTGTGTAAATAGTGATCACCTTAATTCCTTTCTTAAACAAAATTTTCTACTTGGTTCAGACTTAAGAGAAGCTTGTAAACACAACTTGATTGTATATGTTCCTACTACATGAAAGGTGGAGTATATACTCACCTTGATGACGTGATGATAACATGTCACCTCCTCAACGCTTGTCTCTTAGGATATCCATCCTACTCGGGGCATGTAAGCGCATTGTGTGGTTCAGGTACCATGGGTGGCCCTATCTTGAAGTGTCGATTGCCATAGGCCTGAATTCGCTCAAGAAATTCATAGGCAATACTATCTCAAAGTGTTGATTGCTAGGAATTCTTGGGGTCGCTATGGGTGGTACTATCTTGAAGCATCGAAAGCCAAGCACCCTTCAAGGTTCGGTGATGGGGACAATGAATTCGACACAGACCGTGTTGATAACTGATCCAAGGTTAGACTTAGAGGAATCATAAAAAAAATAACATATATATATTACAAAAAAAAAAATCTCTCTTACTCTCTTTATAGGTTGGCAATCATACCAACCTCAAATAAATCAGACCAATGCACATGCACAGATGCTTTAATCTCTGGGACCAATAAACCCTAGGGTAGAGCTACAAATCAGGGAAACCTATGCCTACAACTTGTCCTTAGTTGACCTAATCAGGGAATCCTCTCATATGCCTGGATGTGGAGGACATGGTCATAAGCGCGATTCATGCACAAGGAAGGGTCTGTAGTATGTGAAGAAGAATTTTCCATGCCAGATGGTCCTGGATGCACTGGGACCCCCTCCTCCCCCGGTGCAAGTGGGCCAAATGATTGATGTTGCTCTCATTTGGCCACAGATGAGCTAGTTATGACTCATGATGAGGCTCTCATCAGAAACGAAGAGGCGCCTGCTCCTGAATAAATTACAAAAGTGTTGTAAGTTGTTCGCCTCAGTACCACGAGGTGAGGTCCCTCTCAGCCACACCCGATCTTGTCCGTGACACTGCCTCCGCGGACCTGGCTGACCCGACCCGACCTGCACTCCTCGTTCACTACGCACGCTGGTGTGCTTGGATCTGGGTACTCACCTGACCTGATTACCCGAATACCTATGTGGCTTTAGGAGAGTAGATCCTAAGTGAGAAAGAGAGGAGTGTCACGCTGGTAGGGGGAGGGTTTTGCTACAGGGATCTTTGGTCGACATTTAGCAGATTCTGAAGAAGAAGAGGAGGCCAGGGTTGAAGGCAGAAGCTAAAGAAGAAGAAGAGGCAAAGACAGAGCTAAAGAAGAGAAGGCTCTTGCAAGGTTGAAGGCAGAGAAAGAAGAAGAGGAGGCCAGAGCAGAAGAAAGCCAAGGCAAAAGAAGAAGAAGAGGAAGCCAAAGGAAAAAGAAGAGAAGGACCTCAGAGAAAGCTAAGGACAGAGAGACAAAGACAGAGAAGAAGGAAAGAAGACAAGGAAGAATCAGACACTTTAAGTCATCTGATTCCTTCATTAGACGACAGATTCTAGTTCTCATTGCATATTCATACATTGAGTTATTTGGTGATATTGTAGGAGTATTTGGTGATCTAAATCACCATTTTACTCCATATTTTTGCACATTGCTACTGCTATTATTACAAATTCTTTTAATTCTAAATTGTGATCTTGATTTCTAAATACCAATCTGCTCCCTGTGTTCATCCTCGAAAACCTATTCGAGTAATAAAAATTGTACTTGTTTGAATGCTATTTCGACTATATTACAACGTGACACTTTTTAAACACCGACTTAGCGATTGAACACATATCCATACTGCTAGATGTCAGAATCAACAGGGGGATTTAGAGTGGTACATTTAGTGTATATATGGTCCATGTGCAGCAGCCAGATGAGTGGAACTTTGGGAGGATCTATCAGCAATTCATATATGGTTCAAGAGAAGCTTTGGCTCATAGGTGGAGATTTCAAGTGCTCCTTGTTAGGTGGAGACAGACCTAGTGGTAATGTAGATGGTACTGTTGCTAGATTTCAGATGGTAGTGCAGAACCTAGGCCTAACTAATTTCCCCATCAGTGGAGTGGAGTTTACTTGGAGAATGGCGATGGCCTCATGTCCAAACTAGATAGATTCTTTAGCAACTCTACCTTATTGGAGAGGTTCCAACTGTCGTCAGTCATGAGTCTAGAGAGGCCATTTTTAGACCATCACCTATAGTTTGGGATAGTGGGGAGAATGTGGATGTTGATTCATATTTCAAATTCAAAAAATCTTGGTTCAAAGAGGATGGTTTCAGGGATATGTTGACAAATTGGTGGAAACACAAGGATGCTACAGGTTCTGCGACCCAAAAATTAGCTTCTAAGCTGACTGCCATACGCACAATGCTAAGGGAATATGGGTAGACTGTAATGGCTATTCTTGAGCAGAGAAGAATGGAGGCCTTGGCAGAAGTCTAGCAACTTGACAAGAAGGAATGCACGGTGGCTCTTAGTGTCCGAGAACAGGAAATGAGGAAATAGTGGCAACAAGTCATTGCAGAGGAGGATTTGATAAAAGAAATGGACTGGCGAGAGAGGTCTAGGCAGCTATAGGTCAAGGAAGGGGATGCCTGTTGAACGCATGAATTGCTACACTAACGTGTTTGGTTTTAAAACCTTATCGTTGTAGCTTGAAAGCGAAGAATTTGTGTTCAACAAATAAAATTTATACCGAAATTGAAATTCTGGGTCGAACATAGGGAGGCTACGTCGATCTATATTCGCAATTATATTTTTTTTAGAATTTTTCTTGAAAAGCGAGGCGATGTAATTATAATGAAGCTATCAGACTAAAGGGAAGAGAGATAGAAAGAGAAAAAGAGAGAGAGAGAGAAAACATGCATTCAATATTTCAAAATGTTTATACAATCAAACCAAATAAGAATTACACTAGAAAGCGGGAAATCAGCTACACTAGAAAGCAGGAAAATTCTACACTATAAAGCTGTCAAGAAGAATGGGAGAGAGAAGTTTCCTCCTCGACGATCGCTTGGAGGACGAGCCGGACGAGACGACGCCTGGACGAAGGAGAATGGAGCAGGATGAAGCAAAAGAACGGGAATGGGGCAGCACGTCGTCGTCGTCGTGGGATCCACTTCCGAACGGGGATGAAAATTTGGACTTCATCTCGCGAGGAGCATCCCGGGTGTGGGACAAGCTTCTCTTTAGCTTTGGAGAGGTAGAGAAGAGAAGGAAGGGATGAGAATTTCGAGTGGAGGGGGTCTCCTTTTGTAGTTGCAAGGAGTGGGGGAAAATTGGTCATTACATCTTTAAAACATTAAATAAGGGGTCTTTAGTGACGGATAAAATCGTCGCTAAAGCCCCATCATGGGCGTAGTGGGCGTTGAACGCGCGGCTGCTGGCTTCCACGCACGCCTAACACTTGCCACACGTCCAGATGATTTCAGTCGTCTGATCGCGAGATCGGATGGCTTAAATCGCGCCTTCGCCCACCTCGCTGCGTGCCTGCCCGCGTTCGATGGCGCATCCTCGCCTCGCGTGAAATAGCGCGTGGGCACTATTGGATGATTTGAGCCGCCCACAGCCGATCGGGCGGTCACCTTTAATCGCGCGCGCCCGTAGATCATGAGTCGAACCCGCGTCTTGTGAACGCGCAACGCCTCGCAACCGCTGTGCTACGCGAAGGAATGTGTCGCGCGAACGATTTGAGGCGCATGCGTCCACAGCCGTTGGATCAAGATCCAACGATGGAGAAGGGCGGATGTGGGGGCTTCAGCGGTTGTGTGTGGGCGATTGGGCGGCTGAGATGGCACCACATGGCACCATCTTGGCCGTCCATCTTCTAGATGATGTAGATGGTGCCACGGGTGTCGGATTGACTCGATTTTTGTGTCATTAGGCTGCAATCGTCAATCCGAATCCATCCGTGTAGTCGGATTTGTCGTTTGAAGTGTGGATTTACACCATCTTGGCTCTTGATCTTCTAGGGTTCCCCAGTCACTATCTGATGCTATAGATGCCTGATTATTGCGATCTTGGAGTCGTTGAACTCCAATCGTCATCCTGATCACATCTATACGGCTGGATCTTCGATCCGAGGCCTCGATAAAAAGTTTGCCCTGTCCAAGCACATAAAAGGAGACAATTAACCTCCATTTTATTCAAACTACTCTAAATGCAAGATGATGCATGTTATGCAATATTTATATCATGCAATGCAATCTTATGCTTAAGAACATGCATAAATAGATATCTTAAGTAGTGTAAATGTGCTTACATCATACCCCCATGCCTATCTTTTGCTAGTCCTGAGCAAAAACTAAATGTATTTATAAAAGAATTAGGTTGGATTATTTGGGCATGAGTTATTTTCAATCATAAAGAAATTGTCTACTTAGGATCTGAACTTTCAAAGACACAACAGTGCCCGAGTATCTGCCAAAATGCAGACCGCCTCAAGCCCTTGCCTTATTCAAAGAAAATTTTCTTTTTCTCTTTTTCCTCTTTTCTAATTTTTTTAGATTTTCAAATTTTAGGGTTTAAGAGTGGCTTT
This sequence comes from Thalassia testudinum, assembly GCA_037157565.1. NCBI lineage: Eukaryota > Viridiplantae > Streptophyta > Magnoliopsida > Alismatales > Hydrocharitaceae > Thalassia > Thalassia testudinum. The sequence continues at coordinate 250,799 of JAZHRO010000044.1, forward strand.
CTATGACCATTCAACTCACCAAAGATTTGATGAGAACCCTAAGTTTTAAGCATCTTATTGTGAATGTGATAGACTCGTTGACCAGTAATTAAAACTGACTTCAGATTTCTACGCCTCTAGGTGACCTAAAAAGAATTCTGCCTAAAGGTGTATCTTTACAACCGGTAGCTTTCTCCCTACTTTTTTTTTTTTGCGGGGTCAACACAAGGGTGAATCCATTGTGTATCTCCCCGATTTATTCTACTTCTTCGCTTCTTCCTAAGTGTTTTGGGAATTTTTAGTGCATTTATTGAGCTGGGTTCTGGACAACCGGTCAATGAGCTGTTATCACCGACAACTTGCCAGCCATACTCGTGCGGGAAGTGTGGTTTATTTCTTTTTTTTTCTTTTCTCCTTTTCATTTTGATTTTTTTTCTTTTTTTTTTTAAGTAGGTGGCTCCCCTCGTCTAAAATTGACCTAAATGCAGCAAAAAGAGAAAGGTCCAGTGACTGGGCTCTGGACAACCTACCTATGGGTTGTTACCCACGATAACTTGCCAGTCATATCACCCTAGAAGGTTCATTAGCTACCCAATTTCCATTAGAATCGTCGAACAATGAGTCAGTGCAAAGAAAGTGTGTAGATGCTTAAAACTCAAAAATTTCCCCAAATCAGAGGGTGGGTTGATAAATCGTGTACTTATCACCCAAACTTATTTATTCCAATTACGATAAAATTAAGATGGCAAGGACTCAAAAGACAAATCCACATTTTAGTGGATACATGGGATAATTAAGTCCAAAGACCTGAAGGGTCTTTGTGTTCAGATCCTAATGTAAAATTTCCTAAGATTGAAAAGCCCTAATGTCCAACTAATCCTTCCTAATTTTGATATTTTTTTTATGTATAAATAAGAAGAGAAAAATAATTTACATGAATTTCACAAAGCTGACCAAATGATTCAAAAATGAATCCACCCCCCCATGCCTAGCTGATGCAATGTCCTCATTGAAAAAGAGACATGAAAGAAAGGGTAGAATATGAAAGATGTCACCTGAATATGAAGCTCGTATCAGCCTTGTATCATATGTACAACTTCTGAGTTTAATGCCGTCAGCTAGGCGAAGTCCAACCAAAGAAGTCACAAAATGGCTAGAGCAATTGTGTCTGAGACGGGTTCTGGAAGAATACGGTCAATAACAGGCTTCAGACATTGACCATTGTCTTTAAATGTGTTACCTGTCTTTGGGTCAGAAATCTGAACGACTCCATTTGGAAAAATCTGGTCAATTATGAATGAGCCATTCCATTTAGATCTAAGTTTGCCAAGAAAGAGTTTAAGTTTAGAATCAAATAACCAAACCTTCCGGTTCAGCTCAAAGCTCTTGCTGGAAATCAGTTGATCATGTAGAGCTTTGGTCCGAGCCTTGTAGATCTTGGCATTCTCATAAGCATCATTTCTAAGCTCCTCCAACTCAGATAGTTGGAGTTTCCTGGTCTTCCCAGCTAAATTCAGATCTAAATTGCATTGTTTGATTGCCCAGAATGCCCTGTGTTCAATCTCTACGGGTAGATAGCATGCCTTTCCATACACCAAACGGAATGGAGACATGCCGATGGGTGTTTTATACGCCGTACGGTAGGCCCAAAGAGCATCCTCAAGCTTTTGAGCCCAATCCTTGTGATCAGGCCTAACCGTTTTCTACAGAATGTTCTTGATCTCTCGATTGGAGATCTCGATTTGTCCATTCGTCTGGGGATGGTAAGGTGTGGAAACTCGGTGATTAACCCCATATTTGGCCAATAAATTCTGGAATTGGGCATTAGTAAAGTGAGTACCACCATCACTGATGATAGCCCTTGGAATCTCGAACCTACTGAAGATATTCTTCTTGACAAAATCGATGACCACCTTGTGGTCATTGGTTCAGGTGGGAATCGCCTCAATCCATTTGGACACATAATCAACAGCAACAAGAATGTACTGATGTCCAAATGAAGGGATAAAGGGTCCCATGAAATCGATGCCCCAAACATCGAAAATTTCGACGGGAAGAATAGGGTTTAAGGGCATCATGTCTCTCTTAGTTATGCTCCCGAGTGCCTGACATCGAGAACATGACCTTGAGAAATCCTGGGCATCCTTGAATAAAGACAGCCAATAGAAGCTAGATTGCAAGATTTTTGCAGTTGTCTTTTTCCCGGAGAAATGTCCACCACACCCAGATTCATGGTAGAACTCGAGTATACTGTTGAATTCATTCTCTGGTATACATCGGCGAATAATCTGATCAGAGCCGATGTGACACAGTTCAGGGTCCTCTCAGAAGTAGTATTTGTCCTCAGATTTGAGTCTATCCCATTGTTGCTTGGTCCAATCCTGGGGGATTTGACCAACGGCCAAATAATTAACAATGTTAGCAAACCATGGGGTGTGGACACCTAAAACTATGAGAATAGTTTCATCCGGAAAAGTGTCAGCAATCGGAATGTCCGGACGAGAGGAATCACCTAGGAGTCTCAACAAATGATCCGCTACCACATTTTGTACCCCAATTTTATCCTTGATTTCAAGATCAAATTCTTGAAGCAGAAGAATCCAACGGATAAGCCAGGGTTTAGCATTCTTTTTGGCCAAGAGATGTCTCAAAGCCAAGTGGTCGGTATAGATGATAACATGAGATCCTAAGAGATAAGCCCTGAATTTTTCCAAAGCGAACACTACAGCTAGTAATTCCTTTTCAGTAACAGTGTAATTCCTCTAGGCTTCATCCAGAGTTTTACTAGCGTAGTAGATGACAGAGGGCTTTCTATCAATTTTCTGACCCAGGATAGCCCCGACCGCGTAATCAGAAGCGCCGGTCATGATCTCAAAAGGGGCTGTTAATGATGGCATGCAATGGTATGGTTGATTGATATAATGATGTGTTGTAGTATGTTGTGATTTGAAACACCATGAGTGTCATTATGGTGAGTTGTATGGAATACCAGTCATTACAATCATTATTATTTACTTATCTAATTTTTACTGGTTTTATTCCAGGTCGTTCACTGGGAGGCAATTTATTGAATTACATCGCTCTTTGATCTCAAAATTATCCTCTAATTCCAAAAAGAAGCTTTACGTCTTATTAAAGAATGAATGAATGTGGACATGGTTTGCCTACTTACTAAGAATTAATTGTAATGCTTGCAAAAACTACTATAAACAAGCACCAAACAATTTATCACTATACTTTAAACTGTCTTTACAAGTTATAGTATTAATACTTACATGAAAGTACACAATAGACTAAGATTACATAGTATCTTAACTTAACTTACTAGTCTGATATCTACAGTGACACATACAACAGTTATAGTGACAGACGTAAGCGTCGCTAGATCCCAGAAAACACTATACAAACCTAAGGAGGGAAACTGGGGTCTGTAGCGACGCTTATGGTGACATTTTATTCTGTTAGTAAATATATGGGTTTATTTATACAAATAATCGGCTATACTACGTATACATATGTATATATATGTTTATATTTTTATTGTATATGTATTTTTACTTACGTATGTACATCGTCTCTCTCTCTTCTCCTTCACACAAATCTTCATCAGATGTTCTTCTTCTATGTTTTCATTCTGCCGTAGTGAGTTTAACATCATGGCTGAGAGGCGATTAACAATCATCATTAACTCTCTTTAAGTAATTAAAAATGTGTTTAATTTGTGGGCACGCTTTTTGAGGGATACACAGCACCTAGAGGGTGGGACCAAACACTACTGAGCGCGCCCTAATTCTCATTAGGCCGCTTAATTACGTTTTTCTTAACTCAGCACAGGGCCTTCTCAGCCCCACGCACACACGCCTCTCCGGGCCCCCGGCCCCACACAAATCATGCTCAGATACTCAATGTATGCTCAGTGTATGTTGTTTCGGGTGCCCGGCACCCGTGACGACTGAACGGCATATAACACGAATTCAATATATATCGCAGCGTGCGATTTGCAGTGCATGATGTGGCGCTATTCGAGCGCCACATCTGCGCTGAAAATCGCGTGCAGCTGTGGGCTGGAAGAGATTTTGGCCCTCAATTCGAGGGCCATAACTTATTTAAAAATAAAAATAAAAATAAATTATGGAAAATAAAGTATTTACATAATACTATATAATTGTTCAATTAATTTGAAATTTTAATTAGATTTACTATATAAATAAATTCACTAAAGTAGCCTATTTTTACACACTGATTTTGGTGTTTTCTTGGTTAATTACTTATAAATTAGTTACTAGATGATCTAATTGACCTCATACAGAGTTAGAATGCATACATAAGTATTTTATACACATTTTTATTATATTTTTCTGAATTAATGTATGTGTTATTTACATTTAAATAGTAGTTTTAATTGTTTTGCTTATAAATTAAGTTAAACTTAATGTAATCAGGTATAAATATACTTGAATTAGCTTAAATTACTTAAAGTATATTAGTCTTAGTATACACATTCAATTTAACTTAATTATAATTCTAAATTACTAATTTAACTAATTTAATTTAACAACTTAGCTCTAAACTTAATAAATTAATTATTTATTATTTATAAAGGATTAAATTAAGATAAAAGATTTTATTTACTTATAATCTTTATACATAGATATATGTACAGTTTTATAGTTTAACTCTCTTAATTATACTGCTCTAGTTAGTTTAATAATACATATAAATTAGTTCAATTTATATATAATTATATAATTATTATATTTATTGTCTAAACTAGATCTAAAACCTAAATTACAGTATTCATTATATTTACATAGTTAAGTATACAGTATATATATATATTTACACTATCTATTTACATATGTAGCCAAATATATAGCTCATGTCAATATAAGTATACTTAATATACAAAGTAATATATATATGTATATATATAGAAATATAAATATTTTTACTTTTGGTCCTTTTGGGTGTTTCTTTTTAAATTTTTCTACTATTGTTACAGGTTTGATAGAAGTAGGAGAGAAGAAGGGAAGAGTTAACTGAGGAGAGAGTCCTCAGTTAAGTTTTCTCTTTTAACTCTTGTTTGGATGGTGATTTCTGACTAAACTAGCTGACAGAATTGAGAAAGAACAGACATGTATGCACCGAAATTAGAACTCAAGTATTGAAACAGGAAAGTTTGTTTACATAAGAAATGAAACACAATCTACTGTCAGCTATGATCAAATTAGAGTCTACAAGGTTTAACACTAGAACCTATCTGTTACAACCTATAATAACTAGACAGTAGCAGCAACAAAACCTTCCAGACTCTACAGCAGGTCAAGTCACTGTCCAAATGGTCTAACTGGTGCTGTAGTTAGTCCATTTGAAATGAAATGTGAGTTGGAAGAGGAAAACATGTAGCTGCAAGATGCAGCACTTTGCTTTGTTTACTGGGATCAGAGTCAAAAAAAATCCAAACTGAAAAGAAAATCTCTGTCAATCCCTAATCTGACAAGGGTTTAATTTCTCACTAAAATCACTAAGTACCCTAATTCAAATGCCAAAAACCCTCATCAAAAACTTAATTTCAAATTAAATCCACGAATATCACTGAATTAACTCTTCCTAATGCTATAGACAGTATGAAGGAAGGATTAATTCAATCAATTAAAGCCCTTAGTTCAAATCCCAGTTTCATGAAACCTTAAGGAGTATTGAGAACTCCTTAGGTTAGGAAATCACCAAACATCCATTAAAAAAAACCTTATGAATGCGAGATCAGACTTCAAATTACCACAGTAATTATCCTTAGATCTGACTTGCATTCAACGCATTCAAGAAATTATCAAATCAGATTTATGTATGGCTCTTCTGAGATGATTTCTGTCACCAGAAATCCTCTCAGATTCCTTGCCAACAAGGAATTCAAATCAACTTCATTCAATTCGTCAGAGCAGGCAGTAAAACCAAAAAGAAAAATCCTTAAAATCCAAATTGAGGAGAAATCTAACAAACTGAAAATTTCGATCCAAAATCAGGGGCTTTTGTGACCAAGAGTGAGGTGAGTGGGAAGCCCCTTAAGTACTTGTTGACGCCAATTTCAGATCTGAGGTTGAAAACCAATCAGATTTGAAATTGGGTCAAAGTGTATGGGTGGAAGATGAGAAAACATGTCATGGAAAATCAGAACTGGACATGAAAATATGGAGAGGGAGATAATTTGAAAACATGGTTCTATGAAGTCTTCCCCTCTGATCTGGAATGATCAGAGGAGGTGAGGGGGGGAATTTAAGCCAATTCTACTACTACATCTACTTTATCCTACGACAAAATTAAACATTAACAATTATATTAATTCTACTCTAAACTACTTAACTACAACTAAAACTAATATGCAGAATTATAAACCTAATCTAACAGGAAGAATGGGACCTATGGGTCCTTAGCCGGTGGCTAAGGAGGAAGAAAGGAGGAAGATGACTCCAGCAGAGGGAAGAGTCTGCTAGTGAGGCTCCAGGGTCGTCCTCAGGTGCTACAAAGTCCTTAACGATGAGGAGGTCGAGAGAAGGTGATGATTTCACAGCCGGTGGCTGTGAAATCAGAGGCTTGATGGGGAGGAGGGACTGGAGTGGACGAATGATCACTAAGAGGTGTAGGAGGGAGCGATCCCTTACGCGCGACACCACTGAGGTGCTTAAGTAGCATGCTCAGTGGCTGAGATCACCGCGCAGGTGAGGATAATCAAGATGCAACCGGCAGCGAGGATGAGAGGGGTGGAGCGCGCGGTGAGCTAAGCAAAAAATCTAACCGTCAGATAAGATCTAGGGAGAGGGGTGATCGCACGCGCCGAATCGTGAGAAACTTCCATTCGAATCTAACCGCAGATCAAGATCATGAAGAGCGATGGACGGCTGAGATTGGCCGTGTTCTTCGCACGCTATAGTGCATGCGAAGAGCAGCAGGCCTCTCTCTACAATAAAGGAAAATTATAGATAGACCCTTGAATGAAGGGGTAGAAGAATTGCGTGCAAGCCCATAAGTGAAAAGAACTACAACCGGAAGGGCCCTGCAGCCTTTCAAAAGGGTCCCTGCGTCTTAAAAGTAGGTCCAAAGGGGAGTTTTTAAGGGCAAGAGTGTAATGCATGAAGGACCTAAGTGTAAACTACCTATTTCATAACCTAAATGATGTCCAATTGCCTTCAAATTTTTATATGTGCTTAATTGAACATTTAAGACATTGATTATACTTCTGATTTGACCTTTCAAACTTATTTGTGTTCAATTGACGCATGGATCATCATTTCTTCTTTGCTTTCAAAATATCTTGTTTTGTGACCTAATTATGAAGTTTTAACACAGAGTAAAAGTTTTAGGTCTTTTTCTTTAATTCCCACACTTAACCTTTTTTATCTGTTAATTTGATGTTGTTTTACTTAGTGCCTAGCTTAACTTCAGCTTTTTAGCCATGATGAGTAGCCACTCATCATACCCCCATGCTTACGTTTTTCTAGTCCCTTAGCAAACAATCTGTTGAAGTGTAAGGCAATTTGAATATCAGCAAGGTAAGTGTGAAGAGATTCTTTTTCTTCTTTCAAAAAGTTTTAAGTGTTTGATGATGATCTTCAGGCTGAAAGATTTTTTTCAATAAACCAACTGTGTTTTGGACATTGTGAGAACCTTATTACTGAGGATAACTTACCAGAACTCGAGGCTTAAATGACATAGACCATCTCTCAACCAACAAGGACTCTTGATATTTAAACCTTAAGTCGAGTTCCAGGACTCAGGGGGTTTTACAGAGACTCAGAATGCTATGAGGTTATGGCTGTGCTTTGTGATAGGTCAGGACTAACCAAGTGAATTCTAAAGCTCACTCCTGGGGTTTCACTTCTTTTTAAGTCCAGGTTGGTCCTAACTTCAGCTCATGTTTTCGGATGACTCTCAAGAATTAATGGATATTCAAACCCAACCCTTATTGTGTTTGTGGCTCAGAGAACTTTTTGGTGGACAAACAGGGTATTTGTTTTGAACCCTGAAAACAATTTTGGTGGAACAAGAGTATTGCTAGATTTTTGGAGAACATACTTGACTTTTTTTTTTTTTTAACAGTATGTCTCCGAAACTTATTTGGTAGAGCGCACTGTATTTGGTGGGTGAATTTTTTTGTGGAAAGAGTTTCTCCTAAACACAAGACTAAAGATTAGGACAAAGAGTCTACCTGCACGCACAGGTAACGACTCCACCTTCCCTAATGAACACAAGGGTTGAAGTTTAGGTTCAAGTGGTCTTTCCTGACATTGTGTAGTGTAAGCCATGGTTACTTAGACTCCTAAGTCAAAGTAAACCAACGAATCCTGTACTGGTGACTCAGGTACAAGAATATGTCCTAAAGTTAGGAGAGACTGTGGTCTATCTTGTCAAGGCTCAAAGTGTATTAAGCCCAAGCTTGTATCAAGCTATTATGGCCCGGCAGGTCAAAATAGTAATGGTTGAATGTCAATAGACACTTATTCTAATTTTGTTTTCAGCTAGAAGATCATAGTTAAACACTTATCTTCTATATTTTTCTCCCTTTCTCCTTAAAATTAATGTCCTCCTTGACAATAAAGTGCATGTCCCTTATTGTATGTTTGGATTTTTTTTGTGATTTGTTATTTTTTTGTATTTTTAGCTTTGTATTTTTTTTCAAAAATTTTCAATTTTTTAAGTATTTATTATTATTTTTTTTAAGTATATATTTTTTTAATAATACTATATGTACTATAGTTGTGTCTACAATTGCCTTTTAGTTTAAATGGTTCACCATTTACACCCCCCCATGCTTAAATGTTGCAATGTCCTCATTGAATGAATAGGGTAGATGCAAATGCATGCTCTACTTTTCACTATCCTAGACTGGGTGATGGAAGGAAGTTGGAATGAGGAGATAAAATCTCTGTGCAGACGATTTTAAGTTTGATCTAGGATCAGAGTGAACAGTCAGGCTAGGAAGTGAAATGCATGACATGTGTGTCAAATGAAAGTATGCTCAAAATGCAAGGGTAGACACCTAATGCAAATGAAAGATAAAGTAAGAAAGGCGAAAAATAGATATATACAAGGATAGGTTTTTGCTAAGTTTAACGCCTTCAGCTAGGAGAAAACTTGGATGGCAATTCAAAATGTTGGAGCGAAATGGTGGAATTGACAAGTCTGAGATTGTGTAGCTCAATGAAAGGTTTCAGTCTTTGACCATTTACAGTAAAAGGTTCAGATTTGTCAATTTCAGTGATCTCAACGGCTCCATTGTCAAATATTCTTAAGATCTTGAAAGGTCCAGTCAATTTTGAACTTAGTTTCCCAGGAAAGAGTTTTAGTCTAGAGTCGAAAAGAAGGACTTTTTGACCAGGGTGAAAAGATTTCCTAAGAATGTGACGGTCATGGAAGGCCTTACGTTTATCCTTATAAATCCTTGAGCTTTCAAAAGATTCATTCCTTAATTCATCGAGCTCAGAAATTTGCAATTTCCTAAGATCACCGACCTTCTCTAAGTCCAAGTTACACTTTCTGATGGCCAAATAGGCTTTGTGCTCAAGTTCTACGAGAAGATGATAGTGTTTCCCGTACACAAGTCTAAAAGGAGACATGCCTAAAGGGGTTTTGTGGGCTGTCCTATATGCCCACAACGCATCAGAAAGGTGGGAAGACCAATCCTTTCTATCTAGTCAGATGGTAGTCTGTAAAATCTTCCTGATCTCCCGATTGGACAATTCAGCAAGTCTATTGGTTTGAGGGTCATATGGTGTAGCTATCCTATGTGACACCCCATACTTTTGAAGTAGGGACTGAAAATGTGTGTTTCTAAAATGAGACCCTCCATCACTAATGATGGCTTTTGGTACCCCAAATCTAGAGAAGATGAAGTCTTGAACGAATTGTGTCACAACTCTATGATCATTAGTCCTCGAGGGGATGGCTTCAATCCATTTTGAAACATACTCAACTGCCAACAATATGTACTCGAAGCCATAAGATTTAGGAAAAGGTCCAATGAAGTCAATGCCCCAAATGTCAAAGATTTCGCACACCATGATCGGATTCAAGGGCATCATGTCTCGGTGGCCAATACTGCCGAGAGACTGACAGCGTGAACATGCCCTGCTATATTCGTGTGCATCTTTAAAGATTGTGGGCCAATAAAAACCACTCTGCAAAATTTTTGCAGCAGTCTTTTTGCCAGAGAAGTGACCGTCGCATGCCTGGTCATGGCAGAACAATAAGATGCTTCTAATCTCCTTATCTGGAACACACTTCCTAAAGATCTGGTCTTTGCAATGCTTGAAAAGCCAGGGTTCTTCCCAGTAATAGTGCTTGGCCTCGGATTTAAGTCTGTCTTTTTGATGTCGAACCCAATCAGTGGGGAGGATTCCAGAAGCCAGGTAGTTGACAATGTCAGCATACCAGGGAAGATCAAAATGAATGAACAGCAATTGCTCATCAGGGAAGTGGTCAGAAATGGGAAAAGAAGGAGAAATCGCTTCAGAAGGGAGGTGGGATAAGTGGTCAGCTACCACATTCTACTTTCCAGCCTTATCATGAATCTCTAAATCAAATTCCTGTAAAAGCAGGATCCATCTAATCAAATCAGATTTTGCATCCTTCTTGGCAAGAAGATGTCGAACTACCATGTGGTCAGTGTAGACTATAATGTGGGAACCTAAAAGATAAGGTCTGAATTTCTCCAGTGCAAATACTACAGCTAGCAATTCCTTTTCCATGACGGTGTAATTCCTCTGAGCTTCATCTAAGGTCTTGCTAGTGTAATAGATGACTGTGGGTTTCCCGTTCAATTTTTGACCAAGGACAGCTCCTACTGCATAATTAGAGGCATCACACATGATCTCAAAAGGGTGAGACCAATTCGGGGGTTACAGTATGGGGGCCTTGGTAACCAAATCATGAAGTGTCGTATAGGCATGAACACAATCGTCAGAGATCTGGAAGTCTACATCTTTAGAGAGGAGAGTAGTGAGAGGTCGGGCGATTTTTGAGAAATCTGCTATAAAGCAGCGATAAAAACCAACATGCCCGAGAAAAGATCGAATCTGTTTAACCGACGAAGGTAGTGGTAAATCAGAAATCAACTTTACCTTCGCGCGGTCAACCTCAATTCCTCTCTCAGAAATAAGGTGACCTAATACTAGTTCTTCAATTACCATGAAATGAGATTTCTCCCAGGAAAGCACCAGATTCACATTTATGCATCTTTGCAGGACCTTAGTCAGGTGGTCCAAACATGCATCGAATGTGCTCCCGAAGACCGAGAAGTCATCCATGAAGACTTCTAAGCAATCACCTACTAAGTCGAAAAAGATTGCAAACATACACCGCTGAAATGTAGCAGGTGCGTTGCACAATCCAAAAGGCATCCTACGGAATGCAAAGGTTCCGTAGGGGTAGGTGAATGTCATTTTTTCCTGATCGTCGGGGTGAATTGCCACCTGATTATATCCTGAATAGCCATCCAAAAAGCAGAAAAATCTATTCCCCGCCAGTCTTTCCAGTATCTGATCAATGAAGGGCAAAGGGAAATGATCTTTCTTCGTGGCTTGGTTGAGTTTTCGGTAATCTATACATACCACGAACTAGCAATGCGTGTAGAGATGACTTCTCTAGAATTAGTGGTGATGATGGTAAGTCCGGCCTTCTTTGGCACAACCTGAACAGGACTTACCCATCTACTGTCAAAAATTGGGAAGATAATTCCATTGTCCAACCACTTAATCATTTCACTTTTTACCACTTCTTGTAATGTAGGGTTCAATCTATGCTGGGGCTGTCTAGTAGGTCTAGATCCTTCTTCAGTGAAAATCCTATGTGTGCAATAAGAAGGACTGATGCTAGTAAGGTCAGAAAGGTTCCATCCTATAGCCTGTCTATGTGCTCTTAGGACAGATAAGAGTCCTGATTCTTGATCAGATGATAAGGAAGAGTTAACAATCACCGGATAGGTCTGATCAGGTCCTAAGAAAACATATTTGAGGGAGTCAGGAAGAGGTTTGAGTTCAACAGGTATAGGATCAGAAGGAGCAGGTGTGAAAGTTTCAGGAGATCCTAGAGATACTAAAGGAAAAGGAGGTAGGTCCTCAGTCTCTAAATTCGGTATCTCAGTGGAAGTCAAGTCAGAGTCCAAAGAGTGTTGAGGTTCTAAATTTAATGAATTGATTAAGGTATCCTCAACCAACCGGTCCAAAGAATCCAGAGAAAAGATTTCTTCAATTAAACTATAGGTCGATCCTCTTTGGGCCTGAAAAATATCAATTTTTATTTTCTGATCTCCGAACTTCAATTCTATAAGGCCCTCCTCACAATTGATGTTTGCCTTGGCCGTAGCCAAGAAAGGTCTTCCTAAAATGATAGGTGTGTTTTGGATATCTTCAGGTACTTCCATGTCAAGGACTATAAAGTCTACAGGAAAGTAAAAATCCTTGACCCGCACTATGACATCTTCCAACACTCCCTGAGGTGTCTTAACTGATCTGTCAGCTAATTGCAGGGACACCTCGATTGGCTTCAGATTGCCAACCTCAAAATGTGTCAGCAGAGAGGTTGGGATAAGATTGATGGAAGCACCTAGGTCAAGTAGTGCTCTATTAAATGTGGTGTTACCTATCATGCAGGATAAGAGAGGGGTGCCTGGGTCTTTCATCTTAATTGGGAGGGTACTAGAGATGATGGAACTAGCTTGTTCCGAGAGGATGATTGGACTACTCCTTTTTGAATTCTTGCTTTACACTTAGGTGTGCATAGGTCTTTTAAAAACTTAGCATAAAGAGGAATGTGGCGGATTGCATCCAACAAGGGGATGTTTATGTGGACTTGCTCAAAGAGCTTAAGCAAATCCTCCTCAAGTGCCACACAGGTCTTTTTCTTTCCTTTCTCCTTCTTCTTTAAAGCTTTAGGAAAAGGTACTGGAGTGGTGATAAGAGGCTCAGTCATAGGTAGAGGAGAAGTAGGAAGTGAAGGAGCAGAACTAGAAGTGGTAGATGTTGGAAGAGATGGATCTAGTGTGCTTTTACCACTCCTAGTGACTATGGCATTTAGTTCAGCCCTAGAGGTAGATGGTAAATCAGTGTTAGGTAGCAGAGGTGGTTGTGTTTGTGCAAGAGAAGAACTTGAGTCAGTGAAGAATTCAGTGTTGTGCATAGGTTGTGAAATGACATGTGCTTGGTCTTGCATTGCTGGTCTAGGTTAGACATACCTCTGAGCAGGTATGTTCCTAGGGTTGGGTTGTGCTTGAGATGGGAGTGAATGTGGTTGACGGGACTCCGTCAAGTGTGATAGCTGGCTCTCATCTCAGCTAAGGCCACGTCCTGTCTCTGCTCATAGCAATATTCTGTTGTTACATATCAGCAAGAGCTTTCATGATAGACCCCAACTGGTCATCTCGTGTAGGCCCAGATTGAGAGTATTGGGTTGGCCTGGGTTGGGGTTGCTGGTAGGCACGTGGTGGATATCCGTGTGATTGTGGAGGTGGTGCTCGGATCGGGTTGTGCAGTGGTGGTGCAGAAGGTTGTTGAAAAGGAGGTCTCTGTGAATTTCCTGACCACAAGAAATTTGGATGATTGCGCCATCCAGGGTTGTAGGTTTGTGCGAAAGGGTCATTGTGAATGGCATGGAGCTCCTCTGAAACTCCAGAAGGTGTAGGGAAGTCAGTGTAGGGAGGAATAAAGGTTCCTCCAACTGGTGAAGGATATGGAAATGGAGAATCCGGTAATGCAGTTTGTGTCACAGAAAGGTTATTCACAGTTTCCCTCCCTGTGGGAAACTGAGAAGAAGTGTTTTGTGTTGGTGACTGAGAAGAAGAAGATGAGGGTTTTGAGAGAAATTTCCATACTTCATCTACTTTCTTCTCGATTAAGCCCACTTTATCCAGTTGACTAGCCACTATCTCTAAGCCTTTGCTACTGGATTGGGCTTCGTGTACCCCAGTGTGTGAGTGGGAATGTGAGGACTTTCTATTAAACATGCTCATTGAAGCATTATTAATAGAGTTTTCGGCCATGCCTTCAAAGAGCTCAAAGGCTGAGTCCTCGTCCCGACACAGGAAATTGCCTCCACAAGCAGCATCTACGAAATTCCGTGTGTCATCATGGAGCCCATGGTAGAAGATCTGGACCTATTGCCAGCGTGGGACACCATGGTGGGGACATTTTCTCAGAAGCTCGTGGAATCTCTCCCAAGCCTCGTGCATTGGTTCTCCTGAATTCTGAGTGAATGTAGTGATGGCACGCCTTAAGGCATTAGTGCGGCCTACAGGAAAGTACTTCTTTAAGAACTCATGTTCTAAAGAAGCCCAGGAATCTATAGGTGTAGTCCGTGCAAGTGTTCAAAACCAAAAGGCTGCCTTATCTTTCAATGAAAAGGAGAACATTTTCATTAAAAGCGTATGCTGATCATGTCCTTGCGGACCCAAAGTTTGGGCAAGATTTTTCAGCTCCTCTAAATGCTGAAAAGGGTCCTCAGAAGCAAGTCCATGGAAGTGAGGAATGAGTGCTATAATATTTGGCTTCAGTTCAGCAGCACGACCCCCATTGGGATAACGTACCACAGGCATTGGTTGGGCAACTGCGGGATTATAATAATCCCGTAGTTGAGGTCTACGGGGTTGGGGTGGTGCCTGGGGATTTCTAGGTTGAAGTGGTTGTGGTTGGGGGTTAGCTAAAAGATTAATAGCTTGAGCAAGCTGTTGCACCTGTTGGGTTAGGGTATTCATTTGTAGTTGTGTATCGAAAAGGTGCTGAAGATGAGGCATAGGTCCTCTCTCCGGTGGTGGGTTAGGAAAATTAGGATAAGGTGGAGGTTGGAACCTAGGGATAGGTGGTTGCTGTGGTGGAGGATGTGCAACTAAGTTTGGAGGAAGTTCTTCAAAATCCTCGAATTGTGACGACTCAAGATCATCCTCTTGGTGAATGGGATTGTGAATAGGATTTTGAGACTCGGGAGGTAAAGGATTAGAAGTGGAGGGCAAAGAGAAAGATGCAGTAGCTTGGGTACTAGTACCCAAGGGGAGTACAAGTTCTGGGTTTTGGGATCTCCTACCTTCCATTGAGTTGGTTTTTGAAATCACGTTTACTACAACTCGTTCCAACTCAATGGGAAAAATTTTAACCAAGTTCACAAAAAGCGGAAAAAATCCCAATTAAATCTCAATTCACTCAGAAGATCAATCAAGCGAGATAAATCGAAAAAAAAAATTTCCTAGAGGCTACTACGCAAAATTATGTTGTACGCAAGCAATTGTTTCAAACAATTGTCTGTGTCTTAAGATAAACCTAGCGATGTGCAAACCTCTAAAATCCACTGGGAATCTGGATAAGACTTAGCGTGCGAATCCAGATCCTGTGGTTGCAGAAAGAGATGAGGTAGAAACCCGTGTGTTGTGACCTTAAGTGATCGTGCTGTGTGCACGATAGCAATCAACACAAGGCGATGAAAATCTCAATCAAGGTTTCACCCAAAGTTAATATCTTCTTTTTGACTTATTTCAAGTGATTATGATATGATTTTTATGCTGCTTGTCTCACTTTTTACTCAATTCAGTACAAGAGATGGTCTTCTTAATTTTAAGTCAAATGCAATGATGACAGGAGTTAGAATAAGGTAAAGAATGCGTACCTGACTCCAGCAATCTTCTATATGCAGATTTGACTTGAATTGAAATCTAGCAGAGAAGTATGCAACCTAAGATGGATGCCTAAGGTTATGTTGCTGCTAGATAAGGATGAGATCTTTTTGATTTTTGATTTTTTTTTTATATGCAACAAGCAAAAACAAGGAAAGAAATCGATTCGGAAAATCGCAATGGAAAAACCGTATCGATGAGGGAGAAATAGAAAATAAAAGTCCAGACAGTCCACAGTTATTACAATGAATGTGTGAGAACAGACTCTCACAACTTATGACTAACAATTTATCCTAGTTAATATACCTAAATCTATCTAAACTATACTACTATTATTACTAATCCTACCGCTACTCCGAGGGCAAATTCGCCTGGATGTCGGGTCAGGAGCACAGCGACTTCACCAGGAAGACGACCTCTACCTGGATGATGATACTACTACTACTCCTCCTCAAGTGCTGTGGAAAAATAACAAATGATTAGTAAAAGAATAAAAGAATGTGTACACATTAACAAATAAATCAATGGAAGGAAGCAATTACAATCGATGAATTTAAATGAAATGAAGAATTTCTATATACAAAAGAATTAAAGGGTAATTTTGGCGTTAAAGAGCGTTGCCTCCCCAGCAACGGCGCCAAAAATATAATGATGGTATGCAATGGTATGGTTGATTGATATAATGATGTGTTGTAGTATGTTGTGATTTGAAACACCATGAGTGTCATTGTGGTGAGTTGTATGGAATACCAGTCATTACAACCATTATTATTTACTTATCTAATTTTTACTGGTTTTATTCCAGGTCGTTCACTGGGAGGCAATTTATTGAATTACATCGCTCTTTGATCTCAAAATTATCCTCTAATTCCAAAAAGAAGCTTTACGTCTTATTAAAGAATGAATGAATGTGGACATGGTTTGCCTACTTACTAAGAATTAATTGTAATGCTTGCAAAAACTACTATAAACAAGCACTAAACAATTTATCACTATACTTTAAACTGTCTTTACAAGTTATAGTATTAATACTTACATGAAAGTACGCAATAGACTAAGATTACATAGTATCTTAACTTAACTTACTAGTCTGATATCTACAGTGACACATACAACAGTTATAGTGACAGACGTAAGCGTCGCTAGATCCCAGAAAACACTATACAAACCTAAGGAGGGAAACTGGGGTCTGTAGCGACGCTTGTGGTGACATTTTATTCTGTTAGTAAATATATGAGTTTATTTATACGAATAATCGGCTATACTACATATACATATATATATATATGTTTATATTTTTATTGTATATGTGTTTTTACTTACGTATGTACATTGTCTCTCTCTCTTCTCCACACAAATCTTCATCAGATGTTCTTCTTCTATGTTTTCATTCTGCTGTAGTGAGTTTAACATCGTGGCTGAGAGGAGGTTAACAATCGTCATTAACTCTCTTTAAGTAATTAAAAATGTGTTTAATTTGCGGGCGCACTTTTCAAGGGATATACAGCACCTAGAGGGTGGGACCAAACCTCTACTAAGCGCACCCTAATTCTCATTAGGCCACTTAATTACGTTTTTCTTAACTCAGCACAGGGCCTTCTCAGCCCCATCCACACACGCCTCTCCAGGCCCCCAGCCCCAGACAAATCATGCTCAGATACTCAATGTATGCTCAGTGTACGTTGTTTCGAGCGCCCGGCACTCGTGACGACTGAACGTCATATAACACGAATTCAATATATATCGCAGCGCGTGATTTGCAGTGCACGATGTGGCGCTATTCGAGCGCCACATCTGCGTTGAAAACCGCGTGCAGCTGTGGGCTGGAAGAGATTTTGGCCCTCAATTCGAGGGCCATAAATTATTTAAAAATAAAAATAAAAATAAATTATGGAAAATAAAGTATTTACATAATACTATATAATTGTTCAATTAATTTAAAATTTTAATTAGATTTACTATATAAATAAATTCACTAAAGTAGCCTATTTTTACACACTGATTTTGGTGTTTTCTTGGTTAATTACTTATAAATTAGTTACTAGATGGTCTAATTGACCTCATACAGAGTTAGAATACATACATAAGTATTTTATACACATTTTTATTATATTTTTCTGAATTAATGTATGTGTTATTTACATTTAAATAGTAGTTTTAATTGTTTTGCTTATAAATTAAGTTAAACTTAATGTAATCAGGTATAAATATACTTGAATTAGCTTAAATTACTTAAAGTATATTAGTCTTAGTATACACATTCAATTTAACTTAATTATAATTCTAAATTACTAATTTAACTAATTTAATTTAACAACTTAGCTATAAATTTAATAAATTCATTATTTATTATTTATAAAGGATTAAATTAAGATAAAAGATTTTATTTACTTATAATCTACATATACATAGATATATGTACAGTTTTATAGTTTAACTCTCTTAATTATACTATTTACTGCTCTAGTTATTTTAATAATACATATAAATTAGTTCAATTTATATATAATTATATAATTATTATATTTATTGTCTAAACTAGATCTAAAACCTAAATTACAGTATTCATTATATTTACATAGTTAAGTATACAGTATATATATATTTACACTATCTATTTACATATGTAGCCTAATATATGCTGATGTCTATATAAGTATACTTAATATACAAAGTAATATATATATGTATATATATAGATATATAAAAATTTTTACTTCTGGTCCTTTTGGGTGTTTCTTTTTAAATTTTTCTACTGTTGTTACAGGTTTGACAGAAGTAGGAGAGAAGAAGGGAAGAGTTAACTGAGGAGAGAGTCCTCAGTTAAGTTTTCTCTTTTAACTCTTGTTTGGATGGTGATTTCTGACTAAACTAGCTGACAGAATTGAGAAAGAATAGACATGTATGCATCGAAATTAGAGCTCAAGTATTGAAACAAGAAAGTTTGTTTACATAAGAAATGAAACACAATCTACTGTCAGCCATGATCAAATTAGAGTCTACAAGGTTTAACACTAGAACCTATCTGTTACAACCTATAATAACTAGACAGTAGCAGCAACAAAACCTTCCAGACTCTGCAGCAGCTCAAGTCACTATCCAAATGGTCTAACTGCTGCTGCAGTTAGTCCATTTGAAATGAAATGTGAGTTGGAAGAGGAAAACATGTAGCTGCAAGATGCAGCACTTTGCTTTGTTTACTGGGATCAGAGTCAAAAAAAATCCAAACTGAAAAG
Source organism: Thalassia testudinum (assembly GCA_037157565.1). Lineage (NCBI taxonomy): Eukaryota > Viridiplantae > Streptophyta > Magnoliopsida > Alismatales > Hydrocharitaceae > Thalassia > Thalassia testudinum. The sequence goes on from JAZHRO010000044.1 coordinate 269,663, forward strand.
AAAATCTCTATCAATCCCTAATCTGACAAGGGTTTAATTTCTCACTAAAATCACTAAGTACCCTAATTCAAATACCAAAAACCCTCATCAAAAACTTCATTTCAGATTAAATCCACGAATATCACTGAGTTAACTCTTCCTAATGCTATAGACAGCATGAAGGAAGGATTAATTCAATCAATTAAAGCCCTTAGTTTAAATCCTAATTTCATGAAACCTTAAGGAGTATTGAGAACTCCTTAGGTTAGGAAATCACCAAACAGCCATTAAAAAAAAAACTTATGAATGCGAGATCAGACTTCAAATTACCACAGTAATTATCCTTAGATCTAACTTGCATTCAATGTATTCAAGAAATTATCAAATCAGATTTATGTATGGCTCTTCTGAGATGATTTTTGTCACCAGAAATCCTCTCAGATTCCTTGCCAACAAGGAATTCAAATCAACTTCATTCAATTCGTCAGATCAGGCAGTAAAACCAAAAAGAAAAATCCTTAAAATCCAAATTGAGGAGAAATCTGACAAACTGAAAATTTCGATCCAAAATCAGGGCTTTTGTGACCAAGAGTGAGGTGAGTGGGAAGCCCCTTAAGTGCTTGTTGACGCCAATTTCAGATCTGAGGTTGAAAACCAATCAGATCTGAAATTGGGTCAGAGTGTATGGGTGGAAGATGAGAAAACATGTGGAAAATTAGAACTGGACATGAAAATATGGAGAGGGAGATAATTTGAAAACATGGTTCTATGAAGTCTTCCCCTCTGATCTGGAATGATCAGAGGAGGTGAGGGGGAGAATTTAAGCCTAATTCTACTACTACAGCTACTTTATCCTACGGCGAAATTAAACATTAACAATTATATTAATTCTACTCTAAACTACTTAACTACAGCTAAAACTAATATGCAAAATTATAAACCTAATCTAACAGGAAGAATGGGACCTATGGGTCCTTAGCCGGTGGCTAAGGAGGAAGAAAGGAGGAAGATGACTCCAGTGGAGGGAACAGTCTGCTAGTGAGGCTCCAGGGTCATCCTCAGGTGCTACGAAGTCCTTAACGATGAGGAGGTCGAGAGAAGGTGATGATTTCACAGCTGGTGGCTGTGAAATCAGAGGCTTGATGGGGAGGAGGGACTGGAGTGGACGAATGATCGCTAAGAGGTGTAGGAGGGAGCGATCCCTTGCGCGCGACACCACTGAGGTGCTTAAGTAGCATGCTCAGTGGCTGAGATCACCGCGTAGGTGAGGATAATCAAGATGCAACCGACGGCGAGGATGAGAGGGGTGGAGCACGCGGTGAGCTAAGCACAAAATCTGATCGTCAGATAAGATCTGGGGAGAGGGGTGATCGCACGTGCCGAATCGTGCAAAACTTCCATTCGAATCTAACCGCAGATCAAGATCATGAAGAGCGACGGACAGCTGAGATTGGCCGTGTTCTTCACTCGCTACAGTGCGTGCGAAGAGCAGCAGGCCTCTCTCTGAAATAAAGGAAAATTACAGACAGACCCTTGAATGAAGGGGTAGAAGAATTGCATGCAGGCCCATAAGTGAAAAGAACTACAACCGGAAGGGCCCTACAGCCTTCCAAAAGGGTCCTTGTGGCTTACAAGTAGGTCCAAAGGGGAGTTTTTAAGGGCAAGAGTGTAATGTGTGAAGGACCTAAGTGTAAATGATTAGCCCATAGTTGTGGGCTATTTAAGTATTTAAGTGCCTAGACATTAGGTTAATTCTAACATTTATTTAGCATAAATTAGGATGTAAATAGATTAATTCATATTTTTAATTTAATTACATAATCCATGCATTGCATTCATATTTTAAGTGCATTTAGAATTAGCTTAGAATGACATTCATCTAATTAGTTAACCAATTAGGTACATTATTTTCATTAACATAAAAGTTGAGGGTCTGTATGTAAATGACCATAATATTTTAACATTATTTTCTTTATTCTTCTTCTTGCAGGAACGGCTGGCTGCAGCTCCAACGCCACCAGCTGCCGCAGTGAAGAACCCATTCAAGGAGGAGCGGATGTGTTGGATCTGGTCGGGCAGCTGATTTCAAATTTGTGCAAGCCACTACAAAAGGAGGAGGGAGGCAGCCGAGCTCGGGAGGCCTCCAACACCGACCACCACTGTGCAGAGAGATCTCCTCTCTTCCATTCCATACCGCCAGCCTCAACCATGGCGGCGAGTCTCCACCACCGTGGGCGTGTGGTGTGACAGACCACACCGCCATCCGGAGCTCACCCACGCGCAACAGCCTGCACCTCACCGCTCACCCGCGCGCACCAGCCTGCGCACACGTCTGAAGCCACCCCTACCATTCCAGCAATGCCCAACAGTCCGAGCACGCCCTCCTCCCACACCTGCAGAACCTCACACGCGCGCTCCCGCGTCCACAGCACCTTCCCCGCACCTGCAGCCTTCGCCCGCATGCCCCCTCCAGCCTTTGCGAGGCCTGCAGCACCTGCTCTCACTGCCAACAGAGCGTGCACCGGCTGCAATGCGCGCCCACACCTCCAGCCTTCGCGACCACCCGCCCGCGCAGCAATCCTCACCTCCAAGAGGCCGCGTGCGCTCATGCACCCTCCAGCCAGCGCGCAGCAGTCCTCCCGCAGCCTCCAGCCAGCGTGCACAGCCTACAGCGCACGCTCCGCCCGCCAACAGCAGCTGTAGCACCAGTTGCAGCTACCTCCGCCGGAGCTCGTCCGGCTGCCTCCGGCCGCTACGAGACACGCCACCACCACCATTTCGAAGCCCTCGATCCAAGGGACTTCCTCCGAGCTTCCCGCGTCTGGCCGTCCACTCCTCGTCGCGTACGCTAAAGGGGAAAAAATCCCCTGTTTAGCTACAGTATCCAGGGAATTAAAAATTACATTTTCTGCCATTGTCAATTTTTATTAATATTTTATTGATTCTGCATTGCGACAAATATCCTCTAGTTACTCATAATTGCTATTTCAGCATTGTTTCTTGTTTCAACCTTAATCTTAAGGCAATTCTGGCTTGATTCTTGTCCAAACTAACTACGAACAAACATTTTTAACTGGTGAGAATTTAAATACGTCATTGCCTCCCTATGGATACGACCCGCTCATCTGCGAGTGGTTATTTCTTTTTAAATATTGATTAGTCGATTTTTCCACCACATAAAACTGCAAACGACTTTAAAGCGAACAATCGACTCGTCAAATGGCGTCGTTGCCGGGGAGGCAACAGACGCAATAATTTCGCCTGATTTTATTTTGATTATTTGTCAATTGCACAGTGATTTGACCATTTATTATTTTCTTTTCTGTGCGAGAAAATTTGTGCAAGAATCAGCCACGTGAAAAGGCAACCCTTGACGTCGCCAAAGGAGAATTGGACGAGCAATTTTGAAAGGAGGAGAAGGACGAGGACGCGACGACATCATTATATATTTAGTCGCTAGTCTGATAGAATTAAGACTTTAGATTTAATTTTTCATTACATTTTGTTTAAAACCCTTGTTCTGGGGTATATTTTGCGGGGTTTGTTCGCCGATTTTGTTTTGGGCCCGTGTTGGGTAATTTTTGAGAGCCTGTTCCCTTTTCTTTAGATTTAGGTTTTTAGTTTATTGATTACTTTTATTTGCTTGTGCATAAGTAGTTTAAAAAATTAAAAAATAAAAAAAAGATGAGCTACCTGCTAGAAGCTGCCTGCCCTAGGACGAACCATTTAGGTCTGTATGAGCAGCCTCTAGATTTATTTCTCTGCATTGCGTGCATTCTTGCATCGTTGATTGCTGGAAGCAAGGTACGCATTCTCTTACTTTGCATCCTATTCTTGATCACGCATTGCATTTGGAATTAATTCAAAGACCACAAAGTTTGTCTTGAAGCTATTTAACAAGTGGTCATATATTTTCTAAAAAAAGGACTAATTAAAGGAGGGACATCTAAAAATCAAGGACTTGATTGTAAAACGTGGTGTGCGATTCAAAATTCAAAATCCTTTTGCGGTTAATGCACACTTATATCTGTTGCACCACAGCACTCATTTAGACACTCCTAAGTCTTGAAACGACTAGGACAAGAGCCCTCCTACTGTTGGATTCTGAAGTGTTCGGAACTTGAGATCAAAGGTTTTGTAAATCGAAAGAGGGGGATACCCTGTCATGGATTTTTGGGGGTAGTTGAGAAGCACCGCAAAAGTACAGCTTCAAAGGAAGGCTTAGGCCTACTTGCACCCCTCGATCTTCCATCTTTGGATTTACTTGACCATTTGAGATTTAGGGAAGAATACCCAAGCTCCAACTAGGTCTTTTTAGGCATTTTAAAGGTTGACAATAGGCACATAATTGATTGGACAACTTGTTTTGTCACCTACAATTTGAACTAAAATCAAAAGCCTAAATCTGTAAAGACCAAACAAGTCCTTTTGAATTGTGTTTGTAGTGCATGCTTGGTAGGCGTTCTCTTAGGAGACAACTTGTATTTGATCCTGAACCTGAAAGAATCCTAAGAAGAGACCTTCCAAGGGTAGATATGGCCGGTCAAAGGAGCCTTAAGGAATATTTCATCCCAACCAATCAAGCTAGCCTTGCACTATGTAGACCTGGAGGGGACAATCCGTATGAGATAAAAGTAGTACCTTATCCTTGCTACCCTCCTTTTATGGTACTACTAGGGAAGACCCTTACAGGCATATTGAGGAATTCACAGAGGTCTATTCCACGGTGAAGCTGCAAGGCGTTACTAATGACCCTCAAATGCGGACCCTCTTTCCCTTCTCCCTAAAGGACAAAGCCAAGTATTGGTATCACACCCTTGATAATATAAATACTTGGGATGCCTTGAAGAATGAGTTTTTGAAGAAGTACTTCCCCATGAGAAAAACAAATCACTTTAGGAGGGAAATTATGAGTTTTGTTCAAAAGGATGGGGAAGCATTCCATGATGCGTGGGAGCGCTTTAACGATTTGCTGAGACTTTACCCACATCACCAGGTGCCTAAATGGCAACTGGTTGAAAGGTTTTACACTGGACTTAATGATTCGCATAGGCAAACTGTGGATGGTGCTTGTGCAGGAACCTTTCTATCTAAGATTGACGATGAAGCTTGGAACTTATTTGATACTTTGAGTGAGAATTCTATTCACTTGAATTCTGCTTACATGGATAGAAAGCCCACTCTCATGCAAAGAAAGTTGGAGGCGAATGAAGCAAGGGACACCCAGAATTTAGCCTATCAGATTCAATTATTGAATCAAAACATGGAAAGGCTTATGTCGAACCCGAGTTCATTCGTACCTAACACCTCCACATCCCAAGCTTCCAAATGCGTAATTTGTCAAGGCAATACACACGCCACTATGGATTGCCACTTGGCCTCCCAATTCCCTAAGCTTGTACAAGTGGATTTGAATGCCGCTCAAGGGTTCCATCCAAGACCTCGTAATGATCCTTTCTCCAACACTTATAATGAGGGATGGAGGAACAACCCAAACTTTTCATGGAGACAAGGAAATGTCTCAAATTCAGGGAATTACAAACCACAATCCTTTCAAAACCATCAAATGAACCAACCTCAGACCTTTGCCCAACCTAACACCTCTAAGATGGATGAATTGAAGGCGATGTTGAAAACTATGCAAGAAAGTCAAAGTGCCATCATCCAATCTCATGACAAGGCTATACATGAGATGAAATCACAAATTGGACACCTTGTTGAGGCCGTTAGACAGAGGGAGACTGGGAAGTTCCCCAGTGCTGCTGAGGAAAATCCTAAAGGAAAAGGGATTGTCTTTAGGGAGCATGCTCAGGCAGTAACTATTCTGAGGAGTGGGAAAGAAATTTCCAAACCCGATGCTCCATAGTCTCACCCCCTAAAAAACCATCCACCCCAACTTTCACCCCCACCAGAGAAGACTTGCCTAAATCTTCTCTGCTTGAAATCACCTCACCGGAAGAAGTTGCCCCCGTTCCACCCCTTACTCGACATGACAACCCTTCCACCCAGAGATCGAGAGTGCCTTTTCCAGAGCGCTTATCCACCTCTTGGCAGACTTCTGCTGGCTCATCTGGAGCCAAAGATAAGATGGATGAGATTATGGAAACTTTCAAGCAAGTGCAGATTAACCTGCCTTTGCTTGAAGCTATCAGGCAGATTCCGTCTTATGCCCGCTTCTTAAAGGACCTGTGCACGAAAAAGCGGCAATCTAGAAAATAGGTCCAATCAAAAGTTGTCCTGCCTGATTCTATTAGCTCAATTGTTCAGCATGGCACACCCTCGAAACTTAAGGACCCAGGAGCCCCATACATCTCTATAGTTATTGGTGACTTACAAATTGATGAGGCTCTACTTGATCTGGGTGCGGGGGTGAACATCCTTCCGAGCTACGTGTATGAACAACTTGGGAGAGGCAATCTGAAGCCTAGCCCTGTAATCCTTCAAGTTGCTGATCGATCACTTAAGACACCACGGGGAATTTTGGAAGATGTCCTCATAAGAGTGGAGGATTTCTTCTTTCCCGTTGACTTCTTAGTTTTGAATATTGACCCTACAAACAAGCCAACCAAACCCTCCATCATTTTGGGCCACCCCTTCCTTGCAACTTCTCATGCTTCAATTAATTGCAATACTGGGGCATTGAAAATGGGCTTTGGGAACAGGAAAATCTGGCTTAATGTGTTTGATGCTTACAAACAAGCCAGACTTGAGGATTATTCTCAAGTTGAGGTGATAGATGACCTGATTGAAGAGGTAACTCCTGCAATGTTATGTGATGATCCCCTTCAGCATGTCATGCTAAATGAGCATTCCCATCTCTTGGAGGAATGTGAAGGAGATATACTAGAACTAGAGGAATTTCTAGGAGTTTCTGCTGAGTCTCTTCCCCCATCATTTCCACCGAAGGTAGATTTGCTACCTGAGATGGGGACATCTATTATGAAACCCTCAACCATACAAGCCCCCGACCTTGAGTTGAAACCCCTCCTTGACACTCTCAAGTATGTTTTCCTAGGTGCCAATGATACGCTCCCCGTTATCATTTCTGCTGTGCTATCTGAGGCACAGGAGGGAGCCTTGATTGAATGCCTGTCTAGGCACAAGGAAGCTATTGTTTGGAGCATTGCTGACATTAAGGGTATAGACTCTACACTCTTCATGCACCACATTTATACTGATGATTCCATCAAGCCTTTTAGGGACATGCAGAGACGTCTGAACCCTAATATGAGGGAGGTTGTAAAAAAGGAAATCCTGAAGTGGTTGGATGCCGGGATCATATATCCCATTGCTGACAGTAAATGGGTTAGTCCCATTCATGTGGTGCCAAAGAAGGCAGGCTTTACTGTGGAACTCAACGACCAAGGTGAACAAGTTGTCACTAGACCCTCAACTGGATGGAGGGTCTGTATTGATTACCGCAAGCTGAACACTGCTACCCAGAAGGATCACTTTCCTTTGCCTTTTATTGATCAAATTCTCGAAAAATTGGCAGGGAATAAGTACTATTGCTTTCTCGATGGATATTCTGGGTACAATCAGGTGGCAGTCTTTCCTGATGACCAGGAAAAGACGACATTCATGAGTCCTTATGGGACTTTTGCATTCAAGCGTATGCCGTTTGGATTATGTAATGCCCCTGCAACTTTCCAGCGGTGTATGATGTCTATCTTTTCGAACATGATTGACGAGTGTGTCGAAGTATTTATGGATGACTTCTCTATTTATGGCTCGTCTTTCGACCAGTGTCTCCTGCACCTGGAGAATGTGTTGAAACGATGTAAGGAAACTGGTTTAGTCCTCAGCTGGGAGAAGAGTCACTTCATGGTACAGAAAGGAATTATACATAGGCATGTTGTATCTGAGCAAGGTTTGGAAGTAGATAAAGCCAAGATTGTTTCTATTTCCAAACTTCCATTACCTACGAATGTCAAACAGATTAGATCCTTTCTGGGCCATGCTGGCTTTTATAGGCGCTTTATTAAAAATTTTAGTAAGATTTCTAGGCCACTTTGTGACTTGTTGGCAAAGGAATCTTCCTTCAGTTTTGATTCAAAGTGTGCCGATGCCTTTCAGACTCTAAAGGAGGCCTTGATCTCTACGCCTATTCTCCAAGCTCCTGATTGGACACTCCCATTTGAGCTTATGTGTGATGCTTCGGATTATGCAGTGGGAGCTGTCCTTGGACAAAGGGTTGAGGGAAGACCTCATGTGCTGCATTATGCAAGCAAGACTTTAACCGAACCTTAGCAAAACTACACCGTCACTGAAAAAGAATTACTTGCTGTAGTTTTTGCTCTGGAGAAGTTTAGGTCTTATCTACTTGGGTCTAAGGTGGTTATTTTTACTGATCATGCAGTAGTGAAACATCTCATTACTAAGAAAGATTCTAAGCCACGTCTGATTAGGAGGATCCTACTCCTTCAAGAATTTGACTTAGAAATACGTGAAACGAAAGGAGTAGAAAATGTTGTGGCTGACCACCTGTCTCGCCTTCCTCTTAATGACTCTCTTTCTGGAGACATTCGCGAGACATTTCCCGATGAAACTTTGATGGCGGTAACACCAACTTTACCTTGGTATGCAGACACTGTAAATTACTTGGTCATTGGACAAACTCCTGGCTCTTGGGATGAGCAAAAAAGAAAGAAATTCATTTCTCAAGCAAGATATTTTCATTGGGAAGAGCCAGAATTATTTAGAATTGGACAAGACCAAGTATTGAGACGTTGTGTACCTGAAGAGGAACAACAAAGTGTGCTGAGTTTCTGCCATGAACTTCATTGTGGCGGATACTTTGGTGCTAAGAAAACTGCTTTTAAGGTTCTCCAGTCCAATTTTTGGTGGCCTTCCTTATTTAAGGATTCTCATAATTTTGTTAAGGCCTGCATTAGATGTCAACGGATTGGAACGATTAGGAAGAAGAATGAAATGCCTCAACATCCTATTCAATCTGTTGAAATTTTTGATGTGTGGGGAATTGACTTTATGGGCCCCTTCCCGTCGTCCCATGGTTTTGAATATATCTTGGTGGTAGTTGATTATGTCTCTAAATGGATAGAGGCCATTCCTACTCGCACAAATGACCACTCTGTGGTTTTGAAATTTGTGAAGGCCAATATTATATCCCGTTTCGGTTGCCCCAAGACTATTATAAGTGATGGGGGACCTCATTTCCGAAACCACCACTTCAATCGGTTAATCAAGAGTTTGGGAGTGACTCACAAGGTTGCTACCCCTTACCACCCTCAGACAAGTGGCCAGGTTGAAGTATCAAATAGGGAGATAAAAAATATTTTGGAAAAGACTATTAGACCTAACAGGAAAGACTGGTCCCAAAAGCTCGATGATGCTTTGTGGGCTTATCATACGGCCTATAAGACCCCTTTGGGTACTTCTCCCTTTCGGATGGTGTATGGAAAAGTGTGTCATTTACCTATTGAGTTGGAACATAAAGCACTTTGGGCTATTCGAAGTGTTAACATGGATATAGAAAATGCAGGTAAGGCACGACTTCTAGAATTAAGTGAGCTTGAGGAGCTAAGGAATGATGCTTATGACACCTCTCAAGCTTATAAAGAAAGAACTAAGGTCTTGCATGATAAGTTTATTCTTCGAAAGACCTTTGAGCCCAACCAACAAGTCTGGCTTTTCAATTCCAGACTTAAGCTTTTTCCTGGGAAGTTAAAATCTCATTGGGATGGGCCTTACATAATCACCAAAGTATTTCCGCATGGAGCTGTGGAGATCAAAAATCCTTCCTCTTCAGCAACTCCCTTTATCGTCAACGGTCAACGGTTAAAACCGTACATAACATTAGATGGCCATCTGGTTGACGAAGTCACTCTTGAAGAGCCTTAGTTCCTACCATTCTCCGCCTCAGGTAATATTTCCTTTAGCTATTTTTATTTTCAATGAGGACATTGTTTGAACCAGGCATGGGGGAGAGGACCTGAGGCATTTTGTTTATAGCAGGCATATAAAAAAAAAAAAAAAGAAGAGAAAAAAAAAGTTTTGAGCTTAACTGGCTAAGTTCTGCTGTCTTAAGCAAATCAGAACTCTAGGGTAAACTAAGGGTCAAACTTTAGAAGCTAAATGAGCTGCTAGCTTTAGACCTTTAGGGTCCTTGGTGGACTTAAAAGCTTAAGTAGGAGTTAAGTTGCGGACCATTCCTCAAGAGATTGAGGAAGGGAAGCTAGGGTTTGAGTTAAAAGGTGGGGTAGTACCTGGAGTCTTATTCTACCTTTTGGTTTACGGGTCCTTGTAACCCAAGCATCCAAATTTCACACACTTGGTCTGGTAATTAACTTAATTTCTGTCTTTCTGAAAAGAGATTTGGTTCTCTTAGTTTTGACTTAGGAGAGGCTTGAAAACACATTTTGATTGGAAGAGTTCCCGCTGCAGGAGAGGGGAGTATATACTCACCTTGAGGATGCGATGATAACATATTACCTCCTCGGTGCTTGTCTCTTAGGATATCCATCCTACTGGGGGCATGTAAGCGCATTGTGCGGTTCAGGTACCATGGGCGGCCCTATCTCGAAGTGCCGATTGCCATAGGCCTGAATTCGCTTAAGAAATCCATGGGTGATACTATCTCGAAGTGTCGATTGCCAAGAGTTCTTGGGGTCGTTATGGACGGTGCTATCTCGAAGCATCGAAAGCCAGGCACCCTTCGAGGTATGGTAATGGGGACAATGAATCCGACACAGACCGTGTTGATAGCTAATCTGAGGTTAGACTTAGAAGAATCAAACAAATAAAAAAAAAATATATATATATAGAAGAAAAATTTCTTTAACTCAAATAACTCAGACCAATGCACAGGCACGGATGCTTTAATCTCAGGGAGCAATAAACTTTAAGGTAGAGTCAGAAATCAGGGAAACTTGTGCCTGCAACTCGTCTTTAGCCGACCTAGTCTGTAACTTAGCAACTACCTAAGAAACTTGTGTCTAGAGTTTAAACTTAATATGCTTCTGAAGAAAGACTAAGTGTGTTGACTAGTCTACTTGGAGTGCTATGTTTCGCTTAATTTTGCTAGGGACTAGCAAAAACTAGGTATGGGGTATTTGATTAGCCCAAAGTTGTGGGCTATTTAAGTATTTAAGTGCTTAGACATTAGGTTAATTATAACATTTATTTAGCATAAATTAGGATGTAAATAGAGTAATTCATATTTTTAATTTAATTACATAATCCATGCATTGCATTCATATTTTAAGTGCATTTAGAATTAGCTTAGAATGACATTCATCTAATTAGTTAACCAATTAGGTACATTGTTTTCATTAACATAAAAGTTGAGGGTCTGTATATAAATGACCATAATATTTTAACATTATTTTCTTTATTCTTCTTCTTGCAGGAACGGCTGGCTGCCGCTCCAACGCCACCAACTGCCACAGTGAAGAACCCATTCAAGGAGGAGCGGATGTGTTGGATCTGGTCGAGCAACTGATTTCAAATTTGTGCAAGCCACTACAAAAGGAGGAGGGAGGCAGCCGAGCTCGGGAGGCCTCCAGCACCGACCACCATTGTGCAGAGAGATCTCCTCTCTTCCATTCCATACCACCGGCCTCAACCGTGGCGGCGAGTCTCCACCACCGTGGGCGTGTGGTGTGATAAACCACACCGCCATCCGGAGCTCATCCGCATTACCGTGAGCACCATAGCGTGCATCTCCCTCGCCGTCGTCACCAACAACCACCGCCGCAGCCACTCTGCAATCACCCTCTCAGTCAGTTAAGACGTCCGGGAAATTTCCCAGACGTCTGAAGCCACCCGCTCACCTTCCGCCTGCAACCTCATCGCGACCCCCCGCCTGCACACCCGTCTGAAGTCCACCCGCTCACCTTCAACCTGCACCTCACCGCTTACCCGCACGCACCAGCCTGTGCACACGTCTGAAGCCACCCCCACCATTCCAGCAATGCCCAACAGTCAGAGCACGCTCTCCTAACACGCCTGCAGAACCTTACGCGCATGCTCCCGCGCCCGCAGCACCTTCCCCGCACCTGCAGCCTTCGCCCGCACGCCCCCTCCAGCCTTTGCGAGGCCTGCAGCACCCGCTCTCACCGCCAACAGAGCGCGCACCGGCTGCAGTGCACACCCACGCCCCTAGCCTTCGTGACCACCCACCCGTGCAGTAGTCCTCACCGCCAACAGGCTACGCGTGCTCCCGCGCCCTCCAGCCAGCGCGCACAGCCTGCAGCGCACACTCCGCCCGCCAACAGTAGCTGCAGCACCGGCTGTAGCCACCTCCGCCAGAGCTCGTCCGGCCGCCACGTGACACGCCGCCACCACTGTTTTGAAGCTCTCGGTCCAAGGGACTTCCTCTGAGCTTCCTGCGTCTGGCCGTCCACTCCTCGTCATGCACGCCAAAGGGGAAAAAATCCCCTATTTTGCTACAGTAACCGGGCCATTAAAAATTACATTTTCTACCATTGTCAATTTTTATTAATATTTTATTAATTCTACATTGCAACAAATATCCTCTAGTTACTCATAATTGCTATTTCAGCATTGTTTATTGTTTCAACCTTAATCTGAAAGCAATTCTGGCTTGATTCTTGTTCAAACTAACTACGAACAAATGTTTTTAACTGGTGCGAATTTAAATACGTCATTGCCTCCCTGTGGATACGACCTCTTCCTCTGCGAGTGGTTATTTCTTTTTAAATATTGATTAGTCGATTTTTCCACCACATAAAACTGCAAATGACTTTAAAGCAAACAATCGACTCGTCAGTAAACTACCTATTTCATAATCTAAATGATGTCCAATTGCCTTCAAATTTTTATATGTGCTTAATTGAACATTTAAGACATTGATTATACTTCTGATTTGACCTTTCAAACTTATTTGTGTTCAATTGACGCATGGATCATCATTTGCGCTTTGCTTTCAGAATATCTCATTTTGTGACCTAATTATGAAGTTTTAACATAGAGTAAAAGTTTTAGGTCTTTTTCTTTAATTCCCACACTTAGCCCTTTTTATGTGTTAATTTGATGTTGTTTTACTTAGTGTCTAGCTTAACTTCAGCTTTTTAGCCATGATGAGTAGCCACTCATCAGCTGTCCAAATTGGTGGTTGCAAAATTGGAGCACAGGTGACTGCCATTTTCAGGAAATCAAATGCCTTTTGGCATGATTCGTAAAAAACAAATGGCGTTTCTTTGGAAAGAAGATTGCTCAAAGGACGAGCAACCTTCGAGAAATCCTTGATGAATCTTCGATAAAATCCCACATGGCCAAGAAATGATCGAATTTGTTTAATAGATGTGGGAGGAGGAAGTTTGGCGATAGCATCAACCTTAGCTTTATCCACTTCAATTCCCCGTTCAAAGATTACATGACCCAAAACGATGCCTTCTTGGGTCATGAAATGACTCTTTTCCCAGCTAAGGACCAATCGTGTTTTGATACATCGCTTGAAAATCATTTCCAGATTAGCCAAGCAAAAGTCAAATGATTCTTTGAAAATAGAAAAATCATCCATAAAGACTTCCATAAACTCTCCCACCATGTCAGAAAATATGGCTAGCATACACCTTTGAAAAGTCGCAGGTGCATTGCATAAACTGAAAGGCATCCTATGAAAAGCAAAGGTTTTGTAGGGACAGGTGAAAGTAGTTTTTTCCTGATCCTCGGGATGGATAGGAACTTGGTTGTATCCCGAGTAGCCATCAAGAAAATAGAAGTACTTCTGCCCAGCTAATTTTTCCAAGATTTGATCAATGAAGGGCAGGGGAAAATGATCCTTTTTAGTGGCTGTGTTTAGCTTCCTATAATCAATACAAACCCTCCAAGAGGAAGCTGAACGAGTTGTGACAAATTCTCCTCTCTCGTTAGTCACAACGGTAATCCCGGCTTTCTTCGGAACAATCTGTATAGGACTTACCTAGGGACTATCAGAGATTGGATAAATAATTCATGTATCGAGCCACTTGGTGATTTCCTTTTTGACCACTTCTCGCATATTTGGATTCAATCTCCTCCGCATCTGGCGAGAAGCACGGGATCCATCTTCCAAGAATATTCTATGATTACAATAAGATGGCTCGATCCCCCTAAGGTCATGAATGGTCCAACCAATTGCCTCCTTATGTTCCTTCAGGACCTTGATCAATTTAATCTCTTGCTCCTTTGTCAATTTAGCACTGATAATCATAGGGAGCGTCTTCTGAGGTCTTAAAAATTGATATTTCAAATTCTCAGGCAATGGTTTCAATTCAAGCTGGGGCGAGGTGATGATTGATGGTAGGGCAGATGCTGAAGATTCAACAAGAGGAAGAGGTTGTGAGTGAACAAAATCAATAACCTCTTCTGAAGATGGCAGGTCAGCCATAGAGGGTTGCGGGTTAATTTCATCATCCAAAGAGGAACTTTCAATTAAAGAAATCATCAAACAAGTTTCAATGTTTTCATTATCCTCATCAAGTTCCTCAATAAATCCACAATCCTCAAATTTTTTGATCGCCTTAAAAATATCCAATTTCATTCGTTGGTCCCCAAAGGCAATTTTCATGCTACCGCTTTCACAATTAATGTTGGCCTTAGTGGTAGCCAGGAACGGACGCCCCAGAATGATGGGCATGTTCCTCAAATTATCAAGTACATCCATGTCAAGGACAAGGAAATCTACAGGAAAATAGAAATCCTTGACCTTAACTATAACATCTTCAATAACAACTCACAGGTTTGTGACCGAGTGGTCCGCTAACTGTAGCATTACTGAAGTTGGCCAAAGTTCACCTAACCCAAACTTCTCGTAAAGAGAAGCTGGAATTAGGTTGATGGATGCACCCAGATCCAAAAGTGCTCTATCAAATGTGTAATCTCCGATGATGCAAGAAATCAATGGAACACCAGGATCTCTCTTTTTCTGAGGGAGGTAGTGCAGGATAATAGAACTAGCCTGCTCGGAGAGTACCACCTTCCCCAGAACAGATTCTCTCGACTTACGCTTTTTTGTACATAATTCCTTTAAAAATCTTGCGTAAGCCGGTATGTGCTTGATAGCATCAAGGAGAGGGATATTGATCTCAACATTCTTAAATAGATTCAGAAGCTCCTCTTTGCTATCCACAGACTTCCTTGATTTGGTTAAGGCTTCAGGAAAAGGAACATGAGTCAGATCTTTGGAATTAGGTTCCTGAGCCTTGATTTCTCCTCTAGAATTCTACTCTCTCTCCTCAGGTTCTTCAGAATTCAAAAGATCAGAATATTTTGGTTGTGGATCCTGAGTCTGCTTACCACTCCTCAAAGTGACATAATTTGCAGATGCATAAGAATTTGGGTCTTGGGGAGGGTTAGGAAAGATTGGAGGGGCTTGATTAACCATGAATTGTTGATTTGCAGAAGAAGAAGAAGACGAGGAACCCTGCTCAACCACCTGAGCATGTGTGTGTGGGTCCCTCTGATTTCTGTACCCATGGGTTTGGTTGCCCAAATTCATAATATTTCGTGGGTTGGGTACTGGTTGAGATGGTAGAGATCCGGGTTGACAAGAGTTAGCAATGAGCCTGGATTGCAAGTTATCCAGCGAGTTTTTCATTTGCTACATGAGCTGGAGCATGGATCATTGCATCTCTACCATTTGACGGTTCAAATCAGCCTACCCTGTGGGTTGACAGGCATTCCAAGCTGGCCGATTGACCTGATTTGGAGGCAACTGAGTATATACTTGACCCTGACCCATTGGTCGTTGTGGAGCATAGTTGCTGGGTCGGAATTGGGTCTGTTGCCCCATGTTTTTCCAAGAGAAGTTAGGGTGGTTTCTCCAACCTAGATTATAGGCATTAGAGTAGGGTTGGATCTAACATTCTCTTGTATAGCACAGACATCCTCATAGGGTGAGGATGGAGAGAAAGAAAGGGAAGGATCAGAAAAACTGGGATCAAAGGCCCCAGTTTGGAACCCATGGGGTTCCGAAAAATGCTGACTCACAGGTTGAGCCGCATCGAGTTGATTCACGAACTCCCGTCCAGAAGGAGCTCGTGAGGAATGGAATCCCGAATTTTAGGATTGAGTGGATCGAGAGTTGTTCATAGAATTGCCAGCCATCCACTCTTCCATTCTCTTAGCAACCAAGTCCACCTTATCAAGTTTGTTACAAATCAATTCCATATCAAATGAATGAGAGCCATGGACTTCATTGACATTTGATCTGGGCTGCTAGAACCGGTTAAAAGTATCCATGGAGGCATGATTGATTGAATTCTCACTCATTTCCTCAAACAAATCATGTGCACTATCTGCATCTTTATTGAGAAAATTGCCTCCCCAAGAAGCATCCACATGATTTCTGAGTTGCTCAGTCAACCCATTATAGAAGATCTGCACGAGTTGCCATTTCGGCACCTCATGGTGTGGACACCTCTGCAATAAGTCCTGGAATTGCTCCCAGGCCACATGAAACTGCTCCCCCGGCTGCTAGGTAAAGGTAGTGATTGCCCGTCTCAAAGCATTGGTACGTCCGACTGGGAAGAATTTCTTCAGAAAGGCCAATTTCAACTCATTCCAAGTTGTAATTGGTCTTCCTATTGTCCTATACCAATGCGCGGCCTTATCCCTAAGAGAGTGGGGGAAGAGCCCCATGATCATTTGCTCCTCGTTTACGTTTCGTGCCTTGGTAGTCTGGACCAAAGTGATCAAGTCCTCCAAGTGCTGAAATGGATCTTCGGAGCCAAGCCCATGATAATGTTTAATCAGGCTTAACACCTGGGACTTGATTTCTACGTCACTGGCTAGAATCTGGATGCCGGGACGTTCCCCGTAATTTGAAGGATCATAAAAATCCTTCAAGGGCTGAGTGCCCTGCATTCTCTGGAACCATTCCTGCATTCTCTGCATTTGTTCCAGCTTCCTTCAAAATTCTTCCTATGGATTTCCAAGCAGAGGAGGCTGTTGTTCGGCCATGGGATCAATTTGACCAAAATCCAACTTGCGCCTCCTAGAATGATCTAATGGTCCTTCCAATCGGGGATTCAATGACCGTCTTCCCAGCATAAACTAGGAGAAGGTCGGAAGGACTGGGGATAGGGACCCTACAGCACAACAAAACAAGGTTGTCCTTAAGTGGGGTAGCCTAAGGATCTACTGACTCCCAAAACCCGCCTTAAGACTGTAAATGATTTACTCTACTTGCATCTATTTAATCCAACCAATTAGAAGGAGGGACTGGGGAAAAGGTTCTTCCTTTGACTTTCGCCTCCGGTTCCTAGTGTACCCCCCAGCCGCGGTCGTTTGACGCTACTCCCCTAGCTATTCATCAGATTAATCAATACAAGTAGGTTAATCAAAAACAATCTCAGACTAGGCCCTGAAGAGCGAATCAAACCTTAAGGCCAACGTCTAGTCAATTTTATTAAGGCCTGGGATTGTGGTGCTTATGGAATATGATGGGCCCCTAAAATGGGTTATGCCCTTAATGATTTATTGAGATTTGTGTAAGTGCATGCACAATCAGGGTTTTCAAGCAAGATTATTTGTGATGCGTGAATTTTAATGTTCAAATCTTGCTTAAGTAGCTTTTAGGGTTTCAAATTAGGTGGATTGCAATAAAGTTTCTAGGAAAACCAAGTTGTCAAACATGGGTGAAGATTATTTTCCTTTAAAACCAGAAAGTGGAGTGCCTGGAATAGACCTAGATTAAAAATCCTAAGGAGGAGTTACTTGATGAGTTGATTTTAAATAGAGTGGTGCGGCCCAAACAACTCAAACAATTGGCCACAAATGCACCACTAAGTTAGGCACCCAAAGATGGTTAACCTAGAATGATTTCTACTGTGTTATGTGTTGCTTTGTGTGTACCGGTTCCACAGATCAAAACCCGGTTGAGTAGAAACAAATCAATTTGATTAAGTGACTTGAATATGGGTATATGTTGTGTGTTTGTTGAAAATTGCCCCACAAGATTATCTTTTTGTTGTTGTTTTTTTTTTATAAATGAGGGTGGAATGAATGTGAGTGAGAATCCAAACAACCAAACTATTCGTAGGATTTATGCAAACACCTAGGTTAATTGGAATTTGGATTTAATGTGGCGAATAAAATCTATGGAGGGGGGAAGAATGGGGAGCACTTACAGTTGTCTTCAACTGCACTTTACTCCAGTCTACCACTTGATGATTCCCTGATGGAGGTCTCTACAAAACAATAGACACAAGAGAAAGCAAGTTAGAAAATAATAAAGTGCAAGAAATGTGAAAAGAAGATCAGAAATCGTTGCCTCCCCAGCAACAGTGCCAAAATGTTGAACGAACGAATTGCTACGCTAGCGTGTTTGGTTTTAAAACCTTGTTGTTGTAGCTTGAAAGCGAGGAATTCGCATTCAACAAATAAAATTTATACCAAAATTGAAATTCCGAGTCAAACATAAGGAGGCTACGTCGATCTATATTTGCAATTGTATTTTTTTTAGAATTTTTCTTGAAAAGCGAGGCGATGTAATTACAATGAAGCTATCAGACTAAAGGGAAGAGAGATAGAAAGAGAAAAAGAGAGAGAGAGAGAGAGAGAGAAAACATGCATTCAATATTTCAAAATGTTTATACAATCATACCAACTAAGAATTACACTAGAAAGTGGGAAATCAGCTACACTAGAAAGCAGGAAAATTCTACACTATAAAGCTGTAAAGAAGAATGGGAGATAGAAGTCATCCTCCTCGACGATCGCTTGGAGGACGAGCCGGATGGGACGACGCCTGGACAAAGGAGAACTGAGCAGGATGAAGGAGGATGAAGCAGAAGAACGGGAACGGGGCAGCACGTTGTCGTCGTCGCAGGATCCACTTCTGAACGAGGACGAAAATTTGGACTTTATCTCGCGAGGAGCATCCCGGGTGTGGGACAAGCTTCTCTTGAGCTTTGGAGAGGTAGAGAAGATAAGGAAGGGATGAGAATTTCGTGTGAAAGGGGTCTCCTTTCATAGTTGCAAAGAGTGGGGGCAAATTGGTCATTACATCTTTAAAACATTAAATAAGGGGTCTTTAGTGACGGATAAAATCGTTGCTAAAGCCTCATCGTGGGTGTAGTGGGCATTAAACACGCGGCTGCTGGCTTCCACACGCGCCTAACGCTCGCTGCACGTCCAGATGATTTCAGCCTTCCGATCGCGAGATCGGACAGCTTAAATCGTGCCTTCGCTCGCCTCGCTACACGCCCACCCGTGTTCGATGGCACGTCCTCGCCTCGCGTGAAATAGCACGTGGGTGCTATTGGATGATCTAAGCCGCCCATAGCAGATCGAGCGGTCACCTTTAATCGCGCGCGCCCGCCGATCGCGAGTCGAACCCGCGTCATGTGAATGCGCAACGCCTCGTGACTGCTGTGCTACGCGAAGGAATGTCGCGCGGACGATTTGAGGCGCATGCATCCACCGCCGTTGGATCAAGATCCAACGGCGGAGAAGGGCGGATGTGGGGGCTTCAGCGGTTGCATGCAGGTGATTAGGCGACCAAGATGGCACCAGTGGCGCCATCTTGGCCGTCCATCTTCTAAATGATGTAGATGGTGCCACAGGTGTCAGATTGACTCGATTTTTGAGTCATTAGGTAGCGATCGTCGATCCGAATCCATCCATGCAGTCGGATTTGTCGTTTGAAGTGTGGATTTACACCATCTTGGCTCTTGATCTTCTAGGGTTCCCCGATCACTATCTGATGCTACAGATGCCTGATTAGGGCGATCTTGGAGTCGTTGAACTCCAATCATCGTCCTGATCACATCTATACAGTTGGATCTTCGATCCGAGGCCCTAATAAAAAGTTTGCCCTGTCCAAGCACATAAAAGGAGACAATTAACCTCCATTTTATTCAAACTACTCTAAATGCAAGATGATGCATGTTATGCAATATTTATATCATGCAATGCAATCCTATGCTTAAGAGCATGCATAAATAGACATCTTAAGTAGTGTAAATGTGTTTACATCAATGCCAATACGAAATTTTTTCATCTTGCTACTAGTGCTAGAAGGAGAACTAACCTCATTTCATCCATCAAAGTTGGGGAGAGGAGAACATCATCCATTCGAGAGATAAGAATTGAAGCCTCACACTACATCAAAGAGATATCAAAGGCTGCTCCAAGAGGGAAGTGGAGGATGGCAACAACTACTTTTCCATGAGTTAGCGATGAACAAATTGCAAAATTGGTTGATTCTATTACTGAACAGGAGGTTGTGGAAGCTATCAAAGATTTAAACAATGAAGAATCTCCAAGGCTAGATGCGGTTCAAGTTTTTTTTAATAAAGAAATGTGGAATGTTCTTAGGGAGGAAGTGATGGGGGTCATATGTGAATTTGAAAAGGGAAACTCTGGGTTTGAAAGGCTGAACAAATCATACCTATTTTTGTTGCCAAAGAAGTTAGGAGCGAGTGCTTCTCTAATTATAGGCTGATGAGAACCTCATCATGAGCCCTAACTAGCTTATTTTGACCTAAGAAAGTGAACAAAAGCTCCTACATAACTTAAAGGAAGGCCTAATTCAAGGGATTATTGTTCTAGGAAGAAAACTTGAACTAAAGGGTAAACTGCAAATTTACCATTGCAGTACATCAACGGGATTTCTCAGGGGCTAAACATAGGTCAATTGGACTTAATAAGAGGAAAAGTGGGATGGTTCGGTCAGAAAAGGGTTATTGTGAGATTTAAGAATTAAATGACATTCTATAACTCTAAAATAAACCCACTTAATTTCACAAGGTTATGGTCAGGATAAAAATCAACTAAACCCTCTAAAATTCATGAAAAATATCCCCTAGGGTTTAGAACCTTCAATTTGGCCTTTGGAAACTATTTTGACCTAGATTGGGGTCCTAACTCAATATTTGACCTAATTTGGGTTTTTGTGCAAAATGTCTAATCAAAAGTGGTTAAACCTAAAATAAAACTTCACCATTGGATTCCTTAGGTCAGAATTAGGTTTTTACAAAAATTTCGGCCTAATGGAAGGACACATTGACCTACTTTGCAAAATAGTCCACCCAATTACATTCTGGCCCATAACTTTTGAAAACCCTTACGTAGTCTCCCCCATCTTCCTTGCCACTATTTTCATTTTTGTCCCTCTACCATTTAAGAAGAGGAGCCATACTTTGATGAGGTTTCGAGGAGGATTTCTCCTCATTTCCCCAAAGATCTCCGCTCAGATTTGGTATGGGGGTCCTCTGAGGAATTCCCTATCGTCTGAACACAATCCCAGGATCTGATTTGCACCATATCTCTCATGCGAACGCTCGAGAGACATGGGTGTCCTCCGCACCTTACTTCCCCGGCGCAGTTCTTGCGCTTGGAAGCTTGCCTTCCAAGCACAAGAACCTCTGCCAGCAGCTTTAAAAAGACCCCCTATCCTTGCCACTTCGGGCAAGCTTGTTTTGGCCACGGATACACCCCTAATTTCTTCCTCTCTCGTCTCCGACCAACTGCCCGCAAGCTTCGGCAATCCCTCCTCCCTCTTCTCGTCACTCTACCACCATACCAGTGGCAGTGTCTCCTCCACCTTGCTCTTCCGCGTCGCACCATACCTGCGCCCGCATCTTCAACCCTCTCATCGTCGTCGCCTCTTTATCTCAGGGTTTTCGTCTTCGGTGACGGCAAATACGTGCTGCTCGCCCTCTGCCTCCCCCGTTCGTCTAGATACCCTCAGTTAAGTTCCTCTCTCCCTACCTTTCACTTTCCCTTCTTTATTTCACAAAATCACCCACGACAGCCAAAGACCACCTTCGTCTTCCTCATCTCCGGTAGACCACCGGCAAAGGTGCATCCATCGCTCCACTCACCCACACGCCTCGCCACCGACCACAGAAGCTTCACCATCATCCACTGATCATCACCCACCTCTTCATTGACTGCCACACGCGCCCTACACACTCCCCGAACAAATGCACTTTCACGGCCACAGTCTCACCTAGGCACGCACGCTTAGGCCATTCTGTGCCATGCCACCCACCGCTCCACCTTCGTCGTGCCACGGAGAAGCTACCTACGTGCTTTGACAAGGCCGCAAGGCTGTATTCATGATTTGCAGGTTCGACCCCCTGTCGCCATTGGAGCAGGAGCAAAGCTTGCTCGCAAGCTTTCTCCAGGTCGCTGCGCTCCAGGCTGAGGCATCCCAAGTGCGCGGAACCATCTTGGAAACCTTTCGCACCTAGAAATCAAAGGCTTCATCGATTGCAGCTACCCCAATTGCACAAGAGTCTTCCCTGCGGGTGTGTGAAGAAGCGGGTATGACTTTAGTCCCACCTCGGAAGTTCTCAATGCAGGCAAGCGCTTTAATTTATTTTTTCTGTCTTTATCTCGTTGCCTCAAGTGACACGGGGTGAGGTCCCTCGCCCACTCCACCCGCCTCGTTCGCGGCCACTCCTACATGGACCTGACTAACCCATTTACCATGCACTCCTCGTGCACCACCCATGCCGGTGCGCCTGGACCGAGGCACGCGTAACCTGACCCGTATACCCAATTGTTTGGCTCTGAAAGAGCGAAGAGAGAAATAGAGAGAGCGACACGGGGGAGGGTAGAGGTAGGTTTTGCTCAGTGCTGTGCAGGGAAAGAAGGAGGAGGAGGAGGAGGCAGCTACTGAAGAAGAGGAAGAAGCTGAAGGCAGGAGCAGCTAAGGAAGGAAAGAGAAGGAAGGACTTAGCCACAGAAGCAGAGGTTGAAGAAGGAAGAAAGACTTGAAGGCAGAAGTCAGCAGTGGCTAAGGAAAGAAGACAAGAAGTTGTAGGCAAAAGTCAAGGAAAGAGGAAGACACACTATTGCTGCTAAAGAAGAAGAGAAGGTAGGAGCTAAGGAAAGCAAAGGGCAGAAGAAGAAGAGGCTGAAGAAAGAAAAAGGAAGGTGAAGGTGCGGCCAAGCAGAGAATAAAGGCAGAGGAAAGCTAAGGAAACAAGAGAAGAAAAAGAAGAATGGCGCAGAGAAAGAGAAAGAGAAAGAAGAAGCCAAAGTCAGAATAGAGAAAACTCTGCACTGTAGCATCAAAGATTTAAAACGTCTAATTTCTACATCAGACATCCATTTTGATATTTTTTGAGCTTCTATATACACTGACCTCATTTTTACTTCATAACTTTGATCGGTTTGGTCATTGCATTTTATAAAATTGAAATTTGTGATTTTAGTTCTTAAAATATCAATTTGCTCCCTGTGTTCGACCTCAGATACCTAGGTTTTCAAGTAATAAATTCTTATTTGTTTTCAAGGTGATTTCATTTATACTTCATCGAACATCTTTTTAAAAATCGATCTCGCCATTCGACTCAAAAACATAGGCCCATTGTATAGTCAAATTAAATATATTTAATTATTAGCAAAATCCTTGCTAATAGAATGTGTGAATTTCTGCAAGCCTTGATTATGCATGTTCAATCTGTGTTTCTGCCTAGGAGGTCCCTACAAGAATCATTCATTGTAGCACAAGAGATGGGGATGGAGTGGCACAGGAGAAAGTCCAAGGCCTTTCTATGGAAGGTAGATTTTTCCAAAGCTTACGATTTAATCTCGTGGTCATATCTATGGGAAATTTTTAAAAGAAGAAAGTTCCCCTCAGTCTGGATTCAATGGATGAAGCGATGCATTATGACTGCCTCCTATTCCCCCTTAATTAATGGGAAACCGTGCAGAACCTAGATACAGCCTCAGTGTGGGGTGCACCAAGGTTGTCCTTTGGCCCCATTGATTTTTAATTTGGCAGTAGATACTCTAGCCTGATATGCGTGCAAACTGGCGGAAGATGGCTTGATAAGGGGCTATTTGATGACAAATAGAAGGGCCTTGGCTCCTATCCTTCAATATGTAGATGAAACTATTTTTTTCGTAGAAGGAGGTAAGAGGGAAGCACAAGCACTCTATTATATGGTTAACATATTTGGAGAAATTTCTGGCTTAAAGTTGAATGGAAGTAAATCATCTTTGGTTTGCTTCAGTATGAGTGGCAATGATCAGAACGACATCTCCTCCTTCTTAGGCACACCAGTGATCTCCCTACCAATCAAGTACTTGGGTCTGCTTTTGAAGTGTACAAAAATGAAGAAGAGTGACTGGAATTTTCTTTTAGAGAAGGTGGCCACCAAACTAGAAGGCTGGGGCAGTCGTTATTTATCTAAAGGGGGGAGACTCATTTTGTTAAATTCAGTGGTCACATCTATCCCAGTTTTCTTTTTCTCTGTTTTTAGAGCACCTAAATCTATTTGGAGGAGACTTGATATCATGCGAAAGAGATTTTTCTGGAAGGGGGCTTCTCATCAAGGTACCTTTTTTCAACCTGTTAAATGGGATACTATACGTTCCCCTAAAAGGTACGGTGGCTTGGGATTAAGATCTCTTAAAGAGTTTAATGAAGCTCTACTACTAAAGTGGACAATTAGGCTATTGCAGGGGAACAGGGGCTCTGGACAGAGATTGTACATGACAGCTATGGGTCGGCAAATGATAAGAAGAATCGTCTTAACCCTGTTAAGACGTCTCCTCTTTGGGGCTCAGTGGTGCGTGCTTTAGCCAACAACTGGGATATGTTCAAGGCAGTTCTGGGAAATGGGAAAAGCTTTAGTTTCTGGCTTGAAAAATGGGCTCCAGCTGGGGTGATAAGAGATAGATACCCCCTTGCTTACTCGACTGTGACTGATAAGAATGTGGTGGTGAATGATTATTGGGACATGGAGTCAGACAGATGGAAGATAAATAATGTTAAGGGGAACGACTACAATACCAGAACATGGGAGGACAATGAACGCCTGGTGTAGGAACTAAATGCTTTCAGACCCAAACCAAAGGAGTGTGATACATACAAATGGGAGGGGTTTTCTCTCCAGCAGCCGCATATAAAAAGCTCATTACATCCTCCAGGTTGGTAGAGGTGGATGAGGTAGGGAGGAAACTATGGAAGTTGAAAGTCCCCCTAAAAGTTCAAATATTTCTATGGTTTTGTAGAAGGGATGGACTGATTACTGGTTACTTGCACCATAGGAGAATGGGTACCCCTACTCAATTTTGTCAGCTATGTGGGTTGCACAATGATTGCAATCGTCACATCTTCTCTTCCTGTATGGTGACTGATTATATATGGAGTGGTATGCAGGGATTCAATGCCTACTTGGGAGAATTTATGGTGTTCTCTTTTGTTTGCAAATAAGCCCCATGTGCCTATGGTGGCAGTGTTATGGTCTGTTTGGAGAGCGAGGAATGAGAAATTATTTCAAGAGAGACCAGTGTGTGTGGAAAATATTGTAAATAGTTGTTGGTCTCTCACACATATGTAGGGTTCGATATTGTAACTTTTATTTCTCTCTTTATAGTAAATAAATGCTCTCTTGGATTGCTATCAGCGATTCAATAGCTTTCCTTTCTTTTTCAAAAAAAAAATTAGGTTGCATTTTAATTTAGTGTGCATTATACTCATTACATGCATTTAGTTATTCTATAAGGTTTTGTACATAAATAAACCAATGTTTTAATTATTATTTCTCTCTTCCAACAGAAATTCGCAACCTGCTTCTCAACAGCTGTGCTACCATTGAAGCCCTGTAATCATGGAGGATTCCACTCTTCCTAGCAAGGAAGAGACGAAAAAAGTGGATCTGGTCTTTGATGATCCTCGCAGCTAAGCTCAAAACATCAATCTGCTATAAGAAGAAGGGGAAGCTGCACGCACGGGGTTGGCCTCCACCCCGACCATACTGTGCTTCACCTCCACTACCGTCGGCCTCAACCATGGTAGCAAGTCTCCAACACCGTGGGCGTGTGGCGTGACAGGCCGCACTGCCATCTGGAACTTGCTCGCATTATCGTGAATGTACCTACTGGTGTACGACCACAACAACACCCAATTGCCACCACCTTCCTCTGTTTCTTCTTTGTTCAACAACAAGAACACCCACTCCACAACCCAACACAGACCTCAAGCTCTGATGAGTCGATTCTTCACTTTTAAAGTCGTTTGTAGTTCTATGTGGTGGAAAAATCGACTAATCAATTATTAAAATATCCACTCGCAGAATAGCGGGTCGTGTCCACAGGGAGGCAATGACGTATTTAAGCTCGTACCAGTTAAAAACGTATGTTCACAGTTAGTTTCAATGAGAATGGAGCCAAATATGCCTTCAGATTAAGAAAGCATCAAGAGAACATGCTTAAATTGCAATTTTGAACAACTAAAGGATATTTTTTGCAATGCAGCTTAATAAAATATTATTAAAAGTTTACAATGGCATAGAATGTAAATATTAATATAGCTTTTACTGTAGCAAAATAGGGGAACTTCTTCCCCTTGTTCGTGCATGAGGAGGAGGCTGTGGTCGAAGGTGTGAAGCTCAGAGGAGAATCTCTAGACCGAGGGCTCCATGATGGCGATCACGGCGGAGTGCGAGATGCTCCGAGGTGGCCGGATGGAGGTACGGTGGTGGTGTGGGTTCTAGTGGCTGCTGAAGTGCCGCAGGCCGTGCAGGCATGGACTAGTGCAGCTGAGGTCCTGGCGAGGAGGTACACGCACTGGACTGCACACGCGTGGAGGGTGGTGCTGCTGGGGGATGTGCCGCTGCTACAGGATGCTGCTGGCCGTGCGCTGCAAGAGTTGATGACGCACTGCAAGGTGTGTAGCGGAAGTGCAGCGCACTCTACGCGCGCGACGAGTAGGCTGGAGGCGCTGCTGCAGGTGGTGAGGTGCACCAAGGGGTGCTGCTACAGGAGGTGCGTACGCGCGTGGGTGAGGAGCTGGTGACTAGTGCTACATGCTGGCAGGCGCACCGGCTACGTGCATGACTGGAGGCACTGCAGGGTGCACGCATGGGCTTGTGCAACCGGAGGGGCACGGGCGTGAAGTGAGAGCGCAGAAGTAGGCTTTGGAGTGGGCACGCTGGAGGCTGGAGGAGATGAAGAGGCGTACGTTGTAGCTGTGACTGGTGGCTAGAAAGAAAACTAAGGACAGGGGAGGAAGATGAAGGTGTGCTGTAGGAGTTTCAGACGTCTGGGAAAATTCCCAGACGTCTTAACTGACTGGGATGTGAAGTTGCAATGGTGGTTGTTGGTGATGACGGCGAGGGTGGTGCACGCTGAGGTGCTCATAGTAATGCAGACGAGCTCCAGATGGCGGTGTGGCCTGTCACGCCACACGCCCACGGTGGTGGAGGCTTATCGCCACGGTTGAGGCTGGTGGTGGTGGAACGGACGAGAGGTCAACTCTCTACACAGTGGTGGGTCATTGGGATGGTGGCCTCCCGTATAAGGCAGCCTCCCTCCTTTTGTAGCCACCTGCATGGATTTGAATGGAGAGGCAAGAGCAGATCCACATTCTCCGCTCGTCCTTGAATGCAGGTTTTAGTGCAGCAGCTGGTGGCATTGGAGCAGTGAATTCTACAGAGAGAAGAGAAAATGATAATAATAAAAAGATTGGTTAATTATGTTCAAACCCTCAATAAAAATGTTAATGCATATAATGCATGCAATGCACCTAATTGGTTAACTAATTTAATGAATGTAATTCTAAGTTAATTCTAAATGTATTTAAATATGAATGCAATGCATGAATTATGTAATTAAATCAGAAATATGAATTAATCTATTTACATCCTAATGCATGCTAAATAAATGTTAGAATTAACTTAATGTCTAGGCACTTAAATACTTAAATAGCCCACAAATATGGCCTAATCAAATACCCCTATGCCTAGTTTTTGCTAGTCCCTAGCAAATCCAAGCAAAACCTAGCACTCCAAGTAGACTAGCCAACCCAATCGGTCTTCCTTTAGAAACGTATTAAATTCAGACTCTAGACCTAAGGTTCCCAAGTAGTTGCTAAGTTACAAACTAGGTTAGCTAAAGACGAGTTGCAGGCACGAGTTTCCCTGATTTCTAACTCTACCCTAAGGTTTATTGATCCCTAAGATTAAAGCATCAATGCATATGTGTTGGTCTGAGTTTTTTGAGTCAAAGGAAAAAGGATTTTTTTTTTTATATATTCCTCTAAGTCTAACCTCAGATCAGCTATCAACACGGTCTGTGTCGAATTCATTGTCCCCATTACCATACCTCGAAGGGTGCCTGGCTTTCGATGTTTCAAGATAGCACCGCCCATAACGACCCCAAGAACTCCTGGCAATCGACACTTCAAGATAGTATCGCCCATGGATTTCTTAAGCAAATTCAGGCCTATGGCAATCAGCACTTCGAGATAGGGCCGCCCATGGTACCTGAACCGCACAATGCGCTTACATGGCCCCAGTAGGATGGATATCCTAAGAGACAAGCATCAAGGAGGTAATATGTTATCATCACATCCTCAAGGTGAGTATATACTCCACCTCTCCTGCGGTGGGAACTCTTCCAATTAAATTGTGTTTGCAAGCCTCTCCTAAGTCAAAACTAAGAGAACCAAATCTCTTTTAAGAAAGGGATTAAGTTGATTACTTACTTACACCAAACCAAGTGTGTGAAATTTAATGCTTGGGTTACAAGGACCCGTAAACCCAAAGGTAGAACAAGACTCCAGGTACCACCCCACCTTTTAACTCAAACCCTAGCTTTCCTTCCTCAACCTCTTGAGGAATGGTCCGCAACTTAACTCCTACTTAAGTTTTTAAGTCCACAAAGGACCCTAAAGGTCTAAAGCTAATAGCTCATTTAGCTTTTAAAGTTTGACCCTAGAATTAACTTAGTCTACCCTAGAGTTCTAATTTGCTTAAGAATGCAAGACCTACCCAGTTAAGCTCAAAACTTTTCTTTTTTTTTTAATGCAAATGTATGCATGCTATAAACAAAATTCCTCAGGTCCGTTCCCCCATGCTTGGTTCAAACAATGTCCTCATTGAAAACAAAAATAGTTAAAGGAAGATATTACCTGAGGTGGAGAATGGCAGGAGCTAAGGCTCCTCAAGAGTGACTTCGTCAACCAGATGGCCATCTAAAGTTATGTATGGTTTTAACCGTTGACCGTTGATGATAAAGGGAGTTGCTGAAGAGGAAGCGTTTTTAATCTCCACAGCTCCATCAGAAAATACTTTAGTGATTATGTAAGGCCCATCCCAATGAGATTTTAACTTCCCAGGAAAAAGCTTAAGTCTGGAATTCAAAAGCCAGACTTGTTGGTTGGGCTCAAAGGTCTTTCGAAGTATAAACTTATCATGCAAGACCTTAGTTCTTACTTTATAAGCTTGAGAGGTGTCATAAGCATCATTCCTCAACTCCTCAAGCTCACTTAATTCTAGAAGTCGTGCCTTACCCGTCTTCTCTAAATCCATGTTAACACTTCGAATAGCCCAAAGTGCCTTATGTTCCAACTCAATAGGTAAATGGCATGCTTTCCCATACACAATCTGAAAGGGAGAAGTACCCAAAGGGGTCTTATAGGTCGTTTGATATGCCCACAAAGCATCATCGAGCTTTTGGGACCAGTCTTTCCTATCAGGTCTAACGGTCTTTTCCAAAATATTTTTTATCTCCCTATTCGACACTTCAACCTGGCTACTTGTCTGAGGATGGTAAGGGGTAGCGACCTTGTGAGTCACTCCCAGACTCCTGATTAGCCAATTGAAGTGGTGGTTTCAGAAATGAGGTCCCCCATCACTTATAATGGTCTTGGGGCAACCGAAACAGGATATGATATTGGCCTTCACAAATTTCAAAACCACAGAGTGGTCATTTGTGCATGTAGGAATGGCCTCTATCCATTTAGAGACATAATCAACTGCCACCAAGATATATTCATTACCATGGGACGATGGGAAGGGGCCCATAAAATCAATTCCCCACACATCAAAAATTTCAACAGATTGAATAGGATGTTGAGGCATTTCATTCCTCTTCCCAATCGTTCCAGTCCGTTGACATCTAATACAGGCCTTAACAAAATTATGAGAATCCTTAAATAATGAAGGCCACCAAAAATCAGACTGGAGAACCTTAAAAGCAGTTTTCTTAGCACCAAAGTGTCCTCCACAATGAAGTTCATGGCAAAAACTCAGCACACTTTGTTGTTCCTCTTTAGGTACACAATGTCTCAATACTTGGCCTTGTCCAATTCTAAATAATTCTAGCTCTTCCCAATGAAAATATCTTGCTTGGGAAATGAATCTCTTTCTTTTCTGCTCATCCCAAGAACCAGAAGTTTGTCCAGTGACTAAGTAATTTACAGTATCTACATACCAAGGTAAAGTTGGTGTTACCGCCATCAGAGTTTCATCGGGAAATATCTCACGAATGTCTCCAGAAAGAGAGTCATTAAGAGGAAGGCGAGACAGGTGGTCAGCCACAACATTTTCTACTCCTTTATTTTCACATATTTCCAAGTCAAATTCTTGAAGGAGTAGGATCCACCTAATCAAAAGTGGCTTAGAATCTTTCTTAGCAATGAGGTGTTTCACTGCCGCATGATCAGTAAAAATAACCACCTTAGACCCAAGCAGATAAAACCTAAACTTCTCCACAGCAAAAACTACAGCAAGTAATTCTTTTTCAGTGATGGTGTAGTTTTGCTGAGGTTCGGTTAAAGTTTTGCTTGCATAATGCAGCACATGAGGTCTTCCCTCAACCCTTTGTCCAAGGACTACTCCCACTGCATAATCCGAAGCATCACACATCAGCTCAAATGGGAGTGTCCAATCAAGAGCTTGGAGAATAGGTGCAGAGATCAAGGCTTCCTTTAGAGTTTCAAAGGCCTCAGCACACTTTGAATCAAAATTGAAGGAAGATTCCTTCACCAACAAGTCACAAAGTGGCCTAGAAATTTTACTAAAATTTTTAATAAAGCGCCTATAAAAGCCGGCATGGCCTAGAAAGGATCTAATCTGTTTGACATTCGTAGGCAATGGGAGTTTGGAAATAGAATCAATCTTGGCTTTATCTACTTCCAAACCTTGCTCGGATACAACATGCCCAAGTACAATTCCTTTCTGTACCATGAAGTGACTTTTCTCCCAGTTGAGGACTAAACAAGTCTCCTTACATCGCTTCAACACATTCTCCAGGTGCAGGAGACACTGGTTGAAAGATGAGCCATAAATGGAGAAGTCATCCATAAACACTTCAACAACTCATCAATCATGTCCAAAATGATAGACACATACACCGCTAGAAAGTTGCAGGGGCATTACATAATCCAAACGGCATACACCTGAATGCAAAAGTACCATAAGGACTCGTGAATGTCGTCTTCTCCTGGTCATCAGGAAAGACTGCCACCTGATTGTACCCAGAATATCCATCGAGAAAGCAATAGTACTTATTCCCTGCCAATTTCTTGAGAATTTGATCAATAAAAGGCAGAGGAAAGTGATCCTTTTGGGTAGCGGTGTTCAGCTTGCGGCAATCAATACAAACCCTCCATCCAGTTGAGGGTCTAGTGACAACTTGTTCACCTTGGTCGTTGAATTCCATAGTAAAGCCTACCTTCTTTGGCACTACATGAATAAGACTTACCCATTTACTATCTGAAATGGGATATATGATCCCAGCGTCCAACCACTTTAGGATTTCCTTTTTTACCACCTCCCTCATATTAGGGTTCAGACGTCTCAGCATGTTCCTAAATGGCTTGATGGAATCATCAGTATAAATGTGGTGCATGCAGAGTGTAGAGTCTATACCCTTAATGTCACCAATGCTCCAAGCAATAGCTTCCTTGTACCTAGACAAGCATTCAATCAAGGCTCCCTCCTATGCCTCAGATAGTATAGTCGAAATGATAACGAGGAGTGTATCATTGGCACCTAGGAAAACGTACTTGAGAGTGTCAGGGAGGGGTTTCAACTCAAGGTCGAGGGCTTGTATGGTTGAGGGTTTCATAATAGATGTCCCCATCTCAGGTAGCAGATCTACCTTCGGCAGAAATGATGGGGGAAGAGACTCAACAGAAACACCTAGCAATTCCTCAAGTTCTAGTATATCTCCTTCACATTCCTCCAAGAGATGGGAATGCTCATTTAGCATGACATGCTGAAGGGGGTCATCACATAACATTGCAGGGGTTGCCTCTTCAATCAGGTCATCTATCACCTCAACTTGAGAATAATCCTCAAGTCCATCTTGTTTGTAAGCATCAAACACATTAAGCTGGATTTTCCTGTTCCCAAAGCCCATTTTCAATGCCTCAGTATTGCAATTGATTGAAGCAAGCGAAGTTGCAAGGAAGGGGCGGCCCAAAATGATGGAGGGTTTGGTTGGCTTGTTGGTAGGGTCAGTGTCCAAAACTAAGAAGTCAACGAGAAAGAAGAAATCCTCCACTCTTATGAGGACATCTTCCAAAATTCCACGTGGTGTCTTAAGTGATCGATTAGCAACTTGAAGGATTACAGGGCTAGGCTTCAGATTGCCTCCCCCAAGTTGTTCATACACGTAGCTCAGAAGGATATTCACCCCCGCACCCAGATCAAGTAGAGCCTCATCAATTTATAAGTCACCAATAACTACTAAGATGTATGGGTCTCCTGGGTCCTTAAGTTTCGGGGGTGTGCCATGTTGAACAATTGAGCTAACAGAATCAGGCAGGACAACTTTTGATTGGACCTATTATCTAGATTGCCGCATTTTCGTGCACAGGTCTTTTAAGAAGCCGGCATAAGACGGAATCTACCTGATAGCTTCAAGCAAAGGTAGGTTAATCTACACTTGCTTGAAAGTTTCCATAATCTCATCCGTCTTATCTTTGGCTCCAGATGAGCTAGCAGAAGTCTGCCCAGAGGTGGATAAGCGCTCTAGAAAAGGCCCTCTCGATCTCTGGGTGGAAGGGTTGTCATGTCGAGTAAGAGGTGGAACAGGGGCAACTTCTTCTAGTGAGGTGATTTCAAGCAAAGAAGATTTGGGCAAGTCTTCTCCGGTGGGGGTGAAAGTCGGGGTGGATGGTTTTTTAGGGGGTGAGACTATAGGAGCATCGGGTTTGGAAATTTCTTTCCCACTCCTCAGAATAGTCACCGCCTGAGCATGCTCCCTAAAGAGAATCCCTTTTCCTTTAGGATTTTCCTCAACAGCACTAGGGAGCTTCCCAGTTTCCCTCTATCTAACGGCCTCAACAAGGTGTCCTATTTGTGATTTCATCTCATGTATAGCTTTGTCATGAGATTGGATGATGGCACTTTGACTTTCTTGCATAGTTTTCAACATCGCCTTCAATTCATCCATCTCAGAGGTCTTAGGTTGGGCAAAGGTCTGAGGTTGGTTCATTTGATGGTTTTGAAAGGATTGTGGTTTGTACTTCCCTGAATTTCAGACATTTCCTTATCTCCATGAAAAGTTTGGGTGGTTCCTCCATCCCTCATTATAAGTGTTGGAGAAAGGGTCATTAAAAGGTCTAGGACGAAACCCTTGAGCGGCATTCAGATCCGCTTGTACAAGCTCAGGGAATTGGGAGGCCAAGTGGCAATCCACAGTGGCATGTGTATTGCCTTGGCAAATTAAGCATTTGGAAGCTTGGGATGTGGAGGTGTTAGATACGAATGAACTCGGGTTCGACATAAGCCTTTCCAAGTTTTGATTCAATAATTGAATCTAATAGGCTAAATTCTGGGTGTCCCTTGCCTCATTTGCCTCCAACTTTCTTTGCATGAGAGTGGGCTTTCTATCCATATAGGCAGAATTCAAGTGAATAGAATTCTCACTCAAAGTATCAAAAAGGTTCCAAGCTTCAACCTCAGTCTTAGAAAGAAAGGTTCCTGCACAGGCACCATCCACAGTTTACCTATGCGAATCATTAAGTCTGGTGTAGAACCTTTCAACCAGTTGCCATTTAGGCACCTGGTGATGTGGGCAATGTCTCAGCAAGTTGTTAAAGTGCTCCCACGCATCATAGAACGCTTCCCCATCCTTTTGAACAAAACTCATAATTTCCCTCCTAAAGTGATTGGTTTTGCTCATGGGGAAGTACTTCTTCAAAAACTCCTTCTTCAGGGCATCCCAAGTGTTAATATTATCAAGGGTGTGATACCAATACTTGGCTTTGTCCTTAAGGGAGAAGGGAAAGAGGGTCTGCATTTGAGCGTCATCAGTAACGCCCAGCAGCTTCACCATGGAACAGACCTCGATTAATTCCTCTATATGCCTGTAAGGGTCTTCCCTAGCAATACCAGAAAAGGAGGGCAGCAAGGATATGGTACTGCTTTTGATCTCATGAGGATTGTCCCCTCCAGGTTTACGTAGTGCAGGGCCAGCTTGATTGGTTGGAATGAAATATTCCTTAAGGATCCTTTAACCGGCCATTTCTACCCTTGGAAGGTTTCTTCTTAAGATTCTTTTAGGTTCAAGATCAAACACAAGTTGTCTCCTAAGAGAACGCCTACCAAGCATGCACTACAAACACAATTCAGAAGGACTTGTTCGATCTTTACAAATTTAGGCTTTTGGCTTTAGTTCAAATTGTAGGTGACAAAGCAAGTTGCCTAATCAATTACACGCCTATTGTCAACCTTCGAAATGCCTAAAAAGACCTAGTTGGAGGTTAGGTATTCTTCCCTAAATCTCAAATGGTAAAGCAAATCCAAAGACGGAAGATCGAGGGATGCAAGTAGGCCTAAGCCTTCCTTTGAAGCTGTGCTTTCGCGGTGCTTCTCAACTACCCCCAAAAATCTGTGACAGGGTATCCCCCTCTTTGGATTTACAAAACCTTTGATCTCAAGTTCCGAACACTTCATAATCCAACGGTAGGAGGGCTCTTGTCCTAGTCATTCCAAGACTTAGGAGTGTCTAAATGAGTGTCGTGGTGCAAAAGATATAAGTGTACATACACCGCAAAAAGATTTTGAATCTTGAATCGCACACCACGTTTGATAATCAAGTCCTTGATTTTTAGATGTCCCTCCTTTAATTAGTCCTCTTTCACGAATATATGTGACCACTTGTTAGATCGCTTCAAGACAAATTATGTGGTCTTCGAATTTAGTCTAAATGCAATGCGTGATCAAGAATAGGATGCAAAGTAAGAGAATGTGTACCTTGCTTCCAGCAATCAACGATGCGAGAATGCACACAAAGCAGAGAAGTAAATCTAGAGGCTGCTCATACAGACCTAAATGGTTCGTCCTAGGGGCAGGCAGCTTCTAGCAGGTAGCTCATTTTTTTATTATTATTTTTTTTTTTAACTACTTATGCACAAGCAAATAAAGGTAAACAATCCACAAAATAAATTAAAAAACCTAAATTTAAAGAAAAGGGAACAGGCTCCCAAAAATTACCCAACACGGGCCAAAAACAAAATCGAGGAACAAACCCCTCAAAATATACCCCAGAACAAGGGTTTCAAACCAAATATGCAATGAAAAATTAAGTTTAAAGTCTTAATCCTACTCTAATTAAATCAGCGACTAGATGTACAAAGATGATCGTCGCGTCCCCGTCCTTCTCCCCCTTTGCAAGGTAGCTCGATCAATTTCTCCTCTGGCGACGTCAAGGGTCGCCTCTCACGATGGCTGATTCCTCGCACAAATTTCTCGCACAGAAAAAATGATAAATGGTTAGATCATTGTGCAATGAGAAATAATCAAAAATAAAATCAGGTGAAATTATTACGTCTGTTGCCTCCCTGGCAACGGCGCCATTTGACGAGTCGATTCTTCACTTTTAAAGTCGTTTGTAGTTCTATGTGGTGGAAAAATCGACTAATCAATTATTAAAAAAACCACTCACAGAAGAGCGGGTCGTGTCCACAGGGAGCCAATGACGTTGATGTAAACACATTTACACTACTTAAAATGTCTATTTATGCATGTTCTTAAGCATAGGATTGCATTTCATGATATAAATATTGCATAACATGCATTATCTTGCATTTAGAGTAGTTTGAATAAAATGGAGGTTAATTGTCTCCTTTTATGTGCTTGGACAGGTAAATATTTTATCGGGACCTCGGATCAAAGATCCAACCGTATGGTTGTGATCAGGGCGGCGATTGGAGTTCAACGACTCCAAGATCGCCCTAATTAGGCATCTGTAGCATCAGATAGTGACCGAGGAACCCTAGAAGATCAAGGGCCAGGATGGTGAAAATCCACACTTTAGATGACAAATCCGACCGCACGGATGAATTCGGATCAACGATCGCATCCCAACGACGCAAAAATCGAGTCAATCCGACATCCGTGGCACCATCTCCAACTTCCAGAAGATGGACGGCCAAGATGGCACCACGTGGCGCCAGCTCGACCGCCCAAACGGTCACACTCATTCTACGAAGGCCCTGCACCTGCTCGCTCTCCGCCGTTGGATCTTGATCCAACGGTTGTGGTCGGCCATGCCTAAAAGCATCCGCTCGACCATCCGCGCCCCATAGCGCAGCGGTCGAGCGCGCTTTCGCGAGCGGCGGGTGCGAGTTCGAGCCGCAGCGAGGGGCTGGAAGGCGCGAGCAATTGAGGCGCATGGAGCGTCAGATGGAGATCCAACGGCTGCGCTCGCCCGATAGCGCCGACGAGCTATTACACGCGCGGCATGGACGCGCGATCACACGCGGATGGGCGCGCAGCACAACGGGTGATGGCGTGACTTAAGCCGTCCGATCTTGCGATTGGACGGCTAAGATTCAAAGGACATGGGAAGCTGTTGCGCGTGCGGGCAGCTGAAGCGACATGCGTGGGCGTAGCAGCTACGCCCACGTTGGGGGCTTTAGTGACGGATTTATCCATCACTAAAGACACCTCATTTATTCTTTTGATGTTGTAATGTCCATTTTGCCCCCACTCCTTGCAACTATAAAAGGAGACCCCCTCCATACGAAATTCTCATCCCTTCCTTCTCCTCTCTACCCCTCCAAAGCTCAAGAGAAGCTTGTCCCACACCCGGGATGTTTCTCGCGAGATAAAGTCCAAATTTTCGTTCCCCTTCGGAAGTTGATCCCGCGACGACGACGGCGTGCTGCTCCATTCCCGTTCTTTTGCTTCGTCCTCTTTTGTCCTGCTTCGTTCTCCTTCGTCCAGGCATCGTCCCGTCCAGCTTGTCCTCCAAGCAACCGTCGAGGAGGATTTCTCTCTCCCTATTCTTTTTACTGCTTTCTAGTATAGATTTACTGCTTTCTAGTGTAGTTTTGCTCGTCTTCCAAGCAATCTTCGAGGAGGATATTTCTCCCTCCATTCTTTTAATGCTTTCTAGAGTAAATTTATCGCTTTCTAGAGTAATTATTTTATGCTTTGTAGTTGTAAGAGTGAAATGAACAATCTCCTTAATGATAAATTCCTTGTTTATTCTACATCTCATTTTAATTTCTCTGTGTAATATTCTCTTTCTCTCTTACTCTCTCTCTCTCTCTTCTATTTATTGTAAATAATTAGATAGTTTAAATTGAATTATTCCGTGACAAATAAAAAGGAATGCGTAGTTTTTAAATCAAACGTTCGCCTCCCTGTGTTCGACCTGGAATTTCAATTTTGGTATAAATTTTATTTGTTGAACACGAATTCTTCGCTTTCAAGCTACAAGGACAGGTTTTCCAAAATCGAACACGTTAGCGTAGCGATTTGTAAACTTTCAACAGACTTATTTAAACTCGCACGGATTAAAAACGTATGTTCACAGTTAGTTTCGACGAGAATCGAGCCAAATCTGCCTTCAGATTAAGAAAGCATCAAGATAACATGCTGAAATGGCAATTTTGAACAACTAAAGGATATTTTTTGCAATGCAGCTTAATAAAATATTATTAAAAGTTTACAGTGGCATAGAATGTAAATATTAATATAGCTTTTACTGTAGCAAAACAAGGGAACTTCTTCCCCTTGTTCGTGCGCGAGGAGGTGGCCGTAGTCGGAGGTGTGAAGCTCAGAGGAGGATCTCTAGACCGAGGGCTCCGTGATGGCGGTCGCAGCGAAGTGCGAGATGCTCTGAGGTGGCCGAACGGAGGTACGGTGGTGGTGTGGGTTCTGATGGCTGCTGAAGTGCCGCAGGCTGTGCGGGTGTGGACGGGCGCAGCTGAGGTCCTGGCGAGGAGACGCAAGCACTGGACTGCACGTGCACGGAGGGTGGTGCTGCTGGCGGACGCGCCGCTGCTGCTGGATGCTGCTGGCCGTGCGCTGCAAGCGTCGATGACGCACTGCAGGGTGTGCGGCGGAAGTGCATCTCACTCTACGCATGCGGCAGGTAGGCTGGAGGCGCTACTGCAGGTGGTAAGGTGTGCCGAGGGGTGCTGTTACAGGAGGTGCGTACGCGCGCGGGTGAGGAGCTGGTGGCCGGTGCTGCACGCTGGCGGGCGCGCCAGCTGCGTGCGTGACTGGAGGCGCTGCAGGGTGCGCGCATGGGCTTGTGCAGCCGGAGGGGCGCAGGTGTGAAGTGAGTGAGCAGAAGTGGGCTCTGGAGTGGGTGCGCTGGAGGCTGGAGGAGATGAAGAGGCGTACGGTGTACCTGTGACTAGTGGCTGGAAAGAAAACTAAGGACAGGGGAGGAAGATGAAGGTATGCTGTAGGAGTTTCAGACGTTTGGGAAAATTCCCAAATGTCTTAACTGACTGGGATGTGAAGTTGCAGTGGTGGTTGTTGGTGATGACGGCGAGGGTGGTGCACGCTGAGGTGCTCACAGTAATGCAGATGAGCTCCATATGGTGGTGTGGCCTGTCACGCCACACGCCCACGGTGGTGGAGGCTCGTCATCGCGGTTGAGGCCGGTGGTGGTGCAACGGACGAGAGATAAACTCTCTGCATAGTGGTGGGTCGTTGGGATGGTGGCCTCCCATACAAGGCAGCCTCCCTCCTCCTTTTGTAGCCACCTGCATGGATTTGAATGGAGAGGCAAGAGCAGATCCACATTCTCCGCTCATCCTTGAATGCAGGTTTTAGTGCGGCAGCTGGTGGCATTGGAGCGGCGAATTCTGTAGAGAGAAGAGAAAATGATAATAATAAAAATATTGGTTAATTATGTTCAAACCCTCAATAAAAATGTTAATGCATATAATGCACGCAATGCACCTAATTGGTTAACTAATTTAATGGATGTAATTCTAAGTTAATTCTAAATGCATTTAAATATGATTGCAATGCATGAATTATGTAATTAAATCAGAAATATGAATTAATCTATTTACATCCTAATGCATGCTAAATAAATGTTAGAATTAACTTAATGTCTAGGCACTTAAATACTTAAATAGCCCACAAATATGGGCTAATTAAGCTCCAAGCACGTCCACCTTCCCTTCCTCTTCATTTTCTTCTTTTTCTTCTTCTTCCCCTATTTCTCCTCTACAACAACACACCCAAAGAACCCATTACCATCACCACCTACCTCACCGCTAGCGTCCACCGTTTGCCGTGTCGTGCCCCCTCGTGCACGCCCTACGCTTTAGACCTTGCAACAGTAGCAGGGATGCATCCACTATCCATTCCTGTCCTCCTTCACCAACACCATCTTCATCTCCACCAGCTGCACCCAAAGAAGAACTCAACATCCTTGCCATGTAATGAGCCCCTCGCTCGCATGGGACGACCTCCGCCCTCCTCTTCCCACACGACCCTAGATGCATGGTCGACATCAGCCCTCCCATGCACGTGGAGCTACTTCACAGCAATAGCAAGCCGCCACCCACCCACCGGCCACCTCCACGACCGCCAGCATCGCACCTCCATCCGGCCAGCTCCGGCTATGCCACAACTCAACGCCACCACCACTGCGGAGCTCTAGCTCCCCTTGACCCCCTGTGACCTTCTCGCCTCTAGCCATCAACCCTAGTGTGTGCTCACGACAAGGAAAAGTTTTCCCCTATTTTGGGGTGGATTAGTT
Source organism: Thalassia testudinum (assembly GCA_037157565.1). Lineage (NCBI taxonomy): Eukaryota > Viridiplantae > Streptophyta > Magnoliopsida > Alismatales > Hydrocharitaceae > Thalassia > Thalassia testudinum. The sequence goes on from JAZHRO010000044.1 coordinate 309,326, forward strand.
TTACATTTAATGCCATTGCTGTGGCATGATTTTAATTAAACTAATGTTTCATGTGGCTTATTTGCGTGAACCTCTCCCTCTTTTAGCATAATGTGATTTCAGCTTGAGTCATCATTGTATCTTTATTCCAATGGGAGTTTTGGCTTCATTTCTTTCGGAAATTATTTGTGAACAATAGTTTTTGACATTTGTGGGTTTTAACAAGTCAGTGCCTCCCTGTAGACATGACCCGCTCCATTTGTGAGTGGTTTATTTACTCTTATTTTGATCGCACGTTTTGCCACTCCACATTCGAATTACAACGAATCTTATATCTAGTTTTGTAAACCAAAATAGCACGATAAAAAATGGTGCTGTTGCCGAGGAGGCAACGGGCCTGTTAAACTTGATTCATCCATTTATTTGTTCACATTTTACTTGAGCCATATTTCACTTCAATTATCTGGTTGGTACGAGGTACGTGCATTTGAAGACGAGTTGTTGCACCAGCCTCAGCGACACCGAGGTGGACCTTGTTTCCACCATCGAAGGACATCTAGAGTGATCATCTCCATCTTCGCCGATCTTTAGTAGATAGATGTTATTATTTTCTTTATTTATTTTTAACACATTCATTGGAAAGCCCTTGTTCTGGGGTCATATTTTTAGGGGTTTGTTCCTCGATTTTGTTTTAGGCCCGTGTTGGGTAATCTTTTTGGGAGCTTGTTCCCATTTATTTAGGCAATAGGCTTTTTGTTTTCTTTTGTGGAGTTTATCCTTTCTTGTTTGCACTTAAGTGGTGTAGGAAAAAAAAACATCATGAACTACCTGCTAGAAGTTGCATGCCCCTAGGTTGAACCATAGAGGCGTGTATGAAAGCATCTAGATCTTTCTTTGATTGCATTGCGTGCATCTTGCATTGCTGAAAGCTGGAGGCAAGGTACATTGCTCTATATCCTTGCATATCTTCCTAATCATGCATTTACACTTGGACCTAATTTGTAAGACCACATAATTTGACTTGAAAAGAATTAACAAGTGATCATATTAAATTTTTTGAAAAAGGACTAATTAAAGGAGGAATGCATTAAAACCCAAGGAGTTGATTTGAGACATTGTGCTGTGGTTCAAAGTTCAAACAATTTTCCGATGAATGCACACATGTATGACATTTTTGCACTAAAGCGTGCACTCCAGACACTCCTTGGTTGGAACCTCTAGGAAAGATACTCTTATTGCTAGACACTGAGGTGACCCAAACTGTAGTCCAAAAGTGAGGTTGCCTCCAAACCTTATAGATTGAGGGTACTCAAGAAGCATCACAAAAGCAACACTTCCAAGGAAGGGCTTAACCCTACTTGCATCCCTCTTTATTGTGTTTGGAGGTGACTAAACTTTGTGGTCTTTAGGGAGGATCTCTAAAGTTCCAATTAGGTCTTTATTAAGGAATTCCGTAGGTCGACAATAGGCGCATAATAGATTGGGCAATTTGTATTGTCACCTACAATCTAAACTAAAGTTGAAAGCCTAAATTTGTATAGACCTAACAAGTCCTTTTGAATTGTGTGTGTGCTGTTAGTGCATGCTTGGTAGGCGACCTCTTAGGAGACAACTTGTGTTTGATTCAGAACCTGAAAGAATCCTAAGGAGAAACCACCCAAGAGAAGAAATGGTTGGTTAAAGGAGCCTTAAGGAATATTTCATTCTGACCAATCACCCTGGCCCTGCACTACATAGACCTAGAGGGGACAATCCCTGTGAGATCAAAAGCAGTACTATATCCTTGCTGCCCTCCTTTTATGGTAGTGCTAGGGAAGACCCCTACAAGCATATAGAGGAATTCATCAAGGTCTGTTCCACGGTGAAGCTATAGGCTGTTACTGATGATGCCCAAATGTGGACTGATGATAACATCATCATCATCCATATCTAGCTTTAATTAGTCATAATCAATTGATAAATGCTCCACATAATCACCAAAGAGCCATAACTCATTGCATAGCCATTCTGAGAGATAAACATGAAAATAGAGGTAAAACTGTAGTTTTAATAGAATATCTTAATTGAAGAACAATCACGGGGTTTCCTAGGGTTTGATTGAAGGTCAAATGGTCATAAATGTCGAATAAGTGGGTTCATACAGACAAAACAGGTTTTCACCCGTTTTGAGAATTAGTGGACATCTGAAACCCTAAAAGCAGACCTGCTTAATTAACTGATATTTTGATTAGGATAAAATTCACCTAAACCTTCTAAAAGTCATAGAAAAATATTCCCTATGGTTTCTTATGCTTGCTTTGACCATTGGAACCTAATTTGGCCTAAAATAGAGTCTCAGACAGATAGTTGCCCTAATTTGGGTTTCTATGCAAATTATCCAGTCAAACTTGGTCAAAACCTAAATCTTACTTCACCATTAGATTCCTTGGGTCAAAATTATATTTGTACCAAAATTTGGACCCAATCATAGATCACCTTGACCTAGTTTACGTTTCAGTCTTATTTGACTCTTTTCTCTACACATATGCCCCTAACTTCTTCATCTTCTTCACAACTAGGTCCCTGCCACCTCAACTCCTAACCCACTTCACCAACGACCTTCAATCAAGAAGAACTCCTTGATTTCATGGCCAATCCCTTCCAAAATAGGAAGGAAGGAACTTAAGACCTTCCTCTTCAATTTGAGCCATTCATTGGGCTCTGTTTCCTTCCCAAAAGCTCATACAAACCTTTCAAAGGTTCGGGGGTTTCCTTCTTCATCAAGTTACCAAGCTTGAAACGACCCCTTGAGCCCTATAAAAGGACCCACAATGCATAACCATGCTCCTTAGCAAGGTTTTGAGGCCAAATACCCCTTCTTCCTCCATCTCCGGCCAAGCTCCACCTTAGCTCCGACGGCCTCCATCCCCATCTTCTTATAGACGGCCAGCAAACAAATTTTCCCATCCAACCTCTTCCTGACATTCGTTTGCACCTCGCCAGCCACAGCGAGGGCATCCTCTCCCTTTCCTCACCGCCATCTCCCTCCCCGAAGCCCTCATCTTCCACGACACTGGCCAATCAAAGCCGATGCCTTCCTTCCCCTTTCTTCCATTACTTTAGGTCTTATTAGCTTCCTCTCCCTCTCTAAATCATCCTCGAATTTTTTATTCTTCAAATCGACTACCGACCACGCCTCTCCCCCTCCATCTTCCTCCGCTCCAGCGAAGCTTTGGCGATGCCTACACGCCACTCCACCGCACGAATCTCACCGCTACCACCCCCATCAGCTTCGTTGCGATCCCACTGACTAACACCCTAACCTAATTGCACTGATTAGCCACTCTACCATCTCCCCGAACACTACCACCTTCGTAGCTCCACCCCGACCTCGCCCTATGCACACACGCCTCTCCTCACCACATAGCCATCACCACCACACTCACTACACCATAGCGAAGCTTATGAGCTATTTTAATGTGGCCGAGAGGCCGTATTCTTGATTCCCAGGTGCTCACCATTCTCCACCACTGCCGCCATCCATGCCGTTGTGTTCTTTGAGTTCTAGGCTACGTTCACCCCAGGTCATAGCTCTTGGCGATGTAGATTAACTCCAGGACCTTCTCCAAGTTCTCAATCGACGACTTCAAGCATAACTGCGATGACAATTGGGAGTTCCTTACTACAGCTGACACGCAAAGGGAGTGGGACATATAGTCCCACATAGGGCGTAGATAAACAACCACGCACACATAAAGGTTTTTTGTGATTGGGGCTTATCGCCTCCAAGCATGGGGTGAGGTCCCGCTTACCCTTACACACTCGACCAGCCTAAGCCCCTATCACTCCTCGACTGCGATCCATGCCTACAACCCTGGACCCAGGTACGCGATCTGATCACTCGGCCATCTGAGAGAAAGAGTGGAGGAAAGAAAGAGAGAGAGAGTAGGGGAGGGGTGGGTTTTGCTTCAGAGAAGAAAGCCTGACACTTAGTCACTATGACAAGAAGGGAAGAAAGGAAGAGAAGAGGAAAGGCTACACAGGAGGCTTTGTGAAGGAAAAAAGAGAGGAAACAAAGAAGAAGAAAGAGAGAAGGCAAAAGAGGAAGGAGAGAAGAAGAAGAAGAAGAAGCCAAAGAGAAGAAGCAGAAGAATGCTTTAAAGAGCATGTAGCAAGGCTTCGTTAAGTCGTCTGATCCATATATCAGACGTCTGATCATTGTTCTTTTATTTGAGATAATTGAATAATTGATACACATGTGCTTAGACTAATAATTGGTAATCTAAATCACCATTATTTTATCTCAGATCTCTTTTTGTCACATTAAACTCTTGATATACTCGTATTATGTATTGAAGACCTATTTTGAGTAAAGATTGTTTATTGAATATCTTGATTATTGTGCTCATTTATACTTTAATTGAAGATTAGCATGTGAATTCCTATTTGCTCCCTATGTTCGACCTCGGACTTCATTTCTAGATTTTTGAGTTATAAATTTATTTGTTGATTGAGCGATTTAGAGGATACTACAATGAATGCATATTTTATCTCCTCGAAAGTTCATTCAACATTTTGGCGTCGTTGCCAGGGAGCAACGTGCAATTCACCGCTTTTCCTTGCTTTATCTGATTATATTTGAGCACTACCTTGCCTTGCTTGATTTCTTGTGATTTTGCGAGGTCAATCACGAGGCGATCTTCCACGCAAAACAGCCACTCCCAGGGCAGGTAATCTCTCTTCTTCCCTAACCTTCTAATCTTGGAAAGATAAAAGGGAAACAATCAAATTAAGATTCACCTGCCTTAATTTCTTAGTAAATCATCATTTGAAAGGCAAGTTTTCCTGATTTGCGAAAATTTTCATATATGATTGAAGATTGAGACGATTCTGATTAGAAACTCCCCACCTTAAGCTCCTGTGCCTATTAAGGATTACGCTTAAATTCTAAGCATCTTGGACTACTCACATTCTTATTTAAAGTCCAAGGTGTACATCTTGAGATTTAAGTGGACTTGAAATAAAGCCAACTAGGGTTTATACTTTAGGGATTGAAGTGCTAGTTCACATTTGCTTGCATTAAAGAGAATAAAACCTCTCGCATTTGTGTGCTACCCAATCCCCTGTTTGAAAAGATCTAATCAAGTAGAACTCTAAAATCAGGCTCTAATTTCACTTGAACCCTAAAATCTTGGACCTAATAACATGAGAGTCAATTAGGGTGATTTCTAGGTCTTGACCTAAAGTTCATTTTGCCATCTTTAGGATAGGTCAGGTGAAGTTGGTCTACTTTGTAGGCCAACCAACCTCCAAATTAGGTCACAAGTCAAATCAACTAATCAAGTGACATTCAAGGCACTAATTAGGCTAAAATTGGTAGACTTAAGATCTTAAGTCTGTACATTCCAGTCTACCTGGAATCGTAGTGACAAGGAAGGTCAGGTGGGCAAACACTGTAACCCTTGGGGACACTCTAACATGTAGGGGTCTTTGTAAGGCTCTCCTTTCTTGGCTGCCCAAGTATTTCTCGGGTGTGCAGATTTTTGATTTAGAGGTATCATCTGCCTCGAAATTGCCTTAGCCATCCAAAAATCTTTGGGTGCCTTGATTAGGTCCAAATAACATCCAGTCCCTCATCTTTTCTATAGAGCACATACATAGGAAAGTCATTAGGTTTTTAACCTAAGAGACCTTATTAGATCTTCTTAGGAATCTCTTTCTAGATCTGATCAACTTCAATCTAACCTGAGTTTGATTCTACATCTTGATTCCATCATCTGATTCAAAAATGCAACCTGACATTTTAGGAAAACTGTTTAGGAAACCTGAATCCCAAATGAGCATCAAAGAGAAGATGATTGGGGTTGCTCTCAAACACCATGATGACTATTTCAAGACCTCAAATCCAGTTAACAAGATTCAAGTTACCATACCAGAAACAACAACCCACATTATGAACCATGCTGGATTACTATTTATACAAATGATACACGGTTCAACTCGGGATAATCTTTTAACTGAATATAGTGAATTGTGGAGACTACATAATACCGAGTATATACATTGTTTATCTAATCCACACCTTTGGGAAATGTACCAAGATCCCATGGAAAAATGTGGGTGTATGTTGAACACATTATAGCAAACCACTGATCAAAATTACCTGTACATCCCTTCAGAAATTGATGAGACACCTTGGAGCAACATTGAGGATCAATACAATTTCCCAGAACTCGAGGAAGAGAATCAAGGTTGTTGTGGATCCCCAACCCAAATAGAATCTGATTCAAATTATGTGCAGATTGGTACACCTAATCTTGAGATGGGTTGGGAGGATCCAATTGCAAGTGTTCCCGACTTTGAGCCAACCCTAGAAAATCAAGAGCCTAGTTCACCAAGCTTTGAATTCCCAAGTGCCTATAATGATGAACTTAAAACAGAACCTCTTGAGAGAGTAAATCCCTCTCCAACTTCCTCTGAGACACAAATTGATTTCTCAGAAGTCACACCAATCTATAATATAGAAACAAAGGAGTTGGATGAGTTGGGAATCGATTGGGTCTATCCTAGGAGCCAAGAACCCGAGCCTATACCCAATAAGGACACCATTTTAAGCTAGAAATATGAAATTAGGTTAGATCCAAGTCAAGTTGCTAATTCTACACATCTTGATTCTCTCTGTGGTGGAACTTCCGATCCAAAATCAGATTCGGAAACTTATTCTCTCAAGTTCTCCGATGATTTCGAATCCTACTCTGATTTCGGAGAACCTTTGTTTCCTAACAATTATGAACCAATCTACGACCTCAACATCTATGATCCATTTTTCAACTCTGACTCTGAGGTCCCTGATCCCAAGATCATTGATTCAAAATCAGGGTCCATTGAAATGGAATCGTTCTTTTATGATCTACAGGATTCAGAAGCAGTAAGTGTCAAGAGTGTCTGCAATCTAGAATTCAAATCTTTTATTGACTCAGATTTCCATGATCCTATAAGCACTCTCCAGGCATTTACATTTGATTTTGATGAACACTACAACCCCATGCCTAGCTTTTGCTAGTCCCTTAGCAAAATTTTAAGGTTTTAACTTCTGTTCTAGACCATGAATTCCTTTGATGTTTAGAGATTATGATGAGTGCTTTTTTCTTTCTTTTTGATTAGGTTAGAATGCCGACAGTAGGCCTAGAGGTACTCAAGTACCAACCAAGATCCTGACCTAACCAGCTCTAGCCTCGATCCTCCGCGAAGGTTTTTAAGGCCCGCAGGAACTATCCTAAAGTTCGTTGGACTCCACGGTTAAAGCACCCTTGCTGGAGACATATTTTAGCCTCAGTTCAGTTTGCAGTGTGCTTTTTGTAAGAGAGAGACAGGGGATTTATTTGCTTGGAGAGTTTTCTCTCTCTTTTCTTTTTATTTCTAGCTTCAAATTGTCTTCTCAACACGATCTGTATCAGATTCCTCGTCCTCATCATCAATCCTCAAAAGGTCCCTGGCAATCGATGCTTCATGATAGTATCGCCCATGGCAACCATTAGAACCCTGGCTTTCAAGATTTCGAGATAATCCCGCCCATGGCGTTCTGTAGCCAAATCCAAACCTTGGCAATCGACATTTCGTGATAATGCTGCCCATGGTATCTGATCCAGCAGAGTGCTTACGTGCCCTTGATAGGATATGTAAATATCCTATGAGACAAGCACTGAGGAGACGATATGTTGTTACGCATCTTTGAGGGGAATTTCCCACCTCTCTGCACAAGGAACTCATCTAAATCAACTTGTGTTGATTGACAGCTCCTAATCTAGGTAACTTTTTTTAGAACATTTAACGCTTTTGCGTTATTCTGATAGTTATGCACACTAAAACAGACTATGTGTGGGTTGGGGTGCCTAGGTTACCGAGTCCCACAAATCGAAGGTCAGTTAACGAGGTCGAATACTCCCTAAGCCTTAAACTAATACTTAAGCTTTGCATTTTCCCCAACCTCTTGAGGATTATCCAGATCTTAGCAGATACTTGAATTTTTAAGCCTAAGAATCTAGCCCAAAAGGCCTAAGATCAGCATTCCTACTAATCTCTTTCGAGTCTCATTAGCACTTTTTTCCTTATGTTTCCTTGATATGGTCTAGAACTTTGGTTAATCCCTTAATCTCTTACTAATGACTCTCTTTTTCATTTTATTTTGTGCTCCTTTTTGGCATTTTGCTCTTTTCCTCCTCACGTTTATATGGCTTCAAAATTTTCTCTCCCCTCCTCCAATTTTTTTGTTCTTTTTCACAATTTTCTATTTTTTTTGGTATTTTTTGTATATGTGAATTTTTTTGTGAGAATCCTTTTGACTTTTCTTAATTTCTGTATGTTTGCACTTTACCACCCCCTATGCCTAAGTTTTGCAATATCCTCATTGTAAACGGAGGGTGTGGAATAGTGTTGGGTTCAGGGACTTAGAACAGGATTTGTCGGGTGGGTGAATGGGTCGGGAATGACTATTGTGGACGATTTCAATCTCTGGTATGTGTACTAGAGGTGGGATCAACTATTCTAAGGCTGAACTCAGGGTGCAATAGACGTGAAGTACAGATAGATAATCAGATGGATCTTGAGTTTTTGGAATGACAGGTTGCCTCTCGTTAAGCGCTAAATTCAACGCCTTCAGCCGAGCGAGAAATGGTATGGAGAGGGAGTGGTCAAATCAGTGGAATTTTGTAGAACAAGCACCTTGATTAAGAGCCTGGTTGGTCCAACCAAATGCTTGTTTAGATCAATAGGCTGATGATGCAGCCTAACCCTATTAATCTGGTGGGTTGATAAATGTGGATCAAGAGATGTGGCACCCAGCATATGCTATGGAGCTCGGATGGATGTGGAAGTGTGAATGCGGGGTTTGGCTGAGTCGAATCATCCTGGTCAGTGTAGGGATCCGTAACATACTCAGTGAATGGTGCAGAAACCCTACAGGAGTGATCAGAAACTGAGGGGGCATGATTTTCAATCTGATCACTGTTTGATACCCAATATAGATGTGGAGTTGAATCATCTGCAATCGGCTCAGAAAGAGGAGAATCAGAATAGAAATTGAGTCCGGTTGCGGGTCGGGGTTGAAAATGGGTTTTGATAGGTTCTGTATATTTGGAAGAGGTGGCTTCAATGAGAATCATGTATGAGGGCTCTTCTAAAAAGGAGTTACAGGTGGTTTCATGTAGAGAGTCCTCATAGTAGCTTTCAAAGTCAAAAGTGAATGCCTGAAGAGTGTCTATAGGATGAGGGAAATCTGAATCGAGAAAAGATTCGAATTCTGGGTTGCAGTCACTCTCGGCATTTTCTGGTTTTGATTCCTGAGGATCAAAAAGAAATGATTCCATCTCACTGGAACCTGAACTTAAATCAGTGATCTCAAGAATCGGAACCTCAGAGTCGGAGTCGGAGAATCAATCATGTGAGCTATGGTCATAGATTGGCTCGTCGTGTTCAGGAAACAGAGGTTCTCTGAAATCATGGTAAGATTTGAAATCATCGGAGAGTTTGCGAAAATTATGTTCTGAATGAGATTCGAGATCATGGGTTCCACCACTGAATAAATCATACAATGTGGTCTCAGTAGCCTGACCTGGGTCTAGCCTATATGTAACTTTTAAGCTCACAAAGGTGTTCTTATTTGGTCTAGGCTCAAGTTCTAGGTTTGTAGGAAAGACCCAATCAAAACCCCACTCGTCCAACTCCTCAGTTCTGTTTCGTAGATTGGTGTTACTTCCGAAAAATCGATTTGTGTTTCTGAGGATGTTGGAGAGGGATATTCATCAAATAGGGGCCCAGAATCATACTCTTTATTGAAACTTTGATCATCATCATATGGGGCCTCATAATCTTCCCAATAAGTTTTAGATCCAGATTCTAGGTTGATGATGTGGGTTGAATCACTAGAATCTAGGTCCGAATAACCTTCGAGGGTCACCTTATCAAAATAAGGGGCGAGATTTACACCCTTGAGAGGTTCAGTTCTACTCTTATCATTGCAGGAGTCTCGGAATTTTAGGCTTGGTGATCCAGTTTCTAGGGCTGGCTCCAAATCGTGTTCTCCTGCAATTGGGATTTCCCAACCTAATTGAAGATCAGGCATGTTGTATTTCATCTAGGTTGGGAATCCACAACAACTTTGTGCCTCAGACCTGAGCTTTAGGAAATTGGATTGATCCTCAATATTATTCCAAGATGGTTCATCATCTATTTGGGGCGTATACGGGTATTTTTGATCGATAATTTGTTTCAATAATCTCAGCATCTCTTCCCATTTTTCAAGATCATCTTGGTGTTGTTCCCATAGTACAGGATTTATCATACATTGAAGGTATTCAAAGTTGTGCAATTGTTCTATCTCAATGTATTCTGCTATGAGAATGTCTCGGGTTGATCCTTTTGTGGCTTCTGTCAATAGCACTTGGGCACAGTTTATGATGAAAGTTGTAGTTGTTGTTACATTAACCTAAATGTCTTCTACTGGTGTTGAGGTTTTGTATTCAATTTCATAGAATTCAAGGGCATCCTCAATCATCCTATCTCTCATGGATATCTGTGATTCAGATTTCTTGAATGGTAATCCTAAGTAACTCGACTGCATATTTGGATCAGATGGTGGAATCAAGATGTAGAATCAGAATTCGGATCAAGATGTAGAATCAAGTTGTGAAGTGAATAGATCTGAATAGAGAGTCCCACTGAAAATTTTATGTGTGTGCTCTAAAGAGAAGGGATGAGGGACTGGATGTGTTTTTGACCCAATCAAGGCACCCAAAGATGTTTCGATGACTATGGAGGTTCGGGGAGGATGATACCTCTGGATCGAAAAGTCGTCCACCTAAGAATTACCTGGGTAGCTAGAGAGGGAGAGTCCTGCAAAGACTCCTACATGGTAGAGCATCCCCAGGGTTACAGGGTTTCCCCCACCCGACCTCTCTTGTCACTGAGATTCCAGGTAGACCAAAATGGGGATCTTGACCTCTTAGGTCTACCACTTTTAAGATCAAAGGTGCTTAGGGTTTGCACTTGAACTTTAGATGTTTTGGTGTTGTGACCTAATTTGGAGGTTGGTTGACCCAAGGGGTCAACTTCACCTGACCTGCCCTAAAGATGGCAGAATGATTCTAGGTCAAGACCTAGAAATCACCCTGATTTGACTCCCAGGTTATTAGGTCCAAGGTTTTTAAGATTCAAGTGATTTTAGAGCTCAATTTTAGGGTTTGTCTTGCTTAGATATTTTCAATCAAGGGCTTGGGTAGCACACTGATGCGGGTGGGTTTATTTCCTTTTATGCAAGCACGTATGAACTAGCACTCCAAAAACCCTACTATAGAAACCCTAATTTGGTTCTATTTCCAATCCTTTTTGAATTTCAGAGGTTCTCTTTGGACTTAAAACAAGAAGTGTGTAGTCCGTGGAGATTCAGAAATTAAGCGTGATCTCTAATAGGCGCAAGAATTTATGGCGTAGGATTTCTAAAAATCGCTTCAACTTCAATAAGATTTGAAAAAAATTTCGCAAAATTAGGAAACTTTGCCTACAAATGATAATTACTAAAGAATGAATAAGGCAATTGAATCCTAATTTGATTACTTTCTTTTTTGTCTTCCCAAGATTAGGAGATGGATTTAGGGAAGAAGAGAGGTTACCTACCCTGGAGTGGTTGATTTGTGCAGGAGATCTCCTCATGAAATACCTTACAAAAATCACAGCAAAACAAATAGGGTAAGTTAGTGCTCAAATATAATCAAAATAATGCAGAGACTAGTGCTGAATTGCGCATTGCTCCCCGGCAATGGCACCAAAATGTTTGTGCGAAAAGCGAAATCGTCCCTGACAATGTCGCAAAAAATGTTTAGAGGAGCACAAAGTCGGGTTTAAAATAAATGCGTCGTAGTATAGTCGAAATCGTTGTTTCAAAAAAAAAGTATAGTCGAAATCACTTTGAAAACATATAAATTTTATTACTCGAAGTTTGAGTTTGAGGTCGAATATAGGGAGCAAATGAAATTTATTCACTAATCTCAATAAATGTAATTTGAACACTTAAAGTTACTCAAAATCTAATTCAAAATATAATGCAGGAGTTTATGAATACTAAAATGTAGCAATAAAAGAGAAATTGGGAAGATTGGATAAAAGTGTTTGATTTTTCTTTCTCTTGGCTTCTCTTCTTCTTTGCCTTTCTTTCTTTCTTTCTTTCTTCTTTTCCTTGGCTTTGCTTTTTCCTTTTCCTCAGCCGTGCCTTCTGTCTTCTTCTTCTTAGGCTTCTCTTCTTTATTGATTTCTCCTTCCTTCTTCTTCCTTGATTTCTGTCTTAGCTTTCTCTGCCCTTAAGCTTCCTTGGCTTCTGATCTCCTTCTTCTTCAGTCGTGCCTTTTCCTTCTCTACTACAGTGCCTTCTCCTTCCTTCTCTGGCTTGGCCGCACCTTCTCCTTCCTTAGATCTTCTTTAGCTTCTTCTGCTTCCTCTGTGGCTCCTCCTGCCCTTAGCTTCTTCAACCTCCTCTTTGGCCTCAGCTTCCTCTTCCTTTCCCTACACACAACTGCAAAACCTACCCCTACCCTCCCTCGCATACGCTCTCTCTCTTTTCTCTCTTAGGCTCACTCTCCCAAAGCCAATCAGGTAAACGGGTCGGGTTAACACGCCCGGGTCAAGGCGCACCAACATGGGTGATGCGCGAGGAGTGCTAGGTAATCGGGTCAGGCAGCTAGGTCCACGAAGTGGTGTATCACGGATGAGGCGTGAGTGGGCAAGGGGACCTCACCTGTGTTAGGAGGCAAAGAGGCTAAAACACAAATTCAACTTATATCACTCACCTCACTTGAAAACGCCCGAGGTGGGACTAAAAGTCCCACCCACTTCTTCGCGTGCTTCCGCAGGGGATGTCTCCTAATTGCTATACCTGCAGAGTGCTTTAGCCCTCGATAGATGGCTGATGCTATTCGCGGAGGAAAGCCGTGCACTTGGGACTTGGTCTCCTGGAGCAGGGCTACCTGATGCAAGCTTGCAAGTAAGATTCGCTTCCTCTCCAATGGCGGTGAGGGGTCAGACCTATCAATGCGAATACAACCTCACGACCCTATCAAAATGCTCAGGAAGCTTCATCGCGACACGGTGAAGGTGGCTCAGTGGGTGGCGTGGCGCAGGACAGCCTGGGCATGCATGCCTAGGTCATGCTGTGGCCGTGAATGTGGGGTTGTTCGGGGGTAGTGTGTGGGATGTGTGGCAGTCGATGGAGAAGAGGGAAATGATCAGTGGATGGAGGTGGAGCTTATGCAGTAGTTGGCAAGGCGTTTGGGCGTGTGGAGTGGTGGATGCGCCTTGCCGGTGGTCTGTCGAAGGTGGAGAAGATGGTGGTGGTCTACGGTGGTCGAGGGTCGATAATAGAAATAAAGAAGGGGGAAATAAAGAGAGGAGAGAGGGGAAGAGATTCAACCTAATTAACGGACGAAAGGAGAGAGGATGGCGGAAGGCTCGTACCTACCGCCGCCGGAGACGAAGGTCCAGTAGAGGGGTGATGGCGACGACGAGGGGGTAGTTATCACGTGTGCAAGTATGGCGCGACGCGGACGAAGGAGGCGAAGATGTCTCTGCCACCGGTATTGTGGCAGAGCAACGAGAAGAGGGAGGAGATGTCGCCGGAGCTCGCTGGATGCTTGGCCGGAGGAGAAGAGACGAAGTTGAGGGTTGTTCTCCGGCCAAACTAAGCTAAAATTGAACGGCTAGATCTAGGGCTTCTTTTATAGGCACAGACAGAGGGCCTTGTGCTTGGAAGGCAAGCTTCCAAGCACAGGTGTCCTCGTCCGAGTAGGAAAGTCGAGAGATACCCATATCTTTCGAGCATTCGCATGAGAGATTGGGTGCGAATCAGGGTGCATGATTGAGTTCACATTATCGAGAATTCCTCAAAGAATCTCCCTTCCAAATTTGAGAGGGAGTCTCTGAGGGATTTGGGAGAAATCCTCCTCGAATCCTTGCCAGAGTAGGACTCCTCCGCTGAAATGGTAGAGGGACCTAATTGCAAAGAGTGGTGAGGAATCTAGGGGGGTCTTTGCAATGGTTTTCAAAAGTTAAGGGTCTAAATGTAATTAGGTGGACTATTTTGCAAAGTAGGTCAAGGTGACCTCCTCTTAGATCTAAATTTTGGTATAAACTTAATTTGAACCTAAGGACTCCAATGGTAAAGTTTGATTTTAGGTTTGACCACGTTTGACTAGACATTTTGCACAAAAACCCAATTTAGGGCAAATAATAGACTAGGTCCCCTATTTAGGTCATAATAGGTTTCAAAGGCCAAATTAAATGTTCTAAGACCTAGAAGATATTTTTCCATGAATTTTAGAGGGTTTAATTGATTTTTATCCTGACCAGAACCTTGTTGAATTAAGCGAGTCTGTTTTAGGATTACAAGAAGTCATCTAATTCCTAGATTGCACATTAACCCTTTTCTGATTGAACCAACCCACTTTTATCTTATTAAGACCAATTGACCTATGTTTAGCCCCTGAGAAATCTGGTTGTTGTACTGTAATGGTAAAATTACAGTTTTACCCTCTGTTCCTTGCTTTTCTCTTAAAATAGTTATTCCTTGAATTAGGCTCTTCTCTTGGTAATGTAGGAGCTTTTGTTCTCTTTTTTAGGTCAAAATGAGCTAGTTAGGGCTCACGATGGTGTTCCCATCAGACTCTCTAGATGAACCGACCTTTGAACCTTTTCTAGAGGAGCCCTCAACACGTATAATTCTCCTTGAAGCCACCCTCTTCTGCACCACATTCAAAACCTTCTCAAATCCGATCCCAACTCCGACCTGCCACCGAAATCAATTTCTACTCTGATTCTCCTCCATCTTTTGATCAGGATTCGAACATCGATCAGAATATAAATCACACCCCATCCTTCTCTTATCACTTCCGTAGGATTCCTACATCCTTACAGACTCTTTTTCATTTGAGGATCCATACTCTGACTAGGTTAAATTGACTTAGCCAAACCCTAGATTCACACTTCCACATCTAATTGAGCCTCACAACATCTGGTGGCCTCCATATCTCTTGATCCACATACATCAACCCAATAGATTGATTGGGTTTGGGCTGCATCATCAGCCTGTTGATCTAAACAAGCACCTGGTTGGACCAACCAGGCTATTGATCAAGGTGTTGTTTTACAAAATTCATCTGATTTGACCACTCCTTCTCCATGACCATATTCTGCTTGGCTGAAGGCATTGAATTTAGCACTTAACAGGAGGCAACCCATCATTTCAAAAACCCAAGATCCTTCTTATTATCCTTTTAAGCTTCATGTCAACTACACTCTGAGTTCAATTTTAGAACAGCCAACTCCACCTTTGGTATTCGTATCAAAGCTTGAAATCGTCTGCAACAGTCATCCTGACCCATTCACCCAACCATTGACCCTATTCTAATCCTTGAACCCAAGCTAATTTCATACCCTTCGATTTACAATGACATTGTAAAACTTAGGCATGGGGGGTGTTAAAGTGCAAACACATAAAAATTCAAGTTTCTGAAGGGATCTCACAAAAAAATTACTCACATTCAAAAAACCAAAAAAATAAAAATTTAAAACGAGCAAAAAATGGAGAAAGGAGAGGAAATTTTGAGAGATAATTGCATATCATTCTTAAGGAGGAAATGAGGAGGTGATTTAAATGTCAAAAAGGAGCTACAATTTGAAACAAAAAAGGGATAGTCATTAGTAAATGATTATGGAATCTACTTAAATTCTAGACCAAATCAAAAGAAAAAGTTAAGTCCTAAAGGAATAGAGAGACATAGAGATTAGTATGAGTGCTGATCTAGGCCTCTTAGGCTTGTTTTAGGACTTAAACATTCAAGTATCCATTAAGATTTGGATAATCCTCAAGAGTTTGAGGAAAATGGGAAGCTTATGTACTAGGTCTAAGGCTTAGGGATTATTCGACCTCGTTAACTAACCTCTAGTTTGTGGAACTCGGTAACCTAAGCACCCTAATCCACACACAAGTCTGGTTCAGTGCTCTTAATCAATCAAAATCACGCAAAAGCGTTTATTCTATTCTGAAAAAGCTACCTAGATTAGGAGCGGCTTATCAACATAAATTGATTTGGACGAGTTCCTAGTGTGGAGAGGCGGGAAATTTCCCTCAAAGATGCGCAATAACATACCGCCTCCTTGGTGCTTGTCTCCTAGGATATCTAAATATCCTACTGGGGGCATGTAAGCACCTTGTGCTGATTCAGGTGCCATGAGCGGGATTATCCAGAAATGTCAATCGCCAGGGCTTGAATTTAGCTACAGAACGTCATGGGTGGCACTATCTCGAAGGTTCAAAAGCCAGGGTTCTGGGGGTTGCCATGGGCGGTGCTATCTCGAAGCATTGAAAGCCAAGGACCCTGCGAGGATTAATGGTAGGAACAAGGAATCCGATATAGACAGTATTTTTGAGCCAATCCGAAGCTAGAAATAAAGAAAAGAAAAAAGAGAGAAAACTCTCCAAAAATGCAAAAAATTCTTCTATCCCTCTCTCTTACAAAAATGCACTGCAAACTGAATCGGGACTAACCATGTTACAAGAATGGGTGCTTTAACCGCTGGGTTCAATGAACCTTAGGATAATTTTTGTGGACCTTAGAAACCTTTGCAATAGACTAAGTTTAAAGCTCGTTAGGTCCAAATCTTTGTTGGTACTTGAGTACCTCTAGGACTACTATTAGCATTCTGACCTAATTACTAAAAAGAAGAACAAATCATGACTTTGAGCATCAAAGGCATGGTCTAGAATTCGAGTTAATTCCATAAGATTTTGCTAAGGGATTAGAAAAAGTTAGGCATGGGGGTATGATGATAATGTCATCATCAACCATATCTAGCTTTAATTAGCCATAATCAACTGATAAATGCTCTTACATAACCACCAAAGAGCCATAACTCACTACATGGCCATTTTAAGAGATAAACATGAAAATAGGGGTAAAACTATAGTTTTAACAGAATATCTTAATTGCAGAACAGTCACGGGATTTTCCAAGGTTTGATTGAAGGTCAAATGGTCATAAATGTCCAATAAGTGGGTTCATACAGACATAAATAGATTTTCACATGTTTTGAGAATTAATGGAAATCTGAAACCCTAAAAATAGACCTGCTTAATTAACTGAGGTTTTGGTTAGGATAAAATTCACCTAAACCTTCTAAAAATCATATAAAAATATTCCGTAAGGTTTGGTATGCTTTCTTTGACCATTGGAACCTAATTTGACCTAAAACAGAGTCTCAAACAAATAGTTGCCCTAATTTTGAGTTTCTGCACAAATTACCCATTCAAACTTGGTCAAAACCTAAACTTGACTTCACCATCAGATTCCTTGGGTTGAAATTAGGTTTGTACCAAAATTTGGGCCCAAGCAGAGATCACCTTGGCCTAGTTTACATTTCAATCCTGTTTGACTCTTCTCTCTCACACATATGCCCCTAACTTTTGAAATCCTTATAATGAGTCCCCTAACTTCATCTTTTTCACATCTAGGTCCCCTCCGCCTTCAACTCCTAAACCCACTTCACCGACAATCTTCAATCAGGAAGAACTCTCTAATTTCACAGCCAATCCCTTCCAAAATTGGAAGGGAGGATCTTGAGACCTTCCTCTTCAATTTGAGCCATTCATTGGGCTCTGTTTCCTTCCCAAAAGCTCATGCGAACCTTTCAAAGGTTCAAGGGTTTCCTTCTTCATCGAGTTACCAAGCTTTCAAGCTTGGATTCCAAGTTTGAAATGACCCCTTGAGCCCTATAAAAGGACCCACAATGCATAACCGTGCTCCTTAGCAAGGTTTTGAGGCCAAATACCCCTTCTTCTCCATCTCCGACCAAGCTCCACCTTGGCTCCAGCAACCTCCTTCCCCATCTTCTTATGGATGACCAATGGACAAATTGGCCTATCCAACCTCTTCCTCACATTCATTCACTCCTCGCCAGCCATAGAGAGGGCGTCCTCTCCCTTTCCTTGCTGCCGTCTCCCTCCCCAGAGCCCTCATCTTCCATGGCGTTGCCAATCAAAGCTGGTGCCTTCTTGCCCCTTTCATCCATTACTTTAGGTCTTATTAGCTTCATCTCCCTCTCTAGATCATCCTCAACTCCTTTATTCTTCAAATCGACCACCAACCACGCCTCTCCCCCTTCATCTTCCTCCACTCTGGCAAAGCTCCGAAGACGCCTACATGTCGCTCCACCACATGAATCTCACCGCTACCACCCCCATCAGCTTTCGCACGATCCCACCGACTAAAGCCCTAACCTAATTCCACCGATTAAAGCCCTAACCTAATTCCACCGATTAGCCACTGTACCATCTCCCCAAACACCACCACCTTCGCAGCTCTGCCCCGATCTCACCCTACGCACACAAGTCTCACCTCACCACATAACCATCACCACCACACTCACTACACCACGGCGAAGCTTATGAGCTATTTTAATATGGCTGAGAAATTGTATTCTTGATTCCCAGGTGCTCGCCATTCTCCGTCGCCGCCACCATCCACGCCGCCATGTTCTTCGAGTTCCAGGCCACATTTGCCCCAGGTCTTAGCTCTAGGCGACGCGGATTAACTCCAGGACCTTCTCCAGGTTCTTAATCGAGGACTTCAAGCATAGCTGCGACAAAAATTGGGGGATCCTCATTGCAGCTGACACGAAAGGGAGTGGGACATATAGTCCCACATTAGGCGTGGACAAACAACCATGCACGCATAAAGGTTTTTTGTGATTGGGGCTTATCGCCTCCAAGCATGGGGTGAGGTCCCGCTTACCCTTACACACTCAACCTGCCTAAACCCCTATCACTCCTCGGCTGCGATCCACGCCTGCAGCCCTGGACCCGGGTATTCGGTCCGATTACCCAACCATCTGAGAGAAAGAGGAGAGGAGGAAAGAATGAGAGAGAGAGCAGGGGAGGGGTGGGTTTTGCTTCAGAGAAGAAAGCCTAACACTTAGTCGTTGTGAGAAGAAGGGAAGAAAGGAAGAGAAGAGGAAACGCTACACAGGAGGCTTTGTGAAGGAAAAGAGAGAGGAAAGAAAGAAGAAGAAAGATAGAAGGCAGAAGAGGAAGGAGAGAAGAAGAAGAAGAAGAAGCCAAAGAAAAGAAGCAGAAGAAAGCTTTGAAGAGCACTGTAGCAAGGCTTAGTTAAGTCATCTGATACATATATCAGACATCTAATCATTGTTCCTTTATTTGAGATAATTGAATAATTGACATACATGTGCTTAGGCTAATAATTTGTGATCTAAATCACCATTATTTTGTCTCAGATCTCTTTTTATCACATTAAACTCTTGATATACTCATATTATGCAGTGAAGACCTATTTTGAGTAGAGATTGTTTATTGAATTCTTGATTATTGTGCTCATTTATACTTTAATTGAAGATTAGCGTGTGAATTCTTATTTACTCCCTGTATTCAACCTCGGACTTCATTTCTAGATTTTAGAGTTATAAATTTATTTGTTGATTGAGAGATTTAGAGGGTACTACAATGAACGCATATTTTATCTTCAACAACAGTTCATTCAACACGGACCCTCTTTCCTTTCTCCCTCAAGGACAAGGCCAAGTATTAGTATCATACCATAGATGGTATTAACACTTGGGATGCCTTGAAGGAGTTTCTGAAGAAGTACTTTCCCATGAGCAAAACTAATCACTTTCAGAGGGAAATTATGAGTTTTTCTGGAAAGGATGGGGAAGCTTTCCATGATGCATGGGAGAGCTTTAATGACCTTTTGATACTTTGCCCGCATCACCAAGTGCCTAAGTGGCAACTAGTTGAAAGGTTCTACACCGAACTTAGTGATTCGCACAGGTAGGCTGTGGATGGTGCCTGTGTAGGAACCTTTCCATCTAAGACTGAGGATGAAGCTTGGAACCTTTTCGATACATTGAGTGAGAATTTTCTTCACCTGAATTCTACCTACTTGTTGAACGTGTTACCAACCTACGCTAACGTGTTCGGTTTTGGAAAACCTGTCGTTGTAGTTCGAAAGCGAAGGATTCGTGTTCAACAAATAAAATTTATACCGAAATTAAAATTCCGGGTCGAACACAGGGAGGCGGACGTTTGATTTAAAAACTTCGCGTTTCTTTTTATTTTGTCACAAAGAAATTCAATTTAAACTATCTAAGTATCTACAACAAATAAAAGAGAGAGAGGGAGTAAGAGAGAGAGAAAGAATACTACACATGGAAATCAAAATGAGATGTAGAATAGACAAGGAATTTATCATAAAAGAGTTCGTTCGTTACAACTAGAAAACATAAAACAATTACTCTAGAAAGCATTAAAAGAATGGAGGGAGAAATGTCCTCCTCGACGATCGCTCGGAGGACGAATAGACTACTCTAGAAAGCAGTAAATCTATACTAGAAAGCAGTAAAAAGAATAGGGAGAGAGAATCCTCCTCGACGGTCGCTTGGAGGACGAGCCAGACGGGACGATGCCTGGACGAAGGAGGACGAAGCGGGACGAAGGAGGACAAAGCAGAAGAACGGGAACGGAGCAGCACGCCGTCGTCGTCGCGGGATCCACTTCCGAAGGGGGACGAAAATTTGGACTTTATCTCGCGAGAAGCATCCCGGGTGTGGGACAAGCTTCTCTTGAGCTTTGGAGAGGTAGAGAGGAGAAGGAAGGGATGAAAATTTCGTATGGAGGGGGTCTCCTTTTATAGTTGCAAGGAGTGGGGGCAAAATGGACATTACATCTTCAAAATAATAAATAAGGGGTCTTTAGTGACGGATAAAACCGTCGCTAAAGCCCTCAACGTGGGCGTAGCCTCCGCGCCCACGCGCGCCCGCTCGGCTGCCCGCGCGTAACGCCTACGCACGTCGCTCGATTTTCAGCCGTCCGATCGCGAGATCGGACGGCTTAAAATCGCGCCTTCACCGCTGCCGCCCGCCCGCCTGCGCGTACGATCGCGCGTTCACGAGAGCGTCCAATTGCGCGTCGGCGCTATCGGGTGCGCGCGGTCGTTGGATCGCGATCGTGCGGTCAATTGGAGCACGCCCACTCGCCTCAGAAATTGCTTGGCGAGGCTCGAACCCGCGCCAGCGCCTCGCGATAAGGCGCTGGACCGCTGCGCTGCCTCGCCCAAATGGTCGCGTGGATGCTTTTAAAATGATGCATCCACAGCCGTTGGATTGAGATCCAACGGCGGAGAGGGGATGGGTGCGCGGTCTTCATAGAGTGTAGGCGGCCGTTTGGGCGGCCGGGATGGTGCCACGTGGTGCCATCTTGGCCGTCCATCTTCTGGAAGTTGTAGATGGTGCCACGGATGTCGGATTGACTCGATTTTTGTGTCGTTGGGCTGCGATCGTCGATCCGAATTCATCCGTGTGGTCGGATTTGCCATCTGAAGTGCGGATTTACACCATCCTGGCCCTTGATCTTCTAGGGTTCCCCAGTCTCTATCTGATGCTACTGATGCCTGATTAGGGCAATCTTGGAGTCGTTGAACTCCAATCGTCGCCCTGATCACATCCATACGGTTGGATCTTTGATCCGAGACCCCGATTAAATGTTTGCCCTGTCCAAGCACATAAAAGGAGACAATTAACCTCCATTTTATTCAAACTACTCTAAATGCAAGATGATGCATGTTATGCAATATTTATATTATGAAATGCAATCCTATGCTTAAGAACATGCATAAATAGACATTTTAAGTAGTGTAAATGTGTTTACATCATACCCCCATGCCTATCTTTTGCTAGTCCCTAGCAAAAACTATATGCTATTTATAAAAGAATTAGGTTAGATTATTTGGACCTGAGTTATTTTCAATCATTAAGAAATTGTCTACTTAAGAACTGAACTTTCAAAGACACAACAGTGCCCGGGTATCAGCCAAAATGCAGACCGCCTCAAGCCTCGCCTTATTCAAAGAAAAATTTCTTTTTCTGTTTTTACTCTTTTCTAAATTTTTTTTTTTTTTTTTTTTTTGGATTTTCAAATTTTAGGGTTTAAGAGTGGCTTTCTACGGCCATTCAACTCACCCAAGATTTGATGAGAACCCTAAGTTTTAAGCATCTTATTGTGATTGTGATAGACTCGTTGACCGGCAATTAGAACGGAATTCGGATTTCTACGCCTCTAGGTGACCTCAAAAAGAATTCTGCCTAAAGGTGTATCTTTACAACCGGTAGCTTTCTCCCTACTTTTTTTTTTTTTTTTTTTAACGGGGTCAACACAAGGGTGAATCCAGTGTATATCTCCCCGGTTTATTCTACTTCTCCGCTTCTTCCTAAGTGTTTTGGGAATTTTTAGTGCATTTTCTGAGCTGGGTTCTGGACAACCGGTCGATGAGCTGTTACCACCGACAACTTGCCAGCCATACTCGTGCGGCGAAGTGTGGCTTATTTCTTTTTGTTCTTTTCTCCTTTTTGATTTTTTTTTTTTTTCTTTTTCTTTTTTTTAAGTAGGTGGCTTCCCTGGTCTAAGATTTACCTAAAGGCAGCAAAGAGAAAGGTCCAGTGACTGGGCTCTGGACAACCTACCTATGGGCTGCTACCCACGATAACTTGCCAGCCATATCACCCTAGAAGGTTCATTAGCTACCCAATTCCATTAAAATCGCCGAGCAACGAGTCAGTGCAAAGAAAGTGTGTAGATGCTTAAAACTCAAAATTCCCTTAAATCAGAGGGTGGGTTGACAAGTCGTGTACTTATCACCCAAACTTATTTATTCCAATTATAATAGAATTAAGATGGCGAGAACTCAAAGACAAATCCACATTTTAGTAGATACACAGGCTAATTAAGTCCAAAGACCTGAGGGGTCTTTGTGTTCAGATCCTAATGTAAAATTTCTTAGGATTGAAAAGTCCTAATGTCCAACTAATCCTTCCTAATTTTTTCTTTTTTTTTTTTTTATTTAGAAAGAGAGCAATTTATATGGATTTCACAAAGCTGACCAACTAATTCAAAAATGAATCCACCCCCCCATGCCTAGCTGATGCAATGTCCTCATTGAAAAAGAGACATGAAAGAAAGGGTAGAATATGAAAGATGTCACCTGAATATGAAGCTCGTATCAGCCTTGTGTTATATGTACAACTGCTGAGTTTAATGCCGTCAGCTAGGCGAAGTCCAGCCAAAGAAGTCACAGAATGGCTAGAGCAACAGAGTCTGAAACGGGTTCTGGAAGATTACGGTCAACAACAGGCTTCAGACGTTGACCGTTGACTTTAAAGGTGTTACCCGTCTTTGGGTCAGAAATCTGAACGGCACCATTTAGAAAAAGCTGATCAATTATGAATGGGCCACTCCATTTAGATCTAAGTTTACCAGGAAAGAGCTTAAGTTTAGAATCGAATAACCAGACCTTCTGGTTTGGCTCAAAGCTCTTGCGGGAAATCATTTGATCATGTAGAGCTTTGGTCCGAGCCTTGTAGATCTTGGCATTCTCATAAGCATCATTTCTAAGCTCCTCCAACTCAGATAGTTGGAGTTTCCTGGTCTTCCCAGCTAGATTTAGATCTAGATTGCATTGTTTGATTGCCCAGAATGCCCTGTGTTCAATCTCTACGGGTAGATGACACGCCTTTCCATACACCAGACGGAATGGAGACATGCCGATAGGTGTTTTATACGCCGTACGGTAGGCCCAAAGAGCGTCCTCAAGCTTTTGAGTCCAATCCTTGCGATCGGGCCTAACCGTTTTTTGCAGAATGTTCTTGATCTCTCGATTAGAGATCTCGGCTTGTCCATTCGTTTGGGGATGGTAAGGTGTGGAAATTCGATGATTAACCCCGTATTTGGCCAATAAACTCCGGAATTGGGCATTAGTAAAATGAGTGCCACCATCACTGATGATAGCCCTCGGAATCCCGAATCTACTGAAGATATTTTTCTTGACAAAGTTGATGACCACCTTGTGGTCATTGGTTCGGGTGGAAATTGCCTCAATCCATTTAGACACATAATCAACAGCGACAAGAATGTACTGATGTCCAAATGAAGGGATAAAGGGTCCCATGAAATCAATGCCCCAAACATCAAAAATTTCGACAGGAAGAATAGGGTTTAAGGGCATCATGTCTCTCTTAGTTATGCTCCCGAGTGCCTGGCATCGAGGGCATGACCGTGAGAAATCCTGGGCATCCTTGAATAAAGACGGCCAATAGAAGCCAGATTGCAAAATTTTTGCAGCCGTCTTTTTCCCGGAGAAATGTCCACCACACCCAGATGCATGGCAGAACTCAAGTATACTGTTGAATTCATTCTCCGGTATGCATCGGCGAATAATCTGATCAGAGCCGATGCGATACAGTTCAGGGTCCTCCCAAAAGTAGTATTTGGCCTCAGATTTGAGTCTATCCCGTTGTTGCTTGGTCCAATCCTGGGGGATTTGACCAACGGCCAAATAGTTAACAATGTCAGCAAACCATGGGGTGTGGACACCTAAAACTGTAAGAATGGTTTCGTCCAGAAAAGTGTCAGCAATCGGAATGTCCGGACAAGAAGAATCACCTAGGAGTCTCGACAAATGATCCACCACCACATTTTATACCCCGATTTTATCCTTGATTTCAAGATCAAATTCTTGAAGAAGAAGAATCCAACGAATAAGCCGGGGTTTAGCATCCTTTTTAGCCAAGAGATGTCTCAAGGCCGAGTGGTCGGTATAAACAATAACATGAGACCCCAAGAGATAAGCCCTGAATTTTTCCAACGCAAATACTACAGCTAGTAATTCCTTTTCAGTAACAGTGTAATTCCTCTGGGCTTCATCCAAAGTTTTACTAGCGTAGTAAATGACAAAGGGCTTTCGGTCAATTTTCTGACCCAGGACAGCCCCGACCGCGTAATCAGAAGCATCGGTCATGATCTCAAATGGGGTTGTCCAAATAGGTGGTTGAAAAATTGGAGCACAGGTGACTGCCGTTTTTAGGAAATCAAATGCCTTTTGGCATGATTCGTCAAAAACAAACGGCGTTTCTTTGGCAAGAAGATTGCTCAAAGGGCGGGCAACCTTCGAGAAGTCCTTGATGAATCTTCGATAAAATCCCACATGGCCAAGAAATGATCTGATTTGTTTAACTGATGTGGGAGGAGGAAGTTTAGCGATAGCATCAACCTTAGCTTTGTCCACTTCAATTCCCCGTTCAGAGATTACATGACCCAAAACGATGCCCTCTTGGGTCATGAAATGACTCTTTTCCCAGCTAAGGACCAATCGTGTCTTGATACATCGCTTAAGAATCATTTCCAAATTAACCAAACAAGAGTCAAATGATTCTCCGAAAACGGAGAAATCATCCATGAAGACTTCCATAAACTCTCCCACCATGTCAGAAAATATGGCTAGCATACACCTTTGAAAAGTCGCAGGTGCATTGCATAACCCGAAAGGCATCCTACGAAAAGCAAAGGTTCCGTAGGGACAGGTGAAAGTAGTTTTTTCCTGATCCTCGGGATGGATAGGAACTTGGTTGTATCCCGAGTAGCCATCAAGAAAACAGAAGTACTTCTGCCCGGCTAATTTTTCCAGGATTTGATCAATGAAGGGCAGGGGAAAATGATCCTTTTTAGTGGCAGTGTTCAGCTTCCTGTAATCAATACAAACTCTCCAAGAAGAAGCTGAACGAGTTGTGACAGATTCTCCTTTCTCATTAGTCACAACAGTAATCCCAGCTTTCTTTGGAACAATCTGAACGGGACTTACCCAGGGACTGTCAGAGATTGGATAAATAATTCCTGTCACGCGGGCGACCCGGGTTCGATCCCCGGCAACGGCGCCAAAATGTTGAACGTGTTACGAACCTACGCTAACGTGTTCGGTTTTGGAAAACCTGTCGTTGTAGTTCGAAAGCGAAGGATTCGTGTTCAACAAATAAAATTTATACCGAAATTAAAATTCCGGGTCGAACACAGGGAGGCGGACGTTTGATTTAAAAACTTCGCGTTTCTTTTTATTTTGTCACAAAGAAATTCAATTTAAACTATCTAAGTATCTACAACAAATAAAAGAGAGAGAGGGAGTAAGAGAGAGAGAAAGAATACTACACATGGAA
Organism: Thalassia testudinum; assembly: GCA_037157565.1. Classification (NCBI taxonomy): domain Eukaryota; kingdom Viridiplantae; phylum Streptophyta; class Magnoliopsida; order Alismatales; family Hydrocharitaceae; genus Thalassia; species Thalassia testudinum. The sequence continues at coordinate 335,372 of JAZHRO010000044.1, forward strand.
ATCAAAATGAGATGTAGAATAGACAAGGAATTTATCATAAAAGAGTTCGTTCGTTACAACTAGAAAACATAAAACAATTACTCTAGAAAGCATTAAAAGAATGGAGGGAGAAATGTCCTCCTCGACGATCGCTCGGAGGATGAATAGACTACTCTAGAAAGCAGTAAATCTATACTAGAAAGCAGTAAAAAGAATAGGGAGAGAGAATCCTCCTCGACGGTCGCTTGGAGGACGAGCCGGACGGGACGACGCCTGGACGAAGGAGGACGAAGCGGGACGAAGGAGGACGAAGCAGAAGAACGGGAACGGAGCAGCACGCCGTCGTCGTCGCGGGATCCACTTCCGAAGGGGGACGAAAATTTGGACTTTATCTCGCGAGAAGCATCTCGGGTGTGGGACAAGCTTCTCTTGAGCTTTGGAGAGGTAGAGAGGAGAAGGAAGGGATGAAAATTTCGTATGGAGGGGGTCTCCTTTTATAGTTGCAAGGAGTGGGGGCAAAATGGACATTACATCTTCAAAATAATAAATAAGGGGTCTTTAGTGACGGATAAAACTGTCGCTAAAGCCCTCAATGTGGGCGTAGCCTTCGCGCCCACGCGCGCCCGCTCGGCTGCACGCGCGTAACGCCTACGCACGTCGCTTGATTTTCAGCCGTCCGATCGCGAGATGGACGGCTTAAAATCGCGCCTTCACCGTTGCCGCCCGCCCGCCTGCGCGTACGATCGCGCGTTCACGAGAGCGTCCAATTGCGCGTCGGCACTATCGGGCGCGCGCGGCCGTTGGATCGCGATCGTGCAGTCAATTGGAGCGCGCCCGCTCGCCTCAGAAATTGCTTGGCGAGGCTCGAACGCGCGCCAGCGCCTCGCGATAAGGCGCTGGACCGCTGCGCTGCCTCGCCCAAATGGTCGCGCGGATGCTTTTAAAACGATGCGTCCACAGCCGTTGGATTGAGATCCAATGGCGGAGAGGGGATGGGTGTGCGGTCTTCATAGAGTGTAGGCGGCCGTTTGGGCGGCCGGGATGGTGCCACGTGGCGCCATCTTGGCCGTCCATCTTCTGGAAGTTGTAGATGGTGCCACGGATGTCGGATTGACTCGATTTTTGTGTCGTTGGGCTGCGATCGTCGATCCGAATTCATCCGTGTGGTCGGATTTTCCATCTGAAGTGCGGATTTACACCATCCTGGCCCTTGATCTTATAGGGTTCCCCGGTCTCTATCTGATGCTACGGATGCCTGATTAGGGCGATCTTGGAGTCGTTGAACTCCAATCGTCGCCCTGATCACATCCATACGGTTGGATCTTTGATCCGAGGCCCCGATTAAATGTTTGCCCTGTCCAAGCACATAAAAGGAGACAATTAACCTCCATTTTATTCAAACTACTCTAAATGCAAGATGATGCATGTTATGCAATATTTATATTATGAAATGCAATCCTATGCTTAAGAACATGCATAAATAGACATTTTAAGTAGTGTAAATGTGTTTACATCACTACTTGGATAGAAAAGACACTCTCATGCAAAGAGAGTTGGAGGCAAATGAGGCTAGGGACACCCAGAATTTAGCTTGCCAAATCCAATTGCTGAATCAAAATATGGAAAGGCTTATGTTGAGCCCTAGCCAATTCATGCCTAGTACCTCCACATCCCAAGCTTCAAAATGTGCCATTGTCAAGGCAATACACACACCACTGTGGATTGCCATTTGATATCTCAATTCCCTGAACTTGTACAAGCGGACCTGAATGCCACTCAACGGTTCCATCCCAAACCTCATAATGACCCTTTTTCCAACACTTACAACAAAGGCTGGAGGAACCACCCCAATTTTTCATGGAGACAAGGGAATGTCTCCAATTCAGGGAATTATAGATCCTAACCCATTCAGACTCAATAGTATAATCAACCTCCTAACTAAGACCTCTAGATGGATGAGCTCAAGGCTATGTTGAAGGCCATGCAGGAGAATCAAAGCATGATCATCCAATCTCATGATAAGGCAATCAATGAGATGAAATCCTAAATTGGACACCTTGTCGAGGCTGTGAGCAAAAGGGAGACTGGGAAGCTTCCCAGTTCATCTGAAGAGAACCCTAAAGGGAAAGGGATAGTCTTTAGGGAGCATGCCCAGGCGGTGACTATTCTAAGGAGTGGGAAAGAAATTTCCAAACTTGATGCTCCTATAGTCCTGCCTTCTGAAAACCCATCCACCCTGACTTTCGCCTCCACTGGAGAAGAGTTTCCCAACTCTCCTCTACTTGAAATCACCTCACCGAAAGAGGTTGTCCCCGCTCCACCCCTTACCCGACATGACAACTCTTCCACCCAGAGACCGAGAGTGCCCTTTCTAGAGCGCTTATCCACCTCTACGCAGACTTCTGTTGGCTCATCTGGAGCCAAAGATAGGATGGATGAAATCATGAAGACTTTAAAGCAAGTACAGATTAACCTGCCTTTGCTTGAGGCTATCAGGCAAATTCCATCCTATGCTTGCTTTCTAAAGGACTTGTGCATGAAAAAGTGGCAATCTAGGAAACAGGTCCAATCAAAAGTTGTCTTGCCTGATTCCATTAGCTCAATAGTTCAACATGGCACACCCCCAAAACTTAAGGACCCAGGAACCCTGTACATCTCAGTGGTCATTGGTGACCTACATATAGATGAGGCTCTACTTAATCTGGGTGTGGGGTTAAACATCCTTCCAAGCTACATGTATGAACAACTTGGAGGAGGCAATCTGAAGCCTAGTCTAGTAATCCTCCATCATTTTTGGGCCAACCAAGCCCTCCATCAATTTTTGGGCTACCCCTTTCTTGCAACTTCACATGCTTTAATCAATCGCAATACTGGGGCATTAAAAATGGGCTTTGAGAATAGGAAAATCTAGCTTAATGTGTTTGATGCTTATAAACAAGCTGGGCTTGAGGATTATTCCCAAGTTGAGGTAGTAGATGACCTGATTGAAGAGACAACCCTTACAATTTTATGTGATGACCCCCTTCAGCATGTCATGCTAAATGAGCATTTCCATCTCTTGGAGGAATGTGAAGGGGATATACTAGAACTTGAGGAGTTGCTTGGTGTTTCTGTTGAGTCTCTTTCCCCATCATCTCTGCCCAAGGTAGATCTACTGCCTAAAATGGGGACATCTATTATGAAACCCTCAACCATACAAGCCCCCAACCTTGAGCTAAAACCCCTCCCGAACACTCTCAAGTACATCTTCCTGGGTGCCAATGATATGCTCCCCGTTATCATTTTGGTTGTGCTATCTGAAGTATAGGAGGGAGCCCTGAATGAATGTTTGTCTAGGCACAAGGAAGCTATTGCTTGGAGCATCGCTGATATTAAGGGTATAGACTCTACACTCTACATGCACCACATTTATACTAATGATTCCATCAAGCCATTTAGGGACGTGCTGAGATGTTTTAACCCCAACATGAGGGAGGTGGTTAAAAAGGAAATTCTGAAGTGGTTGGACATTGGGATCATATATCCCATCGTGGATAGTAAATGGGTAAGTCCTATCCATGTGGTGCCAAAGAAGGTAGGCTTTACTATGGAAATTAATGACCAAGGAGAACAAGTGGTAACTAGACCCTAAATTGTATGGAGGGTTTGCATTGATTACCATAAGCTGAACACTGCTACCCAGAAAGATCACTTTCCTTTGCCTTTTATTGACCAAATTCTCAAAAAATTGGTGGGGAATAAGTACTATTGCTTTCTTGATGGATATTCTAGGTACAACTAGGTTGCAGTCTTCCCTGATGATAAGGAGAAGATGACTTTCACAAGTCCTTACGATACCTTTGCATTCAGGCATATGCCGTTTGGACTATGTAATGCACCGACAACCTTCCAGCAATGTATGAGGTCCATTTTCTCAGACATGATTGAGGAGTGTGTTGAAGTGTTTATGGATGACTTCTCTATTTACGGCTCGCCTTTCGACCAGTGTCTCCTACACCTAAAGAATGTGCTGAAGAGATGTAAGGAGACTGGTTTAGTCCTCAGCTAGGAGAAAGCACTTCATGGTACGAAAAGGCATTGTACTTAGGCATGTTGTGTCTAAAAGGGGCTTGGAAGCAGATAAGGCTAAGGTTGATTCTATTTCCAAACTCCCAGTGCCCATGAATGTCAAATAGATTAGATCCTTTCTGGGCTTTGTGGGCTTTTATGGGCACTTTATTAAAAATTTCAGTAAAATTTCTAGGCCACTCTGCGACCTATTGGCGAAGGAATCTTCCTTCAATTTTGATTCAAATTGTGCCGAGGCCTTTCACACTCTGAAGGAGGCCTTGATCTCTGCACCTATTCTCTGAGCTCTAGATTGGACACTCCCATTCGAGCTAATGTGTGATGCTTCGGATTATGCCATGGGAGCTGTCCTTGGACAAGGGGTTGAGGGAAAACCTCATGTGCTACATTACACTAGCAAAACCTTAATTGACCCACAACAAAACTACACTATGACAAAAAGGAATTACTCACCGTAGTATTTGCTTTGGAGAAGTTTAGGTCTTATCTTCTTGAGTCTAAGGTGATCATTTTTACTGATCATGTAGCAGTAAACCACCTCATTTCCAAGAAAGATTCAAAGCCATGACTTATTAGGTGGATTCTACTCCTTCAAGAGTTTGACTTGGAGATTTGTGAAAAGAAAGGAGTGGAAAATGTAGTGGCTGACCACCTGTGTCGCCTCCCACTTGATGACTCTCCATCTGGAGACATTCGCGAGACATTTCCTGATGAAACCATTATGGCGGTAACACCGACTTCACCTTGGTATGCTGATATCGTCAATTACTTGGTCACTGGAGAGACTCTTGGCTCTTGGGATGAGCAAAAAAGGAAGAGATTCATTTCCCAAGCTAGATACTTTCATTGGGAAGAGATGGAGTTATTTAGAATTAGACAAAACCAAGTACTGAGACGATGCGTGCCTGAAGAGGAGCAACAAAGTGTGTTGAGATTTTGCCATGAACTTCGTTGTGGAAGACACTTTGGTGCTAAGAAAATGGCTTTTAAGGTTCTTCAGTCTGATTTTTGGTAGCCTACATTATTTAGGGATTCTCATAACTTTGTTAAGGCCTGTATTAGATGTCAACGGACTGGAACGATTGGGAAGCAAAATGAGATGCCCCAAAATCCCATCCAACCTGTAAAAATTTTTGATGTATGGGGGACTAACTTCATGGGTCCCTTCCCTTTGTCCCATGGATATATGTATATATTGGTGGTAATTGATTATGCCTCCAAGTGGATAGAGGTCATTCCTACGCACACAAATGACCACTCTATGGGTTTGAAATTTGTGAGGGCCAATATCATACTCGCTTTGGCTGTCCCAAGACGATTATAAGTGATGGGGGACCTCATTTCCGAAACCACCACTTCAATCGGCTACTCAAAAGTCTAGGAGTAACTACAAGATCGCTAACCTTTACCATCCTCAGACAAGTGGCCAGGTTGAAGTGTCAAATAGGGAGATCAAGAATATTTGGGAAAAGATTGTTAGGTCAGATAGGAGGGATTGTCCCAAAAGCTGAATGATGCTTTATGGGCTTATCAGACAGTCTACAAAACCCCTTTGAGTATGTCTCCCTTCAGATTATGTATGGGAAAGCATGCCATTTACCCGTTGAGCTTGAACATAGGGCACTCTGGGCTATTCGAAGTGTCAACATGGATTTAGAAAAGGCAAGTAAGGCACGACTTCTGGAATCAAGTGAGCTTGAGGAGCTGAAGAAATGATGCTTATGACATCTCCCAAGCTCATAAAGAGAGAACTAAGGCCATGCATGATAAGTACATCCTTAGAAAGACCTTTGAGCCCAACCAACAAGTTTGTCTTTTCAATTCCAAACTTAAGCTTTTTCCAGGGAAATTGAAATCTCGTTGGGATGGGCCATACATAATCACTAAAGTGTTTCTACATGGGGCTGTGGAGATCAAGAGCCCCTCCTCTTTACCAATGCCCTTTATCATCAACGGCAAATGGTTGAAACCGCACATTACTTTGGATGGCCATTTGGTTGACGAGGTCACTCTCGAGGAGCCTTAGCTCCTTTCATTCTCTGCCTCAGGTAACATCTTCCCTTAGCTATTTTACTTCCAATGAGGACATTGTTTGAACCAGGCATGAAGGGATAGGACCTGAGGCATCTATTTATAGCATGTCTACATTTTGCATTCATGCATGCATATTGCATTCAATGAAAAGGAAAAATGAAAAAGAAAGCATTTAGGCCATGTTGTTATGCTTAACCGGCTAAGCTCTACGTCTTTTGGAATGAGACCAAGACTCTAGGTTTGCTTAGTTGACTCTAGGTGCCTAATTGTATGAGCTAGGGTTTAACTACTAACTTTAGAACTCTAGGGTTCGTTTGGACCTAAAAACTCAAATAGGAGTTAAGTTATGGACCATTCCTCAAGAGGTTGAGGAAGGAAAGTTAAGGATTGAGTTAAGGGCTAGTAGTACTTGGTGTCTTTCTCTACCTTTTGATTTACGGGTCTTTGTAACTTAAGCATCCACATCACACACACTTGATCTTGTGTAAATAGTGATCACCTTAATTTCTTTCTTAAAGAAAATTTGCTTCTCTCGGTTCATACTTAGGAGAAGCTTGAAAACACAACTTGATTAGACGAGTTCCTACCACATGAAAGGTGGAGTATATACTCACCTTGATGATGTGATGATAACATGTCACTTCCTCGACCTTTGTCTCTTAGGATATCCATCCTACTTGGGGCATGTAAGTACATTGTGCGGTTCAGGTACCATGGGCAACCCTATCTCGAAGTGTCGATTGCCACAGGCCTGAATTTGCTTGAGAAATCCATGGGCGATACTATCTCGAAGTGTCGATTGCCAGGAGTTCTTGGGGTCGCTATAGGCGATGCTATCTCGAAGGATCAAATAGTAGGCATCCTTTGATGTTTGGTAATGGGGACAATGAATCTGACATAGACTGTGTTGATAGCTGATCCAAGATTAGACTTAGAGGAATCATAAATATATATATATATATATTACAAAAAAAAAAACTCTCTTACTCTCTTTCTAGGTTGACAATCATACAAACCTCAAATAAATCAGACCAATGCACATGCATGGATGCTTTAATCTCTGGGACCAATAAATCCTAGGGTAGAGCTACAAAGCAGGGAAACCTATGCCTACAACTTGTCCTTAGTCGACCTAGTCTGTAACTTAGCAACTACTTTGGTGCCTTATGATCTAGAGTTAGATAGTTCAACCTAATTTCTTTGAAAAGGTCAATTGAATTAGCTTGGATAACTTGGAGTGCTAGGTCATGCTTGAATTTGCTAGGACTAGCAAAAACTAGGCATAGGGGTATTTGATTAGCCCATATTTGTGGGCTATTTAGGTATTTGAATGCGTAGATATTAAGTTAATTCTAACACCTATTCAGCATGCATTAAAATGTAAATACATTAATTGTATATTTACTTCATGAATCGCATTCATATGTAAATTAGATTTTAATTAGGATAGTATTTCTTAACTTAGTCTTCAATTTAGGTTGCATTTTAATTTAGTGTGCATTAGACTCATTACATGCATTTAGATATTCTATAAGGTTTTGTACATAAATAAACCAATGTTTTAATTATTTATTTTTCTCTTCCAACAGAAATTCATGACTCGCTTCTCAACAGTTGTGCCGCCATTGAAGCCCTGCAATCAACGAGCAGTCCACTCATCCCAGCAAGGAAGGGACTAAAAGGGTGGATCTGGTCTCTGATGATCCTCGCGGCTAAGTTCAAAACCTTCGTCTACTATAAGAAGAAGAAGAAGCTACACGCACGGGGGAGGCCTCCACCCTGACCATACTGTGCTTCACATCCACTACCGTCGACCTCAACCATGGCGGCAAGTCTCCACCACCGTGGAAATGTGACGTGACAGGCTGCACCGCTATCTGGAACTTGCACTCATTACCCTGAGTGTGCTTAGTGGTTCACGACCGCAACAACACCCAATTGCCACCACCTTCCTCTATTTCTTCTTTGTTCAACAACAACAAGAACATCCACTCCACAACCCAGCATAGACCTCAAGTTCCACGCATGTCCACCTTCTCGTCCTCTTCATTTTCTTCTTTTACTTCTTCTTCCCCTGTTTCTCCTCTACAACAACACACTCAAAGAACCCATCACCATCACCACCTACCTCACTGCTAGTGGCCACCGTTTGCCACATCGCTTCCCCTCATGCACGCCCTGCGCTTCAGACCACGCAATAGCAACAAGGATGCACCCACCATCTATTCTTGTCCTTCACCAACACCATCTTCTTCATCTCCACTGGCTACACCCAAAGAAGAACCCAACATCCTTGCCATGCAGCGAGCCCCTCACTTGCGTGGGATGACCTCTGCCCTCCTCTTCCTGCACAACCTTGGACATGTAGTCGACCTCAGCCCTCCTATGCACGTGGGCCTGCTTCACAGCTGTAGCAAGTCGCCACCTACCCACTAGCCACCTCCACGACCGCCGTCATTGCACCTCCGTCTGGCCGGCTCCAACCACACCGCGACTCGCCACCACCATCGCTGTGGAGCTCTAGCTCCCCTCGACCTCCTGTGACCTTCTCGCCTCTAGTCATCACCCTTCGTGTGCTCTCACGGTAAGGAAAAGTATTCCCCTATTTTGGGGCCGTGGGATGATTTTAATTAAACTAATATTTTATGTGGCTCATTTGGATGAACCTCTCCCTCTTTTGGCATAATGCGATTTCAGCTTGAGTCGTCATTGTATCTTTATTCCAATGGGAGTTTTGGCCTCATTTCTTTAGGAGATTATTTGTGAACAATAGTTTTTGGCATTTGTGGGTTTTAACAAGTTAGTGCCTCCCTGTGGACACGACCTGCTCCATTTGTGAGTTGTTTATTTACTCTTATTTTGATCACACATTTTGCCACTCGACATTCAAATTACAATGAGTCTTATATCTATTTTTGTAAACCAAAAAGGCAAAGTCAGGTATGTTCACTTGAAGGATGCCAACATGCAAAAGCCTAGATTTTTTAGGGCCCCTAGATGCTCACAACTAAATTTTCAAGTTCGGAGAGATTTTGAATTTTGGGTTTTTGAGTACCTTTTGAAATGGTGATGGGTCAATGCATCAATACAAGCAACTAAGATCAATTTTAGGACCCAACACCTTCAACTTTTTCTTTATAATAATTTGGGGTTTGGAACGAAAATCTTGGTTGAGGGATACTTAGGTTTTTCTCGATAGACAATGATATGCTTGAAACTTCCACTCCAAGTCACGTCGCTCCCCCTTCCTTCCTTTGATCTTCACGTCCTACAAGTATCACCAACAAAACATGGCAATATGTATGAGAATCAAGCTCAAAAATGTAAGAGAGGAATAAGCAAAAGTAGGTTCCATTTCCTCCTCAACAATGTTGCCAAAAAGGGAACAAGAGAATTGTGCAAAGACAAAAGATGTGAATAAAGTCGTCGTAGCGCACGATCTTCCATCACTTTCGAAGTTAACCAATACACCAAAGAATGATGACTCGGGTCGAATCATGGCAAGGTTTTCAAAACCACTCTTGAATATCTATCTTTCGCTTATGGAACCCCTCTTTTTGTTTTTATCCTTTGTAATTTTTTTTGTCTTTTTCAAAAGAAGTCAACACAAGATAATAGGACCTTTTGGATTCAATCAAATATAACAAGCTAATGGAAAGAAGAGGTGCCTAGACAAGCTCACAATGTCCAAGATGGGGCCTTGTAATTGGTTAGATACCAAGTTTGTACGTCCACAAAGTAATGTTCAAATGAAGATGAAATTCATGCTTCTTATTGATTCCAAAGGGGAAAACTACAACAATGGGTTTCTAGCACAAAACTTAAGAGATAAAATGAAGGCAAAAGGACAGCTCACTCTAGGGAATGGCATATCCCTAAAGTAATATCAAGGTGCCAAAAACCTTTATCAATTACAATTCTATAACAACATAAAAGGAGCTACAAAATGAAGCAAAGAGAAGCTTATGTTGGTAATGGCGTGGATGATGGGTTGCTTCTTTGAGCTCCTCCTCCAATGGTGGCATGGATAAGGTGATGGTGGAAGGTGGTTTCTGTGAGACAAGGGCTTGAAGGGAAGTGGTAAGGTTGCTCCCTCTCAAACTCATAAGGAGTACCCTAAGTCTCTCAATGATCCAATGATGCTCTCTACTTCTCTCTCTAGGTCAAGGTGTATGCAAATGAATTGGGTGCCTCTTTTATAGAAGATGAGAGGGGTATGATGGGAAATCCATGTTGGGCATTGGAAATGGGGGATTCCTTGGTGGAGTGTGCCATCAATAATGGTCATGGGGAGATGTGTGTTGTGTTTATTGGTGGCTTGATTAATTGTGCATTGGAAGATGGTTGGGTGTATTTATGGTCATGAAAATGTGAACTTCTAGTTTGGTGTAAGAGATAGTAGGAAGAGCGAAGTGAATGTGCTTTTTTATGGTTATGGAGAATGTGCACCTAGGTAAGGGTGGATGATTTAATGGGGACCTAGGAAGAGATGAAGCTACCATAGAGAGTGTGCTTCTCTATGGGAGGCATGAAAGGGGGCTTTAATGATGTCTAGGGACCATGGACCCACCAAGGATGGCATTCCCACTTAATGGGTAGATTTGCTAGATTTGTGGTGGGGGATTTATGGTGCCATGGGAGACGCGTGTTGTTGTGCTCTAGGTGCTTGGAGAGGCGTGAAGGGTACCTTGGAGAGAGAGCTTGTGAGGTGAGTAAAGGAGGTGGTTTAGTGGACTTGGAGTTCATTTATGGAGGTGAACATGGTAAGCTTATTTATGGAGGTGAGCTGGGAGTGTTAGGTTGAGGAGAGGAGCACAATTATGGAGTTGAGGGTAAGGGAGCTATAATGATGGAGTTGAGTTGGAGCATCCTTGAGTTGATACAATTTCTTCCGAGCTCCAGAGTTGAGTGTATGAGGTTCTCCATGATCATCCCGTACTCAATCGATCCTCTATCCATTTGATCTAGCTTTGTTCCTTTGACCTACCAAAATACAAGGCAAGCATCAAAGACCTTATTTTATTTAAGATTGATGCAAAACCTATCTAAATGTATGAGTCACCTAAAATGCATGACTAAACCCAAAAATCTGTGCAATCGATGAGGGAATCTAGAAACTTCTCGGCACAAATGATATGCAAAATCTAGGTTTATCACTATCCCTGTACAACTTCTATTCCTGAGCATCCCATCGCTCTTCCTACAACATCTTAGCTTAACTCCCATGCCTTGGTCCAAACACCAAATCAATCTATACTCCGTGACTAAAGCCATCAATCATAAGCAGATTCCCACCCCAGTGCCAAGCAATGGAGTCAGGTGGGAACTAGTGGTAAATGTATAAATCTTGTTCTTAGCCATACATCTTTTCATTGGTAATTATCCTTTTTAAATGTTTTTCCCTTGTTTTTAAAATTAAGGTGCAAAAGGAAAACCAAAAAAAGGGGTAAGACGTGAAATTTAGACTTAACGAGACTCCCCAAAGGCACCTAGATCACAAGCAAGATCAATGGATTGAGATCCCATACCAACTACCCACAATTTAATAGTAGGATCTATTATTCAATTTGAGAAATTGTACCATGTTACTACTTTGATTGGAGGTAGGTCCCTTAAGAACTCAAAGACCAACTTATTCAAGAACTCAGTAATTTTTTTAATTTACATGTTCTTGCTTCGCTTGTAATGCTTCTTAATAACAATTAATAACATTAAATGCAAGGGATGTATGATTGGGGACCAAGTTTAGTAACCACTAAATGGATTCTCCAACATGTAGGTAAGGCAAATTGTGGTTGGAGGGAGGACCTTCAAAGAGAAGGATATATGTTAAACTTAATACAAATACATATATGATTATAAATGCTTTAATGTTATCTATGTGTAGTATTTGAGCCCTTTTACCTACAAGGAGTCCTTAAGGAATGTGCTTGAAGGAGTATTTCCTACTCACTGGAAGGAGGCCTGCATGCATCGACCAGTGAAGATGCAAAGGTAAACTACCTTTTTTATTTCTTTGTTTGTCTTTCATTATTTCTCGCATTATGCTACTAACACTAGTACTTTACTCTCATAAGAGTAAGCCACGAGGAATAAAGCCAATTGAGCGAAAGCTTTGGTAAAGATGTACTACTTGGGTTGGATGAATTTAGACTCCTTGAAGGAGAAATATATATGCAATTCAAATTTTAATTATTATCTTCTATTATTTTTATTTCTGCCATGTTTGATAGATAGAGAATTTATTACTTCTATAACTTACAACTTATAGCACAAACCAATTATAACATTATAAGTAGAACACTTGGAAAACCATTCATGTTAATGTGCAACCCAAAAGTCATGAAGAGGCCTAACTTGATCAGGTTTCAAACTATAAATTAAGTCATAGCAAGGTTGGCTTAGATGGCACCCGTATCTAGCTTGATCCTTTATACTGAGAAAGACATGCAAGTTACTTAGCAAGCCATTTCAATGTTAGCTAGTTAGAAAACAATACTACAACCTAACAATGTCATTCATAGGAACACATGGTGTAGTTGATTTACCCTTTTGAGGGCATGGATGAGATAAGTCTAGAGTCAACAATAGCTAAGCAGGCCTTTAGGATTGCCATTTACCTGAGCACAATGGTTTTTTATGTAGTGCGAGTGCAAGCGAGATCATTAGATCTTAGTTTGAAAGGAAGGGGTCATCATTGTCACTAGATTACCAAAAGCTAAGATCATTTTTAATCATTATCATAAAATTTTACACATGGTTTTTGCTTTACTTTAAATTACACTAAAATTAATTGTAAAACATTTGCCATGACTCAAAATCGTAAACACTAACTAAATGCAACGACCATTCAACTTTGCCAACAGTTAAAATCCTGTGGGAAAAAGTGGCTATATGTGTTTCTGGCCTACAATTCACGTGTTTTTATTGCTAGTGATGTTTTAACAGTGTGAAATAACATTTGGGCATGACTTTCCAAAATTGTATGGAAAGGATAAACCAACCGTAGGAAAATGACCTGCAGGAGCTTTCTCCTACAATTTGAGGTGTACCCATCGACAAAGACCTTTTGATATGATTCCCCTACCAACATCTTGCATTTTGTAACTGTTGGATGTTTGAAGGGTCATGGGGTAACATAGTTGATGCACCCACTCCTTATAAGGTATTTCTTATGCGGGATGTAGGGGTTCGATCCCCTACGACATGTCAAGACACACATAACGACTTCATAGGAGGGATGCATCACTGATGTTGTTTCCGTCTCGACTCAATGTTGGAGAGTGATCGTGACTAAGATCACGAAGGTATTCCGTGATAAGTGATAAATTCAGAAACCCTTAGAGGGATGGGATCTACCCCTCCCTCCCCTTTTCTTTTTTTTGTTGGATGTTTGGCTTCCCAACTGTAAAATATTATGCATGTATCAACAATAGTAATAGTTGAATGAATTTTTCATTATTTAAAAAGGTAAATATATTGAATACAAAATTTAATTTTGTGACCTCTTAAATACTTCTGAATGCTACGATCACATAATCAGCCTGGGAGGCGGAATGAAATCTTTCATCTACGAAGTAAAAAAAAAATGCAGCATCGACGATTGCTATTCAGCACCGTGGTTGATAATGATTACGTGACCACCTCCCAACTACGCGTGCACGGGCCGTCATCACTTGCGTTGCGCCTGGTTGGCATCGTGGTATATCTAGACGTATTTTATTATTGATCACATGGTAGTAATGGATACGCCCATTTGCGAACGTCAGCCAGGTCGACACTTTGCACGACTGCAAATAAGTTTCTCGTCCCGTGCCATCTTTTCCGTCCTCTGCCCCCTGCCCTCCACTTGTTCTTCCTCCTCTGCCCTTCTTTGTTTTATTTTCTCCAACGTCCCGCTCTCTCTGTCTCCCACATCCCTTGGCTCTTAAGGCCTCTTCGGCTTCTTCGAACCACGCCGGAGCACTCGCTCTCGTCTTAATTCCTTTTCTATTCCTATCCTCTCTGGCGGCCTCCGCTTCAGATTCCTCCATTCCGCGTAACTATATATACCACCACCTCACCGTATTCCCATCCCGTATAGAAAAATAAGGATAAAAATTTTGATGATGGATTAGATGTTGCCTGCCTTGGGTTTAATCGTGAGGCACCTTCATGTGTTTCTCCGTAGAATCGGTGAAGGATAACGGCACTTTTTAACTTTTCCCCGAAATCTTGAGGGATGAAGCCATGCAGAGGATTAAGCAGCTGGCGTAGGTTCTCTCCTCTACATTATCATCATCATCTCTTTATCAATTACTCCCTTGTCCTTTAAATATGTGATTACTTGGAGTTTATTTATTTACTTGTTGGCATTCATCATCTACATGTATAAGGAAGCTACCATCGCGGGTGCGTGTGCTTGCTTACACGAGTGTGTATACATTATTAACATGAGATTTTAATATGTATGTTCCTGTTAATTTTGATAAAGATGTATATAACTCCCACTAATTATGCATTCACATATATACCCCCACAAATCCTCATTTGCTTACCTCGATGCCCTTATGAAGTTTGAAGGTTAAAAAATAAAAAAAATTATATCCATATCCTTTATTATATTTCTCTCACACCAACAACCGCTCCACCTCCTCTCCCTCTTCATCCACCTCTCATTCCCATCTCCTCTTCCTCCTCTAACCCACCACCACCAATCTCCTCCGCCTACCTCCTGCTCCGATGCACCACCACCACCCTCCTCCCCTCCTCCTCCTTTTCCTTCCATTAGATCTCGCCAATGTGGGGTGGAGCACTGCCACTAGTAGTAGTAGTAGCAACGACACTGATCAAAGAGGAGGAAGAAGGTGGTGAGGAGGTTCAAGCTCAACAATTTCACGTTGTAGGTGGAGTACCCCGAGGAGGTCCTCTCCTTCATCTTCCACTTTCCCACCAACCCCGACGAAGCCCTAGACATCCTCATCGAATAGATTGTTGACAGATCACATATTACCACCACCCTCCTCCTTCAACCTACCTCCACCCTGACCCATCTTCCTCCTTTTATTTCCTCCTCCTCCACCAACCCTCATCTCCACCCTGAGCACCTCTCTCCTCCTCCTCCCTCCTACCCCTCCTCCTCCTCCATTCTACCCCATCAACCCACCGTCAACACCGCTACCCCACCCAACCCCACAACATCTCCACCTCAAGCACCTCCCTCCTCCTCCTCCCCTATGCCCCACTAAACCCTACCGCCCGCACCGCTTCCCCACCCAACCCCACGACATCTCCACCTTGAGCACCTCCCTCCTCCTCCTCCTCCTCCTTCCCTTTGCCCCACCCAACCCCACCACCAGCAGCTTTGCCCCACCAAACCCTATGACCACAACCCTGCTCTCACCGTACCTCAACTCCTCTTCCCGCCTACCACTCTTCCTCCTTTTATCTCCTCCTCCTCCACTAACCCCCATCTCCACCTCGAGCACCTCCCTCCTCCCCCTCCACTCTACCCTTCCTCCTCCTTCCCTCTACCCCACCGCCAGCACCGCCACCTTGCCCCGACCAACCCCCCTCGCCAAAGCCCTAGGTACCAAATAATAAAAGAAAGAAAAAAATTAAGGGATTTGAGGTAAAAATTCTTTAATTTTTACTCTAAACTTTTCTCAAGGGTATAAAAATTAATGAATTGAAATTTATAGGGACATAGATGTCATTACAAAGGGTATATATGTAAATGCAAAAATAGTAAGGGTATATACATCTTTGCTAAACTTAACAGGGGTATATATGTAAAAATCCCTATTAACACATATGTTTCCATTTTTTTTTGTGTGTGCATACATACTTATGATAATGTTAGGCTTTGTCTATGTTGATGTTTTTATCCGTCCACTACAATTCCAAGCCCAGGTGAAAGGAAGATAGCTTTTGCATTAGATTTCCTATGCACAGCTTAAAATTTAGTTACGTCTTATAGAGCAATTTCCAATCTTGTCAAAGTGCTCCTTAACAGTGATGGGTTGTATTGCTCGAATTCAGTGGGGAAACGATAAGGAAAGGATTGCTAAATTATAGTCCAGATGTTGTGCAAAATTTGCAAAGGACTTGGCCAATCTCCAAACGGAAGTGGAATTAATCCACGACAAACTAGCTATTAATCCAGATTGCATCCTTTGTAGGAGGACTTATGAATCAGAAAAAATATCCAAAGAAAAAGACTAGAGGAAGAAGAGTATTAGAGACAAAGGAGTAGATGTGATTGGCTGGAAAAAGGGGATAGAAATACTAGGTTCACTGCCAAACCTACAAAAATTTGTCAAACTCTAATTCTCTTACTATCTCTACCAATGAGAAGGGAGAGTTTATCAACAAGGAAAATGAAACCAGAAATGAAGCAACTTCCTATTTTGCAAATTTCTTTACTCGTGAGACACAAGCTCTCCAACCAGGCTCGTTCCTTGCAAGCTATCTATGGAGGATGGTTTGGCCCTTTCGACTATCCCATCAGAGGAGGAAATCAAAGATGCCTTTTGAAGTATAGGGCCTGATGAAGCCCCGGGTCCGGATGGTTTTAACGGCCACTTCTTTCGAAGGGCATGGCCTATAATCAAAGATGACATTATTCTTGGAGTACAATACTTCTTTCAGGAGGGAGGAGGTCTAGTATGTGAATTAAATCATTCCTTCCTAACTTTAGTTCCAAAATCTTCATATATTTTGTCCCTCAAAGATTTTAGGCCAATAGCTTGTTGTAATACTCTTTATAAAGCAATTACGAAAGTGGTTGCTCAACGACTTAGTATTGTGATGCCAAAGCTAGTAAATTCATGCCAAGGAGCCTTCATCAAAGGTAAAAGCAAATCTGATTGCTCACTTCTTGCATAAGAATTCTTGAGGGGCTTCCATTTGGCAGGAACTTCCTCAAGGATATGTATCAAGATTGACTTATCCAAAGCTTTTGACTCCGTCAAAAGAGAGTTCATCCTTGAGGTTTTAACCTCCCATGGATTCCCAAAAATTTGGATTAAGTGGATTGATATGTGCATTTGGGATCCCTCCTATTCTCTACTTGTGAATGGCCATCTTGTAGGCTTCTTTATTTTAGGAAGAGGTTTGAGACAGTGTTACAACTCGATAACAGATCCCTACAGGACCTGAGACCGGCTCGTCTCGACTAATCCCAAGACCCAGTCACCCAACAAGAAATAACCAAAAATAGAAAATATTCCACAACCACACATGCAATGTAACTGATATAAACACGGTTATATCACATAAACTGTCTATTTTTGCACGTTCTTAGACATAGAGTTGCATCATATATTATAAATATTACATAACATGCATCATCTTGCATTTAGGTTAGGTTGTATAAAGTTTAGGTTAATTTACCCTTTTTGTGGTCAGGTAACCGGGCAATATTCAATCGAGGCCTTGAATTGAAGATCCAATCGTACAAATCTGATCAAGGCGATGATTGGAGTTCAATGACTCCAAGATTGCCCCGATCGGACTTTCGTACAGAAGCAGTCCGAGAAAGATTAGAGGTCAAGGGGCCAGATGGTACAAATTAGAACATTAGATGACAAATCTAATCGCATGAATGGGTTCGGATCAACGATTGCAGCTTAAAGGCACGAAAATCGATCCAATCCGATATCTCTGGCACCATCTATAACTCACAGAAGATGGACGGCCAAGATGGCGCCACGTGGCACCATCTCAGTCTCCCAATGCTCGCCAAGGCTTCCCACTCCACCGCTCCAAGCAATCATCAACGCTTGATCTTGACTGTTGGATAAAGATCCAACGGCCGAGATCAACCGTGCACAAAGATATCCGCGTGCCTTAAACCATTGCGTAGCGTAGTGGTTAAGGCACTGCTTGCACAAGGAGTGCGAGTTTGAACTGCCTGCTTCGTGCCTCTCCTCGCATGGATGAGCGCGATCAGCTACAAATGACCGAGATCAACCAATCAGTTGCATGCACAATTGGACACCTAAGTTCACGCCCGATCTCACGCGCGGGTGTGAGATGAAGGCGCAGGCGCGATGGCTTTTAAGCTGTCCGATCTCATGATTGGATGGCTGATATTGCATGTTCGTGGATGTGCGTTTTGGGTGCGGAAGGAGAGAAGGCGCGGGCGCGCGCGCACGTTGCCCACGATCTAGGCTTTAGTGATGGTTTTATCCATCACTAAAGACCCTTGATTTAATGTTTTAAAGTGTTATGACCTATTTGCCCCCTCCAATCTACACATATATATAGCCCTACGACCCCCACACTTTCATCATCCCTTCCTCTCTTCTCTCACCCCCTCCAAAGCTCTAAGAGCTTGTCCCAAACCTGGGATGTTCCATTAGAGTTAAATTATAATTTATTCCACCTTCTCATCCCCTTCGTGGAGCATTTTGCGGTGGTCCTCTCATAGCCATTCGGGAAGCGGATCCCACTGCGACGTCGTCCTGCCCCGTTCTCCGTCTTCGCTCATCGTTCTCCTTCGTCCTGCATCTCACCACCTTCGTCCAGGCACTCCGTCATTATGGCTCGTCCTCTAAGCAACCGTCAAGAAGGATAACTTCTCTCCACCTTCTTTTACCACTTTCTAGTGTAGATTTCCCATTTTCTAGTGTAGATTTCCTGTTTTCTAGTGTCGCAAGTAGTTGTAATGAACATTGCTCTATGATAATGAAATACATGTTTATTCTATCTCTATTTTCTTTTTATTTGTAATATTTTCTCTCTTTCTTCTATTATTTATTCTTTAAGTAGATAGCTAGTTTAGATTCAATTCGACCGGCTAATCTACTTTGTGACAAATAAAATAAACACATTTTTAATAAAACGTCCACCTCCCTATGTTCGACCTGGAATTCTTTTCGAGTTTTAGTTAAATTTATCTGTTGATGGTTTTTCTCGCAAATCGCACTACAAGGACGGGTTTTCAAAACTCAACTCCGTTTGCGAAGATTTTTCAATACAACATTTTGGCACCGTTGCCGAGGAATTTCCATTCAATAATAACTAAGCAGAAATTACCAAAAGACAGTAAAGGAAACAGAATGAAATGTTTCACGATATTACATGCCATCACAACTACAATTGCGGGAAGTAAAGCGGATGTAGTTGAAACAGTCATACATATATCAAAGTACTCACTACAAAAACAGAAAAATGCTCTAGAACAAAAAGGTAGTAACGGCTAAGGCTGGGCTCGACTGGGCCCAGCTCCCTTTACAGCTGGTAGTATTGGCTGCTCAACTCCCTGACCTGAACAAGGTTACCAAATTCGTGGTCAGCTAACACTGAGTAGAGTGGTGGTTAAGCCATTTACATGCAATTAACATAAGACAAGCAACTAATTAATTATTCATTTTCATTTAGCTCAACTAAGTGGTTCTAATTTGTTTATTCTCTTAAGAATCCATTCATTTCTTGATCTTATTTGTCTCTTAAGGGAACGATTTTGATTGCAGTCTTTCCCGTGATGTAGGATGCACACGTGGTGCTCTCCTGGCCAAGAGAGTCTCCCGTGGTAGTCCTACACCCTGTCAACCACCCCGAGGTCATGGTCGCGACGTAGCGGTGACTACAGCACGCGCGATAAGCGCATGGGTAGCTACCTTCTACTTGCACACAATCAGTCATTTTCGCTAGCGGGTATGCCCAAAAGTACAACACGGAACAACATAGGGCCTTACCCTCTCAGAATAGGGGTCTCACCTCTCAGAACAAAATAGGGGTCTCGCCCTTCCACAGTCTGCATACCCTCGTCCGACTATCCCAATTTGCTCAATGGTTCTAACAAGAGTTGGTATAGGGTGGCCAGTCCTAACCCCGAGCCCCATGAGGCAGCTAGCTCCCTCCCTACATTAAGTAGCTCAGCTCGATACCACGTACGCTAGGGCTGAACAAGAGTCGGTGTAGAGTGACTAAGCCTAACCCTAGGTCTCAACCCGAAGGGCTGCTAGCTCCGCTCTACACTAAAGGGGCAGTCGCTCTCTTTGGTAACATGTACACAAGGACCAGCTCACTTTCCGTCTACATACGAGATTCTTTCTGTATACAGGAGTTCTCCTAGTTTCCCGTAGTGTTCATGCTCGCATTCATTTCATTTCATCTTTCAACAGTCATATCTCGTTGTTCACATTCCGATTCTCATTCATATAATAGGCAGCTCATGTTTTAATAACTGAAGAAGCATCATAGCATGTATCTATACACTTGCTAGCGATTTAGGTTTTAACATGCATCTCAAAGCAAACAGTGTAGCTCAAGCATTGTTCATTTGTTTCTGCCCTAGGGTTCATTTCATATCCTAGAGTTCAATCAAATTATTCTAAGCATGTACTTTACTTATTTAAATCTTTAGTATTAAAGTAAACCACTCTACCGGGATACACGGGTGGAATAGGAGGCTGAATCGCAGATTCAATTGTCTCCGTGGGCCCCGAACATGCTACAGGCTGGAAACCTGTACTAGTGACTAAATCACATTAGACGAGCTCAAAACAGTGTACAAGTGTTACTAACACGTAGAGAAACTCGAGCAGAGAACAACAGTATTCCGTTTGTGTAAATCTGACTCCGTATGGGCCCCGAACGGGCCAAAAACATGTATATTGGCCAAAATCAGACATCTGGCACTAGGCCCAGATGTCTTAAATGACGTTAGAAACTCACCTTGTGTTCCTACATTGCTGGCGGACGTCTGGAATCCCTCACTGTCGTCCTAGGGTATTTCCAGATGTCTGATATGGCAATCAGACATTTATAGAGACGTCTACACATCCTAAAGCACCTTGAAGAGCGTGCTTACGCGCCTTTCGGAGGCCTGTACCTGCGCATGCAAGTGCAGTTCAAAAACTGCGACAGCAAATATTTACGTACTTCACTTATGCACATGCTTGAGCATACAGAACTCATACCTCGACAGTCCGCGTATTTTCAAATGTCCGACTCTAGCTCCAAACATCCGCTACTACTCCAGACGTCTGGCAGATACTCCAGACACCTGATACTAGAAAATCCAATATGCAAAATTCCTTCACAACATTTGTCTTCTAGCAAGCTTCACCCGTAGAGCCTGCAGCAGCTGCTCTAGTAGCTGCAGGAGGTTGCGGATCCTCCTCCAGCGGCCTCCTCTCCTCTTGTGAGTGCTCGCGGATCCTCCGGCCGCACCTCCTCCCTCATGTACGAGCTCTCTTGAGTGAGCTCTCTCTTTTCTCACACCCTCGCTCTCCCTCTCCCACGGCTGCAACTCCAGCCGCGGCAAGGACAGTCCCTACGCATGCGAGCTCTCCTGCTCGAGCTCTTTTGGCCATGCACTCTCGAGCTTCCTCGATCTCTCTCCTTCTCTTCCATGCCCTCCCTCTTCCTCGCTCACACTCTTTCCCTCCCTCCTTCTCCTTCGCTTGCGAGCTCCTCTCCTCCACGCATGGTTGCAGGTGGAGACAGGAAGGCTGTGGGCGCTCTCCAACAGCAAGGTGAGGGTGGGGGATGAAGGTGGAGGTGGTGGTGGTGATGATGGAGAGGGTGGCATGGGGTTTAAATGGAGGGAGTGGGCTAGGGTTAGGTTTTGGAGGGAGAGGTGTGTGTGCGTGAGTGCGTGTGGTGTGGAAGGATAGAGAGAGCAAAAATTGCAGAATTTCCCCCGTAAACCCTTCTCCTCCTCGAAAGGCCCAAAAACTAAATCTAGGGGGTTTAAAATTGCATTCCCACCCCCATCTTTCTGGAAAAATCCGAACGGTCTTTGAAAAGAGTCATTTCAACATAACAAGCTTAAAGGAAGTTTTGTCCCCGAAGCTTGAGTTAACTAGGGTGCGGAAGTAACGTAAAAGCACATAACAAACTTATAAAGGATCAAAGTAGGTCAGAAGAGATGTACTCTTAAAAAGCTCCGGGTACTGCTCTCGCATTGCCACCTCGGGCTCCCAAGTTACCTCCTCATACTGCTGGCTCCTTCATAAGACCTTCACTAGTGGTACCTGCTTCCATCTTAGATTTCGGACTGCTCTGTCTAGTATCTGCACCAGCCTCTTGAGATAAGTCAGGTCATCTCCCACCTCGACGCTCTCGTGGCTCAGAAAATGGTTGGGATCGGAGACGTACTTCCTGAGGTTGGACACATGGAACATGTCGTGCACTTTGGAGAGCTGGGGATGAAGGGCAAGCCGATAAGTAACAGGTCCTACCCACTCCAAGACCTCAAAGGGCCCCACAAACCTCGATGCAAGCTTCCCTCTCACCCTAAAATGCTACAAGCCCTTCATGGGAGAGACACGGAGAAAGACGTGATACCTAACCTCGAACTGCACCTCTCTACGCTTCTTATCTGCATAGCTCTTCTGCTTGCTCCTAACAGTACAGAGTTGTCTATGAATCTGCTCTATCACCTCCTGACTCTGACAGATCAACCTAGGGTCAACCTCCCACTTGGTCCCCACCTTGACCCAACTTAAGGGTGTAGTATACACTTCCTCCTGTACAGAGCCTTGTAAGGTGCCATACCAATTGTCGAATGGTAGTTGTTATTGTATGCAAACTCTGCTAGTGGCAAGTGCTCCTCCCAGGAGCCCCTCCAGTCTAGTACACAAGCGTGAAGGAGGTCCTTGAGTGTCTGTATGGTGCGCTCCGACTGCCCGTCGGTCTAGGGGTGGTAGGCGATACTGAACCTCAAATGAGTCCCCAACGCCTGCTAAAACTCTGCCCAGAACTGGGAAGTGAAACGAGTATCCCGGATACGATCTCGCGAGGGATTCTGTGCAGGTGCACCACATCTCTGATGTATCACTCTGCTAGCTATGCTGGCCCAAAGATGACTCGAATCGGCAGAAACCGTGCCGTCTTCGTCAACCTATCTACTATCACCCAAACTGCGTCGTGTCCTCACTGTGTATCCAGTAGCCCCACTACCAAGTCCATGGTGATACTCTCCCACTTCCACTCTGGCACAGGAAATGGCTATAATGGCTCTACAGGCCTCTGGTGCTCAGCCTTCACCTGCTGGCATACCAAGCACTGCTGGATGAACTCACCAACATCCCGCTTCATCCCTCTCCACTAGAAGTCGCATCGCAGATCATGGTACATCTTTGTATTCCCGGGATGTATGGTGAACCTAGACCCGTGCGCCTCAGTTAGAAGCTCTCTCAATAGCTCCTCGTCCCTAGCAATGTAAAAATGTCCCCTTGTGCACAGTATCTTATCAGAGAAGGAAAAGTCTCCTGGATCCCCTGTCAACACCTTGTCTCACAGTGTTTGTAAGTATGGATCAGCCATCTGCCCTGTAATGATGCAGTTTATTAGCTCTAGTCGTGTCTGCCGCATCACTATCACTGCCCCGCAGTACCCCCGTGACTCCCGGGGTCACCAACTGCCCACCTCCTCCATGAGTCTCCAACTTTGTGCCTACAAGCTGGCCAAGTGGGCGGGCACCTTTCAGCTCAAGGCGTCGGCCACCACATTGGCCGTCCTTGGGTGGTAGGAGATGCTGCAACCGTAGTCTTTCAAGAGCTCTAACCAACATCTCTGTCTCATGTTGAGCTCCTTCTGGTCAAATAGGTACTTGAGGCTCTTGTGATTTGTGAAGATCTCAAACATCTCACTGTAAAGGTAGTGCCTCCATGTCTTCAACGCGAAGACAAATGCTGCCAGCTCTAAGTCATGGGTGGGTTAGCTATGCTCATGGGGCTTCAGTTGGCACGAAGTGTAGGTTTCAACGTGACCCTGCTACTTGAGCACACCACCCAACCCCTGCAACGAAGCGTCGGTGCAAACCACGAACCCACCATGCTGTCTTGGATGGTAAGCATAGGAGCTGAAATTAGTCACTCCTTTAGCTCTTGGAAGCATGCCTCGCACTCGTCTATCCAGGAAAAGGGCACGTCCGTCCGGGTCAGCTGGGTCATAGGACGCACAATCTGAGAGAACCCTCTGATAAACCGCTGGTAGTAGCCTGCCAGTCCCAAAAAGCTGCGTACCTCTATTACTATGCATGGCCTCTCCCACCTGAGTATGGCCTCGGCCTTGGCTAGATCCACAGCCAATCCGTCTCCTGAAATCAGGTGGCCCAAGAAGGTCACTTGTCTTAGCCAAAACTCACACTTACTGTACTTGGCATACAGCCTGCATCGCCTCATGGTATCTAGGACCATACGCAGATGTTGTCCATGTTGTGCATGATCCTGAGAGTAGACTAGGACGACGTCGATGAATACCACCACAAACTAGTCCAAGTATGGCCTGAAAACACGGTTCATCATGTCCATGAAAGCAGCGAGGGCATTGGTTAGCCCAAGCGGCATGACCAAGAACTCGTAGTGCCCGTACCGAGTATGGAAAGCTATCTTGGAGACGTCGGTCTCCTTGATCCTCAACTGGTAATAACCTGACCTCAGATCTATCGTAGAGAACATTGTGGCATCTCTTAACTAGTCAAAGAGGTTATCAATATGAGGCAACGGGTACTTGTTCTTGATAGTGACTTGATTCAGCTGTCGGTAGTCGACACAAAGTCGTAGGGTATCATCCTTCTTCTTTACAAACAATATAGGGGCTCCCTACGGGGATGCACTGAGCCTCACAAAGCCCTTCACCAACAGGTTCTGTAACTGAGACTTGAGCTCATGTAGCTCAAGTGGTGACATCCTGTATAGTGCAATAAGAATGGGGCTGGACCTCGGTACTAGTGAGATCTCAAACTCGATCTCACGCTCAGGTGGTAGTCCTGGCAGCTCCTCTGAGAAGACGTCGGGGTACTCGCAGACCACCGGGATACTCTGAAAGTCGACCACAGGGCTAGGCTCTACTACAACACAAGCTAAGAAGCCCTCACACCCTTAGCTCAAAAGCTTCGCTGCCCGAAGCATGGAGATGCACCTGAAACTTCCGTCCACTGGCTGGCCATGGAACTCAAAAGAAGGCAACTCCGATATGGAGAAGATGATCTTGCTCCCAAAACAGTCCACTAGGGCGTGATAGGCAGACGTCCAGTCAATCCATAGGATCATGCCAAAGTCCTCCATTGGGATCACGATCAGGTCAGCGGGAAGACTGTGTTCCCCTACAGTGACCTCGCAGTCTGTAAAGACCTCCTCTGCTACGAACAACTATCCATCTAGCCCTCTAATCAGGAACGGAATCTCTAATAGTACACTGCCTGGCCCTAAACTGACGGCAAAACTCAAGGAGACAAAAGAGTGTGTGGCACCAGAATCGAAAAGAACGTAAACTAATCTGCCAGAAACGGTAACCATACCTACCACCACAGAACCTGAAGCCCTGGCATCTCTGTGAGTTAAGGCATTGATATACCCCTCAGCCCTGGATGTAGAAGAAGCAGCCACACTCTAGGTCGGGCGAGTAGTAGTTGGTCAGTACCCTCCTCATGACTGCTATCCTCCTCCTCGCACCTGGTGACCGCGGCTGCCAGATCGGCCTCCACTACTCAGTGCGGGGAGTATCTGCTATGCTCCAGCTATTTACAGAGCGAGAACAAGGTTATAAATGCTGCATCGTAATATAGGTCGAAATCGCTTGAAAACAGATAAAATTTATACTCGAATGAAAGTCCGAGGTCGAACACAGGGAACAAATAGGAATTCAAGTGCTAATCTCAAAGAATATATAACTGAATGCAAGTACTTAAACCACATAATGATATTCAATAAATATTAATCTGTCACATTAGATATTCAATGAATTCTCATGTATCTTGAGACAATAAAAAAGTAGAGAAGTTGAAATAATGGTGATTTAAATCACCAATTACTCTCTAAGCTTATATATATCAAGCATTCAACCAATTTAAATGTCTCAACAGTAATTCTAAATCAATCGTTCACAATATCAAGCCTCAAATCAGATGTCGGGTCTGGTGACCAGACGGCTTAACCAACAGGTGATACAGTGCTAGGGAAGCACTGTTCTTCTTCTTCCTCCTGCTGCTGACCTTCTTCCTTTCCTCCTCTTCTCTCTTCTTCATGCACAGAGGGAGGCCATCCCTCCAGCGACTAAGTGTCACATAGGGCAAAACCCTCCTGCCCCTGCTCTCTTTCTCCTTCTCTCTCTAGGATCCACCCTCCCAAGTCCTCAAATAGTGTCGGGTAATCGGATGTTCGGGTAGAGCGCACCCGGGACCAGGCCGACCGGTAGCGGGTGGTGAGCGAGGAGTGCACGGGTTAGGTGGATCAGATCTGCGCCAGGCCCGTGTGAGCAGTGTCATGGGTGAGGCACATGTGAGGGGTGTGTGGGGACCTCACCCCTTGTGTCAGTTGAGGCGATAAGCATAGAGTAGAAAATCAATTTATTCTCACGTGCCTCTTCCTTCGCGTAGCAGCAAGTGATGGCACCTTCGATTGGAGTGGTTGCTACTCCTGTGGTCTTCAATTGAGGACCTGGACACTCTCTTGGGAGTAGGCCACGCTGCCTAGGGAAGTTTCCTGGGGCTCGCAACGCCTGGGACTTGAAGAACAAGGGTAGCGATGGCGGAAGTAGCGGAGCTCCAGCAAGGATACTTGCAAAGAAGAATACGGCCTTGCAGCCTCATCAGAAGGTTCAGCAGGCTTCGCTGTAGCACGACAAATGTGGTGATGGGTTCAGCATAAGGCAAGGAGTGTTGTGGAGGTCGGACAGAGTCGGGACTGGAGGTACTGAGATGGGTTGTTTGGGGGCGAGTTTGGATGATGAATCTGTGAAATAGATAGAGGGCTTTTGGCACTTGGGTCGAGGCGGAGGTGTAGGGATAGTTGGCGTGGGGAATGGATGTGTGTAGCGAACGAAAGCCCTCGCCGGAGGAGTGGCCGGAGGTGAGGACGATGGAGGTGAACGGTGGCGTCAAGAGGATATTTTTGGGATTTTTGGTTAGGAAATTAAACTAGGGACCTAGGGGAACTAAGATAACCCTAAACTAACTGATGAAAGGGGGAGAATGACGCCGGTGTTGGCAGGCCAACGTTGAAGAAGAAGAAGCTCCAATAGAGGGGGACAGCGACGACGACAGAGATAGAGGGGTGCCTGCTGGTATGGCAAGACACGAAGGAAGGTAGGGAAGCCGAATATGCCACTAGTATTGTGGTCAGACAATAGGAAGAGTTGGAGGGAGTCGCTAGAGCTCGAGGAGCTATTCGGCTGGATGAGGAAAGAGGAAATTGGGGATTTTCTGACCGAATTCGAGTCCAGGATCTTCAGTCTGATCTGGGGCTTCTTTTATAGGCCTCTGGAGGGAGTTTTGAGCTTAGGAAGCAAGCTTCCTATGCTTGGAATGTCGTCGGAGTTTGGAAACTCTTTGATACCCGAATCTCTCATGCATTCACCTGAGAGATTGGGAAAGTTTTAGGGCTCATGGACGGATTCAATGGAAAGAGAACTCCTCAAGGAATCTCCCTTCCAATTTTGGAAGAGATTGATTGATCAAAGTTCTCTTCAATCAAAGGTCACCAGAATTGTAGGAATAGGATTTCATGGCGATAGGGAACTTTTTGTGAAGAATACGACAAAGTTGGGGGGCCATATGCAAGGAATTCAAAAAGCTAAGGGTCTGAATGAGATAAAAAGAGTCCGACTGGACCAAAATGCAAACTTAGTTAAGATGATCTCAAATTGGGCCCAAATTTTTGTATAAACCTAATTTGAACCCAAAAAATTCAATGGTGAAGTTAGATTTAGGTTTTGACCTCGTTTGATTGGGAAATTTGCACAATTACCCAAATTAGGGTAAATATCTGTCTAAGACTCTATTTTAGGTCAAGACGGGTTTTGATGGTCAAATCAAGCATACCAAACCCTAGATAATATTTTTATATGAATTTTAGAGGGTTTAGGTGAATTTTATATTGACCATAACCTCAGTTAATTAAGCGGATCTATTTTTAGGGTTTCAGAAGTCATTTAATTCCTGAAATGCGCGAAAACCCATTTCTGTCTGTATTAACCCACTTGTTACACTCTTAAGACCATTTGATCCTTAATTAACCTCTGAGAAAACCCGTGGTTGTTATGCATTCAAGATATGATGGTTAAATTACAGTTTTAACCCAGGTTTCTTGTATTTCTCTCTGAAAGGATTTACAATTAATTATAGCCTTCTGATGGTTATGTGGGAGCACTTAATGACTTCATCAGATCATATTGAGCTAGTTATGGCTCATGATGGTGTTCCCATCACCGGCCCTAGATGGGTAGTCCCTCCTGATGTGGCCCGGCTGGCCACATTAGTAGCAAAAAGGGGCACGACCTCCTCCCTCAGTCAGTCCCTACTGGTGGCTGGGCAGGGGACTGGTGCTGGTAGCTGGCCCCTGTCTAAGGCCCCCAAAGGCCACTGGTGGCCCCGCAGAATGAGACGACTCCCTTGCGAGTGTCGTGTGCCTCCTCTCTCGACGACCCTGTGAGTACTCTGGCTGGTAGGGCCTCTTCCCTCCACCGTTAGTGTCTCACGCGGTTAGGTTGGTCTACTCATAGGTCATGGCCACCTCGACAACGCGAGAAAAGGTGGGCAACTTCAGGGGTTTCACATACCCCCGAATCACAGGTCGAAGCCCCTCAGTAAACCTCTACAGACACTCCTCTATAGACACAGCTGTTGAGGTGAAGGCGGACAGCTTCAGGAAACACGTGCGTACGCACTAACTATCATTGCCCCCTAGCGGAGAGTGTGGAACTCCTACATCCTCTAGTCCTGCTAGGTCTGCAGAAAGTACTGCTCGCAGAAGAGAGCCACGAACTAGTCCCACGATAGCTCTTTCCCCTCATGGTCTCTGACTACCCTCCACCATCGGCCGGTTGCGCTCTCCAACTGGTAAGTGGCAAAGGCCACGCGACACTCTGTAGGAGGGCAGAGCATGTCAAACACCTTCTCTATCTGCTCCAGGAAGTCCTCTACCTTAGACGGGCTCTCAACCCCCTTGAAGGAGGGGGCTTCAACTTCCGGAACTGGCCAAAAATCTTGTGGTGGAGCTGCAACTGGGGAACAGGTATGCTTCCAAGCGAGGGCTCATGCTCAGAAGTGTCTGAGGGTGGTGGGGGTGGTCGAGAATCACCCCCTCCCCCTACAGCTTGTCTGGCATTGTGGCAGTTCCCTTGTCCCACAAAGGACTCTCCCTCCACATCCTTACGAAGGGGTGGCCAAGGAGGAGGCTGCTGGAGCTCCTCTCGTACTATATCCCAGATCAGCTGGGCAAGATCCTGGGCCTGGATGCTCGGAAGGAGGGGTGGGTCAACTGGTGCCTCAGGTCTAGCACGTCCGCCCTTATGACCACTCCCACAACCACATCTGTGGCCTACCTCGAGAACTCCTTGATGAGGCATCTCCTACATGGAGATACAAGAGAAAGATCATGGACTATCCATGATTCCAGGTTACCTAAAGAAATAAGACTCGGAAACTAAGGTCAAAGCGATACGTTGTGATGGCTATCGTAGTTACATGCACGTGAGTGGCTACTTCCAGGTCATTTGATTCATTTCTCAGGACGACCTTGCTCTGATACCATCTTTGTTACGACCCGATCTCAAATCCCTACAAGACCTGAGACTGGCTCGCCTCAACTAATCCCAAGACCCAGTCGTCCAATGAGAAATAAACAAAAACAGAAAATATTTCACAACCACACATGCAATGTAACTGAGCAGAAATAACCAAAAGACAGTAAAGGAAACAGAACAAAATGTTTCACGATATTACATGCCATCACAACTACAACAGCAACAAGTAAAGTGGAAATATAACTGAAATAGTCATACATATATCAAAGTACTCACTACAACAACAGAAAAATGCTCTGGAACAGAAAGGTAGTAACGGCTAAGGCTGGGCTTGACTGGGCCCAGCTCCCTCTATAGTCGGTGGTGCTGGTTGCTCAACTCCCTGACCTAAACAAGGTTACCAAATTCGTGGTCAGCTAACACTAAGTAGAGTGGTGGTTAAGCCATTTACATGCAATTAACATAAGACAAGC
The DNA here is from genome assembly GCA_037157565.1 of Thalassia testudinum. NCBI lineage: Eukaryota > Viridiplantae > Streptophyta > Magnoliopsida > Alismatales > Hydrocharitaceae > Thalassia > Thalassia testudinum. The sequence continues at coordinate 365,389 of JAZHRO010000044.1, forward strand.
AACTAATTAATTATTCATTTCCATTTAACTCAACTAAGTGGTTCTGATTTGTTTATTCTCTTAAGAATCCATTCATTTCTTGATTTGATTTGTTCCTCAAGGGGACGATCTTGATTGCAGTCTTTCCCATGATGTAGGATGTACACGTGGTGCTCTCTTGGCTGGGAGAGTTCCCCGTGGTAGTCCTACACCCGATCGACCACCCTGAGGTCACGGTCGCGACGTAGCGGTGACTACGGCATGCGCGATAAGCGCATGGGTAGCTACCTCACACTGGCACGCGGTTTGTCATTTTCGCTAGTGGGAATGCCCAAAAGTACAACATGGAACAACACAGGGCCTTACCCTCTCAAAATAGGGGTCTCACCCCTCAGAACACAACAGAGGTCTCGCCCCTCCATAGTCTGCGTACCCTTGTCCCATTATCCCTGTTTGCCTAGTGGGCCTAACAAGAGTCGGTGTAGGGTGATTAGTCCTAACCCCAAGCCCCGTGGGGTGACTAGCTCCCTCCCTACACTAAGTAGCTCACCTCGGTACCACATACGCGAGGGCCGAATAGGAGTCGATGTAGAGTGACTAGGCCTAACCCTGGGTCTCAACCCAAAGGACGGCTAGCTCCCCTCTACACAAAAGGGACAGTCGCTTCCCTTGGTACCGTGTACACAAGGACTAGCTCACCTCCAGTCTACATATAAGATTCTTTCTGTATATAGGAGTTTTTCTCCTAGTTCCCCGTAGGGTTCATGCTCGCATTCATTTCATTTCATTTTTCAACATGCATATCTCATTGTTCACATTCTGATTCTCATTCATATAACAGGCAACTCATGTTTTAATAACTGAAGAAGCATCATAGCATGTATCTATACACTTGCTAGCAATTAGGGTTTTAACGTACATCTCAAACTAAATAGTGTAGCTCAAGCATTGTTAATTCATTTCTGCCTTAGGGTTCATTTCATATCCTAGAGTTTAATAAAATTATTCTAAGCATGCACTTTACTTATTTAAATCTTTAGAATTAAAGTAAACCACTCTACCGGGATACACGAGAGGAATGGGGGCCTAAATCGTAGATCCAGTTGTCTCCGCAGGCCCCGAACATGCTACAGGCTGGAAACCTGTACCAGTGACTAAATCACATCAGACGAGTTCAAAATAGTGTACAAGTGTTACTAACACGTAGAGAAACTTGAGCGGAGAACAACAGTATTCCGTTTACGTAAATCTGACTCCGTCTGGGCCCCAAATGGGCCAAAAATGTGTATATTGGCTAAAATCAAATGTCTGGGACTAGGCCCAAACATCTTAAACGATGTTAGAAACTCACCTTGTGTTCCTACGTTGCTGGTGGACATCTGGAACCCCTCACCGCCATCCTTGGATCTTTCCAGATGTCTATGAGTGCATCCGGATGTCTGATATGGCTATCAAACGTCTGTAGAGATGTCTAGACATCCAAAAGCACCTCGAAGAGCGTGCTTACGCACCTTTCGAAGCCATATACCTGCACATGCAAACACAATTCAAAAACTGCAATAGCAAATATTTACATACTTCACGTACGCACATGCATGAGCATATAGAACTCATACCTTGGTACTCCACGTATTTTCAGACGTCCGGCTTCAGCTCTGGACGTCCGCTGTTGCTCCAGACGTCTGGCAGATGCTCTAGATGTCTGATACTGGAAAATCTAGTATGCAGAATTCCTTCGCAGCGTTCGTCTTCTCACGAGCTTCGCCTGCAGAGCCTGCAGCAGCTACTCCAACAGTTGCAGGAGGTTGCGTATCCTCCTCCGGCGGCCTCCTCTCCTCTCGTGGGTGCTCGTAGCTCCTCCGGCCACACCTCCTCCCTCTTGTACGAGCTCTCTTGAGTGAGCTCTCTCCTCTCGCACACCCTCACTCTCCCTCTCCCACGGCTGCAACTCCGGCCGCGGCAAGGGCAGTCCCCACGCGTGCGAGCTCTCTTGCTTAAGCTCTTCCGACAGTGCACTCTTGAGCTTCCCGGAGCTCTCTTCTTCTCTTCCATGCCCTCCCTCTTCCTCGCTCACACTCTTTCTCTCCCTCCTTCTCCTCTGCTCGCGAGCTCCTCTCCTCCACACATTGCTGCAAGTGGAGACAGGAAGGCTGTGGGCACTCGTCAGCAGCAAGGTGAGGGTGGGGGACGAAGGTGGAGGCGGTGGTGGTGAAGATGGAGAAGGTGGTGTGGGGTATAAGTAGAGGGAGTGGGTTAGGGTTAGGGTTTGGAGGGAGAGGTGTGTGTGCATGAGTGCATGTGGTATGGGAGGAGAGAGAGCAAAAATTGCGGAATTGCCCCAGCAAACCCTTCTCCTCCCCGCAAGGCCCACAAACTAAACCCACGAGGTTTAAAATTGTGTTCCCACCCCTATCTTTCCAAAAAACTCAGAGCAATCCTTGGAAAGGGTCATTTCAGATAGTGATATCTCTTATCCCCTCTTCTATTCGCCTTAGCCATGGATGTGTTGTCCATTTTCCTTGACAAGCATGCAAGTTCATGAAGATTGCATCAGGCTTCCATTAGGGGAACTCCTTTCCCTACCCATCTATTCTTTGCAAATGATATATTGCTTTGTTGTAAGGCAGACTTGGATTCTGCAAGAGCCATCCTCAGTTCACTTAATGCTTTGACCCTGGTATTGGGCCTTAAACTCAATGGTGCAAAAAGTAGGGTGTTCATACCTAAAAGATGTAGAAGAAAATTACCTATTTGCCTCCTGTTGGGTATTCTTGAAGGATGATTCCCTTGTCGTTACTTGGGAATCCAACTTGTTGCAGGATGAGAAGGAAATCCAAATGCTTCTTTGGAAGATAAAGTACAAGAATTACTCCAACGGTGGAGGAAAAATAACCTATCAAGAATGGGGAGAGTACGCTGGATAAAATGGGCAATTGAAGGGTTCCTGCGTTTCTGGCTTTCAAATTCTTTTTTGAAGAAATCTACACTCCAAAAAAATCAAAAGTTGGGTCCCCGACTTTATTTGGGATGGGAAGCCCCACCTTGTTGCTTGGAAGGATATTTGTAAACCTATGGAGGAGGGAGGTCTTGGGCTCTGTGATTATGAAGAACTCCAAAAACATGCATATGTGAAATTAACATATAGGCTATTTACTTCAAATTCAATATGGTCAGAATGGATGCGGTGTCGGTATGGATATCTCAAGCACTCCATTTTTGCCAGTCATTCAAAATTATGGTCTGCCCTTATTTCAACTCGACTTTTGATAATGTAAAACTTCCATTATAACGACAACTGGGACTAGCCCTTGTCTACGAATGGGAGCCTTAGCTCGCGTGCTGTTTGAAATGCCATACATGAAAGGGGTGTTATTCTTCCCATCTGGAAACATGTGTGGGCTATCTCCATCCCCCCCAAGTGGAGTTGCTACTTATGGTTGTGCCTTAAGGGTCGACTACTCACTGCAACAAGGCTGAAAGCATGGGGTTTATCTATAGATATAACTTTCTTTCTATGCTAAAATGATGAAGAATCAGCCAACCATCTCCTCCATCATAGTAGCTTCACCATGAACATTTGGGAAAAGGAATTTGTCAAACTCTCTTCAAGAGCTTTGATGCCATCTATTATCTCTTCAAATTGGAACGTTCATCAATTTAAGGAATTACATCCATCATACTGGAAGATCCTTGCTGCTTTAATATGGAATGTATGGAAAGAAAAAAATCAGAGGAGACATGGTAGAAACCCCTCTTCACCAATTTCTTTGGCAACCCAAATTCACAAGTCCTACAAGGTGTAGAATTGTTATTCTGTTTGTATTATTTTAATCTCTTGGAGATTGTATGATACTCTATTTGTATTTGGTTTGGTGGCCTACTTTTAAGTAATATATTACCCCTTACTCAAAAAAAAGAAAATGCAAAGGTTCTCACATGTGGATGCATGCAATTTTAATAGATGATTCCCCACTGCATTCAGTTTTTGGTCCAAAAGAGGACCCTTAATGTGATTCTTTCTTGGATGCATGATACTTGCCACTTTCTCCGATGCACAAGAGAAATCCAATAGAATATCCAATACATGAATGGATGAATGATAAAATTCACATTGTGCTTTTATGTCTATTTCAGAGTTCACACATTAGAGTTTGATCCAATACTAGTTTTATGTTTTGTTCCCATTTCAACTGTCATATATTAGTAACAAGTTGCATACTCAGTTTTGTGGAGATTTTTTTTTTAGAATTTCAGAGTGCCACATGGGCTGCCATGTCACTGTCACGTGGCAGTAGTAAGTCTACAGTAGTCGGCTAGCTTGCATGCCAACTTTTGTTGCCACATGTGACAGATTTTATTATAGAGATAATTAGGATTTGGTTTGGGTTTTTCATGTTTAGTTGATTGGATTTGATCTTCTATTTTCTATTTTTAGAAACAAGATTAAGATTGCTTCTCTTTAAAAGGAGAGCAATACCTACAGGATTATTTGAGTTGCTATAAACAAGATCCATCATCTACAACTCCTCTCCCAACTTTTCTCTCTCTCTCAATCTCTACAAACCACACGTGGAATCTCCAAGCGGCTAGGCTTGCCATGCTCCCACAATTCTCCACATGGTATCAGAGCCACCGGTCTAGGCCTACTCCATCCTTCCATGCATGGATCAAGAGGGGTGAGGGGAAGAGAGTTCATGCACAAGAAAGCTTCCTCTTATGCATGAATCTCCTACACACACCGGAGCCTCGACGTTCATGGCATCTCTGCCAACATAGGAGTTCTTTCAAGAACTCCTTGGAAGTCCTTAAGCACTTTACACAAGGCCCAAGGGGACAAGAAGAGGATTCTAGGTGAGTTTCTTCTCTCATGCATCTAGCGCTTTATCCAGAACATAGAAGTAAAGAGAGATTTGTTATCCAAAGGTAGAGATGGCAGGGCATGAGACTTAAGAGATCACATGGAGAAAGAAGGAGAGGGTCTACACACAAGAGTCTTCTCTTGTGAGTGAACTTTGACGCTCTCTCGCTAAGACTAAATAATTATGGCATTGTTGCACGTGGCTCATAGAGAGATGAACCAGAGAATAAAGAGAACTTTAAAATTGATCAAACCACATATAGTGAGAAGATGGGTGTCGATCCATAGAGAGGCGTAAAATAACACTTTATTTTCATTCAATTCAATCCGAAATAGTGTCCACAATCACACATTAATAATTATCATGAGGGTAAGTCAACATAAAAAACAAGAGAAACAATATAATGAAGAGAAGAGTGCAAACAATGAGAATGGCACCGTAACTACACAAGCGTGGAGCTGCATAAGCAAACCCACATGTCGTCGACGACTCAATGGGTGTGGATGACCACAAAGAGAAGCATCCCATGGCTTACACCCCTTCGTGCAGCTGCTAAGGAGGTGTTGTCGACGGCAAGGTAGAGAGTGAAGATGCTAGAAGTCACAATGGTAGGAGGGAATGCGATGGAGTGGGCAGAGTAGATGGAGAAATATGGAGAAGAGTTACCACTAAGATCTACCGGCTCTCATGGGAATAACGAGCAAGGAGAAGGCCATGGGTCATAGATTGTGGTGGCCATGAGGAGGATGATGGAGAGGTGAGTGAAGAGAACTGCAACCACTAGGGCTTGTGTTCTCTCCTTAAGTACGGAGAGATCTCCACAGAGGGCTCTCATGCATGTGTGATGGGTTGTGTCTGTAATCAAGGGGGCGAGGGCAATGCTGTCGCGAGTGACGAGTGTCGCAAGTCGCTATTGCGCCCCTTAGGGCTTGCATGGATCATCATCAAACACACATCCTCCACCATTAGATCTTCATCTAACGGTCCAGATGGCTTGCCCCTTTTCATCGCACTCTCTCAATGCTTAGTGGACGTGCGATCTCGGTAGTTAGATCAAGATTGTGTGGTCGGGATTGTGCCTCTCCGGTCGTAGCTCAATGGTGAGAGCATGCCTCTCCCAAGGGAGAAATGCAGGTTTGAGCTGCGATATGTCGATCCTCCTCATCGTGCCATGCCTCAATTTAGCCATGTGATCAAAGTCGAGTGGTCGCAATGCGGCTATGTAGCCAAGCAAGGATGAGCACACTATTAGCGCGAGCATGATTGGAATTAGCGACGTATATGATGCCATGCAATGCTAGCAAATCTTCAAGTGTGCCATCAAGCGTGATAAGCGGCAAAGACTCTATCATGTGTTGCTAATGGATCGAAGCACGCGCTACGCGTGATCGCAAGAGTGAGATCTCAACCCTTCGTTGGTGATCGGATGTCTCACAATGCCCCAATGACGACAGCTACAATCCTAGCATCCCTACCAGCGCACGCACTATACGCACATGAAGAGTGCCTTGCGTGCTCTTTGTGCACAAACCCAACAACCTTGTGTTCATATGGTCGACTATGGCCCATTCCCTTCACCATAAAAACCTGCTACCCTTTCCTTTGCTACCCATCCCTTCCTACTCCATTTCTCTTCTCCCTAAAGCTTGAAGAACCCTTCTAAGCTCATCTTCTTGGATCCCAAGCAATTGGGAAGCTCCATTAGAAGAAAAAAATAATTTTTTCCCTCTTCTCACACCCCTTCATGGAGCTCCTGTTGGCCATCCTCTCGCCTCCGTTCTAGGAAATGGATCACCACAACATTGCCCTGCCTCACATCTTCTTCCTCCAGCTCTGTTCTCCTTCCTCCATCTTCGCTCTCCGTCGTCCAGGTGCTATCCAACCATTCCTCTCCCAAGCAGTCGTCCAGGTAGATCCTCTATCTCTCTCTTCTCTATCCTTTTATTTCTGCTTTTTAGTGTAGCTTTATTTCTAGTATTTTTTGTAGTTATAGTCATTTCTCTTACCTCCCTCTCTTTTATCCTTGTTTATGTTGATTGTAATAAAACCTTTAGCATTGATAATATCACTATTTTGCCTCTCTCTATCTCTTTGTATATATATATCTTGTCCTTTAGCTCAACATTGCTTTTCAACTTATTCTCTCTATATCAAAAATACATAAAAATTATAAAATCGAAAAACACCTAAAAGAAATAAACCTAACGCGATTTCATAAATCAAATGTCACCTCCCTGTGTTCAACTCAGGACTCACATCTGGGTTATAGATTTTATTTGATCGAGAAAGTTTGCACATACTATAATGCAGGTTTTGTTAACCCTAATTTTCTCGTGAACTTTTTCTTGATCAAGAGGTGAAAAGTGAGGTGGAAATCAGCCAGTGCATATCAAGTATGGGAAATGGGTATGGTTATTGGGGACTTATTTATAGTAGGGTTAAATGGGATGGAGTGAGTTGGATATTAAATGGGAAATAAAGATTATTGGGAAGTCATCCTTGGTGTAAAGGCTATTGGATGTAGGAATGTTTTCATCAGACGTAAGTTCCTACAAATAAATACACAAGGTAATTTATGTACACAACATATTAAGAAATGCAATAAAATATGTGCAATTATGAATTATGTTCCATGCGACTAATCTACCATTAAATGAAGATATTAATGCATCCTAATTGCAGGGACTAATAAACATAAGGCTAGACTTAATCCATTGAAGTAGACTCATCAAATGCCCCCATGCCTAAATTTTGCTAGTCTCGAGCAAAATATTGTGACGATGTGAACAATCCTCTAAGCTAGGTGTTGTTCAGCAATCGAGGAGATTTAAAATGTGCGTTCATTATAGTATACTCCTAAATCGCACAACAAAACATTTAAATTTATAAACTCAGATTCTAAAGGAAGTTTGAGGTCGTTTGTAGGGAGGAAATGTGGAATTCACACATTAATATTCATTTAAAATAGATGAGCACAATAAATTGAGCATCAGATAGATATTCAATGAATGAAACTAATCAGGTTGATATTTAAAAGATCATGAGACAAAAAGAATAGAAAGATAAAATAATGGTGATTTGAATTACCAAATATTCATCTTAACTAAGCATATATCTCATACTCAAATTATTCAAATAACCAAACAGTACCTTCAATCAATTTAATCAATGTTAACTTAGGTACTTAAATAATTCAACAGTGCTAGCATCAACCTCAATCAGACATCGCCTTCACAGAACCAAATGACTTAACCTTCACATAGCACAGTGCTTCACAGAAGGCACACACAAGCACAAGGTGTAATTCCCTACTTGGAGGGGGTGAGATCAGTGTGACGTAAAAAATGCGTAAATGAAATATAAAGCAATCTCAAAAAGACAATCACACAATGTACACAAAAGTTTTTAGGTGGAAACCCAAACCGGGTGAAAACCACCACCTAACCCTCTCGAGTTAGGATTTTCCGATCAACCTAGTTGATCAAATCCACTATCCGAATCACTTTAAAACGAGGGTGATTCAACCTCAGTACAACCACGCTACAAGTACGAGGGTAGCGTTCCTCAACCCCTTCTCTCCACGAGAAGGATTTTGTCCCACGAAGGAGACGGGAATTCGCAAAGCGAATACCCAACCAAAAGACAAAGATAAAATAAAACAACAGGTCCTATAGAGCCAACAAAGTAATTAAGAACCTAGCTTCTATAGTAATAAGGAAACTCCCCTTTGCAAGGAGTGCGTCGAGGATGACGCGGGTGCGTGAGCCACGCAACGGCGCAATGTCGCTCTCGTGAACAACGGCGGGAGAGCGGGTGCGCGAAGGCTTGATGCTCTCAAGATGATGGAGCTTGAGCTTAGAGAGCAAGATCTTTTCTGGACACCAAAGAGTGTGGAAGTGTGTAGCTAAGTGTATCCAAGTGTGTCTCTTGTGTTTCTAAGTGTATCTCTTGTGTGTCTAGGTGTGTAAAGGCTCCCCTTTATTTATAGAGGCCTTAGGAAGGCTTTGGAAGGGTTGTATAGCCGTTGGGAACAAAGCTCAAGAGAATCAGGCCGAAATCAGGATAATGATTACATTTGACAGGGTTATCAGACGTCTAACTCTTGCATCAGACGTCTAGAAGGCCACTTTAAGACGTCTGATTTCAATGTCAGACGTCTGATTCTATGCGGGTTTCCTCCTGACTTGAATCAAATCTAAACAGGGTTTTTGTTCAAGTCGATCAGACGACATATAGGACGTCTGACACTATGCCTGGACGTCTGGAAACCTACTTTTACTGTGGGAATTGATTTCCAAACGTTGCAACCGCTAGAAAATCTCTGAGAAGAGATTTTGGGTCAGCCGAGGCAAAACGGTCATTTATCAAATGTCTGGAAAGGCCTAAGGACGTCTGATAAGGCTCTAACGGTCATAATCTTGAGTGCCTGCTAAGCTAGCCAACGGTCCACTATCTGGACGTCTGGCAAGTCCATCAGACGTCTTTTAAGACGTCTGGACTAAGGTCTGGACGTCTGATTTCATCAGACAGAACTAGCTATGTCCAGCCTAACAGTTATCAGACGTCTGAAACAACAGTCAGACGTCTTAAAATGCTTTATCAGACGTCTGATTTGGGAATTAGACGTCTGGAAGTGCTGTTTGAACCCTATATTGGTTTTCTAAGTATTCTACAGAAAAGCTAAGTATCCTAGGGTTGTGCCGGTGTTCCTAGGACTACTGTTAGGGTTCTTTGAGGCTCTTTAACATAATTTCTAAGGAAATAAAGATCAACAAAAGAAACGAAAAATACAACAAGTACAAAAGAAGGAAATCTATCCTATTCTTCATTTCCTTCCATCTTCAATCTGTCGCTCCACGCGAACCTCCTCTGTTTTTCGTCAAGCTCCTCCAATCCGTCCTGGATGCGAGCTCGAACTCCGTCTAAACACGTCCACACTTGCAATTGACCTGAAATCTAGGACTCAAATTGCAAATGTTAAATAACACGTGTTTTGTTATCATCAAAACAAATGATCGTGGTGCTCTAGCACCAACACAAGGCTCTCTCAAGAGCCCTTCTTCTTCCTCAAGGCCTTCCCTTCGCAACACAGGAACATGACCTTTTCTTCACACAGAGGCTAAGTATAGAAAGACTCTCTCTTCCTTCAGCACGAGGGCAAGGTAAAGGGTCACACAACAAAACCCTCCCCTCCTCTCACAAAACTCGCTCCTCCTCCTCTCCCAAACCAAGGTTAATCGGGCATGTATGCGGGTTATCGGATCTGGGCAGGGGACCAGACCTGCGTGCGTGTGGATCGTAGGCGAGGTGTGAGACATGTGAAGCGGTGACCCGACCCCCGTGTGCTTGGGCAATAAGGTGAAGGCACAAAATCAACTTATGCTGCTCAAGCGGTTCTTCCACTTCCGAGGTGGGACTATGTCCCACCCTCTTCACTTCGCACACAGCAGCAAATAATGCTAAAGGAATTGAAGGTGTCGCTGCTGCTGTTGCCTTCAATTGTTGTTGCAGATACATCCCTTGGTTTAGTCTACAGCACCTGGGTGTGATAACAGGGTCGAAGTAGGTCAGAGTAAGGTAGACGGAGTCAGAGACGATGGCGGTGACGGTGAGCGAATGGAGAATACCTGAAACAAGGAATAAGGCCTTACGGCCACGTCAAAACAGTTCAGGAGGTTCGCCTGAGGACGACGTAGGTGATGGTAGTGTCCTTGTGTCGTGCGGTTGCGTGTAGTGGTCAAGCGAAGTCGAGGAAGACGTGCAGTGGGGGTCTAGTTCGGTCGAGACTTGGAGTGATCAAACCGCTCAATTTCTTGAGGGGTTTTGATCGGCGTGGGATGGCGGAGCCTGTGGGACCAGTGGCGTGGCATTTGGCGGTCTGTAGCATGCAGATGGCCTCACTAAAGTTCGACCGGAGCAGAAGAAGACAATGGGGAAGGCAGTGGGTGATCGTTGAATTGGGGTAGGATGGGTCCTAATCTAAACCACAGAGGGAAAGAAGGAGATTTAGAACCTAACTAAGGACGAAGGGTGCAAGGGAGGTGCTATCTTTGATTGGCTGATGCCGGAGAGGATGAAGTCTCTGGTGGTGGAGCGACGATGATGAGAGGGGTCTAGGGACTCCTGCTGTGGCTAGTGAGGAACGGAGGAAGGAACAGAAGACATTCCCACTGCCTATGTGGCAGCGGGCAAGGAAGTCGGAGGGAGAGGAGTCACCGAAGATGCGGTTGAGGCGACCGAAGAGAGGGAAATTTGAAGAATTGAGGCTTGAACCGAGATATGGAGCTAGGCAATGCAATGGAGGTCTTTTTAAAGGCCTTAGGCAAGCTTCTAAGCTTGGAAACAAGCTTGAGGAGCTCAAAAAGGTAGGGAAGAAGATCCCTAAAATCCTAAGAGTTTGTATGAGCTTTTTTTGTCCAAATCTGAGTCTAAGATGTAATTCAGGCGATTGGGGGCTTCCTCAAGATCATCCCTTCTAATTTTGGAAGGGATTAGTCGAGAAATCAGGGAGGCATCCTAGATTGAAGGTCAGTACTTTTGGGTTTACACCTACCATGGCAGCAGAGACCCTTTTGTGAAGAAGAAAAAAAAGTTGGGGGGCTATTTGTAATTAATGCGAAAGTTAGGGGCCTAGATGTGAGGAATAGAGTTTAAAAGGACTAGATTGTAAACTAGGTTAAGATAAACTATGATTGGGCCCAAATTTTGGTACAAACCTAATTTGGACCCAAGAAATCTGATGGTGAAGTTAGATTTCAGTTTTGACCAAGTTTGATTGGAAAATTTATGCTAAAATCCAAATTAGGGTAGAATTACATCTGAGACTCTGTTCAAGGTCAAAATAGGTTCCAATGGTAAATCAAAGTTACCAAACCTCAAGGAATATTTTTCTATGAATTTTAGGAGATTTAGATGAATTTTATCCTCACCAAAAACTCAGTAATTTAAGCGGGTCTAAAGTTAGGGTTTTGGGTGCTTAATTGATTCTCGAAACACGTGAAACCTGGTTTCTGTCTGTGTGGATCCTCTTATTATACTTTAATGCTCATTAGACCTTAGATTAAACCCTAGCAAATCCGTGGTTACTCTGCTTTCATAATATGATGTTAAAACTGCAGAATTAACCCTGATTTAGTGTTTTACTCTCAGAATGGATATGCATGGAATTATGGCTCTCAGGCGATTATGTAGGAGCATTTGTCAATTAATCCTGAATAATTAAAGCTAGTTATGGCTTATGATGATATTATCATCACTAGGGTGCATAAATTAGGGTGCCTTAGTCTAACTCAACCCTAAGAGAATAAGCTCAAAATCTCAGGATATGGACTCAAAGGTACTGAAGTACCGACCAAGATATAAACTGCCCTTACTCCATTAGATTTTGATTGGACACTGTCTGAGTTGCCAATAGAGGTTTCTTCAGCCCTCAAGCCTACCAAAGGGTTTGTTGACCTTAGTGGTTCAAGCACCCGTGCATGTGTGCAAATAGTCGTGGTTCAACTCGCAAGTGTATTAAGGAGAGAGAGAAGGATGTTTTTATCATCTTTCTTTTTGTAATTTCTTTTTGTGATCCCTCGAAGCCCAACCTCAGATTGGCCATCAACACGGTCTATGTCAGATTCATCATTCTCGTCACCGATCCCCAAAGGGTCCTTAACTTTTGACATTTCGTAATAATGCCGCCTATGGCAACCCCAAGAACCCTGGCAATCGACACTACGTGATAGTGCTGCCCATGGCATTCTTGGGCTAATTTAGGTCATGGCAATCAACATTTCGTGATAATGCCTCCCATGGCACCTGAACAGCACAATGCACTTACATGCTCTCGATAAGATATTTATATATCCTAGGAGACAAGCACTAAGGGGGTGACCTATTTATATTGTGTCCTCAAGGGAAGTGTACTCTCATGCGGCGGGAACTCTTCCAATCAAATTGTGTTTTTAAGCCTTTCCTAAGTCAAAACCTCAAGGGAACCATTTTTCGAAGGAAAATAACTTTTATGATTTTGTCTTTATTAAGTGAACTGAACTAGACCAGTGTGTGGGTGATGGATGCTTAGGTTACCAAAAATATGCAAACTCAAGGGTAGACATGGGAGTCATGTACTCGTAAAGCCTATGACTCAAAACATTGTCCTTTTGAACTCTTCAAAGACTAGGGAAACAACCTTTCTTAGTAAGTACTCAAGTTTTTAAGCCTACATCAGGCCTAAAGAGTATAAAACTAAGACTCAACCCGAATCCCCTAATGGTCAAAAACTACTTGGCTTTGTCTCATCATTCTTTCCTAGCCAAGACTATGTTCTCATTTACACAATGTTAATTGCTTTATTTTCTTTTTATCAACATTTGTTTTCTTTTTGTAAGGAAATATATCTATACTATATAAATGCAAGTATATAAAAATGCTAACTATAGAAAGCAGGTTTACCACCCCCCATGCCTATTTTGTACAATGTCCTCGATGTGCAACAGAAGGAAAGATATTACCTGATGTAGAGTTGGGCTACCTCCAAATGAGCACTGCATTTACCATCAGTAGCCAGATAGAGACAAGAGCTAAGGCTCCAATAGGAGGGTAGTGTCAATTACTTGGCCATTTGAAAGGGTGACATATGGTTTCAATCATTGGCCATTAACTTTAAAATTTTCTCCTAAAGTTGGATTCTGAATTTCTACCGCTTCATGGGGGAAAACTCGCACCATAGTGAAAGGACCATCCCAACGTGACTTAAGCTTTCCTAGAAACAATTTCAAATGTGAATTGAAAAGCCAGACTTGTTGGTTAGGTTCAAAGCTTTTCCCCAAAATATGTTTATCATGGAAGGCCTTGGTGTAATCTTTATAGATATGTGAGCTTTCATAAGCTTCATTCCTTAACTCCTTGAGCTCACTTAACTCCAACTTACGTGCTTTACCTGCCTTCTCAAGATCTGGATTTATTTTCTTGATCGCCCAATAAGCATTATGTTCTAATTCAACAAGTAAATGACATGCTTTTATAAAGACCAGCCTAAAGGGAGCAATGCTTAACAGAGTTTTGTTGGCAGTTCTGTAGAACCATAGAGCATCATCTAGCTTCTATGACCAATCTTTTCTGTTAGGTTATACAGCTTTTTCCAGAATTTTCTTTATCTCCCTATTTGACACTTCAACCTGCCCACTTGTCTAAGGATGGTAAGGTGGTGCCACCTTATGTTGAACTCCATAATTCTTCAGTAATTTGGCGAAATGAATGTTCATAAAATGTGGCCCCCCATCGCTAATGATAACCCTCGGGCAGCCAAATTGGGAAAAGATATTGGCTTTAACAAATTTTAGGACCATGGCGTGATCATTGGTCCTCATGAGAATGACCTCAATCCATTTGAAACATAATCAATTGTCACGAGGATATATTCATATCCATAGGATGATGGGAATGGATCCATAAAGTCAATACGCCATACATCAAATACCTCCACACGGAGAATGGGCTAAAGGGGCATCCCATCCTATTTCCCAATTGTTCCAGACTTTTGGCATTGAATGCATGCCGTAGCAAACTTGTATGCATCTTTCAATAGTAAAGGCCAAAAGAAACCAGACTAGAGAGCCTTGAAAGTTGTCTCTTCCAACAAAAATGTCCCCCACAATATGAGGAGTGACAACACTTAAGAATACTATGTTGTTCCTCTTTGGGGACATGCCTCCTTATCACTTAGTCACTACAAGTTTTGAAAAGCTCAGGTTCCTCCCAATGATATTGTTTTACTTGAGACATGAACCTATCTTGTTTGTTTGTATCCCAACTGTCCGAAGTCCTCATCGTTCAATTCTCAACAAAGTTAATTAAGGTTATTAGGCTTAATTAATCATGTAGAGAATAGACTTAGGTTAACTTGATTGGTTAAATTATCGTCTTTAATCGTAGTATAGGGTTAAGCTAACCTACATTTTAGATTTAAATTCTTTTAACTGGTTGAGTCCAAGTTGTTTACTAGGAGGCATTAAACTTAATCAATTAACCATTTTTATTAAAACCTAACAATTAACTAAAATCTTTATTAATTAGATAAATAATTATGATATATGTTAAGCTCATGAATAATTGCATACAAAATTGAAACTCTAAAATATGGCAATTATTCCATTATAAGGGAAATGTACATGAATGATTTACATTGAATGACAAGAAATGAAAAATTATTACAAGTGTTGTTTATAAAGTAAAGGCATAAAAAGAAAATTGCATTAAAGAACAAATGCCTCTATTACAAGTAAAATTCAAATCACTTAATCTCTCTCTCATTTAATCTCAGCCTTCATTTCATCAGATGTCTCTTATGATTATCACTCACTTCTCTCACCCTTAGCACTTAATCATTCTTATGCTCTTCTCTTCTTCTTAATTCTCTTAGACACTTAGTCATTGCCACCCCTTCCTCTTCGCTCTTATCTCCCACACTTAACCATTTAAGCCCTTAAACCCTCACACTTTTCACACTTAACCAAAAATTGGTTTTAATGGGCGAATCGGGTTCGTTCGTGGGAAACACAGCACCCCTATGGGTGAGACCTGACCACTACTAGAACCCAATTCTAGTTCAATTAGTGTGAATTTTAGTGTTTTATGCATAGTATTGGGCCATAACCAGCCCACATTCATGCTCACGCCCACCTGGGCACGTATGCATGCACACACATGCACGTGCGCCGCACGCATAAGACCTATAAGCTCAAGGGATGCATCATGCGTTGATGATTAGCCAGGTTTCTAACGCTTTTAGCTTTATACTCGGGAGAGCATGATGGGAACATCATCATAGGCCCTAACTGGCTACCTTTAGTCAGGTTTGAAAGATAAATGCTCCTACATAACCATCTGAGGGTTTCAACTCCACTTCATTCTGTTTTGAGAAGAGAGTCGGAAACTGGGGTTAATTCTATAATTTTAACAACATATCATGAATACTGAATAACCATAGGATTTGTCAAGGGAAGGTCAAATAAGTATTAAAGAATAATAAGTGGGTCCATGCAGATAGAAATGAGGTTTCACGCATTTCGAGAACCAATATAGTACCCAAAACCCTAATTTCAAACCTACTTAAATTATAGAGGTTCTGATCAGAATAAAATTCATCTAAATCTCATAAAAATCATATAAAATTATTCTTTGAGGTTTGGTATCCTTGATTTGATCATTTGAACCTATTTTGACCTTAAACATAGTTAGATAGATTTCTACCCTAATTTGGGTTTTTGCGCAAATGCCCAATCAAACTTGGTTAAAACTCAAATCTGACTTCACTATCAGATTCCTTGGGTCAAAATTAGGTTTTTACCAAAATTTAGGCCAAATTAGAGTCCATCTTGACCTAGTTTGCATTTTAGTCCTTTGAAACTCTATTCCTTTCAATCGAGTCCCCAGCTTTTGAATTATTTGCAGAGCGCCCATAACTTTGTCATCATTTTCACAAAAAGGCCCCTGCTGTTGTTGAAGGTCAATTGACCTTCAGGCAGTGTTCGACCAAATCAAATCCCATTCAAATTGTCACCAAATCTCACCAAAATTGGTGAGATTGGTGTTCACACGATGAGGAATCGTTTGGACATGCTTTAGGAATCAGAACTTGTGTAAAAAGTTTGCACGAATCCATGAAAATCTGTGGGCTTCTCTGACCTAATCCCTAAGCTATCATGGTTGTTTCCTAACCTAAAGCTTACCCAAGAGCTCTATATAAGCTCTAACATCTCCCACCGTCCAAAACTAGTCCAGTTTGGCCCTAAATCCTTCTTCCTTTCTTCCTCCGGCCAACTTCGACCACGACTCCAGCGAGTACTCTCGACCTCCTTCCTCCGACAACTAGACGGACAAATCAAATGATCCCCCTACTTCCTCACCTTCCTCCGCTCCTCGCCAACCATAGTAGGAGTTCCTTCCCCCATCATCGCCGCCATCTTCCCTCAACGGAGATTTCTCCTTCCCTGGCGTCGACCAATCATAGCTGGTGCCTCTCATCATCCCCTTCATCCTTTATCTAGGTAAACTCCCTCTCCCCCTCCTGAACCTTTCTAGCTACTTCCCCACTTGTTTCAACCGACGACGATCACTATCTCCCTCCGTCTTCTCCACAACCGACGAAGCTCCGGTGAGCTTGCCCAGCCAACACACGCTGCCAAACACCCCACCACTTCCACCCACACCTTCCCCATGATCCAAAGATCGAAAGCCCCAAGGTTATTAGAGCTCTTGACCTCTGGAATCACTGGCTGGACTTACCCACTCACAACCACCTTCACCATCACCATATGGCCACCTCACACTCTCTCGCACTAAATTGCACCCACCATTACCTTCACCACATCACGACGAAAGTCATCGGATATCTAATTGGGCCCTAGGCCATGTTTCTCTTGTGGGTCAACTCCGCCGTCGCCGTTGACTTCTCCGGTGATGATCATTGCCATACGGCCACTACTCCATCTCGCTTCCAACTCCGAGAGCTGTGGAATCCTTCAACGCAACTACGTGCAGCATCAATCGAAGAGGAGAGCACCAATAGTTGCTTCAATTGGAGACCTGACCTCGGCTGCATCGTGCGAAGGAAGATGTGGGATGTTTAGTCCTACATGGTAAACGGATAAGCAGATGTAGCGGTTTAAATTGATTTTGTGAACTGAGTCGTTCGCCCAAGAACATCAGGTGTCGGGTCCCTGCACACTTACCCAAGCACGCCTCGCCCGCGATCACGCCTACGGGTCTGGCCATTGTTCATGACCCAATTACCTGATACTTGACCCAATTAAACCTTGGTAAAGAAGAGAAAGACAAGAGAATTTGTGAGAGGAGGGGGGAGGGTTTTGCTCTACGTGCCTTGGGCGCATGCTGAAGACAAAGCGGCTCACACTTAACCTCTGAGTGCCTCTGTGTGTGTTGTGAAGAGAAGGCCTTGTGCTTGAAAGGCCTTGAGAAGTTTTGGTACCCTTGTGTGCCTTCTGTGAGGCTCTGCTATGTGAAGGTTAAGTCGTCTGAGACTTGAGGTTAATTCTGCTGGTACTGTTGGAACATTTAAGTACCTAAGTTAAAGTGGATTATTGATTGACGTTACTGTTGGATAATTTGAGTAATCTGAATATGAGATGTGCTTAATTAGAGGGATTTAAATGGTGATCTAAATCACCACTTTTTAGGTTTCTTCTATTCTTTTTGTCTCATGATCTTTTGATTTACATTTGATTATCAATCTGACAAGTTTTATTCATTGCATATCTGTTATTGTGCTTAATTTACTATGCCCATTTATTCTGAATGAAGATTAATGCGTGAATTCCACATTTGTTCCTTACGAACGACCTCGGACTCCAATTAGATTTTGAGTTTATAAATTTAAGTGTTTGTTGTGCGATTTAGGAGTGTACTACAATGAACACATATTAAATCTCCTCAATTTGCATGCAACAGAGCATCCATCAATTCACGATGTGGGACAAATCCAGCCTGATCTCCTTCACAGCGCACGTTCACCGGCTAACTTTGTACAAGGACTCCGGTTGACTCAGACCACCATTCAAGGTGGTTCAAAGCTCAATCAAGAGCTTTAGATCTTCTCTAACTGATTGCATCATCAACTTGATGATAGGATCACTTTTGATCTATGCACTCTCAACCTAAACATGGCCTGAAGCCATGTTTTATTACATATTTCTGAAGAGGAATCATAGGTTATTTGACCTTCTAAATCAATTATACTCTCGATTGAGAGTCCAGAAATACTCAGTAAAACCTTCCGTAGAGTTTGAAGAAGGTTAGAGGTTCAAAGAATGCTTGGAGGCTCAATAAGCTTCGGAGTATTGAACGTAAAGGTACATATATTGATTAAAGATCAAATTAGTCTAGTAGATAGATAGAAGTATCTAGAAGTGATCTTGATTGGTTCAAGTGATAAAATAGCATCAATCTAGGTAGAATTTGAGTTCAAAACTCAACAATAACACTGATAACAGTGTTGGGTTCCTATTGGAACCCAAAACACACAGATCTTGGAATCAATATGGAAACTCAATAATTTTACTCAAATCTTCTCCAAATGATTCGCAATCATAAAACAAACTCAAATCCACCTTCAAATCAGAGAATCAAACCTTATAAGCTCAATAACAACTCATATTTGACCAAGGAGTTTAAAAAGTTGACTTTGAGATTCAAGGCATTCTAGATCAAATTAACAAGCCCAATAAACTCAATTCAGCCAAAAGAAGATGTTTGCACTTCAAATCTAAGTTTTGATTACTCTAACGGTGCTTTTAGGCCTCGCCGCCTGAGCACAACTGATGGGTTGTTCGACAGATCAATCCAAAGCTTCTTAGATCTAACTAGAATAGAATCTAAATGTCCATCTTATGCTTTAGGATCAATAACCAGGCTCTAACCCTCATCAGACTCTTCTATCCAACTCCGTCAGAGTTGGAGAAGATGAAGATCAACAGAGAGAAATCAACATTAAAACACAAGTCTAACAAGTGGATTCTGTTTCTCTAATCCAAATATAACATTCAAGAGCTTCACGTGAGGTTCTGAAGGCTGATGCTCACAATTGAAATCATTGGAGCTCACTGGAGCTCTAGTGAAGGTCAATTCTAGGGACTGAGTGAATCTCCATGAAACGATCCAAGAAGGGTCTTGAATGATTCCTGAGGTTGCAAGGAACCTCAAGAACATGTCGATTAAAGTAATTGAAGCTCAGAAAATAGGGACTTATCAAGAAAAGTGTTATGGAACCTCTTAAGTTCAAACGAACTCAAGAAATGATCTCTCACTCAATTGTGTTAGGGGAAAGATGAATTGAGGTGTGGCGATGATCCATGTATGTGAAATTAGATGGAGAAACTCCTCTGAGCTTGCCCTTGACAGCGAGTTTAGAGGTTGAATGTAAATTGGGCATTTTGTCTATAGGTGGTTATATATCTAATTCAAGAGTGGAATGGGGCCCTTGTGATTCGAGGAAGTGGCAGAGGATCCCTAATGGTTGTGCAGTACCTCTGAGACCTCTTCCATAGATAGCGGAGGTGCCAGGTGAAGGTGGAGTGGATCTAGGCATTTAGGTGAGTAATTAATAAAGAAAGAACATGGAATGTGATCATGAAGTGATAGGAAAGGTGAACAAGTGATCCATAAGATGAATGAAGGTCCAGTAAGCTGGAATTAGCTTGCCAGAGATGAAGATGATGAAGTGAAATCTACAGTTTACACTAAGCTAACTAACTAACTATCTAGCTATCTAATCTACACTACACTCTAAGCTAATCTACAATTACTTGGACGAAGTAGATGAGAAGAACTCCATCAATGGCTCATGGCGAAGGAGGAAATTAGAGGGGAAGGCCAGAGCTCCGACGGAGGAGGAATACATGATGTAGAAAGTATTGCTGAGGTCGTGGCCCTATCTGGAGAAGCGACGGAGGACAATGGAGAAGAGGAGGAGATCGATCTCCTTGGAGAAGACCGGAAGGAGGTAGAAATCATCGGAGGTGGAAGAAGAATAGCCTATGAACAACTACACTTGGAGAAGTGGGAAGGGGGTTGCTAATGGAGATCGAAGGTAGGATGGGGTATTTATAGGTGGAGATCAAGGTAAGGGATGTTGTACCTGGACGGGAAAGGGGCTAGATGCATCGTAACCACCAGCGTCTTCTTCAACATCAGTGAAGTTACTCACCTAGGGAAAGTAGGACTTCGAGGAGATCCGATCCGTAGGATGTGGAGGAGACGGTGAGCGTAAGCTGGACGACAACTTCGAAGGTGGAATGACGATGGATGGGCAGTCATCGGAGGGTACAAACACCAGGCATCGTGAATCGTCCAAAGGTTGAAGAAGAGGCTTAAGAAGACTTGTATGCAAGGGTATTTTTGCAAATAAAGGACCAGATTGAAATAGAAAGAACTCAATTGCAAAGAAAATTAGGGACTTAAACGTAAACAGTGAGTTTTAAGGCTTACTTTAATTTACTTATTTTTCAACTTTTTATAAATAATCATAAATAATGTAAATAGCATATTTATGCCTTGAAATTACATTTTTATCCTTGTTAGCTATATTTATTAAATGATAATATTAAATAGGTTAATTAAGCACTTAGGTCCTTAATTCAATTAAGTTAAATTAAATACTTAATATATATATATAGCTAATTATTATTGATTTGAGTCCAAATTATTAATTAAACTTACATTAAGATTAATTGAGCTTTAATTATGTATTTTTAACTTACTTTTTATGTCCTTGCTATTTTACCCTTATATTATAATTAACCATGTATTTAGTGAATTCTTAGTTAATTAGCTAAGGAAAATAGCTAATTAGTATTAATTAGGAGCCATGATGAGTCTCTCATCAAGTCTCTCTAGTGACTAGATAGTTCACAAAGTTGGCATGCCAGGGAGAGGTGGGATGCACTACCAAAATAGCATCATTAGGGAATGTCTGTGTAATCTCTCCTAATGAGGTCAAAGCCTAATAAGGATCCGAGATAGATGGTCTGCTACAACATTCTCAACCCTTTTCTTATCCTTGATCTCTAAATCGAATTCCTAAAGTAGTAGAATCCACCTAATGAGTCTAGGCTTAGTGTCCTTTTTGGATATATAATAAATGCTTCAGAGTAGAATGGTCAATGAACACCACAACCTTGGATCCCAGAATGTAAGATCGAAATTTTTCCAATGCAAAAACTACAGCGAGTAATTCTTTCTCAGTGATAGTGCAGTTTTGTTGTGGTTAAGGTCTTACTAGCATAGTATAAAACATGAGGCTTTTTATCAACCCTTTGACCCATAATCACTCCCATAGCATAATCAGAAGCATCGCACATAAGCTCAAATGGGTGGGTCCAATCAGGTGCTCATAGGATAGGCGTTGTCATAAGGGTCTTTCTCAAATATTGAAAGGCCTTGGCACACTTTTCATCGAATACAAAGGGCATATCCTTTGACAATAAGTCACAAAGTGGCTTGGAAATTTTACTGAAGTCCTTAGTAAAGTGCCTATAAAAACCTGAATGGCCCAAAAAAGATCTGACTTGCTTGACATTGGTGGGTGGGGTGAGTCTAGAGATCTAGCCCCCTCTCGAAAACAACATGCCTAAGTACAATGCCCTGTTCGACCATGAAATGGTTTTTTTCCCAACTAAGCCCAAGACCAATTTCCTCGCAACGAGTAAGGACTTTCTCTAAATGGGAGAAACATTGGTCAAATGACGTTACACATATGAAAAAATCATCCATCAAAATCTCCAAACAGTTGTCTATCATATCAGAAAAGATGGACATCATGCAACGTTGGAAAGCCACAGGAGCATTACATAAGTCTTCGACAATTTGGACTACTAGTTAATTAGGATTAATTATCACACTATAATATAGTATTACAATCCAAATGGATGTCATTTATTTATATATAGTTTTTACTTGTTTTATTCCAAATCATTAACTTGGAGATAGTTTATATACATCACTCTCTATTATCCAAAAATCATCTTTTATTCCAAAAATATTAAGTTTGTTTATAATAAATTGAATTATAAATGAAATAATCAAATAATAAAATAATCTAAGTCAATTATGTACAAAAATGAATGAATTAATGTCAATGACAATGTTTTAGGAATCTATACAAGATTAAAGGCACAAAAAACTATTCTAAACTAAACTATGTTAATTATGTACACAATATCTAAGTATCAATACTAACAAACCTATATATCCATAACGTATATACATCCATAATACTAACTATATAAATATACTATACGTATACCTATTACTGATATATACACCTCTAGTTATGTACAAATGAGTGTTAAAACCTTAAAAACATATTTACAAAAATAAGATAAAAATAATACTCTAAATACATATTTACAACACTATTTATATAACACATATAGTATATATATATATATATACATTTAACAAGCTAATATATTAGTATTTAATATTTACATAATATACTATTACTTATATATATTACTTACACTTAGTATATATATATAACACACGCACAGAACACTAATATATATATATATATAGCACACACGCACTAACACATACTAAACACTAAACACATATATACACAACACATTACTCACACAACCTTTCGCAGGATCAACGTCCGTATATGGGGCCAGATCGGTACCAATATTAGGTAGGCCCAGGGGGGTATATCATATATATGTATATATTCAAGCCTAGCATTGCGGGCTCATTAGTCCACGCCCTTCCTCTCTCTCTCTGTCTCATGCCCAGTTAATATGCTCTATGGGGATTCAACCCCCGTACTGGACTGGAGGCCTTCAGGCGTGAATCATTAAGTATGGCTATGCATGGATGTCACCACACGATGTGGCATTTTGTTTCAGCGCTAATTTACCTCGTGTCTACGTGACTTATTTGAAAGTTTGAGGCTTTAATTAGCTACTAATTAGTGATCTATTTTACAATTAAATTATATGGTCGTGTAGCCTATATATAGAGCTACTTATTGATATAATTTATTTACCTTAATTAAATATACAAATATATTTAAAAATTGGTTAAAGTTACTGATATTTACTTGTTAAGATTAGTATTAATTTCTTAATTAAAGTAAATTAGTGAATTGATGGTACAATTGAAACTAAATTTAGTTAATTTACACTATTACATAACTAATAAGGATATTTAAGTGATTTTTAATGATTTATTTTCATATCTACACATTTAAATACACACAATTTATAAATATTATATATATTTTACAATATATAATATTCTACAATATAAATAAAGTTATAAATATACTAAAAATTTTTTAAATTATAATATGCAATGATTCAACATAATTTACTAATATACAGTACATTAACCTAATAATATAACTAATTAACTTATATAAATATAAATATTTATAATATCTGAATAAATAAATAAATATAGATATATTACTATACATAATAATTATCGTAAATTATATATACAGTTATGTATAAGTTTAGTAAGTACATATATATTTATTTATATTTACATATAGATTAAATACATATAGTATAAATAATTATACACTATACACATATATATACTATTATACTATATAAGTTAACATCAATAATTAGTATAGCTTATTTACATATAGATAGTGTAGAAATAACATATATATACACTCATGTACATATATAACTTAATATATATTTAAGTTATTCATATTTACATATATATACATAATGTATATAGGTGTTTTTAGAGGATTTTTGGGTTTCTTAGATTTTTATTTTTTTTTTTATGTTTTATAGACATAAAGGGAGAGGAGAGAAAGTGAAAAGACTCTTTTTGGTGTTTTTGTTTTTGTTTCTTTTATTCTAAACCTGAGAAGTCTAAATTTTTGCAGGTATGTTCTATATACAAACATACTCCAAACCTAAGTCTAATAGCACACATGCCTAAAACTAATCCTAGTCTAACTCAAGACACCTTTATTTTATTTATTTACAATTATTTTTGCATTTTTCAAGTATTTACAAAAGATGTTTGGAAACAGGCTTTATCACTAATTATTAATTCAAGTCAAGCCTATAAAATTCATTCAAAGGGTTGGAACTAAAGAATATAGAAGTATAAACTTCTAGGAATCAATAGAAACTAAAATCAATCACATATCAAGATGTAATCCTTGAATTTATATCAAATCAACAATTTAGAGAGTTAGTAGATGTTTACAGTTGCTGACAAAGGTTTTCTGGAAAGTTTAACATGAATTACATTCATCTCAAAACCAATTAAAGTATATACAACTACCTAAAAGCTTGTTCTAACGTTAGATTCTCTTGAAAACTTCTTTTAAACTTTAAATCATATCAGAATTCAATTACAATTCTTGGTTCAGACTCTCATCCAGTAACATCAACTACTGTAACTGATAAAGGAGAGATTAGCCTCATCTAAAGCTTGACCAATAATTTTCAAAGTGTACTCAAGCTTCTAAGTTTTAGAACTATGTAAAATCCACTTCAGAAATTTATTACAAACTCAAAATCATTCAAAAGCATGTAGATTCCTTAATCAAAACCTATTCAAAACTCATCTAGAACATGATGTTATAATTGTTATATTGACAAAACACTCAAATCTATTTCTGAAGCTCAAAACAAAAATCAAAACATCAATGGATCATTAAAATGTGTTCTATTGACATCAAAACCATTCTAAAATCTTGCTCAGGATCTTACAATATGAATTGAAAGCTTAAATATCATGTTCAATCCCCAACCTGGGCAATGAAGCCAATAAATCTCAAATTGCATTTAAATCAATAAAACCTCATGCTAAGATGTTGTAATTGTTCCTTGAAAGCTCTAGAATCTCAAAAGAATCAATCGAAGAGCAAGTGAACTCATAAACCCTAATTTAATCTCCTCCTTTCACCATAAACAGAGCGAAAAGGATAAATCCAACTAAGCATAAAAATCACTTAAAAACTGATTGATAATCTTCATTCTGACCTTTCAAACATAATCCAACCCCCAAGTAGCATATTGAAATTTGTTTTGATAGGATCAAGCTGTTGCCCAAGTGGGCGTTTGATCTTGATTCACCATGATGATATGATCATCTAGAGATCCTACACACCATTGATTAGTGTTCAGGAACTCTAAGCGATTCTCTAAAACTAGTTGGATCATTGTGAATGCCTCTAATCAGTGCCACTGATTTCCTTCACAAACGTTATCCAGGCGATGAATAAATCAGAAACTAAGTTGGAATTTAGGTGCGAACTTAAAATGCAATGAAAATCCAATTAAAACCACTTACTCTCATCGCAATCAGTCCAATTAAACAATTATCAACTCAATTCAATCGATTGAATTCATGAAAACCAATTTGACTCTCTAATCTTTCAATCATTCATGAAAACCAAAATCCATTCAATCGATTGAATTAAACTAATTCAGCTCAGATGGAGGGCCTTTGTGATCTATGGAATGTATGAGGAGACCCTTAAATGGATTTAATGCACCATTAGGTCTAAGAGCTACTGAACTTCAAATCTAATGGATGCTCATTTAGATGGGTGAATTTTGAGAAAAACAACACGAGGAAAATAGTAGAACATGATTATGGAGTGAATGGGTGAATTCATCTCTCTGATCAAGAGTGATCACAGAGGTCAGATCAGAAGAGAGAACTAATTACTCTAATATAAACTAATCTAAACCAAATCATCGATCATAATCTACTTTAAATGATCTAAAGTAAGCTATTCTAACATAAGAAAGCATTAAATCTAGCTATGAAAGCAATTTAAATTCCTAATCTAAATGGACGAAGGGAGACCTCTAGGTTGCAGCTAGTCACTGCAATGACAAAGGGAGGAGACTCCAGCGGATGAATGGGATCCCTGGATCCACAATGGGTTGCTGTGATGATGAACTGAGGTAGAAGATGTGGCCACTGTCACTGAGCACAGAGGAAGGGGAAATAGAGCTGAAGGTAGGACTAATGACTAGGCTCAGGGGAAAGGGAGCTGGTAAAGAGTTGCACGTCACCTGGGGTTGGGTATTTATAGGCCATGGGAGCTAGGTGACTGGGATTTGTATGTGAATGCCATTGGGTGTGAACGACTAAGATGGAGTCTAGGGTGCGTGGAAAAATTTGGGGATGAAGTAGGGTTGTTAGATGTGATCTAGAAGAGTGTTAAAAGGTGTATGCACCGACACTTGTAGGTTGGGTGGAGATCCACCCTTGGATCGATGGTAGCAGGATGGATGGCAGTTGTGGCTCAAGTTCATCATGGATGAACAATAGAAGAGGAGAGCTGCCCAGGTCTTTTGGCCATTTTGCAGGAGAGGCCCTCGAGTGCCAACCAGTGTAAATGTTACATAAGGAACCCATTAGTGAGAGAAATATTAACCAAGAAGTCCTTCCGTGCTTGCAAATTGGTTCTTAGTGAGTTTTAGATGAATGAAATGTGAAAAACTAATGTTGTAGGAAGGACCTAGGTGAAAAACCTCAATTACAAAATCCAAATGATGTCAAAACTCTATGAGATTTTTATGGTATATATTTTGAACATATTAGAACATATTCCAACAATTAATTTGTTCATTCAAACTCACTTTGTGTTCAAATTAGCATTTGAATCATCCAATTACATAACTAATAGTTAATCTCTCAAATTTGACCTAATTGTGCATTTTTAACACATAGTTGATGTTTTAGGTCATTTCCCTTAATTCCTACACTTAAACCATTTCTTATATTAATTGATAGTGTTTAACCTAGTTTCTAGCATAACTTAGGTATTTTATCTATGATGAGTCAGACCTCATCATACTCCCATGCTTAGGTTTTGCTAGTCCCTTAGTAAATAACTCATTTAAGTGAAAAGTATGATTGCACAGCAATCATAAGCCTTAATTCGCCTAAATTAACCCAGAACTTAGCTTAACATGAATATTCTGCATGCATATGCATCGTATTCTACATCGTAGTTGATATATGTGTTTTATGCATAAAATTATTCTATTTGAGAGGTATCACTCATTGCAAGTAATTCGAGGCTACAGATGACCGATCCAACCACATGGATTTGTTCAGAACTTCGACGGGAGTCCAACACTTCCAAGATCGCATCAATCAGACTCCCATAGCACCCTAGGGAATTCGTAGAAGATCAAGAGCCAAGGGGCAAATTAAAGAAGACCTGGACCTTAGATGACAAATCCAACCACACGGATGGATCCGGATCGATGTTCGCAACCCAATGGTGCAGAAATCAATTCAATCAGAGGCCTACATCACCAAATACAAGGAAAAGAAGATGAACGGCCATGATGGTGCCACGTGGTGCCATCACAGCTGCTCCCTCCCCACCACCCCATCCAGGAAGGACGCACCTCATGCTGTGGACCGTTGGATCTTCATCCAACGGCCACGAGCGCGACACGTCGCCCGCCCAAATTGGATAAGGATAAATGGAAACTAACAAGTATATATAATAAAAGGTTTGCGCAACGCATTGGCTAGTGCGCGCGCGCGTAAGCGCAAGACGTGGGTTCGAGCCATGCACTGCGCAAAATTGAAGCAGCATCGGCTGTGCGGGCATGTGCAGACGCAATTGAGTGATCGGAGGGCAGAGGAGAGACCACGTGGCGCGATCAGAGTGCACCGCAGGCGAACGCGCGATCGCACGTGCTTGCAAGATTTGGAAGGCGAGGGAAGTGCGCATAAGCAGTCCGATTGTAAGATCAGATGACTGAGGTTGAACCACTCAGAAGTGGCAAGCAGCGAAGGTGAAAATGAAAAGGGCGCGTGCGGGCGATCTGCGGCCATGAGATGGAGGATCAACGCTCCACGGAGCGCCACATGGCAGCATCAGAGCGAACCGAGGGAAAAAGAAGGATTTGGAAGGTTTTCTGCACGAGATTAAGGGGGCTAAATGTCCTTTTTATCCCCCCCTGCCAAAGTTGTAAAAAGAGCCCAAAAGGGCCCCCTTGGAGGGCATTCCCTTCCTTCTCTTCTTCTTCCTCCTTCTTCAACCTTTCATTCTTCTTCTTTTCGTCTTCTCTGCATTTGGCTCTGCATCCTTGTCTAAAGCGTCCGTTGGGCCACCCCGACGGATCATTGCTGCTTTTCTCAACCTCTCCAAAAGGCTACCACAAACCACCCGTGGTGCCCTTGTTCTGTTACAACAGTAGTTTGTTTTATGTTTTATTCAAATACATGTATCCAGTTTATGTTCAATCTCTTCTTGCGATATGAATATTGTTATTGATCGTTCCTTTTACTTAGCCTTTATATTTGAAGTAAACGCATGAAATCAAAAGTGCTTTCTGCCTCCCTGTGATCGATCAGGACTCACCAGTTCCGTTAATTATTTGCTAGAGACGTATTTCGCGCTATACTACAACGCGTTCATCTTTTACGCGATCTACGCCGCGAACATCACCATCAGCAAGGTAAGTGTGAAGAGATTTCTATTTAACTCATTTCAAATGTTAAGTGTTTAGAGATGGTCTTTAAGCTAAATTTTTATAAATCAAACTAGCTGTGTTTATGTAATGCACATTGCAAGAACCAATTACCTAGAAAGACTACCAGAACTCAAGTCTTATATTACATAACCATCTCTTGACAACCAAAGACTCTTGATATTTAAACCTTAAGTGCAATTTCGAAGACTCAGAGAGTTTTACTAAGCTCATGAGCTAAGAAGTTATGGTTGTGCTCAGTGCATATTAGGACTAACCAGATGAACTCTAAGACTCGAATCCAAGGTTTCACTTCTTTTTAAGTCCAGGTTGGTTTCAGCTTCAGCTTATGTTTTCGGATTAACTCTCAAAAATAGTGAACTCAAACCCAAAACTTATTGCGTATGTGGCTCAAAAAATAGTTGGTGGAAACATAGGGTATTTGTAATGCACCCTGAAATAACTTTTTGGTGGATATACAAGTATTTACAATTGGAATTGAAGAACATACTAACTTATTCAAAAGAATGTCTTTCTTTCCTTTTGACTTTTTCTACTTTTTTTTTGCTTTTTCTCATTTTTTTGATTTTTTTCTTTATTTTTCTTCTTTTTCTAAAAACAAATGTCAATATGTCTCCTTCAACTTTATTTGGTAGAGTACACTTATTTGGTGGGTGAGTACTTTGATGGAAAGAGCCTCTCTTAGACACAAGACTAAAGATTGAGATAAAGAGTACTTACACTCACAGGTAAGGACTCCACATTCCTTAATGAGCACTAAGGTTGAGAGTTAAGTTCATCTGATCTTTCCAGAATCAGTGTAGTGCAAACCAAGGTTACTTAGACTCTTAAACAGAGGCAAATAGACCAATCATGTACTGGTGACTCAAGTACAAGAATGTGACCTAGTCTAGGAAATATTTTGGTTCTATCTTGTCAAAGTTCAAGTGTATTAAGCCTAAGTCTGAGCTAATCAAGCTGAAGTGGCCAAGAAAGTCTAACTAGCAAAGGTTTAATGTCCATAAACACTTATTCTATTTTTGGTTCAGCTTTAAGATCATAATTAAATACTTAAAGAATTTTGATTCTTGTTCTGTTTCTCCCTTTTTGCATTTTAAAGATTCTCCCTTAACAGTGAATATAAAGGTCTCTTATTATATCTTTAGAATTTTTGTTTTTCAAAATTTTTCTATGCTTTTGTTTTGTAATTTTTTCAAAATTTTTCAAAATTTTTTGGATTTTTCAATAATACTATCTATATACACTAAATGATGTGTCTATATTTGCATTCTAGTAAATAATTTCACCATTTACACATCCCATGCATAAATGATGCAATGTTCTCATTGAATGATTAAGGTGGATGCAAATGCATGCTCTGCTTTTCACTAACTTAGGTTAGGGTGACGGAAGGAAGTCAGAATAAAGAGATAAAATCTTTGTGCAGATGATTTCAAGTCTATAAGAATTAGTATGGATAGTCGGGCTAAGTAATGAAATGCAAGACAAATGTGACTATGCATGCAGACTAATAATGCACGGATAGACACCTAAGGAAGAAAGGAAACAAAGAAAGATAAAACAACTATATATAACATGGGTGAGCTCCCAAGAAGTGCTATGTTTTACGCTTCAGCTAGGTGCAGACCCAAAATCAGTATCAGAAGTTGGTTCAAAATATAGGAGCAAAATAGTAGAATTGACAAGTCTCAGATCATGAGGCTCAATAAAAGGTTTCAATCATTGTCCATTCACAGTGAAAGGTTTAGATTTGTCGATCTCAGAGATCTCAATAGCTCCATTATCAAATAGTCTTTTGACAATGAAAGATCCAGTACATTTAGATCTGAGTTTCCCTGGGAAAAGCGTAAGTCTAGAGTAAAGAGGACTTTCTGACCAAGGTGAAAGCTTTTCCTATGGATGTGGTGGTTGTGGAAGGCCTTGAGTTTATCCTTATAAATCCTTGAGCTTTCATAAGATTCATTCTTTAACTCATCTAGCTCAAAAATTTGTAATCTTCTATGATCATCGATCTTCTCTAGATCTAAATTGCACTTTTTGATTGCCCAATAGGCCTTGTGCTCAAGTTCTACAAGAAGATGACAAGGTTTTCCATACACAAGTTTAAAAGGAGACATGCCTAATGGGGTTTTGTGAGCTGTCTTATATGCCCACAAAGCATTAGGAAGGTGGGAAGACCAATCTTTCCTATTAGGTCTAATAGTAGTCTGCAAAATCATTTTGATCTCCCGATTGGACACTTCAGCTAGTCCATTAGTTTGTGGGTGATAAGATGTCTCTATTCTATGTGTCACCCCGTACCTTCTAAGTAAGGACAGAAAGTCTGTATTCCTAAAGTGAGACGCTCCATCACTAATGCTGGCTTTTGGTACCCCAAAATGAGAAAAGATGTAATCTTGAACAAGAACAAATTGTGTCACAACTCTATGATCATTTGTTCTCTTGGGGATGGCTTCAATCTATTTAAACATATAAGCCACAACTAATAAGATGTACTTGAAGCCATAAGAATTAGGAAAAGGGTCCTATAAAATCTATGCCACATATGTCAGAGATCTCCCACACAAAAATTGGATTCAAGGGCATCATGTCTCAGCAACCAATATTAAAGAGAGACTGATAGTATGAACATGCCCTACAATAATCGTGTGCATCTTTGAAAATTATGGGCCAAAAAAGTCCACTTTGTAAGACTTTAGCAACAGCCTTTTTGGTAGAGAAATGATCGCCACACTCTTGGTCACGACAGAACAACAAAATACTTTCTTTCTCCTTATTTGGGATACAGTTTCTAATGATCTGGTCTATGCAGTGTTTGAATAGCTAGGGTTCTTCCTAAAAGTACTAATTGGCTTCAGCTCTAAGTTTTCCTTTCTGTTGTCTAGTCCAGTCAGGAGGGACTACTCTAGAAGCTAGGTAGTTAACTATGTTAGCATACCAGGGAAGATTTGAGTAAATGACCAGCAATTGCTCTTTAGGAAAGTGGTCTACAATAGGTAGTGAAGGACAAATCACATCAGAAGGAAGGCAGGATAAGTGGTTAACTACCACATTCTACTTCCTAGCCTTGTCATGAATCTCTAAATCAAATTCCTGTAGAAGCAGGATCAATCTAATTAGGCAATATTTTGCATCCTTCTTAGCGAGAAGATGTCGAACTGTAGTGTGGTTAGTGTAGACTATAATGTGGGAACCTAAAAGATAGGTGATGGGAACACCACCACGAGCCCCAACCTACTCATTTTGACCCATAAAAGAGAACAAAAGCTCCTACATAACCAACTTGAGGTCCTAATTCCATGAATAACCATTCTGAGATAAAAGCAAGAAATAAGGGGTAAAACTGTAATTTTACCATTGCAATACAACAACAGGTTTTCTCATGGGCTAAAATAGGTCAAATGGTCTTAACAAGATAAAAAGTGGGTTGGTTCAAATAGAAAAGGGTTCAAGTGAATTCTAGGAATTAAATGACTTCTTATAACCCTAAAACAGATCCACTTGATTTAACAAGGTTTTGGTTAGGATAAAATTTACTTAAACCCTCTAAAAATCATGGAAAAATATTCTCTAGGGTTTAGAACCTTCAATTTCACCCTTGGAACCTATTTTGACCTAAATTGGGGTCTCAGACAAATATTTACCCTAAATTGGACTTTTACATAAATTGCCCAATCAAACATGGTCAAACCCAAATTCCAACTTCACCATTGGATTTCTTAGGTCCAAATTAGGCTTGTAATAAAATTTGGACCTAAAAGGAATTCATCTTGACCCACTTTGCAAATAGGTCCAGCCCAATTACATTTCTATCATTATCTTTTGAAAACCTTCGTAGAAACCCCCCTACCATTGTCTTCACTCCTTGCAATTAGGTCCCTCTGCCATTATAGCGGAGGGAATCCTACTCCGGCGAGATTTTAAAGGCAAGAACTCTCTGATCTATCAGAGAATCCCCTTCAAAATTGAAAAGGAGATTCTCTGAAAAATCTCTTCCAGTATGAACCTAATTTAAGGCTCTGTTTGATACCCAATCTCTCATGTGAACGTATGAGAGATTCGGGTCTCCTTCAAGTTTCCATCTTCGGTGAGCTTGTCGTGCTTGGAAGCTTGGCTTCCAAGCACAAATCCATCCTCCAGGGCCTATATAAGCATACCCAAGTCACCCTACATCTCCTCAGCGTGGAATTGGGCCAGTCCAACTCACCTTCTTCTCTCCTCGCCAGCCACAACTCCGCAAGCTCTGGCAGCTCCATCCTTTCTCTTTCGTTGCCCAACCACAATACCAGTGGTTGGGTTGCCTTCTTCTCGTTCATCCGCATCGGCCAAACCAGCCCTGACGCCGCCTCTACCCCTGTCTTCGCTGCTGCCTCACCTATGGAGATCTTCATCTCCGGCGTCGGCCGCACTAGCCAAATGCCTCTCCTGCCTCCTTCATCCTTAGGTTAGGTTAGTTAACTTCCCTCTCTCTCCTACTCTTGTTTCTCCTCTTTATTTCTCGAAAATCCCCTCGACGCCACCGATCACCCTCACCTTCTCCACCTCCGGCGAGGTGTTCCCGTCGCTCCACACCTCCATCCATCTCGCCAACCACCCCATAAGCTTTGCAACACCTCATTGAACATAACCCCTCACTCCATACATGCTATCACTCAACCAAACCACCCCCTAAACACACCCATTCACACGGCCACAGGTTGCCCTAGGCATGCACACTCAGGCAACCCAATGCCAAGCTGACCCCCGTAGTACACTCTCCGTGCCTCAGTGAAGCCTCCTGATCATTCTGATGTGGCCGTGAGGCCGTTTGCATGATAGCAGGTATAGGAGGGTCGCCGCCATTGACGACAGTAAGAAGCTTGCTTGCAAGCTCTCTTCAGGTCCACCCGCTCCAGGTTCAAAGTCCCAGGTTTTGCGAGATACACTCACGCACAGCTCCAGGCCTCTAATTCCATTCGAAGGACTTGGCAGCCGCTGCAATCAAGCAAAGACATCCCTGCGGCAAGCACGCACAAGATAGGTGGGAAGATAGTCCCACCTCGGAAGAGAGTGACCACCCGCACCTGCATAAGAGGAAAACCTGCATTAGGCTCTTCGCCTCCTACAACGAGGTGAGGTCCCACTCACCCACTCGCCGCCTCGTCCGTGACCTTGCCTCCGCGGACCTGGTTGACCCATTTACCTGACCTTGCACTCCTCGCCTACCACCGCACGTCGGTGGGCCTAGTCCCGGGCACATACCCAACCCGATTACCTGAGATGGTGGCTCTGGGAGAGCAAACATAAGAGAGAAAGAGGAGAAGAGAGCGCGCACGGGTAGGGGTAGGTTTTGCTCTTGCAGGAAAAGGAGAAGAAGGAGCCAAGGGCTGAAGCCAAGGAAGAAGAAGGTGAAGGCCGTAGAGGAAGCTAGGGAAGGAGAAGACAAGGCTGAAGAGGAAGAAGCTGAAGTTAGAGGCTGAAGCACTGAAGAAGAAAGAGAAAGAAAGAGGAGGAGAAGCAGCTGTAGACAAAGAAAGACTAAGGGATGAGATCAGAAGAAGAGAAAGAAAGACGAAGAAAGAGAGTAGCCAGAGATAGAGAAGAGAAGAGAAAGATAAGAAAGAAGGAGAAACAAAGGCAGGAAGGAGCCAAAGGTAAAGAAAGAAGAATGAAGGAGAAGCCAAGGCAAGGAGAGGCCACAAAAGAAAGAAATCAGAGGAATCATTTTTTAAGACGTCTGATTACAAAATCAGACGTCCAATTCTTCACAAATCCTCCATTATATTTCTTGCTACATTT
The DNA here is from genome assembly GCA_037157565.1 of Thalassia testudinum. Taxonomy (NCBI): domain Eukaryota; kingdom Viridiplantae; phylum Streptophyta; class Magnoliopsida; order Alismatales; family Hydrocharitaceae; genus Thalassia; species Thalassia testudinum. The sequence goes on from JAZHRO010000044.1 coordinate 400,016, forward strand.
ATTCTTAATATATGTAATCAGACGTCCAATTCTTCACAAATCCTCCATTATATTTCTTGCTACATTTATTCTTAATATCCATATACTCATGATCTATATGTTTCATTAGATTTTTGAGTAATATTATGTGTTCAAATTGCATTCATTGAGCTTAGTGTGTGAATTCCATTTACTCCTTGTGTTTGACCTCGGACTTAAACTTCGAGTAATAAAATCTATTTGCTTTCAAAGCAATTTCAACTATATTACAACGCTTTACTTTAAAACCCGATTTCGCCTTATCAACATTTTGGCGCCATTGTCGGGGAGCAATGTGCAATTCATCACTAGTCTCTGCAATATTTTGATTATACTTGAAGCACTAACTTGCCCTATTTATTTTATTGCGATTTTACGAGGTATTTCACGAAGATATCTCCCACGCAAATCAACCACTCCAGGGTAGGTAACTTCTCTATTCTTCCCTAATCAACCTCCTAATCTTGGGAAGATAAAAAGGAAACAATCAAATGAGGAATCACTTGCCTTCTTTTTATAGTAATTATCATTTTAAAGGCAAAATTGCTTAATTTGCAAAATTTTTTCAAATCTTATTGAAGTTGAAGCAATTTCTAAAGATCCTACCCCAAAATTCCTGTGCCTATTAAGGATCATGCTTAATTTCTAAATCTCCGTGGACTAAACACTTCTTGTTTGAAGTCCAAAGAGAACTTCTGTGGAACTCAAAAAGGACTCAAAATAGAGCCAAATTAGGGTTTCTACGTTAGGGTTTTGGAGTGCTAGTTCACACTTGCCTGCATAAAAGAAAGCAAACCCACCCGCATTTGTGTGCTACCCAAGCCCTTGATTGAAAAGATCTAATCAAGAAAAACCCTAAAATCAGATTCTAAAATCACTTGAACCTTGAAAAAACCTTGGACCTAATAACCTTGGAGTCAAATCATAGTGATTTCTAGGTTTTGACCTAGAATCATTCTACCATCTTTAGGACAGGTCAGGTGAAATTGGACTACATTGTAGGCCAACCAACCTCCAAATTAGGTTACAAGTCAAAACAACTGCTAATTAAAGTTAAATCAAAGGCACAAGTTAGGATATAAAACTGGTAGACTTAAGAGGTCAAGTTATCCATTCTGATTTACCTGGACCCTCTGTGACAAGAGAGGTTGGGTGGGGGAAACCCTGTAACCTGTGGGGGTGCAAAACTGTGTAGGGGTCTTTGCGGGACTCTCCCTCTCTGGCTGCCCAGGTAATTCTCAGGTGGACGACTTTCTGATCCAGGGGTATCATCCGCCTCGAACCTCCATAGTCATCTAAACATCTTTGGGTGCCTTGATTGGGTCAACATCACATCCAGTCCCTCATCCCTTCTCTTTAGAGCACACACACATATTTTTAGTGGGTGTCTCTTTTCAGATAAAATCACTTCATTCTAAGACTTGAATTCTGATTCTACATCTTGATTCCACCATCTGATTCAAATATGCAGCCTGGTTACTTAGGAAAACCATTCAAGAAACCTGAATCACGAAGAACCATGAGAGATAGAATGATTGAAGATGCCCTTGAATTCTATGAAATTGAATACAAAACCTCAAAACCAGTAGAAGACATTTAGGTTAGTGTACCAACAACAACAACCTTCATCATAAACTATGCCCAATTGTTTTTAATAGAAGCAACAAAGGGATCAACCCGAGACATTCTCATAACAAGATACATTGAGATAGAAAAATTACATAACTTGAATACCTCCAATGCATGACAAATCCTGTACTTTGGGAAAAACACCAAGATGATCTTGAAAAATGGGAAGAGATGATGAGATTGTTGAAACAAGTTATCGATCAGAAATACTTGTACATGCCCCAAACAGTTCATGAAACATCTTGGAATAGTATTAAGGATCAATCTGATGTCCCAAATCCCGGGTTTGAGGCACAAGGTTGTTGTGGATTCCCAACCCAGATGGAATATAACATGCCTGATCTTGACTAGGTTGGGAAGTCCCAATTGTAGGAGAACACGATTTTGAGCCAGCCATAGAAAACCAAAATCCTGGTTCACCAAGCATAGAATTTCGAGCCTCTTGTAATGATGAGATTAAAACAAAACCTCTCGAGGGTGTAAATCCCGTCCCTTATTTTGATAAGGTGACCCTCAAAGGTAATCCTGACCTAGATTCTAGTGATTCAACCCACATCCTTAGCCTGAAATCTGAATCTGAAACTTATTGGGAAGATTATAAGGCCCCGTATGACGAAGATCAATGTTTAAATGAAGAGTATGATTCTGGGCCTTTATTTGATGAATATCCCTCTCCAACATCCTCAGAGATATAGATTGATTTCTCGGAAGTCATGCCAATCTACGATACAGAAATCGAGGAGTTGGAAGAGTGGGGTTTTGATTGGGTCTTTCCTACAAGCCTAGAACTTGAGCCTAGACCAAATAAGAACACCTCTTTGAGCTCAGAATCCAAGAACAGGCTAGACCCAAGTTAGGTTGCTAAATCTACATCTTGTGATTTTTTCTGTGGTGGAACCTCTGATCTCGAATCTCATTCAAAACTTGATTTTCGCAATTTCTTCGACAATTTCAAATCTTACCATGATTTCGAAGAACCATTGTTTCGTGACTATGACAAGCCAAACTACAACCATAGCTCACATGATTCATTCTTCGACTCTGACTCTGAGGTCCTTGATCCCGAGATCACTGATTTAAATTTAGATTCCATTGAGATGGAATCATTTCTTTTCGATCCTCAGGAATCAAAATCAGAAAGTGTCGAGAGTGACTATAGCCCAGAATTCGAATCGTTTCTTGACTCAGATTTTCTTCATCCTATACACACTCTTCAGGCATTCACTTTTGAATTTGATGGCTACTATGAGGACTCTCTCAATAACCCTACCTTTAATTCCTTCTTAGAAGAGCTCTTATACATAATTCTTATTGAAGCCACCTCCTCCGCATATACAGAACCTATCCAAACCCATTTTCAACCCCGTCCCGCAACCGAACTTAATTTTTATTCTGATTCCCCTCTTACTGAGCCGATTGCAAATGATTCGCCTCCACATCTCTATTGGGTTTTGGACATTGATCAGACCATAAACCATGCTCTATCATTCTCTAATCGCTCCTGTAGGGTTTCTGCATCATCCACTAATTATTTTATGGATCCTTACTTTGACTAGGCTGATTTGACTCAGCCAAACTCTGGGTTCACACTTCCATATCATTCCAAGCTCCATAGTATATGGTGGGTTCTGCATCTCTTGATCTACACTTATCAAACCACCAGATTGATTAGGTTTGGGCTGCATCATCAACCTGTTGATCTGAACAAGCACCTGGTTGGACCAACCAGACTCTTGATCAAGGTGCTTGTTCTACAAAACTCAGCTGATTTGACCACTCCCTCTCCATACCACTTCCCGCTTGACTGAAGGCGTTGAATTTAACGCTTAACAGGAGGCAACCCGTCATTCCAAAAACCCAAGATCCTTCTGATTATCTGTCTGTACTTCACATCTATTGCACCCTAAGTTCGATTTTAGAACAATCGATCCCACCTCTAGTACACGTGCTAGAGCCTGAAATCGTACGCAATAATCATTTTCGACTCGTTCGCCCACCCAATAAATCCTATTCTAAATTCCTAAAACCCAAACCTGTTTTACACCCTTCGTTTATAATGAGGACATTGTAAAACTTAGGCATGGGGGGGTGGTAAAGTGCAAACATATAGAAATCAAAATTTAGAAGGGTTCTCACAAAAAAAATCTCATATTCCAAAAATGCCAAAAAAAGAACAAAAAAATGGAGAAAAGAAAATTTTGAGGCCATACAAATCATGAGGAGAAAAAGGGGAAAAGTGAAAAATGTCAAAAAAGGAGTACAAAATGAAAAGAACAAAAAGAAGAGATAGTCATTAGTAAGAAATTAAGGGGTTAACTAAAGTTCTAGACCATATCAATAAAAAGAAAATGAAAGGAAAAAGTGCTAATGAGACACAAAAGTGATTAGTAGGAACGCTGATCTTAAGACCTCTTGGGGTAGACTCTTAGGCTTAAAAATTCAAGTATCCGCTAAGATCTGGATAGTCCTCAAGAGGTTGGGAAAAATGCGAAGCTTAAGTATTAGGTCTAAGGCTTAAGAAGTATTCGGCCTCGTTAATAGACCTCTGGTTTGCAAGACTCGATAACCTAAGCACCCCAATCCACACACAGTCTGGTTTAGTGTGCATAATTATCAAAATCACGCAAAAGCATTTAAGTGTTCTGAAAAAGTCGCCTACATTAGGAGCGGCCGATCAACACAAGTTGATTTGGATGAGTTCCCGACGTGGAGAGGCAAGAAATTCCCCTCGAAGAGGCACAATAACATATCGTCTCATCGGTGCTTGTCTCCTAGGATATTTACATATCCTACTGGGGGCACATAAGCACCCTGTGCTGGTTCAGATGCCATGGGCAGCATTATCAAGAAATGTCGATTACCAGGATCTGGTTTTAGCTATAGAACGCCATGGGTGGGATTATCTCGAAATCTCGAAAGCCAAGGTTCTAAGGGTTTCCATGGGCAATGCTTTCATGAAGCATCGATTTCCAGGAACCCTTCAAGGATTGATGATGGGGACGAGGAATCCGATACAGACCATGTTGGGAAGCAAATCCGAAGCTAAAAATAAAAAGAAAAGAGAGAGAAAACTCTCCAAACAAAGAAAATCCTCTGTCTCTCTCTTATAAAAAACGCACTGCAAACTGAACCGAGGCTAAAATATGTTACAAGCACGAGTGCTTTAACCGCGGAGTCAAACGAACCTTAGGATAATTCCTGTGAGCCTTAAAAACCTTTGCGGCGGACTGAGGCTAGAGCTAGTCAGGTCCGGATCTTGGTTGATACTTGAGCACCTCTAGGCTCACTATCAGCATTCTAACCTAATCAAAAAGAAAAAAGCCACTCATCATAATTTCTTAACATCAAGGAACTCATGGTCTAGAACAGAAGTTAAAACCTTAAAATTTTGCTAGAGGACTAGTAAAAGCTAGGCATGGGGGTATGATGGGAATACCATCATGAGCCCTAACTAGCTTATTTTGACCCATAAAAGAGAACAAAAGCTCCTACATAACCAATTGGAGGTCCTAATTCCATGAATAATCATTCTGAGATAAAAGCAAGAAATAAGGGGTAAAACTGTAATTTTACCATTGCAGTACAACAACAGGTTTTCTCATGGACTACACACAGGTCAAATGGTCTTAACAAGATAAAAAGTGGGTTGGTTCAAACAGAAAAGGGTTCATGTGAATTCTAGGAATTAAATGACTTCTTGTAACCCTAAAACAGACCCACTTGATTTAACAAGGTTTTGGTCAGGATAAAATTCACCTAAATCCTCTAAAAATTAGGAAAAAATATTCTTTATGGCTTAAAACCTTCAATTTGGCCCTTGGAACCTATTTTGACAAAAATTAGGGTCTCAGACAAATATTTGCCTTAAATTATATTTTTACGTAAATTTCCCAGTCAAATGTGGTCAAACCCAAAATCCAACTTCACCATTGGATTTCTTAGGTCAAAATTAGATTTTTACCAAAATTTTGACCTAAGGGGAATTCATCTTGACCCACTTTGCAAATAGGTCCAGCCCAATTACATTTCTTCCCCTATCTTTTGAAAACCTCTGCAGAAAACCCCCTAACTTTGTCTTCGTTCTTTACAATTAGGTCCCTCCTCCATTATAGCGGAGGGAATCCTACTCCAGCGAGATTTCAAAGGCAAGAACTCGCTGATCTCTCAAAGAATCCCCTTCAAAATTGAAAGGGAGATTCTCTGAGAAATCGCCTCTAGTATGAACCAAATTTGAGGCACTGTTTAGTACCCAATCTCTCATGCGAACGCATGAGAGATTCGGGTCTCCTTCAAGTTGCCATCTTCGGTGAGCTTTCCTTGCTTGGAAGCTTGTCTTCCAAGAACAAATCCATCCTCCAGGGCCTATATAAGCAGACCCAAGTCACCCCGCATCTCCTCAGCTTGGAATTGGGCCAGTCTAGCTCACCTTCTTCTCTCCTCGCCGGCCACAACTTCTCCGCAAGCTCCGGCGACTCCGTCCTCTCTCTCTCATCGCCCAACCACAATACCAGTGGTTGGGTTGCCTTCTTCTCATTCATCTACATCGGCCATACCAGCCCTGACGCTGCCTGTGCCCTATCTTCGCTACGACCTCACCTACGGAGATCTTCATCTCCAGCGTCGGTCGCACCAGCCAGACACCTCTCCTGCCTCCTTCGTCCTTAGGTTAGGTTAGTTAGCTTCTCTCTCTCTCCTACTCTCGTTTCCCCTCTTTATTTCTCGAAAATCCCCCTCGACACCACCGATCACCCTCACCTTCTCCACCTCCGACCAATCCTCCGGCGTGGCGTTCTCGCCGCTCCGCACCTCCATCCGCCTAGCCAACCACCCCATAAGCTTCGCAACACCTCACTGAACATAACCCCTCACTCCATACATGCTCTCACTCAACCAAACCACCCCCCAAACACACCCATTCACACGGCCACAAGTTACCCTAGGCACGCACACTCAAGCAGCCCCACGCCAAGCCGACCCTCGCAGTACACTCGCCGTGCCTCAGTGAAGCCTCTTGAGCATTCTGACGTGGCTGCGAGGTCGTTTGCATGATAGCAGGTATAGGAGGGTCGCCACCATTGACGACAGTAAGAAGCTTGCTTGCAAGCTCTCTTCAGGTTCACCCGCTCCTGGTTCGGAGTCCCAGGTTGTGTGGGATACGCTCGTGCACAGCTCTAGGCCTCTAAATCCAGTCGAAGGACTTAGCAGCCACTGCAATCAAGCAAAGACATCCCTGCAGCAGGCACGCACAAGATAGGTGGGAAGATAGTCCCACCTCGGAAGAGAGTGACCACCCGCACCTGCATTAAGCTCTTCGCCTCCTACAACGAGGTGAGGTCCCACTCACCCACTCATTGCCTTGTCCGTGACCTTGCCTCCGCGGACCTGGTTGACCCATTTACCCGACCTTGCACTCCTCGCCTACCACCGCACGTCAGTGGGCCTGGTCCCAGGCACATACCCGACCCGATTACCCGAGATGGTGGCTCTGGGAGAGCGAACCTAAGAGAGAAAGAGGAGAAGAGAGCGCACACGGGTAAGGGTAGGTTTTACTCTTGCAGGAAAAGGAGAAGAAGAAGGAGCCAAGGGATGAAGCCAAGGAAGAAGAAGGTGAAAGCCGCAGAGGAAGCTAGGGAAGGAGAAGACAAGGCTGAAGAGGAAGAAGCTGAAGTTAGAGGCTGAAGCACTGAAGAAGAAAGAGAAAGAAAGAGGAGGAGAAGCAGCTGCAGACAAAGAAAGACTAAGGGACGAGATCAGAAGAAGAGAAAGAAAGAAGAAAGAGAGTAGCCAGAGATAGAGAAGAGAAGAGAAAGAGAAGAAAGAAGGAGAAACCAAGGCAGGAAGGAGCCAAAGGTAAAGAAAGAAGAAAGAAGGAGAAGCCAAGGCAAGGAGAGGCCACAAAAGAAAGAAATCAGAGGAATTATTTTTTAAGACGTCTGATTACAAAATCAGACGTCCAATTCTTCACAAATCCTCCATTATATTTCTTGCTACATTTATTATTAATATCCATATACTCAAGCTCTATATGTTTCATTAGATTTTTGAGTAATATTATGTGTTCAAATTGAATTCATTGAGCTTAGTGCATGAATTCCATTTGCTCCCTATGTTCGACCTCAGACTTAAACTTCGAGTAATAAAATCTATTTATTTTCAAAGCGATTTCAACTATATTACAATGCTTTACTTTAAAACCCGATTTCACCTTGTCAACATTTTGGCACCGTTGCTGGGGAGCAACGCGCAATTCATCTCTAGTCTCTGCATTATTTTAATTATATTTGAAGCACTAACTTGCCCTATTCGTTTTATTGTGATTTTGCAAGGTATTTCATGAGGAGATCTCATGTGCAAATCAATCACTCTAGGGCAGGTAACTTCTCTATTCTTCCCTAATCAACCTTTTAATCTTGGGAAGATAAAAAGGAAACAATCAAATTAGGAATCACCTGCCTTATTTTTATAGTAATTATCATTTTAAAGGGAAAATTGCTTAATTTACGAAATTTTTTCAAATCTTATTGAAGTTGAAGCAATTTCTAGAGATCCTACCCCAAAATTCCTGTGCCTATTAGGGATCATGCCTAATTTCTAAATCTCCGTGAACTACACACTTCTTGTATGAAGTCCAAAGAGAACTTCTGTGAAACTCAAGAAGGACTCGAAATAGAGCCAAATTAAGGTTTCTACATTAGGGTTTTGGAGTACTAGTTCACACTTGCCTGCATAAAAGGAAACAAACCCACCCGCATCTGTGTGCTACTCAAGCCCTTGATTGAAAGGATCTAATCAAGAAAAACCCTAAAATCATATTCTAAAATCACTTGAACCTTAAAAAAACCTTGGACCTAATAACCTGGGAGTCAAATCAGAGTGATTTCTAGGTTTTGATTTAAAATCATTCTGCCATCTTTAGGACATGTCATGTGAAGTTGGACTACATTGTAGGCCAACCAACCTCCAAATTAGGTCACAAGTCAAAAACAACTGCTAATTCAAGTGAAATCAAAGGCACAAGTTAGGATATAAAACTAGTAGACTTAAGAGGTCAAGTTATCCATTCTAGTCTACCTGGACCCTCAGTGACAAGAGAGGTCGGGTGGGGGAAACCCTGTAACCCGTGAGGGTGCAAAACCATGTATGGGTCTTTGCGGGAGTCTCCCTCTCTAGCTGCCCAGGTAATTCTCAGGTGGACGACTTTCTGATCCAGGGGTATCATCCGCCTCAAACCTCCATAGTCATCCAAACATCTTTGGGTGCCTTGATTGGGTCAACATCACATCCAGTCCCTCATCCCTTCTCTTTAGAGCACACACACATATTTTCAGTGGGAGTCTCTATTTAGATCAAATCACTTCATTCTAAGACTTGAATTCTGATTCTACATCTTGATTCCACCATCTGATTCAAATATGCAGCCTGGTTACTTAGGAAAACCATTCAAGAAACCTGAATCACGAAGAACCATGAGAGATAGAATGATTGAGGATGCCCTTGAATTCTATGAAATTGATACAAAACCTCAAAACCAGTAGAAGACATTTAGGTTAGTGTACCACCAACAACAACCTTCATCATAAACTGTGCCCAAATGTTATTAACAGAAGCAACAAAGGGATCAACCCGAGACAATCTCATAATAGGATACATTGAGATAGGAAAATTACATAACTTTGAATACCTCCAATGCATGACAAATCCTGTACTTTGGGAAAAACACCAAGATGATCTTGAAAAATGGGAAGAGATGATGAGATTGTTTAAACAAGTTATCGATCAGAAATACCCGTACATGCCCCAAACAGTTCATGAAACATCCTGGAATAGTATTAAGGATCAATCTGATGTCCCAAATCCCAGGTTTGAGGCACAAGGTTGTTGTGGATTCCCAACCCAGATGGAATATAACATGCCTGATCTTGAACTAGGTTGGGAAGTCCCAATTGCAGGAGAACACGATTTTTAGCCAGCCATAGAAAACCAAAATCCTGGTTCACCAAGCATAGAATTCCGAGCCTCCTGTAATGATGAGATTAAAATAGAACCTCTCAACGATGTAAATCCCGCCCCTTATTCTGATAAGGTGACCCTCGAAGGTAATCCTGACCTAGATTCTAGTGATTCAACCCACATCCTCAACCTGGAATTTGGATCTGAAACTTATTGGGAAGATTACAAGGCCCTGTATGACGAAGATCAATGTTTAAATGAAGAGTATGATTCTGGGCCTTTATTTGATGAATATCCCTCCCCAACATCCTCAAAGATACAGATTAATTTCTCGGAAGTCACGCCAATCTACGATACAGAAACCGAGGAGTTGGAAGAGTAGGGTTTTGATTGGGTCTTTCCACAAGCCTAGAACTTGAGCCTAGACTGAAAAAGGACACCACTTTGAGCTCAGAATCGAAGAATAGGCTAGACCCAAGTTAGGTTGCTAAATCTACATCTTGTGATTTTTTCTGTGGTGGAACCTCTGATCTCAAATCTCATTCAGAACTTAATTTTCTCAATTTCTCTAATGATTTCAAATCTTACCATGATTTCAAAAAACCATTGTTTCCTAATTACGACGAGCCAATCTACAACCTCAGCTCACATGATTCATTCTTTGACTCTGACTCTGAGGTCCCTGATCCCGAGATCACTAATTTAAATTCAGATTCCATTGAGATGGAATCATTTCTTTTTGATCCTCAGGAATCAAAATCAGAAAGTGCTGAGAGTGACTACAGCCCAGAATTCGAATTGTTTCTTGACTTAGATTTTCTTCATCCTATACGTACTCTTCAGGCATTCACTTTTGAATTTGATGGCTACTATGAGGACTCTCTAAATAACCCTACCTTTAATTCCTTTTTAAAAGAGCCCTCATACATAATTCTTATTGAAGCCACCTCCTCCGCATATACAAAACCTATCCAAACCCGTTTTCAACCCCATCTCACAACCAAATTCAATTTCTATTCTGATAACCCTCTTTCTGAGATGATTGCAGATGATTCGCCTCCACATTTCTATCGAGTTTCGAACATTGATCAGACCACAAGCCATGCTCTATCATTCTCTGATCACTCCTATAAGGTTTCCACATCATCCACTGATTATTTTATGGATCCCTACTTTGACCAGGCTGATTCGACTCATCCAAACTTTGGGTTCACACTTCCATATCATTCCGAGCTCCATAGTATATGGTGGGTTCCGCATTTCTTGACCTACACTTATCAAACCACCAGATTGATTGGGTTTGGGCTACATCATCAGCCTGTTGATTTGAACAAGCACCTAGTTGGACTAACCAGGCTCTTGATCAAGGTGCTTGTTCTACAAAACCCAGCTGATTTGACCACTCCCTCTCCATACCACTTCCTACTCGACTGAAGGCATTGAATTTAGCGCTTAACAAGAGGCAACCCGTCATTCCAAAAACCCAAGATCCTTCTGATTATTCGTCTGTACTTCACGTCTATTGCACCCTAAGTTCGATTTTATAACAATCGATCCCACCTCTAGTACACATGCTAGAGCCTGAAATCGTACGCAACAGTCATTTCCAACCCCTTCGCCCACCTAATAAATCTTGTTCTAAATTCCTGAAACCCAAACCTATTTTACACCCTTCATTTACAATGAGGACATTGCAAAACTTAAGCATGGGAGGGGTGGTAAAGTGCAAACATACAGAAATCAAAATTCAAAAGGGTTCTCACAAAAAAATCTCATATTCCAAAAATACCAAAAAAAGAACAAAAAAATTGAGGAGAAAAGAAAATTTTGAGGTCATACAAATCATAAGGAGAAAAAGGGGAAAAGTGAAAAATGTCAAAAAAGGAGTACAAAATGAAAAGAAGAAAAAGAAGAGATAGTCATTAGTAAGAAATTAAGGGGTTAACTAAAGTTCTAGACCATATCAAGAAAAAGAAAATGAAAGGAAAAAGTGCTAATGAGACATAAAAGAGATTAGTAGGAACGCTGATCTTAAGGCCTCTTGAGCTAGACTCTTAGGCTTAAAAATTCAAGTATCCGCTAGGATCTGAATAGTCCTCAAGAGGTTGGGGAAAATGCGAAGCTTAAGTGAAACGCTGACGGCAACCGGGTTTTATTGTTATAGCGTTGTAGTATAGCCAGTTATTGCCAACATTTCAAATATATAAATTTTTTACTCGGAAAATAAAAGAGTTCCCGAGGTCGAACTCAGGGAGCAAGTTGTATTCTAGAGATATACATGTTTCTTTTACAAAAAATAAAGAAAGAGAGAGAAAGAATTTGTTGTCTTTTCTTCTTTTCTCTTTGCTTCTCCTCGTCTCAGATCTTCTGTTATCCTCTTCTTCTTTATCTGCAATGGTGATGTTCTTCTTCTGCAGTGGTGATGTTCTTCTTCTTTCTTCAGCTGTTCCTGCTCTTCTTCTTTGAGTTCTTCCCTGTGTTCTCCTCTGCCTCGCCTTCTTCTGTTGTTCTTCAGATCTCCTTCTTTCTTCTTTTCTTTTTCCTGTCAGGACGTCGTCTCTCCTTCTTTCTTCTTTTCCCTTCAGGACGTCGTCTGATTTTCCAATCAGACGACTTAAACCGCTTGTTGCTACAGTGTCTCCCTCAGCTTCCTTCTTCTTCCGCGGTCCTTCTTCTTCACCTGTGCCTGCACACTTCAGAGTTTACGTCAGGGGGCAAAACCTACTCTACCCCCCGCCCCTCCGTCTCTCTCTCTCACAGAATCCGCTCATAGGATAGCTCTCCCAGAGCTGCCGGGTAGCCGGGTACGGGTCGCGCCCGGGTCCAGGCCCACCGGCGTGCGTGGTGGGCGAGGAGTGCAGGTCAGTCTAAGTCGGGTCGGGTCAGATCCGCGGGGCGTGAGCGCGGACGAGACCGGGTAACCGGGCGGGTGAAGGGGACCTCACCCCGTGTGCTGAGGCAGTAAGCCTCCAGCACTTTTTCGCTTTAAACCGCTGCGCCTCTTCAGACTTTTCCGAGGTGGGACTAAATGTCCCACCCTAATCGAGCGCCCGCAGCGGAGAAAGCAGCGGGCGATCGCGGCTTTACGCGAAGCCTTCGCCCCAGCTGCGAGCCTGATGTTTTGTCGAAATGCCTCGCAAGGCCTGGGAGTCGAATCTGGGCGTGGCGCTGGGCGTGGCGCGCCTGCAGCTGCAGGCGGAAGCAGCTCCTTCTGCACGGCAATGGCGGCGGAGGTCGGGTGGCCTGTTCACAGCAAAACGGCCTCTCGGCCTAATCAGAAGGTGCCGGGAGCTTCGCCAGAGTGCGGCGAAGCTCGTGTGGGTGGTGGCGAGGCGTGGGGCGGCGTGCAAGGGCTGCCCTAGGTCGGACTGTGGGTCGGAGGATGGGTTTGTTCGGTGGGGTTGCAGAGGGTGATGTGGGGGAAGTGGAAGGGCGGGGATTGATCAGGGTGAGGAGGCGGAGGTTCTGCGGTGGTCGGCGAGCCGTGTGGGTTGCTGGGGTGATGGGAGCGTCTCGCCGGAGTTTGGCCGGAGGCGAGGGGGGTGACGGTGGACAGGAGCGGTCGAGGGTTTAATCAAATAAAAGACAGTGAGGAAAAGAAAGAGGGGGAGATGGGGAGGAGTTCTGACCTAGCTATGGAGACGAAAGGGGCCGGGGCAGGGCGACAGTCGTATCGACTGTCGCCGGAGAAGAAGATGCCCAGGGGAAGGGGCGGCGGCGAGCAGAGAGCCGGAGAAGCGCCAGCTGGGTGCGGCGTGGCGCGGGAAGAGCAGGGGAAGAAATCTCTGCTGCTGGTATTGCGGCAGAGTGAAGAGGAGGAGGAGGAACCGCCGGAGCTGGTGGGCGTCTGCCGGAGTGAGAGGAGAGGAAAGTTGGGGGTTTTCTCCGTCAGATCCGAGCTGGGAAGAACGGTGGTGCGACGGGGGTATTTATAGGGACCGAATCAGGGAGGAAGGCGGAGGGAGACGACGTGTCTCCCTCGCCGGAGGACGCCGGAGATGGAAACCCATACCGTCCGTGCGTTCGCACGGCCGGTATGGCGGGTTACAGCGACCAGGGGGGTGTCCCTGCGACGGCTGACGACGCAGGGCACCCCCGGTTTACTTGCCAGGCTCTCCCCCTCACCCTGCGCGGCGCCATGCTCCGCGCAAGGTCGCCGGAGCATGGTGCTGGCAGGTTTTGCAGGGGGGACCTGAACGCAAAGAACGAAGGAGAGTTAGGGGCCAAAATGCGAGGGTTCAAAAGTTGAGGGCCAAAAAGTAAATATATGAGGACCAAAGTGTAAAGTTGGTCAAGGATGTTTCTTCTTAGGCTCAAGGTTTTATACATGACTAATTAGGACCTAAGGAATCTGATGGTGAATTTCATTTCTATATTAAACCTTGTTTGACTGGTCAATTTATGCGAAAACCCAAATTAAGTTATTAATTGGGCATGGTTCTCAAAGTAGGTCAAAATGGGTTCTGAAGGCAAAATTGAAGGTTCTAAACCCTAGAGATTATTTTTCTATGAATTTTAGAGGGTTTATTCTGTTTTTACTTTGCCTTGAACCTCGTGAATTGAAGTGGGTTGTTTTAGGGTTACAGATTATCATTTAGTTCCTTGGAATTGCTGTAGCCCTTTCTAGATCATCTCATCCCACTTTTATTCTTATTAAGTTGCTTTGACCTATGTTTGGATCCTGAATTACCCTGTATGCAGATTATACTGGTAAAATTGCATTTTTACCCCTTATGACTTGTTTTCTCCTTAAACTCAGAATTCTCTGAGTTAAGCCTTTCCTTGAGTTATGTAGGAGCTTTTATCCTTTGTATTAGGTCAAAATGAGCTAGTTATGGCTCATGATGAGGTTCTCATCATTAAGTATTAGGTCTAAGGCTTAGGGTGTATTTGGCCTCATTAACTGACCTCTGGTTTGTGGGACTCGGAAACCTAAGCACCCTAATCCACACACAGTCTTGTTCAGTGCACATAATTATCAAAATCACGCAAAAGAATTTAAGTGTTCAGAAAAAGTCACCTAGATTAGGAGCGGCCAATCAACACAACTTGATCTAGACGAGTTCCTAGCACGAAGAGGCGGGAAATTCCCCTCGAAGATGCGCAATAACATATCGTCTCCTTGGTGCTTGTCTCCTAGGATATTTACATATCCTAATGGGGGCACGTAAGCACCCTTTGCTGGATCAGATGCCATGGATGGCATTATCATGAAATGTCGATTGCCAGGGTCTGGATTTAGCTATAGAATGCCATGGGTGGGATTATCTCGAAATCCCAAAATCCAGGGTTCTACGGGTTGCCATGGGTGGTGCTTTCATGAAGCATTGATTGCCAGGAACCCTTCAAGGATTGATGATGGGGATGAGGAATCCGATACAGACTGAACAAAGAAAATCCTCTGTCTCTCTCTTATAAAAAACGCACTACAAACTGAACCGAGGCTAAAATATGTTACAAGCACGAGTGCTTTAACCGCTGAGTCAAACGAACCTTAGGATAATTCCTGTGAGCCTTAAAACCCTTCGCGGCGGACTGAGGCTAGAGCTAGTCAGGTCCGGATCTTGGTTTATACTTGAGTACCTCTAGGCTCACTATCAGCATTCTAACCTAATCAAAAAGAAAAAAGCCACTCATCATAATTTCTTAACATCAAGGAACTCATGGTCTGGAATAGAAGTTAAAGCCTTAAATTTTTGCTAAGGGAATAGCAAAAGCTAGGCATGGGGGTATGATGGGAACACCATCATGAGCCCTAACAAGCTCATTTTGACCCATAAAAGAGAACAAAAGCTCCTACATAACCAACTTGAGGTCCTAATTCCATGAAAAACCATTCTGAGATAAAAGCAAGAAACAAGGGGTAAAACTATAATTTTACCATTGCAGTACAACAACAGGTTTTCTCATGGACTACACACAGGTCAAATGGTCTTAATAAGATAAAAAGTGGGTTGGTTCAAATAGAAAAGGGTTCATGTGAATTCTAGGAATTAAATGACTTCTTGTAAACCTAAAATAGACCCACTTGATTTAACAAGGTTATGGCCAAGATAAAATTCAACTAAATCCTCTAAAAATCATGGAAAAATATTCTCTAGGGTTTATAACCTTCAATTTGGCCCTTGGAACCTATTTTAACAAAAATTAGGGTCTCAGACAAATATTTGCCCTAAATCAAGTTTTTACGTAAATTTTCCAGTCAAACGTGGTCAAACCCAAAATCCAACTTCACCATTAGATTCCTTAGGTCCAAATTAGGTTTGTACTAAAATTTGGACCTAAGGGGAATTCATATTGACCCACTTTGCAAATAGGTCCAACATAATTACATTTCTTCCCCTATCTTTTGAAAACCTCTGTAGAAAGCCCCCTAACTTTGTCTTCATTATTTGCAATTAGGTCCCTCCTCCATTATAGCGGAGGGAATCCTACTCCTGCTCAAAGGCAAGAACTCTCTGATCTCTCAAAGAATCCCCTTCAAAATTGAAAGGGAGATTCTCTGAGAAATCGCCTCCAGTATGAACCAAATTTGAGGCACTGTTTGGTACCCAATCTCTCATGCGAACGCATGAGAGATTCGGGTCTCCTTCAAGTTTCCATCTTCAGTGAGCGTGCCGTGCTTGGAAGCTTGGCTTCCAAGCACAAATCCATCCTCCAGGGCCTATATAAGCGGACCCAAGTCACCCCGCATCTCAGCTTGGAATTGGGTCGGTCCAACTCACCTTCTTCTCTCCTCGCCGGCCACAACTTCTCCGCAAGCTCCGGCGGCTCCGTCCTCTCTCTCTCTCGTCACCCAACCACAATACCAGTGGTTGGGTTGCCTTCTTCTCGTTCATCCGCGTCGGCCATGCCGGCCCTGACGCCGCCTCTGCCCCTGTCTTTGCTGCCGTCTCACCTACGGAGATCTTCGTCTCCAGCGTCGGATGCACCAGCCAGACACCTCTCCTGCCTCCTTCATCCTTAGGTTAGGTTAGTTAACTTCCCTCTCTCTCCTACTCTCGTTTCCCCTCTTTATTTCTCGCAAATCCCCCTCGACACCACCAATCACCCTCACCTTCTCCACCTCCGGCCAGACCTCCAGCGAGGCGTTCCCGCCGCTTCGCACCTCCATCTGCCTCGCCAACCACCCCATGAGATTCGCAACACCTCACTGAACATAACCCCTCACTCCATACACTCTATCACTCAACCAAACCACCCCCCGAACACACCCATTCACACGGCCATAGGTTGCCCTAGGCATGCACACTCAGGTAGCCCCACGCCAAGCCGACCCCCGCAGTACACTCGCCGTGCCTCGGCGAAGCCTCCTGAGCATTCTAATGTGGCCGCGAGGCCGTTTGCGTGAAATCAAGTACAAGAGGGTCACCACCATTGACGATGGCAAGAAGCTTGCTTGCAAGCTCTCTTCAGGTCTGCCCGCTCCAGGTTCAGAGTCCCAGGTTGTGCGGGATACGCTCGTGCACAGATCCAGGCCTCTAATTCCAATCGAAGGACTTAGCAGCCGCTGCAATCAAGCGAAGACATCCCTGTAGCAGGCATGCACAAGAAAGGTGGGAAGATAGTCCCACCTCGGAAGAGAGTGACCACCCACACCTGCATAAGAGGAAAAACTGCATTAGGCTCTTCGCCTCCTACCACGAGGTGAGGTCCCACTCACCCTCTCACCGCCTCATCCGTGACCTTGCCTCCGCGGACCTAGCTTGACCCGTTTACTCGACCTTGCACTCCTCGCCCACCACCGCACGCCAGTGGGCCTACTTCTAGGCGCATACCCGACCCGACTACCCGAGACGATGGCTTTGAAAGAGAGAACCTAAGAGAGAAAGAGGAGAAGAGAGCGCGCGCAAGTAGGGGTAGGTTTTGCTCTTGTAGGAAAAGGAGAAGAAGAAGGAGCCAAGGGCTGAAGCCAAGGAAGAAGAAGGTGAAGACCGCAGAGGAAGCTAAGGCAGGAGAAGACAAGGCTGAAGAGGAAGAAGCTGAAGTCAAAGGCTAAAGCACTGAAGAAGAAAGAGAAAGAAAGAGAAGGAGAAGCAGCTGGAGGCAAAGAAAGACTAAGGGACGAGATCAGAAGAAGAGAAAGAAAGAAGAAGAAGAGAGTAGCCAGAGACAGAGAAGAGAAGAGAAAGAGAAGAAAGAAGGAGAAACCAAGGCAGGAAGGATCCAAAGTTAAAGAAAGAAGAAAGGAGAAGCCAAGGCAAGAAGAGGCCATAGAAAAAAGAAATCAGAGAAATCATTTTTTAAGACATCTAATTACAAAATCAGACATCCAATTCTTCACAAATCCTCCATTATATTTCTTGCTACATTTATTCTTAATATCCATATACTCATGCTCTATATGTTTCATTAGATTTTTGAGTAATATTATGTGTTCAAATTGCATTCATTGATCTTAGTGCATGAATTCCATTTGTTCCCTGTGTTCGACCTCAGACTTAAATTTCGAGTAATAAAATCTATTTGTTTTCAAAGCGATTTCAACTATATTACAATGCTTTACTTTAAAACCCGATTTCACCTTGTCAACAATAGGGTCTAGATTTTTCCAGTGCAAATACTACTGCTAGCAATTCCTTTTTAGTGACAGTGTAATTCCTCTATGCTTCATCTAAGTTCTTGCTAGCATGGTAAATGACTGTGGTTTTGCCATTCAGTTTTTGCCTAAGGACAACCCTAGTGCATAATTAAAGGCATCACACATGATCTCAAAAGGGTAAGACCAATCCGGGGGTTGCAGTATTGGTGCCTTGGTGACCAGATCACAAAGTGTTATATAGGAAGGAACATAATTGTCAGAGATATGGAAGTCTACATCCTTAGAGAGGAGATTGGTAAGAGGTTGGTCTATCTTAGAGAAATCTACTATAAAGCGATGATAGAAACCAACATGCCCGAGAAAAGATCAAATCTATTTAACCGAAGAAGGTAATGGCAGGTCATATATCAATTTTACCTTCGCACAGTCAACCTCAATTCCTCTCTCAGAAACTAAGTGACCTAAAACAAGTCCCTCGATACCATGAAATGTGACTTCTCCCAAGAAAGTACCAGATTCACCTTAATACATCTCTATAGGACCTTAGTCAGGTGGTCTAAACAATCATCAAAAGTGCTCTCGAAGATCGAGAAGTCATCCATGAAGACTTTTGGGCAATTACTGACCAAATTGAATAAGATTGCAAACATATGGAAAGTAAAGGTTCCGCAGGGGCAGGTGAAGGTCATTTTCTCCTAGTCTTCAGGGTGAATTGCCACCTAATTGTAGCCTAAATAGCCATCCAAAAAGCAAAAGAATTGATTCCCTGCTAATCTTTCCAATATCTGATCAATGAAGGGCAGTGTGAAATGATCTTTCTTCATGGTTTGGTTGAGTTTGCAGTAATCAATACATACTCGCCACAAGCATGCAATACGTGTTGGAATGTTTTCTCCAAACTCAATGGTTATGACAACAAGTCCAGCCTTCTTAGGCATTACCTGAATAGGACTCACCCACTAACTATTAAAAATGGGGAAGATAATTCCATTGTCTAACCACTTAATCATCTCATTTTTAACCACCTCTTGAAGTGTTAGAGTCAGTCTACATTGAGGCTATCTAGTAGGTGTAGATCCTTCTTCAGTGAAGATCCTATGTGTACAGTAAGAAGGACTAATGCCGTTCAAGTCAGCTAAGCTCCATCCTATGGCTTGTCTATGTGCTCTCAGGTCATAAATGAGTCGTGATTCCTGATTAGAGTTCAAATGAGAGTTGATAATCATAAGATAAGTCTGATCTTGTCCTAAGAAGACATACTTAAGTTAATTAGGAAGATGTTTAAGCTCAACAGGTGTAGGATTAGAGGAAGGAGCAGGAGAGGAGGTATCAGAAGATCCTAAAGACACTAAAGGGATTAGAGGTAAATCCCAAGTGTTGCTATCAGGTGCCTCATGAAGAGTCCAATTAGAAGTCAAAGGGAGTTGAGGTTTTAAAGTAAGTGACCCAATCAAGTTATTCTTAACCATCTTTATCCAAAGAATCCAAGGAACATATTTCCTCAATAAAGCTACAAGATGGTCCCTTTTGAGCTTGAAAACTATCTATTTTCATCTTCTGATCTCTAAATTTCAACTCTAATAGGCCCTCCTCACAGTCTATGGTTTCCTTGGCTGTTGCCAAGAAAGGTCTTCCTAGTATGATGGATGTGTTCTAAATATCCTCAAGTACTTCCATGTTAAGGACAATGAAATCCACAGGGAAATAAAAGCCACACAACATCTTGATCAAGGATGAGTGGGTGAATTCATCTCTCTGATCAAGAGTGATTAGAGAGGTCAGATCAGAAGAGAGAACTAATTACTCTAATATAAACTAATCTAAACCAAATCGTTGATCATAATATACTCCAAATGATCTAAACTAAGCTATTTTAATATAAGAAAGCATCAAATCTAGCTATGAAAGCGATTTAAATTCCTAATCTAAATGGATGAAGGGAGACCTCTAGACTATAGCTGGTCACTGCAACAATGAAGGGAGAAGTAGGCTCCAGTGGATGAATGATATCCTTGGATCCAGAGTAGGTTGCTGTGGCGATGAACTAAGGTAGAAGATGTGGCTACTGTCACTGGGCACAGAGGAAGGGGAAATAGAGCAGGAGGTAGGACGAATGACCAAAGTTAGGGGAGATGGAGCTGGTAAAGAGTCATAAGTATTTATTGGCCATGGGAGCTAGGGTGATTAGGATTTATAGGTGAATGTTGTTGGGTGTGAAAGGCTAAGATGGAGTCTACGGTGAGCGGGAAAATTTGGGTATGAAGTAGGGCTGTTAGATGTGATCTAGAAGAGTGTGTGAAGGTGTATGCGCTGATGCTTGTAGGTTGGGTGGAGATCCACCATTGGATCGATGGTAGGAGGATGGATGCAGCTGTGGCTCGTGTTCTTTGTGGATGAATAGTAGAAGAGAGTTGCCTAGGTCTTTTAGGCATTTTGTAGGAGAGGCTCCCAGGTGCGAATTGATGGAAATATTACACAAGGAACCCATTAGTGATAGAAATATTAACCAAAAAGTCCTTGTGTGCTTTCATATAGGTCCTCAGTGAGTTTTAGAGGAATAAAATGTGAAAGACTAATGTTATAGGAAGGACCTAGATTAAAATTCTCAATTACAAGATCCAAATGGCGTCAAAACTCCATGAGATTTTTATGGCATATATTTTGAACATATTAGAACATATTACAACCATTAGTTTGTTCATTCAAACTCAATTTGTCTTCAATTTGGCATTTGAATCATCCAATTACATAATTAATAGTGAATCTCTCAAATTTGACCTAGTTGTTCATTTTTAACACAGAATTGATGTTTTAGGTCAATTTTTTTAATTCCCATACTTAACCCATTTCTGATATTAATTGATGGTGTTTAACCTAGTTTCTCGCTTAACTTAGGCATTTTAGTTATGATGAGCCACACTTCATCAATAAGCTAAAGGGCATTGCCGAATGGTAAATGTGCCATAGGGGATCATGAATGTCATGTGCTCCTAGTCATCAGGGGATACAGCTGTCTAGTTATACCCATAATAACCATCTAAAAGCAAAAATACTTGTTCCCAGCCAGTTTTTCAAGTATCTGGTCCATAAATGGCAGCGGAAATGGTCCTTTTGGGTGGTTGTATTTACTTTTTGTAGTCAATATAGACCCTCCAGCCAATTGAGGGTCTGGTGGTAATCTGTTTCCCCTGCTCATTGGTCTCAATTGTGAATCCTACCCTTTTTGGCACCACATGGATTAGACTGACCCATCTACTGTTAGAAATGAGATAGATGATCCCGACGTCCAACCACTTAAGGATCTCCTTCTTTACAACCTCAGGAAGGTTTCATAAAGTCATCTTTGTAAATGTGATGCATGCAGAAGGTGAAATCAACTCCCCTAATGTTCGTGATAGTCCAAGATATAGCCTTCTTGTGCCTTTTTAAACAATCAATCAAATCTCCTCATGAGTTGCAGTCAACACCGCAGAGACCATTATAGGAAGTGTGTCATTGGACCCAAGAAAGACATGCTTGAGAGATTCAGGTAGTGGTTTCAATTCCAAGTTGGGTGCTTTTTGTATAAAAGGGGTAAGATTGGAGGTTCTCACCTCAGGTAGCAAGTCTATTTTAATAGTCCATGGCGGTAATGATGATTCATTCCTGACCCCTAATAACTCCTTATCCTCCAGCATGTCCCCCTACAAGTTATTAAGAGTGAGAGAATGGTCATTTGTGATAAACAAGTGTAGGGGATCCTCACAAAGGAGTGCCGAGGTTGTTTCTTCCACAATCTCATCCACCACCTCAATTTGGAGACAATCCTCAAGTCAGAGTTATTTATAAGCATCAAACACATTCAACCAAATTTTCTTGCTTCCAAAGCCCATTTTTAGCGGCCCCAATCTATAGTTAATTGAAGCGTTGGTTGTAACCAAGAAGGGGCATCCAAGAATGATAGATGGTTTGGAAGGCTAGTTTGATGGGTCGGTGTCAAGTATCAAAAAGTCTATAGGGAAAAGAAATCCTCCACTCTCACAAGGACATCCTCCAATAGACCACGTGGTTTATTCAAGGATTGATCAACTACTTGGAGGATGACAGGACAAGGTTTCAATTCACCTCCTCCAAGCAACTCATACACAAAGCTTGGTAATATATTTGGCCCCACACCCAGATCGAGGAGAGCCTCATCTATGCGATCACCAATGACCACTGAAATGTATAGGGCTCCTGGGTCCTTCAACTTGGGGGCTGCACCATGTTGGATTACCGAACTAGCAAGGTTGGTTAGGACAACCTTGGTTTGGACCTAGTTTTGAGATCTTTGTTTCTATGTACAAAGGTCATTTAGAAATCTAGCATAGGATGAGATTTATTTTATGGCATCCAACAACAACAGGTTTATGTGAACCTACTTAAATGTTTCCAGGATCTCGTTTACTTGCTCTATGGCTCGAGGTGAGCCAGGTATAGATCCCATAGAAGAATGAAGGTACTTTGCAAAGGGCACTCTCAACTTTTGTGTGGAGGGGTTGTCATGGCAGGAAAGAGGTGGAATGATGACAACCTGCTCCAGTGGCGTGATTTCAAGAGAGGAAGGACTAGTGGGTTCTTCCTCGGTGGGGGTGGAATAGAGGTCAGAATGGTAGGAGGGTTAATTGTAGGAGAGGCTTTTGGTTTGGAGATTTCTTTGCCACCCCTCAAAATAGTAAAAGCTTTAGCATGTTCCCTGATTTTAATCCCTTTACCCTTGGGGTTTTCTTCAGAAGCACTAGGTAGTTTCCTAGGATGTCTTTGTTTTATGGCCTCAACAATGTGGCCTATTTGAGATTGCATTTCATTGATTTCCTTAGTTTGAGATTGGATGATCAAGTTCTGGTTCTCTTGGATAGCTTTCATCATGGCTCTTATATTATCCAATTCAGACGACTTTGGTTGTGGCTAAGGAGAAGGTTGAAATGGTTGAGGTTGAAAGGCTTAGGCTCTCGGATTCCTTGGTGATGATAACATCATCATGAGACATATTTAGCTTTAATTAGTCATAATTAAGTGACAAAAGCTCCTACATAGTCGCCTGAGAGTTATAATTCCATTCAAATCCATTCTGAGAGAAGAACATTAAAACAGGGTTAATTCTACAGTTTTAACAGCACATCATGAATGCAGAGTAACCACAGGATTTTCCAAGGGTTAATCCAAGGTCCAATGAGCATTAAAATCTAATAAGTGAGTCCACGCAGATAGAAACGGGGTTTCATGCATTTCGAGAACTAAATCAGCACTTAAAACCCTAATTTCAGACCCGCTTAAAATACAAAGGTTTTGTTCAGGATAAAATTTATCTAAATCTCCCAAAATTCATATAAAATATTCCTTGAGATTTGGCATCCTTGATTTGACCATCTAAACCTATTTGACCTTGAACAGAGTCTTAGACGGATTTCTACCCTAATTCAGGTTTCTATGCAAATTGCCTAGTCAAACTTGGTCAAAACTCAAATCCAACCTCACAACTAGATTCCTTGGGTCCAAATTAGGTTTGTACCAAAATTTGGGCCCAATTAAAGTCCATCTTGACCTAGTTTGCAATTTAGTCCCCAAGATCTCTTTTCCTTACATCCAGGCCCTTACTTTCGAATTAATTACAAATAGCCCCCTATCTTTTGTTGCCTTCTTCACAAAACAGCCCCTACAACCAAAAGCTTCAAGGTTTCCTAATGCACACGGTCAACCATCACCACATCAACTTTAACCATGTGCATCTCCTTCAATCAACATCCAATCTCCAAAATTGGAGGTGATCGCAATAAGATCTTCCATCTAAACGCAATCTCGAACTCGGATTCAAAGTGTGAAGCTTGCACGAATCCACAAAAATCCATGGGTTTCTTTGACCTATTCCCCAAGCAATCATGGCTATTTCTTGTTTAGAACTTGCTCAGGAGCTCTATAAAAGCTTCCCTGTTGCAAAGCCTTGCTCCTTAGTCTAGTTTGGCCCTAAAACCTTCTTCCTTTCTTCCTCCGGCCAACTTCGACCGTGACTCCAGTGACCTCCTCGTTCCCCCTCATCTATGCCTCCAACCATCAAATTGGAAGCACTGCCTTCTTCCTTGCCTTCTTCCGACGGTGGCCGACTGAAGCCCCGTTGACTACAACCTCTTCGTCAACCACCGGAGAGTTCTCCTTCCCTGGTGCTGGCCAATCACAGTCGGTGCCTCTCCTCAGCCCTTTCGTCCATTAGTTAGGTCTCTCTCTTCCTCTCCCTTTCCTGAATCCTCCTAGCTCATTCCTTTCCTTTTTTGACCTTTGACACGCCCGCACCCATTTCATCTTCTTTCGCTTCAGCTGCGCTCCGATGAGGTGCCCCAACACCACACCGCACCAAACACCCTCGCGACACTCCCAAAAGCTCTGCCATCCCACGCCTACCAAAACTCATCAAGAAATTAAGGGGATTGATCACCCAAATATCCCCCCGAACACGACCTCCACCGCACCTCTTCCCCGACTTTGCCAGACTTCCACATAGCCCCAAACGCCACGAGAACACCGCCATTGCCTTCACCGTCCTCAGGTGACCCTCCTGAGCTATTTTGACACAGCCGCAAGGCCTTATTCTTTGTTTCAGGTGTTGGTTGTCTCTCGCCATTGTCGTAATCATCTCCGACTCCGTCATGTCTCATCCGACCTACTCCAGCCTCTCTACGCATCTAGACGCTGCGGCCTAGTCCTAGGAACTGTTCTAGGACTTCAATTGAGTGGAAGAGCCTTAGCAGCTGCTCCAATTGAAGACGTACCCTCAACTCACTTGCGCGAAGGAAGGGGGGCACTTTAGTGCCACATCGTGAAGCTACAAGCAGTCGCAGTCGCATAAGTTGAATTTGTGATCTCAACTATTCTCCCAAGCACACCAGGGGTCAGGTCCCCACTCACGCGCCTCCTCGCACTCTCACGCCTCACCCGTGATCCACGCACACGGGTTTGGCCACTATTCATTACCAGATTACTTGACGCCTTACTCAGTTAAAACCTCTGTTATCTGAGCAAGAAGGAAGAGGATTTGTGAGGAGGGGGGAGGGTTTTGTTGTGTAACCCTTTGCCTTGGGCATGAGCTAAAGGAAGAAAGGCTCTATACTTAGCCTCTGTGAAGAAGAAAAGACTTGTGCTTGTGAAGGCTGTGCTTGAGAAAAGCCTTGATCTTAAAGGCTTGCTAAAGAAGAGAAGGCCATGAGAGGCCATCGCCCGTGTATGCTTTCTGTGAGGCTCGTGCTATGAAGTTAAGTCGTCTGATATAACATGGGCAATGTCTAAAAGGTTGATGATGATACTGTTGGATTATTTAAGTACCTAAGTTATCTAAATGAGGTACTGTTGGATTATTTGAGTAATTTGAGTGTGAGATATGTACTTAACTAAGGTAAATAATTGGTGATTCAAATCACCATTGTTTTGTCTTTCTATTTCTTTTTTATCCCATGATCTTTTGAGATACATTGATCTATGTGTAAATGCTAATCTGACAAGTTTCATTCATTGCATATCTGTTATTGTGCTCAATTTGTTATGCTTATTTATTCTGAATAAAGATTAATGTGTGAATTCCACATTTGTTCCTTACAAATGACCTCGAATTCCAATTAGAATATGAGTTTTATAAATTTAAATGTTTTGTTGTGCAATTTAGGAGTGTACTGCAACGAACGCATATTTAAATCCCCTCGATCTGCATATAACATTTTGGCGCCGTTGCTAGGGAGCAATATGCAATTCACCATTAGTATTATCTTTCTTGATTTATCTGAGCACTAACTTGCCCTATTTGCCTTACTTGTGATTTTGCGAGGTACATCACGAAGAGATCTTCTACGCAATCAACCACTCCTGGGGCAGGTAAACTTTCCCTTCTTCCCTAATCAACCTCCTAATCTTGGGAAAGAGAAAAGGAAACAAACAATTAGGATTCACCTTCCTTATTTCTTAGTAATTATCATTTAAAGGTAAGTTTCCTAATTTGCAAACTTAATTTGATATTTGATTGAAGTTGAGACGATTTGATTAGGATTCCTTATCCTGATTTTCTTTACCTATTAGGGATTTACACTTAAATTTTAAACATCTTAGACTGCTTACTTTCTTGTTTGAGTCCAAGGTGTTACCCTTGAGATTAAATTGGATTTGAAATAGAACCAATTAGGGTTTCTACATTAGGATTATGAAGTGCCAGTACACACTTGCATACAATAAAGAAAATTGATCTTCCCACATCTATGTGCCACCCAAGCCCTTGGTTAAAAAGATCTATTCAAGGAAAACCCTAAAAGCAGGCTCCAAATTCACTTGAACCCTAAAACTTTGGACCTAATAACCTAAGAGTCAATTCAGGGTGATCTTTGGGTTTTGTCTCAAATTTCATCCTCAATCCTTTAGGGCAGGTCAAGTGAGGTTGGTCTACGTTGTGGGCCAGTCAACCTCCAAATTAGGTCACAAATTGAATCAACTTCTAATCAAGTTAAATCCAAGGCACGAATTAGGACTAAAATTGGTAGACTTAAGGTCTCAATTCATACTTTCCGGTCTACTTGGAATCATAATGACAATGAAGGTCGGGTGAGGGAAACCCTGTAACTCATGGGGATGCTCTACCGCATAGGAGTCTTTGTGGGGCTCCCCCTTCCTGGCTGCCCAAGTACTTCTCGGGTGTGTGGATTTTTGATTCAGAGGTATCATCCGCCTCGAAATAACCTTAGTCATCCAAAATCTTTTGGTGCCTTGATTGCGTCCAATTCATATCCAGTCCCTCATCTTTTCTTTAGAGCACATACACAAGAAAGGTCCCTACGTTTTTGACCTAGAGGCCTCATTAGAAGTGACCTTCTGTGGGATTTCTAATCTGATATGATCGATTCAATCTGTACCTGAATCTGATTCCACATCTGATCCACCACCTGATTTAAAAATGCAACCTGACAATTTAGGAAGAATTTGTAGGAAACTTGAATCCTAAATGAGCATAAACGAGAAGATGATCAAGGCTACTCTTAGACATCATAATGAATATTACAAAACCTCAGATCCATTTAGGCACATTCAGGTTAATGTTTCAAAAACAACAACCCACATTATGAATCGTGTTGAAATGATTTTGACAAAAATGACACATGGTTTAATCCGGGATGATCTCTTATTAGAATATATTGAATTGAGGAAATTACATAGCAATGAGTATCTACAATGTTGGTCAAATCCCCTACTTTTGGAAAAACACCAAGGTCTCATGGAGGAATATGGAAAATTACTGAATAGGGTGTATGAAGCCATTGATAAAAAATACCCAGATATCCCCTCAGAAACTAATGAGACACCTTGGAACAACATTGACGATCAACATGATTTCCCAGAACTCGGGTTTGAAAATCAAGGTTGTTGTGGACCATCAACCCAAATGGAATCAGATTTAAACTTTGTACAGATTAACATGCCTAATCTTGATGTTGGTTGGGTGGATCCAATGCAGGTGTTCCCAATTCTGAACCAGTCTTAGAGAGCTACAAAGTTGGTCCATCATGCCTTGATTTCCCAAACACCTGTAGTAAGCTTAAATCAGAACCCCTCAGGGATGAAATTCCCGAACCTTATCCTGTTAAGGTAATCCTCGAGAGTAATTCTGACATCCCAACAGAACCATGTTCAAATTCTAATGACTCGATTCCTAACCCTGACCTAGAGTATGATTTGAGCCTATTTGGGATGATCAAGAGGCCCAATTTGAGGAGAATCAGATTTTAGATCTAGATCATGATTCTGGGACTATATTTGATGAATACACCTCTCCAAACTCCTCAAAGATATAAATTGACACTATAACAAGAGGCCCAATTTGAGGAGAATCAGATTTTAGATCTAGATCATGATTCTGGGACTATATTTGATGAATACACCTCTCCAAACTCCTCAGAGATATAAATTGACACTATAACAAAAAAAGACTTAAGGTGACGTTTATTTAACATCACCATAAGTGAAATAAACTTCGCTATAATTTTTCGTAGACGTTAAAAAAAATGTTACCATGAATGTCTCCTTAAGTGCGTCATAGGTTAGTTTCCCCTCAACCCTCAGTTTTAAACCCTCGACACCGCCGTTCATCTCCATCTTCTCCGTCTCCGACCGAACCTCCGGTGAGGTGCCTCCATCGCTACACCCATCCATCCGCCTCGTCGACCACCTCATAACCTTCACCTCATCCTCCCGCACAAAAGCCCTCTCATTATCTCTCTGTTTGCACGCCCTAACCATCCACTGAACTACCCATCCTTCGCACGCCGTCTCCATCTCCGTCCACCCACTACACTCACCTTCATGCCACAAAACCACCACCAGTACATTCTTCGTCACCTCACGACTCTCCTGAGCTAGTTTAATGTGGCCATACGGCCATTTGTTTGATTTCAAGTACTCAAGTCGACCCTACCATTAACGAGGAGCTTTGAGCTTGCTTCAAGCTTTCTCCAACACCTGCAAGCCCTAGGTTGAAGTCCCAGGCACCGTGGACTCATCCCGGGAAGGCGTCTAGGCTTTCAGTTTGGAGCTTTGATTGCTCCTTCACCTTTAATTGGACGTGAGCTTCAGCGGCTATTCACGCAATGAAGAGGACTGATTTGGTCCCACCTCGTGGGTTTTAGAAGCAGTGCAGCAGAATAAATTATTTTTCTGCCTGGGGCTTATCGCCTTAGACACAAGGGGGTGAGGTCCCCACTCACCAGACATTGCCTCACCTGTGACACGCACCCTGCAGGCCTGGTCTAACCCGTATACCCGCCTAACCCACGCACACCTCGACTGTGATCCACTCCCGTAGCCCTAGTTTCGGGTGCGCTTAGATCCGAAATCTGATTATCCGGTACTGTGGCCTTGGGAAGGAGAGGAAGTGGAACCTAGAGAGAGAAAGAGAGCGGGGGTAGGGGAGTTTTTCTCTGTTGTGGGTTGGCTAACACTTAGCCAATTTTGTAAGATTGCCTCCCTCTGTGCGTGAAGAACATAAGCCAAAGAGAGAAGAAGAACAGAGAAAGAAGAGAAGGCTGAAGAAGAAGCATAGTGCCGTCTTGGCACTGTAGCGGGACTGACTTAAGCTGTCAGATTGAGTGCCTTGTCGTCTGATGAAGTGCACTGTGCACCAAAGTTTGCATGGTTGAAACTGTTCATTTATCTAGATGATTAAATAATTATTATATGTGTATCTAAGCTAATAATTAGTGATTCAAATCACCATTATTTTATCTTAGATGACTTTTTGCCTCAATAGATTCTTGATATACTTATGTGCTACATTGAATATTAGTTTTGAGTAATTGTTATCATTAATTATGCTCAATTACATTTTATTTGCGATTAGCGAGTGAATTCCTGCTTGCTCCTAGCGAACGACCTCAGACTTTCATTCGAGTATAAATTTTATCTGTTGTTCAAGCTATTTTTTAGGATTTATTACTACAACGAATGGATATTTCTAAAACCTCAATTTAGCCCTATAAAGAACTCCGCACAATTGAGCTCTCCAAGTATACTTATAGACATTAGTTTTCTTTATTATTAAAACCAAGTGCCTTTCATCATTTTGTGTGTTTTTATTTCAAGTAGTTTTTAATTTCTTTTAGTGCACTTCACTCTATCTTTCTAATTACCCTGGACACACTTGTCTATGGTAAGCATAGAAAGGTAGGATTTACTTCTTTGCAATTACTTAGGCATAGTTCGCATTTCGTTGCCATGAAATTGAAAACCCAAAAAATAACAATTTTACAAAAAATGAAAAAAAGAGGATTTGAGTTAGTGAGAGAGAGAATATCATTTTGATAATTATCAATTGCCCCCTTGGATGACTAAAGATACTCCTATCTAGGTTATACATTTGAAAGTTGGTTGGAATTTATGCATCTCAACAACACTTAAAACCTGCTTTTACAAAACCACATATTTTTCACAGCAAGCACCATAAAATGAGGGAAGTAATGCAATGGTGTTGTCCTTTCAATAGGTCCCCTTCGGGCCATCTAATTGTAATATCATGGGTAGTAGGGTCAAAGTAATCTCTCAAAGACCTCTAGTTACCTCCTGGGTTAACCATTTTCTATCTTGGATAGCTCTCCTAAAAGTTCTTTTAGGTTTGGGATCAAAGACTAGGCTTTTTCCTAGGGATCGTCCACCAAGAATGCAACAACCAAGACAAACAAAATTCAATGAGATTTCCCTTCTTGGTGGCTTGAGGTCTTTTAATTATGAATTCCCACTTGATGTTTTGACAAGTTATGTAATTGTTACGTTCCCTAGTTGACCTACATCTTATGCCTATGACCTACTAGGAAACATCGAATCGAGCTGACACTCAAGAAATCAAAGTAACATGGTGGGTAGGCTTGTTGATTTCTAGCTATTGTCCCTTGCGGTGCAAGAAGATGAGATAGAAAGACTCTTTAGTGCCCCTAATGTGATGTGCACCAGTGAGTTGTGTGCAACATTGTGAAAAACATAGGTTTTTTATTTTGACTCGCACTTAAGTTATTTTCAAACCAATGGTCCCTTTATTTTTTAAGTCAAATTGATTAGCAATCCTAATTTCTCAATATGACCTCTTTTTAAATCCACTTCAACCAATGAAGATGGTCTTGTCTTTAAATCCACCAATGCAAATGAATGGCAAGTAATAAATGTTGAAGATCAGAAGCACATACCTTGCTCCAGCTCTCTACGTGCTCATGGCGTACAGATGCAAGTATCAAAAATCTAGAGGCAACTTAATTGAAATCCTAGAATGCCCGCTCTAAAGGATGCTGCTTCTAGTAGGCAATTCGAGAGTTTCTCTTCTTTTTTTTCTCTTTCAAACAAACAAGCAAACAATCAAGCAATCTAACTACACAACTAAAAAAAAGTACGACTACTAGACTATTGAAAGCACCTAAACTAAACAAGTGGGAACAAGCTCCTGAAAAGATGCTCTTGCAGACAAGAGTGTAGAATCAAAGAAGCAAGTGGGACATGACCCAAAATGCCCAACACACATTCTCTATACTAATGAACCTAATATATGTCCTAAACATCACTTAGATCCTTCCTTTTGGTGGTGTAGGATGCTCTGTGCCCCCAAGCAATGTATTCCTCCAAGTCTCCCTCAATGAGCACAAGCACATGCCTTGCAAACACCAACAAAGACAAATGAGAAATTTAAATGTCAAGTAAAGCACAATAGAATCAATCACAACCTTAGTTAAAACATTTGAAATTTTTTTTAAAGAAACTTGACTCAACGACGAGAATTTCAGCGCAAATTTCAAGGAAATCCGAGGAAGTTTTGACTCTAACCAACTCTCACAAACTTAGAAATTGAAGTCTGAAAATTCAGACTGATACACTTGCAATGAATTCAGTGGCACCTGCTGAGAGTGGCCTCACAAATTTTTGGGAATTTTCTCCATAAACTAGATTACTCAAAGAAGCTCTGAAAAAAAATTTCTTTGAAATCTGTGATTCCTAGAAAATCTGAAAATTTGTGCAACTTGCTGTTCAGTAGCAGCAATTCAGTGTGATAGTACTGCATTCAAGAGCTCATAACTCGATGCACAAAGGGAATTAGAAAAAGAATAATAGCTCGTTGGAAAGCCCATTCTGAGATCTGTCTCCATGAATATTTTAAGAATTTGCACATGTAAAATGAGCTCTACAAAAAATCTGGAAAAACACTGCCGACCAACTCGCCAAATTTGAAATCAAAACAGAACACATGTAGGGGATTCAACGACTCAAAATTATATTACGTGCTCCCCAGCAATGGCACCATCTGATGCGCTCTCGCCACAACTAAATAATTACGGCGTTGTTGCACGTGGTTCATAGCAAGATGAATCAGAGAATAAAGAGAACTTTAAAATCGATCAAACCACATATAGTGAGAAGATGGGTGTCGATAGAGAGAGAGGCGGAAAACAACAGTTCTTTTTCATTCAATCCAATCCAAAATAGTGTCCACAATCACATATTAACAACTGACATGAGAGTAAGTCGACATCAAAAACAAGAGAAACATGATAATGAAGAGAAGAGTGCAAACAACGAGAATGGTGTTGTAACTACACGAGCGTGGAGCTGCACGAACGCACCCACGTGTCGTCGACGGCTTAATGGGCGTAGATGAGCACAAGGGGAATAATCCCAAGGCCTGCACCCCTTCGTGCAGCTGTTAGGGAGGTGTTGTCGATGGCGAGGCGGAGAGTGACGATGCTGGAAGTCACGATGGCAGGAGAGAATGCGATGGAGTGGGTAGAGTAGGTGGAGGAATATGAGAAGAGCTGCAGCCACTAGAGCCTGTCGGCTCTCATGGGAATAGCGAACAAGGAGAAGGCCATGGGTCATGGATTGTGGTGGTCATGAGGAGGATGATGGAGAGAGAAGCGAAAAGAACTGCTGGGTGTGAAGCGCGATGGGTTATTGGGTCATGCATGGGACGCTGGGCGTGTGTGCGTGCGTGACATAGGTCGTGAGAGGGAATCGAGTGTGAACGTAGGTGTTGTGTTCGGCG
The DNA here is from genome assembly GCA_037157565.1 of Thalassia testudinum. NCBI lineage: Eukaryota > Viridiplantae > Streptophyta > Magnoliopsida > Alismatales > Hydrocharitaceae > Thalassia > Thalassia testudinum. Next base: position 432,709 of record JAZHRO010000044.1, read on the forward strand.
CTGATGTGCGATCAGGTGTGTGCCTGCAGTGAGTGAAATCGGGTGAGTGGGTATTAGTCGGGGGAATGTTAGCGTGTGTTGATGCATGGGTCGGGTGTTGAAATGGGTGCGCATTGGCGTGATTGGGTAAATGACGTGCGCTGGAATAGGTGGGTGCGTGAGAGAGAGGTGAAAAGCGAGGTGGAAATCTGGGCAGTGCGGCTCGAGTACGGGAAATGGGTGTGTTTATTAGGGACTTATTTGTAGTGGGGTTAAATGGGATGGAAAGAGTTGGGTATTAAATGGGAAATAAAGATTATTGGGAAATCATCCTAGGTGTAGAGGCTATTGGATGTAGGAATGTATTTATCACACGTAAGTTCCTCCAAAGAAATACATAGGATTATTTATGTACACAACATATTAAGAAATGCAATAAAATATGTACAATTATGAATTATGATGCATGCAACTAATCTATCATTAAATGAAGATATTAATGCATCCTAAATGTAGGGACCAACAATCTTAAGGCTAGACTTAGTCCATTGAAGTGAATTCATCAAACTCCATATGTGCCAACAAGGATTCATGGTTCCTATAACTTCACCCGAGGTGGGAGTTCTCTCAAGAGCTCCTTGAAAGATTGAAGGCAATTTATGCAAGGCCTAAAGAGTCTAGAATATTTCAAAGAGACTTGTCTCTCACGCATCTGGCGACTTACATAGAGTGTAGAAGTAGAGATAAGATATTGCTTCCTGGAGGTGAGGATGTCAAAAGTTGAAGCACAAATCACCACTAGAGAGATAAAATCCCAAACTTGTATGGAGTAGAGTGGGTGATACAAGATTTCGAGGCCCGAAGCAGGAAGCCTCGAACACGTCATCATGCTTGGGATTGACTCCCAATCTACCACATCATTGACACATATAGAAGGCCTCCACATGGCATGTATGGTATCCCACAGGAATTCTCTCTCTCCTTGGTGGATCTAAAGAAGTTGGACTTACTAAGAGAGGACAAGTCAACCACAGTGGCTATTGCAATGAGTTTCGAGGTTGCCAAGGTGGCAATGACTTCACAGGTTTCAAAAGACCTCACTGTGGCTACTACAAGCTCATCTAAAGACAACCCAAGCAACTTCATCGACTTGGAAGATGATGAAGAGTCGTCCGAGCTCTAGCCTCGCAAAAAAAACATCACAAAAGTCTTCAGCCTACTCCAACCTCAACTTGAGGGGAAGTGTGGAGATTTTTTTTTTAGAATTTCAAAGTGCCACATGGACTGCCATGTGGTTGCTGCGTGGCAACAGTAGGTCCATAAGAATTAGCCACCATGGCCCTAGGATTTTTAGGAGTTGTTTTGGTTTGCATGCCAAATTTTGTTGCCACATATGGCAGATTTATTCTAAAGATAATGAGGATTTGATTTGGGTTTTTCATATTTAGTTGATTATATTTGATTTTCTATTTTTTACTTTTAGAAATAGAATTATGATTGCTTCTCTTTAAAAGGAGAGCAATACCTACATGATTATTTGAGTTGCTATAAATAAGATCCAGTTTTGACAACTCCTCTCCCAACTTCTCTCTCTCTCTCAATCTCCACGCTCCACGCATGGAATCTCCGTGCACCTAGGCTTGCCATAGTCCTGTGATTATCCACAAGTTTCAATAAGACACAAAGTCATTACCAAGCTCGTAAGATTGATGTCAAGAAGTTTGGACTCTAATTTCGTGACCTTGTTGACTAATTTGTAATTAGGCCTCCAATATTTCCTCATGGCAACTTGAAATTGTTTAGTACTAGTTATTTGGCACCTTGCCATGGAATCACACACATGATTAATAGAAATCAACAATCCTAAGCATGCTCTTGACCCCAAATTGATTCCAGAGCTTCAAATAAAAATATTCTAACTTTGTAATGAGATTCGAAACATTATTTATGGAATTATTTTATGATCACTATTTTTAGGCACATTGTGGCCTTTTTTTGTAATTTATTTTGTGTGCCACATTGTTTGTGGTTTGTCCCATTTCCTTGCCATGTATTTCATTGCCTTTCCATATGCCCCTTTCTCTTGCCATTTTCCAGCTTCAATGCCATGTGTCAAGAAGGTTGATATGTGTTAAGGGATATCATAGGTTTTAAGGGGTAGAAATCCAAGACAAAGTATGGATTAAAAAAGTGATGGAGGCTTTCACCCATATCTAAAGTCATCCATCCCCTACTCACCACACAATCTTTTTCATTCCTTGACCTGCATATCCATTCCACTATGAGGGAGAGAGAAATTACTTGTGAGAATGAGGAACTAAATTGACAATAAATAACTCTTAAAAGGAATGACTAAATTACTCTCTTAAAAAGGAATGATTGTGAATCCTAAAGTATCATATATATGATTAATGGTCATACAAGAGGCATATGGATTTATGCAAAAAACCCTTATTGATGGAAGGGAAAAAAAATTGTGGGAGTGCAGAACCCTAGTGTCTACTAGTGGCTAGTTTTTGTCTTCACTAACATGAAATAAAAGGAGGGGTTTGTTATCATATTTATATAGGAATTGGATACCTAAATACACATCTAAGATCAATATATCCATTTACATTATATTTAGCTTTAATCGATCTTCTTTAGATCATTCTATTTTTATGTTGCACATACCTTCTAGGTCGATTATTCTTATTGTGTATGTGGATGACATTTTGTTGATTGGGGATGATTAGGAAGGTATAGCATCTACAAAGGCCTTTATACATTCTCAGTTTGTTACCAAAGATCTGGAATGGAAGTGATTAATTACTTCTTGGGCATTGAGGTTCATCATATAGATGGAGGCTTGGTTCTTTCTCAGAGGAAGTACGCTCTTGACATGCTATGGGAGGAGGCAGGGATGATGGGTTGCACATCTACTACTATTCCATTAGACCTTTCTACCCATCTTGTTGATTCTGATAGCCCTAAGATGGAGGATATTACTAGCTATTGTAATATGGTTGGCAAGCTACTTTATTTTACAATTACCTGATCTAATATTGCCTATGCAGTGGGATGACTTAGTTTATGCAACAGCCTAGATAAGTTCATTGGGCTAGTGTTTGCCAAGTTTCTCTTTTCTTTCCATCAACAAATAGGAATGAGAAAAGGGAATAGGTCTTTGTATGGGAGAAAAATCCTACAATTCAATCTAAGTTTTACCATAATGACCTAAGCCAATTTGCAAAAAGACTAGTGCTACTAAAAGGTAACTCCTTCCTTTGTGTTGAGAAAGCTGCCAAAAGTCTTGCTACGTAGCAAGTTGGTTTGGGCAACATATGTTGATTTTGATGTCAATTTAACGATTTTAGAACTATTCATTTTGGAAGTATGCTAAAGGCATGTTGAGGAAATGCTAGAATTTTGACATTGAATTTCGATCACTTAGATACCTTCAAAAATAAGCATTTCGAAGGTGTATCGAGGGAATCTTAGAATGATTATAATTGCTTAAATGTATATAATTTTGCTACTAGTACTTAATAAAAGTTTGAATATTAATTGTATTAAAAAAATATTTAAGCATTAAATCTTAAGATCTTACAATTTGACTCTACAAGACATATAGATCAAGCAATCATAGAACTTGTTAATTTACCATAAACTCATGGATCTACAGATGTAATCCCTAAAACTCATAATAGGATTAATCAGTTCTAGATATTGTAGCTTAAATATAGCTTAAAAATAAGAAATAGATTCTATTTAACTTTGGATGGGTGTAAAGGACCTTACAGTTTTTGTTGAGTGGTTAAGAGTTGAAGACTATTTTAATCCCACATTGTGTGGGACAAATTGTGTGTGGTTTGGGTTGCCTATATAAGGTCCATGTATCCCCTAGTTTATCCTTGAGAAGAATACAGAAATATCTCGCCCCATAGGGGCCTTCTCCTATGGTTTTCTTCCTACTCTTCGTGAGTGGGGCTTTCATGTAAACTCAAGTGCTTTTCATTATTATAATTTGATATTATGTCCATTTTTGTTCCTCTTTTATTTATTTCTTAACATGGTATTAGAGCCGATTGTTCTTAGGTTTTATCATTATTTGTTACGGATAGCTTCATTTTTTGAAGTTTCTTTGTCCGTGTTTCCATGTTCTAATTTCTCTATATGAGTTGTTGGAGGCATGTATAATTTATTTGCCATTGTAGAGAATTCAACGTCCCTTATTGAATATTTCAAGTTGTTGCACGAAGTTGATCATGCACTCAAATGGGAAGGATGACAAAGTAATTCTTCAACACCCTGGTGCAACAATTGGGATAAGAGGAGCAACAATAAAGAAGAAGATGGCAGCTCCAGTGATCCTGCAGAGGATCTAAGAGGCTTTTGAGAGCCTGGCAACGATGGTGGGCTCCTCCTCAATGATGGTAAAGGTTGAGAAGAAGCTCACGGTGAAGAAGCTGATCAAGGAGAAGAAGGGTGAGAAGACCCCTACCTCTGTTGTAGTAGAAAAGAAGCTAACACCTCGCAAGATCTTCACTTGAGGTGATGGGCTCCTTTACATTATGGCTGCCATTGCCATTCATGATGCTTTGATCGAGGTGGTGATGAGCCTAGCAAATGATGGCAAGATTGATCTTACATGAGATTGCGAGATCTCCTAGATGCAATGGGATGGAGGTGTGCCTCCACATGTGGTTGTAGAATGTACAAGATCATGAGAAGGCACGCTAAGCATGGCGACAATCTCTCGGGCAAGATTGTTGCAACAACAATGGAGGCACACCCATTAACATTGCTATGGCAGTAGTGAAGAAGTCGAAACAATGAAGCAGCACCATGATTTTTGGGTTCTCTGAACCCCAAAAAGAAGATATATTTTTGGGGTTATTACTTCTTTTCCCCTTTGATTTTTGTTATATCTTTTTTGGGTCACTTCTTATCATTGCAAAGAAAAAGGGTCAAGAATAAAATAAAAAAGGGGACGAAAAAAAATTATCGAGAAAAAAATAATAAATAAAAAAAGGATGATGGTGATAAGAAGAGAGGAGAAGCTCTTCCTTTTGATTTCTTCCCTATCTTGTTTCTTCTCCCATATGAGTATGGGAGATAAGGGGAGTGTGCAAGCCTCTTTGTGTACCCCATACAAACTCCTTTTTTAGGTTCCCACATGAGAGACTCTTTTTTCTTTTGGTCCTTATATGAGAGAAACAGGGAATTCCCATATAGAAGAAACCACTCTCTAGGTTTCTAAAGACGAGACCTCTCTTTGAGTTTCCATGTGGGAGAGACCTAGTCTCTTGGCCTTCATAAGAGACCCTTTGTAGAGTCTTCAAAATGGAAGGCACAGGCATTGGAGCTAGCTTTAGCGATTCATCTCAAGACTTCAACCTACACCTGCCAACAAGCAAGAACGAGGGTGCAGGGGAAGTTGGTGACCTGGTAGCATCAGTTGAAGTCTCTTGAGTGTTGTCTTTCTTTGCTTTGTAGAGGAAGGATTTCTTTTGTACAAGCTGAGCATTCCATGCTCCAACTTGAGGGTGAGTGTTAAGTGGTGAAGAGTTGTGGACTATTTTAGTCCCATATTGTGTGGGACAAATTGTGTGTGGTTTGGGTTGCCTATATAAGGTTCATGTATCCCCCAGTTTATCCTTAAGAAGAATGCAGAAATATCTCACCCCATAGGATTCTTCTCTTGTGGTTTTCTCCCTGCCCTTTGTGAGTGGGGTTTCCACCTAAACTCAAGTGTTCTTGATTGCTATGCTTTGATATTATGTCCATTCTATATGCTTTTATTTATTTCTTAATAGTTTTAATAAATAGGGAGAGAGAATCCTTCAAAGAGTTCTTATCACCTCAACAAACATGAAATAACAGTTTAGACAGAAATGGGTTACTGAGTTGCCCATATCAACCTTAAAATATGGAAACAATCTAACAATTGTACATAATATGATCCATCTCACTGAAATTATCAATATGATATCAAAATTTAGCAAGATATCACTGACAATCATGCATTTTTACTTTGCATGTGTGTCAATATAGCCCCACATAAAAAAAAGACCATTTCGCTAGCATGCCATGGGCATTTAGAGCAATTGTTGGAGGATGTTTGATATAAGGTGCTAGGCTTGATTGGTGGTATAGATGGGTAACAAGCATTAGGATGACTTCACCACATGCAATGGCTAGCTAGAGCCAAAGTGGGAGAGACCCTCCAAACTTACTGTAATCTCTTGATGTTAGCCATGGTATGTATAATCCAGAGAAGAAGAATGCCTATAATTGACCAAGGTCATTCTTAAACTAAATAGGGTTTATGGAATTGGTTAGAAGAACTAAGCAAATCATTTATTTCTTAAACCCTAATCCTTAATATAGAAAGGATCGGGAAAAGTTAGAGAAGAATCTTTACAAAAGTAAAAAAGCATAAACAAGTAAAAAATTACAAACAAAAGGCAACTATCCTCAACACTCTCCCTTAAGCTGGAGCATAGATATCATTCGAGCTCAACTTGGTAAAGTATTCGTAAAATGAGGCCCTAAGAAGTGCTTTCATGAAAATATCCATCATTTGATCTTCAAAGTTAACATGAGCATAGAAGACCCTTTTGAACTAAGTCCCTAGTATAGTGACAATCCACCTTTACATGTTTGGTCTTCTCATGAAACATAAGATTATTTGCAATGTAACAAGTGGCCTTATTATCACATCATATCTTCATCGCTAGTGGAATTTGGATAATTCAATATATCAATAAGGATGGAATGAATCGACACCATTTTTGTTGCAGTTTGTGTCATAGCACGATACTCTAACTTTGCATTGGGCCAGAAGACCATCGCCTACTTCTTGTTGCGCTATGTCACCAAGTTGCCAACAAGATAAGTACAAAATCTAGTGGTAGATTTTGTCTTTAGGACAACTAGCATAATCTGCATTTGTATATGCTGCAATACCTAATAAAGATCCCTTGGTGAACAAGAGTCCCTTCCTAGGAGATGCCTTAAGATAGTTGAGAACCGTCATTATTGCATCCTAGTGTGTGTTTATAGGACTACCCACAAATTGGATAAGTTTCTTAATGGCAATAGAAATTTCCAGGTAAGTTGTGGTCAAGTATAACAACTTGCCTACAAGCCCTCTAAACTGACAAGCATTAACATGAGCTATAGTATCATTATTTAAGTGACCTCAACCATTCATGGGGATTGATGCTGGTTTGGAAAATAACAAGCTAATCTCCTATAGAGGGTCTGTGCCATACTTCCACTATAACAGTATTGCACCCCACTTACAACCGACAACCCCAATCACAAGAAAATATCTTAATAGGTCCAAATCCTTAATAACAAAGTGAACATTTAAACACATCTTTAGATCCAAGATCCCCTATGCATCATTGCTTGTAATGTTGATGTCATCTACGTCTGCAAGAATTACAACTATTCCACGATTAGTACGCAAAATAAACAAGGAATAATCAGCATATAAATGTCTAAATTCGAGATTCTTGGCCACCTTGGACAACTTATGCAATCATGCCCAAGGGCTCTACTTTAATCCATACATGGCTTTCCTTAATCGACATACCTTGGAATGCTCCCCTCAACATTGAGTTGGTATAGAGGCTTACTCATAGTGCACAACAATAAAAATGAGAAGTCATGACGTAAGTAATTTGGCAACTAGAGGAAAGGTATCAAAGAGGTTCACCCCATAGGTCTGTGTGAACAGCTTTGTTATTACCTTAGCCTTATATTGTTCCATTGTCCCATCTAGATTGTACTTTACAGTGAACACCCACTTTGAGCCAAGCATTGTAGCACCTAAAAGCGATATAGTGAGTTCCCAGGTGCATCTCGACATCAAAGTCGATATCTTCTTCATAGTCTGCCTTCACTTGGGATGTAAGAGGCCTGTTGATGTGAAGTAGGTATAGTCGTAATTGAAAGTGCTATAGAAAATTGACTAAACAAGGATCCGACTTATGCCATTTAGATGTGCTTAAATATAGGTTGTCTAGTACAATTGCAAGGTACCTTAATGCAATAGGAAGGTCTATGCCCTCTATAACTGTTGGCTCCCCATCATTTGAGGGAATATCCACCTATGAAGGAATAACTAGGAAGATTGCTATCAATAGAAACATGCTTCATGCTCACCTTAGGGGGTGGATGAAGCATTGGATAGGAAGGAAGACAATGGGAAATATATGCAAGTTTGTTTGTCATTATTAAAGAAGAATATCCTTTAAAGAAATAGGAGGAATAGGCATGGGATCACTAGCAGTTTGCATCTGCAACTTGGACCTTGTAATAGGAAAATATGGAAAAATTTAAATTGCAAAGAGATTAAGTGCTTAGTAGCAATTTTCCCATTATTTAATTTTGAGAGGGTGTCCTTGTAACTTTCCCTTATGTCTTTTCACCAAGGGATGACTTAAAGAGATGTGTTGATGTTTCTATTTTTTGGTTGGTAGCCCTTTAAAAGGGACCACCATTATGATCTAAAGGACAGATTAGAATGACTTAAAAGAATCCTAGTTTCATTCTCATCTTATTTCCTCTTCTCATCTCTATTTCTCTCTCTCTCACCTCTTTTTCCTAATAGCCATACTCATCCTCCACTTTTTCCTTTCTCTTTCTTACCTTTTCCCCTTTCCAACAAGACCTACTCACTCTCTCCCCTTTCCTCCCATAACCACCTTTCTCGCCTTATCCTTCTCTTCCCTCACCCACCCAACAACCCCCATCACCAGTAAACCACCAACACCACCACTCCCACTAGATTCACACAACTGCTATACACCAACCCGCCACCTTGGCTACCCACACTGCCAATCACCATCGCCAGCACCATCCCACATTGAACTCTGCCCCTTGGCCACCACGGCTCTACTTCACCCCCACACTGCATGCCACCTTCAAGTAGCAACCCACTCGTCACCACTGTAACACCATCACTGCCACCAAGCTCCTATGCAACCCTACAATATGTCAAAGAGGTTCACACCATAAGCCTGAGTGAACAATTTTACCATAAGCCTTGCCTTTAGGGATGCAAACGGGTCAGGTTTGGGTCGGGTTTGGCTAAACCCATACCCATACTGATATGAAATATACGCGATTTTGTAAAAGCAGGTTTTTGTGTCATTGAGATGCGTATAAATCGATCAACTTTTAAATTTGTAAAGCCTAGATAGGGTGAGTATCTAGGGTCATCCAATGAGGCGAATGTTAGATATAGATACGATGAACTCTCTCTTACTAACTTAAATCCTCTTCTTTTTAGTTTTCATAAAATTGTGATTTTTTTTTCGATTTTGCAAATCAGGGCAACATGAATAAAAACACGCCTAATTAAATTCGCAAAAAGAAAATCGACCATCCTAAACTCACCTTAGGTAAGTACACCTAAGGTAATTACAAAGATGGTGTATGCAACTAGAGTTACTAAAATCGAAGAAGCAAATGGGAAACAAAATTGAAGGGCGTTTGATTTTTGTATTGCTAATAAAAGTAATGTCCCAAAGTAGATGAATGTTTGTTACATAAAGAAAAGATAATACAAAAAGATAAGAGTAATAGAAGTAGATTGAAATCCTTCAAATGAGGCTTTAGATAATCCTCTCTCCAAATGCGGTTGCTCTCACACTTGAAGAGAATCCACTTTGGCTCTTCTCCTGAGATGAAATGCTCTAAGATGCTCCTCCATTCTAGCCTCCTCTAAGGGTGGATGTCTAGCATCCTTGTCTTCTTTCCTTGCCTAGCCATCTTCCACTTGAATGCTCCTTGGCTTTGAACCAAGGAAGAGGAAAGAAGAAGATGCACACCAAGGAGGCAAGGTGGCCTCCTTAATAACCTTCCAAATCCCTCCTACTGGGTCAGCTATATAGGTGAATTATAGGTAGAAAATAAGGTAGCCAAGGATGCCCAAAACAGGTGGTTTAGGGACTTCTTTTAAAGCCAAGGGGGTGGTGGTGGTTAAGGGTGAATTACACCCCTTGGTGGCCGACCATGGGTGGATGGATGCCACCATTTTAGTGCCAAAATGAAGGCTTCTATAAGGGTGATTTTGGAGGGAAAGAATGGAGGGTGGACATGGATTTGGATGGCGGATGTAGGGTGGTGATGGAAGGGATAGTTCGTGCCAACTTTAGGTGGAAGTTGGGGGCATTTTTGGCACCAACAATGGGGTGCTTATGGTGGTGGTTAAGGGTTGAATAGAAGGGTGTTTTGGCACCACCCTTGAAGGGTTGCCAAGGGTTGCGATGGTTGGTTGTTTTGGCGGCAAGAAAAGGAAGAAAGGTAGTGGTTTTAGATAGGGTTTAGTGGAGCTAGGTGGCCTACCATAAGGAGTGGAGGGTAGGTAGAGTACGAGCTAGCTAAGCTAACTTAGCTAGTTAAGGGTAGGAACTGAAGATAGCTAGGAGGAGCTTCTTGAGTTGGAATGTATCTCCATGGAGCTGAAAATGAGCTGAAGTGGAAATGTTTATGAACTCAGGAACTAACTTAGCTAGCTAGTTCTTTGCGAGCTACTAAGTTGAGTAGTGTTGAGCAACATTGAGCTAGCTTATATTTATCTAGAGCTGAGGTGAGCTGGAAGTGATCTTCCTTAAGACTTCCTAGCTAGCTTAGGTCTAGTAGCTAAGCTCAACTAAGTTGAGCTAAATTGAGTCATCATGATCTGGAGATGAGTTGACCTAAGCTGATTGTTGACTCTTCAGCTGACTTAGCTTATCTACTTAAGGACTGGTAGCTAAGCTAAGTAGAGTTGAGCTGCTATGAGCTAGGTGGAGCTGAGAATGAGCTGGATCTAGCTGCGATGTGCTGGGTTGAGCTAGGATCCAACTGAGGTGAGTTGGATTGAGCTAGAATCCAGTTGGAATGAGCTTCCATCTTCTTCTTCTAAAGTGTGTGCACATTATCAGGGTTTAGATGATTTCTACTATATCACTACAAAAAAAACTACCTTTAGCGACATTTAATATTTACCATTATGGGCATTATATTTGCCGCTATATGTAATTAGAGACACTTAAAATAATTGCCGCTTAATTGCCGCCTTCGTTGGCATCACTAAAAGGTTAGCGACAATTGTACAATCACCACTAAATTAATGGTATTAGCGGCACTTTAATTGCCGCAAATATTGTCGCTAATGACCTTCTTTAGTGGTAATTTATTTGTCACTATTTTTCCACTATTGATTTATATTAGTGGTAATTTAATTGACACTATTAGTGTCTCTATATACTTCATTTAATGACCTTTTTTTGTCACTAAATTACCACTATTGATTTACTTTAATGACACTTTATTTTGCCATTTAATTACCTCTATTGATATTATTTAGTAGCAATTATTTGTATCTCTAAATCACCACTATTGATTTGTTTTAATGATGCTTTCTTATGCCACTAAATTGTCACTAAAAATTTACTTTAATGGTACTTTCTTTTGCAATTTAATTTCCACCGTTGATTCACTTTAATGATACCTATACGATTTAATTTTATTCATTACAAAGAAATAAAATTTTTTAACAAGCACAAAACATAGGGACCTAAGCACAGAAGTCTCTTTTATTGACTTTCCATATCATTAAAGTACATACTCCCCTCGTAAGGGTGATACAAGAGAAAAGAAAAATACAAAAAAAATAAAAGTACAATGAGTTCGCGCATGACATATTGTATCTTCTGTAGATCTAATTCCAACTTTCCAATTGCTGAATATCTTTCATAAGCAGCTCATCCCTCTTGTTAGCTTCCTTCCCATTTCCCTTTTGTAGCCTGCAATCTTCGTTTGGTTGAATATGGCCATATGATTTGGCATTTGCAATCTGCTCCTCTTGGTTGATATTCTTGAACTCCTCTTGAAATTTCCCTAAACTTGCAAACTAGAAGAAAAACATTAAAAATAACAAAACTGTCACAAAAACACATGGATGATGAGAATGACGGTGATGAAAGGGCACAATGAGGACATACATATTGTAGTTATCTCAAAAAAGTTTTTCTTCTAAATTTTGAATGACCAATTATCATAAACAAACCTTGCCTACATCAAGGAAATCATCAGCATGAAAAGCTCATCCAGAATGTTTTGAAATAAAGAAAGAATATCAGAACAATTAATAAACTTAAATTGTGTTTCTCATTGTAACTAATTAGTTCTTCATCATTTAAATTAGCTCCTCAATTGCATGTTATCTATTAGAAAAGTCTTTTGGATATATACATTAGGGTCATGGAAACATTCAGATACATCCACCACACTTGTAACCATTGAGAAATTGAAGTTATTGAAATATTGTCATCATAGCATTCGTTCAAAGCTTTCTGATATCAGATCATACAATTTATGGAGCTTTATTTTCGTAGTTAAAAATCTTGTATATTCATAGTTGTGTAAATGTGAATAAACAAGATCTACCTTGCAATACTCTCTGAATATTCAAATCTACTAGCTTTATCCTTCCATGGAAAGACTCCTCAAAAGGTTTAGAGTTGAGATTATGCTGCATAAAAAGCATGTTTTACTAGAAGGCCTAGTGGACCTATATAGTTAGTTGGCATAGGTGTGCTTGGAAAAAACAAGAGCCAAGGATTGAAAAGACTACCCACAATTGTATTCCCTCATAAAAGCCAATCGATTTTGTTTTCTGAAGTGCCATAACCACATTATATCAATCCCACAAGAGTCCACACCCTAGCAAGCACCACACACATCCACACATTGTGAGAATTCTATGGGACAATCTTCACATCAGTGCATTAACCTATTCAACCATATGAATTAAGGTGAACTCCAGTTGATGATACTATTTAATGTAGAAAATGGAAATCCTCTACAGCAGCAGCCAACACAACCTTGTTTTACTTGGCAAGGTTCCCTTTTACCCTGGCCAATCACGTCAAGATAATGCTAATTTTCTAGTGCATTGCGATCACGTCCATGTTACTCCACCCTGCGATGCCTTCTCTAGAAACCTTGTCAGGAAAAGTAAAGATAAGCAAAGAGAATGATATGCAAAAAGAGTTATCTGGATATCGCATGCCTTCTTCAAAGTTTTATCAATGTTGAGGCTACAGCTACTCCTCTGTATCCTGATATAGCATGTTATCTGGATATGCAAAAAGAGTGATGGAGTTAATGTATGTTGGGTCCTCCAATCTGATATTTATTGGTTAGGCCTACTGCAAATGACCATTGTTACTTTAGAAAATAAGCAGATAAGCTCATCAGAGTACATGGGTCTAGTAACAAGCAAAGGGAATGTCATCTGCAGTACAAGTTCTGAATATGCTTCTTTATCTTGTTCTACACAACTACCAAGTATAGAACCAATAAATAGATCCATGACCCTAATACATACTCCTCAAAAGCTTATTTTCTGACAACTGCATATTCAAACAGCGTATCTGCAGAACTAACAGGTCATGGATTAAGAATATTAGGGTCATACATACCTAATATTAGGGTCATTGTCTGAATATGTAGTTACATGAACTGCAGTTCTGACAACATATTCATGACCTATTAGTTCTGCATATTCATGACCAAAGGCTAATGGATGACCAGAGTTCTGCATATTCAACCTATTAGGAGAAACAACCAACAAACCAGAGTCCAATGGATGTCAAGTGAATCATGAATACTACCAATATCACGAATGATGCAGTGCCTCTGGTTGGTGTCCTGAGTAAGATCTGGAAACAGAATTACTGATGAAGTGCCATACATAGTACATATTCCCAAGAAAAATTACATAAAGAAGACATTTGAAATCCAGTGTAGATATAGCCTAATCTATTGGTTGAAGCCAACGCCAAGGTAATCTGCCTAAGATGCGTAAGAAGCAGAATTTTATGTGCACCAAGTTTACTAAAGAGACATCCACCTGAAGAGCTCCAAGATTGCAATATGTTGTTTACAGAAATGAAAAAATTCACAACTTAACGAATGAAACTAACAATGACAAAGGTTAGACGATTAATAAGTGTGTCAAGATTAAATAATGCAGATAACTAAAGAGTTTCAGAAGATGTTTCCATGACTAAAAAGGAATAGAATAAGTAGCTTCCAAATGCTAGATTATAGCTTATGGCTATTGTAATATGGTGTCTTTAGTACTTTATTTTTGTCCATTTGTGCTTTCTAATGGAATTTTTCACTCAAACCTTAATCCTTCATTCTTAAGAGTAATGTGAAATCTGATAATACCTGCCCCTTGCATATCTGATTTGCAGCGCAACCTGCACAGATGAATTTCATTAGAAGCACAATCTAAATAACTCATGAACCATGAAAAATAGACTAAAAGATCCGTAGTAGAGCATTATGACAGCTAGAATCCAGAATTGTCAAGCCAAAACCATTGAAAAGAAATATAGGTGCTATGTGAAATAGATACAAAAACATATTAATACTGACCCTCAAGTCATCAACGCTTCAACTAATTCATCCAAAAAGTTAAAATTAGTTTGAAAGACCAAAGCTTTATATTGAAGTTGGTATATTTTCCTCAATCAAATTCATATGCTATTTTATCTCAACAAGACTCCATATGAAGTATTAAAAATGCATGCCAAAATTGATCTGTGCAGTAGAAAAAATTGATCCAAGTTCACCACCAACATTCTAAATAATAGCAGTAGAAAAGACTCTTTAAAAATACATAAGAGTCCATCTGACATAATGCAAAACAGAAGCAAGAAGCACACAAATTCAGCCCTTGAATTCAGTATTCTTGAGCAATCAAATAAATTTTCAGAGCTCCCTTAAATCAGACCTTTTACGCTGCAAGTCTGAAAATTAAAACCCTTTTAGTTCCATCTAGCTTGCCTACAACTGGATCTGCGAAGTGGGTGAAATCTGATTTGTAGTATCAATCTCCTATTTACTGACAATTGACTATGTTGTTTAATTACTTGTGAAGAAGCCACTCTTTAAAAATGTATTGATCTACTTGTGCAAGGATGACAAATCCTTTCCAAGCTCCTAAAATAATAGATGATAAAGATTATGATTATTTAGGGATAAAAATACATAGTAATAACAACTAAAAATGGCAAGTAATGCATACCGGAAGGAGCTGTTGCTACTGAAGTTTTGAATTGAAGATTACAAATTTTAGCAGGATTAGTTTGATGCTTTACATTATGCTGGAGAGGACTCAAGGGATTACAAAGAAACTTCATCAAGGACTCCAAGGGATTACAAGAATATTTTACTAATTTCTTTGATAAATAGCATTCAAAATCAAAGTATAAACTTGCATATATGCATTTCGCAAAAGGACCACGAGAAAAGAGGGGAAATTAGTTTAAACTAGAATGCCCACATGCTGCTCAACTACCTACTTTTTAGCAGTCAAAGCTATCAATGCTTTATCTTTATCTTGATCCCGCCTGATAGCAGCTACTAAAACTACTTCATATTCTTTTCTCTATAGAGTAGAATAACAAATTATCAAAATATCATATTTTTATCAATGGAGTATAGTGCAAATTTAACTTTATACATTGGATTATATTCCCAGAACCCAAATGTACCTGGGATAATCTTTTGTTGGGCATGAGTGGGGTAAATGATTCCTGACCTCCATCCCACTTGAATGATCTTGGAGATTCTGTAACAATGCCATTAACAAACCATATTAACAATGCCTCACTTCAACAGCAGCAGCAGCTGCTGCAACTCAGCAGCAACAGCACTTCAACAGCAGCACCTACAATTCAGCAGCAGCAACAGCACTTCAACAGCAGTACTTGCAATTCAGCAGTAGCAACACTTCAATAGCAGCAGCTGCACTTCCGCTAAAGGGGAGTAGGAGGAAGTTCAGAGTAAATTTTCAGAAATTTATGACAGCTAGAAGCCAGACTTCTCTAGCCAAAACCATGTGAACATAAATATAGGTGCTATGCGAAAACAATAGAGAATCACTAATGGTCTTCATCAAAAACTATAAAGTAGAACAGATCATCTTGAATGTAGGATATTAGCTACAAGATAGAATATTTATTCATTTTGAGATCACATAATTATGAGAAGGGATAGGAGAGTTGGTGCTAAATGGAGCCGAATGGGGAGAAATAAAAATAAAGAAGTAAGACAGAAGGCATGTTATAATAACAAAACATATAAGAAAATAAAATGTCAATTTTAATGTAGGCAAGAAATGTCTCGAAGTCATAGCTAAACTTGTGAGCATCTTCTGAGCTCATTCAATCATTCATCGTCTGGCCTAATGTCGTTTATCTTTCTCTGCAGCCAAAATTACTTTGTCATCATAGAATGTTAAAAAACCTATGAATTTTAGTTCATCTAAAATGACAATGGCAGTTCATATAAAAAAAATTAATTAGTATGTTTTTCTCAAACTTAGTTCTACTAAGTGCAAGGTCAACCAAACCATGATGAGAACAAGCAATGGATGGGCAAAGCAATAGTAAAAGATCTTGACATCCACTCACCTTTAGAGCATACCCAACCATTTTTGAGAAGCAGGTCATCTCTAAGTTCATTGTCATAACCAAATTTTATAAGAACCGTCCATGTTGTTTCAGGTGACCTTTCTCTATAAAGAAAGCATGAAGAAAAAGAAATCTTGTTAGTGCAAGACCCCGTTCATTGACCCCTTCTGGCATCTTCTTTTAAACAACATTTTTCACACCCACTATTTCAGTAGGTTGCAATGGGGTACTAGAGCACCTAAGCTGCATATCAGGAACAATGAGGCAAATGAAACCAACTCAAAGAGCAAGCACATCAGCAATAACTGGTGGCAGCAGTGAGGGAAAAAAAGAACCTGAAAATCAGACCTACTCAAAACTAATAGTATATTGTACATGGATAGCCAAGGTGTAGTGGAAAGAAGGGCAAAACTAGCATGAATGATGCAACAAACAAGTGCAGCAGTGCATATATGATTGATGGATTTGTAGGTGGCAGCCAGATTAATAGCTGAATGTATTTTTCAAATACATGGTATAGGGCCTACAGAATGAAAGAGATGGAATTTTAGCAAAGGTTTTGCTATTAACATGGGTTTTACAATATAGCACTAGGCTGAAATCCTAATACCAAAGGTGTTGCAGAACAGGAACTTTTAGTATGACAGTAAAAATGACATAAGAAATTGGCAACCATATAGAAGAGGAAAAATCTCCCCTTTGACATAGGAGATAAATTGGCAAACTATCTCAAGATTCAAGAAAAGGTGGATTAATTTTGAAGTCATTATTTTGCAATTGCTATTTATCACCCTCACCAGCATGACCCCCTTCACCACAACCACAAATTCCTCTCTGGAAGAAGGCATGCAGGGCTGCTGTTGCTAGGCACAAGGAGGTTGTTTCAAGGGAACTTCGAGGGAGAGAGCTGGCTATCTTATATTGTATCAAGGGGGCTGTTGAAAACAATATAAGCAATGCCCTTCAAGATCAATTACAAAACAGAGAAACAAAGTAAAGAAAAGTGCAAATGTTTAAGTCTGAAAATAAGTCTAAAATAGGGACAATCAACTACTTGTACTCCAATTAACACATTATTCTGAAAATTTCATCAGTAACCACCATCCAAAATCATTCCTTAATAACAAATAATATCTAACTAAATGCTGCCTCATATTATAACACAATATCATATAATCATTCCACCAATAAAGTAGAAGTCATTGCACATAACCTATAATCATTCTTTAGAGTTTAAGGCTAAACAACTAACATAACAATCAAGAAAAATACAAAAAGTATATTCTAATTTCAAAGCTAGGACACTAAACTAGACTCTAGATCATATCTAAACTAGATAATGTGGACAACATGTTCTTTTATCAATTCTTCATCTTTGAGTTCCCACGTCTATTAAAAGTTCCTGAAAAAAGATTAAGAAATAGTGTAAATTAGCAATCGAACCAGGATAAAAAGTTATAATGGTTGGCAATTCTTTAGAGTTTAAGGCTAAACAACTAACATAACAATCAAGAAAAATACCAAAAGTATATTCTAATTTCAAAGCTAGGACACTAAACTAGACTCTAGATCATATCTAAACTAGATAATGTGGGCAACATGTTCTTTTATCAATTCTTCATCTTTGAGTTCCCATGTCTATTAAAAGTTTCTGAAAAAAGATTAAGAAATAGTGTAAATTAGCAATCGAACCAGGATAAAAAGTTATAATGGTTGGCAAACTTATCCATTACCTTGGAATAGGAAATCTCTTAGGCCATGCAATGATTGAACCGGTAGCATCTCCTATTGTTTGTTATTATTCAAATGGGCTAATTAAAGGCTCATCTTCCTCAATTGCAACCTCAATCACAACCCCTATATATTTTGATCCAATTTGGATGCCTCCAATGCACTGACTTGGATCAATTATCTATACACGAGCAATTGCAACTTCTACTTTTACAGAATCTATACCAAGTAATGAAACCTCCTACAGTAATAAAAACATAGATTATATACTAGGTTATGATCACTTAGAAAACATAAAAACTTAAATTGTACCTGTCCTATAGAAAAAGTAGATGCAACACTTGCATGCTGCCTTTTGAAGTTCTTATCTCATTCCTTAAGGGGTTATCTTCTTGTCTTTCCTACAAATGAGTACATGGGTTATATATGCACTAGATACATGAATAAGTAGGGTTGTTGCTAAAAGTAAAGGAACCATATACAAAGTACCTCAATAGAATTCCTAATTTGCAAATTTGGTTGAGCCAAAGATTGTAGCATTTCTTTTAAATTGTTTATTTCTTGACATTGTGATGCCAACATTTCCTCCATCTTTTTGTCTTGAGCATCCAACTTTGCTTCAAGATTTTGTTGCCTTAAATGTTCTTCCTTGTTTTGTGCTCCACCTGTAATAGACGCTCCTAGCCCATATCCATGCTGATATTTTGCTTTTCTTGTTCCCACTGTGGTTGTGTAAACCACATCGATGTGCGAAGGATCCTTTAACTCCTCTCCTTTCTCCATGGCATTAGTTAATTGTTCCTAAGCATTATCAATAAAAATAAGTAGAAAGAAGAGTATTATGTAAAATTCCATTTCACAAAAGTACGTCTTACAATCTTGTCTGCAACTTCAGCATTAATAGGTGTATCATCCTTTTTCTTATGTGCAGTTATAATGTAACGACCCGGTTCCCGAGTCCCTACGAGACACGAGAACCGGACCGACTCGACTAATCCCAAGACCTAGTCGTCCAACGAGGAAGTAACCAAAAGACAGTAAAATAAACCACATTCAGCATGAATATAACTAACAGTAAGAAAGTACAGCAGTAAGGAAAGAAACTACTGCAGTAGGTACCACCACAACAGTAAAACAACATTTATCATATAACAAGAACTGCAGGTAAAGAAGGTACAGCGGAAACAAAAACTACTCACTAGAACAGAAACAAAGAGGTACAAGGACTGTGGTAAACTCTACTGGACCCTACTTGGCCCAGCATCCTCTGCAGCCGCCGACCCTGGCTGCTCAACACCTGGTCCTGAAAAAGGTAACGAGTGTAACACGTCAGCAAAACGCTGAGTAGAGTGGCAAACTAACTAAAGGCAACGGTAGAGTGTACAGTAGCTGTTATGTTCTATTACTTCCTTTATTCACATCTTTCAATTTTTCTCACTATTTCATTTGTTTCTCAGATCCTTTACTTGATCTCGAATGTCCTCGTGGGAACGATCTTGATTGCAGTCTTTTCCAAAAGTAGAAGTAGCACGTGGTGCTCTCCTGGCCGGGAGAGTCCCCCGTGGTGATCCTACCCTCAGTCAACCACCCCAAGGTCACTGACAGACGTAACGGTGACTACGGCACGCGCGATAAACGCACAGGTAGCTAGCCCGCACTGGCACGCGGTCAGTCGTTTCCGTTAACGGGTGCGCCCAAAGCACAGCACGGAACCAGGGCAGAGCCCTCTCAGTAACAGGGGTCCAACCCCTCCACAGTAACCAAATCGGGGCCTTGCCCCTCCACAGTCCGCGCACCCTCGCCTGACTACCCTGGTTTGCCCTGGTGGGCCTAACAAGTCGGTGAAGGAGGCTAGCAGAACCCCGGGGCCCGTGGGGTAGCTAGTACTCTCCTAACACAACTAGCTCTCCTCGGTACTACGTACACGAGGGCCAACAAGTCGGTACAGAGTGGCCAGTCCTAACCCCTGGGTCCCTGGGGCGGCTAGCTCAGCTCTGCACTAAACAGGGGGGACAGTCGCTCTCCTTGGTACTCCGTACTCAAGGGCCAGCTCACTTCCCCAATTCTATTCCATTCGCTTTCCAGGAGTTCTACTCCTACTTCCCCGTAGGGTTCCAGAACATCTTATGTCTTACTTTCCAGTTTCACGTTCTTACAAACCATGATCCCAATCATGTTTCTTTATTCATAACAGGCAGCTGTGAATTCAATTTACAGGCAGCTTCATATATTCCTTTCCATTTTTCCAAGACTGCAGTATTATACATTCCACTAGTTTTTCCATCCTAGGATTCATGCCATATCCTAGGGTCTATCATACAATCTAGTTTTCCAGCCCTAGGATTCATGCATCACCTAGGAGCTATCATTCCATACATTTCTCATTCCTAGGATTCATGCAATGTCCTAGCTTCTAGTTATGGTTCCATACTTTAACAGATTTTATTAATAAACTTAAGCCACTCTACCAGGTACAACGGGAGTAATGGGGGCGTGATCGGGAATCCCGCGTGCCTCCGCGACTCTCAAGACTGCAACCGAACGAGGTCCTATCACAAGGATCAAACACAAGGAGTGTCTCAAAATAGTGTATAGCTACTGTAGACGAGTAGAGGAATTAATTCTGAAAAGAACGCAACTCGAATCGCGGAAAACGGAGCCCGAACGGGCCGTAAACGGGTCGAAAAAGACGATACTGTGCAAAATCAGACGTCTGGAACTCCCTCCAGACGTCTTAAACGGTGGATCAGAGAATTACCTGTTCAGCGTGGTTTCCCAGACGTCCAGAAGTCTGCAGGGACGTCTGTCCTAGATCCCAGACGTCCTATGGTCACTCCGGACGTCTGGAGGTCACTCCCGCCGTCTGGTACAACTTCCAGACGTCTGATTCGCAAAAGATGGCGAATCAGCGAACCTGCGCACAGCCAACCCCCCCCTCCTCAGTACGGTCAGTCGCCAAGAAGGAAGAAGAAGGCGGAAAACTCACCTTTCAGACGTCTGTATGATCTTACAGACGTCTACCTTGCCGTCTAGCTATCAACCCAGATGTCTGATTCTGGAAATTTTTCCAGAATCAGGGCCCTGCTCGGCCTCCGCTCGCGACGCCGCCCGCGTCGAACCTCGCGCGTCTGCTGCTCAGCCCGCAGCTGGTCCCTCTCCGCGTCGCTCCGCGCCCCCTGCGCCCTCCGTCGGCCGGCCAAGCCGCTCCGGCGAGCTCGCCCTCACGGCAGAGCTCCGCCCTCGCACGCCGCACCTCCGCGCTCACTGCGGCCGCCGCTGCCGCCCTCGCGTCCGCTCGCTCTCGCGCACAGGGAGAAGAAGGAGGAGACGGTGGAGACGGGAGGGGAGGCGTGCCCCTTTTAACGCCGCGCGGAGAGGAGAGAGAGAAGGCGGCAGGCCGCCTGCAGCCGCAGAGAGGAAAAGAGGGAATATGCGGTCTGCGCGCTCAGGCGCACAGGCGACTCGCGTGTGTCGAAAATAATGGATTTCAGGACGTCTGGAAACGATCCCAGACGTCTGTTCAGACGTCTGTATGTGATCCCAGACGTCTGGACCGACGTCTGGGCCTCCTCCCAGACGTCTTAAAAGACGTCTGGGGCACGCATTCGTTACATATAAATACTTCTACACGAGTCACCTTGCTTCCCTTCTCTTTTTCCATCTAACACAATCCAAGGTACAATGTTTATCATTATATATAAGAGAGAATGTTAACAAAAGGAAATTTGTGAAATACTTCTTGTTTCAGACATGCATAACTTCTGATTCATGTTGTGAGGTTCATTTTTAATTTCAACCTATTTGATTTATTAGTAGCAGAACGCTCATACAATACATGCATATAACTTAAAAATATACCAATAAAATCAAATTGACTGTAAAGTACCAAATTTAGCTCAATTACCTTTTCAGTATCCCAATACTCATCCAGAGACTTCCATTGTTCTTCTGAAACATGGGGATCACGATGTTGCATCCTCTCTTCAAAAGGCTAATCAGGCTTGTAATAGCTTTCCTTTTGCTTGCCTTTAAAATCCCTCCACTTTTTTGCTATTGAATTCATGATCTATTTCTTCATCTTTATGTTAAATTCAAATTTATTCTTCATGAATAATTAAAGGAAAATGTCAACATAATTTTCTTTCCTAAGGTAAATATATAAATTGAATCAAATACCATTAATAAGTACCTGAACAAGTTCAAAAATTGCTATCTTATCATTTGGAATCAACCTCTAATACATGCAATCCAAAGGTGCAAGATCTAAATTTCTATCTATGGTTCCCAAAAAGCTTTTCAAGTTGTTTTGAGTAGACCCAATAGGTTGGTTTAGTTCATTCATATCCACAAAAATCTTGTTTGTATACTTATTGCCCCACAACTTCAAGCATGTTGTTAGACCTTACTTTTTCTTTTGATTACAAGCTACCACTACCAATATAAAAATACATCATTAAGATAAAAAAAACACTATATTAATGAAAAGAAATATATCAATAATATGTGGTGAATAAAGAGAAATTAAAGACCATGACAATATATTTGAAAGGAAAAAAGGATGGTTGACAAAGATTTGCTCATAGTCTTTAATCATTTTCATCGATTTATGCATATTATCTCCAACTAAAGTTCGTAATATTATAGTGTATTATGCACATTTCCACATTATATATTATCTTACCATTTTCACGGACGTCAGATTCTGTGCTTTCCTGAGATCTTGAGAGAGAATCATAACACGATTGTTGTGGTTCTAAGCCATGTGAAGAAGGCAGTTTTCCCTTTTCTTCTTGTTGACCTTCCTTTCTTTGATCTTGTTGCTCATGGCCTCTCGAACCTTGAGACTTATCCACATGTGATTGATAAACTCTTTGTGTTTCTTTATATCTTCTTGGCTCATCACGTAATTGATTGATTACAACTAAAATTTTTTTAGATTATGGTCCAATAGGTGGAGGAGCTTTTCTAAAAAGTAGATCCTGCCTTTTCTCATTTATGTCAAATCCACCTCTAACTCGCTTTTGGTTGAACATCCTGTAGTTAAATCAAGAGCAAAATAAATAATTTAAACAAAAAAGAATGAATACCAGAAGATTAAATAAAATTTGATAAACAATTAAAATAATTTTCAAATAGCAACTCACATTCATTCAAGTTGTCTTCCTCTGACTCAATGTCAAGAATGGTATCCATATTAATAGAATTTAAGTGCTGCTCCCAAATTTCTTTCGTGAAAGTGACACCATGCATATCATTTCTGATTAGAGTAACATTATCATCATCCTCCATTGAATCTTCCATATGTGCATATGTAGAACTACTATCTAAATGTCCATCAATATGTGCATCTATGACTTTATCTTGGATGTCATATGTGTCTCTAGGTCATGTTTGAATCACAAAGTGCCAACCTTTGCAATTAGGATGACGAACATAAAAACCTTCACGAACTTGATATGCTAGGACAAATGAATCATCTAAATAGCCAATTTGCTCTAAATTCACTAGTGTAAGACCATCCTTCTTTTCTGCTTTAGATCGTACCCTTTGACACTTGAATAACATAGTTTTTATTTTCTCATAATAATTAATCTGGATAATATCTGTCAACACCCCATAGTAAGCAACAGGTCCTATTGTAGGGTTTGGATCATTTGCTTTCGAGAAGCACTTTGTATCGGCTACTACTTTTACGCCACTATTTTGTATTTTTCTATTTGCTTGTTTACGCTTTGTATGGAATCTGAAACCATTTATTATGTAGCTATCATAATAAACTCCTATGTTGTGCGGTCCTCAAGCAAGCACCTTAAGCTCTTCTGATACATACTCTTTTTTAGCCTTTTCCTCAATCTACATACAAAAGTGAAAATGTCAATTACAATATTAATAATTAAGAAGGAACTTATAAAACTCAATAGTGGGTAGTATACATGTTTCTTGAACCAATCAAGAAATGTATTGCTGTGGAGATTACTCAATTCCTTTTTCGATAGGTGTCGATTTAATTTCAAATTGTCTTGATGCAATCTACAGTTATTAACTTAGTAAAAAATCAAACTATATATTATAAATTTCAACAAAATCAGCCTACACAAGTTCTTACTTTTTAAACGGCAATACCGCATCACAATTTGATAATATATACCCATGTATAAGATTCATCAAAGTAGGATCGAGAACTATCGGAGTTTCTTTTCCTATTGCATAGCCCAATTGTGAGAGTGCTGAAAATCCTTCATCCAGGGCATCAAAGTCATCCTCAACATTTCTTGATAACTTATTGATCCTCGTCTCAACACCTTGCAAGTATCTAGAATAAAACGTAAGGCATTTGTCTGCTAGATACCCTTTTGCAATGGAACCTTCTGGACAACTTTTATTGCGAACGTATCTTTTAAATGTGAAAAGGTACCTAGTAAAATAAAACTACATAAATTAGCATGTCAAGCAATTGATTAAGTAAATTATTTGAAAGAAAGGTTAATTACCTCTCAATGGGATACATCCATCGATATTAAATAGGCCCAGCTAACTTTGCGTCTGTAGCTAAGTGTATAGGCAAATGCATCCTTATATCGAAGAATGAAGGTGGAAATATTTTCTCCATTTGGCACATCGTAACTACAATTCTTCATTCCAATTGCTCAATATGACTTGGATTGATCTCCTTTGAGCATAGGTCTTTAAAGAAATTGAAAAATTCTATCAACACTAACCTCACATTCTCATTCTTTACAGCAATCGCTAATGCCAATGGAAGTAGTTGTTGTATTAGAATATTGCAGTTATGACTTTTCAAACCAATTATATTCTGTGTGGATATACTTATGCATCTAGATATGTTTGATGCATACCCATCAGAAAACTTTATTCCTTTAAGAAGTTTGAACATGTCAATTTTTTCTTTCTTCTTTAATGAAAAGCATGCAGAGGGTAGGTTTGTCTTGTTTCCCATAATAGTTGGATGCAAAGCATGTCCGATATTCATTTCCTTTAAATCAAGTCGACTTTTTACATTATCCTTGTTTTTTGTGTCCAATGCTAGTAATGTTCCCAATATACTTTCACAAAAATTTTTCTCAACATGCATTACATCCAGATTGTGGCATACAAGATTTCCTTTCCAATAAGGCAAATCGAATAGAATACTTTTTCTTATCCAATTAGGCATGTACTTGCTTTTGTTGTTAGGATGAATGCCAATGATACTAGAAATACCTTCCAATTGTGCCGAAAGTTCATTGGCAGACAATTTTTTAGGTGGCTCCTCAAACTCTTGCTTACCATTAAAGGATGCCAATTGTCTTCGATACTTATGATTCATAGGAAGAAATCATCCATGGCCCATGTAGACATTTTTTGACTATAGTGAAGATATATTGAGTCAGTGTCCTTATTGCATGAAGAGCATGCCATGTATCCTTTTGTTACCCATCCAAAGATATCACTGTAAGCAGGAAAATCATTAATGATCCATAAAAGTGCAACACGTAACTGGAATAACTCTTTTTTAGACACATCAAACATTGAAGCCCTAAGCCATAACTCCTGTAGCTCCTCAATTAAAGGTTGCAAAAAGACATCTATAATCAATGTTGGCAATATGAAATTGGGTTGTTTCATGCATAACCATGGAGGCAAATTGTACGGTATCAAAATAATAGGCCATATGCTGTATTGAGATGAAATAATTCCAAAAGGATTAAAACCATCAGTCGCCAGACCAAGTCAAACATTTCGAGGATCTGATAAGAAATCTAGATGTTTGCTATAAAAGGTTATCCATATTGGAGAATATGCTGGATGTCTCATAATACCATCCTTTGAGCGATCTTCAGCGTGCCATTTCATCAGAGAAGTTTTTGATGACAAACAACTTCTACAATCTAGGCTTCAATGGAAAACACCACATAACCTGGGTAGTAATTTTCTTACCTCGTTTGCGATTTGCATCATCCTCTGGTTTATTACCACTTTCCCTCCATCTAGAAGCATCACATACTCTACAGCTGACATCATTTGCATTCTCTTTCCAATATAACATGCATTTGTTAGGATAAATGTCAATTTTCTTGTAGTTGAACCCAAGTGCAAATATTATTTTCTTAGCTTCATAAAGGGATGCTGGAAGTGTTTCTCCTTCTGGAAATGCTTATTTTAGCAATTCTAATAACATGGTGAAAGATTTATTTGTCCAACTGATTACACAGCAATCATAGGCCTTAATTCGCCTGAATTAAGCCAGAACTTAGCTTAACATGAACATTCTGCATGCATATGCATTGTATTCTGCATTGTAGTTGATATATGTGTTTTATGCATAAAACTGTGCTATTTAAGAGGTATCACTTATTGCAGGTAATTCAGGGTTGCAGATGACCGATCCAACCGCATGGATCTGTTCAGAACTTCGACGGGAGTCCAACGCTTCCAAGATCGCATCAATCAGACTCCCATAGCACCCTAGGGAATCTGCAGAAGATTAAGAGCCAAGGGGTAAATTAAAGAAGATCCGGATCTCAGATGACAAATCCAACTACACGGATGGATCTAGATCGATGTTCGCAACCCAACGGTACAGAAATCAATTCAATCGGAGGCCTACATCACCAGATACAGGGAAAAGAAAATGAACGGCCATGATGGCACCACGTGGTGGCATCACAGCCGCTCCCTCACCACCACCCCATCCAGGAAGGATGCATCGCACACTGTGGACCATTGGATCTTCATCCAACTGCCACGAGCGTGGCACATCGCCTGCCCAGATCGGATAAGGATAAATAGAAACAAACAAGTATATATAACAAAAGGCTTGCGCAGCATGTTGGCTCATGCGCGCATGCGTAAGCATGAGACACAGCATTTTGCGAGATTCAGAAGGTGAGGCAAGTGCACGTAAGTGATTTGTTAAGACCCGTGCTGTTTGAGCCTTTTAAGACGTCCGGACTGTGAATCAGACGTCTAGACACCTTTCCAGACGTCTGGAAATCAAAAATTTCGAGTACAAGCTTGCGTCTGCGCACGTGCTGCACGCAGACAGTACACTTCCCTCATTTTCTTCTTCTCTTTCCTTCTGCCCTGACGAAAACCCTAAACCCACACCCTTATATAAGGCCCCCTCCTCTCCCTCGTTCCAACCCCACTTCCCAGCCACCTTCCTCCTTCACTCCAGCGAGAGCAGCAGATCGGTGAGAGCGTGGCGTGGCGCGAGAAGGAGAGGAGCAGCGTGAGAGGGAGAGAAGTTAGCTTGCGAGCTCGCGTGGGAGCTCGTCGGTGAGCTCACCGCCAGAGCGATGTGTGCACAAGGCGGAGGAGTACGTCGGGGAGGTCCTCCCTGACACTGCTGCAGCCGGAGCAGCAGGCGAGAGGGTGCGGTGCCGCCACGCACGGCGTGAGAGGGCGGAAGCAGGTTCTGTTTCTAGGTTTTTCCCAGAATTAGACATCTGGATCGACATCCAGATGATGTAGCCGACGTCTGAAGGAGGTTCCAGATGACTGAGAAGTAAACTTCACGAAGGTACATCTTCTTTGCTGATACGATCAAGCAGGCTGCTCTGCCGAGGCACTATTACATGCCTTTTTAAGGAGATTTGGTGGATTGCGTGTAGGGTTCGCTTTGGGAAGGTGCGGGATACGCCCTCCCATGCATTTCGGATGTTTGGGTGACATACCAGACGACGGGAAGCACTTCCAGATGTCCGGAAAGGTAGTCGGACGTCTGGAACTGGGTTTAGACGGCCCAGCGAAGTTCCTGGACGTCTAAGGAGTGGCGCAGGACTTGAGGTATGCCACTGGACACTTTTAAGATGTCTGAAAGTTGTTCCAGAAGTCTGATTTGAGTCAGAAACACTATTTTTGACCCGTTTAGGATCCGTTTGAGGTGTGATTTTCGCAATTAAGATACCGATGTTTCCCGTATGAATTCCTCTACTCGTTAGAAGACTTTTTATACTGTTCTGAGTATTCTCTTGTGATTGATCCTTGTGATAGGATTGGTTTCCGTTGCGGGTTCGGGGCTTGGTGAGGCACTTAAGCTTGCCGTTCAAGCCTCTATTACTCCTAGGTTTACTGGTAGAGTGGCTTCCCCTTAATTTAATTAAAACTTAAATGCACGTGTGGAATGAATGATTAGAACCTAGGATGTGGCATAAATCCTAGGACTGAAAATACTGGAATGTCTGTATTGAATGAATGGATTGCAGTCTTGAATGAGTAGATAGAATGATAACAAATGCCTGTGAATGAATAACAGTTGCCTACGAAATATATAGTACTTGTACTAGTTAATTGTTGAATGTAATTTTCCTGTCGCACACATAATATGAGCTACATGTATATAATTTGAAAATGGAAAGGTGAATGTTGGAAACACGAGTTATCTGTGAATAAACTGAATATGAAAATGTGAACGATAGAATTACAAATTCCATGTGTATAACCTGAGAATGGGAATAAAAATGATGACACCTGATATGGAATGGCCTGAGGAATATAAGCATGAACCCTATGGGGAATTAGGAGTAGAGCTCCTGAAAATAAATGGAAGGGAACTGGGAATGTGAGTGGGGAAGTGAGCTGGCCCTTGAGTACGGAGTATCAAGAAGAGAGACTGCTCCCCTGTTTAGTGCAGAGCAGAGCTAGCCACCCTTGGGTTGGGACCTAGGGTTAGGATTGGCTACTCTATACGACTTCTTGGCCCTCGCGTACACTGTACCGGGGAGAGCTACTAATGTAGGGAGAGAACTAGCAAACCCATGGGGCCTGGGGTTCAGCTAGCCGCCCTACACCGACCTAATAGGCCCACTGGGAAAACCAGGGTAGTCAGGTGAGGATGCGCGGACTGTGGAGGGGCGAGACCCCTGTTTGGTTCTTAGGGGCTAGACCCATGTTACTGAGAGGGCTATGCCCTATATTGGTTTCGTGCTGTGCTTTGAGCGCACCCGCTAATGGAAACGACTGACCGCGTGCCAGTGTGGGGTAGCTACCCATGCGCTTATCGCGCGTGCCGTAGTCACTGTTGCGTCTGTCCGTGACCTTGGGGTGGTTGACTGGGTGTAGGACCACCACGGGGGACTCTCCCGGCCAGGAGAGCACCACGTGCGACTTCTACTCTTCGGAAAAGGCTGCAATCAAGATCGTTCCCACGAGGAACATTCGAGATCAAGAAAGAGACCTAATAAATAAACCAAGTGGTGAAAGAAAGAATAATTAGTTAAAGAAAGAAAGAAATTGAAAAACAACAGCTACCTGTCCACCTTTATTTCTTTAGTTAGTTGGTTGCCACTCTACTCAGCGTTCGCTGACGTTTTGTACTCATAACCCCTTTTCAGGTCCAGGTGTTGAGCAGCCAGAGCCTACGGCTGCAAAGGGTGCTGGGCCCAGTAGAGCCCAGTAGTTGTAGCTTTCTGTTGTACTCCTTTTTCAGTTGTAGTGAGTAGTTCTTACACCTCTGTACTCTAACATTTTGTACTTTATATTCCTGTGCCCGTTTACTTTATATTGTTGTGGTGATATGTACTGTAGTAGTTTTACTTCTTTACTACTGTACTTTTGTTACTGTTAGTTGCTTAGCATAGTGAATGTGATTTACTTTCCTACTTTTTGGTTACTTTCTCGTTGGACGACTGGGTCTTAGGATCAGTCGAGTCGGTTCGGTCTCGTGTCCTATAGGGATTCAGGAACCGGGTCGTAACAAGATGGTATCAGAGTAAGGTTACCTTGAGAAGTGAACCAACTGGCTTGAGAATAACCAATTCACGTGCTTATAACTAGAGTAACCACCACAATGTACCTTTTGACATTTGTTCTGAGGTTCTTTTGCTGAATGTCAATTAGAATTGACGTCTTCTTGTTCTATTATTTACGTCTCCTTGCAGGAGATGCCTCGACGTGGAGTCATTGAGGCGGGCCGCGGACGCGGTCGAGGACAAGGTCGAAGGGGCGGACGTGTTGAGCCTAACGTCTCAGTGGACCAGCCACTACTTCCAGGCGTTCAGGCCTAGGACCTCACCCAGCTGATACGGGAGATTGTGCAAGAGGAGCTCCACCTACCTCCACGGGCGCCTCTCCCTGGGGACGTGGAGGGGGAGTCCTCTATGGGACCGCGAGACAGACGCAGCACTGGACGTGGGGGAGGGGGTGGCCCTCCACAACCCCCACCGTCCTCTGACACTTCCGAGCACGAGCCCTCCTTACCTAGAGGCGTACCAGTTTCCCTACTTCAGTGTCATTATGAGCTTTTCGGACAGTTTCAGAAGCTGAAGCCCCCCTCCTTCAAGGGGGATGAGGACCCGACCGAGGCGAAGGACTGGCTCGAGCAGATTGAGAAGGTGTTTGACACCCTTCGCCCCCCTGCGGAGTGCTGCGTGGCTCATGCCAGGTACCAGTTGGAGAGTGCGGCACACAAGTGATGGAGGGCGGTCAGAGGTCAGGAGAGGGCCAAGCCGACATGGGACCAGTTTGTCACCCTCTTCTGCAAGTAGTACTTTCCCTAGACGTGGTAGGATCAGAGGAGGCGGGAGTTCCACACTCTCCGCAAGGGGACGATGACTGTGAGTGCTATCGCACGTGTTTTTTGGAGCTGTCTCGTTTCGTCACGACAGCTGTAGCTATTGAGGAAGAGCGCCTGTGGAGGTTCACCGAGGGGCTCCGGCCTACTATTTGGGGGTATGTCAAATCCCTGAAGCTGCCTACGTTCTCGAGAGTGGTGGAGGCAGCTATGACATATGAAGAGACCAACTCGGCCACATGTGACACTGACAGCGAACGGAAGAGGTCCTACCAGCCAAGCTACTCACAGGACCGGCGAGAGAGGAGGCTCGCGGCACCCGCAGGAGAGTCGTCACGCTTTGCAAGGCCATCAGTGGCCTTTGGGGGCCCCCGATAGGGGCCAGCTGCCAGCACTGGACCCTCGCCCAGCCGTCAACAGGGACCTATCGAGGGCAGGAGTCGAGTTCCCCTTTGCTACCAGTGTGGCCAGCCGGGCCACATCAGGAAGGACTGCCCGTCTAGGGTTGGAGGTCAGCAGATGCTCCCCGCACCAAGCGCTGGAGGACGAGCAGGAGGTCGTGGTTCCCAGGCACGTGGGGGAGGACAGCAGTCGAGGGGAGGGTAC
Source organism: Thalassia testudinum (assembly GCA_037157565.1). Classification (NCBI taxonomy): domain Eukaryota; kingdom Viridiplantae; phylum Streptophyta; class Magnoliopsida; order Alismatales; family Hydrocharitaceae; genus Thalassia; species Thalassia testudinum. Next base: position 464,014 of record JAZHRO010000044.1, read on the forward strand.
CGGCCAGCGGTTACTCGTCCGACGCAGAGTATGGCTGCTTCTTCCGCACCCAGAGCTAAGAGGCGTATTAATGCCCTGACACATAGAGATGCCAGAGCTTCAGGTTCAGTGGTGGCAGGTATGGTTACAGTTTCCAGCAGACTAGTTTACACACTTTTTTATTTCGGTGCCGCGCACTCGTTTGTTGCTGCTAGTTTTGTTGTCAGTTTGAGACAGGACTGTGTGTTGTTAGAGGATCTGTTTGTGATCAGAGGTCCAGGTGGTCAGCTGTTTGTAGCTGAGGAGGTTTACACAGGCTGTGAGGTTAATGTTGGGGGACACAGCCTCCCCGTTGATATGATTGTGATACCGATGGAGGACTTTGGCGTGATTCTGGGGATAGACTGGTTGTCCACTTACCATGCTTTAGTGGACTGTTTTGAGAGGAAGATCATCTTCTCCATACCGGAGATGCCTTCTTTTGAGTTTCATGGACAGCCGGTGGATGGAGGCTTCAGGTGCATTTCTGCACTTCGGGTGGCGACTTTTGGGCCAGGGGTGTGAGGGCTTTCTAGTTTGTGTAGTGGCAGAGCCCAACCCCGTGGTAGACTTTCATAGTATTTCGGTGGTCAGAGAGTACCCCGACGTGTTTCCTGAGGAAAACCCAGGACTACCGCTGATGAGAACCTCATCATGAGCCATAACTAGCTCATTTTGACCCAATACAAAGGATAAAAGCTCCTACATATCTCAAGGAAAGGCGTAACTCAGAGAATTCTGAGTTTGAGAAGAAAATAAGTCATAAGGGGTAAAAGTGCAATTTTACCAGTATAATCTGCATACAGGGTAATTCAGGGCCCAAACATAGGTCAAAACAGCTTAATAAGAATAAAAGTGGGATGAAATGATCTAGCAAGGGCTACAGCACTTCCAAGGAACCAAATGATAATCTGTAACCCTAAAACAACCCACTTCAATTCACAAGGTTCGAGGCAAAGTAAAAATAGAATAAACCCTCTAAAATTCATAGAAAAATAATCTCTAGGGTTTAGAACCTTCAATTTGGCCTTTAGAACCCATTTTGACCTACATTGAGAACCATGCCCAATTAATAACTTAATTTGGGTTTTTGCGCAAATTGATCGGTCAAACAAGGTTTAATATGAAAATAAAATTCACCATCAGATTCCTTAGGTCCTAATTAGTCATGTATAAAAACTTGAGCCTAAGAAGAAACCTCCTTGACCGACTTCACACTTTGGTCCTCATATATTTACTCTTTGGCCCTCAACTTTTGAACCCTCGCATTTTGGCCCCTAACTCTCCTTCGTTCTTTGCAATCAGGTCCCTCCTGCAAAACCCTGCCAGCACCATGCTCCGGCGACCTTGCGCGGAGCATGGCGCCGCGCAGGGTGAGGTGAGGGACCTGGCAAGTAAACCGGGGGTGCCCTGCGTCGTCAGCCGTCGCAGGAGCACCCCCCTGGTCATTGTAGGCCACCATACCGGCCGTGCGAACGCACGGACGGTATGGGTTCATGTTCCGACCATTCTCCGGCGAGGGAGACACGTCGTCTCCCTCCGCCTTCCTCCCTGCTTCATCTCTATAAATACCCCCCGCCGCTCCACCGACGAGGGCAGCTTGGATCTGACGGAGAAATCCCCAACTTCCTTCTCTTCTTTCTCCGGCAGACGCTCACCAGCTCCGGCGGCTTCCTCCCCCTCCACCTCTTCGCTCTGCCGCAATACCAGCAGCAGAGACTTCCTCCCCTGCTCTTCCCGCGCCACGCCGCACCCAGCTGGCGCCTCTCCGGCTCTCTGCTCGCCGCCGCCCCTCTCCCTGAGCATCGTCTTCTCCGGCGACAGTCGATACGACTGTCGCCCTGTTCCTCCCCCTTCGTCCCTGCAAGTAAGCTAGAGTTACTCCCCTTCTCCTCATCTTTCTTTTCCCGCTTTCAATTTAGTCAATTAAGCCCTCTACCGACCCTGTTCACCCTCACCCTCTTCGCCTCCGACCACCCTCCGGCGAGCCGCTCCCATCACCTCAGCGACCCACACGGCTCGCCGACCACCGCAGAACCTCCGCCTCCTCACCCTGATCCTCTTCCGCCCCTCCACTTCCCACCAAACACCCTCTGCAGATCCACCGAACACACCCACTTCTTCGCTCACAGTTTGACCTAGGACGACCTGTTGGCTCCATCACGCCCCCTGCAGACCCCCTGACCACATTCGCCGTGCCACGGCGAAGGTCCCCCGCCTGTCTGATTTGGCCGAGAGGCCGTTCTTCTGTGACCAGGTGACTCGCCCGCCGTCGCCATTACTGCGCAGGCAGAGCTGCTTCACCTGCAGGTGCAGGCACGCCTTCGCCCAGGTTTGACTCCCAGGTTGCGCAGGGACTCTCCGCGAAACGTCCCTGGTTCACAGATGGAGCGAAGGCCGCGCGGGAAGCCACGATCGCCCACTGCTCCATCCGCGACGCGCGCTCAATTGGGGTGGGACATTTAGTCCCACCTCGGAACTTCTCGGAGGGGCGCGGACGCATAAAGGCAAAAAGTGCCTTATGCTGTCTGCCTCCTGACCACGGGGTGAGGTCCCTCTCACCCGACCCGGCCTCGTCCGTGACCACGCTCCGCGGACCTGGCCCGACCCGATTAGACCGACCTGCACTCCTCGCCCACCACCGCACGCCGGTGGGCCTGGACCCGGGCCTGACCCGAACCCGATTACCCGGTAGCTCTGGGAGAGCTGTCCCAAGAGCGGTTTCAGAGAAAAAGAGAGACGCGGGGGGGGAGGGTAGAGTAGGTTTTGCCTCTTGACGAAAATCTCTGAAGTGTGCAGGCCAAAGAAGAAGAAGAAGACCCGCGGAAGAAGAAGTGCAGGCGAAGACGAAGGAGCTGCACTGTAGCAAATGCTCAGTTAAGTCGTCGAAGCACCGCGCCAGACGACGGAAAGTCAGCAGCCAGAGCAACACAGAAGGCAGGCTGAAGAAGAAGGAAGGGAGACTTAGTAGTCGAAGGCAGAAGCACCACGATTGCAGAAGAAGAAGAAGAGAGGTCAAGGCAGAAAACCAAAGAAGAAGAACAAGGAGCTCTGAAGAAAGAAAAACATCACCAACGCAGGAACAGCAGGAAGAAGAAGAGCATCACCATTGCAGAAGAAGATTATCACCATAGCAGAAACCAAGGAAGAAGAAGAAGGAGATCTGAAGAAAGAGAAAGAAAGAAGAACATCACAACAAATTCTTTCCCTTTCTCTTTATTTTGTAAAAGAAACATGTATATCCCTAGAATACGACTTGCTCCCTGAGTTCGACCTCGGGAACTCTTTCATTTTCCGAGTAAAAAAAATTTATATTTGAAATGTTGGTAATAACCGGCTTTACTACAACGTTATAACAAAACTCACAAACCCGGTGAAAAAGCCCACGTCTCAATTTGGCGCCGCTGCCGGGGAGCAACGGCCATTCTAGAGGTAAACATTCCTGTATCTTTTAATTTCTGATAATCTCCTTTCTTTTGTGCAGCTACAGGAACTCAAGAAGACAAGCAACCACACAACCACTCCGAAGACAGGTAAATCTTTTCTCTCACTATTAACCCCTACACTCTAAAGAGGAAGAAAAGAAAAGAACAAAGCAATATAGGGCTAACCTGTCTTCCATACTTAGTAACCATAAAAAGTTGCATGTTTTCAACTCATCACTCCTGCACACTATTAAGGGTATTTAAGGGCTAACACATTCTTGCTTGAGCCCTAATTGCCCAACAAAGAGTTAAATGGACCAAGTAGAGCCAACATAAGGTCAAACATTAGGATTTCAGTAGAGACACACCCCTTAATCAAGAATTGAGGAAATCCAAAAGAGGTGTGCCCAAGCCATTGATTGAAAATAATTAACAAGAAAAATCCTAAACAATTGGCTCTCTCTAAACACTTGAACCCTAAAAGACAGGACCTAAAAGCTCTTAAAGAAAACAATAGGTAAAGTTGACCCCTTTGGGTTAACCAACCTTAAATTAGGTCACTCTTTGCACTTAAAAAGACTAAAGTTCAAGTGAAACCTTAAGCACCCTGATCTTAAAATTGGTAGACTTAAGAGGTCAAGATCCCCATTCTGGTCTACCTGGAACCGCAGTGACAAGAGAGGTCGGGTGGGGGAAACCCTGTAACCCGTGGGGACGCTCTACCGTGTAGGGGTCTTCGCGGGACTCTCCCTCTCTGGCTGCCCAGGTAATTCTCAGGTGGACGATCTTTCTGATCAAGGGGTCCATCTGCCCCGCACCTCTATAGTCACCCAACACATTTTTGGGTGTCTTGATTGGGTCCAGCACCTTCTAAACTTACCTCTCCCAACTGTGCATGTACGGAAGGAGGTCTCTAAGACCACCCTTAAGACCTCCATTAGAAATTCGCTCTCGTCAAGGCCACACCTCGACGCCCGTATTCGTGCAGCAACACCCTCACATTATTCTCTCTTCTGATTCAGAACCAAGTTCTTCTTCTTCCCCCGTCATGGCTCAGCCAGTTGAGGAAGAAAATAATCTGGAACACCAGCTCCAGCGACTCAATGACCTCTTCCAAAACTTCGTGCACCCACCGCAGCGTCCTATGATGCGGGACCACTACAATCCTGCTGCGGTGGCCATTGAGCCTCGAGTCAGAATCCCGATTGGAGGACCTGATTCCGAACTAAAGCCCAACATGATTCATGCTATACCTAAATTCCATGGGCTTAATTCTGAAGATCCCTTCCAGCACATCAAACAGCTTAAGCATCTGGCCCACACTTTTGGATCAGATGCGCAAAACCGGGATATTCTTCTCATGAAGATGTTCTCCTTTTCTCTTATGGACAAGGCCGCCCATTGGTATCAAACTCAGACCCGGCCGATCAACACTTGGGAAGAACTTCAATCCGAGTTTTTGAAAAAGTTCTTTCCCGTTGGTCGAACCAACGCCTTGCGCCATCAGATTACTCACTTCACTCAACAATCAGGAGAACCTCTCCATGAGGCATGGGATCGTTTTCAGGATCTCATGAGGAAGTGCCCCCATCACGGAGTTCCTAAATGGGAACAAGTCCAATCTTTTTACCAGGGACTCCGTGAGGACATCCGCCTTTTCGTCAATGCAACCTGCGGAGGAAACATCATGGGTCAACATGAAGACACCGTATGGGAGATTCTCGAAAACATGTGCGAGAACTCCATCAACAATGACTCCATGGGATTATTCGACAGGACGAATACCCGCGCAGCGACGAATCTTAAGGGAGCACATGAGACGCAGGGCCTGTCCGCATCAGTCGACCTGGAATTAATGGCCAGTCGATTGGACAAGGTCTCAATCATTGAAAAGAAGGTGGATGAGCTGACTCAGCACTTGCAGCGAGCCACCTCTGCGCGTAACTCCTTTGCACAACCTCCTTCCACACAGGAGACTGTGCAAAACATCCTACACCGATCCTCCCCTGGGATGGATCCTTATCCATCCCCATCTGATTCTTGGACTGGAAGATCAGGAACACCCGATCCTTTCTTCACCAGCCAGGGGAACTCCATTCCTCCTTTCCCTGATTCTCAGGAGGTTCCTCAGACCTGCGAGGACCTCAACGCCATCCAGAACGACCCATTCTCCAACACTTACAACCCTGGATGGCGAAACCATCCCAATTTTCAGTGGGCGGGAAATGCCCAAACCCAAAGACCACCTTTTCAGTCCCGCCCACAGCCCTCTCATCACTACCAGCCGCCTCAGCCTCGGCCCAACCCTACTTATCCATCAGGGCCAAATCAAGATCAAATGTCCTTAATCCTTCAGACTCTGGCTGACATTCAAAAATCGAATGCGGCCATTCAAAAACAGCACAAGGACGAGCTTACTGAAGTTAAAACTCAGCTGGCCCAGTTGGCAAATTCTCGCCAGCCAGGCACACTCCCTTCCCAACCTCTTCCTAACCCAAATAACGTGCCAACCCAGAAGCGCGTTATGAATCCAAATTTAGGCCACGCTCAATGGATTTATCAGGCCCCTACTGCTCCATCTCCAGACGAGATGGAAGCCTCTACTTCTCGTGCGGGATTTCAGCAGCAGCCACCCCTCCTACCTAACCCAAGCCAAAATCAGGCCGGATTAAATTCTGTAACAACACGTAGTGGTAAGACAACTCAGGACCCGCATTATCCAAACCACTCCCAGCCTGATAACCATGACCCTAGGATAGTTAGCCAAGGTACCGCTGTTCCAGACCCACAACCTGGACCTATCCTAGAAGAACCAACCAAGATCCCGTTTCCCGAGGCCCTGACCAAGGGAAAGAAGACCACCAAACCCGTGGCCCCTGAGGAGGACCTGGTCAAGCTATTTGAGCAGGTCCACATAAACATCCCCTTGATGGATGCAATCCGCCACGTACCAGCTTACGCACGATTTCTAAAGAATATATGTACACCCCAGCGTAAGCCGCGAACCAAGGGAGGGAGCCCAATTGTTCTGTCAGAGCAAGCCAGCTCTGTAATCCTTAGTAGACTCCCACCCAAGGCAAAAGATCCTGGAACTCCCCTGATCTCCTGTAAGATAGGTGGTACCCAATTTGATAGAGCATTGTTAGACTTAGGTGCATCTATAAATCTGATACCCACATCCTTACTTGACCATCTGGAAGAATCTGAGCTGAAACCAACCGAGGTGACATTACAATTAGCAGATCGATCTATAAAGTCACCAAAAGGGATTCTCGAGGATGTTATCGTGAGAGTGCGGGATTTTTATTTTCCAGTGGACTTTATAGTCTTAGACATGGATGCACCTGAGAACCCTAGGGATACACCAATCATTCTAGGGAGACCTTTCTTGGCTACTGCTAGAGCCAACATCAGCTGTGAGGAGGGACAAATAGAGCTTAAGTTTGGAGATCAAACACTGAAGATTGATATATTTAAGGCCCAACAAGGAATTAATTGCGGCGTCATCGAGCAAATTTGTGACATCAAGACTTTGGTTGATGAATCACACCTCCAGAATGACTTGAGTATGCCTCATCAACCACAAAAGGATCTTGACCCGCAAACAGAGGAGTCAAATCCAGATGTGAACAACCCAGTAACTCCCACCCTTGAACCTCACATCTATACTGAACCACCCGCTGCTGCTGAAAACCCCATCCTTGAACTAAAACCCCTTCCTGCTCATTTGAAATACATCTTTTTGGGTTCTAATCAGACCCTTCCTGTGATCATCAATTCCAACCTCAGTCCTGAACAGGAATCCCGTCTGATTGTTGTCCTCCAGCAACATCGCAGAGCCATCGGATGGACTCTCGATGATTTGACTGGAATAAGTCCCTCTTATTGTACTCATCATATCTATTCAGAAGAGGGCACACGACCTTCTCGTGAAATGCAGAGACGCTTAAACCCCAATCTGCAGGAGGTCGTGAAAAAGGAGATCATCAAGTGGTTAGATGCCGGGATCATCTACCCGATCTCCGATAGTCGTTGGGTGAGCCCAATTCAGGTCGTGCCTAAGAAGGCAGGACTCACCACTATAACGACTGCGACCGGAGAAATCATTCCTACCCGATTAGCCAACTCGTGGAGAGTCTGTATAGATTACCGTCGACTCAATTCCTCCACGAAGAAGGATCATTTCCCACTACCCTTCATTGATCAAATTCTCGAAAAACTAGCGGGAAATAGGTTCTTCTGCTTTCTTGACGGGTACTCCGGTTATAACCAGGTGGCAATCCATCCTGAGGACCAAGAAAAGACCACGTTCACCTGCCCCTTCGGAACATACGCTTTCCGAAGGATGCCTTTCGGTCTTTGCAATGCACCCGCTACTTTTCAGCGATGCATGCTTGCCATATTCTCAGATATGGTAGGTGATTATCTGGAAGTCTTCATGGATGACTTTTCAGTTTTCGGAGCATCATTCGACGATTGCCTCCAACACTTGGTCCAGATACTCAGGCGGTGCATCGACGTGAATTTGGTTCTTTCCTGGGAAAAGAGCCATTTCATGGTGCCTGAAGGAATTGTCCTGGGACACTCAATTTCGGAGAAAGGTATCCAAGTGGATCGAGCTAAGGTTAATCTGATTTCTCACCTTCCTATGCCTAGCTCGATCAGGGACATCCGATCCTTTTTAGGGCATGTCGGTTTTTATCGACGATTTATCCCTGATTTTTCAAAAATCGCACGCCCCCTGACCACTCTTCTCTCCAAGGATGTTCCCTTCGAAATCTCCAAGGAATGCACTCAAGCATTTGAAATCCTGCGTGACCGAGTCACCCAAGCCCCGATCCTACAGTCCCCTGATTAGTCTCAACCTTTTGAGATCATGTGTGATGCATCCGACTTCGCTGTAGGAGCGGTTTTGGGGCAGAAAAATGACAAGAAACCTGTGGTCATTTACTACGCCAGCAAAACACTCGATGAGGCTCAGCGTAACTATACAGTTACTGAGAAAGAGCTGCTAGCTGTAGTATTTGCCCTAGAGAAGTTCAGATCGTACCTTCTGGGTTCCCATGTCATCATATACTCGGATCACACGGCTGTGAGGCATCTCCTTGCAAAGAAGGACGCGAAGCCTCGATTGATCCGATGGATCTTGCTGTTGCAAGAATTTGACCTCGAGATTCGCGATAAAGCGGGAAAACAAAACGTGGTAGCTGATCACTTGTCCCGTCTTCCTTCTGAAATAATTGACCCCTCCGGACCCATCACGGAGCATTTTCCCGATGAGCACCTGCTGACTATTGGTACTAGCCTTCCATGGTTCGCTAATATTGTAAATTACTTGGCATCTCATCAGACCCCGTCCGATTGGCCGAAGGCCAAGAAAGACAAATTACGCTCCGATGCCAAGTATTACATTTGGGAAGACCCGTACCTCTTCCGCATAGGTGCCGATCAGATCATCCGGAGATGTGTCCCGGAAGGGGAAATCAACAATATCCTCTCTTTCTGCCATGACCAGGCATGCGGTGGCCATTTTGCCGGGCATAAAACCGCATCAAAAGTCCTCCAGTGCGGCTTTTACTGGCCCACACTGTTCAAAGACGCATACAGTCATTGCAAGGCATGCAGTCGTTGCCAGACTTTGGGCAACATGAGCCGTCGTGACATGATGCCTATGCAACCGATTCTAGTATGCGAAATCTTTGATGTTTGGGGGATTGATTTTATGGGCCCCTTTCCTGTTTCGGATGGTTTCGAATACATTCTGTTGGCTGTGGACTACGTGTCCAAATGGATCGAAGCCATACCGACCCGAACCTGTGATCACAAAATCGTTCTCAAATTTATTCATCAACACATTTTCTCAAGGTTCGGGATTCCTCGTGCAATAATCTCTGATGGGGGGACCCATTTCACAAATGCTCAGTTTAGGTCACTGATGACCAAATACGGGGTGTCTCACCGAATCTCTACTCCTTACCACCCCCAAACTAATGGTCTAGCTGAGCTGTCTAATCGGGAGATCAAGAAAATCCTGCAAGTCACTGTTCGACCTGACAGGAAGGACTGGTCGTCCCGACTTCCGGAAGCATTGTGGGCCCATAGGACCGCCCACAAGACCCAATTAGGCATGTCTCCCTTCAGACTGGTGTACGGAAAGGCATGCCACCTTCCCGTCGAACTGGAGCATAAAACCTATTGGGCAGTACGGAACTGTAATCTGGATCTTTCTAAGGCTGGTACCCACAGAAAACTCCAAATCAGCGAGATCGATGAATTACGCATAGACGCGTACGAGAACTCGCAAATCTACAAGGAGCGGGTTAAAGCCTTCCACGACAAACACATCTCGAGAAAGATCTTTCATCCTGGTCAAAAGGTCCTACTCTTTGATGCCCGACTCAAACTCTTCCCAGGAAAACTGAGATCTAAGTGGGTCGGACCATATTTGGTCCGACAGGTTTTTGGAAATGGAGCAATCGAAATCAGTCCACTCAGCCACGATTCTGAACCTTTCATCGTGAATGGTCAAAGACTCAAGCCGTTCATTGATGTAACTTCTACTGATTTGGCTGAGGCATCTTATATCCTCCTTTCCCCTTGAGCTTATTGCGCCCAGCCGATGGCGTAAAACTCAGCGCTTAACGGGAGGCAGCCCGTCATTCTCTTTGAAAACCTGAAACTTGTTCTGACACCTTTCAGCACTTGAAGTTCACCCTTGTAGACAGCCAACCCCAACTCAGATGTTCGCATCTGAGATTTGAAATCGTCCGCAAAAATTCAACCCGACCCATCCACTCACCCAAATTTCTGTCTTAAGGAATGAACTAAGACCCCCTAGGTTACAATGAGGACATTGCAAATCTTAGGCATGGGGGGGAAGGAAAGTGCAAAAACTTGTAAGAAAAGGTTTCAAACAAAAAATTCACATATGCCAAAAATACCATAAAAATTAAAAAATTTTTCGAAAAAGAATAAGAGGAAAAGAGGAGAAGGAAAATTTTGTGAAGGAGAAAAGAAACAAAATGAAAAAGGAGCACAAAATTATGAGAAAAAGTGATAGTCATTAGTAAGGAACTAAGGAATTAACCTAAGTTCTAGACCTCATTCGAGAAAATAACTGAAAAGTGCACAATGAGATTAGTAAGAATGCAAACCTTAGGCATTCTTGAATAGACTCTTAGTACCCATTAAGATCTGGACACTCCTCAAAAGGTTGAGGAAAATGAAAAGCTGAAGTATTAGGTCCAAGGCTTAGGAAGTATTCGGCCTCGTTAACTAATTTTTGGTTTACGGGACTCAGTAACCTAAGCACCCTAATCTCACACACAGCCTGGTTCAGTAAGCGTAAAAATCAGAATCATGCAGAAGCGTCGCAAAAATCTGAAAAGAACACCTAGAATAGGAGCGGCCGATCAACACAAGTTGATTTGGACGAGTTCCCAGCGCAGAGAGGCGGGAAATCCCCTCGAAGACGCGTAACAAAATATCATCTCCTCGGTGCTTGTCTCTTAGGATATTTACATATCCTACGGGGGGCATGTAAGCACTCTGCTGGTTCAGATTCCATGGATGGCATTATCTCGAAGTGTCAATTGCCAGGGTCTGGATTCGGCCACGGAATACCATGGATGGGATTATCTCGAAATCTCAATAGCCAGGGTTCCGGGGGTTGCCATGGGCGGTGCTATCTCGAAGCATCGATCGCCAGGAACCCTTGAGGATTGATGATGGGAGCAAGGAATCTGATACAGACCGTGTTGAAAAGCCAATCCTAGGCTAGAACTAAAAAGAAAAAGAGAGAGAAAACTCTCCAAACTGAAAAACTTTCTATCTCTCTCTTACAAAACGCACTGCGAACCAAGCCAGGGCTAAAATCATTTTAAGCACGGGTGCTTTAACCACGAAGTCCAATAAACCTTAGGTTAGTTCTTGTGGGCCTTAAAAACCTTTGCTAAAAGACTGAGGCTAAGGCTAGACAGATTTGGATCTTGATTGGTACTAGAGTACCTTTTAGGCCTATGATCAGCATTCTAACCTAATCTATGAAGGCACTTATCTAAAACTATTGAAAACTTCATGGTCTAGAACAAGGGTTGAAACCTTAAGTTTTTTTTTGCTAAGGGACTAGCAAAAGCTAGGCATGGGGGTATGATGAGAACCTCATCATGAGCCATAACTAGCTCATTTTGACCCAATACAAAGGATAAAAGCTCCTACATATCTCAAGGAAAGGCGTAACTCAGAGAATTCTGAGTTTGAGAAGAAAATAAGTCATAAGGGGTAAAAGTGCAATTTTACCAGTATAATCTGCATACAGGGTAATTCAGGGCCCAAACATAGGTCAAAACAGCTTAATAAGAATAAAAGTGGGATGAAATGATCTAGCAAGGGCTACAGCACTTCCAAGGAACCAAATGATAATCTGTAACCCTAAAATAACCCACTTCAATTCACAAGGTTCGAGGCAAAGTAAAAATAGAATAAACCCTCTAAAATTCATAGAAAAATAATCTCTAGGGTTTAGAACCTTCAATTTGGCCTTTAGAACCCATTTTGACCTACATTGAGAACCATGCCCAATTAATAACTTAATTTGGGTTTTTGCGCAAATTGACCGGTCAAACAAGGTTTAATATGAAAATAAAATTCACCATCAGATTCCTTAGGTCCTAATTAGTCATGTATAAAAACTTGAGCCTAAGAAGAAACCTCCTTGACCGACTTCACACTTTGGTCCTCATATATTTACTCTTTGGCCCTCAACTTTTGAACCCTCGCATTTTGGCCCCTAACTCTCCTTCGTTCTTTGCAATCAGGTCCCTCCTGCAAAACCCTGCCAGCACCATGCTCCGGCGACCTTGCGCGGAGCATGGCGCCGCGCAGGGTGAGGTGAGGGACCTGGCAAGTAAACCGGGGGTGCCCTGCGTCGTCAGCCGTCGCAGGAGCACCCCCCTGGTCATTGTAGGCCACCATACCGGCCGTGCGAACGCACGGACGGTATGGGTTCATGTTCCGACCATTCTCCGGCGAGGGAGACACGTCGTCTCCCTCCGCCTTCCTCCCTGCTTCATCTCTATAAATACCCCCCGCCGCTCCACCGACGAGGGCAGCTTGGATCTGACGGAGAAATCCCCAACTTCCTTCTCTTCTTTCTCCGGCAGACGCTCACCAGCTCCGGCGGCTTCCTCCCCCTCCACCTCTTCGCTCTGCCGCAATACCAGCAGCAGAGACTTCCTCCCCTGCTCTTCCCGCGCCACGCCGCACCCAGCTGGCGCCTCTCCGGCTCTCTGCTCGCCGCCACCCCTCTCCCTGAGCATCGTCTTCTCCGGCGACAGTCGATACGACTGTCGCCCTGTTCCTCCCCCTTCGTCCCTGCAAGTAAGCTAGAGTTACTCCCCTTCTCCTCATCTTTCTTTTCCCGCTTTCAATTTAGTCAATTAAGCCCTCTACCGACCCTGTTCACCCTCACCCTCTTCGCCTCCGACCACCCTCCGGCGAGCCGCTCCCATCACCTCAGCGACCCACACGGCTCGCCGACCACTGCAGAACCTCCGCCTCCTCACCCTGATCCTCTTCCGCCCCTCCACTTCCCACCAAACACCCTCTGCAGATCCACCGAACACACCCACTTCTTCGCTCACAGTTTGACCTAGGACGACCTGTTGGCTCCATCACGCCCCCTGCAGACCCCCTGACCACCTTCGCCGTGCCACGGCGAAGGTCCCCCGCCTGTCTGATTTGGCCGAGAGGCCGTTCTTCTGTGACCAGGTGACTCGCCCGCCGTCGCCATTACTGCGCAGGCAGAGCTGCTTCACCTGCAGGTGCAGGCACGCCTTCGCCCAGGTTTGACTCCCAGGTTGCGCAGGGACTCTCCGCGAAACGTCCCTGGTTCACAGATGGAGCGAAGGCCGCGCGGGAAGCCACGATCGCCCACTGCTCCATCCGCGACGCGCGCTCAATTGGGGTGGGACATTTAGTCCCACCTCGGAACTTCTCGGAGGGGCGCGGACGCATAAAGGCAAAAAGTGCCTTATGCTGTCTGCCTCCTGACCACGGGGTGAGGTCCCTCTCACCCGACCCGGCCTCGTCCGTGACCACGCTCCGCGGACCTGGCCCGACCCGATTAGACCGACCTGCACTCCTCGCCCACCACCGCACGCCGGTGGGCCTGGACCCGGGCCTGACCCGAACCCGATTACCCGGTAGCTCTGGGAGAGCTGTCCCAAGAGCGGTTTCAGAGAAAAAGAGAGACGCGGGGGGGGGAGGGTAGAGTAGGTTTTGCCTCTTGACGAAAATCTCTGAAGTGTGCAGGCCAAAGAAGAAGAAGAAGACCCGCGGAAGAAGAAGTGCAGGCGAAGACGAAGGAGCTGCACTGTAGCAAATGCTCAGTTAAGTCGTCGAAGCACCGCGCCAGACGACGGAAAGTCAGCAGCCAGAGCAACACAGAAGGCAGGCTGAAGAAGAAGGAAGGGAGACTTAGTAGTCGAAGGCAGAAGCACCACGATTGCAGAAGAAGAAGAAGAGAGGTCAAGGCAGAAAACCAAAGAAGAAGAACAAGGAGCTCTGAAGAAAGAAAAACATCACCAACGCAGGAACAGCAGGAAGAAGAAGAGCATCACCATTGCAGAAGAAGATTATCACCATAGCAGAAACCAAGGAAGAAGAAGAAGGAGATCTGAAGAAAGAGAAAGAAAGAAGAACATCACAACAAATTCTTTCCCTTTCTCTTTATTTTGTAAAAGAAACATGTATATCCCTAGAATACGACTTGCTCCCTGAGTTCGACCTCGGGAACTCTTTCATTTTCCGAGTAAAAAAATTTATATTTGAAATGTTGGTAATAACCGGCTTTACTACAACGTTATAACAAAACTCACAAACCCGGTGAAAAAGCCCACGTCTCAATTTGAGATCGAGTTCGAGATCTCACTGGTATGCACTAAGCATGAGATCGAGTTCGAGATCTCACTGGTACCGGGGACCAGCCCCATTTCTACAGCACCTTACAGGATGGCACCACTTGAGCTGCGAGAGCTCAAGTCCCAGTTGCAGGACCTTCTAGAGAAAGGCTTTGTGAGGCCCAGTGCGTCTCCGTGGAGAGCCCCAGTATTATTTATGAAGAAGGATGGTACCCTACACCTTTGTGTGGACTACAGACAACTGAATAGGGTCACCATCAAGAACAGGTATCCGTTGCCGAGGATTGATGATTTGTTTGATCAGTTGTGAGGTGCCACGGTCTTCTCCAAGATAGACTTGAGGTCTGGCTACCACCAGTTGAGGATCAAGGAGACCGACATCTCCAAGACAGCTTTCCGCACCCGGTACGGACACTACGAGTTTTTGGTCATGCCGTTTGGGCTGACCAACGCCCCCGCTGCCTTCATGGATTTGATGAACTGGGTGTTCAGACCATATTTGGATCAGTTTGTGGTGGTATTTATCGATGATGTGCTCATCTACTCTCGGGATCAAACGCAGCACGGACAGCACTTGCGGATGATTTTGGACACATTGAGACAACGTAGGCTGAATGCCAAATATAGCAAGTGCGAGTTCTAGTTGAGGCAAGTGACCTTCCTAGGTCATGTGATTTTAGGGGATGGCTTGGCTGTGAACCCAGCCAAGGTAGAGGCGTACTCAGGTGGGAGACCACGTACAGTGATAGAGATCCGCAGTTTCTTAGGACTGGTAGGCTACTACGGGCGGTTTATTAGGGGTTTCTCACAGATTGCACGTCCTATGACACAGTTGACCCGGAAAGACGCTTGTGAGGCGTGTTTTCAGGAGTTGAAGGAGAGGCTGACTTCGGCTCTTGTGCTTACCATTCCAGACAGCAGTGACAGTTTCGTTGTGTACACAGATGCCTCTTTGCAGGGGTTAGGGGGTGTGCTCATGCAGATGGGTCACGTTGTCGCTTACGCTTCGTGGCAACTGAAGCCCCATGAGCATAGCTACCCTACCCACGAGCTAGAGCTGGCAGCTATCGTCTTCGCGCTGAAGACTTGGAGATACTACCTGTACGGTGAGACCTTTAAGATATTCATGGATCATAAGAGCCTCAGATACTTGTTTGATCAGAAGGAGCTCAACATGAGACAGAGACGTTGGCTAGAGCTCCTGAAGGACTTTGACTGCAGTATTTCCTACCATCTGGGGAAGGCCAACGTGATGGCTGACGCCTTGAGCCGGAAGGCGCCTGCCCACTTGGCTAGTTTACAGGTACAGAGTTGGAGACTCATGAAGGAAATGGGCAGTTGGCGACCCCTAGAGTTACTGGGGTATTGTGGGGCAGTGACTGCGACATGACAGACGAGGCCAGAGTTGATAGATCGCATCATCACAGGATAAATGGCAGACCCGTACCTGTAGTCGTTGCGT
This sequence comes from Thalassia testudinum, assembly GCA_037157565.1. Lineage (NCBI taxonomy): Eukaryota > Viridiplantae > Streptophyta > Magnoliopsida > Alismatales > Hydrocharitaceae > Thalassia > Thalassia testudinum. Next base: position 479,838 of record JAZHRO010000044.1, read on the forward strand.
GACAGAGTACTGTCAGGGGACCCTGGAGACTTCTCCCTTACTGACGAGGTACTGCGCATGAGGGGACGGTTGTGCGTTCCCAGGGACGAGGAATTGTTGAGAGAGCTCCTAACTGAGGCACACAGTTCCAGGTTCACCATATATACCGGGAACATAAAGATGTATCATGATCTGAGATGTGAATTTTGGTGGAGGGGAATGAAGCGGGATGTTGGTGAGTTCGTACAGCAGTGTTTGGTGTGCCGGCAGGTGAAGGCTGAGCATCAGAGGCCTGCAGGGCCGTTGCAGCCACTTCCAGTGCCAGAGTTGAAGTGGGAGAGTATCACCATGGACTTAGTAGTGGGCTTGTCCGTTACCCAGCGAGGACACGATGCAATCTGGGTGATTGTAGACAAATTGACGAAGATGGCACGTTTCTTGCCGATTCGGGTCACCTTGGGACCGGTACAGTTGGCAGAGAGGTATATCCATGATGTGGTATGTCTGTACAGAGTTCCGTAGGAGATTGTATCCGACCGGGATACCCGTTTTACGTCCCAATTTTGGGCTGAGTTTCAGCAGGCTTTGGGGACGCGGTTGAGGTTCAGTACGGCATACCACCCTTAGACAAACGGACAGTCGAAGCACACGATATAGATGCTTGAGGACCTTTTGCATGCCTGTGTACTAGACTGGAGGGGCTCTTGGGAGGAGCACTTTCCCCTTGCGGAGTTTGCATATAATAACAGCTATCACTTGAGCATCGACATGGCACCCTATGAGGCTCTGCATGGACAGAGGTGTACTGCACCCTTGAGTTGGGTTGAGGTGGGGACCAAGTGGGAGGTTGGCCCCAAGCTGATTCGGGAGAGTCAGGAGGTGATTGAGCAGATTTACAAGCTACTTCGCACTATTAGGAGCAGACAAAAGAGCTATGCCGATTGGAAGCGTAGAGAGGTGCAGTTTGAGGTTGGGGATCACATCTTCCTTCACGTTTCGCACATGAAGGGCCTGCAGCATTTTGGGGTGAAAGGGAAGCTCGCGTCGAGGTTTGTAGGACCCTTTGAGGTCTTAGAGCAGGTTGAACTCGTTACTTACAGGCTTGCCCTTCCTCCCTAGCTTTCTGGTGTGCACGACATGTTCCACGTGTCCAACCTCAGGAAGTACATCGCCGATCCCAGTCACGTTCTGAGCCATGAGAGTGTCGAGGTGGGTGACGACCTAACCTACCCCAAGCGACCAGTGCAGATACTAGACAGAGCCGTCTGGAGTTTGAGACAGAAGCAGGTACCCCTGGTGAAGGTCTTGTGGAGGAGCTAGAGGTACGAGGAGGCTACCTGGGAGCCTGAGGCGGCGATGCGAGAGCAGTACCTGGAGCTGTTTGAGGGTACGTCTTTTCAGACTAGCTTCGATCCTCTTTGAGTTTGTTATGCGTATGTTGTTCTCTTTCCGCACCCTAGTTAGCTCAAGTTTTGGGGATGAAACTTCCTTTGAGTTTGTTATAATGTTAAGACACATGCTGTTTGAGCCTTTTAAGACATTCGGACTGTGGGTCAAACGTCTGGTCAGACGTCTGGACACCTTCCCAGACGTCTGGAAATCAAAAATTTCGAGTACGAGCTCACGTCTACGTGCATGCTGCGCGTAGACAGTACACTTCCCTCGTTTTCTTCTTCTCTCTCCTTCCGTCCCAACGAAAACCCTAAACCCACACACTTTTATAAGGCCCCCTCCTCTCCCTCGTTCCACCCTCACTTCCCAGCCACCTTCTTCCTTCCCTCCAGCGAGAGCAGCAAATCGGTGAGAGCGCAGGCATGGCGTGAGAAGGAGAGGAGGAGCAGCGTGAGAGGGAGAGAAGTTAGCTTGCGAGCTCGCGTGGGAGCTCGTCAGTGAGCTCACGGCCGGAGCGGCGCATACGCAAGGTGGAGGAGTACGTCGGGGAGGTCCTCCCCAACATTGCTGCAGCTGTAGTAGTAGGCGAGAGGGTGCTGCGCGGCCACTCGCGGTGCGAGAGGGTGGAAGCAGGTTCTGTTTCTGGGTTTTTCCCAGAATCAGACATCTGGATCGACGTCAAGATGACATAGCCAACATCTGGAGGAGGTTCCAGATGACTGAGAAGTAGACTTCGTGAAGGTACGTCTTTTTTGCGGATACGACCATGCAGGCAGCTCCGCCGAGGCATTGTTGCATGCCTTTTTGAGGAGATTTGGTGGATTGCGTGCAGGGTTCGCTTCGGGAAGGTGTGGGACATGCCCTCCCATGCATTTTGGATGTCTAGGCGACATACCAGACAATGGGAAGTGCTTCCAGACATCTGGAGAGGTGGTCGGACATCTAGAACTGAGTCCAGACGGCCCAGCGGAGTTCCAGAAGTCTGGAAGTTGTTCCAGACGTCTGATTTGAGTCAGAAATACTATTTTTGACCCGTTTAGGGTCCGTTTGAGGTCCGATTTCCGTAATTAAGATACCAATGTTTCCCGTATGAATTCCTCTACTTGTTAGAAGACTTTCTATACTGTTGTGAGTATTCTCTTGTGATTGATCTTATGATAGGACTGGTTTCTATTGCGGGTTCGGGGCTTGCTGAGGCACGTAAGCCTGCCGTTCAAGCCCCCATTACTCCTGGGTTTACTGGTAGAGTGGCTTCCCCTTAATTTAATTAAAACCTAAATGCATGTGTGGAATGAATGATTAGAACCTAGAATGTGTCATGAATCCTAGGACTAGAAATACTGGAATGTCTATATTGAATGAATGGATTGCAGTCATGAATGAGTAGATAGAATGATAACAAATGCCTGTGAATGAATGACAGTTTCCTGCGAAATATATAGTACTTGTACTAGTTAATTGTTGAATGTAATTTTCCTGTCGCACACATAATATGAGCTGCATGTATATAATTTGAAAATGGAAAGGTGAATGTTGGAAACACGAGTTATCTGTGAATAAACTGAATATGAAAATGTGAACGATAGAATTACAAATTCCATGTGTATAACCTGAGAATGGGAATAGAAATGATGACACCTGGTATGGAATGGCCTAAGGAATATAAGCATGAACCCTACGGGAAATTAAGAGTAGAGCTCTTAAAAATAAATGGAAGGGAACTGGGAATGTGAGTGGGGAAGTGAGTTGGCCCTTGAGTATGGAGTACCAAGGAGAGTGACTGTCCCCTGTTTAGTGTAGAGCAGAGCTAGCCGGCCTTGGGTTAGGACCCGAGGTTAGGATTGGCCACTCTGTACTGACTTCTTGGCCCTTACATACATTGTACTGGGGAGAGCTACTAATGTAGGGAGAGAGCTAGCAACCCCACGGGGCCCGGGGTTCAGCTAGCCACCCTACATCGACTTGATAGGCCTACTAGGCAAACCAGGGTAGTCAGGCAAGGGTGCGCGGACTGTGGAAGGGCGAGACCCCTGTTTGGTTCTTAGGGACTAGACCCCTGTTACTGAGAGGGCTATGCCCTATACTGGTTTCGTGCTGTGCTTTGGGCGCACCCGCTAACGGAAACGACTGACCGCGTGCCAGTGCGGGGTAGCTACCCATGCGCTTATCACGCGTGCCGTAGTCACCGTTACGTCTGTTCGTGACCTTGGGGTGGTTGATTGGGTGTAGGACCACCACGGGGGACTCTCCCGACCAGGAGAGCATCACGTGCGACTTCTACTCTTCGGAAAAGATTGCAATCAAGATCGTTCCTACGAGGAACATTCGAGATCAAGAAAGAGACCTGATAAATAAACCAAGTGGTGAAAAAAAGAATAATTAGTTAAAGAAAGAAAAAAATTGAAAAGCAATAGCTACCTGTCTACTTTTACTGCTTTAGTTAGTTGGTTGCCACTCTACTTAGCATTCGTTGACGTTTTATACTCATAACCCCTTTTTAGGTCTAGGAGTTGAGCAGCCAGAGCCTACGGCTGCAGAGGGTGCTGGGCCCAGTAGAGCCCAGTAGTTGTAGCTTTCTATTGTACTCCTTTTTCAGTTGTAGTGAGTAGTTCTTGCACCTCTGTACTCTGACATTTTGTACTTTATATTCCTGTACCTATTTACTTTATATTATTGTGGTGGTATGTACTGTAGTAGTTTTACTTCTTTACTGCTGTACTTTTGTTACTGTTAGTTGCTTAGCATAATGAATGTGGTTTACTTTCTTACTTTTTGGTTACTTTCTCATTGGACAACTGAGTCTTGGGATTAGTCAAGTCGGTCTGATCTCGTATCCTGTAGGGATTCGAGAACCATGTTGTAACACGATTCGATTGTAAGATCGGACGACTGAGGTTGAAGCGCTTAGAAGAGGCGAGCAGCGAAGGCAAAAATGTGAAGGGCGCACACAGGCGATCTACGGCCATGCGATTGAGGATCGATGCTCCACAGAGTACCACGTGGCAGCATCAGAGTGAACCGAGGGAGAAAGAAGGCTTTGGAAGGTTTTTGCACGAGATTAAGGGAGCCAAATGTCCTTTTTACCCCTCGCCAAAGCTATAAAAAGAGCCCAAAAGTGCCCCCTTGGAGGGCATTCTCTTCATTCTCTTCTTCCTCCTTCAACCTTTCTTTATTCTTCTTCTTCCCATCTTCTCTGCATCTGGCTCCGCATCTTCATCTAAAGCATTCGTTGGGTCACCCCGACAGATCGTTGCTGCTCCTCCCAACCTCTCCAAAAGGCCACCATGAACCACCCGTTGTGCCCTTGTTCTGTTACAATAGTAGTTTGTTTATTTTATGTTTTATTCAAATACATGTATCCAGCTTATGTTCAATCTCTTCATGTGATATAAATATTGTGATTGATTGTTCCTTTTACTTAGCCTTTATATTTGAAATAAATGCATGAAATCAAAAGCGCTTTCTAGCTCCCTATGATCGACTGGGACTCACCAGTTCCGTTAATTATTTGCTCAAGACGTATTTCGCTCTATACTACAACGCATTCATCTTTTACGCGATCTACGCCATGAACACCAACCTCCAAGGCATTTTATGTGAAATAAGTGGACAATAAATGATAACTTGCTGAACTTTTTACATCCAGGGTACAATTCTTCTACTGTGTTCTTAAGCAAGTTAAATAATTCATTTGTTTTCTCATCAAGACCACTTGAAGACCTGTATTCCATGTGATCTGTGTCATTATGTAAATTTTGGAACCCAAAAGTATCATATATCAAGTCATTTATTTGATCATGGTCTTTATCTTCACTACTTTCAGCATTACTTTCATTGGCATCTATGGATACTTCCCCATGAAAAATCCATTGAACATATCCTTGTAAAAAGCCATTGCAAATTAAATGCTCTAACGTCACTTTCCTATTTGCACGACATAAGTTAGCACATGCTCTACAAGGGCAAAGAATGGTGCTATCTTTCGGTGCTTTCTTAAAAGCAAATTCAATGAATTGGATAACATCTATGAAATATTTACTACTTGTTCGATCTTCTTCAAGGATCCAACTTTTATCCATTGTTTAACTCAACTGAGTAATGAATACATGAGGAAGTATTTTCCAAAGAGATTTTAAATAAGCTTCATCAATAATTATAATGAAATAAATTTTTTAACGTAACCTAAAATTTACGGTAAACCACCCATAAGTTTGAAAGAAATATAGGGATGACATGTGTATTTTGATGAAGATTTTTAATTGATAGCCCATCTTTAAAGATTTGATCACAATGTTATTTCTTACATGCAACCGCTTCCTAGAGAAATTTCGGCAGCATCTCCCTACACTTCTTCAGTATACCCCCTAAGACTAACCTTAACTATATTCCCAATAGCACCTAATTAAGGCCGCATTAGGTACGTAGCTAAAATTAGTTGGTATACCAGAGAAGAGTAGGAAGATGATGCCAAAATTTCAGCAATCACTGTTTACATGTAACAAATACCACCTAAGTTGTGATAAAATCTTCAAGGACTCCCTTTAGTTCAGAACTTCTCTGAAGGATGATCAAGTGTTATGGTATGTTATAAAGACAACGCATCATGCATGTATGTGAGGTATACATACACTAACACATTGTCTGTATAACATAATCATAAATCTCGAATGGGCAAGTATTTTGACACATTTATATCCCACACACAACCTGTACCCTAGGGGTTAAAGTTCCTATTGTTTGTCATTAAGTGCATATTAATTTGTGCAAGGGTGTGCAACTAAATGATATAATACAAAAAACTAATAATCAAAATTTCCAGTTTTAAATCAAATTTTTGTAACTAAATTTCATCCACAAAATCCCTAAACCCTAACCCAAAAACACTAAACCCTGAACTTAAAACCTAAACTCAAACCCAAAATCCTAAACTCTAAACTCAAAATCCTAAATCCAAAACCCAAAACCCTAAACACGAAACCCTAATTCCAAAACCCAACTCCAAACCCTAAAACCTAAGCCCAAAACCCAAGACCTTAAACTCAAAACCCTAAAATGTAGACCCAAAATCGAAGACCCTAAACTCTAAATGTAGGACCCTAAAACCCAATACCCTAAAGTCTAAACTGAAACCCCGAAAACCCAATACCCTAAACTCTAAACTCTAAACCCAAAACCCATAATTGAAAACATAATACCTAAAGCAAAAAGTGAAAACGCTAAACTTCAAATCCTAAATGCTAAATCATGATATATGTGAGCACACCCCACACTTAACTTAAATAACAAAACCAATTAAACTTGTAACAATTGACATCATAATCACATCACAAATTTAATCAAATGAAATTTAATTCAAATCACATAATATTCACTTATATGCACATTTCCATGCAAACTAACTTACATTCAATTAATTTAATTTCTTAAAATTAATTCAATAACCATTCACATGCAAATTTATATTACAAATAAACATGTAAATTTAATCTAACATGTTAATTTCATCTAACATGCAACTTTAATTTAACGTAACATGTAAATTTATATTACATACGCATTTAATTTAACATGTAAATTGAATCTAATAAATAAAAGCCCAATATATTAACACTAAAATACACATTTAATTTTGAAAAAAAACAGGGAGGGGGGTTCTGTGAGGGAAGGGCAGGGAGGGGGAGGGAATAGGGGGAGAAAGGGAGGAGGGGCGGTAGGGGCACAGGGCAGGGAGGGGGAAGGAAGGGAGGATGGGTCAGGGAGAGGAGGGGGACGGCAAGGGCAGAGGGCAAGGAGGGGGAGGGGCCAGGGATAGGAGGGGAGGATGCGACAGCGGGAGGAGGTAGGGTGGCAGGGGAAGAGGGCAAGGGGAGGAGGGGATGAGGTGGTTTAGGATCGCGGTTGGAAACAACATCAACGGGGAGATGAAGAGATTAAGTGAGGACACTAGGAAGGAGGCAAGATCAAGAGCGGAAGAAAGCGAGAAATATAAACAAAGATCGATACCTTGGGAAGATGGTGGAGCAAAGAACATGAGAGATGATGACAGAGTAGAGGATGGGAGAGACGATGGCAGAGTAGAGGACGCGATCAGAGACTATGGTAGTGATCAGAATGAGAAAGCAAACTGAAGGCTACGCAGTTAGAGGCAACGGCTGAATACGAGGATCGAAGAGGTGAGGGCTGATTAAAGAGAGGCGTGGAAGTTCATGCATGAACTTTTGAGTGAAAAAGAGTTTTTATTTTTCTTCCCCCCTTAAATCAAGCTAATTAATTTTTTCACCTCTTTTCCTTGAAATTTTATAAAATAAATAATTTTTATTGTTTACTGAACACACATATTTACTTTCAAAAAATTTATTTTTTTACCCCTAAATTATGTTTAGAAATAATAATAATAATATGTTATACACATACATGACATATATAAAGTTGTGGGATTTATAATATTAATTAGACTTATGAGATACATTTGAGAGAGGGGATATTATTAGATGTTTCAAAATACTAGATGTCAAAATATTTGCTCTAATATTTTTCATAAAAAATGAATACTTTTCTGAAAGCACATTTTAAATTATGTCTTGATGTATTAATTAACAATTTTTTTTCAACATTGTTATCACATTGCTCTAATTCCCGCTTACATGTATCTTAATAAATGAAACCAAAAGTTTTTTTGTTGTTTGAAGGGATAAGTTTCAATTGACCTTTTCCCTATTTATGTTATTAAAAAAATGTTGAAGATGAAATAGTGGCCTCATTTCACCTACACCAATTTATCCTTTGAAAAAAATATTATAGTGGCATAAGTAAAAATTGATACTAAACCAAAGACTATAGTAGCAAATTTATTTGCCACTGATGCTAATTGTCATTTTACAAAAATATTATAGTAGCATAAGTAATAATTGCCACTAAATCAAAGACTATAATGGAAAATATATTTACCACTAATGGTAATTGTCATTTAACAAAAATATTATAGTACATAAATAACAATTATCACTAAATCAAAGTTAATAGTGGCAAATATAATTGCCACTAATACTAATTGTCGCTTGACAAAATCTTATAGTGGCAAATTAAAAAAATTTGCCACTAAATCTAATTCGCCACTAAAGGGCTTTGTTTTTGTAGTGATATTCTCATCCCTGGCAAACAAATGGACAAATAAGCACATGAAATGATAAGAAATATGCTAATCATGCCTAAATCTAAAATGCAAGTGAATGCCTAAATGCAACCTAATACCATAATGCAATGCAGAAAACCTAGGAACTAGATGTGATTTTTAGCCTAAGAGTGATGATAAACTAGTGTTTCTCACACCCCCATGCTTATCTTTTTACTAGTCAATTAACAAAAATTATTTCGCAAAACGATATTAGGGAAAACTAATTTTTTTGTTTTTGAGCAAAACATTTTTACGGGTCACTGGTTGGTTTGAAAATTAAGGAATGTACATGATTTGTTTAAGATAAAGCATCAGTATTTATCCTTGGATCCAAATGTTACCATAAAATAAGTTTTGTGTATAAACCCAAGAATTCGACAAATTTCCCCCTTATGATTCCAATTATCTCATTAATTGTTTTCACAGTAAGAACCTCCTTGACTTAAGGAATCAATCCAAAATTTGTGTGAGGATAAAAAATCAAGTGTCAGTGCTTTGTGAATTGGCAACATTTTTTTTAATTATATTTTGAAGTTTTTGTTATTTTCTCCCCCATGCTTAACCTCAGGTTAACCTTAACAGAATTGTATCAAAATCCTTGTTCCCATTACCAGTCCTCAAGGGGGCTCTTGCTCTGACGCTATAAAAGCACTGCCTAAGACACCTCCGGGAGCCCTACAACCTGACACCTCATGGCACCGTGAGAGGAACTCCCAATTAGTTCAGGCTCTTGCTTCAATACTTCAGGATAATACCATCCGAGACACCTGAACCGCAAGATGTGCTTATATGCTCCGTATATAGATATGGAATATAGATATGGAGCAAGAATCGAGGGGGTAACATGCTGCATCACTTCCTCAAAGGAGAGGTTTCTCCTTCTCCATGGTAGGGATTCATCCAATCAAAATTGCTTTAGGTTTCACCTTAGTTATTTATTTATGTGTTTTTGGGCTTTTGTTTTTATTTGCTTATGTGTGTGAAAATTTTGACACTTGAGTTTCAAAAGAAATTCAAATTTCTAGATCGAGACCAAGGTCAAATACTATTCAAACCATTAAATAGGATCAGGGACAATCAATTTCTTCAGGGGTTCAAGAGGATTTCTTTAGGAGATAAACAGATCGAGTCCAAACTTTTAGACCTGAAAAGTCTAACCAAAAGATCCTTGGAATCGTTCGTAAGCTTATTAAAGATTAAATCTCATGTGTACCTTATTTCGGAATAAAGTTACAATCCTGGCCCGTGTTTTTGAAATTCCTCAAAAAATTGAGTATATGATTCTTATTATTTTTTGAAAAATGCATGCAAAAAAAGAAGAAATTTGTTGTGTTTTTGGGTGCTGAAAATACTGAAAAGACCAACAAAATTTAAAGTGTCTGCCCCATACCAATAGTATGCAATGTCCTCATTCACAGGGAAGGTAGAAAGATGTCACCTGAGTGAGAAGAGGTCAAATTCAGGATGGTCAAAACCTGAGAAAAGTGGAAAGAAAAAGGAAAGCGGGAAAAATGATGGTTATCTCCCATCAAATGCTATCTTTTACGCCCTTTAGCTGGGTGTAAAGTGCATCAATGATCAAGGTTGGGTAAGTCATGTAAATCTTGTGAATCTAAAGGTAATTTGGAGAATTATCCAGATAGGGCTTTAATCGATGACCATTAACTTGTAAGGAAATATTTGTCTTTGGATCGAAAATATCAACATCACCATATGATAAGTTTTAAGGACGATGTAAGGGTCAATCCATTTTGATTTTAACTTTCTCAGAAAAATTTGTAATCTGGCGTCAAAAAGCCAAACACGTTGATTAGGTTCAAAAGATTTTCAAATAATATATTTATCATGAAAAAGTTTAGTTCAGTCTTTGTAAATTTGCCCGTTTTCGTAAGCAAAATTACGAATTTCTTCCAGTTCAGTTAATTACAATTTACGGTGTTTGTTGGCTTCATTTAAATCAGAATTGAATTGCTTAATCACCCAAAAAGCCTTATATTTGAGTTCAACTGGGAGGTGGCATGCCTTTCCATAAATGAGGTGAAATGGTGACATGCCAATTGAGGTTTTGAAAGCGGTATGGTAGGCCCATAAAGCGTCGTCCAACTTGTTGGACCAATATTTTCGGTTAGGCCTAACAATTTTTTGCAAAATATTTTTGATTTTCCAATTAGAAACTTCAGCTTGGCCATTAGTTTGGGAGTGATAAGCAATAGAAATTTTGTGATTAACCCTATATTTACATAAGAGTTGACTGAATTAGGAATGTGTGAAGTGAGATCCTCTGTCACTGATAATGGCCTTAAGAACTCAAAATCTTGAGAAAATATTTTTCGTGATAAAGTCCATGACAACTTGATGATCATTGATATGAGTGGGTACTACTTCAATCCATTTAGAAACATAGTCGACTGTGACTAAAATGTACAAGTATCCATAAGAGTTGATGAACGGTCCGATGAAGTCAATACTCCAAACATCAAAAATTTCAACTTCTAAAATCGGGTTAAGGGGCATCATATCTTTTCGAGTCATATTGCCAATTCTATGGCAATAAACATAGGACAAAATAAATTATTGAGCATCTTTGTGTATGCTAGGCCAATAGAATCCAGAATTCAAAATTTTGGCTACAGTTTTCTTGCCTGAGAAATGTGAATCACAGGCCATCGCATGATAGTGTATCAGAATATTATGAAATTCTGAATCGGGAACACATCACAGGATGACCTGATCAGAGCAAATATGGAATAAATTAGGCTCCTCCCAAAAATAATCTTTAATGTCGGCGAAGAACTTATCCTATTTGGATTTGGGCCAGTCAGGAGGAATTCGTCTAGTTGCCAAGTAATTTGAGATAGTAGCAAAATAGGGGAGGTTATTAACAACCAAGAGGGTTTCATCTAAAAAGATATCGTTTGGGGTAAGCATATCATTCGTTGTGAGATGACAAAGATGATCGACCACTACATTTTGCGAACCCACCATATCCTTAATTCCAAGTCAAATTCCTGGAGCAGAAGGATCCATTGAATAAGATGGGGTTTCACATCTTTCTTGTGCAACAAGTATTTTACTGTTGAGTGGTATGTATAAACAGTGACATGCGACCCTAAAAGATATGATTTGAATTTCTTAAAGAAAACATAATGGCAAGAAGTTCTTTCTCAGTAACAGTGTAATTTCGTTGTGTATCATCTAAAGTTTTGCTGGCATAGTATATCACAACGGGCTTCTTATTAATGCATTACCCTAAAACCACCCCAACAGAAAAATCTAAGGCATCAGTCATTAATTAAAAGGGATGATTCCAAATAGGTCCTTGTAAGATAAGTGCCTCAATAACTTCTTTCTTCAATTTCTCAAAGCTCTCCAAGCACTGATTAGTAAAATCAAAAGGTTGGTCTTTAGTTAAAGTTGACTCAAGGGTTTCAAGATCTTGGAGAAATCCTTGATGAATCTGCGGTAGAATCCCACATGCCCCAAAAATGATCATATCTGCTTAATAGAGTTGGGTGGGGTAAGTCTAGAAATGGCATCAATCTTATTTTTGTCTATCGTAAGCCCATCTTTAGAAATGGCATGGCCCAGGATGAAGCCTTCCTGGACCATGAAGTGGCTTTTTTCCTAGTTGAGGACTAATTGACTTCTATACATTTTTTTAGAGTCTTGTCAAGATTCTTAAGACATAAGTCAAAAGAGTCTCCAAAAACGGAGAGGTCATCCTTAAAAATCTTAAGACATTCATGTACTAAGTCAAAAAATATTGCAAGCATACACCATTGAAAAGACGCAGATGCATTGCAAAGACCGAAGGGAATCCTTTGGAAAGCAAAGGTTCCGAAGGGGCAGGTGAATGTAGTCTTTTCTTGGTCCTTAGGGTGGACTACTACCTGATTATAGCCAGAGTATCCATCAAGGAAATAGTAAAATTCCTATTTGGCTGACACCAAGATTTGATCGATAAATGGGAGCAGAAAGTGATCTTTCTTGGTGGCGGAGTTTAATTTTCTATAATCAATACACACCTACCAAGAAGAAGCAATCCTAGTGGCAATATTTTCCCCGTTCTCATTTGTGAAGACGATTAGCCTTGCTTTTTTGGGAACAACTTGAGTAGGACTAACCCAATTACTATCGGAGATAGGGTTGATAATGCTGGCATCCAACCACTTGATGATCTCCTATTTTACCATCTCTTGCATATTAGGATTCAATCTCCTTTGAGGCTGGCTAGAGGGACTTGAGTCGTCATCTAGATAGATTCTATGAGTATAGTTGGATGGATTAATACCCTTGAGAGCTTGAAGAGTCCAATCAATTGCTTTTTGATTCTTGCTTAAGACCTGGAGAAGCTTTCCTCTTGATCTTCAGTAAGATTGAAATTGATAACCAGGGGCATTGTCTGTTTAGGTCTTAAGAAAGCATATTTTAGAGAGTCAGGCAAGCGTTTTAAATCCAATTGTGGGCCTGGCTCGAAGAGAGATTCAAAAATGAGGTCCAAAGGGGAAGGGAGAGAGAAAGAGTGAAGGGGAGAGTCAAATGTGGAAGGTGAAGTCTGGGTGGGGGGGTGAAGTGACTCAGGAATAGATTCAACTAGAAAGCAAGTGCCTATGTGTGTAATTTGCATGGTTTCTTCCACCAAACTAACTATTTCTAAGTTTGAATCTTCAAAGAAATCAGGTTCTTAAAATCTCCTTGAAGCTTGAAAAATATCCAAAGTAATTGAATCTCCCTTGCAAGTGATTTTCATCTTTCTAGAATCATAATCGATATTCACCTTTGCGGTGGCTAGAAAGGGTCTTCCAAAAATAGTTGGGGCATTCTTTAAAGCTTCTGGTACCTTGATATCATGTACTAGAAAGTTTACGACAAATAGACAATTCTGGACCTAAACAATGACATCCTCAGCAATCCCCTTTGGTTTAATTGTAGATCAGTCAGGTAGCTGTACTGTAGCCTCGACGGGTTTTAATTCACCGAATCTAAATTCCTCAAAAAGAACAGTGGGGATAAGATTTATGGAGGCACCAAGATCAAGAAGAAAATGATCGAAAGTGGTGTCATTAATGACAACTGAATTTAGAGGAACTCCCGAGTCTTTCATTTTTAGAGGCAGCTTGCTCTGCACAACTGAGCTAACTATCTTTGAAAGGATCACTTTTCCTAGTTTTCTAGGCTAGGGTTTTAGGAGTACGTAAATCTTTAAAAAAATTAGCTTAGGTAGAGATGTAATTAATTACATCTAGGAGAGGGATGTTTATTTCTACTTACCCAAAAACTCCATTAATTCCTTATCAGAAGGCTCAGATTTTTTTTTCTTTTTGTTGGTGGAATGACATGCTTGTGGGAAAGGAATCGGACTTCGCTCTTCTGCTGTTGACGATTCCTTAATCGAGGTGGACAGAGAGTGAACTCGCTTTTCTTTAGAGTGGGTTCCAAGTGTGGATGTAGAAGGGCTAGGATCTGGAGTAGTTTTCCTACTCCTCAAGGTAATTGCATTGGCAGTATGATTAATTTTGGGAGGAGATCAGGAGTCTTGATTTTGATGGAAACTCGGGGGGGTGTTGAGGTGCTGGATGGATAGGATGATTGGAGTTTGAGCCCTGATACTGACTCCTTTGATTATTAGGGTTTGGCATGGACGAGAGGGTAGGTTGCCTACAAGTCTTTGGTCTAGAGTGACCCTAATTTAGTTTTAAAGAGTAGTCACAATACAGGTCACTTCAGACATCTGACTTTGCATACCTTGCAGAGTTTTCATAACTTTGGCATTAATGTCATCTTGAGAAGGCACAGATTGATACTGATTCTGCCTATAAACCCTATGTTGATTTTGTCTTGGAAAAGGAACTGAATTAGGAGCCTTCCAGGAGAAATTTGGGTTGTTCCTCCAATTTGGGTAAGAATTGAAAGGATTTCTAAAATGCTCCTCGAGTGTTGAGATGTTTCCAGTAGCAGAGCTAAAAGAATTTTGATTCATGAAATCATTTGTCCCAATCAAATCTAGTATAGCCTCAAAAAAGTAATTTTGCTCAGTTGGGACAACACCAATATTATGCAAGTTTAATCTTTTGATGTTGTTAGGTGGAGTTAGATGTGGAGCCTATTTTTTATTGAATTTTTCCTCCAATTTTTCTAGTCAATCTGCATCCGATCCAGTCTTTGTGCTATTATTTGGATATCATCTTGGGTTACTAGAATAGATGTAGAATTGGAGTTGATTTCATTTACTTCGAGTCTTGGGTTTGTATTTTTACCAAATGTGTTCATTGAAGCAAGATTAAATGAGTTTTCACTCATTTGTTTAAATAGTTGGTAGGCACTTTCAGCATCCTTGTTCAAGGCATTTCCCCTACATGAGGCATCCACAAATCCTCTCAATTGATCTTCTAACTCATGATAGAAGATCTGCACTAGCTACCATAGTGGAATCTCATGGTGTGGACACCTTCTAAGTAATTCTGGAAATCTCTCCCAAGACTCATGGAGAAATTCACCATGTTTTTGTTGGAAGGTCATAATGGATCTTCTCAACGCATTGGTATGACCTATAGGGAAAATTTCTTTAAAAAGGCACTCTACCAAGCTGTTATGGGTCTGCCAACTGTTTTGAATCAGTAGGTGGCCTTATCTTTAAGGTTGAGAGGAAAAGTCTCATGAGCCATATGTCTTCTTGCACATTACGGGAACAGGTGGTTTGGGTGAGGACGAATAGTTCCTCTAAATGACTAAAAGGATCCTCTCTGGGAAGGCCTTGAAAATCAATTGTGCAAGGATTTATCTCTGGGAAGGCTAATTGATAATTATTTTGTAGTCAATCCGGTTGCTCGACCATCATGATTAGAGGATTAGATGGGGGATTCTAATTTTGATTTTGATTGTTTTCCAACTGAGGGTTGAGATAAATCCAAGTTAGGGAAGTTGGGAATGGGAATGTCAAAATGCGAGTCAGCATGTGGATTAGAGGTGGAGGTGGTAGGATCATGGGACCTATTTTATATGTTTTCCATGTTTTTATGTAATGAAGAGGAATGAATTTGAGAAGTTGATCTTTTTATGCGGGGGGAGAAATCAATTGATCCTTTCAAGTGCGATTTCTGTTATCGTCGCCCGTGCATACACTTTTATGAAGAATGGGAGGAGAGAAGGGAAGAGATGAGAGAAGTGTATAAGCAAGCAACAAAATTTCTAAGCCTATCCTAAGGTTGACTTCTTAGAAAACCAAAGACTTGGTTATATGTTTACCAAGCTATCAACAATTGACCACCCTTCCTATAATTAACCTAGTTAATCTACAAGGGGGGATTAAGCCCAAGAATGTTCTAGGAATATCACCTAGGGCTTGTATAAATCTGCACCCAGTCGTTTGACAGTTTCCCTCAGCCTAAAACCAGGTTAAGTTTAGGAATTGAAGTTAATTGAAAATAGCTTAATCAACAAATAGCAAGCCTAAGTTGCATGAATTCCTTAGGGTCAAGTTGCTACAAGTTTTAATTAAAGCTTAGGATACTTGAAGTGCACGGATTGTGAAGAGCATTAGGGCAGGTAGTTTCCCAGATTATTTCTTTTTATGTGTGTGCGAATTTAGTAGGAAAGTGATGTCGAAAGCCAAAACACAAGGTTTACAAGCAAAGGATTTAATTGAAGGCTTTTGGGGTTTGGTAAATTTTTGTGGATTTTAAGGTTTTCTCTTTTTATGTTTTCAAACAAAGTTTTGAGAATTCCACACACAAAATAGAAATTAGTTGTGTTGGTGAAAATAGATTCCTTTAGATTGTGGTGGGACTAAAAAAGAAAATCAAAACCCTAGAAACGGAATCCTATGAAGGCAGCTCCTAAGAAATGAATCTTTTTTAGAAAATCTTTTTATGTGGTGGTCCAGAAAAGACAAAAAAAATCACCACTGGAAAGGAAATCAAACAAGGATTCTGAAAATGATCTTTTAGGATTTTTGAAACTTGTTTGATATTTTTTGAGATTTTATCCTACACTAGTGTCAAAATCCATAAAAGAAAGATTCAGAAAATTGATGCTGAATATCCTTAAGCAACCTCAAAAATTTTTGAAAATTTTATATGTTGTATAGATTTTCTCAATGTTTCCAAAAATAGAAATTTTGTCTAAATCTAAGAAGCATAAAATTTATAAAATTCAGTAACAGTAAGAAACTATAAGAAATTAGGGTTTGACCCCTCTTCAGTTCAAGAATTTTTTAATTTTTTTTGTTTGGTCAAATCTTCTGAAGTTTGGAACTTAAGTTCCAAACTCAAAGGGACTTCTTTGGGTAGAGTTTGAAGATTTTAGGAAGCCTATTTATTCCCAAATGTGATTTTTGAAAATGAAGATAGAAGTCTGGATTTTCAAAAATTGAACACCAACATAATGGAGGTGGTGGAGAAGTGATGCAAACATGCAATCATATGGATTTTAGAGCTCCACCACCTAATTTTTTTCTTATTTTTATAAGTTTTGATATTTTAAACATTTTTTTGATATTTTATTAGGATTTTTGAGAAAGTTTTGGCTAGGTACTTACGTGGTGACTACGGAAAGAAAAGAAAACTTGAAGCTTCCACTCCAAGTGAATCCAAATCCTACTCTCGCTCCTGATTCGCTCCTATGCAAAACACAAACACAAAACTAGTGAAGACTCAAATAAAGCAAGAGAGAGATAAAAATAACTAAGTCGTGCCTTCACGGCATCGGTGCCAAAAAGTAATATGAAATATACGTGATTTTGTAAAAGTAGATTTTTGTGTCGTTGAGATGTGTACAAATCGATCGATTTTTAAATTTGTAAAACCTAGATAGGGTGAGTATCTAAGGTCATCTACGGAGGCGAATGTTAGATATAGATATGCCGAATTCTCTCTTACTAACTTAAATCCTCCTTTTTTTGGTTTTTGTAAAATTGTGATTTTTTTTTTTATTTTGCAAATTGGGGAAACAAGAATAGAAACATGGCTAATTAAATTCATAAAAAGAAAATCAACCTTCCTAAACTCACCTTAGGTAAGTGCACCTAAGGTAATTAGGAAGATGGCGTGTGCAACTAGAGTTACTAAAATCTAAGAACCAAATAAGAAACAAAATTGAAAGGCACTTGATTTTTGTATTGCTAATAAAAATAATGTCACAAGTAGAGGAATGCTTGGTACATAAAGAAAAGCTAATACAAAAA
Organism: Thalassia testudinum; assembly: GCA_037157565.1. Lineage (NCBI taxonomy): Eukaryota > Viridiplantae > Streptophyta > Magnoliopsida > Alismatales > Hydrocharitaceae > Thalassia > Thalassia testudinum. The sequence goes on from JAZHRO010000044.1 coordinate 497,564, forward strand.
GATAAAAGTAATAGAAGTAGATAAAGATCCTTCAAATGAAGCTTTAGACAATCCTTGCTCCAAATGAGGCTGCTTCTGCGCTTGAAGAGAATCCTCTTTGGCTCTTCTCCTTAGATGAAATGCTTCAAGATGCTCCTCCTTTCTAGCCTCCTCCAAGGGTGGATGTCCATCACCCATGTCTTCTCTCCTTGCTTAGCTATCCTCCACTTGAATTCTCCTTGGCTTTAAACCAAGGAAGAGGGAAGAAGAAGATGCACACCAAGGGGGCAAGGTAGCCTCCTTAATCACCTTCCAAACCCTTCTTCCTTGGTTGGCTATCTAGGTGAATTATAGGTAGAAAATAAGGTAGCCAAGGATGCCCAAAAATGGTCGTTTAGGGTCTTCTTTTATAGGTAGGGGGGCTTAGTGGTTAAGGGTGAATTACACCCCTTGGTGGCCGACCATGGGTGGATGGATGCCATGCCAAAATGAAGGTTTCTAGAAAGGTGATTTTGGAGGGAAAGAATGGAGGGTGGATGATGTACAAACATCTAATTGGCCTAAAATATTTATTTATGCGTGCTGCTAGTATCATAGAAGAATCATGCATTATAAATATTCCATAATATGCATCATCATGCATTTATACAAATTGTATATTAATTCATCTCTTATTGTGGCAAGGGGACAGGACGATATTTATCTAGGCCTCGAATTGAAGATCTAACCGTACGGATCTGATTAGTGCGACGATTGGAGTCCAACGCCTCCAAGATCGCTTCGATCAGACCTCCATAGCATCAGATGCAGTTCAATGAAAATCAAAAGCCAAGGGGTAAGGTGGTGAAAATCCAGACTCCAGATGAAAAATCTAATCACACGAATGGGTTTAGATCGACGATCGTAGCCCAACGACGTGAAAATCGGCCCAATCTGACATCTATGGCACCACCACAAGCATTGGAAGATGGACGACCAGGATGGCGCCACATTACACCATCCTCGCCATCCAAACCATCTTAGCCCAACTGTGCCTCACCATCTGAAGACCTTCACATTACGCCATGCCTTTTCTAAAGAAGCAACACAAGATTAAATGTGGACTGTTGGATCTTCATCCAATGGTCCCCATCTCGCCAAGTCGCTCGTCCCTAACTTCTCCACTCATCTGAAGGCTAAGGGACATGTGGTCTTAGCCGTTGGATTCTCATCCAATGGCTAGGAGCATGAAGACCTTGTTACAAAAAGTTGACAATCCAAAGGAATAGCGTGGTGGTTCTACGCCTTACACGCAATAAGGGGTGTGGGATCAAATCCCCGCGAGCACCCCAAATCTGCAGCGTGAGTGGCGCACACTCAATTTGCCATGCAATGTGCATCATGCAGCAGAGAATAAGCGACATGGCAGCACGGATGGGCGAGCGCGAGCACGCTTGACTGAGGCTAAATCGCACGCTCGATCTAACGTGATGAGGCGCACAAGCTAGCGTGCTTCTCAGCCCTCTGATGTCGATCGAACGACCACGATTTGGCCGCATTGCCTCTTAACAGATGAAGTCAAAGTGGTAGAGGCACATTCTCAACCATCCAATCTTGATCAGATGGCTAAAATTGTGCCATCTTCTTAGCCCTTGGAGATGAAGAGGTGGTGATGTAGCCACACGAGAGTCGTTGGATGCAGAGTGAGCGGCTAAGGTCGAAGGTGCGTCTTCACCGACATTTACCTTCAGCGACATATGCGTGTGTCACTAAAGACTTGTATTTAATTTTCAAGATGTGAAGTGCCCATTTTGCCCCTATGCCCTCAACTGTAAATAGGACCCTATGCCTTACATATTTCTTCATCCCTTCCTTCTCTCAACATCCCAAAGATCTAAGAACAATGTTCTCAAGCTCGCTCTAGTGCTCCCAAGCTACGAGAAGCTTTGCCAGAGTTAAAAATCAAAATTTTCCACTTCTCATCCCCCTTCGAGGAGCTCTCGCTAGTCATCCTCTTGCTTCCGTTTCGGAAGTAGATCCCGCGACGTCGACACCCTGCCTCATCCCCAATTCTTCCAGATTTGCCCTCCGTCCTCCGTCTTCACTCTCCTTCCAGGCATCGTTTATCTTAGCTCGTCCTCCAAGCATTCGTCGAGGAGGATAATCTCTCACCCCCTATCTTTTTATCTCTTTCTAGAGTAGATTTTCAGCTTAGTTGTAGCAAATAGTTGTAATTGACATCATATTAGTTGTGAAAGTATTTTTAGCTTAGTTGTAACAAATAGTTGTGATTGACATATATTAGTTATAAAAGTTATTTTCTCTCTCTCTTTCTCTCTCTTGTTTATATTGCAAGTAGATTAGCTGTTTATAGCCACTGTCAATGTTTCCTTTATAAAAAATTACAAAAAAGATATAATTGCAGATTTAGAAACAACGTAGCCTCCCCATGTTCGACTTGGGACTCACGTTGAGTTTCGATAAAATTATTTGATTGATGGGTTTTTAACTCAATTTTTTTCGCATATAAAATCTCATTTATCATTTTGGCATCGTTGCTAGGGAGGCAACGGATACCGATTATTTTTTCCATATTTCTCTCTAACCTCTCTTTTATTTCTTCTATTGTCTTGCAGGTACCTCGACAAGGAATCTTCAAGCGGTAGAAAGGAGTAAAGTACGATTAAAGACCACTGTAAGAGCTCCCCCATTCTTTCCCCCTCCATAGCTTTCATTTCATCACCTTAATTCAAATCCTAATTAACCTAGGTGCTCTCATAACCTTAGGCTTAGTTTGGTTGTTTGGTTGCCACCTCCACCCACCTCACCCTCCGCTTATAAAAAAATCTAAAAGAAATCTTATCTGATTGTGGGCTTTTCTTCCTATACACATCACACACACTCACAAAGGTATGCAACCTCTTTTGATGTTCTTTTACTCAACCAGTAACCCCATCATTGGAACCAGTACACTCATCAACACATAATCGAGTAGAAATTAGATTAGGTAACCACTTGTGTGCCTAAACCAGTGGTGCATCAAGAGAGATTGCTTGAGTTGTTTGGGCTACACCACTTCAACTAAAAATAACTCATCAAGTATCTTGCTCCTTAGGGTAAACATTTAAGGTCAATACCAAGCACGGGCGATTACTAAAGAAATCCTTCCTAGTTGGATGTATCAATACATTGCAATAGGCAATTACTACTTTCATCCAGTTGTTAAGGAACCACTTCATGGTGCCTGTGAGCGATACCAGAATCTATTGCGGAAATGCCCACATCACAAGGAGCCGAAATGGCAACTCATGTAGATCTTTTATCATGGGTTGACTGAGCAACTCCGTAATCACGTAGATGCTTCTTGCGGAGGGGATTTTCTCAACAAGGATGCAGATAGTGCGCATGAATTGTTTGAGGAAATGAGTGAGAATACTATCAATCATGCCTCCATGGACACTTTCAATCGGTCCTAGCAACCCAGATTAAATGCTAATGAGGTCCAGGACTCTCATTCATTCGATATGGAACTGATTTGTAACAAACTTGATAAGGTGGACCCAATTGCAAAACGAATGGAAGAGTGGATGGCTGGAAACTCTGTACATACTTATAGATCCACTCAATCCCAGAATTTGGGATTCCATTCTTCATGAGCTCCTACTGGACAGGAGTTCATAAATCAATTGGAAGCGGCTCAACCTGTGAGCCAGCATTACTCAGAACCCCATGGGTTCTAAACTGGGGGGCCTTTGATATGAGTTTCTCTAATCCTTCTCCTTCTTTCCCGCCATCCTCGCCCTATGAGGATGTATATGCTGTACAGGAGAATGTTAGGTCCAACCCATATTCTAACTCATATAATCCGAGTTGGAGGAACCACCCTAACTTCTCTTAGAAAAACCCTGGGCAGCAAACCCAAATTCGACCCAGCAATTATGCACCACAAAGAACAATGGGTCAGGGTCACGTATACACTTAGCTGCCCCCTAATCAGGTCAATCAGCTAACATGGAATGCCCGTCAACCCGTAGGGTAGCCTGATTTGAACCGTCAGATGGTGGAAACGCAAGGATCCATGCTTCAGCTCATGCAACAAATGAAAACTTCGCTGGATGATGGGAACACCATCATGAGCCATAAGTAGCTCAATTTAGTCATTATCAAGGAATAAATGCTCCTACATAACTACTAGAGAGCCATAGTTCATTGCATAATCATTCTGAGTGAAAGACAGGAAACCAGGGTTAAAACTACAATTTTACCATCATATCCTAAGTGCAGAACAACCACGGGTTTTCTTAGGGGATAATTAAGGGTCAAATGGTCTTAAATATCCAACAAGTGGGTTAATACAAACAGAAAAGGGTTTTCACGCATTTTGAGAATTAAATGACTTCTGAAATCTTAAAAACTGACCTGCTTAACTAATTGAGGTTCTGGTCAGGATAAAATTCACCTAAATCCTCTAAAATTCATAGAAAAATATTCTCTAGGGTTTGGTAACTTCAATTTAACCATTAGAACCCATCTTGACCCAAAACAAAGTCTTAGATAGACATTTATCCTAATTTGGATTTTTACATAAATTACTCAGTCAAACTAGGTCAAAACCTAAATCTAACTTCATCATTGGATTCCTTGGGACCAAATTACATTTGTACCAAAATTTTGACCCAGTTTGAGATCATTTTAACTTAGTTTTTAATTTGGTCCTGTCTGAGTCTTTTCTCTCACACACATGACCCTAACTTTCAAAATCCTTTCAAAAAGGTCCCTATCTTTTGTCATCTTCCTTGCACGCAGGTCCTCACGCCATTTTTGGAAGGTTGAACCTTCACCGTCGAGTTTCGAGCGAGGATTTCTTGCTTGATTCTCAATCAATCTCTCCCAAATTTGAACCGAAGATTCCTTGGGAAGTTACGATCCATTTGAAAATTCCTTGAGCTTTGTCTTTCCTAAATCCTCATGCAAACCTTTTGAGGGTACGCATGTCAAACGTGTGCGAGAATCATGGAGTTTGCAAGCTTGTTTCTAAGCTTGAAACCCCTTCCTGTGGCCTATAAATGGACCCCAGAGGTCAAGCAGACCTTTGGAGCAAGTTTTGGCCTGAGAAATCCTCCTCTACTCCATCTCCGGCCACCTTCAAACTTAGCTTCGGTGATTGCTCTCCCCTCTCCTTCTTTGGCCATCCAACCATCAAATTGGACGGTCAACTAGCTTCCCCTCATCCTCGCGAACCTCTCCGATCAAAGAAAGGTCGTGCCTCTGCCTCAGTCGACGTCGCTGCCTCGCTGATCTCTTCTTCTCTAGCGCCGGTCTACCACCACCGGCTGCCTCCGCCTCTCTACCTCGTCCCTAAATCCCTCTATCTCTCCCTTTTCCTCTCTACATTATTCTCCCACTCTCGCAACACACGCACGACCACCGATTCTCCCTCAACGCCATCACCACCCTATGCTTCAGCGACCACTCCGGTGAAGGTTCCCACCCACTACACACAACCAACCACCTCGCCAACTAGTCCACAAGCTCCGCCAGCTCACGCCCCACAAAACCCCTATCCTATTCCACCCTATTGCTCATCCAAACACCCCACTGAACAAACCCATCACCAACTTCCTTCCCCGACTCTGACTGGCCACTACACGCCGCCATCCTCCATAGGACCGTCACCATCACCTTCGCCGTGCTACGTTGAAGGTAAGGAGCCATTTAACTGGGGCCTTCGAGCCTGTTTTCGTGTTTCAGGTCTTCGTTGGTTCGCCGCCACTGCAACCTCCATTCCCGACCACGACCGAGCTCCTCTGGCGTCAAGATGACCTGATGCCACTCTCACTCGATACGGCTACGTCCCAGGATCTACTCCAGGTCTTGGATTAAAGACCCCAAGCTGCAGCAGTGCTCCAATTGTCGAAGAATGATCAGCGCAGCGCACGTGAAGAAAGGGTAGGACTTTAGTCCTACCTCGGAAGCTGAGTAGTAAAAGTCACTTATATTGATTTTGTCCTATAGCCTTATTGCCTCAGTAGCACGGGGTGAGGTCCCCTCGCACGTGCCCATGCACACCCTCTCTCGCGGCCACACCACGCGGGTCTGGGTTTTGAACCGATTACCGGTATACCCACCTTATTTGAGAGAGAAGAGGAGAAAAAGTAAAGAGAGGGAGGGTTTTGCTCTGCTGCACTCCTCTCAACTCTTGTGAGATCTAAGAAAGGCCTTTACCTCTGCTGGCGTGCTGAGTCCTGTGCTGTGCCTTCTCTGAAGCTAAGGGAAAAAGAGAAAGAGAAGAAAGAAGAAGAGAAGAACTTGAAGAAGAAGAGGCCTTTTCCTCTGTTAAGGCGTCTGAGGGCCTATTCTGTTGTCTGATATCTGTTGGTACCTTGGTTCTGTTGATTAAATTGCCTTGAGTAGCTTGCAAAGCTTAACATTGTAGGGTAATTTGGTGATTCAAATCACCATTTTACCCTCTCTTCTTTTTGCATTATTGACATCATATTCATTTATATATCATTCTTGTTTGAAATTCTTATATTGCATTAGAATTGCGATCTTGAGAAGTATTTTGCCAATTGCTCCCTATGTTTGACCTCGGATTTCTTTCGAGTAATAAATATTATTTATTTTTTACGCTGATTTGAACTATACTGCAACGCGACAATTTTAAACCCAATTCAAAGTGGATAAACATTTTGGCACTGTTGCCAGGGAGCAACGCGTAATTAGATCTCTTGATTGCAATATTAGATTTGGTACTAACTTACTACATCTCTTTTGACTGTGATATGTAGGGGACTCATTGAAAGAAGATCAGCCGCACATCAGCCACTCCAGGAGTAGGTAAACTCCATTCACCCTCCTCTATGCCCCTGATTCTAAAAAGCTACAAAAGGAAAAAAATCAATTAAGACTACTTGCATTTTATTCTTAGACAAATCATCAAGTTGCCTGATTTGATACATTCTAGAGAAACATCCAAAGCCTGATTTGTGCACCTACTTAAGATCTTAAGGTATTTAGGGCATCACCTTCTTGCTTGAAGCCCTAGGTACCACATTTGGAGAAAACTGCATTGGACCAAATTAGAGCCAATTAAGATTTCCAGTTTAGGGTTTTAGAGACATACTTGCTTAATCAAGAATTAATCTAACCAAATAGTGTGTGCCTAAGACTTGATTGAATTGATCTATTCAAGCAAGCCCTAAAATCAAGCTCTTAATCTCATTTGAACACTAAAAGAGGGACCTAAATTTCTTAAAGGACAAAGCAGGTGAAGTTGACCCACCTTGTTGGCTTAACCAATTTTCAAATTAGGTTACTTTGCACAAAAACATCTTAAAGTTCAAGTGAAATCATAAGCACTCTTGCTCTTAACTTAAAACTGGTAGACTTAAAAGGTCAAGTCCCCATTCTGGTCTACCTGGATCATCAGTGACAAGAGAGGTCAGGTGGGGGAAACCATGTAACTCGTGGGGGCACTCTACTGTGTAGGGTTCTCCGCGGGACTCTCCCTCTCTGGCTGCCTAGGTAATTCTCAGGTGGACGACTTTCTGACTAAGGGGTATCATCCACCTCGAACCTCTATAGTCATCTAAAATTTTTGGGTGTCTTGATTGGGTCCACATTCTACCTCTCATCTACTCCATCGGTGCATGTTCGGGAGGAGGTCTCTAAGACCATCTCTGAGGCCTCCACTAGCTACTCACTCCCGTCGAGGCTAAGCCTCGACTTCCCTGTTTGTGCAACAACCCAACCCAATCGATATCTCTTCTGATTTATCTGGACCTAATTCTCCTTCATCCATCATCATGGAGCAACCAGCAGAAGAAAGCAATCTTGAAAATCAGCTTCAGCACCTCAACGATTTATTCCAAGCCTTTGTGAACCCACCACAGCGTCCTATGATCATTACAATCCCGCTGCAGTGGCAATCGAACCTCGAGTCCAAATCTCCACTAGAGGTCCTGATACTAAACTCACGCCCAATATGATTTATGCTATTCCCAAATTCCATGGGTGTAATTTCGAGGATCTTTTCCAGCATATCTAGCAACTCAAGCATCTGGCCCAAACCTTCAGGTCAGAAGCTTAAAATCGGGATGTCTTACTCATGAAAATGTTCTCCTCTCTCATGGACAAGGCTGCTCATTGGTACCAAACCCAAATGCATCCAATCAACACCTGGACAGAACTACAATCTGAGTTTCTGAAAAAGTTTTTCCCTGTTGGTCGGACAAATGCTCTACGGCACCAGATTACACATTTTACGCAGCAAGCAGGAGAACCGCTTCACGAGGCATGGGATCATTTTTTGGATCTCATGCGAAAGTGCGCCCACCACGGAGTTCCTAAATGGGAATAAGTCTAGTCTTTTTACCAGGGACTTCGTGAGGATATTCGATTATTCGTCAATGCAACCTGTGGAGGAAACATCATAGGTCAACACGAAGACACTGTATGGGAGATTCTCAAGAATATGTATGAAAACTCCAATAATGAATCCATTGGCATGTTTGACCGGACGAATGGCCGTGCATTGACGAATCCAAAGGGAGCACATTAGATGCAGGGCCTATCCTCTTTCGTCAACTTGGAACTGATGGCTAGTCACCTAGACAAGGTCTCTATTATTGAGAAGAAAGTGGATGAGCTAACTCAACACTTGCAGTGAGCCACTTCTGCGCAAAACTCGTTCGCACAACCACCCTCTGGTAGGGAGGCTGTGCATAACATCTACCATCGATCTTCTCAAGGGATGGACCCGTACCCACCCTCGTCTGATTTAGGGTTCGGAGGAAACTCTAGACCCACCAATTATAGTTGGGGGAACTTTGAACCCTCATATTCTGACCTTTCTGAGGCTCCTCAGACCTACAAGGACCTCAACGCCATTCAGAATGATCCATTCTCAAACACCTACAACCCTGGATGGCGTAATCATCCTAATTTCACGTGATTAGGGAATAATCAAAATCAGAGACCTCAATATCAGCCCCGACCACAAGCTCCTCGTCCATTTCAGCTGCCTCAGTCTTGGCCCAACCCAACTTATCAATCTGGGCTAACTCATGCAGATCAGATGACTCTTACCCTTCAAACTCTGGTTGACAATCAGAAAACGAATGCAGCTATACAAAAATAGCACAAAGACGAGATCACAGAGGTTCGCAATCAACTCGCTTAGATGGCAAATCCTTGCCAGCCTGGTACACTTCCTTCACAACCTCTACCTAATCTGAATAACGTGCTGAACCAAAGGCACGTTATGAACCCGACACAGGGCCAAGATCACTTTGTCTATCAGGCCCCTTCTACTCCATCACCTGATGGGATGGAGGCTTTGACATCATACGCGGGTTACCAACAGCAATCACCTCTTTTACCCACACCAACCCAGAACCAGGTGGGACTAAATTCTATTACTATCCGTAGTGGCAAAGCAACACAAGACCCATCTTATCCAAGCCACTTTCAGCCTGGTAATGCAACCCTAAACCCTAGGATAGTCATCCAGGATACCTCTATCCCAGAGCAAGAACCTGGACCCATTCTAGAGGAACCCACAAAGGTTCCATTTCTCGAGGGCTTGACCAAGGGAAAGAGGACAGCTAAACCTGTGGCACCTGAGGAGGACCTGGTTAAGCTCTTTGAGCAGGTCCATATAAACATCCCCTTGATGGATGCTATATGCCACATACCGGCTTACGCACGATTTCTGAAAGACGTGTGTACACTTAAGCGTAAGCCACGAACCAAAGGCAGGAACCCAATCGTACTGTCGAAGCAAGCCAACTCCGTTATTTTGAGCAAACTCCTACCTAAGGCAAAAGATCCAGGCACACCTCTGATCTCTTCTGTTATCGGTGATATACAGTTTGACTGAGACTTACTAGACCTAGAAGCTTCCAACAATTTGATACCTACATCCCTACTAGACCACTTCGAGGAATCTGAGCTTAAACCGACATAGATGACTTTATAGTTAGCCGATCGATCTATTAAGTCACCAAAAGGAATTCTCGAGGATGTCATAGTTAGGGTACATGATTTCTACTTTCCCGTGAATTTTATTGTCTTAGACATGGATGCTCCTGAAAACTTGAAGAATACACTGATCATATTAGGAGACCCTTTCTGGCCATTGCTAGGGCCAATATTAATTGCGAGGAGGGCCAAATTGAATTAAAATTTGGTAGTAAGACACTGAAGATCGACATCTTTAAGGCCCAATAAGGAATTAATTACAGAGTTATAAAACAAATTTGTAATATCGAGGCCGTGGTTGACAACCTATGTATCGAGGAAAACCTGACTATTTCTAATCAACCACAAGAAGATCAAAACCCGCAATTAGAGGAGCCTGAACCTAACCTAGATACTCCCATAACTCCTTCCTTTGCTCCCAACACCCACCCTGAACCACCTGCTGCTACTGACAACCCAGTTATGGAATTAAAGCCTCTTCCCGATCATCTGAAATACGTCTTTTTGGGTTCCAATCAGACATTTTCTATGATTATCAACTCCCAACTCACACCTGATCAGTAAACACGCCTGATTTCTGTTCTCCAGCAGCATCGGAGAGCCATTGGATGGACTCTCGATGATCTGACTGGTATCAGCCCTTCATACTGCACACATCACATCTATACTAAAGAAGGCTCACGACCATCCTGTGAAATGCAGAGATGCCTAAATCCAAATCTGCAGGATGTCGTGAAAAAGGAGATCATCAAGTGGTTAGATGCAGGGATCATCTACTCGATCTCCAATAGTCAGTGGGTGAGTCTAATCCAAGTTGTTCCTAAAAAGGTAGGGCTCACCATCATCACAAATGAAACCAGAGAAACCATACTGACCTATATAGTGAACTCATGGAGAGTCTGCATTGATTATAGAAGACTCAATTCCTCCACAAAGAAGGATCATTTCCAACTACTATTCATTGATCAGATACTCGAGAAACTAGCAGGAAATCAGTTCTTCTACTTTTTGGATGGGTACTCCGATTATAATCAGGTCACAATCCATCCTAAGGACCAAGAGAAAACCACCTTCACCTGCCCCTTCAGAACATACGCATTTCGAAGGATGTCATTCGGTCTCTGCAATGCACCCACTACTTTTCAGCGGTGCATGCTTCCCATATTCTTAGATATGGTAGGTGAATACTTTGAAGTCTTCATGGATGACTTCTCGGTATTTGGAGAATCTTTTGATGATTGCCTCCTGCACTTGGTCCAAATTCTCAGGTGGTGCATCGACGTGAACTTGGTTCTTTCTTGGGAAAAGAGCTACTTCATGGTACCTGAGGGAATTTTCCTGGGACATCTCTGTTCGTACGCTTTTGTGGGTTTTAAAAGAATGTCATGTTGTAGTATAGCCGACAAAGCGTTCAAACAAATAAAGAATTTTTATTACTCGAAAATCGGAGTATCCGAGGTCGAACACAGGGAGCAATTGGAATTTACTACTAATTAAAATGTAATTGAACACTCTAATTTATTCAAAACTTAAATTCAAACATGAATGTATGCGGGTTAAGAGTAATTAGGACAAAAGAGTAAAATTGGACATCTGATCTTGTGATCAGACGTCTTAAAAGTATTTTCCCTTTTTCTTTTGCTTTCTACAGTCTTCACTTTGCCTTTCTTTTTCTCTTCTGTCTTCTTCTCACTTTAGATTCTGCTTCTACTTCCTTGATCTTCTGCCTTGGCTTTTCTTCTTCTTTCTCTGTCGTCTCTCCTTCTTCTTTGGTCTTCTATTCTTCCTTCTATCCTCTTTCTCTGCGAAGGCTTCTTCTGCCTTGGTCTCTTCTTTCTTCTCCTTCTTTGGCTCTGCAATCCTTTCTTTCTTCCTTCTCTTCTCTGCCTTGCTCAGCTTCTTCTACTTCTTCTCTTCTTCTTCTTCGCGGCCAAGTCTTTCTTCCTCAACGTTCAGCCTGCCTGCATAGAGAAAAACCTACCCTTTTCCCTCTACCCAAACGTCTCTCTCTGCAATTCGCTCAAGGACGCTCTCTCAGAGCCACACGGGTAATCGGGTCGGATTTCGCACCCGGGACCAGGCGCACTGGTAGGTGGGTGATGCGCGAGGAGTGCTCAGGTCAGGGTCGGGTCGGATCCCGCCAGATCCATGAGGCGAAACCGCGGACGAGGCAAGTGGGTCAGGTGAGGGACCTCACCCCTATGCTTTCGGAGGCAACGAAGCAATATCACAAATTCAACTTATAGCATACCCGCGCCTTGTATCTCGTCGATGTGGGACTAAAGGTTCTGCCCCAATCTCGCGTGCGCCTGCAGATCCTTCGTGCGATTGCCACAGCTGCAGACTTCGCAGCGCTCCTTGCTGAGCCAGACCTCTTCGCACCGCTTGCGCGAGTCTGCTGCGCCTGAAGCCTAGAAGACCTGACGCCTGGCGCTACTGCGAAGCTGCTTCAACCTTCGTCAATGGCGGCAGGAGCTTTGATACTGTCAAACACAAAACGAGCCTCTTGGCTCAATCAGACCAGCTGGGGACCTTTGCCGTGGCACAGCGAAGGTGGTGAGCCATGCGGCAGGCCGTGGGATGGCCTAGGCGTGCGTGCCTAGGTCAACCTGTGGCCGGAAGTGTGGGGTTGTTCGGGGGACTGTGGTGGAGGTGTAGAGGGATGGCTGATGGGCGGAAGTTGTTCCTTGTGGTGAGGCGGGGCTTATGAGTCGGTTGGCGAGCCGTGTGGAGGGGTGGAATGGTGGATGCGGCTCGCCGGAGGTCGGTCGGAGGTGAGGAAGATGGAGGTGGTTAGCGACGGTCGAGGGGCAATTAAGTGAAATAAAAGGGGGAAAAGAGAGAGGGGAAGATGAAGAATGTTTTGAGCCTAACTACAGGGATGAAGGGGGACGGAGGGTGGACAGCTGTACCTGTTGTCGCCGGAGAAGACGTTGCCCAATGGAGGAAGATGGCGGCGACGACGGGGTTGAGGCGACGTGCGCGGGTATTACGCGACGCGGAGGAGAATCAGGAAGATGTCTTTGCCACTGGTTTTGTGGCAGAGCGAAGAAGAAGGGACAGGGAGCTCGCCGGAGCTTACTGGACGCTTGGCTGGAGAAGAAATAGACGAATTGGGGGTGGAAGTCCGGCCAAGTCAAGCTAAAGATGAGCGGCCGGAGGTGTGGGTTCTTTTATAGGCACTGGGCCGTGCTTTCAGAGTGTGGAGGGCACGCCTATTGCCTCTGATGGCTTGCCGGAGTAGGAAAGAGGTTAAGATACCCAAATCGCTCGTGCGTTCGCATGAGAGATTGGGTTCACACCAGAGATTGTGATTGGCCTTAGATGGAAGGGAATTCCTCAGAGAATCTCCCTTCCATTTCTGGGAGGGGATCTTTGAGGAATCAGAGAGTAATCCCTCAGAGAATCTCCCTTCCATTTATGGGAGGGGATCTCTGAGGAATCAGAAAGTAATCCCTCTCTAAACCTCGTCGGAGGTTGCTTCTGCCCTAACAATGGCGGCAGGACCTGATTGCAAAGGTGGCGATGAAATTAGGGGGCTCTCTATGATGCTTTTCAAAAGATAGGGACCAAATTGTGATTTGGGTGTACTAAATTGCAAGGTAGGTCAAGATGACCTCCCCTTAGGTCCAAATTTTGGTACAAACCTAATTTGGACCTAAGGAATCCAATGGTGAAGTTGGATTTTAGGTTTTACCTCGTTTGACTGGACATTTTGTGTAAAAACCCAAATTAGGTTAATTGAAGAGCTAGGACCTTAATCTAGGTCAAACTGGGTTCCAAAGGTCAAATTAAGTGTTCTAAACCCTAGAGGATATTTTTCCATGATTTTTAGAGGATTTACTTGATTTTTATCCTGACCGGAACCTTGTTAATTTGAGTGGGTCTGTTTTAGGGTTACCAATGTCATTTAATTCCTTATCTTATTTAGACCTTTTGACCTATGTTTTGCCTCTGAGAAAACCTGTTTATGTACTGCAATGGTAAAATTGCAGTTTTAACCTTTATTTCATGTTTTCTTCTCAGAGCACTTATTCCTTCATTTAGGCCTTCTTCTAGGTTATGTAGGAGCTTTTATATTCTTTATTGGGTCAAAATGAGCTAGTTATGGCTCATGATGAGGCTCTCATCATACCCCCATGCCTAGCTTTTGCTAGTCCCTTAGCAAAATTCCAAGGTTTTAACTTCCATTTTAGACCCAGAGTGTGTCAACAATCATGATAAGTGCTTCTCCTTTTCTTTTGTGATTAGGTAGGAATGCCGACAATAGGCCTAGAGGTATTCAAGTACCAACCAAAATCCGGACCTGACTCGCTTTAGCCTCAGTCCTTCACAAAGGTTTCTAAGGCCCACAGAAACTAACCTAGGGTTTGTTGAACTCTGCAGTTAAAACACCCGTGCTTGAGATATTTGTAGCCTAAGTTCAGTTTGTAGTGCATTTTTGTAAGAGAGAGATAGAAGATTTATTTGTTTGGAGAGCTTTTCTCTCTCTTTTCTCTTTACTTCTAGCTCCAGATTAGCTTCTCAACACGGTCTGTATCGGATTCCTCGTCCCCATCATCAATCCTCAAGGGTCCCTGGCTATCGAGATTTCGAGATAATCGCGCCCATGGCAACCCCCAGAACCCTGGCTTTCGAGATTTTGAGATAATCCCGCCCATGGCGTTCCGTGGCCGAATTCAGACCCTGGCGATCGACATTTCGTGATAATGCCACCCATGGTATCTGAACCAGCAGAGTGCTTACATGCCCCCAGTAGGATATTTATATATCCTAAGAGACAAGCACCGAGGAGACGATATCTTGTTACGCATCTTCGAGGGGAATTTCCCACCTCTCTGCGTCGGGAACTCGTCCAAATCAACTTGTGTTGATTGGCCGCTCCTAATCTAGGTGACTTTTTCAGAACATTAAACACTTTTGCGTGATTTGAATATTTATGCGCACTGAACCAGACTGTGTGTGAATTTGGGGTGCTTAGGTTACCGAATCCCGCAAATCAGAGGTCAGTTAACGAAGCCAAATACTTCCTAAACCTTAGACCTAATACTTAAGCTTTGCATTTTCCTCAACCTCTTGAGGATTATCCAGATTTTAACGGATACGTGAATTTTTAAGCTAATAATCTAGCCCAAGAGGCCTAAGACCAGCGTTCCCGCAAATCTCTTGTTATGTCTTCTTAGCACTTTTTCTTTTATTTCTTTTCTTGATCTGGTCTAGAACTTCAGTTAATTCCGTAATCTTTAACTAATGACTATTTCTTTTTCTTTTTCATTTTGTGCTCCTTTTTGTCATTTTTGCTCTTTTTCTCCTTATGAATATGTGGCTCACAAAATTTCCTCCCTCCCCCCATTTTTTGTTCTTTTTCAATTTTTTTGTGTTTTTGACCTATGTGAATTGTTTTGTGAGAATCCTTCTGATTTTTTCTTGATTCTGTATGTATGCACTTTATCACCCCCCCATGCCTAAGTTTTGCAATGTCCTCATTGTAAACGGAGGGTGTGAAATAATGTTGAGGTCAGGGACTTAGAACAGGATACATCGGGTGGGTGAATGGGTCGGGAATGAATGATGCGGATGATTTTAAGCTCTGATACGTGTACCAGAGGTGGGATCAACTGTCTAAGGCTGAACTCAAGGTGCAATGGATGTGGAGTACGAGAGGATAATTAGACGGGTCTCTGTTTTTGGGATGATGGGTTGCCTTCCGTTAAGCACTAAATTTAATGCCTTCAGCCGAGCAGAAAATGGGGTGGAGAGGGAGTGGTCAAATCAATGAAATTTTGGAAAACAAGCACCTTAATTAAGAGCCTGGTTGGTCCAACTAGGTGCTTGTTCAGATCAGTGGGCTGATGATGCAGCCCAAACCCAATAAGTTTGTTGGGTTAATAGATGTAGATCAGTAGATGCGGCATCCACCATATGTAGTGAAGTTCTGATGGATATGGAAATGAAAACTCGGGTTTAGGCTGAGTCGAATCAGCCTGGTCAAAGTAGGGTTCCGAAAAATAATCAATGTAAGGTGTGGAATCCCTACAGGGGTGACCAAAGAATGATGGCTCCTGACTCTCGGTTTGATCAGTGCCCGATACCCGGTATAGATATGAGTTGAATCATCTGCAACCGGCTCTGTGAGAGGTGAATCGGAATAGAAATTGAGTCCGGTTGCGGGTCAAGGTAGGGAACGGGTTTTGATTGGTTCTGTATATGTGGAGTAGGTGGCTTCAAAGAAGATTGGCTTGTTATAATCAGGAAGCATATTTTCTCCGATGTTATGATCAGATTCGAAATCATCGGAGAGTTTGCGAAAATCAAAATTTGACTGAGATTCAAGATCATGAGTTCCACCATAAAATAAATCATATGTTGTAGATTCAGCAGCCTGCCTGGGGTCTAGCCTAAATGTGAATTCTGAGCTTAAAAGGGTGTCCCTATCTAGTAGAGGCTCAGGTTCTAAGCTAGTAGGGCAGACCCAATTGAAACCCCGCTCGTCCAACTCCTCGGTTTCTGTGTCGTAGATTGGCATGACTTCCGAAAAATCGATTCGTTCCTCTGAGGATGTTGGCGAGGGATATTCATCAAATCGAGGCCCAAAATCATATTCTTCATTAAAAGATTGATCTTCTTCATATGGGGCCTTGAAATCTTCAAAATATGTTTTCGATCTAGGTTCTAGGCTTAGGAAGTGGGTTGAATTACTAGAATCTAGGTCTGAATAACCTTCGAGGGTCACCTTATCAGAATAAGGGACGGAATTTACACCCTCAAGAGGTTCAGTTCTACTCTCATACTTGCAGGAGTTTTGGGATTCTAGAATGGGCTCATCATGGTCTTTTCCTGCATTTGGAGCTTCCCAACCTTCTTCAATATCAGGCACATTGTATTCTATTTGGGTTGGGAATCCATAACCATTTTGTGCCTCAAACCCGAGATCAGATTTATCCTCGATGTTGTCCCAAGATAGTTCCTCCTCTGTTTGTGGTATATACGGGTACTTCTGGTCAATAACTTGTTTTACTAATCTCATTATCTCTTCCCGTTTTTCAAGACTATCTTGGTGTTGCTTCCAAAGTCGAGGATTTGTCATACATTGAAGGTATTCAATATTGTGCAGTTTTTCTATCTCAATGTATGCAGTAATGATTAAGTCACGGGTTGATCCTTTTGTAGCTTCTGCTAATAGTACTTGGGCACAAGTTATGACAAAGGTTGTGGTTGTTGGGACATCAACCTGAATGTTTCTTACTGTTGTTGAGGTTTCTTCATTTTCATAGAATTTCATGGCATCCTCAATCATTTTATCTCTCATGGATCTCTGATATTCAGGTTTCTCAAATGGTAGTCCTAGGTGTTTTGGTTGCATTTTTGGATTAGGTGGTGGAATCAAGATATAGAATCAGAATTTGAATCAAGATGTGTTATGAAGCGATCAGATCTGAATAAGGAGTCCCACTGAAAATGTGTGTGTTCTCTAAAGAGAAAAGATGAGGGACTGGAGATGTTTTGACCCAATCAAGACACCCAAAGATGTTTGGATGACTATGGAGGTTCGGGGCAGATGGACCCCTGGATCAGAAGATCGTCCACCTGAGAATTACCTGGGCAGCCAGAGAGGGAGAGTCTCGCAAAGACCCCTACACGGTAGAGCGTCCCTACGGGTTACAGGGCTTCCCCCACCCGACCTCTCTTGTCACTGAGATTCCAGGTAGATCAGAATGGGGACCTTGACCTCTTAAGTCTACCACATTTATTTCAAAGGTGCTTTTAGGGTTTTCACTTGAACTTTAGATGTTTTGATATTGTGACCTAATTTAGAGGTTGGTTGACCCAAGGGGTCAACTTCACCTGACCTGTCCTATAGATGGCAGAATAATTCTAGGTTTGGAGACTAGAGATCACCCTGATTTGACTCCCAGGTTATTAGGTCCAAAAATTTTAAGATTCAAGTGATTTTAAAGCTCAATTTTTAGGGTTTGCTTTGTTAAGATCTCTTCAATCAAGGGCTTGGGTAGCACACCGATGCAGGAGGGTTTATTTCCTTTTATGCAGGCATGTGTGACTAGCACTTCAAGACCCTACTGTAGAAACCCTAATTTGGTTCTATTTCCAATCCTTTTTTCGTTTTCACCAAAATTCTCTTTGGACTTTAAAAGCAAGCACTGTGTTGTCCACAGAGATTAAGCGTTATTTCTATTAGGCACATGAATTTGTGGGATGGACTCTAAAAAAAATCGCTCTAACTTCAAGAAGAATTACAAAAAATTTCGCAAAATTAGGAAATGTTTGCCTTAAAGATGGTGATTACCATATAAAGAAGGCAATTGATTCCTGAATTGATTTTCTTCCTTTTGTCTTTTCAGGATTAGGGGATAGTTTGAGGAAGAAAAGAAATTACCTGCCCTGGAGTGGTTGACTTGCGGGAGGGATTTTCTCGTGAAATACCTGCAAGATCAAAACAAAGAAAGGTAGGTCAAGTTAGTGTTCAATATGAAAAAAAGAATGTAGAGACTAGTGATAAATTGCGCGTTGCTCCCCGGCAACGGCGCCAAAATGTTCGTACGCTTTTGTGGGTTTTAAAAGAATGTCACATTGTAGTATAGCCGACAAAGCATTCAAACAAATAAAGAATTTTCATTACTCGAAAATCGGAGTATCCGAGGTCGAACACAGGGAGCAATTGAAATTTACTACTAATCAAAATGTAATTGAACACTCTAATTTACTCAAAACTTAAATTCAAACAAGAATGTATGCGGGTTAAGAGTAATTAGGACAAAAGAGTAAAATTAGATGTCTGATCTTCTGATTAGACGTCTTAAAAGTATTTTCCCTTTTTCTTTTGCTTTCTGCAGTCTTCACTTTGCCTTTCTTTTTCTCTTCTGTCTTCTTCTTCTCACTTTAGATTCTGCTTCTACTTCCTTGATCTTTTGCCTTGGCTTTTCTTCTTCTTTCTCTGCCGTTTCTCCTTCTTCCTTGGTCTTCTGTTCTTCCTTCTATCTTCTTTCTCTGCGAAGGCTTCTTCTACCTTGGTCTCTTCTTTCTTCTCCTTCTTTGGCTCTGCAGTCCTTTCTTTCTTCCTTCTCTTCTCTGCCTTGCTCAGCTTCTACTTCTCTTCTTCTTCTTCTTCGCGGCCAAGTCTTTCTTCCTCAACGTTCAGCCTGCCTGCACAGAGCAAAACCTACCTTTTTCCCTCTACCCAAATGTCTCTCTCTCTCTGCAATTCGCTCAAGGACGCTCTCTCAGAGCCACAGGGGTAATCGGGTCGGATTTCGCACTCGGGACTAGGCGCACCGGCAGGTGGGTGATGCGCGAGGAGTGCTCAGGTCAGGGTCAGGTCGGATCTCGCCAGATCCGCGAGGTGAAACCGCGGAGGAGGCGAGTGGGTCAGGTGAGGGACCTCACCCCTGTGCTTTCGGAGGCAACGAAGCAATATCACAAATTCAACTTATAGCATACCCGCGCCTTGTATCTCGCCGATGTGGGACTAAAGGTTCTGCCCCAATCTCGCGCGCACCCGCAGATCCTTCGTGCGATTGCTACAGCTGCATACTTCGCAGTGCTCCTTGCTGAGCCAGACCTCTTCGCACCGCTTGCGCGAGTCTGCTGCGCCTGAAGCCTGGAAGACCTGACGCCTGGAGCTGCTGCGAAGCTGCTTCAACCTTCATCAATGGCGGCAGGAGCTTTGATACTGTCAAACACAAAATGAGCCTCTCGGCTCAATCAGACCAGCTGGAGACCTTCGCCGTGGCATGGCGAAGGTGGTGAGCCATGCGGCAGGCCGTGGGATGGCCTAGGCGTGCGTGCCTAGGTCAACCTATGGCCGGAAGTGTGGGGTTGTTCGGGGGACTGTGGTGGAGGTGTAGAGGGATGGCTGATGGGCGGAAGTTGTTCCTTGTGGTGAGGCGGAGCTTATGAGTCGGTTGGCGAGCTGTGTGGAGGGGTGGAATGGTGGATGCGGCTCGCCGGAGGTTGGTCGGAGGCAAGGAAGATGGAGGTGGTCAGCGACGGTCGAGGGGCAATTAAGTGAAATAAAAGGGGGAAAAGAGAGAGGGGAAGATGAAGAATGTTTTGAGCCTAACTACAGGGATGAAGGGGGACGGAGGGCGGACAGCTGTAACTACTGTCGCTGGAGAAGACGTTGCCCAGTGGAGGAAGACGGCGGCGACGACGGGGTTGAGGCGGTGTGCGCGGGTATTGCGCGACGCGGAGGAGAATCAGGAAGATGTCTTTGCCACTGGTTTTGTGGCAGAGTGAAGAAGAAGGGACAGGGAGCTCGCCGGAGCTTGCTGGACGCTTGGCTGGAGAAGAAGTAGACGAATTGGGGGTGGAAGTTCGGCCAAGTCAAGCTAAAGATGAGCGGCCGGAGGTGTGGGTTCTTTTATAGGCACTAGGCCGTGCTTTCAGAGCGTGGAGGGCATGCCTATTGCCTCTGATGGCTCGCCAGAGTAGGAAAGAAGTTAAGATACCCAAATCCCTTGTGCATTCGCACGAGAGATTGGGTTCACACCAGAGATTGTGATTGGCCTTAGATGGAAGGGAATTCCTCAGAGAATCTCCCTTCCATTTCTGGGAGGAGATCTCTGAGGAATCAGAGAGTAATCCCTCTCTAAACCTCATCGGAGGTTGCTTCTGCCCTAATAATGGAGGCAGGACCTGATTGCAAAGGTGGCGATGAAATTAGGGGGCTCTTTGTGATGCTTTTCAAAAGATAGGGACAAATTATGATTTGGGTGTACTAAATTGCAAAGTAGGTCAAGATGACCTCCCCTTAGGTCTAAATTTTGGTACAAACCTAATTTGGACCTAAGGAATCCAATGGTGAAGTTGGATTTTAGGTTTTACCTCGTTTGACTGGACATTTTGTGTAAAAACCCAAATTAGGTTAATTGAAGAGCTAGGACCCTAATCTAGGTCAAACTGGGTTCCAAAGGCCAAATTAAGTGTTCTAAACCCTAGAGGATATTTTTCCATGATTTTTAGAGGATTTACTTGATTTTTATCCTGATCGGAACCTTGTTAATTTGAGCGGATCTGTTTTAGGGTTACCAAATGTCATTTAATTCCTGGATTGCACCTAAACCCATGTCTGATTGAATCAACCTACATTTTATCTTATTTAGACCTTTTGACCTATGTTTTGCCTCTGAGAAAACCCATTTATGTACTGTAATGGTAAAATTACAGTTTTAACCTTTATTTCATGTTTTCTTCTCAGAGCACTTATTCCTTCATTTAGGCCTTCTTTTAGGTTATGTAGGAGCTTTTATCTTCTTTATTGGGTCAAAATGAGCTAGTTATGGCTCATGATGAGGCTCTCATCAATCTCGTCTCTGAAAAAGGCATCCAGGTTGATCGAGCCAAGGTGAATCTGATTTCCAAACTCCCTATGCCTAGCTCAGTCAAAGACATCTGATCCTTTCTGGGGCACGTCAATTTTTACCGTTGATTCATTCCTAATTTTTTGAAAATCACGCGCCCCCTGACTAATCTTGTATCTAAGGATGTCCTCTTTAAAATTTCCAAGGAGTACACTTAGGCATTTGAGATCCTACGTGATCGAGATACCCAAGCACCTATCCTGCAATCCCCTGATTTGAGGTCATGTGCGATGCATCTAATTACGCTGTGGGTGCAGTACTTGGGTAGAAAATAGACAGGAAACCCGTGGTCATCTACTACAACAGCAAGACACTTGACGAGGCTCAGCGTAACTATACAGTTACTGAGAAAGAGCTGCTAGCCATAGTATTTGGCCTGGAAAAATTTAGATCTTATCTTTTGGGGTTCCCGTGTTATCATATACTCGGATCACACTGTAGTAAGGCACCTTGTCAAGGAGAAGGATGCGAAACCTCGACTAATTCGATGGATCTTTCTATTGGAAGAATTCAATCTCGAGATTCATGATAAAGTGGGAAAATAGAACATGGTAGCTGACCATTTGTCCTGTCTTCCTTCTTCCGTCATTGACCCATCTGGTCCGATCACCAAGCATTTTCCAGACGAGCACCTACTAGCCATTCACAGACTCCCATGGTTTGCTGATATTGTAAATTACTTGGTTACGGGGAATGTTATGCTAGATTGGGTGACTTCCAGGTGGGATAAATTGGTTGCCGAGGCCAAGTACTATATTTGGGAGGAACCATACCTTTTCCACATTGGCAATGATTAGGTGATCCGGAGATGCATTCCTGACGACGAGGTCAATAACGTTATCTCATTCTGTCACGACCAGGCCTGCGGTGGCCATTTCTCTGGGTGTAAAATCACAGCGAAAATTCTCCAGTGTGGATTCTTTTGGCCCACTTTGTTCAAAGACACACAGACGTATTATAGGGCATGCGCTCGTTGTCAGACCCTCGTCAACATGGGCCCGCGGGATATGATGCCCTTGAACCGGATTATTGTGTGCGAAATCTTTGACATATGGGGAATCGATTTCATGGGACCCTTTCCCGAATCTAAAGGCTTCGAGTACATTCTACTCGCTGTTGGTTGTCTCTAAATGGATCAAAGCCATCCCTACGAAAACTAGTGATCATAAAGTTGTCCTTCGATTTATATAGGAGAACATCTTTACCAAATTTGGGGTTCCTAAGGCCATCATCAGCGATGGCGAGTCTCATTTTAACAATGTGCCCTCCAGTTCCTGATGAAAATGTACGGGGCGTCGCATCATCTCTCGACTCCTTATCACCCCCAGGCTAATGGACTGGCAGAACTGTCGAATTGAGAGATCAAGAAGATCCTTCAGGTTAATGTTCGGCCTAATAGGAAGGATTAGTCTACTCACCTTCCAGAAGCATTGTGGGCCTATAAGATCGCTCACAAGATCCATTTAGGCATGTCTCCCTTCAGATTAGTGTACGGAAAGGCATGTCACCTTCCCGTCGAGATGGAGCACAAGGCTTATTGGGTAGTACGGAAGTGCAATCTGGATCTAATGAAAGTTGGAATACACCGTCGGTTGCAATTGAGCAAGATCGAGGAACTACGCAATGATGCGTATGAGAACTCGCGTATCTACAAAGAACGGGTTAAATCCTTCCATGATAGGCACATTGTACGAAAATCTTTTTACCCTGGTCGAAAAGTTCTACTCTTTGATGCCAAACTCAAACTGTTCCTAGAAAAACTCAGATCAAAATGGATTGGACCATTCTTGGTAAAATGAATCTTTGGAAATGGAGCCATTGAAATTAGGGAACTCAGCCTTGATTCTAAACCTTTTGTCGTGAACGGTCAGAGACTTAAACCATTCGTCAAACTCACTGACTCAATCTTGGCTGAGGTATCTTTTGCCCTCCATTCTCCCTGAGCTCATTGCGCCCGGCTGATGGCGTTAAACTCAGTACTTAACAGGAGGCAACCCGTCATCTTTTTGGAAAACTCGGAACCCTTCTTGCCGCATCTTATGCTAAAGTCATATTGCACTTTAGGGTTCGTCCATTAGAACAACCGACTCCACCTCTAGTACCCATACCCGAGCTTGAAATCATCTGCAACAGTCACCCCGACCCGTCCACCCACCCAAAACCTATTCTAATGTACGATCTAAGCTGAATTCGAACCCACCTAATTTACAATGAGGACATTGGATACCGTAGGCTTGGGGGGTTATTAAAGTACAAAACACTGTGAGAATCACTTCACAAGAAAGGGTTTCATAAAAAAAAATTACATATTCCAAAAAATTAAAAATATAAAAAATTGAAAAAGAACAAAAAAAAATGGAGGAAATTTTGAAAGATCAATTTGCATATCATTTTTGACATGGAAAATGAGAGGTGATATAAATGTCAAAAAGGAGCACAATTTGAAATAAAAAGAGATAGTCATTAGTAAAAGATTAAGGAATCTACTTAGTTTTAAACTAAATCAAAAGAAAGAAACGAAAGATAAAAAAGTACCAAGAGACAAAAGAGATTAGTATGAACGCTGATCTTAGGCCTCTTGGGCTGTGATTTTAGGCTTCAAAATTCATCTATTAAGATCTGGATAGTCCTCAAGAGGTTGGGGAAAATGCAAAGCTTAAGTATTAGGTCTAAGGCTTAGAGATTATTCAACCTTGTTAATTAACCTTTGGTTTGTGGGACTCGGTAACCTAAGTACCCTAATCCACACACAGTCTGGTTCAATGCGCTTAATTATTAAAATTACGCAAATGCGTTAAATCTGTTCTGAAAAAGCTACCTAGATTAGGAGTGGCTGATCAACACAAGTTGATTTGGAAGAGTTCCCGATGCGAAGTGGCAGGAAATTCCCCTTGAAGATGCGTAATAACATACCGTCTCCTCGGTGCTTGTCTCCTAGGATATCTAAATGTCCTATTGGGGGCATGTAAGTACCTTGTGTTGGTTTAGATGCCATGGGCGGTATTATCATGAAATGTCGATTACCAGGGTCTAGATTTAGGTACAGAACGCCATGGGCGAGATTATCCCAAAATCTCGAAAGCTAGGGTTTTGGGGGTTGCCATGGGTGGTGCTGTCTCGAAGCATTGATTGCCAGGGATCCTACGAGGATTGACGGTGGGAGCTAGGAATCCGATACAGACCGAGTCATAAAGCCAATCAGAAGCTAGAAATGAAGAAAGAAAAGAGAGAAAACTCTCCAAAAACACAAAAAAAATCTTCTGTCTCTCTCTCTTACAGAAATGCACTACAAACTAAATCTAGGCTAAAACATGTTACAAGCATGAGTGCTTTAACCACGGAGTTCAACGAACCTTAGGTTAATTCCTGTGGGCCTTAGAAACCTTCGCGACGGACTGAGGCTAGAGCTGGTTAGGTCCGGATCTTGGTTGATACTTGAGTACCTCTAGGCCTACTATCGGCATTCTGACCTAATCTACAAAGGAAAGCACACATCTAAGCATAAAAAGGAATGGTATAGAATTTAAGTTAATTCCATGAGATTTTACTAAGGGACTAGCAAAAGCTAGGAATGGGGGTATGATGGGAACATCGTCATGAGCCATAACTAGCTCAATTTAGTCATTATCAAGGAATATATGCTCCTACATAACTGCCAAAGAGACATAGTTTACTGCATAATCATTCTGAGAGAAAGACAGGAAATCAGGGTTAAAATCATAATTTTACCATCATATCTTAAATGTAGAATAACCATGGGTTTTCCCAGGGAGTAATTAAGGGTTAAATGATCTTAAATATCCAACAAGTGGATTAATACAGACAGAAAAGAGTTTTCATGCGTTTTGAGAATTAAATGACTTCTGAAACCTTAAAAACAGAGCTACTTAACTAATTGAGGTTTTGGTTAGGATAAAATTCACCTAAACCCTCTAAAACTCATAGAAAAATATTCTCTAGGGTGTGGTACCTTTAATTTCACCATCAGAACCCATCTTAACCCAAAATAGAGTCCTAGACAAACATTTGCCTTAATTTGGGTTGTTACATAAATTACCTAGTCAAACTAGGTCAAAACCTAAATCTAACTTTGCCATTGGATTCCTTGGGTCCAAATTAGGTTTTCACCAAAATTTGGACCCAGTCTGAGATCATCTTGACTTAGTTTGCAATTTGGTCCTGTCTGAATCTTTTCTCTCACACACATGCCCCTAACTTTCAAAATCCTTTCAAAAAGGTCCCTATCTTTTGTCATATTCCTTGCATGCAGGTCCTCACGCCATTTTTGGAAGGTTGAACCTTCACCTTCGAGTTTCGAGCGAGGATTTCTCGCTCGATTCTCAATCAATCTCTCCCAAATTTGAACTGAAGATTCCTTGGGAAGTTACCTTCCATTTGAACCATTACTTGGGCTTTACGTCTTTCCCAAATCCTCATGTGAACCTTTTGAAGGTACGCATGTCAAACGTGCATGAGAATTATGGAGTTTGCAAGCTTGTTTCTAAGCTTGAAACCCCTCCCCGTGGCCTATAAATGGATCCCAGAGGTCAAGCTGACCTCTGAAGCAAGTTTTTGCCTGAGAAATCCTCCTCTACTCCATCTCCAACCACCTTCAAACTTAGCTCCGGTGACTCCTCTCCCCTCTCCTCCTCTGTCCATCCAACCATCAAATTGGACGGCCGACTAGCTTCCCCTCATCCTCGCGAACCTCTCCGATCAAAGAGAGGTCATGCCTCTGGCTCAGTCGACGTCACTGCCTCACCGATCTCTTCTCCTTCTCCGACATAGATCTACTACCACCGGCTGCCTCTGCCTCTCTACCTCATCCCTAAATTCCTCTATCTCTCCCTTTTCCTCTCTACATTATTCTCCCACTCTCGCAACACACACACGACCACCGATTCTCCCTCAACGCTGTCACCTTCCTCCGCTCCGGCGACCACTCCGACGAGGGTTCCTGCCTGCTACACATAACCAGCCCCCTCGCCAACTAGTCCACAAGCTCCACCAGCTCAAGCCCCACAAAACCCCTATTCTATTCCACCCTATTGCTCATCCAAACACCCCAACGAACAAACCCATCACTAACTTCCTTCCCTGACTCCGACCGGCCACTACAAGCCGCCATCCTCCACAAGAGTGTCACCATCACCTTCGCCGTGCTACGTTGAAGCTAAGGAGCCATTTAACTGGGGCCTTCGAGCCTGTTTTCATGTTTCAGGTCTTCACTTGTTCGCCGCCACTGCAACCTCCATTCCCGACCATGACCGAGCTCTTCTGGCGTCGAGATGACCTGATGCCACTCTCACTCGATATAGCTACATCCCAGGATCTGCTCCAGGTCTTGGATTAAAGACCCCAAGTTGCAACAGTGCTCCAATTGTCGAAGAACGATCAGCGCAACGCACGGGAGGAAAGGGTGGGACTTTAGTCCCACCTCGGAAGCTAAGCAGTAAAAGTCGCTTATATTGATTTTGTCCTATAGCCTTATTGCCTCAGTAGCACGGGGTGAGGTCCCCTCGCACGTGCCCATGCACACCCTCGCCCGCGACCACACCACGCGAGTCTGGGTTTTGAACCGATTACCCGTATACCCACCTTATTTGAGAGAGAAGAAGAGAAAAAGTAAAGAGAGGGAGGGTTTTGCTTTTCTGCCCTCCTCTCGACTCTTGTGGGATCTAAGAAAGGCCTTTACCTCTGTTGGCGTGCTGAGTCCTGTGCTGTGCCTTCTCTGAAGCTAAGGGAAAAAGAGAAAGAGAAGAAAGAAGAAGAGAAGAACTTGAAGAAGAAGAGGCCTTTGCCTCTATTAAGGCATCTGAGGGCCTATTCTGTCGTTTGATATCTGCTGATACCTTGGTTCTGTTGATTAAATTGCTTTGAGTAGCTTGCAAAGCTTAACATTGTAGGGTAATTTGGTGATTCAAATCACCATTTTACCCTCTCTTCTTTTTGCATTATTGACATCAGATTCATTTATATATCATTCTTGTTTGAAATTCTTATATTGCATTAGAATTGCGATCCTGAGAAGTATTTTGCCAATTGCTCCCTATGTTCGACCTCGGATTTCTTTCGAGTAATAAATATTATTTATTTTTACGCTGATTCGAACTACACTGCAACGCGACAATTTTAAACCCAATTCAAAGCGGATAAACATTGGACAACTTGCAATCTGAGCTCATTGCTAATGCCCGTCAACCCGGATCTTTGCCATCTCAACCCGTACCCAACCCTCATAACATACAAAACAAGGCAATCGAGTCCAAGGGTACGAGAATCAGAGGGACCCACACACACATGCTCAGGTGGTTGAGCAGGGTCCTACTTCATCCAATCCTAGATATCTGGCTAATCAAGCTCCTCCGATTATTCCTAACCCTCCCCAAGACCCGAACCCGCACGCTTCTGCAAACTCCGTTACCTTGAGGAGTGGATGGCAAACCTAGGATCCTGAACTACCATCTTCCAGTCAATCAAACCCTAGTGAGCTTAAGAAAGGAAAGGAGAAAATTGAAGAAGAAACCAAGTCTCAGGAACCTGAATCTAATGATTTTACTCATGTCCCATTCCTTGAAGCGTTGTTAAAACCCAAAAAGAAGAAGCCTGTAGATAGCAATGAGGAGCTCCTGAATATATTCAAGAATGTTGAAATCAATATTACGCTCCTCAATGCCATTAAGCATATTCCAGCTCATGCTAAATTCTTGAAGGATTTATGCACTTTGAAGTGTAAGCTGAGGGAATCAATCCTGAGGAAGGTGATACTCTCCGAGCAGGCTAGTTCTGTTATCCTACATCACCTTCCTCAGAAAAGAGAGATCCAGGTGCCCCTTTGATTTCATGTGTTATCGAGGATTAAACCTTTGACCGGGCACTTTTGAATGTAGGTGCATCCATAAACCTAATTCCGGCTTCCCTGTATGAAAATTTCAAATTAGGTGAACTCAAGCTAACCTTAGTAATGTTGCAGTTAGCGAACAGTTCAGTCACCACATCGAAAGGTATTATTGAGGATGTTATTATCAAGGTCAAGGACTTCTATTTTTCTGTAGATTTCCTAGTCCTTGACATTGATGTACCTGAAAACTTGAGGAACACACCCATCATCCTGGGGCGTCCGTCCCTGGCTACCGCTAAGGCCAACATCAATTGTGAAAGTGGTAGTATGGAGATTGACTTTGGGAACAGAAAATTGAAACTCAATATTTTCAAGGCGATTAACCAATTTGAGGATTGTGGATATGTCGAGGAACTTGAGGATAATGATCTGAACATTGAGACTTGTATGGCTGTTACTATTTTCGAGGATTCCTCCTACACAAATGAACCTGAACCACAACCTTCTGTGGCAGACTTGCCACATTTTGAATAGATTATTGATTTTTTTCATTCATAACCTCTTCCACTAGATCATCCTGATGAATCTTCATCAGCATCCTTCTTACCTTCTATTATCAACTCGCCCTAGCTACAACTTAAACCATTGCCAGAAAGTATGAAATACGAGGTCTTGGGACCTAAGAAGACGCTCCCAATGATTATCAGTACAAAGTTGACTAAGGAGCAAGAATCAAAATTGATTAGGGTTCTAAAGGCACACAAGGAGGCAATTGGTTGAACCATCCATGATCTTAAAGGGATCGAGCCATCTTATTGTAATCATCAGATTTTTATGGAAGATGGATCTTACCTTTCTCCCCAGATGCAGAGAAGACTGAATCCCAATATGCAAGAAGTGGTCAAGAAAGAAATCATCAAGTGGCTTGAGGCAAGTATCATATACCCGATCTCAGATAGTCCCTGGGTTAGTCCCATGAAAATTGTTCCCAAGAAAGCCATGATTACCATTGTGACTAATGAGAAAGGTGAATCTATCATGACCTATTCAGCTTCCTCTTGGAGAGTCTGTATCAATTACAGGAAGCTGAACACAGCCACGAAAAAGGATCATTTCCCTTTACCCTTCATCGACCAAATTCTTGAAAGGTTAGCCTGGTAAAAGTATTTTAGTTTCCTGGACGACTATTTGGGATATAACTAAGTTCCTATTCATCTCGACGACCAGGAAAAGATAACTTTCACCTATCCTTACAGAACCTTGCATTCTGTAGAATGCCATTTGGGCTTTACAATGCACCTGTGACTTTTCAAAGGTGCATGCTAGCCATCTTCTCAGACATGGTGGGACATTGTATGGAAGTATTCATGGATGATTTCTCCATTTTCGGAGATTCATTTGAGTCTTGCCTGGCCAACATGGAATTGATCCTTAGGAGATGCATCAAGACATAGGAAGACACAATTGGTCCTTAGCTAGGAGAAGAGTCACTTCTTGACATAGAAGGCATTGTTTTGGGTCATGTAGTTCTGATCGGGGAATTGAAATTGATAAGGCTAAGGTGGATGCTATCTTCAAGCTTCCTCCTCCCACATGTGTTAAACAAATCTTATCATTCCTTGGTCATGTGGGATTTCATAGGAGGTTTACCAAGGACTTTTCTAAGGTTACTCGGCCTTTGAGCAACCTTCTAGCCAAAGGCATACCGTTCAATTTTGATGAATCATGCCACAAGGCATTTGATTTACTCAAAATGGAAGCCACTTGTGCTCCAATGTTGCAACTACTAGTCTAGACAGCCCCATTTGAGATCCATGACCAACGCTTCTGATTACGCGGTTGGGGTTGTCTTGGGTCAGAAGCTTGACAGAAAGCCCTTTGTCATTTACTACACTAGCAAAACTCTGGACGAGGACTAGAGGAATTACACTGTTACAGAAAAAGAATTACTAGCTATAGTATTTGCACTGGAAAAATTCAGGGCTTATCTTTTAGGATCTCATGTCATCATCTATATCGACCACTTGGTCGTGAGACATCTCTTGGCCAAAAATGATGCCAAACCCTAGCTCATTCGATGGATTCTTTTACTTTAAGAATTCGATCTTGAAATTAAAGACAAATCCAGGGCACAAAATGTAGTGGCGGATCATCTTTCGATAATCCTAATTGATTCTCCTTGTCTGAATATTCTTATTACTGACACTTTTCTGGACGAGACTATTCTTACAGTTTCGGGTGTCCAAACCCTTTGGTTTGCTAACATGGTGAATTATTTGACTGTTAGTCAAATCCCCTAGTATTGGACCAAGGGGCAATGGGATATACTTATATCCGAGGCCAAATATTAGTTTTGGGATGACCCCGAATTGTACCCCATCGACTCTGATCAAATTATTTACCAATGTGTTCCAGAGAATGAGTTCCAAAGCATACTTGAATTCTACCATGCATCAGCGTGTGGTGGACATTTCCCTATGAAAATGACGGCTATAAAGATTCTGCAATCTGGATTTTATTGGCCGTCTTTATTCAAGGATGTCCAGGAGTTCTTGAGGTCATGTTCCCGATGCCAAGCACTCAGGGGCATAGCCAAGAGAGACATGATGCCTCTAAACCCAATTCTTCCTGTCAAAATCTTTGACATTTGGGGCATCGATTTCATGGGACCCTTCCTCCATACATTTGGACACCAGTACATTCTCGCAGCTGTTGACTACGTGTCCAAGTGGATTGAGGCTATTCACACTTGAACTAATGACCACAAGGTGGTCATTGATTTTGTCAAGAAGAATATCTTCAATCGGTTCAGGATCTTGAGGGCAATCATTAGTGATGGTGGTACCCATTTCACCAATGCCCAGTTCCATAATTTACTGGCAAAATACGGGGTGAATCATAGGATTTCCACACCTTACTACCCTCAGATGAGCAGACAGCTTGAGATCTCCAATTAGGGGATCAATAATAACATCCTGTAGAAAATGGTTAGGTTTGATAGGAAAGACTAGACTCAAAAGCTTGATGGCGCTCATTGGGCCTACCGTATAGCATACAAGATGCCTATCGTCATGTCACCGTTTCGTCTGTTGTATGGTAAGACATGCCATTTACTCGTAGAGATTGAATACCGGGCATTCTGGGTAATTAAGAAATGCAATTTTGATCTAGGCTTAGCCGAAAAGACCAGGAAACTCCAACTATCTAAGTTGGAGGAGAATAGAAATGATGCATATGAGAATGCCAAGATCTATAAGGCTAGGACCAAAGCTCTTCATGACCAGTTAATATCCCACAAGAGCTTTGAGCCGAAGCAGAAGGTCTAGCTCTTTGATTCTCGACTTAAGCTCTTTCTTGACAAGATTAGGTCGAAATGGAATGGCCCATTCATCATTGATCAGATATTCCCAAATGGGGCCGTTGAAGTTTCTGACCCAAAGACGAGTAACTCTTTTAAGGTCAACGAACAACATCTCAAACCTTATGTTGACTGCATTATCCCAGAACCCTTCTCAGACAAGATTGCTTTAACCTTGATCTAACTTCTTTGGCTAGACCCTGCCTAGCTGATGGCATTAAACTCAGCATTTGTACAATCTAACTCAGAGCTGACCAGAGCATCACAAAGTATAGGTTATGTTTTCTTCATTCTGCCCTTTTCTCATACCTTTAGTTTCAGTGAGGACATCGCATAAGCTAGGCATGGGGGGGTGGATTCATTTCTGAATCATATTTTCAGCTTTGTGGATTTTTTGTAAATTTTCCTTATTTTACTCTTTATTTAAAAAAATAAAAAAATTGAATTAGGAAAAGAGAACTTGGGCATTAGAAATTTGTCAACTTTAGGAAATGATACAATAGGACTTAAACACTTTGACCCTTCAGTTCTTCGGGCTTAATCAGATTGAGTGTCCACTAAAATGTTGATTTGATTCTCGAGTCCTCGCCATTCGAAAATTCATTTCTAATTGATTAAATAAGTTGGGGTGATAAGAACACGACTTATCAACCCGCCTTCTGATTTGAGGAGACTTATAGTCTAAGCATCTACACACTATTTGCACTGACTCACTTTTCGATGGTTTTAAAAGAAATTGGGTAGCTAATGAACCTTCTAGGGTGGTATGGCTAGTAAGTTACGTGGGTAACAACCCATTGGCCAGTTGTCTAAAGTCCATCCACACGACTATTCTCTTTCTGTTGCCTTTAGCTAAATCTTAGATCAAGGAAGCCACCTACTAAAGAAAAAACATTATGAGAAATAGAAAAGACGAAAAAGAAATAAATAAGTCACACTTCTCCACACGAATATGACTGGCAAGTTGTCGTGGGTAACAACGCATTGGCTGGTTGTCCAGAACCTAGCTCACGAAATACACATTTAATTCCAAACACTTAGGAAGAAGCGGAGAAGTAGAATAAGCTGGGGAGATATACACTGGGTTTGCCCTTGTGTTGACCCCATAAAAATAAAAAGTAGGGAGAAAGTTACCGGTTGGATAGATGCACCTTTAGGCAAAATTTCTTTTCAAGGTCACCTAAGAGCATAGAAACCTGAAGTCTGTTCTGATTGCCGATCAATGAATCTATCACATTCACACAAAAAGATGCTTAGAACTTAGAGTTCTTTTTGAGTCTTTGGTGGGTTGGGTAGCCATAGAAAGCTACCTCAAACTCAACTCAAAAAATCAAAAAAATTAGAAATGAAGAAAAAGAAAGAAAAAAAAAATTATTTGCTTTTGAAGAAGGCAAGGGCTTGGGTGGTCTGCATTGTGGTAGACACCCGGGCATTATTGAGTCTCTGTAACTTAGATTTTTAGGAGAAATTTCTTAGTGTTAAGGTATAACTATTGCTCAAGTAATTTGATGCTAATTCTGTTTATAAATAACATATAGTATTGCTACGGACTAGCAAAATATAGAAATGGGTGTGAGATGTGCAAACATCTAAATGGCCTAAAATGTCTATTTATGAATGTTCCTAGTGTCATAGAAGCATCATGCATTATAAATATTGCATAACATACATTATCATGCATTTGTACAAATTGTATAGTAATTCATCTCTTATTATGGCAAGGGGATAGGCTGATATTTATCTGGACCTCGGATTAAAGATCCAATCGTACAGATCTAATTAATGCGACGATCGGAGTCCAACACCTTCGAGATCGCTTCGATCGAACCTCCATAGCATCATATGCAGTTCGAGGAAGATTAGAAACCAAGGGTAAGGTGGTGAAAATCCAAACTCCAGATGATAAATCCAACCGCACGGATGGGTTTGAATCGACGATCGCCGCCTAACTACATGGAAATCGACCCAATCCGACATCTATGGTACCATTTACAAGCATTGAAAGATGGATGGCCAGGATGGCGCCACATGGCACCATCTCAACCAAACCATGCCTCACCATCTGAAGACCTTCATGTTAAATCTTAGCTGTTGGATTCTCATCCAACGGCTGAGATGCATCTCAGCCATACCACACCTTTTCCAAAGAAGCAACACAAGATTAAATGTAGATCGTTGGATGCCACATCGCTCGTTCCCAGCGTCTCCACTCATATAAAGGATAAGGCACATGTGCTCTCGGCCATTGGATTCTCATCCAATGACTGGGAACGTGAAGACCTTGTTACAAAAAGTTGACAATCCAGCGGGATAGCGTGGTGGTTCTACGCCTTATACATGACAAGGTGTGTGGGATCGAATCCCTGCGAGCACCCTAAATCTGCAACGCGAGCGATGCACACTCAATTAGTCATGCGATGTGCATCGTGCAGTGGAGATTAGGTGACACGGCAGCGTGGATGGGCAAGCACGAGTATGCGCTTTCTGACACCAAATCATATGCCTGATCTGATGCGATGAGGTGCACAGGCGAGTGCGCTTCTCAGCCCTCCGATGTCGATCAAATGACCATGATTTGGCTGCGTTGTCTCTTAACAGACGAAGTCGAAGTGGTGAGGTACGTTCTCGACCGTCTGATCTTGATCGGACGGCTGAGGTTGTGCCATCTTCTCAATGCTTAGAGATGAAGAAGCGATCATGCGACCACACGAGTGTCGTTGGATGTGGAGCGAGCTGTTGAGATCGGAGCTGTGTCTTCACTGACATTTGCCTTCAGCAAAATATGCGTGTCACTAAAAACTTGTATCTAATTTTCAAGACTACAAATAGGACCCTACGCCTCACATATTTCTTCATCCCTTCTCTCAACCTCCCAAAGAGCTAAGAAAATGTTCTTAAGCTTGCTCTAGTGCTCCTAAGATATGGGAAGCTCCACTAGAGTTAAAAATAAAAAATTTCCACTTCTCATCCCCCTTCGTGGAGCTCTCACCAGCCGTCCTCTCGCCCCCATTTCGGAAGCGAATCCATTGACATCAATGCCCTACCTCATCCTTGGTTCTTCCAGATTTACCCTCTGTCCTCCATCTTTGCTCTCCTTCTTCTAGGTGTCATCCATCCGGCTCGTCCTCCAAGCATTCATCGAGGAGGATAATCTCTCACCCCTTATCTTTTTATTGCTTTCTAGAGTATATTTTCAGCTTTGTAGTTGTAGCAAATAGTTGTAATTGACATTATATTAGTGATCGTTTAAATCCTCAACACAGTTAATTAAGTTATTTAGGCTTAATTAATTGCATGAGAAAGTAACTTAGCTTAACTCGAATTAATGACGTGAGTGTAATATAGGGTCAAGTTAACCTAATATTTTAGATTTTAACTTCTTTTCAACTGGTTGAGTCCAGGTCGTTCATTGGGAGGCATAATAGTAGCTTAATTCATCATTAATTCCTAAGCAATAATTAAGAACTAATTAATTGACTAAATATTAAATTAGAATACTTTAAACCTATGAACATTGCACAAGAATTAGTCAAATTAGCACATGCAACATTCCATGAATAGAGAACATATTTACACATGTGATTTATCATTAAAAACCAAGTAACCATGTTTATTACAACCATTACATCTAATTACAAGAGATTAAGGCAAGAAATTGCTAAACAAATGAATACAATGCTTTTAGTTCATCACTTAAAACAACAAGATATATCAATGAATTACAAATCAGACATCTAAACTTAACAACAGACGTCTTAAAAGTAGAAATTGGAAGTCTGAAATGATGGCAAGACATCTGATTCTCTCTTTACATTTCTTTCTTTCAATTCTTAATTTCTTCAGTCCTTCTCTTCTTACTTCTTTTCTTTACTGCAGCCTCGTTGCTCCCTCTCTTTTCCTTTACTCATCCTTTTTCTCTTCTTCCTCTTCTGAACCCTTAGCCATTTCTTTCACTTAGCCTCTTCTCCTTACTATGCTTAATGAGTTCTACACTTAGCCATTCTCACCAACATTTAACCCATTTTATCTTTAATTATAAAAATTAATTTTTAATGGGAGGCCCAAGCTCTTTCAGGGATACACAGCACCCAATGGGTAGGACCAGACCCTGCTTGAGCTCAGGCCTAGTTCTTAATTGGTGGATTTTCTTCATTTTAAGCTCATGCACAGTAACCGGCCTCCCAGGACCACACGCACCCACTCACGGGCCCATGCACTCACGCCCATAGGCACACGCACACACACACACACATGTGTAGGCACGTTCATCGCACGCACTCGCGCCTAATGCCAATTTCATTTCATGCCCTACATTGAAGACCGAAACATCATCTTCACTTTTTCATAATATACCAGTGCCAACGCTCCAGAGTTATCAATGTGGGACTTTGTTTCCCAGGTTTTGGCTGATCTTCGGCCGATGATTCTAGCCGGCTTAGTTCGTCAAATCGATCAAGCAAAGGCTCGATCGAAAGCCCTTTGGATGCTCTACAAGATTATAACACCAATTTGGTGTTCAGATTAGGTCTAGCCCTTCGATTTGAAGGGCGAAGCTGGGAGGTTTGCACGGCCAATCAGGCCTGGAGAGATGGAATCAGGTTTAAGGACCTGAGGGAGAGCTTTTGACCTCTAGATGAGGTTCTGGCTAGGTTTAAAAGGTATTTCCGCTTCTAATGGATGAAGAGTGAAGCTATGAGATGCTTCAGAAAGAGAGAAGAGGCTCTAAGCTTTGTTCAGGAAATACAGAGCTCCAAATTGAACTCTAAACAACTTGACAGAGAGCGAATAGACTCTGGAATAGAATCAAACAATCTCAACAGGTTGTGATTCGATCTGGGCAGATTTAACATTTAAATCTCGCAAAAAAAAACTCAAAGAACACAGTAATGGGTTCTAAAGAACCCATACTAACAATAACTTGAATCTTACAAATTCCTTAATTAAACTTAATGAAATCAACTCTATTACTCTCCAAGTCATTCTAGAAAGCATTTCAACCAATTAAACCATAAGATTAATCATTAAATTCTTGATTTGGACCTAGAGTTGACCAGAATAAGCTTGGAGTTGACTTTTGTTTCAGACTCTTTCAGATCCAAATAAAACCTTGAATTAGCTTAATTCTTCTTCAGGAATCAATCTAAGACTTCCAAACCAAGTTTTGATCAGGTCTAATGCGATCTCAGTCATCGCTGCCTAAAGTTGAGATGAGGTTTGTTCGGTGGAACAATCTAGAGACTCTCAGAGCAATTAAAGATCAAAAGCTTCTTCCATAAGTTCCTTTCAAGCCTTTGGATCAAATTTCAAGATCTCAACCTCATCAGAACTGCTTCTCCAACTCTGTCAGAGTTGAAGAAGACACAGTTCAAATGGAAACTCCAGACAATGAAACCTAAATTAAATCATCGATTTATGATCCTTACAATCCAATAAGACAATTTGGAGTTCTGTAGAGCTTATCTAGGGCTAAAGTTCAATAATGACTTGCCGGAGCTCACCAGAGCTCCGGTGAGTCTAGAAAGTGACTGATAGAGTATAAAACTCAATAAAACAAACCATTGAAGGTCAAAAAATCTTCTTGAGGTTGCAAGGAATCACAGGAGCCCATCAATTTACTCCGTTGATGATCATAACAGAAGATATGCAATGAATTCAGAAAGTGCAAGTTCTGAGTTTAGTGGAACTTAGAGGGTATCCCCTCACTCAATTAAGTGAGGGAAAGAGTTCTATATGGTGAGGCGATACTAATGGACTATTTAATTAGATGAATAACTGATCTCTGAGCCACCATTGACAACGAGCTCAGAAATGGGGGGAAATTAGGCATTTCTAGTAGAAGGCTCTATAGGAGAAATTAATGGAATTTCTAAGTGATGAGAGCCTCATCATGAGCCCTAACTAGCTCATTTTGACCTGAAAAAGTAAACAAAAGCTCATAGATAACCTAAAGGAAGACCTAAGTCAAGGGTTTACTGTTTTGAGAAGGAAACATGAACTAAAGGGTAAAACTGTAATTTTACCATTGCAATGCATCAACGGATTTCTCAAGGGTTAAACATAGGTCAATGGACTTAATAAGAGGAAAAGTGGGATGGTTTAGTCAGAAAAGGGTTATTGTGAGATTTAAGAATTAAATGACATTATGTAACCCTAAAACAAACTCACTTAATTTTACAAGGTTTTGGTCTGGATAAAAATCAACTAAACATTCTAAAATTCATGGAAAAATATCCCCTAGGGTTTAGAGCCTTCAATTTGGCCTTTGGAACCTATTTTTGACCTAGATTAGGGTCCTAGCTTAGTATTTAACCTAATTTGGGTTTTTGTGCAAAATATCCAGTCATACATGGTCAAACCTAAAATCCAACTTCACCATTGGATTCCTTAGGTCCAAATTAGGTTTATACCAAAATTTGGGCCTAAGGAAAGGTCATCTTGACCTACTTTGCAAAATGGTCCACCTAATTACATTCTGACCCCTAACTTTTAAAAAACCCTTGTGCAAAGCCCCCTAGCTTCCTCACCACCCTTGCATTCAGGTCCCTCCACCATTACAGCGGAGGAATCCCACTCCGGCGAGGATTCGAGGCTGATATCTTCTTGAATCCTCAGAGATCTCCCAGATTTGGAAGGGAGATTCTCTGAGGATTTCTCCACCGTCTGAACGAAATCTCCAGATCAAATTTACGCCCAATCTCTTGTGCGAATGCTCAAGAGATTTGGGTATCCTAAACACCTTCCTTCACCGGCGAGGAGTTTACACTAGAAGGCTTGCCCTCCAAGCACAACAAGCTCGGCCAACGACTATAAAAGGACCCCCGGTCCTCTACGCATCCCCCAAGCTTGATTTAGTCGAAGAATCCCCCAGAATTCCTCTTTCCCCCATCGAACAAGTAGCCCACAAGCTCCGGCGACTCTCTGTCCCTCCTCTCGTCGCTCTGCCACCATACTAGTGGCAGGGTTCGCTTTGCCTCATTCCTCCACGTTGCGCCGCACCAGCGCACGCCTCTCTAATCTCCTCCTCGTTGCCGTTATCCCCACCTCAGGGCCGTCTTCTCCGACAACGGCACATACGCGCCATTCATCTCCTCTGCCTCCCCTTCGCTCCAATCACCACAGATAAGTTCCTCTTCTCCTACTCTTTCTTTTCCTTCCTTTTATTCCATAAACCACCCCTTGACTGCCACTGTCCACCCTCATCTTTCTCATCTTCGGCTGACCTCCGGCGAGATGCATCCATCACTCAGCACCTCCACACGTCTCGCCACCAACCTCTTCACCTCCGCCATCACCCACTACTCACTTTCCGCCTTTCCACTGACAGCCACACACACCCCACACTTCCACCGACCAAACCCACACACACGGTCAAAGTACAACCTAGGCACGCATGCCTACGCCGTTTTGAGCCACGCCGACCCCCGCCTCACCTTCGTAGTGATACGACGAAGGTTTTCCTGTTGTTTGACAGAGCTACAAGGCTGTTCTTGTGTCATGTAGGGTTGAGCCTCGCCGCCATTGGAGAAGCGAAGCTTGCTTGCGAGCTTGCATTAGGTGGCCCTGCTCTAGGAGACCAAGTCCCAGGTGCGTGGCTTTCCTCCATGAACCGCATTAGCCATCTATCGAGGGCCAAAGCACTTCGCAGTTGCAACAATTAGGAGACATCCCCTGCGGAAGAGCACGAAGAAGCGGGTGGGACTTTTAGTCCCACCTCGGTAAATTTCGAGCTGCCTGTGTGATATAAGTTATTTTTGTGTTTTCAGCTAATCGCCTCCAGTACACAGGGGTGAGGACCCTCGCCCTCACTCACGCCTTGTCCGCGACCTGCCCCTGCAGACCTGGCACCCGACCCAATTACCTAAACCTAGCACTCCTCGTGCATCACACCCACGCCGGTGCGCCTAGACCTGGGCGTGCACCCGACCTGACTACCTGGCTCTGGGAGAGCGTACCGAAGAGAGAAATAGAGAGAGAGAGACGCGGGAGGGATAGGGGGTAGGGTTTTGCTGTGTGGTGTTGTGCAGGAAAGAAGAAGGAGCCAAGGAAGAGGCACAGTAGAGAAGAAGGTAGCGGCTAAAGGACTTAGCAAGGAAGAAGGTAGCCACCGCAAGGAAGGAAAAAGGAGAAGAAAAGAGAGGACTGTAGCAGAGGAGCAGCCAAGCAGAAGAAGAAAGTAGCTGGTGAAGGAGAGAAGCAGGGACTTAGCCACATAAGAAGAAGGCAAGGAAAGAAGAAAGAGAGAAGTAGGAGCAGCCAAGCAGAAGAAGAAGAAGCACAGTCGCAGAGCAAAGAGAAAGAGAAAGAGAAGACACAGAAGGGCAAAATCATAATTCAAAGAACTGTAGCAAGATTTTTTAAGATGTTTGATAAAATATCAGTCATCCAATTCTTTTGAACATTATTTCTACATAACATTACTCTTCAATTTTGGTTGAATTAGTTATTGCTTTTTATTGAGAGTTGTGTTCTTAAGTTTTGAAATACCTAATTGCTCCCTGTGTTCGACCTCGGATACTTTGATTTTTGAGTTATAAATTCTTATTTGTTTTCGTGGCAATTTCATCTATATTACAATGTGACATCTTTTAAAACACGATTTCCCTTTGTCAACAATAAGGTCTTTAAGTGTTAGGGAAGTGATGATGGACCTTAATTGGGTGTGAGACTAGTTCTAGACACTTCACCATGGACAGTGAAGTGTCTAGGAGCATGTGAAGTGATTTAGGTGATTAAGTGGACAATTAATGTAGATCTGTGGTCGGGAAGGGCCTTAGGGTGGTGTTCTAGAGATGGAAGACCCTAATGGAGGTGTATAAGGCTCAGGAACCTCCTCCATAGACAGCGGAGATTGTCGGTGATGATGAAGTGGTTTAGGCGATTTAGGTGATATTAGTAAGTGGAAGAAAGTGGAAATGGATCGTGGAGAGGTAAGGAGAGTGAAATAATTTCTGGAAGTGTGAACGAAGGCTTAGGAGGCTGGACTTGGCCTCGCCAAAGCTAGTGAAGATGAAACTAATCTACATTAAAACTAAGCTAATCCTACTCCTAACTACTACTAACCTACTGATGAGAATCTCATCATGAGCCCTAACTAGCTCATGTTGACCTAATAAAGTGAATAAAAGCTCCTACATAACCTAAAGGAAGGCCTAATTAAGGGGATTACTGTTCTGGGAAGAAAATATGAACTAAAGGGTAAAACTGCAATTTTACCATTGCAGCACATCAACGGGATTTCTCAGGGGCTAAACATAGGTCAAGTGGACTTAATAAGAGGAAAAGTGGGATGGTTCAGTCAGAAAAGGGTATTGTGAGATTTAAGAATTAAATGACATTCTATAACCTTAAAACAAATCCAATTAATTTCACAAAGTTATGGTCAGGATAAAAATCAACTAAACATTCTAAAATTCATGTAAAAATATCCCCTATGGCTTAGAACCTTCAAATTGGCCTTTGGAACCTATTTTGACCTAGATTGGGTCCTAGCTCATTATTTAACCTAATTTAGGTTTTTGTGTAAAATGTCCAGTCAAACGTAGTCAAACCTAAAATCCAACTTCACCATTGGATTTCTTAGGTCCAAATTAGGTTTGTACCAAAATTTAGACCTAAGGGAAGGTCATCTTGACCTACTTTGTAAAATAATCCACCAAATTACATTTTGACCCCTAGCTTTTGGAAACCTTTGCGTAGACCCCCCTATCTTCCTCGTCATTCTTTGCATTTTGGTTCCTCTGCCATTACAGCGGAGGAGCTCCACTCCGGAGAGGATTTCAAGGAGGATTACTCCTTGATTCCTCAGAGATCTCTCACATTTGGTATGGGGGTCCTCTGAGGAATTCCCTATCGTCTAAACACAATCACAAGATTTGATTCGCACCATACCTCTCATGCAAACACTCGAGAGACATGGGTGTCCTCTGCACCTTCCTTCTCCGATGCGATTCTTGTGCTTGGAATCTTGGCTTCCAAGCACAAGGACCTCTGCCAGCAGCTATAAAAGGACCCCCTGTCCTTGCCACTTCCTCAAGCTTGTTTTGGTCGCGGATACCCCCTTAATTTTTTCCTCCCTCATCTTCTGCCAACTGCCCACAAGCTCCGGCAATCCCTCCTCCCTCTTCTCATACAAGTGGCAGATTTATCTCCGCCACCATACCAGTGGCAGATTTATCTCC
The DNA here is from genome assembly GCA_037157565.1 of Thalassia testudinum. NCBI lineage: Eukaryota > Viridiplantae > Streptophyta > Magnoliopsida > Alismatales > Hydrocharitaceae > Thalassia > Thalassia testudinum. Next base: position 539,261 of record JAZHRO010000044.1, read on the forward strand.
GCCGTGTTCCTCTGCGTCATGCCGTACCCGCGCGTGCCTCTCCGACCCCCTTTCTCATCGCCGTCATCCTCACCTCAGGGTTTTCTTCTCCGACGACGACATATATGTGCCGTCCGTCCCCTCTGCCTCCCCTTCGTCCAATTACCCTCAGTAAGCTTCTCTCTCTCTACTCTATTTTCTCCCACCTAATTTCAGAAAATACCCCTCGACAGTAGACAACCACCTCCGTCTCCCTCATCTCTGGCAGACCACCGGTGAGGCGAAACCGTCGCTTCACACTTCCACATGCCTCGCCACCCACCTTAGAACCTTCACCATCACTCACAGATCACCGTCCACCCCTCCACTAACTGCCACACACACCCTACACCCTCACCTGATACACGCACTTCCACGGTCACAGTCCAACCTATGCACGCACGCCTAGGCCGTTCTACACCACATCAACCCCTACCCCACCTTTGCCGTGACACGGCGAAGCTCTCCAAGGCATTTGATAGGGCTGCGAGGCCGTGTTCGTGTGTTTTAGGTGTGAGCCTCCACCGCCATTAGCGATGACTCGAAGGAGCTTGCAAGGTTGCTCAAGGCCCCAGCGCTCCAGGCTCCCAGGTCCAAAAGGCGTGGGTTGGTCTCACGCACGCACAAAGCCAGGCAATTGGCTTAGCGAAGCGCCCAGCTGCAGCAATTGAGCGAAGCACCTCACCTACGAGCACAAGTGAAGCGGGTGGGACTTTTAGTCCCACCTCGGAAACTTTAGCGTGCTGTGAGTGGTTTTTATTATTTTTGTGATCTCTGCACTTCGCCTCAAGTTTCAGGGTGAGGTCCTGGTCGTGTCATGTTTTGCGTGTTTAGAAATCGGGGTTACAAGTAACCTATTGTTGTAGTTGCAAAACACGTCGATCAGATAAAATTTATACCGAAACTCCAAGGGAGTCCCGGATCGAACACAGGGAGGAGACGTTTACTTTACTTGAAAATCGCACTTCGATTCGTTTCTTTTTGGTATTTTGGGGTTTTGTTATTTTTTTTGTGTTTTTGAAATAAAGACAAGTAAATGATTCATAAGATAGGGATGTGGAACAAATATGATATATGTATCAATTCAATGTCGATTACAATGAACTATAAAAGCATAAAAAGAAAGGGAGGTGAGAGGAAATCTCCCGAATCGACTGTTCAGCGAGATGATGACGCCTGGCAAAAGCTCGGACAAAGGAGGTGAGGAGAGGGACGACGGAGGTGAGATGCTGGAGGACGTCGGGTTGAGGAAAGCTTCGACGTAGCTTCGGAATGGAGGTGAGAAGACGAAGTTGCTCTACTACTGGAATGGAGGTGAGAGGACGCCTCCAAGGTGACCTATGAAGGGAGATGGGAAGTTGGAGGAGTATTTGGTGGGGTGAAGGTTTGCTACACTAATAGACACCTTGGGAGCTTGAGAACAAGCTCTAATGGAGCGTTGATAGGCTTGCTAGAGCTTCGGAGTAGGTGGGAGTAGAGTAGGTAGAGATGGCTTGGAAGGGAGGGGGTGTAGGTCCTTTTATAGTGGAGGAAGAGAGGCAAAAATCATATTTGGGTCTTTACTGACGTCCACAAACGTCACTGCAGCTGTCGCTGAAGATCCGCCCTTCAATTGCTCTCGCTGGCGCACATGGGCCTTTAGTGACGTCCATAAATGTCGCTGCAGCTGCCGCTGAAGATCCGCCTTTCAAATCCTCTTGCTGGCGTCGCATACCATTAGTGATAGCTGTAAGCATCACTAAAGGTGCGTCACTGAAGATCCGTGCCCGCCCCACTCGCACTCGCCCCGCTGGCGCGCTGTGCACTTCACACGCCCTTGCTCCTCACGCCTTGCGCACGCGTGGCATGCGCTGCGCTGCTGCCGCGCACGGTGTGCTGCAAGCGGCTGTGGCTGTGTGCGTGTGCTGCTGCTGGCTAGCGTTGGGCGGCCTGGATGGCAGCACGTGGCGGCACCTGAGTTGTCCATTCTTCTTTCTTTTGTAGAGGGTGCTACGGTACTCAGATCGAGATGATTCTCGAGATGCTGGACTGTGATCATCGCTCCAGATCTATCTGTACGGTCGGATTTTCCATCCGAAACCCGTATAGATGTCGCATTGCCCCCTGGCCGTTGATCTTCCTCGGGCTTCATGTGATGTTACGGGACTCCGATTTGGACGATTTCAGAGGTGTTAGACTCCGATTGTCATATTAATTAGATCCGTATGGTTCGATCATCCATCCGAAGCCCTGAAATAAATCCTCTCCTCTCCTGACCATAAAAAGAACCTAATTAACCGAAAATATATACAACTACTCTAAATGCACAATGATGCATGTTATGCAATAATTATAACATGAAATGCAAATCTAAGCCTAGGAACATGCATGAATAGGCATTTTAACCTAAATAGATGTGTCTATATCATACCCCCATGTCTATCTTTTGCTAGTCCCTAGCAAAATTAAACTACATGCTATGTATAAAATCAAAATTAGGATTAGATCTCTTAGGCCTAAGTCGTTTATTAACAATAGAAAATTTCAACTAAGGTCCTAAGCCACGAAGACTCAACAGTACCTGAGTGTCTGCCAGAATGCAGACCGCCCAAGTCCTCGCCTTATTCGAGAAGGGAAGATATATATATTTTTTATTTTTCTTCTTTTCTAATTTTTTTTTTTTGTACTTTTGGAGTTTGAGAGTTCAGAGATAACTTTTTACGGCTACCTGACCCGCCCCAAGACTCGAAAAGGACTCTAAGTACTAAGCATCTTTCTGAAAAATGATAGATTCACAAAACGGCCGTTAAGACGGACTTCGGGTTTCTACGATCCTAGGTGACCTTGCCTAAAGGTTTATCTTTACGATCGGTAGCTTTCTCCCTACTTCTTTTATTTATGGGGTCAATACAAGGGCGAACCCAGTGTATATCTCCCCGATTTATTCTACTTCTCTGCTTCTTCCCTAAGTGTTTTGGGAATTATTGTGCATTTATTTTTTTGTGAGCTAGGTTTTGGATAATCGGCCAATGAGCTGTTACCCCCGATAACTTGCCATCCATACTTGTGAGGTGAAGTGTGGTTTTATTTATTTTTTTTATTTTCTCCTTTTTCTTTTTTGCATGTTTCTTTTTTTTTTTCTAAGTAGGTGGCTTCCCTGATCTAAGATTTACCTAAAGGCAGTACAACAAAAATGGTCATGTGGTTGGACTCTGGACAACCGGCCGATGAGCTGTTACTACCAACAACTTGCCAGCCATACCACCAAAGTCGGTCCATGAGCTACCCAATTTCCATAAAAACCGTCGGAAAGTGAGTCAGTGCAAAAAAAATGTGTGTAGATGCTTACACTTAAAGTCCCCACAAATCAGAGGGCAGGTTGATAAGTCTCATACTTATCATCCCAAATTATTTACCAAATTAAAATAAATTTTAATTGGCAAGGACTCGAGACTAAATCCACATTCGAGTGGACACCCAGGCTAATTAAGCCCAAAGACCAGAAGAGTCTAAGTGTTTAGGTCCTCTCGTATCATTTCATAAAGTTAATAACTTCCAAATGCCTAAGTTCTCTTTTCCTAATTTCTTTCTTTTTTTTAATTTTTTTTTAATTTTATAAGAAACTAAAATAAATTCTACGGAGTTAACATAATGATTTCAGGAGTTGATTATCCACCCCCCCCATACCTAAATGATGCAATGTCCTCATTGTAAAAATAAAGACATGAAAAGGGCAGAGTAAATAGAATATCACTTGAGTGTTGTGAAAATCCGGTCAACTCCGCAGAGAGAAGAGTGTATACACACGTGCTAAGTTTAATGCCTTCAGCTAGGCATAACATACATACAAAGAAGAAATTGAGAATTCACAAGTGCGGGTTAGAATCAAGATAAAAAGGTTGATCCTTAAACTCGTCTGCAGAAGATGTCCACAGACGTGGTTGAGATTATGGTGCAGACCCATGCCCTAGAGTCGAGTGGTTCTCAGGTTCTGGATGGAAATCACCCATAACCGAAGGTTGTTGTGTTTGTGGGGCCGGGCCTGCGGTTTAATGGTGTGAAACCCAAGATCAAAGTGTAAGACAATAGGTAAAGATGGTTCAATAGGTGTGGTTGTCCACTTAACATCTAGCTCAGAAAAATAATCAGTTATTCTAGGCTTGGGTTGCACGTGAAAGATATCGTAAGGGTCCTGGTAGAAAGTAGGTGGTTTTAGGTCAATAGGTACCCTTAGATCCAAAATCAAACTTCCCTTAGAATTAGCCTCCTAAATCTTTATTTCAACAATTCTATCCTCCAACATCAAGGGCTCAGGCTTCGAGACCTCTAGCATATTATTCACCCCATATGATTCTCCTAAGTCCAGAAATTGTGGCTAAATCAAGATTGACTTGGGCACAAAGATCTTAGAAGTCAGCTCTTCGGGGTGCAGATGAGGACTGGGGTCACTGATTGAATCATCAAGATTCGAATCCTTCAAGTTAACCCCAATCGAATCCAAATCTTCAATGAACGGGCTATCAAAAGGTTCATCAGATTCCTCATGCCTGTTTGTCTCACTAAAATCCTCTTCCTTAAGTTCAAGTGAGACTTCACCAAAAGATTATTCACCCTCAAAGTCAAAGAATCCATGATCCTCATTTATATATGTCTCAAAATCATATGTCATTTCATGGTCCGTGGAGACATATTTTTCCTCGCTCCCTGGCTCGGGGATCTCGGGTGAATCAATCGGTTCATCCTCAAATGGTTGCTCTAGCCCATCCTGGTCATCCCTAGTCTCAGAAAATGTATCCCCCTTGACAAGTGCCTGAGTGGGTTTAGACATAGGCTCTCCTGAAGGGGGTTCATCTTGAAAATCATCCCAAGATTTGACTAGTGCAACCACAAATTTCATTCTCAACCTTGACAATTTCCGAAGAAGAAACTCACCCAAGTCCCTATCCCTAACACTTTGGAGCAAATCCAATAGAGAACTATTAAGTTCATCAATCATTTTGATCATAGGCTCTAGTGCTTCAGTGCATGGTGTTGGCTGAGCTTCTAAAGATTATATAGTGTTCCTCAAATTAGCCAACACCCTATCCTGGTTCTGGTTCACCTAAACCGACTGGTTCAGTTCAGGTTTGGGTGGGTTCAGGTTAAATTTAGGGGAGTCAAGATGTCGAGGTTCTCGGGTCCCTCCCTGAAAGTAGGTCATTCTAGGTTGTTCAAAGGATGGTGGTGACCTATATTCAGTGGAATACTGGGGAGGGTAGGTGTTATAATCATGATATCCTTCCTAATTGTAGATCGGGTTGGTTTGGTCATCAAAGGATGGAGATCCATAATTATTATAGCTCTGGGAAGGATAATAATCATAGTCTTGTCGTTCAGTGTTAGGCCCTGGACCCTGAGGTCTGGATTCATATCCCCAATCAAAGTCATCCTGACTAGTGGATGGGTAATTACAAGTCAAGTCCGGATAGTAATCATCTTGGGGATAAGTGGTGGTAGGAGGATAGGATGTGAAATGTGTGTAGCATGTGGAAGGGTACATGGTGAAGTAAGGAGGGAAATCAGAAGAAAAAGGAGCCCTGCAATACAAAAATACAAGCCTGTCCTTAGTTTGGGTAGCCTAAAGGTCTATAGACTCTCAGAATCCGTCCTAAGATTATAGACAATTTACTCTACTTATGTCCAGGCAATCCAACCAGTTAGAAGGAGGGACTAGGGAGAAGGTTCTTCCTTTGGCTTGTGCCTTCGGTTCCTAGTGTACCTCCCAGCCGCGGTCGTTTGACGCTACTCCCCTAGCTAGACATCAGATTGACTAATATAAGTAGGTTAATCGTGAACAATCTCAATCTGGATCCCGACGAGCGAACCCGTCCTTAGGGCCAACGTCTAATCAATTTTAGTTAGGCTTGGGACAATGGTGCTTCAAGAATGTGATGGGCCCTTTAGATGGGTTGTGCCCTTAATGATCAGTTAAAATGTGTGTGTGTGCACAACCAGGGTTCTCAAACAAGGTTATTTGATGATGTGTCTTTTAGGATTTAACCTTGTTTTGTAGCTTTTAGGTTTAATTCTTAGGTTGGTTCAATCAAGGTTTAGTAGAACACTCCAAGTTTTGAAATCACGGGCGATGATATGTTCCTTTAAAAATAAAAAATAATGTGGAGTGCCTGGTTCAGCCCTAAGAATCAACCCTAAGTGGCAAGCTACTTGATGGATTAGTTTTAGATTGAGTGGTGCGGCCCAAACAGCTCAAGCAATTGGCCTATTGCACTACTTAGTTAAGGCACACAAGAATGCTTAACCTATTCAGATTTCTACTCACTTATGTGTATTTAGTTGAAGTGTATCATGTCCACAGGTCAAATCCCGGTTAAGTGGTAGAATCAAAGTGATTGTGCGCCTTAGGATAAGAAGTTGTGGGTGTTAAATGTGTAGCTTTCAGAAAATCCCATAATCAAATAACACTTTTTTTATTTTTTTATTTTTATTTATGTGGATGGCGAAGTGAATGGAGGTGGCAAACAAACAATCAAATCTATCCTAGGGTTCAAAAGAAGCACCTAAGTTGATTTGGGTTTGAGTTATTCGGTTATGGAATGAAAACTAAGGTGGGGGTGGTGTGGGGGACACTTACAAAACACTCTACCCGCACTTTACTCCGATCTACCGCACTTGGATCTCCATGCTAGGGTACCTGCAAGACAGTAGATCAAAGACAAGTAGGGTTAATGCTATGTAAATGCAAAGAAACACAATAAACAATAAAGTAAATTCCGTTGCCTCCCCGGCAGCGACACCAAAATGGTCGTGTCGTGTTTCGCATGTTTAGAAATCGGGGTTACAAGTAACCTGTCATTGTAGTTGCAAAACACGTCGATCAGATAAAATTTATACCGAAACTCGAAGGGAGTCTCGGGTCGAACACAGGGAGGCAACATTTACTTTACTTGAAAACCGCACTTTGATTCGTTTCTTTTTGGTATTTTGGGGTTTTGTTATTTTTTTTGTGTTTTTGAAATAAAAGACAAGCAAATGATTCACAGGATAGAGATGTGGAACAAATATGATATATGTATCAATTCAATGTCGATTACAATGAACTATAAAAGCATAAAAAGAAAGGGAGGTGAGAGGAAATCTCCCGAATCGGCTGTTCGGCGAGACGATGGCGCCTGGTGGAAGCTCGAACGAAGGAGGTGAGGAGAGGGAGGACGGAGGTGAGATGCTGGAGGACGTCGGGTTGAGGAAAGCTTCGGCGTAGCTTCGGAATGGAGGTGAGAAGACGGAGTTGCTCTACTACTGGAATGGAGGTGAGAGGATGGCTCCAAGGTGACCTACGAAGGGAGATGAGAAGTTGGAGGAGTATTTGGTGGGGTAGAGGTTTGCTACACTAATAGGCACCTTCGGAGCTTGAGAACAAGCTCTAATGGAGCATTGGTAGGCTAGCTAGAGCTTGGGAGTAAGTGGGAGTAGAGTAGGTAGAGATGGCTTGGAAGGGAAGGGATGTAGGTCCTTTTATAGTGGAGGAGGGGAGGCAAAAATCGTATTTGGGCCTTTATTGACGTCCATAAACGTTGCTATAGCTGTCGCTGAAGATCTGCCTTTCAATTGCTCTCGCTTGCGCGCACGGGCCTTTAGTGATGTCCATAAACGTTGCTGCAATTGTCACTGAAGATTTGCCTTTCAAATCCTCTTGCTGGCATGCGCAGACCATTAGTGACAGCTGCAAGCGTCACTAAAGGTGCGTCGCTGAAGATCCGCTCCTACCCCACTGGCTCGCTGTGCGCTTCACGCGCCCTTGCTCCCAACGCCTTACGCACGCGCGCGGCATGCGCTGCGCTGCTGCCGCGCGCGGCATGTGGTGTGCTGCGCACGGCTGCGGCGGTGCGCGTGCACTGCGCGTGGCTGTGGCTGTGCGTGTGTGCTGCTGCTGTTGGCTGGCGTTGGGCGGCCTGGATGGCGCCACGTGGCGTCACCTGAGTTGTCTATTCTTCTTTCTTTTGTAGAGGGTGCTACGGTGCTCAGATCGAGATGATTCTCGAGATGCTGGACTGTGATCATCGCTCCAGATCTATCTGTACGGTCGGATTTTCCATCCGAAACTCGTATGGATGTCGCATTGCCCCCTGGCCGTTGATCTTCCTCAAGCTTCACGTGATGTTACGGGACTCCGATCTGGACGATTTCAGAGGCGTTAGACTCCGATCATCGTATTAATCAGATCCGTATGGTCTGATCGTCCATCCGAGGCCCTGAAATAAATCCTCTCCTCTCTTGACCATAAAAAGAACCTAATTAACCCAAAATATATACAACTACTCTAAATGCACAATGATGCATGTTATGCATTATTTATAACATGAAATGCAAATCAAAGCCTAGGAACATGCATGAAAAGGCATTTTAACCTAAATAGATGTGTCTATATCAGGTCCCCTCCCCCACGCCTGCCTCGTCCGTGACCCACAACCACACGGACCTGGTATCCGATCCGTTTACCCTGCACTCCTCGTGCACCACCCACGCCGGTGCGCCTGGACCCAGGCACGCGTAACCCGATCAGTTTACCTAGCTGGCTCTGGGAGAGTGAAGAGGGAAATAGAGAGAGCAACGCGGGGGAGGGTAGGGGTAGGTTTTGCTCTATGCTATGCAGGGAAAGAAGAAGGAGGAGGCAGCTGATGAAGAAGAGGAAGAAGCTGAAGGCAGGAGCGACTAAGGAAGGAAGGAGAAGGAAGGACTTAGCCGCAGAAGAAGAGGTTGAAGAAGGAAGAAAGACTTGAAGGCAGAAGAAGAAAAGAAGAAGAAGCTAAGGGAAGACGCTGGAGAAAGAAGGACATGAAAGTAGAAGTCAGGAGCGGCTAAGGAGAGAAGAAAAGAAGTTGAATGCAGAAGTCAAGGAAAGAGCACTGTAGCTGCTGAAGAAGAAGAGAAGGCAGAAGCTGAAGAAAGCCAAGGGCAGAAGAAGCAGAGGCTGAAGAAAGAAGAAGAGGAAGGTGCGGCCAAGTAGAGAAGGAAACTGAAGGAAAGAAATCAAAGAAGAGATAGAAGCCAAGAAGACAAAGAAGAAGAAGGCAGAAGAAGAAGAGTAGCTGCAAAAAGGAGAAAGAAGAAAGAGAGAAGGAAGAAAGAAGAAGAATAGAGAATGCAAAAATTGAGAGAGCTCTGCACTGTAGCATCAAAGACTTAAGACGTCTGATTTTACATCAGACGTCCATCTTTACATTTTTTTGAGCTTCTATATACATTAAAATCATTTTTTATTGCTTCATAATTTGATTGGTCATTGCTTTTTTTAAGTTGTAAGTTGTGATCTTAGTTTTTAAATGCCAATTTGCTTCCTGTGTTCGACCTCAGACACCTAGGTTTTCGAGTAATAAATTCTTATTTGTTTTCGAAGCGATTTCATTTATACTGCAACGTACATCTTTTTAAACATCGATCTCGCCTTTCGACAAACATTTTGGCACCGTTGTCGGGGAGCAACGGGCATTTTAGAAACTTTGATCACAACCTCTGATTCAGTACTAACTTACTCTCTTTTTTGCTGTGATTGTTTCAGGGGAAGAAAAGAAAAGAAAAATAGTCACACAACAACCACACGAAAGACCAAGTAAATCTTCATTAGCCCTTTCTCTTAATCCCCTCAAAATATAAAAAGGAAAACAAAGAAAAAGCAATCTAAGGCTACCTGCTTTCTTATTTAGTAGTTCACCAAAGTTGCCAGATTTTTATTTCAACACATTTTTGAATTGCACATCCATTTAAGGTAACTAGGGCTAACATCTTCATGATTGAGCCCTAGATACCATCTTTAAGGTAACTAAATTGGACCAAATAGAGCCAACCTAAGGATTTCAAATCTAGGGTTTTAGAGACACATCTTCTCTTAAGCAAAGAATCAAAATTTCCAAAAGGAGGTGTGCCTAAGCCTTGCTTGAAGAGATTTATCCAAGAGAAACCCTAAGAAAATCAAGCTCTTAATTCACTTGAACTCTAAAAGAAAGGACCTAAAAGCTCTCAAAGGAACAAAGAGGTGAAGTTGATCCTTTGGGTTAACCAACCTTAAAACTAGGTCACTTTTTGCACTCAAAAGACCTAAAGTTCAAGTGGAACCCTAAGCACCTTGATCTTAATTAAAAAAGGTAGACTTAAGAGGTCAAGATCCTCATTCTGGTCTACCTGGAATCTTAGTGCCAAGAGAGGTCAGGTGGGGGAAACCCTGTAACCCATGGGGATGCTCTACTGTGTAGGGGTCTTTGCGGGACTCTTCCTCTCTAGCTACTCAGGTAATTCTCAGGTGGATGACTTTCTGATTCAGGGGTATCTCCGCCCCAAACCACCATAGTCATCCAACATCTTTTGGGTGCCTCGATTGGGTCACAAACATCCAGTCGCTTATCTCCTCTCTTTAGAGCACACACATAGATTTTCAAGTGGAACTTTTTATTTAGATCTATTCACTTCACAACTTGATTCTACATCAAAATTCTGATTCTATATCTTGATTCCACCATTTGATCCAAACATACAACCAAATCACTTAGGATGACCTTTCAAAAAACCTGAATCACAGAGATCCATGAGAGATAGGATGGTTGAGGATGCCCTTGAATTCTATAAAATTAAATATAAACCCTCAACACCAATAGAAGACATTCAGGTTGATGTTCCAACAACCACAACCTTCATCATAAACTGTGCCCAAATTCTAGTGACAAAAGCCACCAACGGATCAACCTGAGGTACTCTCATAACAAGATACATTGAGATAGAAAAATTACCCAATTTTGAATACCTCCAATGCATAACAAATCCCATACTTTGGGAATAACACTAAGATGATCTTGAGAAATGGGAGGAAATGATGAGATTATTAAAACAAATTATCGACCAGAAATACCCGTATATGCTACAAACAGAGGATGAACCATCTTGGGGTAGTATTGAGGATCAATCCGATTTCCCAGATCTCGGGTTTGAGGCACAGAATGGTTGTGGATTCCTAACCTAGATAGAATACAACATGCCTGATATTGAATTAGGTTGGAAAATTGCAGGAGAATACAATGTTGAGCCAACCCTAGACCATGAATCACCAAGCTTAGAATTCCAAGACTCCTACAATAACGAGATTAGAACTAAACCTCTTGAGGGTGTAAATCTCGCCCCTTATTCTGATAAGGTGATCCTCAAAGGTAAATCGGACCTAGATTCTAATGATTCAACCCACATCCTAAACCTAGAATCAGGATCTGAAACGTCTTTGGAAGATTACGAGGCCCCATATGAAGAAGATCAAATTTTCAATGAAGAATATGATTTTGGGCCTCTATTTGATGAATATCCCTCTCCAACATCCTCAGGAAATCAGATCGATTTTCCGGAAGTCATGCCAACTTACGATACAGAAATCGAGGAGTTGAACGAGTGGGGTTTCAATTGGGTCTGTCCTACCAGCTTGGAACTTGAGCCTAGTAAGAAGACCGTTTTAAGCTCAGAATTAACATATAGGCTGACCCCAGTCAGGCTGTTGAATCTACATCATATGATTTATTCTATGGTGGAACTCATGATCTTGAATCTTATTCAAAACTTGATTTTCGCAATATCTCCGACGATTTCGAATCTGACCATGATTTCGGAGACAATCTGCTTCCTGATTACAACAAGCCAATCTACAACCTCATCTCACATGACTCATTCTCTGACTTCGACTCTAAGGTCCCAGTTCTCGAAATCATGGATTTAAGTTCAGGTTCTAGTGACATGGAATCATTTCTTTTCAATCCTTAGGAACCAAAACTAGAAAATGCCGAAAATGATTGCAATCTAGAGGACTCTCTACATGAAACCACCTGTCACTCCTTTCTAGAAGAGCCCTCATACACAATTCTCATTGAAGCCACCTCTTCCACACACAGAACTGATCAAAACCCATTTTCAACCCCGACCCGCAACCAGACTCAATTTCTATTCTGATTCCCCTCTCATTGAGCCGATTGCAGATGACTCAACTCCACACATATACTGAGTATCAAACATTGATCAGACTGGAAAACATGATCCATCATTCTCTGATCACCCCTGTAGGGTGTCCATATTATTCACTGATCATCTTTTGGATCCCTACTCTGACCAGGTTGATTCGACCCAACCAAAACCTGACTTTTCACTTCTATATCCATCCGAGCCATATAGCATTTGGTGGGTTCCACATCTGTTGATCTATATCTATCAACCCACTAGACTGATTGGGTTTGAGCTGCATCATTAACCTGTTGATCTTAACAAGCACCTGGTTGGACCAACCAGGCTCTTAATCAAGGTGCTTATTTTACAAAATTCTGCTGATCTGACCACTCCCTCTCCATCCCATTTCCCGCTTGGCTGAAGGTGTTCAATTTAGCGCTTAACGGGAGGCAACACGTCATTCCAAAAACCTGAGATCCATCTAATTATCCATCTGTACTCCACGTCTATTGCACCTTGAGTTCAGCCTTAGACAGTAGATCCCACCTCTGGTACACGTACCAGAGCTTGAAATCGTCCGCAAAAGTCATTCCCGACCCATTCACCCACCCAATGTATCATGTTCTAAGTCCCTGAACCCAACACTATTTCACACCTCTATTTACAATGAGGACATTGCAAAACTTAGGCATGGGGGGGTGGTAAAGTGCATACATATAAAACCAAGAAAAATCAAAAGGATTATCATAAAAAAAATTCACATATGTCAAAAACACCAAAAAAAAAGAAAAATCTTGAAAAAGAATAAAAAATTGGAGGGAGGAAAATTTTGAAGTCACATAAACATAAGGAGGAAAAGAGCAAAAAGTCAAAAGGAGCACAAAATAAAAAAGAAAATGAGATAATCATTAGTAAGAGATTAAGGAATTAACCAAAGTTCTAGACCACATCAAGGAAAAGAGAAAAATTAAAAAAAAAAGTGCTAAATGAGATACAAAAAGAGATTAGTAGGAACGCTGATCTTAGGTCTCTTGGGCTAGACTCTTAAGCTTAAAAATTCAAGTATCTGCTAAGATCTGGATAATCCTCAAGAGGTTGGGGAAAATGCGAAGCTTAAGTATTAGGTCTAAGGCTTAGGGAGTATTCGGCCTCGTTAACTAACCTTTAATTTGCGGGACTCGATAACTTAAGCACCCCAATCCACACACAGTCTGGTTCAATGCGCATAACGATCAAAACCATACAAAAGCGTTTAAATGTTCTGAAAAAGTTGCCTAGATTAGGAGCGGCCGATCAACACAAGTTGATTTGGACGAGTTCCCGGTGTGGAGAGGTAGGAAATTCCCCTCGAAGATGCATAACATATTGTCTCCCCGGTGCTTGTCTCTTAGGATATTTACATATCCTACCGGGGGCATGTAAGCACTCTACTGGTTCAGATACCATGGACGGTGCTATCACGAAGCATTGATTGCCAGGGTCTGGATTCGGCAACGGAATGCCATGGGCGGGATTATCTCGAAATCTCGAAAGCCAGGGTTCTGGGGGTTGCCATGGGCGGTGCTATCACGAAGCATCGATCTCCAGGGACCTTTGAGGATTGATGATGGAGACGAGGAATCCGATACAGACTATGTTGAGAAGCCAATCCGAAGCTAGAAATAAAAAGAAAAGAGAGAGAAAACTCTCCAAACAAATAAATCCTCTGTCTCTCTCTTACAAAAATGCACTGCAAACTGAACTAAGGCTAAAATATGTCTCAAGCACGGGTGCTTTAACTACGGAGTCCAACGAACCCTAGGATAGTTTCTGCGGGCCTTAAAAACCTTCGCGGAGGACCAAGGATAAAGCTGGTCAGGTCCAGATTTTGGTTGGTACTTGAGTACCTCTAGTCCTATTGTCGGCATTCTAACCTAATCAAAAGAAAAAGAAAAAGCACTTAGCATAACTGGTAAAAGAAACTCATGGTCTAGAGCAGAAGTTAAAACCCTGAAATTTTGCTAAGGGACTAGCAAAAGCTAGGCATGGGGGTATGATGAGTGGCTCTGCGTTTATCTGTATAGTTATTATAGTTGTTGTGGTATATAACAAATATTTACCAGTTTAATACAATTTATTACTCGGAATGACAAGTTTCCCGAGGTCGAACTCAGGGAGAAACTATAATTCTAGAAGCCTATAAATTCTCAATATAAGGTTTTACAAAAATTAAGAGAGAGAGAAAGAATTGGCTTTTTCTTCTTCTCTTTCTGTCTTCTTCTTTGCTTTCTCTTCTTTCTTTTCTTCTTCCTGTATTCTTCTTCCTGTCTTCTTTTTCTTTCTTCTTCTCTGCTTTTGTGGTTCCTCTTTCTCTTTCTCCTTTCTTCCTCTCTGATTTTCTTCTCTTCTTCTTCCTTGCGGCTGCAGAGGCTTCTACCTTCTCTCTGATTTCCTTCAGCTGCTAAGTCTTCCTCCTTTCTTCATCTCTGGTTTTCTTCTGTCTTCTTTTCTTCTTCTTCTTCTTTTCTTCTGCTCTGGCCGTTCCTCTTCATTCTTTCTTTCTCTCATGTCTTCTTTTTCTTCTTACGTCTTCTTTCTTCTTCTTCAGCAGCTGCAGTTTTTCTTTGCTCTGGCTGCTGACCCTCCGACGTCTGACTCGGCGCTCAGATGGCTTAATTGTGCATTTGCTATAGTGCGCCTCCTCTTTTCTTCCTTCGGCTCCTTTCCTTCCTTCCTTCTTCTTCTTCGCCTGCTTCTTCCTTTTATCCTGCGCACACATGCACAGATCAATGCAAAACCTACCCCTATCCCTTCCCCACATCTCTCTCTCTCTGGATCTCTCTTTGGAAAGTTCTCCCAAAGTCGGGTAATCGGGTCGGGTTGCGCGCCTGGGTCCAGGCGCACCGACGTGGGTGGTGCGCGAGGAGTGCACAAGCAGGACAGTCGGGTTGGGTCACCAGGTCCACGTGGGCAGTGCCGCGGACGAGGTGCATGAATAGGTGAGGGACCTCACCCCTGTGTGACTGGAGGCAAACGGCTAATGTCACTTTTTCAATTTAAGTGTGGGCGCAAGGCCACACACTTACGAGGTGGGACTAAAGTCCCACCTCTGCTCCGCGCGCCCGCAGGCGAGAAGCAGCCGTTGATTTGGGCAGCAGTGAAGGTTTCGCGCTCCCAATCGAGAACCTAGGCGCCTTCACTGGCTTGCCCCGCGTCACCTGGAGAGGAGGAGACCTGGAGCTGCCTGCGAAGAAGCTCCAGCAGCTCGTCAATGGCGGCGAGGAGGTTGAACCCTGAAATCACGAAGACGACCTCCCGGCCATGTTAGACAACACAGGGAGTTTCGCCGGAGTGTGGCGAAGGCAGTGTGAGGGTCAGTGAGGCGCAAGAGCACCTGTGTCCGTGTGCCTAGGGTAGATTGTGTGTGCGGAAGTGGGTGTGTTTAGGGGGTGGTCGGGAGGTGAAGGGTGGTGAATGGAGTGGGGGAAACGCTTGAGTGGAATGAGGGGGAGCTTCTGGGCTTGTCAGTGAGGGGTGAAATGGCCTGTGGAGGTGGAGCGACCTCGCCGAAGATGGCGACCGGAGGTGAAGCAGATGGGGGTGGTAGTGGCAGTCGAGGGGTCTAAAATGCTAATTGAATAAGGGAAAAGTGAGAGGAGGGTAAGGGGAAGGTTCCTACCTACTTAGTCGACGAAGAGGGAGAGGAAGACGTTTGGCTCGTGCCTACCGGAGCTGGGGATGAAGGCGCCCAGAGGAGTAATGGCGATGAGGAGGGGATCCGGAGATGCCAGCTGGTGCGGCCTGTCGTGGGAAGACGAGACAGAGTGGGCTCTGCTGCAGGTATGGCTTGGGAAGGCGTGGGAAGACGAAGCAGAGTGGGCTCTGCCGTGGGAAGATGAAGCTTGGGTTATCTGACCGGAGAGGGGAGAGACGAAATCGAGGGTTTTGCTCGGCCAAAACTAGCTTGCCTTGGTCGGACGCCCCTGCCGCTCCTTATAAAGGCGCTGGCGAGGAGAGAGGCTTGATGGAAAGACGTGCAACGCACGCCGGAGATGGCCGGAGAAGGAGACCCATGCCTTTTGTGCATTCGCACGAGAGGCATGGTCGGTTGCAGGAGTCAGGGGAGGGTCCCTGCGATAGAGGACGACGTAGGGAACCTCCCGCTCGTTCCTGAGAACGGGCGCCAACCTCTGCGCAAGGTCGTCGGAGGTATGGCACTGCTCAGAAATGGCAGGGAGGATCGTTCTACAAAGAACAACAAGAAAGATAGGGGGCCATTTGCAAGGGTTTCAAAAGATAAGGGTCAAAAAGTAATTCAAGAGGACTAATTTGTAAAGTCGGTCAAGATGGTCTTTTCTTAAGCCCAAATTTTTATACCATCCTAATTTGAACATAAGGATTTTAATGGTGAAATTTGATTTTAGGTTGGACCATGTTTGACCGGTCAATTTGCGTAAAAACCCAAATTAAGTCATAAATTGGGCATGGTTCTCATTTTAGATCAAAATAGGTTGCAAAGGCCAAATTGAAGGTTCTAAACCCTAGGGAATATTTTTCCATGAATTTTACAGGGCTTAGTTGATTTTTATCCTGCCTCAAACCTCGTGAATTAAAGTGGGTTTGTTTTAGGGTTACAGAATGTCATTTAATTCCTAGAAGTTGCTATAACCCTTTTCAGATCAGATCATCCCACTTCCCTCCTTATTAAGCTCATTTGACCTTCGTTTAGACCTTCAATTACCCTATTTGCACATTACATTGGTGAAATTACAGTTTTACCCCTTATGATTTGTCTTATTCTTTAACTCAGAATTCTTTGAGTTAAGCCTCTCTTTAGGTTTTGTAGGAGCTTCTTCATACTTATTTAGATTAAATTATGCCAGTTAGGGTTTATGATGAGGCTCTCATTAATGAGAACCTCATCATGAGCTCTAACTAGCTCATTTTGACCTAGGAAAGTGAACAAAAGATCCTACATAACCTAAAGGAAGGCCTAATTCAAGGGATTACTGTTCTGGGAAGAAAATATGAACTAAAGGGTAAAATTGCAATTTTACCATTGCAGTACATCAACGGGATTTCTCAAGGGCTAAACATAGGTCAAGTGGACTTAATAAGAGGAAAAGTGGGATGGTTCAGTCAGAAAAGGGTATTATGAGATTTAAGAATTAAATGACATTCTGTAACCTTAAAACAAACCCACTTAATTTCACAAGGTTCTGGTCAGGATAAAAATCAACTAAACATTCTAAAATTCATATAAAAATATCCCCTATGGTTTAGAACCTTCAAATTGGCCTTTGGAACCTATTTTGACCTAGATTGGGGTCCTAGCTCATTATTTGACCTAATTTAGGTTTTTGTGTAAAATGTCCAGTCAAACGTAGTCAAACCTAAAATCCAACTTTACCATTGGATTCCTTAGGTCAAAATTAGGTTTTTACCAAAATTTGGACCTAAGGAAAGCTCATCTTGACCTACTTTGCAAAAAAGTCCACCCAATTACATTTTGACCCCTAGCTTTTGAAACCTTTGTGTAGACCCCCCTATCTTCCTCGCCACTCTTTGCATTTTGGTCCCTATACCATTACAGCGGAGGAGCCTCACTCTGGCGAGGATTTCAAGGAGGATTACTCCCTAATTCCTCAGATATTTCTCAGATTTGGTATGGGGGTCCTTTGAGGAATTCCCTATCATTTGAACATAATCACAAGATCTGATTCGTACCATACCTCTTGTGCGAACGCTCAAGAGACATGGGTGTCCTCCACACCTTTCTTCTCCGGCGCGATTCTTGCACTTGGAATCTTGCCTTCCAAGCACAAGGACCTCTGCCAACAGCTATAAAAGGACCCCCTCTCCTTGCTGCTTCTCTCAAGCTTGTTTTGGCCACGGATACCCCCCTAATTTCTTCCTCCCTCATCTCCGGCCAACTGCCCGCAAGCTCTAACGATCCCTCCTCCCTCTTCTCGTCTCTCTGCCACCATACCAGTAGCAGAGTTATCTCCACCGTGCTCCTCCGCGTCATACCGTACCCACACACGCCTCTTCCACCCCCTTCCTCGTCGCCGTCATCCTCACCTCAGGGTTTTCTTCTCCGACGATGGCATATACGCGCCATCTGTCCCCTCTGCCTCCCCATCGTCCAATTACCCTCAGTAAGCTTCTCTCTCTCTACTCTCTATTTTCAACCACTTAATTTCAGAAAATACCCCTCGACAGCCGTCAACCACCTCCGTCTCCCTCATCTCCGGCAGACCACTAGCGAGGCGAAACTGTCACTTCACACCTCCACATGCCTCGCCACCCACCTCAAAACCTTCGCCATCACTCACTGATCACCGTCCACCCCTCCACTGACCGCCACACACGCCCTACACCCTCACCCGACATACGCACTTCCACAGTCATAGGCCGACCTAGGCACGCATGCCTAGGCTGTTCTGCGCCACACCAACCCCCGCCCCACCTTTGCCGTGACACGGTGAACTCTCCAAGGCATTTGACAGGGCCGCGAGGCTGTGTTCGTGTGTTTCAGGTGTGAGCCTCTGCCGCCATTAGTGACCACTCGAAGGAGCTTGCAAGGTTGCTCCAGGCCCCAGTGCTTCAGGCTCCCAGGTCCAGAAGGTATGGGTTGGTCTCGTGCAAGCACACCGCCAGGCAATTGACTAAGCGAAGTGCCCAGCTATAGCAATTGAGCGAAGCAGGTGGGACTTTTAGTCCCACCTTGGAAACTTTAGCGTGCAGTGAGTGGTTTTTATTGTTTTTGTGATCTCTGCTCTTTGCCTCAAGTCACGAGGTGAGGTCCCCTTGCCTACGCCTGCCTCATCCACGACCCACAACCACGCGGACCTGGTATCCGACCCGTTTACCCTGCACTCCTCACCCACCACCTACGCTGGTGTGCTTGGACTCGGGCGCGCATAACCCGACCTGTTTACCCGGCTGGCTCTGGGAGAGCGAAGGGAGAAATAGAGTGAGAGTGACGTAGGGGAGGGTAGGGCTAGCTTTTGCTCTGTACTGTGCAGGGAAAGAAGAAGGAGGAGGTAGTTGTTGAAGAAGAGGAAGAAGCTAAAGGCAAGAGCAACTAAGGAAGGAAGGAGAAGGAAGGACTTAGCCGCAGAAGTAGAGGTTGAAGAAGGAAGAAAGACTTGAAGGCAGAAGAAGAAAAGAAGAAACTAAGGGCAGACGCTGGAGAAAGAAGGACATGAAGGCAGAAGTCAGGAGCAGCTAAGGAAAGAAGAAAAGAAGTTGAAGGCAGAAGTCAAGGAAAGAGCACTATACCTGCTGAAGAAGAAGAGAAGACAGAAGCTGAAGAAAGCCAAGGGCAGAAGAAGCAAAGGCTGAAGAAAGAAGAAGAGGAAGGTGTGGCCAAGTAGAGAAGGAAACTGAAGGAAAGAAATCAAAGAAGAAACAGAAGCCAAGAAGACAAAGAAGAAGAAGGCAGAAGAAGAGTAGCTGCAGAAAGGAGAAAGAAGAAAGAGAGAAGAAAGAAAGAAGAAGAACAGAGAAAGCAAAAATTGAGAGAGCTCTGCACTATAGCATCAAAGACTTAAGGCGTCTGATTTTACATCAGACATCCATCTTTACATTTTTTTGAACTTCTATATACATTGAAACCATTTTTTATTGCTTCATAATTTGATTGGTCATTGCATTTTTTTAAGTTGTAAGTTGTGATCTTAGTTTTTAAATATCAATTTGCTCCCTGTGTTCGACCTCGGACACCTAGGTTTTCGAGTAATAAATTCTTATTTGTTTTCGAAGCGATTTCATTTATACTGCAACATACATCTTTTTAAACATCAATCTTGCCTTTCGACAAACACCTACTCCTATGAGTTAAGGCTACTTACCTGGACGAAAGGAAGGTGAGAAGCTCCGTCGAAGGCACATAACAGAGGATGAAATCAAAAGGTAGGGGATAGAGCTCCGACGAGAAGTTGAGAGTGGTGAGAAAGGGGATGTGGTGCTCCTTGGCCCTATCACAACCGTCCAGAGAGGAAGAGGAGGTGAGAGAGACGAGTCCCTCGCATGGAGGAGCTCCGAAGGAAAGGTGAGAGGTCACCGGAGGTAGTGGAAGAATAGCCTATCATTGACCGCAGTTGGGGAAGAAGAATAGGGGACCGACCCTTGAAATCGGAGGGGTCGAGGGGTATTTATAGGTTGTGGCGGCTATGGAGGTGGTTGAATCTGGACGCTAGAAGGTCTAGGTTCAAGGTAACCACCGGCGTCGCCTCTGACGCCGATGAGGTTACTCTCTGACCCTAAGTAGGATTCAAGGATCATCCAGACCGTAGGATGAAATGAAGAGGGTGAGTGCAAGCTCCAGAAGCTTCGCGAGGGTGGAATGGCGTCAGATGAGTGGTCATCGGAGGGTGACAACATCGCTGAACGTCAACCGTTCATGTGACTGAAGAAGAAATGAAGACAGTGTTCACAGGGACCTATGTGCAAGGAAAGATAAGGACCTAGGTGAAAAGAGAAGGACTCGATTGTAATAAAATATGGGGACCAAACTGCAAAGAGAGGCTTTTAAGGTTAATTTAAATTATTTTCTTTTCTAACTTTTTATATATATTTATAACTTAGCTAAATATTATATTAAAGCCTTGTGTTTACATTTTTAACCCATTTATTTATATTTATTTACTTATTAACTTAAGTTATTAAAGACTTAGGTCTTAAGTTATACTTAAGTTAAATAAGATATTAATTAGGTAACTAATTAATGGTATTTTGAGTCCATTTATTAATTAAATTATTAATAATATTAATTGGCTGATAATTTAGCATTTTAAACTTATTTTAAGGTCCTTTAATGATTTGTCCCTTATTACATAATTAACCCTTATATATATGCAAATTCCTAGCTAATTAACAAGGAAAACTAGTTAATTAGGGGTAATTAGAAGCTATGATGAGCCTCTCATCAATGAGTTATAAAAGTCATTTTCTCTCTCTTTCTCTCTCTTGTTTATATTGCAAGTAGATTAATTGTTTATAGCCATTATGAATGTTTCCTTTATAAAAAATTGCAAAAAAAATATAATTGCAGATTTAGAATTGACGTAGCTTCCCTGTATTCGACCCAGGACTCACTCTGAGTTTCGGTAAAATTATTTGATTGATTGATTTTTTTGCAACTACAAAGATGGGTTTTTAGCTCAATATTTTTTATGTATAAAATCTCATTTATCAATTGACATGGGTTTTGATGGTGGTTGTATGGTGGTGATGGAAGGGATAGTTGGCAACAACTTTAGTTGGTAGTTGGGGGCATGTTTATCACCAACAATGGGGTGCTTATGGTGGTGGTTAAGGGTTGAAAAGATGGGTGTTTTGGTGCCACCCTTAAAGGGGTGCCAAGGGTGGTGGTTGTTGGTTGTTTTGGCACCAAGAAGAAGGAAGAAAGGTGGTGGTTTTAGCTAGGGTTTAGTGGAGCTAGGTGGCCAGCCATGAGGAGTGGAGGGTAGTAGAGTAGGAGCTAGCTAAGCTAGCTTACCTAGTTGAGGGTTGGAATTAAAAATAGCTAGGAAGAGCTTCTTAAGCTGGAATGTGTCTCCATGGAGCTAAAAATGAGCTGAAGTGGAAATGCTTGTGAACTCAGCAACCAACTTAGCTAGCTAGTTCTTTGCTAGCTACTAAGTTGAGTAGTGTTGAGCTACATTGAGCTGGCTTCTATTTATCTGGAGTTGAGGTGAGCTGGAAGTGATCTTCCTGAAGACTTCCTAGCTAGCTTAGGTCCAGTAGCTAAGCTCAACTGAGTTGAGATGAGTTTAGTCTTCATGGGCTGGAGATGAGCTAACTTGAGCTGGTTGGTGACTCTTCAGCTGACTTAGCTTAGCTAGTTGAGGACCAGTAGCTAAGCTAAGTAGAGTTGAGCTGCTATGAGTTGGGTGGGGCTGAGAATGAGTTGGACTAGTTGAAATGAGCTAAGTTGAGCTAGGATCCAGCTGAGATGAGTTGGATTAAGCTAGGATCCACCTGGAATGAGCTTTCATCTTCTTCTTCTGATGTGTGTGCCTTTCACATTGCCAGGGCTTAGAAGATTTCTACTGTATTCTCATCCCTGGCAAACAAATGGACAAATAAGCACATGAAATGATAAGAAATATGCTAATGCATGCCTAAATCTAAAATGCAAGTGAATGCCTAAATGCAACCTAATACCATAATGCATGCAGAAAACCTAGGAACTAGATGTGATTTTTAGCCTATGAGTGATGATAAACCGGTGCTTATCACATACCCATTTACAAAATCCATACTCATACCTTACTCATTTAACCATCGAGTACAAAAATTCAAACCCATACCCATACCCATCTACCGATCGGGTACTCATTTATAAATTGATCTTACAATCAAATCGTACCCAAATTAAAGTTAAAAAAGGAAAAAAATATCTATAACACGATTAATCAATTGTTTATTTTTAACAATCTTGAAATATAGGGGCTCAGGCTACTCCAATTTTTGTGATCCCCATTGAAATTATTACAAAACACTTCAAGGAGAATATATCAAAGACAAAAAAAATATAAAGAAAGATAAAATACAAGTACATTTTAAATAAAAGATCCCCATCTCAGAAATAAATGTTCAATGAAAGCTTTAGAAGCACTCCCAACCTTCAAAATCATGGAGGGAATCATAAGGAAGATTAAAGTTGGAGGAATTAGGGACTTAGGGTAGGACTTATATATATCGAGTAAATGGGGATTTTATTCAGGTACTCGGGTCAGGTAATCGGGTATAGATCTATACCCATACCTAGTTGGGTTTTTTGAATAAAACCCATACCTAAGCCCTATCGGGTTTGGATTGGATTTTACCCATTCTTTTCGAGTCAGGTTGAGTCAGGTTTGGGTTAGTTTACCAAAACTTGCATCCCTACTTGCCATATATATATATATATATATATACATATATATATACATTTTTTGAAAGTACGAAGGGTGGTTATCCAAATGATAACCAGCCAAGATCATTCATTAACCATTAAAGCTGGTAACTAAATAGGAGAGTTACATGGAAGACTCCCAAAACACCACCTGGGATGAGATGGAAGAAACAAGATTTTCTAGATTGCGGCTATTCCCCCTAAAGACCACCCTATTCCTCCACAACCAAATATCCCAAAGAGTCGCCAACACCTTGGCTTTTTCCTTCTTCAATCTGAAAACATTATGCCTTCCTTGCCTCACCCCTCCTAAAAGAGGACCAAAAATCTTCCATGTTGCCATGTTCAATCCAATCAATCCCTAACCTCCTCCATACCTGCTCCACAAAATTGCATATGAAAAATAATTGCTCCACATCCTCCTCATCCCCACCACACAGTGAGCAGATCCTATCATCCGTCGGTGCCCACCTTGTCTTCCATGCCTTTGTAAGGAGTCTTCCTCTTCTAACCAACCACACAAAAATATTCACCTTAAAGGGACAGTCAATAGACCAATTCATTCTGCAATCCTATAGGAAGTCAATGTCTGCCATCTACATGGTTCCCCACAACCTAACGTAGGCCTTCCTTACGAAGAATTCTCCCTCTTCCCAATGGAAACCATCCACACCAGCTTCTGGCTCCCATCCCTGCAAACATTGTAGAAGCTTCTGCAACTCTGTTAGTCGCTAGTAGGAGAACGCCCCCTGAAAAGTAGGGAACTAAGCACTGGCCCAGTAGCTCCTCACTATCACCTCCGTTTAAGTTGCCCCGAAAAAAAGAGAAGGGAATTTGTCATGTAAAGGGCCATCACCCTTCCAATCATTAGTCCAAAACTTAAAAGCCTCACCCATCCTTAAAAGAGGAGAGAAGTTCTACACCAGCGGGGCCACTGACGCTAGCCCTTTGATGAAATGGGAGGCCCAGGCCCTAGGTGACCCCGACATTGATCACGACAAAAAGGACTCATAGCAGTTCTGCATAACACACCCAAACAAGTCTCGATCCACCCTCATCAACCTGGCAATCCACTTCATCAACAAGCTCATGTTCATGCACATGATATCATGGACTACAAGGCCACCCTCTTGCACTAGTCGACACACCTCCTCCCAAGCCACTAACTTAGCACCTTTCCCCACAGCTCCGTAATTTGTCCAAAAGAAATTTTGCATCAAGCCAGCGATCTTCTTTTCTACTTTCTTTGGCATCCTAAAAGCAGAAAGTAAGTAACTCACATGAAGGATAGCACAACCTTGACCAGCGTCAACCTTCCTCCTCTGGACAGCAACCTAGATGCCTAACCTAGAAACCTCTTCTCCATCCTCTCAAGCACTAGGATCCAGTCATGAAGCCTAAGGCTATCGTCGACCAGAGGTAGACCCAAGTATGGAAATGGTAAGAAGCCAACCCTCATTCGAAGCAATCCACTGTAGGCATTCACTTCCCCCTCCTAAAGGTGAAAAGGTATAAGTCTAGATTTTCCATAATTGATCAGTAGACCAAATGCCTCACCAAATAGCTCAAGTAGAGTGCCCTAACATGCCGCCTCCGTGAAAGAACCCTCCACTAGGAGTAGGGTGTCATTTTTGTACTGGACAATCAAAATCTAAAGATCACCACCTGCCATAAATCCTCTGAATAGGCCTCCCTAACAAGCCACAAATGCAGTCCTCACCAGGGCATCAACTACCAAGACAAACAACGTAGGGGTGAGCAGGCATCCCTATCGGACACGTCTTATGGGTTGCACTCATCCCCCAACAAGTTTCCCATTAATCAAAATAAAAAACGATGTCGTTATAATGCATATGTTCCTCCAATCGATCCATCTCTACAAAAAACCCTTTTTGGCTAGGCTAGCCCATAGAAAAGACCACTACACAAAGTCATAGGCCTTGCTGAAGTCCACCTTCCAGAGAAATGCTTTCGTTTTCCTTCTTTCCACACTGCTAAGGCCTTCAAGGCCACCATAAAGCCATCAAGAATACCTCTTTCTAGGACAAATGTTGTCTGCACCTTAGAGACCACATCCTATAGCACACCCCACAATCTGTTTGACATGACCTTTGCAACAATCAAGTAGATCGCATTGGATAACATGATAGGCCTGAAGTCTTCTATTGCATTTGCCTCATCCTTCTTTGGCAACAAGAAAAGATAAGATTTGTTCAGCCTATCAAAGCCCTTGTTTCCTTCAGTGAATTCCCCAACCACTTGCACCATGTCCTTGATAAGCGACTAGAACTCTTTGTAAAAAAGTATGGGGAAGCCATCTGGCCCAGGGCACCTATCAACATTAAGTTGCTAGACTGCTACCCTAACCTCATCCTCCGAGAAGCCATCCATGAGAGTCGTCACCTAAGCATTAGAGATTCCCTGCACATTGTCCCACGTCCATCTCCACCTCCCTCACCTACACCTCCTAGTGAACTCTCTGAAAAATCCTACTACCACCTTACCCACCTCCTCTCTGACCAAGTGGCACACCCCACCCACCAATAACCTATCAATCCATTTGCTCCTTTGCATAGCTTACACTATCTGGTGGAAGAATCTAGTGTTTGAGTCACCCTCTTTCAACCACTTTTACCTATACTTCAACCTCCGTTCTATGTTCGCCTTCCTATTCTCCTCTTGTACAACATGCATCCGACTCGCTCTGTATGCTCTTTCTTCTGAAGACAATATTCCTACATCCTCCCACCTATCTAGCTCACTGATCTCTAAAAGGCCTCCCTCTTCCTTCTACTCCTCACCTCTCACATTTCCTTCCTATACTCCCTTAAGTGCCCTCTCAACACAGTCAACTTGGCCGCCATTCGGGCTGTTGCCAATCCCTTCACTTGTAAAGATCTCCATTTTCTCTTCAACCATTTCCCTCAGCCATCCATCAACCATGATCTGTCAATCTTGAAGTATGTACCAAAAGACACTCCATTGGATTTCTAGAGCAATGACATATAATCTGAGAAGGGCCTATCCATTGGACTGACAAAGGAAACTGAGAAAGCCTTCGCTAGCTCCACATTGGATAGGAAGTGATCCAAGCTGAATTTTTGACCATGCGAGCTCCTCCACGTGTAAGTGCACAAAGCAGGCACCATATCAACAAATTTATACATCACTACAAACCTAGTAAACTGATTTAAACCAAGGTCCTATCCCCCTCTCCCTCCAGACCAATCATCCATTCTCAACGTGGTATTAAAGTCCCCACCAAGTAGCCACAGAGTCCCTTGACAGCTCTCCACAATCGCGGATAGTTCTTCCCACATGACATTCTTGCCACCACATCTGCCAAGCCATAGACTCCTGATATCACCATCTTCACCTTATCACCTCTCCTCTTGAGCGTAACTGAGATGATGTGTGTCCCAACAAACAAGTCTTCTAGATCGAAGATGTCCTTCCGCTAGCCCACTAGCTGCTCCCTTGCATGGACAATCTCACCCAAAGCTAGAAATTCCTCCATGAAGGAACTACCCACCTAGTTCCAAACATCTCGGTCGCACTCCACCAACTTTGTTTCCTGCAACATAAGCACATTCGCCCTCCATTGCCTGGCATACAACCCCAATGCCACCCTCCTAGCAAGGTCATTTAGACCCTTAACATTCTACGTAAGGACTCCTATCATTGAGCAATAGCATGTTCCTCCCCCACGATAGGTCTCAAACCCACTGCCTCCACTACCTGTTGCATCGCCTCCTTATCTTCATCAGTGACCATCTCTTCTCGCGAGGGCATACTTGTGCCGTATGCAACATTCACAACTTGTCTCTGCTGATTAGCACCCCCTCTCCAACCATCACTACCACCTACTTTCCTACGAAGCAACCACTTCCTCAAGTATCAAATACCACGACTTCCCCTCCGTACCATACGTGGCTTCCACCTCATCAAAGGTAGGCCAAAGCAGTGATTTAAATGCCATCGACAAGGCATTTTTTGGGAAAAGCCCATGCCAACATAGTAAAGTTGTCGAAATGCTGGGATATCGTTCGCATGGTCAGCATATCGTCAGCATGGTCGACATGCTGACGAAATCTATGGTCATGCCAAGGCTGCTGCAAGTTTTTTTGACTACTTCTATCATTTTTGTCGGCATGCATTAGCATGCCCTCGAAATTTCCACAACGTGCCCTTGGCATGCTCAACTTCATGCCCATTGAAAAATAGGCATTTTCACGACATGCCCTCGACATGCCCACAAAATGCACACTTAAAATTTCATCGGCACTATGTCGAAATCGGCATTTTGAACCTTGGGCCAAAGTGCCCCCTACCATCCCCACCATTATTCCCCGCACTCTGCGAAACTTCGGCTGACGAAAGGTCTCCTTCTCTGCCACCCAATCTCTCCCCTCCCGCTATAACCTCCATCCTCGCCTTACACACACTCGTCGCCTACAGAGTCATAGGGACTTGTTGCTTCCTGCTGATAAATGCTAGTTTATCATCATTCTTATGCATTAAAATAAACCTAGCTCTTAGGATTTTGCTCCGCAAATGGGTTCTTGGGCTGCATTTAGGCATTAATTAGGTTAAGCATGCATTGCACTTTTTGTTGTCTTTTTAATGTGTTTTTGTGAGTGTTAGGGATATATAGATTGCCAGATCCCTAGAACCCTAGAACTTAGGAAGGCAACTGGTGAAGGAGAAGCTCTCACTAGCTGGAACTCAGCTTGATCTAGCTCACCATAGCTAGAATCCAGCTCACTTGAACTAGGGTTAGCTCATCCTAGCTCCATTCAGCTCATCTCAGCTGAATGGCAGCTCAAGAGAGCTCATCGTAGCTCACTCTAGCTCAGGTTAGCTCAGATCCAACTCAACTTAGCTAAGCCTAGCTCATCTTAGCTCCCATAGTTCACAGGGAGCTCTAGCTAGCTTAGCTGAGTTGACTGGAGTTCACCTCAGCTCAGGACCAGCTACATCTAGCTCCACTCAACTCCAGCCAGCTGAAGATGACTTCATTTCAGCTTAGGAAGCTCAAGTCCAGCTCCCGGGGATTTAGCTTAGCTCAACTCAGTTGAGCTAAGCTACCTTAGCTGCCTCAACCAACTTGATCATCCTTGGGATCACCAGACCCAGCTCACCTCAGCTCCTCATGGTAGAAGCTAGCTTACTTTAGCTTGGCTTAGCAGCTAGCAAAGAACTAGCAAGCTAAGCGAGCTAGAGTAGCTCCTTGCCACCCTCTTCAGTAGCTGCTAGCTCCATTTCAGCTCCAGACTTCTCCTCCTCAGCTCCTCTCTTCAAACCCTAAGCTCCCATTACCTACTCCTCTACTCCATTACTAGCTAAGCTAGCTTAGCTTAGCTTAGCTAGGTTCCAGCTCCCTTGGCATTTACCACCCTAAAACTCTACCTAACGAGCTCCACCAACTAAGCCTTACCTAAGCTCACCTAACCTAGCTCCATCCACTCCAAGTTGGTGCCACTACCATCACCACCTTTCACCCCTCAACCACCACCAAAGGGCACAAAGAAGTTGGCGCCAAAACCACCCTAACTACCCCCTTTTTGGTGCCAACTTTTCCCACCAAAAATGCCCTAATCTCCACCCTACACCTAAGCCTAAAGCCCATCTCCACCTCTCATTTTTCCCTCCAAAATTGCCTTTCTTCTAGAACACCATTTTGTCACCAAAATGGAGGCACACCCTCTGCCATGGACATCCACCAAGGGGTGGATTCAACCTATAACTACCCCCCTTACACCCTTTAAGGTGGCACCAAGTGATCTCCACCTTAGGATTCCTAACCACCATTCCAAACTCCATCCTAGCCACCCATTACCTCCACGCCAACTACCCCTTCGCCACCACTATATATACCCACCTAATTACCCACATTTTCCCATCCTCCATTAGTTAAATCTACCTTATACCCACCTCACATCTACGGCTAAGAAGAAGGAGTAGAGAAGAAGATTAAGGGGGCACATCACCCGCCCCCTTGGTGCCTTCTTCTCCCTATTTCCTCTCCCTTGTGCCACACCAAGGAGGAGGAGCACTTCCCCACCAGGAGGACGGCCAGGCAAGGAGGAGCAAGGGTGGTGCACGCCCACCCCTGGAGGAGGAAAGTTAAGGTGGAAGCTTCCACCTTGGAGGATACCATTTGAAGGAGCTTTACAAGGAGTTGGAGGACTCTTTTCCAGCCCGGGAGCTACCAGGCTTGGAGCAAGAAGCCATCATCTTCTTTACCATTTCATTTGGAGGATTTGTGTTTTATCTCTTGTATTTCAAGTAGATTAGAAGCTTTCCTCTATGTGTTTTGTGTAGAACAAGTTCAATTCAATTCAAGTTGCCTTCTTTTAAATTCTTGTCACATTTTTTTTTAATCTTGATCTAGTACTTTTTCACTCCCTCTCCCTAATTACTCTAGGCCCCCACGTGCCTAAAGTGAGCTTAGGGAGAGGCCTTTCTTTTCACTCTAGCAATAGTTTAGTAGATTAGGTTTATATCGCCTTTTTCTTCAACAACTTTGCGAATGCTCATTATTTCAAAACCCTAAAAAAATATAAATTAAAAAGACCAAAAAGAAAGGTGAATTTCATTTCCAAGCAAGAGACTCATTTTTTGCAAACAATTTGGCCTCCTTGGGCGACCCTAGATACCCCACTATCTAGGTTTATAAATTTAAGAGTTGATTGATTTTGCGCGTTACAACGTATTTTACAAATGACATAAAATTCATTATCACTTTTTGGCGCCGTTGCCGGGGAGGCACAGCTTTGCATTTGTCACTTTTCTCTTGCTTGAAGCGGATCTCATCCCCTTCTCTCTTTGTCTTTCATGTGTGCAGGCATTGCGGGATGAAAATGAGATTCTGAGACGATTGCAATATCTTGTCTTCTAGAGGATTTTCAGGTTGGTTCCCTTTTCTAGTCATATAATTCACTAAAAAACCAGCAACACACTAAACTTGACTTTTAGAACCTTAAACAACTTAATTAAGTGGAGTGGTGAAATTTAAAATCCATTGTTTGCTTGTATGCTTCATTAAACACCACTCCAATTCAAGTGTTGGTATTCTATTTTTTGGGTCCAGATTGATGTCTGGACTTGAAAAATCAATTCCTGATACCACAAGCCTCATAAAATCATAAAATTTCACCAAGTGATTCCAAATCAAGTAAGGAACATCTATTCCAAATTTCAAAGTAATTGGATTTGTAATTAATTTTTAAAAATTCGTGGATTGCATAAGGGTCACACCCTCTAATCTTCCTCTTTTGCTACTGTCCACGAATTTTTAGAATTTTTATACTCATCCAATCTTTGTGAAATTTAGCTTTTTGGAATCTTTGTGAAATTATACACATCATATAAAATCATCAAAATTTTTTGAGGCCGGAGGTGGTACAGAAAATCCAAAATACCCACGGATGTCATTTCTGGACTTTGACACCAGCACAAATAAAAATTCAAGACAAATATAAAAAAATTATTAAAATTTTAAAAAAATCTTTTTTGGAATCCTTGTTTGATTTTCTTCAAAGTAGTGGTATTGTTTGACTTATTTGGACCACTACGTAATACAGAAAGCCTAAAAATAATTCATTGGTAGTAATTTTCTGTCTTAGGAACAATTGGATTAGGGTTTCTTTCTTTCTTTTTAGAGACCCACATTAAAGGAAATTAACCATCACCAATACAACTTGTTTTTCCTTTGATTGTGGAGTTTCAAACTTGTTTGAAAATTTAAAAAGGAAAACCCTAAAACACATTGAATTAAATCAAATCCTAAAAGATAAAAATACAAGAAATTGTGTGACACCTTACTTTTTAATTGGAACCACTTTCCAATTCCTGCACACACACAAAAAAATGAAATAACAGGGCAATAACCCAATCAACGCCCTCCACATTCCGTGTGCACTTGATCCCCTAAGGCTTCATCAACTTAGGCTTGCTATCTAGGTCTTAAGTTCTCTTTAGTTGATATCAATTCTGTCATCTATATCTGGTGTTCAGGTTGAGGGGTCGTGTCAAACAACTAAGCACAAGTTTGTACAAGCACCTGGGATTTTCCTAGGAAATGCTTGGGCCCAAACCTCCCCTTAAATAACTTGGCTAGATTTGTTGACAGAATGGGTATTCACTAGTGATTACTTATTTCCTAGGTAGACCAAGTCTTAGGTTATTTTTAGGGAGTCACAATTAAGTTAGGTCTAGAATTTATTTTTTGAATTGCACACTTTCTCTTATCTCCATCTCTTCTCCTCTCGCCCCTTTCTTCCATTCTATGCATGGGCGACGATCTCAAAATCTGCACTTATAGGGACCATTTGATTTCTCCCTACGTGTAAAAAAGATCGTTTTCTCCTTCTTCTTCTTCTTCTAAAATGGAAAATCAACAAAATAGGTCCACTAACCCTTCTGTTTCCACCTCTAATCCTACCTCTAATCCCACTACTAACCTTAATTCTAACCCCTCCACCCAAAACCCTCCCACCTTTAACTTCCTGCACTTGGAGCTCCCCAATGCTGATTTGCCTCAATCACAATATCAAGCTCCCCCGCCTGATCTCTTGACAATGATTGTTGAGCAGATTGCTCAACTGAATGGCAATCAACAAACGTTGACTAGGAATATCCAAAACCTAGCCAAACAAAGGCCCAACCCACCACCCCATCAGCAGCCTGTTATTCCTCTAAAAGATTTTTATGATCCTTCTTATTATGAGGAACGACCAGGGGTGGTCATACTAGAGGGGGACTTCGAAATCAAGCCGGCGATTTTGAACTGATTGAACACTTCCATAGCCTTCCTAAGGAAAACCCATTCAGCTGCCTTGAAGAGCTAACTATTCTTGCACAAACAACCTGTTCCCGAAATGTGCAAGAAGACCTTTGGCTGATGCAGCTATTTCCATTATCTCTAAAAGATAAGGCCGTTTACTGGTTCAAGACCATTGCCTGATCCATCACAACTTGGCCTTAGCTTAAGAGTGCCTTCCTCAAGAAATTCTTTCCCATAGGTCATACTAATTCCCTGCGAAGATCTATTACGACCTTTCAACAGAAATCTGCTGAGACTTTTCATGATTCTTGGGAAAGATTTCAAGATCTCTTAAGAAGTTATCCGCACCATGAGATTCTTTTATGGCAGCTCGTGCAGATCTTCTATCATGGATTAGAAGATCAAATCTGACGTTTCATCGATGCCTCGTGTGGCGGCAACTTCTTAAATAAGGATGCTAAGAGTGCCTATGACCTTTTTGAAGAAATGAGTGAAAACTCATTTAATCAGGCTTCCATGAACACATTTTGCAGAACTCCAAACCCGTAGTTCAGTGTTCATGAAGTAGGCACCCAAGTTATCCCTATCACCCAAGATGATCTTCAAATGATCACCCAAAAACTTGACCAGATGCACATTAATCAAAAGAAGATTGAGGAAAGACTTGCCACATCAACCCAAGCTCCACATAGTCCACATTTAACCCGACTTAACTTTCCACGAAGAGAAAATTTGCATAATCTCAACACTACTCCTACTTATTATTACCAGTATTCTAAGATTGCCCATGTTTCACTGGGGAATTACAACTACCCAGATCTTAACCCCACTCAAAATATTTCTGTCATCCAGGAGTCATTTAAAAATTCTTCCAATTGGAAGAACTACCCGAACTATTCCTGGAATAATCAGGTTCCTCCCCAACCAAATCAATTTAATGGGTATGGATCTAATCTAACCTTTCATCCTGAGCCATCCCAACAAGACATCAATGCCTAGATGATGAGAACCCTGCAGGACATGTAGACAAAGATGACGGAAGTAACCCGCACCATCACAAATCTGAATAATCAGATTGGGGTTACTCCCACTCAAAGACCTGTAGAACATCTTCCCTCCCAACCCATGCCCAACCCTAATCACCAAAGGAACTAATATCCGAGCAGAAATCCACACTACCTGAATCAGCCTCCTACTAATCCACCACCTCAGCAGCATCCCAGGTTTCCACAACCACAGGCTCCCCACCTCCTCCAAATAATAATCCGACTGCACATGCAATTACGTTGAGGAGTGGGAAAACCACCACTGATCCTAGGCCTTCACAAAAACCTGGTGAAATCCCCATCCCTGTGCAAATTGACTCTCCACTTCCCCATCAGGAAAAAAAAGAAACACAAAAATCTCCAGACACGACTCCTATCCCTTTTTCACAAGCTCTCCACCCCACCACCAATAGAAAAAAGAAATCTGAGCCCACCACAGAAGAACTCATGGATTTATTTGGGCAAGTTCAAATCAATATTCCTCTCCTAGATGCCATCAAATATATACCTGCCTACACCAAATTTTTGAAAGAGATCTATACTCCTAAAAGGCAAGCCAAAAATCTAGGATAAATACATCTTTCGGAGACAATAAGCTCTGTCATACAAACTAAGCTACCTCCTAAGATGAAAGATCCGGGGGTGTCATTAATTTCAGTGATTATTGATGATACTACCTTTGATCGTGCCCTCCTTGATCTTGGTGCCTCAGTTAATATCATTCCCATGATTTTATTTGAAGAGTTTCAGATCGGTGAATTAAAACCCGTCAAGGCTACCCTGCAATTAGCCGACCGATCTACAATCCAACCTCGTGGGATTGTTGTGGATGTTTTGGTCAAGGTTTAGAATTGTGTCTTCCCTATAGACTTTCTGGTCCTTGACATTGAGGTACCCGAATCTTTATTGAATGCCCTAAATAATCCTTGGACGACCCTTTTTGGCCATTGCAAAGGCAAATATCATTGCCACACAGGCAAAATGGATATCACTTGCGCAGGCCAAACTATCACTCTAGATATTTTCAAATCCTCCAAGAGATTCCATGATGATAAGTTTTTTGAGGACTTAGATACTGAAATTTCAAATATGGTGGAGATAATGTTTATAGATACCCTTACCGACCATAATATTTTTGAGGAATCAGATTCAGAATTAGTGGTCGGTGAAATATGTGATTTGGAGACTTGTCTTGACCAGCAATCCATTCCTGGTGATCCCCCTAACCCACCCACTCTTCTCTCAACCCACTCTTCCACTCTAATTTCACCCACCCTTCACCCATCTTCCCCCGACCCTTTCTTATGGACCTGCCACCAGACTCGCCCGAGTTTGGCATTCAACCTAATTTAATACCGTGGCCAGACCCGGGCTACAATTATCATTTTCCATCCAACTTTGATCCCTATCTTTCCACTCATCAATTTTCTAGGGATCTAGAAGAAGACACATTTTATGTGGGCATCCAAGTGTCCAACTATTTACATGATTTTCCATCTTCCGTGCATACCTTCATGCCCAGCTAAATGACGTAAAAGATAGCACTGGATGGGAGGTAACCCATCATTTTTCCTGCCTTCCTTTTTCCTTTCTTTTTTCAGGTTTTGACTATCCTAAATCCGACCTCCTTTTACTAAGGTAATCCCTTTTTCTCTCCTAATGCATGAGGACATTGCATATCTTAAGCATGGGGGGGTATTTTTAAAATTTTGACAATCGATTTAGGACTTTCAAAAACTAAAAACATGTATTTTTCTTTAGTCATTTTATTTTCCTGCTTGCATACCCAAAAAAAAAAATATTGAAAACTTTTTGAGGAAAATTTTGAAATTGAGATTAAGGTTGAAAAACTCACTTTTAGTACAATAGGATTTAATCTTTAACAAATTAGGGATGAGGATACGGATTTGATCATTAGAATTTTAGGATCTATTTTTAAACTAGATCAGATATCCTTCTCCAAAATTCCACCTGAACTCATGATAGTTCAGGTGACTTGATCTTTTTTCGTAATATGAAAAGAATCTGGCTTAGTTTCTAATTCAAAAACTTGCATTTCTTGTGAAACTTCCTGTGTCAAATTTCACACACAAGCCAACACTTAAAAACAACTAAAAATTAGAAAAACACCCTTGTTTGGCCTTAGTAAAAGTTTGAAGCAGATCATTGGTTTGAGTTTCCACTGCCGAGGAGGAAAATGCCTCCTTTGAGGATGCGATGTTAACATGTTACTGCCTCGGCACTACTCCATTTCTATATTTCATATCTTTAGATGGAGCATTAAAGCACATTTTAGTAGCTCAAGTGTCTTGGATGGTGCTCTACCTATAGTGTTAGAGCAAGAGCTTGAGTTTGCTTGGAGCGCCCCATTACACCGCATTGTATTTTGGGGTTGTGAGTTCCTGGGTGGTGTCATGGACAGTGCTATCTCGAAGTACTGGCGCAAGAGTCTTCTCGAGGATTGGTAACGGGAATGATGATCCCGACACATCTGTTGTAAGACTAAGCTAGAAATAAGCATGGGGGACAAAAAAAAAGGTTTAAACCAAAAATGCGCCCTTATAAATGTTGGTTTTTCGCAAGCACAGACAAAGTTTTAAAGGTTATTGCAAGTTGCGAATCAGATTCAAGAGCTAAAAAAATCCTAAAAATAGAAATTTCAAGTCATCTAAATTAACAAGGGGTTAATTTATAAATTTTCTGGAGGATATATTGATCCTGTTTTGTCTAATTTTTGGAGAAAAAAACTAAATCCTAATATTTACCTTTAACAAATCCTGTACCTCCTGTATTTAAACCAACCAAGGTCCCATAATCTCTTTTTCCTCAAAAGTCGAAAAAATTAGATTTTCCAAAAATTTCGCTTCTAAAAATTAAAGTTTTGCTAAGAGACTAGCAAAAGATAAGCATGGGGGTGTGATAAACGCCAGTTTATCATCATTCTTATGCATTAAACAAACCTAGCTCTTAGGATTTTGCTCCGTAAATGGGTTTTTTGGCTGCCTTTAGGCATTAATTAGGTTAGGCATGCATTGCACTTTTTGTTATCTTTTTAATGTATTTTTGTGAGTGTTAGGGATATACAGATTGCCAAATCCCTAGAACCCTAGCACTCAAGAAGGCAATTGGTGAAGGAGAAGCTCTCACCAGCTAGAACTCAGCTTGATCCAGCTCACCATAGCTGGAATCCAGCTCACCTGAACTAGGGTTAGCTAATCCTAGCTCCATTCAGCTCATCTCAGCTGAATGGCAGCTCAAGAGAGCTCATCTTAGCTCACTCTAGCTCAGGTTAGCTCAGATCTAGCTCAACTTAGCTCCCATTAGTTCACAGGGAGTTCTAGCTAGCTCAGCGGAGTTGACTGGAGTTCACCTCAGCTCAGGACCAGCTACAACCAGCTCCACTCAACTCCAGCCAGCTGAAGATGACTTCATTCCAGCTCAGGAAGTTCAAGTCCAGCTCCTGGGGATTCAGCTTAGCTCAACTCAGTTGAGCTAAGCTACCTTAGCTGCCTCAACCAACTTGATCTTCCTCGGGATCACCAGACCTAGCTCACCTCAGCTCCCCATGGTAGAAGCCAGCTAGAGTAGCTCCTTGCCACCCTCTTCAGTAGCTGCCAGCTCCATTTCAGCTCTAGACTTCTCCTCAGCTCCTCTCTTCAAACCCTAAGCTCCCATTGCCTACTCCTCTACTCCATTACTAGCAAAGCTAGCTTAGCTAGGTTCTAGCTCCCTTGGCATTTACCACCCTAAAACTCTACCTAACAAGCTCCACCAACTAAGCCCTACTTAAGCTCACCTAAGCTAGCTCCATCCACTCCAAGTTGGCGCCACCACCATCACCACCTTTCACCCCTCAATCACCACCAAAGGACACCAAGAAGTTGGCTCCAAACCACCCTAACTACCCCCCTTTTTGGTGTTGGAACCTTGTTCCACATCTTGTTTTGGTGTTAACAAAATTATTATGGATTAATGTTTGCAATTAAGTTCCTTTTAGATTTAGGTGAAGGAGAAAGGCAAACAAGAAGTGATGGAGGCTTGATGAGAAAGAGAAAATGATGACAAGGAGGAGGCAAGATGATAAGGAAGAGTCGAGGAGAAGAAGATCATCTTTGACTTTAGTTTCTTTAGTTTAGATTTTATTTTCATAGATTGTATGCCCCTTAACAAAGAACTTAACTTAGATCATAAAATCAATTAGAGATAAATTTGGATTTATATGGCATTCATTTTCAAAGTACGTAATGAATTAAAATACTTAGAACAAGTACTTGTAAGCAAGTACCGGTACTGTTCATCAGTACTGGTATTTGCAAGGCACAGGTTTGAGAATTCGTCTCAAACTGTGAACAAGTACCGGTACTAATCATGGGTACTGGTACAGGTTGGCTACAGGTTGAAGGCTTTATTCTGGCCTGAATCTTACAAGTACCTGTACCCATGATGAGTACCGGTACTGGTAGGTTACCGTGCCCATGTAATCTCAAACTTGGGAGTCACAAGTACCGGTACCTATGATGAGTACCGGTATTGGGACTCAAGTACTGGCGGCAGTGAGTTGCAAGTACCGGTACAGGTACTTTAGTACTGGTACCAGGTAGCCATTGGCTAAACTCTGAACGGCTAGAAAATTAATTCCAACAATGTGAATGTTGGGAATTAATTTCCAACGTCTAGTAGACGAATCCTTTAGGTCCTAAACTCTATATAAAGACCCTAGGACTCTTTGTTTGCACATAAGAAAGATTACAAATACAAGAGAAATTCTTAGAGCTATATTTCCCAAATTTTCATCATATTCACAAGAGAAGAAATCCTATTTGCTGCTTTTAGTTGTGCTATGCTTTTGCAAACACTTCAATGACATGATTTTTCTCACACATTGTCAAAGCGATTCACGTCCTTTCTAGGCTCTCAAATTGGTAATATTATTCTATATATTGTTAAGAGGCTTAGGTTCTTTGTTGTAAGAGTTTTCTTTCTTACACTAGTTTTCACTTGTATTTTGAGCATTTACTCGTTGGGTTGTAACAAACCCGTTCTTGTAATTGGGTTGAGGTAACCCGTTAATTACCTCGATTAATAAATTGATTCTCTCGGGGTTGAGAGAATCGGGTTAAAAATCCTAAGCTAGGAGGCTTAGGTAGTGGAGTACCCAAGGGAGGGGAACCACTTTCTGTGATTGTGCCAATTTCTGTGATTGTGTTTTGTACAAATTCATTTTTGTTATTACTAATTTGTTTGCTTAGGTATTTGCGCATAGCCATATCTTTTTAGATCCTACAAAGTGGTATTAGAGCGGGTTGCGAAAAGAAGTGACAATTCTCTTTTGCAATGGCATCTCCATTAAAGCGCACCCAAGGACAGTTATCCACACGTCCTCCCAACTTTGATGGGACGGACTATGGATACTGGAAGAGGAGGATGCAAATCTTCCTCAAGGCCATGGATGAGGACTCATGGATGTTTATCCAAGAGAAGTACATGGATCCAGAGACACAAGGAGTGGCGTGGATGGCGGAACAAAAGAAAAGGATCGCGGGAAATGCGAAAGCGATGAACGCACTTTATTGTGCGTTGTCAAGGGAAGAGTTCAACCAAATTTCGGCATGCGAATCCGCATATGAAATTTGGAACACTCTCGAGGTCACCTATGAAGGTACAAATAAGGTTAAAGAAACTCATTTCTCTATTCTAATAGAAAATTATGAGTGTTTCAGGATGAAGAAAGGCGAAACAATCAAGGATATGTATATGAGGTTTGGTGAAATTGTTAACCCCATGAAGAACCTAGGAGTCAAGTTGAAAGAGGAGTAGCCTGTAAGAAAGATCTTAAGATCTCTTATAAGTGATTGGTCTTCACAAACCACAGCCATCCAAGAGGCAAAGGACCTCTCCACTCTCTCATTGGATGATCTAGTTGGTAGTCTTATGGCTTACGAAGTCCAACTAGAAAACTTGAAGAGGAACGAGGAGGAGAAGATGTCTAGCAAAAGGAAGAACATTGCTTTTAGAGCAATTAAGGAGGACTCGGACTCAACAACCTCAGAATCCGAAGATGAAGAGATGGAGACACTTACAAGGAAGTTTCGGAGATTTCTTCAAAAACAAGGTAAGCAAATCAATAAAGTTTCAACTAATGTTATTTGTTATGAGTGCAAGAGGAAGGGGCACTTGAGGAAGGATTGCCCTATGAACAAGAAGAAGGAAGACAAAAGGAAAGACACAAAAGAAGTCAAGAAGAAGAAGAAGAGGAGAGCTTTAAAAGCAACATGGGATGATAGCGACTCCAACATAAACACAGACTCTGGAGAATCGGATGACAATGAGATCGCTCATCTATGTTTGGCAGCAACTACAGAAGATATAGAAGAAGAGGTAAACCCTGATTTTTCATTTGAAGAATTATTAGAAGCATATGAAGAACTATATCATAAAGCTAGGTTATTTAAAAAGGAAAATAATGTTTTAAAGAATAATTATCAAACATTAGAAGTAGATAAATCATGTTTAGAAATGGAATTAGAAATGTCAAAGGAGACTAACAATCAGTTGCATGCAAAGATAGTAGAATTAGAAGATAATTATGAACACTTTGAGGACACTTTGAATAATTTAAAAACAATTAGGCTGAATATGGAATTTTGTAATAATTTAAAAGCCAAGTTCAATAATAAGAAGAACACACAAAATAAATCACATGCACATAGGCATGCATAGATGTACCAAAAGGTCAAAAATCCTAAGAGTTATAGATCTAATACAAAAGTGATCTATAAATCTCAAGGTTTGAAAGGTACTAACTCTAAAGGACCCACAAGAAAATGGGTACCTAGGAAAGATATTTTACATTGTTTTGCAGGTATAGATCAAAGAGATCAGTGGATGTTCAAGGCACACAACGGAACATTTTAACATTTCTATAGGTTGAATGAAGATTAAGAACGATGGCCTAATGGAGCTTGGTACCCACATTCATCAGTCTTCTATTGGTAAAGTTTATGGTATGATATTTCTTCATTTTTTTTGTGATTGGCAAAAAGGGGGAGAAAAATAAAGGGCAAATAGTAATAATTTTAGGGGGAGCTTATATTGAGGGGGAGGATTAAAATGAAAATTTTTCCTTCATATAACATTGTTAAATTTTTTTTAATTATCTATTTGCAAGATAGTTTTGTCAACACCAAAAAGGGGGAGATTGTTGGAACCTTGTTCCACATCTTGTTTTGGTGTTAACAAAATTATTATGGATTAATGTTTGCAATTAAGTGCATTTTAGATTTAGGTGAAGGAGCAAGGCAAACAAGAAGTGATGGAGGCTTGATGAGAAAGAGAAAATGATGACGAGGAGGCAAGATGATAAGGAAGAGTCGAGGAGAAGATCATCTTCGACTTTAGTTTCTTTAGTTTAGATTTTATTTTCATAGATTGTATGCATCTTAACAAAGAACTTAACTTATATCGTAAAATCAATTAGAGGTAAATTTGGATTTATATGGCATTCGTTTTTAAAGTATGTAATGAATTAAAATACTTAAAATAGTACTTGTAAGGAAGTATCGGTACTGTTCATCAGTACTGGTATTTGCAAGGCACATGTTTGAGAATTCGTCTCAAACAGTGAACAAGTACCGGTACTAATCATGAGTACCGGTACAGGTTGAAGGCTTTATTCTGGCCTAAACCTTACAAGTACCGGTACCCATGATGAGTACTGGTACTGGTAAGTTACCGTGCCCATGTAATCTCAAACCTGAGAGTCACAAGTACCAGTACCTATGATGAGTACTGGTACTGGGACTCAGGTACTGGCGGCAGTGAGCTGCAAGTACCAGTACAGGTACTTTAGTACCGGTACTAGGTAGCCGTTGGCTAAACTTTGAACGGCTAGAAAATTAATTCCAACAATGTGACCATTGGGAATTAATTCCCAACGTCTAGTAGACGAATCCTTGAGGTCCTAAACTCTATATAAAGACCCTAGGACTCTTTCTTTGCACACAAGAAAGATTAGAAATACAAGAGAAATTCCTAGAGCTATATTTCCCAAATTTCCACCGTATTCACAAGAGAAGAAATCGTATTTGCTGCTTTTCG
Source organism: Thalassia testudinum (assembly GCA_037157565.1). Lineage (NCBI taxonomy): Eukaryota > Viridiplantae > Streptophyta > Magnoliopsida > Alismatales > Hydrocharitaceae > Thalassia > Thalassia testudinum. The sequence continues at coordinate 580,041 of JAZHRO010000044.1, forward strand.
TTGTGCTACGCTTTTGCAAATACTTCAACGACGTGATTTTTCTCACACATTGTCAAAGTGATTCACGTCCTTTCTAGGCTCTCAAATTGGTAATATTATTCTATATATTGTTGAGAGGCTTAGGTTCTTTGTTGTAAGAGTTTTCTTTCTTACCCAATTTTCATTTGTATTTTGAGCATTTGCTCGTTGGTTGTAACAGACCTATTCTTGTAATTGAGTTGAGGTAACCTGTTAATTACCTCGATTAATAAATTAATTCTCTTGGGGTTGAGAGAATCGGGTCAAAAACCCTAAGCTGAGAGGCTTAGGTAGTGAAGTACCCAAGGGAGGGGAACCACTATATATCTTGTGCCAATTTCTATGATTGTGTTTTGTGCAAATTTATTTTTGTTATTACTAATTTGTTTGCTTAAGTATTTGTGCATAGCCATATCTTTTTAGATCCTACATTTGGCACCAACTTTTCCCTCCAAAAATGCCTTAATCTCCACCCTACACCTAAGCCTAAAGCCCATCTCCACCTTTCATTTTCCCTCCAAAATTGCCTTCCTTCTAGAACACCATTTTGGCACCAAAATGGAGGCACCCCCTTCGCCATGGACGTCCACCAAGGGGTGGATTCAACCCATAACTACCCCCCCTTGCACCCTTTAAGGTGGCACCAAGTGATCTCCACCTTAGGATTCCTAACCACCATCCCAAACTCCATCCTAGCCACCCATTATATATACCCCTTCTCCACCACTATATATACCCACCTAATTACCCACATTTTCCCATCCTCCATTAGTTAAATCTACCTTATACCCACCTCATATCTATGGCCAAGAAGAAGGAGTACAGAAAAAGATTAAGGGGGCACATCTCCCGCCCCCTTGGTGCCTTCTCCCCATTTCTTCTCCCTTGTGCCACACCAAGGAGGAGGAGCACTTCCCCACTAGGAGGACGGCCAGGCAAGGAGGAGAAAGGGTGGTGCACGCCCACCCTTGGAGGAGGAAAGTTAAGGTGGAAGCTTCCACCGTAGAGGACACCATTTGAAGGAGCTTTACAAGAAAGGAGTTGGAGGACTCTTTTCAAGCCCGGGAGCTACCAGGCTTAGAGCAAGAGGCCATCATCTTCTTCACCATTTTATTTAGAGGATTTATGTTTTTATCTTCTTGTATTTCAAGTAGATTAGAAGCTTTCCTCTATGTGTTTTGTGTAGAACAAGTTCAATTCAATTCAAGTTGCCTTCTTTTAAATTCTTGTCGCATTTGTTTTTTTTTTGTCTTGATCTAGCACTTTTTCACTCCCTTTCCCTAATTACTCTAGGTCCCCACGTGCCTAAAGTGAGCTTAAGGAGAGGCCTTTCTTGTCACTCTAGCAATAGTTTAGAGGATTAGGTTTAGATTGCCTTTTTCTTCGTCAATAACTTTGCGAATGCTCGTTATTTCAAAACCATAAAAAAATATAAATTAAAAAGACCAAAAAGAAAGGTGAATTTCATTTCCAAGCAAGAGACGTATTTTTTGCAAACAATTTGGCCGCCTTGGACGACGTTAGATACCTGATGTAAACATGTTTACACTACTTAAGATGTCTATTTATGCATGTTCTTAAGTATAGGATTGCATTGCATGCTATAAATATTGCATAACATGCATCATCTTGCATTTAGAGTAGTTTGAATAAAATGGAGGTTAATTGTCTCCTTTTATGTTCATGGACAAGGAAAACGTTTTATCGAGGCCTCGGATCGAAGATCCAACCATACAAATGTGATCAGGGTAACGATTGGAGTTCAACGACTCCAAGATCGCCCTAATCAGACATCTGTAGCATCAGATAGTGATCGGGGAACCTTAGAAGATCAAGGGCCAAGATGGTGTGAATCCGCACTTTAAATGACAAATCCGACCGCACGGATGGATTCGGATCGACGATTTCAGCCTAACAGCGTGAAAATCGACTCAATTCGACAACTGTGGCACCATCTACATCATCCAGAAGATGGACGGCCAAGATGGCACCATGTGGCGCCATCTCAGCCATCCAACCAGCCCTCAAGACCGCCACTGCCTCTCTAAAGAGAATCCAACGTGCGATCTGGGCCGTTGGAGCTTGATCCAACGGTTCTGAACGTGTGTTCAAAACTTCGGCTGCCCGCCCATCCACGCGCACAGCGCAGTGGATAAGGCGTTCAGCTGCCTTCAGACATGCATTCGATTTGCAAGGCATGGGCGAGCGTTGGATCGTCATCGAATGGCTGTGCGTGCCCGATAGCACTCACGCGCTATTAGACATGCGACGAAGACGCGGCATCGCACGCGATGGGGCGCGCAGAGGAGGTAGGCGGAGGCGCGATCTAAGCCGTCCGATCTCGCGATCGGACGGCTGAGATCGGCTAGACGTGCTTGTGCGCTGAACGCGCGGGCAAGCGAGAGGACGCGCACGCGCTGCCCACTACGCCCACGTTCAGACCTTTAGCAACGGTTTTATACGTCACTAAAGGTCCTGAATTAATGTTTTAAGAGTTGTAATGACCAAATTGTCCCCACTCCTTTCAACTATAAAAGGAGACCCCCTCCACACAAAATTCTCATCCCTTCCTTCTCTTCTCTACCTCTCCAAAGCTCAAGAGAAGCTTGTCCCACACCCGGGATGCTCCTAGCGAGATAAAGTCAAATTTTCGTCCCCCTTTCGGAAGCGGATCCCGCGACGACGACGACGTGCTGCTCCATTCTCATTCCTCCTGCCTCGATCCTGTTCTTCCGCTCCGTCCTCCTTCGTTCAGGCGGCGTCTCATCTGGCTCGTCCTCAAAGCAATCGTCGAGGAGGATAACTTCTCTCTCCCATTCTTCTTTACAACTTTCTAGTGTAGAATTTTCCTGCTTTCTAGTGTAGCTGATTTCCCGCTTTCTAGTGTAATTCTTATTTGGTTTTATTGTATAAACATTTTGAATTATTGAATGCATGTTTCCTCTCTCTCTCTCTCTCCCTTTTATTTAGTTTGATTGTTGTTATGGCTTCATTGTAATTACATCGCCTCACTTTTCAAGAAAAAAATTCTAAAAAAATATAATTGCGAATATAGATTGACGTAGCCTCCCTGTGTTCGACCCGAGATTTCCATTCCGGTATAAATTTTATTTATTGAACGCGAGTTTTTCGCTTTCAAACTACAACGACAGGTTTTTCAAAACCAAACACGTTAGTGTAGTAACCCGTGCGTTCAACATTTTGGCGCCGTTGCCGGGGAGGCAACGATTTCCGATCTTCTTTTCGCATTTCTTGCACTTTATTATTTTCTAACTTGCTTTCTCTTGTGTCTATTGTTTTGCAGAGACCTCTATCAGGGAATCATCAAGCGGTAGACTGGAGTAAAGTGTAGTTGAAGACAACTGTAAGTGCTCCCCATTCTTCCCCCCTCCATAGATTTCAGTCGCCACATTAAATCCAAACTTCAATTAACCTAGGTGTTTGCATAAATCCTAGTAATAGTTTGGTTGTTTGGATTCTCACTCACATTCATTGCACCCTCATTTAATAAAAAATAAATAAAAAGATAATCTTATGGGGCAATTTTCAACAAACACACAACGTACACCCACATTCAAGGCACTCAACCGAATTGATTTGTTTCTACTCAACAGAGTTCTGATCTGTGGAACCGGTACACATAAAGCAACACATAAAAGAGTGGAAATCATTCTAGGTTAACCATCTGTGTGCCTAACTTAGTGGTGCATTTGTGGCCAGTTGTTTGAGTTGTTTGGGCTGCACCACTCTACTTAAAATCAACTCATCAAGTAGCTCCTCCTTAGGGTTTTCAATCTAGGTCTATTCCAGGCACTCCACTTTCTTTCTGGTTTTAAAGGAAAATGATCTTCACCTGTATTTGACAACCTGGTTTGCCTAGAAACTTGATTGCAATCCACCTAATTTGAAACCCTAAAAGCTACTTAAGCATGATTTGAATATTAAAATCCATGCATCACAAATAATCTTGCTTGAAAACCCTGGTTGTGCACGCACTTACACAAATCTCAATTAATCATTAAGGGCACAACCCATTTTAAGGGACCATCACATTCCATAAGCACCACAATCCTAGACCTTAATAAAATTGTGTAGACATTGGCCTTAAGGTCTGATTCGCTGTTCAGGGCCTAATCTGAGATTGTCTTTGATTAACCTACTTGTACTGATTAATCTAATGTTTAGCTAGGGGAGTAGAGTCAAACGACCGCAGCTGGGGGGTACACTAGGAACCGGAGGCGAAAGCCGAAGGAAGAACCTTCTCCCCAGTCCCTCCTTCTAATTGGTTGGATTGAATAGATGCAAGTAGAGTAAATCATTTACAGTCTTAAGGTAGGTTTTGGGAGTCAGTAGATCCTTAGGCTACCCCACTTAAGGACAGCCTTGTTTTGTTGTGCTGCAGGATCCCTATCCTTAGTCCTTCCGACCTGCTTTTAGTTTATGCTGGAAAGACGGTCATTGAATCCCCGATTGGAAGGACCACTAGAGTATTCTAGGAAGCACAAATTGGATTTTGGTCAAATTGATCCCATGGCCGACTAACAGCCTCCTCTGCTTGAAAATCCACAGGAAGAATTTTGAAGGCAGCTGGAACAAATGCAGAGAATGCAGGGTGCTCAGCCCTTGAAGGATTTTTATGATCCTTCAAATTATGGGGAACGTCTCAGTGTCTAGATTCTAGCCAGTGACGTAGAAATCAAGCCCCAGGTGTTAAGCCTGATCAAACATAATCATGGGCTTGGCTCCGAAGATCCATTTCAGCACTTATAGGACTTGACCACTTTGGTCTAGACCACCAAGGCACGAAACGTAAATGAGGAGCAAATGATTATGAGGCTCTTCCCCCACTCTCTTAGGGATAAGGCCGCGCATTGGTATAGGACAATAGGAAGACCAATTGCAACTTGGAATAAGTTGAAATCGACCTTTCTGAAGAAATTCTTCCCAGTCGGACATACCAATGCTTTGAGACGGGCAATCACTACCTTTACCCAGCGGCCGGGGGAGCAGTTTCATGTGGCCTAGGAGTGATTCTAGGACCTATTACGGAGGTGTCCATACCACGAGGTGCCGAAATGGCAACTCATGTATATCTTCTATCATGGGTTGACTGAGCAACTCATAAATCATGTGGATGCTTCTTGCGGAGGCAATTTCCTCAATAAAGATGCAGATACTGCACATGATTTATTTGAGGAAATGAGTGAGAATTTAATCAATCATGCCTCCATGGATACATTTAACCGATCCCAGCAGCCCAGATCAAATGTCAATGAAGTCCATGACTCTCATTCATTTGATATGGAATTGATTTGTAACAAACTTGATAAGGTGGACTTGGTTGCTAAGAGAATGGAAGAGTGGATGGTTGGCAATTCTATGAACTCTCGATCCACTCAATCCTAAAATTCGGGATTCCATTCTTCACGAGCTCCTTCTGGACGGGAGTTCGTGAATCAACTCGATGCGGCTCAACCTGTGAGTCAGCATTTTTCGGAACCCCACGGGTTCCAAACTGGGGCCTTTGATCCCAGTTTTTCTGATCCTTCCTTTTCTTTCTCTCCATCCTCACCCTATGAGGATGTTTGTGCTGTACAAGAGAATGTTAGATCCAACCCCTACTCTAATGCCTATAATCCAGGTTGGAGAAACCATCCTAACTTCTCTTGGAAAAACATGGGCAATAGACCTAATTCCGACCCGGCAACTATGCTCTGCAACGACCAATGGGTCAGGGTCATGTATATACTCAGTTGCCTCCAAATTAGGTCAATTAGCCAGCTTGGAATGCTTGTCAACCCGTAGGGCAAGTTGATTTGAACTGACAAATGGTAGAAATGCAAGGATCCATGCTCCAGCTCATGCAACAAAAGAAAACCTCGCTGGACAACTTATAGTCCGGGCTCATTGCTAACTCTCATCAACCCGGATCTCTACCATCCCAACCTGTACCCAACCCGTGAATATTATGAATTCGGGCAACCAAGCCCATGGGTACGGAAATCAGAGGGACCCATACGCACATGCTTAGGTGGTTGAGCAGGGTTCCTCATCCTCTTCTTCTTCTTCTGCAAATCAACAATTCATGGCTAATCAAGCCCCTCCAATCTTTCCTAACCCTCCCCAAGACCCAAATTATTATGCATCTGCAAATTCTGTCACTTTGAGGAGTGGTAAGCAGACTCAGGATCCACAACCACACTATTATGATCTTTTGAATCCTAAAGAACCTGAGGAGAGAGAGGAGAATTCTGGAAGAGAAATCAAGGCTCAAACCTGATTCCAAAGATCTGACTCATGTTCCTTTTCCTGAAGCCTTAACCAAATCAAAGAAGAAGAAGTCTGTTGATAGCAATGAGGAGCTTTTGAATCTATTTAAGAATGTTGAGATTAATATCCCGCTCCTTGATGCTATCAAGCACATACTGGCTTACGCAATATTTTTAAAGGATTTATGTATACATAAGCGTAAGTCGAGAGAATTTGTTCCGAGGAAGGTGGTACTCTTTGAGCAGGCTAGTTCTGTTATCCTGCACCACCTCCCTCAGAAAAAGAGAGATCTAGGTGCTCCGTTGATTTCTTGTGTCATCGGAGATTACACATTTGATAGAGCACTTTTGGATTTGGGTGCATCTATCAACCTAATTCCGACTTTTCTATACGAGAAGTTTGGATTAGGTGAACTTCGGCCAACTTCAGTAATGTACAGTTAGCGGACCGCTCAGTCACAAATTCGTGAGGCGCTATTGAAGATGTTATAATCAAGGTCAAGGATTTCTATTTTCCTGTAGATTTCCTTGTCCTTGACATGGATGTACCTGATAATCTGAGGAACACGCCCATCATTCTGAGGCGTCTGTTCCTGGCTACCACTAAGGCCAACATTAATTGTGAAAGCGGTAGCATGGAAATCACCTTTGAGGATCAACGAATGAAATTGGATATTTTTAAGGCGATCAATAAATTTAAGGATTGTGGATTTATTGAGGAACTTGATGAGGATAATGAAAATATTGAAACTTGTTTGATGGTTTCTTCAATCGAAAGTTCCTCCTTTGATGATGAATTTGACCCGCAACCCTCTATGGCTGACCTGCCATCTTCTGAAGAGGTTATTGATTTTGTTCACTCACAACCTCTTCCTCTTGTTGAATCTTCAGCATCTACCCCACCATCAATCATTAGCTCGCCCCAGCTTGAATTGAAACCATTGCCTAAGAATTTGAAATATCAATTTTTAGGACCTCAAAAGACACTCCCTGTGAATATCAGTGCTAAATTGACAAAGGAGCAAGAGATTAAATTGATCAAGGTCCTAAAGGAACATAAGGAGGTAATTGGTTGGACCATTCATGACCTCAGGGGGATCGAGCCATCTTACTGTAATCATGAAATATTCTTGGAAGATGGATCCCGCACTTCTTGCCAGATGCAGAGGAGATTGAATCCAAATATGCGAGAAGTGGTCAAAAAGGAAATCATCAAGTGGCTTGATGCAGGAATTATTTATCCAATCTCTGATAGTCCCTGGGTAAGTCCCGTACAGATTGTTTCGAAGAAAGCGGGATTATCGTTGTGACTAACGAGAGAGGAGAATCTGTCACAACTCGTTCAGCTTTCTCTTGAAGGGTTTGTATTGATTATAGGAAGCTGAACACAGCCACTAAAAAGGATCATTTTCCCTTGCCTTTCATCGATCAAATCTTGGAAAGATTAACTGGGTAGAAGTACTTCTGTTTTCTTGATGGCTACTCGGGATACAACTAAGTTCCTATCCATCCCGAGGATCAGGAAAAAACTACTTTTACTTATCCCTACGGAACCTTTGCTTTTCGTAGGATGCCTTTCAGGTTATGCAATGCACCAGCGACTTTTCAAAGGTGTATGCTAGCCATATTTTCTGACATGGTGGGAGAGTTTATGGAAGTCTTCATGGATGATTTCTCTGTTTTCGGAGAATCATTTTACTCTTGTTTGGCTAATCTGGAAATGATTCTTAAGCAATGTATCAAAACACGATTGGTCCTTAGCTGGGAAAAGAGTCATTTCATGACCCAAGAAGGCATTGTTTTGGGTCATGTAATCTCTGAACAGGGAATTGAAGTGGATAAAGCTAAGGTTGATGCTATTGCTAAACTTCCTCCTCCCACATCTGTTAAACAACTCCGATCATTTCTTGGCCATGTGGGATTCTATCAAAGATTCATCAAGGATTTCTCGAAGGATGCTTGTCCCTTGAGCAATCTTCTTGCCAAAGAAACACCGTTTGTTTTTGACGAATCAGGCCGAAAGGCATTTGATTTCCTGAAAACGGCAGTCACCTGTGCTCCAGTTTTGCAACCACCAATTTGGACAGCCCCTTTTGAGATCATGACCGATGCTTCTGATTACGCGGTCGGGGCTGTCCTGGGTCAGAAAATTGATAGAAAGCCCTCTGTCATCTACTACGCTAGTAAAACTCTGGACGAAGCCCAGAGGAATTACACTGTTACTGAAAAGGAATTACTAGCTGTAGTGTTCGCTTTGGAAAAATTCAGGGCTTATCTCTTAGGGTCTCATGTTATCATCTATACCGACCACTCGGCCTTGAGACATCTCTTGGCCAAAAAGGATGCTAAACTCCGGCTTATTCGTTGGATTCTTCTGCTTCAAGAATTTGATCTTGAAATCAAGGATAAAACTGGGGTACAAAATGTGGTAGCGGATCATTTGTCGAGACTCCTTGGTAATTCCTCTCGTCTGGACATTCCGATTGCTAACACTTTTCTGGATGAAACTATTCTTACAGTTTTAGGTGTCCACACCCCATGGTTTGCTGACATTGTTAACATTTGGCCATTGGTCAAATCCCTTAGGATTGGACCAAGCAACAATGGAATAGACTCAAATCTGAGGCCAAATACTACTTCTGGGAGGATCCTGAGCTGTACCGCATTGGCTTTGATCAGATTATTTGCCGATGTATACCGAAGAATGAATTCAACAGTATACTCGAGTTCTGCAATGCATCTGGGTGTGGTGGACATTTCTCCGGGAAAAAGACGGCTACAAAAATCTTGCAATCTGCTTCTATTGGCTGTCTTTATTCAAGGATGCCCAAGATTTCTCAAGGTCATGTTCTCGATGTCAGGCACTCGGGAGCATAACTAAGAGAGATATGATGCCCCTAAACCCAATTCTTCCTGTCGAAATTTTTGATGTTTGAGGCATTGATTTCATGGGACCCTTTATCCCTTCATTTGAACATCAGTACATTCTTGTTGCTATTGATTATGTGTCCAAATGGATTGAGGCGATTCCCACCCGAACCAATGACCACAAGGTGGTCATCGATTTTGTCAAGAAAAATATCTTCAGTAGGTTTGGGATTTCGAGGGCTATCATCAGTGATGGTGGCGCTCATTTTACTAATGCCCCATTCCAGAATTTGTTGGCCAAATACGGGGTTAATCACCGAATTTCCACACCTTACCATCCCCAGACGAATGGACAAGTCGAGATCTCCAATCGAGAGATCAAGAACATTCTACAGAAAATGGTTAGGCCTGATCGCAAGGACTGGACTCAAAAGCTTGAGGATGCTCTTTGGGCCTACCGTACGACGTATAAAATGCCCATCGGCATGTCTCCATTCCGTTTGGTGTATGGAAAGGCATGCCATCTACCCGTAGAGATTGAACACAAGGCATTCTGGCCGATCAAACAATGCAATTTAGATCTGAATTTAGTTAGGAAGACCAGGAAACTCCAACTATCTGAGTTGGAGGAGCTTAGAAATGATGCATATGAGAATGCCAAGATCTACAAGGCTCGGACGAAAGCTCTTCATGATCAACTGATTTCCCGCAAGAGCTTTGAGCCGAACCAGAAGGTCAGGTTATTCAATTCTAAACTTAAGCTCTTTCCTGGCAAACTTAGATCTAAATGGAATGACCCATTCATAATTGACCAAATTTTTCCAAATGGAGCCGTTCAGATTTCTGACCCAAAGATGAGTAACACATTTAAAGTCAACGGTCAATGTCTGAAACCTGTTATTGACCGTATTCTTCCAGAACCCGTCTCAGACACGGTTGCCCTAGCCATTCTGTGACTTCTTTAGCTGGACCTCGCCTAACTGACGGCATTAAACTCAGCAGTTGTATATATGACACAAAGCTAATACGAGCTTCATATTCAGGTGACATCTTTCATATTCTACCATTTCTTTCATGTCTCTTTTTCAATGTAGACACTGCATCAGCTAAGCATGGGGGGTGGATTCATTTTTGAATCACTTGGTTATCTTTGTGAAATTCATGTAAATTATTTTTCTCTTCTTATTTATACATAAAAAAAAGGAAGGAATAGTTGGACATTAGGACTTTTCAATCTTACAAAATTTTACATTAGGATCTGAACATAAAGACCCTTCAGGTCTTTAGACTTAATCAGCCCGTGTATCCACTAAATGTGGATTTATTTTTCGAGTCCTCACCAACCTTAATTCTATTGTAATTTGAGTAAATAAGTTTGGGTGATAAGTACACGACTTATTAACCCACCCTCTGATTTGAGGGAATTTTGAGCTTTAAGCATCTACACACTATCTTATCACTGACTCGTTGTTCGGCGATTCTAACGGAAATTGGGTAGCTAATGAACCTTCTAGGGTGATATGGCTGGCAAGTTATTGTGGGTAACAACCCATAGGTAGGTTGTCCGAAGCCCAGTCACTGGATCTTTCTCTTCTTGCTGCCTTTAGGTAAATCTTAGACCAGGGAAGCCACCTACTTAACAAAAAAAAAAAAATCAAAAAGAAAAGGAGAAAGGAAAAAAAGAAATAAGCCACACTTCGCTGCATGAGTATGGCTGGCAAGTTGGTGGTAACAACTCATCGACCGGTTATCCAGAACCCAACTCAATAAATGCACTGAAAATTCCCAAAACACTTAGGAAGAAGCGAAGAAGTAGAATAAACTGGGGAGATATACACTGGATTCACCCTTGTGTTGCCTCGTAAAAAAATAAGAGTAGGGAGAAAGCTGCCAGTTGTAAAGATATACCTTTAGGCAGAATTTTTTTTTAGGTCACCTAGAGGCGTAGAAATCCGAAGTTCGTTTTAACTGTCGGTCAATGAGTCTATCATATTCACAATAAGATGCTTAGAACTTAGGGTTCTCATCAAATCTTGGGTGAGTTGAATGGTCGTAGAAAGCCTCTTAAACCCTAAAACTTGAAAATCCAAAAAAATTAGAAAAGAAGGAAAAAGAGAAAAATAAAATTTTCTTTGAATAAGGCGAGGGCTTGAGGTGGTCTGCATTTTGGTAGATACTCGGGCATTGTTGTGTCTTTGAAAGTTCAGATTCTAAGTAGACATTTTCTTAATGATTGAAAATAACTTATGCCCAAATAATCCAACCTAATTCTTTTATAAATAGCATATAGTTTTTGAAAGGGACTAGCAAAAGATAGGCATGGGGGTATAATGTCAACATGTTTACACTACTTAAGATGTTTATTTATATATGTTCTTAAGCATAGGATTGCATTGCATGCTATAAATATTACATAACATGCATCATCTTGCATATAGAGTAGTTTGAATAAAATGGAGGTTAATTGTCACCTTTTATGCTCATGGACAGGGCAAACATTTTATCGGAGCCTCGGATCGAAGATCCAACCATACAAATATGATCAAGGTGACGATTGGAGTTTAACGACTCCAAGATCGCCCTAATCAGACATCTGTAGCATCAGATAGTGACCAGGGAACCTTAGAAGATCAAGGGCCAAGATGGTGTGAATCCGCACTTCAAACGACAAATCCGACTGCACGGATGGATTCGAATCGACGATCGTAGCCTAACGGCGTGAAAATCGACTCAATTCGACAACCGTGGCACCATTTACATCATCCAGAAGATGGATGGCCAAGATGGCACCACGTGGTGCCATCTCAGCCGTCCAATGTGGCTCCATCTCAGCCGTCCAACCGACCCTCAAGACCGCCGCTGCCTCTCCAAAGAGAATCCAATGCGCGATATGGGCCGTTGGAACTTGATCCAATGGTCTTGAACGCGTGTTCAAAACTTCGGCCGCCCGCCCATCCATGCACGTAGCGCAGTGGATAAGGCGTTCGACTGCATTCAGATGCGCGTTCGATTCGCAAGGTGCGGGCGAGAGGGCGAGGGTGAGCGTCGGATCATCATCGAACGACTGTGCATGCCCGATAGTGCTCACACGCTATTAGACGCGTGATGAAGACGCGGCATCGCACGCGATGGGGCGCGCAGAGGAGGCGGGCGGAGGCGCGATCTAAGCCATCCGATCTCACGATCGAATGGCTGAGATTAGCTGGACATGCACGTGCGTTGAACGCACGAGCAAGCGAGCGGGGCGCACGCGCGTCTCCCACTACACCCATGTTCAGACCTTTAGCGACGGTTTTATCCGTCACTAAAGGTCCTGAATTAATGTTTTAAGAGTTGTAATGACCAAATTGCCCCAACTCCTTGCAACTATAAAAGAAGACCCCCCTCCACACGAAATTCTCATCCCTTCTCTTCTCTACCTCTCCAAAGCTCAAGAGAAGCTTATCCCACACCCGGGATGCTCCTTGCGAGTTAAAGTCAAATTTTCGTCCCCCTTTCGGAAGCGGATCCCGCGACGACGATGACATGCTGCTCCATTCTCATTCCTCCTACCTTGATCCCGTTCTTACACTTCGTCCTCCTTCGTCCAGGCGGTGTCTCGTTCGGCTTGTCCTCCAAGCAATCGTCGAGGAGGATAACTTCTCTCTCCCATTCTTCTTTATAGCTTTCTAGTGTAGAATTTTCCTGCTTTCTAGTGTAATTCTTATTTGATTTTATTGTATAAACATTTTGAATTATTGAATGCATGTTTCCTCTCTCTCTCTCCCTTTTGTTTAGTCTGATTGTTGTTATGGCTTCATTGTAATTACATCGCCTCACTTTTCAAGAAAAAAATTCTAAAAAAATATAATTACGAATATAGATCGACATAGCCTCCCTGTGTTCGACCCGGGATTTCCATTCCGGTATAAATTTTATTTGTTGAACACGAGTTCTTCGCTTTCAAACTACAACGACAGGTTTTTCAAAACCAAACACATTAGCGTAGCAACCCGTGCGTTCAACAATACCCCACTATCTAGGTTTATAAATTTAAGAGTTGACCAATTTTGCACGTTATGACGTATTTTACAAATCACATAAAATTCGTTATCACCTGCCCCCAACTCCCCTTGATCACCTCCACCACCATAACCACGAAGACAACGCCCCACCTCCAGCTCCTCCTTACTCTCCACTTTCTACACGTCATTGCATGGAGTAGACCTCCTCATTGTGGATGACCCCTTCTTCAATCAGGCCCCATTAGCCTCAGGAAAAGGCGTCAAAGAAGGCCTCAACATGGGCCTTAGAGTCTGCCATCGCATCCAAGTCGAACGAGTCAGGCCCAAATCTACCAAAAGTCTCCAGCAACCTGTCATGTGTGACACTTCCCCCCTACTCCATTTCCATAAGTAACCCTCATGTGACTCTTCATCTCCTTCGAAAAACATTCATAGACTTTCAACCGCTCACCTCTCCCCCTTGTTCTGTCGAGATCCTCACCCATGACTCCTCACCTTTTGCACCAGGTGGCTAAGACTTATGTTCCCCACAGGAATCGCAAAAGCAACTGCTACATCAGCTACAGATCCTCCACCAATGATACAACGCTTGGGTTTCCAAACCCTACCAGCGCCCAGTTGCGTCGCCACCCCATTGCCACGCTTCGACCCGCACGCATTGCCTCCAGCCACTGCACCCACATAGTATACCACATCGCTCTGCCCCAACCCGTTCTCCCTACTACACACCACCACCCATGATGAACTATCATGATGGAGGACCCCCTTGACTAGGAGGGTAGCCCCCATCCTCAATTCCATTGTCACTACCACTTGAACTAACTCATTTGAGGGTAACCCTAACCCTCAGCTAGTCTTCAATATTGCAAAGGGTGAAACAATCGTTGCCATCACTTTCCTCATACGAAGCTCGAGGGGGATCCCCTTTAGCCTTACCATACCAAGTGCCCTCTGCGATGACCGTTCACTGGTTGTCCCATCATGCGTGCACGATCTCCATTGTAATCGAGCTCCTCCAACCACCGCCTTTGAGAAACATACATCTTCGAGTCGCTTCGGTGTAGGCCAGTAAGGAGTAGCTTCCTTGCCTCAATCTCCATAACTAGGAGGACTGCCGCCCAAGCCCTCTAAGAGGGACTCCACCATCCCCAACAACACGACCTTAGAGATGACTTTCCCGATTAGGGCCAAGTCTAGGGACACCTACAAGGCAGCCAAAGACCTCATCTACGACACACAAACCTCTACAATAGGTGTGGTTGGAGGTGGCGGCAGTAGCACTTGTCCTGTCCCACCACCCTACCCCTCCCTTCGCAGTGTCACACAATGTGACAAACTGTGGCCAAATGTTGCTATCAAAATTCATCATAGTTTAGTGGGAAAATATCGCATCGTAGTATAGCGACAAAAATCAATGCGACATTTAAATTTATAATGCTCGAAAAATCGTGAGTTCCAAGGTCATTTGCAGAGAGCAAATATGAAATTCAAACCACTAATTGCAATAATAAATAATGACCACAATAATTAATCACAAGAATGATATATAATGAATATATGATCTACTCAAAAAGATATTTAATTAATAGCAAATTGTATCTCAAAATCAATGGGACAAAAAGAATAATTAGAAGCTAAAAATGGTGATTTGAATCACCAATTAATCTCCTCAATCAAGCACAGATCCCAACAGTACTCAACATCTCAAATGTTTTAGCAGTACTTCAAACCACTTGCCACGTTAGTAAAGTATTCAATATCTCCATAGTGACTTCAAGCAAGCTCACAATCAGACGTCAGGCATAAGGACCAGATGATTTAACTGTTCAAAGCCACAACATAGACCAATTAAGAATTTTGCTAAGTATTAAGCACGCTGGCACGCATCCTGAGGTAAAAACCTCCCCTTTCCCTCCTCAGAATCTCTTCTCTCTCAAATCCAGAATTGAGTATATGGGTGTATAGTAACGGGCAATCAGATCCAAGCAGAAGGACCAGGCCTGCTGGCTTGTAGTGGTGGGCGAGGAGTGTACGAGAGTGAGGGACCTTAACCCTTGAGTTTGAGGCAACCTGCTAAGGAACATGAAACCTTATGTATCGAAATCCAAATTACAATCCCACAATGTGGGACCTTCACTTCAGCTTCTGTTCGGTTTCAAGCCGTGGTCAAATGGTGTCAAATTGATGCTACTACTGAGGTATTCCTTCGAATTGAATGCCTAAGAAGACTTCATGATGCCTATCCGCATCTGCTAGAAGCGAATGGCGGTGGAGCATGGTGGAGGATCAGCAACAATAGCAATGATGGCGATGAGACCTAAAAGGAGTAACATGGGCCTTAAGCCCCTATTAAATAGTTCATGAAGGTCATTGGAGTGTGTGGAGTTCATTGGCGGTGTTTTGAGAGTGTTTGGAGCGTTGTGGTGGTTAGATGGTGTCAACGAAGGCATTCGTGAGATGGGTTGTCCGGTTAAGCTCCCCGTAGACCAAAGCTCTCAATAAGTTGAGGGCATTTGGTCGTGGAGGTGTAGTGGAGGTTTTAGTGAAGATGGAGTGTGGTTTGCGTGCATGTATCACCGGTGTGAGCTCGCCGAAGCTCAGTTGGACTTGGGGAAGATGGAGTAGGAGAAAGTGATACAGGGATTGAACCTAAGTCCTAAGGGTCTAGCTCTATAAAGGGAGAGGCAGAATGAAACCTAAACTATTGGATGAAAGGGAGAGGATTCGTGCCAGCATGCTTGCCGACACGTAGGGGGTGAGCTCTCCGGTTAGATGGGATGGTGGTGACAAAGGGGGTTGGCACTCATGCTTTGTCCGACGAGGAGCGGAAGAAGAGGGTAAGGATGTTAGGCCACCCAATTTGTCCATTGGGTGGCCAAAAAAGTGAGGGCATGAGGGTCGCCGGAGCTTAGGTCGGAGAAGGTCGGAGGAGAAGAGTGGATTTGGCCTAAAACCTCGCTAGAAAATATGTGGGAAGTTCCCTAAGCTTAAATATAGGATGCTTGGAGCTTAATTAGGAATAACTCTAGATCTATGAAGTAGGAAATAGCGGGTTTTCCTATTTGCATTTCCCATAGTTGGTGGAGCTTCTCAAGCTCTAATCTGGGCAGGAGATCAAGTCGAAATTTGGAGGGATTTGGACTTAAAATGAGGGAGATACTCATAGTCAAAGGTCGGTTGATCGTATAATTAGGAGTTGCAGGTGGTAGAAACCTAATCATGAAGAAGATGATAAAGTTAGGGTTATTTGGTAAAGAAATTGAAACCTAGGGGCTTAAGTGTAAGAAATAGAGTTTCTAAGGGATAAAATGTAAACTAGGTCAAGATGGACTTTAATTGGGCCCAAATTTTGGTGTTAACCTAATTTAAACCCAAAAAATCTAATGGTGAACTTAGATTTAAGTTTTGACCACATTTGACTGGGTAAACTGCAAAGAAATTCAAATTAGGGTAAATTCCTATCTGAATCTCTATTCTAAGTCAAATGGGTTTAAATGGTCAAAACAAAGGTACCAAATCCCTTAGAATATTTTTATATGAATTTTAAGAGATTTATATTAATTTTATCTTGACCAGAACCTTTTCAATTCAAGTAGGGTTGATAATTAGGGCTTTTAGTCCTATTTTCATCCTCGAAATGCGTGAAACTCTGATTCAATCAGTGTGAGCCCACTTATTGGTCATTTATGATCAGTTGACCTTTAATTAACCCTTAAGTAACCCCGTGGTTAATCTACATTTGTGATGTACTATTAAAACAGTAGAATTAATCTTATTTTCTTGCCTTCTTTTCAAATCAGACCATAGTGGAATTATGGTCCTCAAGCGATCATTTAGGAGCATTTATCTCCTGATTCCGATTAATTCAAGTTAGTTATGACAAATGATGGTGTTACCATCACCAAATCGCTCACACCCCCAACATCTCACGGGTTCCCTACACTCCTATGCTTAGTGCCTACTGCCGCAACACTTGAAGGATCGACCATCACCAACCCTCTGTTGCACAGACACATCCTCCATCCAACTCCAACATTGCCCAACCACCAAGGTCCACCCTTCATCTCCTCCACCTACCTGATCCCTCTCTCCGACCACACCTTCTATCCCACTCTCTCTTGCAACTCCTCTCCCCACACTTGCTCTTATCGCTTTTGTTGTCCCATCCAAATTGTATTTTCACCTATAAGAGATATAGTGAGTTCCAAAGTGCCTCTCGACATTAAAGCCGACATCTCCTCCATAGCCTACCTTCACTTGAGATCTTATATATAGGGCTTACTAATGTGAAGTAGGTATAGTCACACATGAAAGTGCCATAGAAAATCGTTTAAAGGAGGCTCCAAGATATGTCATTTAGAGATGCTTAAATGTAGGTGTTTGGTACAATCACAAGGTACCTTCCTTAATGCAATAGGAAGGTCTATGCTGTCTATAACTGCTGGCTTCCCATCATCTGAGGGAATATCCATCTGTGAAGGAACATCATTGGGAAGCTCATTATCAATAGAAACATGCTTTATGCTTACCTCAAGGGGTAGATGAGGTGTTGGCTTGGAAGGAATAGGATAGCGAATATATGCAAATTTGTATGTGAGGCAATACAAGGAATATGCATGGGAGCACTAGCAGTTTGCATCTCCATCTTAGACAAATGAATTACAAAAACATGGCACTTATTCAAAGAAAGAAGCATTTGCATTAACATGGTGATGGCAATGAATGGGATCATAACACCAGTATTCTGGCTAGGTCTCTAAATATCCTAAGAAAAACACACTTGACTTGACTAAGCGCCAACTTGTCTCTACCTATATCTGTTATATGCACAAAAAGCAACACAACTAATGACTGAAGGATGAACTGAAAAGAGATATGTATCCAAATATAGAATTTCAATAAGAATTTGCTCATTAAGGATGGAGGAAAACATCTTATTAATGAGATAACAAGTGGTTAGAATAGCATCACCCTAGTATATGGATGGTATATTGTAATGTAACGATAGTGTCTTAACGACATCTACATTATGGCAATGCTTTCTCTCTACAAAACCATTCTGCCATGATGTAAAATAAAACTCTTGCAAAAAGTGAGTGTAAAATTCCAACGCATTATTAAGTGCACAATCTTTACATTAGCATCAAATTGTTCAATTCCAAAATAAAATTCTTAATGATAGTGCCAACATTCGACTTTGACTTCAACAAAAATACCCAAAGCAATAAAGTCATCAACCATGACAAGATAATAATGATATTCAACTCTATCAGGAGTACGAGACCACAGAAATCAATATGGAGCAACTCAAATAAAGCCTTTGACCTAGGATTTTGACTTAGTTGATACAAATTGCAAGGGTGCTTTCCAATCAATCTTGGCTACTTGCAAGAGATGAGGGATAACGTGCCTAAATCTAAACAATGGAAGGTGACCCAAGTGTGAAGAAAAGTGGAGTTTATCATTCTTGAAACTCAAACAAAAACCATGCAATTTGGTCTCTTTAACTTGAAAGACTAGCAAGAACTACGCTAGCAACCATCATGATTATTTTAGTAGCACCAACCAACAAGAACTGCAACACCAACAGTAGTAGTGGCACCAACAGCTACAATAGTAGCAAGAACTGTAGCAGCAGTAACATCATCAATAACAACAATGGCTTCCAGGGTAACAGTAACCATAATAGTAGCTAACAACAACTGTGGCACCAATAGAGAGGGTAGAACTAACACCCTAGGACAAAAGGGTGCCACCTACTTGGATTAGGAGACTAATTTTGGTCTCCAAGTAGAGAAAAGGCTCTCATGGCCTCCTAGGCACAGTAGAGGAGATGTAGTTCTCCAAATCAAACCCGCACAAATATTATGTTGTCCGAAAGCGAAATCGCGAGATGAAATCATAGAAAAATGCATTGTAGTATAGTTTCTTGCTAACTCCCAAGCAACAAAAATTAACGAAACTTGCGTAGGATTTTTCTATTTTCAAAACTTGAGTCTCGATCAAATCAGGGAAGCAATGGGTTTTCAATTTTATTTTTGGATTTTTTGACTTGAAATCGGCATGCTTGTGACTCTTTTTTTTACTTTTTCTTTTTCTGATTTTTTGTGTTTTTCAAATAATGAACTACTCTTAAAACTAAGACCTAAGATAAAACCTAAAACTAAGCCTACACCTAAACAATCAACTTATGCTCTAATTGCACAGCAATTATAGGTCTTAAATGACCTAAACTAAGTTAGAACTTAGCATAACTTAGTGTAATTCATGCATACATGAGCATACTTTGCATCTTTCTTGCTTTATTTTAGCTATGCATCAAATAATGTTATAATGTACTAATTAAGTGCATTGTGTTGATTGTAGGTATTAAGATCTGAAGCTGGATCTGAAGATGGATTTGAAGAATAAAGAGAAGCTGGAGCTGTAGCAGAACTAAAGTAGAAGACTTAGGAATAAATAGTAGAAGAAATGATATAGGGTTGAGATATGCTACTCTACTAAGTACAAATTAATGCTTAGATTAAATTATGAAGAACATTAGGGCATTCCTGCACTTATCCCTAGCATTAGGACAACCCTATCCCTATCCTTAGTCTCTAGGATAACCCTATCCATGCCCCTATCCCTAAGCCACCTCGCTATTAGGCTAATTTAGCTAAAAAACCAAAACATGGATAGTGTTATCCATGCCCTTATCCACATTATCCCAACTCTTATCCCTCTTCCGAGATACCCTTATCCCTAAACCTCAATTTCGCCACTTCAGCCAAAACCTGGATAACACTATCCAGATTCCCACTATCCATTATCCCTACACTCAATCCTCTTATCCCTAACCCAATTTCCACCTTAGAATTCCATTTAGATCCCTTGATATCCCAATTATGTCAATTAGAGGTAATTAGGTCAGCCTTGTTCTAATTAGGTCCAGATGAACCTGATTAGGTTAACCCCAATCTAATTAGGCTCAAACTAGTCTAATTAGACTCAGCCCAAACCCAATTACCTAACCTACATCCAATTGGGTGCATTCCTACTTGATTAGGTGCACCTAAATTCAATTGGGTCTACCCAGGATTGAGTTGATCCATCCCTACCTATTCAAGTCTAATTAGGGTTGGACCTGAATCTGATTGATAACCCAAGCAAGTCCAATTGGCTACCCCTAGACCCTCCTAAGAACCTAATTAAGTTCTCACTAAGACCAATTGACTTGGATCATAGTCAATTACAATTTCCTAGTCAATTGGACTCAGAATCCAATTAAGCTCTGATCTCAATCCACACAAGTTTGATTGGACTGAGTGAGAGTCCAATTGACCTAAGCCAAACCTAATTGAGTAATCTCACTCTCTATTAGGTTTGCATTCATTCAATTAAACTTGTGTCAAGTTTAATTGTGCATCTACCTTAGTAATTAAGGTTTCTGACCCTAATTCTATGACTTAACCTAACCCAAACCCTTAGGACCTAACCTAGACCACTAGACCACTTAGCCACACACACACATGTTCACACACACACACACACACACCCTCACCTAGCTGAAAATGCACTAAGAGTTCTCTAGAACTCTTATCCAAGTGTGTTACCTTGGTTGCTAGAAATAGTAGCCAAGAGTTATTCAAATTTTTAGATCCACATTTTGTGGATCTAAATACCACCTCCAACCTCTCTTGGCCGGCCACATAGAGGTCTCTCTAGAGAGTTCTACAGCTCTCTAGAGAGATTGCCAAGGGTCTATAAAAAGACCCCATAGGTGGCCATTTGCACCTATCTTGATTCTTTGCTCCATTTAGTATAGCTCCACCTCCATTCACCTCCACCTCCACGACCCCATCACCATGGCCACTCCACCTCCACTCCAAACTCAAGATCACCCTCTCTTACCCTTTCCAAGGGTCAGCCTAAGCACCATTGGCCACCTCTCCTCCCTACCACCTCAACCTCAAAGGCCATTGAAGACCACCTCCGATGCCCTTCTTTCTGCTAGATAACTAGTAGTTCTTCGTAACTTTTCCCTGCTTTATTTTCTGCTTAGAAGTTTAGCTCTCTCTCCCCCCTCAATGATGCATGTGTAATCTTCTTGTAAATCCACACATGCACTTATTTTCTGCTAGATAGTTTTATGCTTTAAGCTTTCCTGTACAAGCTTTCTGTAAGCTTCACTTTGTAGCAACCATTTTGGACTCAATGAAAAATCATCCTTTTATATATATATGCGTGTGTGTTGTAAAATCACCATGAGCTTCCTTGCCATATTTTCTTGTGATTAAAGTTGCCTATTTTAATTTCTACATCTTTAGCAACAACATGTCGTGCATAAATACCTAAAAATTATTATAAACCAGCATGCATTTTTAAGTAAGTAGAGGAGAGAGAGAAATCGAAATTAGATTTCGCATTTCCAAAACGCCTCCCTGAGTTCAACCGAGACTCACCATCTTGTTATTACAAATATTTTTGTTTTGATCAGATTTCGCACTATGGTATGACATAACGACGATTCTCATATTAGAAAACGCAAAAATCCTATCGAACATGCTCCCAAATCTCATCGGTTGCGATTGTCTCACACAAAATGTATGCTATGTCAAGGAAGATCCAAAACATGAAAACATATTTGCTATTACACACTACCTTGATGGCATGAACATTGTCGATCGTGTTTAGAAGCATGTTTGCATTGTTCTCAACTTTGGAAGTGGCCACACACACACACACACACACACACACACACACATATATATCCCTGTGTTTTCTATTTGGAATTGAAAACGATTAACAACTCCTAGTAAGACTAACCTACCTATGTGAAACAGAAACCTAAATGATCTAACTAAAAACCTAACATAAGGGGGTGGGGGGTGTGGATGATGGTGGTGATTATGTGGTAGCCAACTACCACTTGGTGGTGGTGGGAGTGTGTTATGGTGATCGTGGTGATCATGTGATTGTGGGGTAATGGCAAGGTGAACAAACGCAATAATAATGATGACTATGTATGGAAAACGAGATGAACAAGATTAGCACAAAATATTTTCAACAATCAAAGTTCATACACAAAATATTCAAAATAAAGCTATCAACTAGAACACATGAAATAAAAGGAGAAGAACAAAAGCCTACACCAATGAGGGCTGATGGTTGTTGGCTATCAGAGGGCGGTAGATCCTCAGCCTTACGGCCTACACCACCTCGAGATGGAGAACACGCCAACTGGCCTATGGAGGGGCCTTTGGGCGTGAGTAATGGAGAAGAGGGGGCACATAATAAGGAAGAAAGAGTGGAGGTTATGGGCCACAATAGAGAGAGGAGAGGGCAGTAGTGGTAGCCCTCCTCAAGGGAGGCACTGTCAACCTATTGAGGAGGAGGCCATCGACCACCCAAGGTGGTGGTGGTGGCTGTTGGCAGCTGAGGAAGGTGGCTAGCCAACACAAGGTGGAGGAGGGGGGGCTCTTAAGGTGCTGATCTAACATGAAGGAATTTGTGTAAATATACGTTCATTGTAGCATGAAATCATATAGATACTTCAGAATAATATTTGTATTGAACTCTAAGATACGAAAATTGATGTTCTCAGATCGGAGTTCGAGTCATCTCTTAGGGAGGCAATCAAATTATTATGCTTTCCTAAGTCCTAATTTTTTGTATTTTTGAATATAAAATCAAATGATGCAATAGAACTAATTAGGAAATTGAAATCGAAACTATGAACGGAAGCAAACACGCAACTATAAATAAAGCAAAGAATTAAAAGAAAGTAAAGATAGAAGGTAATGAAAGTAGAACTCTTATTAAAATGACTAGTCAGCTTACAACTAGATGGAAGATTGAAATAAGACAACTAGAACTAGAAATAAAACAACTACACCTAAGATTACAACTAGAAATAGAAACAAGATATCAAAAACTAAAACTAGAACTCCATGGTGGCCTCAATGACGAAGCCTTAGTGATGGAGAACGTAGCGGATGCAAAGGCACACCCGGAGAGAAGCACTAAGGGGGCGTGGACCTTCTTGAAGTGAAAGGGCTAAAATCTATGGAGTTTTTGGAGAGTCAAAAGATGGAAGGAGGGGGGCCAGCTAGGGTTTTATAGAGAGGGTGAAGGGTTGTGATTGATGGAATCAAGTTGCCTTGGATCAAGGGATTGGAGGGCTAGGATTCAATTGGGAGGATGATCTAGGGCTAGGATGTGACTACGGGGGGCAGCACCTACTATGGATTTTGGTCTCTTTACCGGTGATGATAATGTCATCATCAGGTATATCTAGCTTTATTTAGTCATATTCCATTAATAAATGCTCCTACATAACTGTCAAAGGACCGTAATTCACTGCACATCCATTCTGAGAGATAAACAGGAAATCAGGGTTAAAACTGTAATTTTACCATCACATCATGAATGCAGAACAACCGCGGATTTTCTCAGGGGTTTATTAAAGGTCAAATATGCATTAAAGTCTAACAAGAGGGTCCGTGTAGACAAAACGGGTTTTCACACATTTCAAGAATTAAATGACATCCGAAACCCTAAAAACAAACCCACTTAATCTACTGATGTTTCGATTAGGATAAAATTCACTTAAACCCTCTTAAAATCATAGAAAAATATCCCTTAGGATTTGGCATCTTTGAATGGACCTTTAGAACCCATTTTGACCTGAAATAGTCTCAAACTGGCAATTGCCCTAATTTAGGTAACTACGCCATTTACCCAGTCAAACTTGGTCAAAACCTAAATCCAACCTCACTATCAGACTCCTTGGGTCCAAATTAGGTTTATGCCAAAATTTGAGCCAAATCAGAGATCATGTTGACTGAGTTTGCATTTTGGCCCCCAGACTTCTTTCTACATCTAATCCCTCAGCTTTCATCCTTTCCTTTCAAAGAGGCCCCTAGCTTATCGCCGTTCTTGCAAAACGGTCTAGCCGTTATTGTCTTCTTCGTGTAGCGAAGAAGGAAACTTGCAGTTCCTAAAACTCAAACTGCCTCATTTAATCTGACAAATTGATTGATGAAAATGGCCAAATTTGGTAAAGACAATCCTCAGGTCATTCTACATCAAACGAGATTCTCCTTGAGGCCAATCATGGTCAGAATTGGCCTGGCGAGCTCAAGGAAGTTGAGCTCTCCAAGCAAGGTTAGGAAACCTTTTTTGGGCATTCCAGATGAAGGGAACCTTACCTAGAAAAGTGGCCACGCTTATTCAATTCAGCCTTGTCTAGTTTTGGCATGCCAACCTCCTCTTCTTCGTCCAAGGCTACCATTAACGAAGGCCTGGAGCTTCTTCAACTCTCCTCGTCGATCACTCCCACATACTATAGGGAGAGGGTTTCTTACCTACTCTTCATCGCCGTGCTCGGTGGCCCAATTACCCCTTCATCGGCTCCATCTCCATCTCCTTCATCTCCGACTCCAACATACCTCTAGTAAGCCTCCTTTGACCTCAGTTCATCCAATTAGTTTAGGGCTTCTCCTCTACCCTCCAATTAGGTTTAGACTAAATTTTAGGTCCCAATTCTCCCTTATCTCTCCTCCAACGCCAGCTACCACACCTCTTACCACCCTCATCGCTGGCATGCCTCCGCCCATTGCACACCCCATACCTTGTGCCAAAAGCATCACCCCAACCTCGCAGAGCTTCCTAACTCCTCAATTTCTCCATTAACCACCCCCATCACCTCTCTCCATCACCAACGGATGAAGCTCATCAGAGCTTCTCCGCCACCCACACCTGACCACTCGCGCACTCAATTTCCTTAGGATTTTTGTCCAGCGAATAGTGTCGAACCTCCTCGTGTGCTTAACTTCAGCTCTAGGGCT
Organism: Thalassia testudinum; assembly: GCA_037157565.1. Classification (NCBI taxonomy): domain Eukaryota; kingdom Viridiplantae; phylum Streptophyta; class Magnoliopsida; order Alismatales; family Hydrocharitaceae; genus Thalassia; species Thalassia testudinum. The sequence goes on from JAZHRO010000044.1 coordinate 605,031, forward strand.
GTATTCTTGTTGCAGGTACTCCGCCATCTCCAGTCATCCTCTCCATCTTCGGTAGCTGACAACTGGCCACCTTGAATCACTCCCCTAACCTCAATCAATGCGAAACGACCCCTTGATCAGTCCCCGACCATCAATTGGGTGGAGCTTCACCAGGACGAGCCCCAATTAGACAAGAGATCCAGCAGTTGCGCACAAGAAGAACAAGAGTGGGGATAATCCCACATCGGTGGGAGACGAGCGCCTGCACACGTTTATTTTGAATTTGTGATCTGGGCTTATTACCTCAGAACACGAGGGTGAAGTCCTCCTTACCCTTCTTACCCGACTCGTATACTTGCCTTCACTCCTCCACTGCGATCCACGCTCGCAGCCCTAGACCCGGGTACGTGCTTCACTCGAATACCTGATCCGATTACCTGGTTTCAGTAAAAGAGAAGAGGAGGAAGAGATAAAGAGAGAGAAAGTGGGGGATGGTGTGTTTTGCTCCTCTATGTGTTGGCTAAACACTTAGCCATGGGGAAGGAAGGAAGGAAACCTAAGAAAGAGAGGAAGAGCAGCGAAAGCTAAGAAGAAGAGGGAAGAAAGGTAGAAGAAAGAAGGATCAAAGATAGAAGAGAAGAAAATCAGAAAAGCACTGTAGCAGAGTTGAACTTAAGTTGTCTGGTCATCTAACCTGACATCTAACTTGGTTGAAAACACTGTGGCATTATTTAAAGCACTGTGCATTTATTTAGATCATTAAGTAATTATTATATATATATATCTATGCTAATATTTGGTGATTCAAATCACCATTATTTTTCCTTAGATGTCTTTTTGCCTCATTAGACTCTTGATATACTCATGTGCTACACTGAAGATTAGTTTTGAGTAATTGTTATTCATTGCAAATCATTGATTGTGCTCATTTATATTATTAAGATTAGCATGTGAATTGAATTTTTGCTCCCAGTGTTCGACCTCGGACTTTAATTCGAGTAATAAATTGTATTTGTCTGATGCAATTTTGTCCTATACTATAACGTATTTCTTAAACATCATAAATTTGCTCAAACATTTTGGCGTCGTTGCTAGGTAGTAACGTACAATTCACTGCTATTCTTTGCTCTATTTGATTATATTTGAGCACTAACTTGTCCTATTTGATTTCTTGTGATTTTGCGAGGCACTTTACGAGGTGATCTTCCGTGCAATTAGCCACTCCAGGGGCAGGTAATCTCTGTTCTTCCCTAATCAACCTCCTAATCTTGGGAAGATAGAAAAGGAAGCAATCAATTAGGATTCATTTGCCTTATGTTCATAATAAATCATCATTTTAAAAGGCAATTTCCTGATTTGCAAAAAATTTTCATATTTGATTGAAGCTTGAAGCGATTCTGTTTAGAATTCCCTACCTAAATTGCCTATACCTATTAGGGATTATACTTAATTTCTAAAATCACCCTAGAATACTCACCTTCTTATTTGAAGTCCAAGGTGTACATTTTGAGATCAAATTGGACTTGAAATAGAGCCAACTAAAGTTTTTAACATTGGGGTTTTGAAGTGTTAGAACACATTTGCCTACATAAAGGAAATTAACCCTCCCACATTTGTGTACTACCCATACCCTTGTTTGAAGAGATCTAATAAAAAAGAATCCTAAAAATCAGGCTCTAAAATCACTTGAACCATAAAATCTTGGACCTAATAAACAGAGTCATTCAGGGTGATTTCTAGGTCTTGACTTAAATTTTATTTTGTCATCTTTAGGATCGGTCAAGTGAAGTTGGTCTACATTGTGGGCCAACCAACCTCCAAATTAGGTCACAAGTCAAATTAACTTCTAATCAAGTGAAATCCAAGGCACAAATTAGGCTAAAATTGGTAGACTTAAGGTCTTAAGTCTGTACATTCTGGTCTACTTAGAACAACAGTGACAAGGAAGGTTGGGCGGGGGAAACCTTATAACCCGTGGGGACGCTCTATCATGTAGGGGTCTTTGTAGACCTCTCCCTTCCTGGCTACCCAGGTATTTCTCGGGTGTGCGGATTTCTGATTTAGAGGTATCATCCACCTCGAAATTACCTTAATTATCCAAAAATCTTTGGGTGCCTCGATTGGGTCCAAATAACATCCAGTCCCTCATCTTTTCACTAGAACACACACAGGAAGGTCCTTAGGTTTTCAACCTAAGAGACCTCACTAGATCTTCTTGGGAATCTCCTTTAGATCTAATCAACTTCAATCTAACTTGAGTTTGATTCTTCATTCCGATCCACCACCTGATTCGAAAATGCAACCTAACATGTTACCAGACCCATTTGAGGATATGCAGGTTAATGTGTCAAACACAACAAATTTCATTGCAGAACAGGCGCAGCAGATTTCGATACAACTAGAAAATGGTTCAACTTGGAATGTTCTCATGCCAAGATACTGGGAAAATGAGAGATGGCATAATGGTGAGTATATCTTATGTAGATTTGAGCCATCACTATGGAAAGTACACCAAGATGACCTTGAAAGAGACAAGATGATGCAGATGTTAAAATGTGTTATCGATCAGAGACATCAATATATCCCTAAGGCATCTTGGGGTAATCAACATAATTTCCCAACTCCCAGGTTTAAGGATCAAGGTTATTATGGATCCCCACCCAAATGGAATTTGATTCAAATTACATACAGATCGACATGCCTGATCTTGAGACGGGTTGGAAGGATCCAATTGCAAGTGTTACTGATTCCAAACCAACGCTAGGAAACCAGGAAGCTGGTCCATCGAGCTTAGATTTCCCAGACACCTGTGATAATAAGATTGAGTCAAAACCTCTCGAGGGTATAAATTCCGTCCCTTATTCTGATAAGGTGACCCTCAAGAACAATTCTGACATCCCTGTAGAGACCAACATAGATTGTAGTGATTCAACCCACACCCTTAGCCTAGAATCTAGATTTGAGCCTTATCAAGATGATTACAAGGCCCCGTGTGATACAAGTCAGATTTTGAATCCAGAATACGATTCAGGGCCCGTATTTAATGAGTACACCTCTTCAGACTCCTCAGAAATACAGGTTGATTTTTTGAAAGTCACACCGATCTACGATTCAGAAACTGAGGAGCTGGAAGAGTTGGGTTTTGATTGGGTCTTCCCTACAAGCCAAGAACCCGAGCCTATACCTACTAGGGACACCTTTTCAAGCTCGGAATTTGAAATTAGGTTAGATCCAAGTCAGGTTGCTGATTTTACAACCTCTTGATTTATTTTGTGGTGGAACCTCTATCCCAAATCAGATTCAGAACACGATCTTCACAAGTTCTCCAACGATTTCGAATCTTACTCTGACATCAAAGAACTATTGTTTCCTAATGAACTCAAACCAGTTTACGACCTCAGCAACCACGACCCATCTTTTGATTCAGATGCTGAGGTCAATGATTTAAAAGAAAACACCTCTTCTGCTCCATATACGAAACCTTCCAAAACTTGCTTTCAACCGCGACCCGTAACCGAAATCAACTTCTACTCCGATTCTCCTCTCGATGATCCGGTTGCATATGATTCTCCTACATCTTCTGATCAGGATTCAGACTTTGATCAGACTATTAATCACATCCCATCCTTCTCTGACCACTCTCTTAGGGATCTTACATCCTCCACTAATCCATTCTCTTTTGAAGATCCCTACTCTGGCCAGGCTAATCTGATTTAGCCAAACCATGTTTTACACTACTATATCTTTTTGAATCACAAAGTATCTAGTGGGCACCATATCTCTTGATCCACATTCATCAACCCACTAAACTAATTGAGTTTAGGCTGCATCATCAGCCTGTCAATTTGAACAAGCACCTGGTTGTACCAACCAAGCTTTTGATCAAGGTGTTTGTTCTACAAAATTCGTCTGATTTGACCACTCCTCCTTGACCACTTTCTGCTCGGCTGAAGGCATTGAATTTAGCACTTAACGGGAGGCAAACATCAATTCAAAAACCTGAGATCCTTCTGATTATCCTTTTGAGCTTCACGTCTACTGCACTTTGAGTTCAGTTTTAGAACAGTCGACTCCACCTCTAGTACTCGTACCAGAGCTTGAAATTGTTTACAACTGTCATCTCGACCCATTCACCCACCCGTTTATCATGTTCTAATCCCTGAACCAAACTAATTTCATACCCTCCAGTTTACAAAGAGAACATTGCAAAACTTAGGCATGGAGGGGTGTTAAAGTACAAACATATAAAAACTTGAATTTCTGAAGGGTTCTCACAAAAAAATGACATTCCCAAAAACAAACCAAAAAATTTGAAAAAAATAGAAAAATGGAGAAAGGGGAGGAAATTTTGTGAGATTAAGTGCATATCATTAGAAGGAAAGGAGGAGGTGATTTTAAATGTTAAAAAGATTATACAATCTACTTAAGTTCTAGACCAAATCAAAAGGAAAAAATTTACGTATCCGTTAAGATCTAGATAGTCCTCAAGAGGTTGAGGAAAATGCGAAGCTTATGTATCAGGTTTAAGGCTTAGAGATTATTCGGCCTCGTTAACTAACATCTGGTTTGCAGGACTCGGTAACCTAAGTACCTTAATCCACAAACAAGTCTGGTTTAGTGCACTTAATATCAAAATCGCGTAAATGCATTAATTCTGTTATGAAAATGCCACCTAGATTAAGAGTTGTTTTTCAACATAAGTTGATTTGGATGAGTTCACACTACGGAGAGGTGGGAAATTCCCCTTGAAGATGTGTAATAACATACCGTCTCCTCGATGCTTGTCCCTAGGATATCTAAATATCCTACCGGGAGTACGTAAGCACCTTGTTTTGGTTCAAGTACCATGGGCGGGATTATCTCGAAATCTCGATCGCCAGGTTCCGAATTTAGCTAAGAACACCATAGGCGACACTATCTCAAAGTGTCGAAAGCCAGGATTCTGGGGTTTTCCATGAGCGGTGCTATCCCAAAGCATCAATTACCAAAGACCCTATGAGGATTGATTGAGTCAATCCAAAGCTAGAAATAAAGAAAAAGAGAGAGAAAACTCTCCAAAAATACAAGAATTCTTCTATCCCTCTCTCTTACAAAAATGCATTGCAAACTGAATCTAGACTAACCATGTTTTAAGCACGGGTGCTTTAACGGCGGAGTTCAACGAACCTTAGGTTAGTTTCTATTGGCCTTAGAAACCTTCGCAGCAGACTGAGGCAAAAGCTGGTCAGGTCTGAATCTTGCTTGGTACTTGAGTACCTCTAGGCCTACTATTAGCATTCTGATCTAATTTCTAAAAAGAAGAAAGAATCGTGACTTTGAACATCAAGGCATGGTCTAGAATTTGAGTTAATTCAGTAATATTTTGCTAAGGAACTAGCAAAAGTTAGGCATGGGGGTATGATGATAACGTCATCATCAGCCATATCTAGCTTTATTTAGTCATATTCCATAAATAAATGCACCTACATAACCGTCAAAGGATCGTAATTCACTGCACATCCATACTAAGAGATAAATAGGAAACCAGGGTTAAAACTGTAATTTTACCATCATATCATGAATGCAGACAATCGTGGATTTTCTCTGGGGTTTATTAAAGGTCAAATATGCATTAAAGTCTAACAAGAGGGTCCATGCAGACAGAACGAGTTTTCACGCATTTCAAGAATTAAATGACATTTGAAACCCTAAAAATAGACCCACTTAACCTACTGAGGTTCCGGTTATGATAAAATACACCTAAACCCTCTAAAGATTTTAGAAAAATATCCCTTAAGGTTTGGCTTCTTTGAATGGACCTTCAAAACCCAGTTGATCTAAAATAGAGCCTCAAACGAACAGTTGCCTTGATTTGGGTAACTACACCATTTACCTAGTCAAACTTGGTCAAAACCTAAATCCAACTTCACTATCAGATTTCTTGGGTCCAAATTAAGTTTATGCCAAAATTTGAGCCCAATCAGAGATCATGTTGATTGAGATTGCATTTTGGTCCCCAGACTTCTATCTTTCTACACTAACACCTCAGCTTTCCTCCTTTCCTTTCAAAGAGGCCCTAGCTTATCGCCATTCTTGCAAAAAGGTCTAGCTGTCATCGTCTTCTTCGCGCAGCGAAGGAAACCTGCAGCTCCTAAAACATAAACTGCCTCATTTAATCTGATGAATTGATTGATGAAATCTCAATAAAAAACCACCAAATTTGGTAAAGACAATCCTCAGGTCATTCCATATCAAACGAGATCCTCCTTGAGGCCAATCATGGCTAGAATTGGCCTGGCAAGCTTGAGGAAGTTGAGCTCTCCAAGCAAGGTCAGGAAACCTTCTTTTTTGGGCATTCTAGATGAAGGGAACCTCACCTATAAAAGCGACCGCACTCATTCAATTCAGCCTTGTCTAGTTTTGGTGCGCCAACCTCCTCCTCTTCATCCAAGGCCACCATTAACGAAGGCCTGGAGCTTCTTCAACTCTCCTCGTTGGCCGCTCCCACATACTATAGGGAGAGGGTTTCCTCCCTACTCTTCATCGCCGTGCTCCCAAACAAAGGAGGCAACCCAATTACCCCTTCATCGGCTTCATCTCCAACTCCTTCGTCTCCATCTCCGGCATACCTCCAGCAAGCCTCCTCCGACCTCTGTTTCTCAAATTAGTTTAGGGCTTCTCCTCCTCTACCCTCCAAGTAGGTTTAGACTAAATTTTAGGTCCGAATTCTCCCTATTGCTCCTTCGATGCCGACTACCACACCTTCGACCACCCTCATTGCCGGCATGCCTCCGCCCATCGCACACCCCATACCTTATGCCAAAAGCATCGCCCCAACCTCGCGGAGCTTCCTAGCTCCTTAATTTCTCCATTAACCACCCCCATCACCTCTCTCCATCATTGACAACCAATAGACGACTTTTCGCTTTGCGTTATAGTATTTAAGTGGTGGAAAAATCGACTAATCAAAAACAATGAAAATAACCACTCGCAGAAGAGCGGGTCGTGTCTACAGGGAGGCAATTATGCAATAAATACTTAATTATTTAATGTTATTTCGGATAGTGCGAAATCCCTATTCAAATCTGACTTAAAATGTGAAGGAAAGTAGATTTGCAATAACTTAAAAAGATAAGGGTATATGTGCAGTTTTCCCTCACAGAAATCCTTAATAAATTTATGATGAATTTATGCAATTTTCACGTGATGTGTACTAGAGAAAATTAGTACTTAAGTTAAGCCCAAAAATCAATCTTCAAACTAGTGAATATCAATATCATGCAATTATAAGGAACTATGAGTGTTCAAGCGCAATTCTGCCACAATATAATAATAATAAATAAAATCAAAATAGGTGGCAATGGCACTGAATGTAAATTCTAATTGGTGTGAAAACAGAGCATTCTTGCTCTCTCCTCCTCGCGAGAAAAAGAGAGAATCGGCTGGGCTTTGGAGAGGCTCAGGAGGACGGCGAGGACAAGGGCTCTCCGATGGTGGCAACGGTGTGGCCGGAGGTGGTTTGCGGAGGTGGCTGGAGCGCCGCCTGTTGAACACGAAGGCGGAGCGACTGCTGCAGGGAGCTTGTGGCACGTGCCGGTGTTCACCCTTGCAGGCGAGGCAGGTGCTGCAGAGGCTGGAGCGCGCGTGGAAGGGAGATGGGTGCGCGGGTGCGTTGCTACAGTGCAGTGCAGGAGCGGGAAGTCGGTGCTTGCGAGCGTGCCTGCAGGGTGGAGTGGATGCAGGGAGCGCTGGAGTGGCAGGAGGAAGGTGCGCGGGCGGATGAGAGGGCATTGTGAGGGGGAGGCGGTTTGCACGCAGCACCTGCAGTTGGCTGCGTGCGGGCTTAGTGCGGGTGTCTGCGATGCGGTGAGGAGAGCGCTCTGAATTGCAGGAAGGAGGAGGCGCGCAAGGAGGGTGCGCCTGCAGATGGCGCTGAAGGGAAGTGAGCGGTGGAGCGCGCTGGCGAGCGGTGGGGCACGCGGGCGTGCACCTGCGGCTGGCTAGAGACAGGCGTGCCTGCAGATGGCGGTGAAGGTGCGTGGGCGTCTGCTGCAGGGCCTTCCAGAGGGATGGGCGCGCGAGTGTGCGCCCTCAGCTGGCTGGAGAGGCTGGAGGGTGCGGGCACTTGGTGAGGTTTTTCCCTGTAAAGGGGAAGATGGACCACAGTGCATGCTTCTTCTCTTCCTAGATGCCTTCTTCCTCTTTCCCCGCCTCTTCTTTTAACTTCTCTCCTTTGCGCGTGAGTTAAGGGATTTTCCAATCCCTTAACTATTTCTGGCCATATTTGTTGAGGAAGGGCGGCGGAAGATTACCCCAATGTGCGGGGGGGGGCGAAGAAAGTTGCAGCTATTATCAGAAATGTGTTGGGAAAATTTATCCCCCGACCCTTGTTCTTTCTAAATATTATTCCTGCAAATAAAAAGAATATATTAAGTTATAGAAAAAAAAAATGTAAACCTAAATCATGATGCATGCAACCCTTCTATAACTTAATATAGTTATTAATAAACTTAAAAGATATAATTAAAGTTACTTAAGCGTAATATTAGTCTATTAAAATGGACTCATCAAATATCCTCATGCCTAAGATTTGCTAGTCGCTAGCAAAAATAATATAAGTAATCAGAAGATTTCTTCATTTTTTATATCAAAACTTTAGAAATCCAGACAAATGTGAAGTGTTGATAGCTTAGGTAACAGATCCAAGTGGAAGGGCCAACTCGCATTGGGAGTTCGTACATCACCCCAGGCAAAAATTTTTGTTGAGATAGGCAACTACTTCCCTCGGGGATAAAGCAAACAATATCTGTAATTTGACCCCAGCGTTTGGCTTAGGTAGGAGATATTGGTCGAATGGATTTGTATTTGGTGGCACACACTCATCTGGTGCTATATATAGTCTAGTACTGCAGACTCTAACTCTCTAGACTATTAGACAAGTCAACTTTGAGAGAGGCTACACAATTGTGTTCTCTTGATGTTCCTGGGCAATCTCTCTTTTCTTTCTTTCTGAGATCACGAATCTCACCAGATCTAGAAATTGTACTCACTATTTGGTAGCCTCACATGGCATTCATACTTCAATTAAAGTCCTAATAACTCTACAACTAAGTTAGAGTCCTCAACCAGTATTCGGGCGATCAGAAATACTAAAAGGTATGTATGGGTCATATTTGGTGGAACGCGAAAGGTGTTTTGTTGCCTCAGAAACAATATTACATTAGAAACCTGGACTTTTTTTTTTGTAATATAACTATTTCTTCTTTTTCTTTTTTTTTCTTCTTTCTATTTCTTCTTTTTCTACTTCTTTTTCAATATTTATATATATATATATATATTTTCTTGTTTTTGTTTCTTTTTCAATCAACACAACACGATACGGATTTTTATTTATGAGGCATTATTAGGGATGATGATGGTCAAGAGGAAGTTGTGTGGCTTATTTGGTGGAAGTGCCTATTCTCGGCATCGGGAAGGAATGGATAGGACAGGCGTATTTCTGACCTTTGACATTATTACCCTCCTTCAGCTGAGGACTCTATGAAGGATGATCGTAACCATCCACCATAGTTATAGCTTTATTAAGACTCAATCTCTGTGTATCTGCCTTATTTGGTGACTCTCAGGAATTCACTCAAAGTACGCACACAAGAACAGAGAGTGAAAACTACGCCTAACTCTGAAGTATCATCATCTAATTATCCAGAACTTAAGAGTCCTTGCACTAGACTTAGCGCACCAGTAATCTCTCTACTTCTTCTCACAAATATGAGGTGGATTTATTAGAAGATAGTATGCCTGACTCTCTATGAACTGTTCAAGGGTTCAGTAGACCTACAAATGCTCATTGGTTTTCCTTAAGGATCTATTACCAAGTCTACGTGCACGTGAAATAAATGTACTGGATTCTAAACTTAAGAAATAATTCCGCAAGAAAAACCTCCAATAACAAAGGTGTTTTGCTAGAGACTAACCCAATCAGCTCAAGAAAAGAAATTTTTTTTTTAATATATATAAATATGTATGCAACTATTTATAAATGCTATAAACACTATAAACATTCTTAGGTTATACCCCTCCATGCCTAAGACTGACAATGTCCTTATTGGAAAAATACAGACATAGAAGAATATCACCTGAGGAGGAGAGTGGGCGGAGCTAAGGCTCCTCAAGCCGTAGTGCGTCCAAAACCTAGCCATCTGAAAGAGTAATATACGGTTTAAGTCGCTGGCCATTTACTTTAAAGTTCGCACCTGAAATAGGGTTCCTGATCTCTACAGCTCCATGAGGGAAGGTATTGATAACAACGTATGGCCCATCCCAACGGGACTTGAGCTTTCCAGGAAATAATTTAAGTCTAGAATTGAAAAGCCAGACCTACTGGTTGGACTCAAAAGTCTTTCTAATGATGTCCTTGTCATGGAAGACTTTTGTACATTGCTTGTAAGCTTGAGAAGTTTCATAAGCTTCATTACGAAGTTCCTCAAGCTCACTTAATTCTAACTACGTGCTTTTCCCGCTTTATCCAGATTTAAGTTAACATTTTTAATAGCTCAATAAGCTTTATGTTGGATTTCAACGGGAAGGTGGCACGCTTTTCCGTAGACAAGACGGAAAGGAGACATGCCCAAGGGAGTCTTATATGCAATTCTGTAGGATCAAAGAGCGTCATTTAGTTTTCTAGACCAATCTTTCCGATCAGGCCTGACAGTTTTTTCTAAAATTTGCTTAATCTCCCTATTAGACACTTCAACTTGTCCACTCGTTTGGGGATGATAAGGTGTGGCTATCATGTGGTTGACTCCTAAATTTTGGAGTAGTCTTATGAAGTGTACATTCTTAAAGTGAGGTCCTCCATCACTTATGATCGTCCTTGGGCACCCATACTGAGAAATGATATTAGCCTTAACAAAGCCCAAGACCACTGAATGGTCATTGGTTCGTGTGGGGATGGCTTCTATCCATTTTGATACATAGTCAACAGACACAATGATGTATTCATATCCGAAGGACACAGGAAAGGGATCCATGAAGTCAATGTCCCAAATATCAAAGATTTCAATAGGGAGGATAGGTTGTTGGGGCATCTCATCCCTTTTTCCAATGGTTCCCGTCTGCTGGCAACGAAGACATGCGCCCACATACGTATGTGCATCTCGGAATAATGTGGGCCACCAAAAACCAGACTGAAGAACCTTATGAGCAGTCTTCTTCCCACTAAAATGTCCCCCACAGTGGAGGTCATGGCAGAAACTCAGAACACTTCTTTGTTCCTCATCAGGGACGCAACGGCGAAACAGCTAGTCAGGGCCTATTCTAAAAAGCTTGGGTTCCTCCCAGTGATAAAATTTAGCATTGGCGAGAAATCTGCCTCGCTTCTGCTTGTCCCAAGTTCTGGGGGTGATGCCCGTGACCAGATAGTTCACTATGTCAGCGAACCAAGGAGTTTTAGCTTCCACGGCCATTAGAGATTCATCAGGGAAAGTCTCTTGAATACTTCCAGTAGGGTTTGATGCCTCAATAGGGATCCTAGACAAATGATCTGCTACCACATTCTTGTCTTTAATTTCCAGGTCAAATTCTTGGAGTAGCAGAATCCAACGAATTAGGCGAGGTTTGGTGTCCTTTTTAGCCAGAAGATGCTTAAGGGCTGAATGATCAGTGAACACCACAACCTTGGATCCCAAAAGATAAGACCGAAACTTTTCCAAAGCAAATACTACAGCAAGTAATTCCTTTTCAGTGACTGTGTAGTTTTGCTGAGGATCCGTAAGGGTCTTGCTGGCATAATGCAGCACATGAGGTTTGCCATCAACCCTTTAACCTAAGACCGCTCCCACTGCAAAATCAGAAGCATCGCACATAAGCTCAAACGGGAGGGTCCAATTTGGTGCTTGGAGAATCGGCACGGTAATGAGGGCTTTCTTCAAAGCTTGGAAAAGCTCGCCACATCTATCATCAAAATCGAAGGCGACATCCTTCGCTAATAGGTCGCAAAGTGGCTTAGAGATTTTACTGAAGTCTCTAATGAAGCGCCTATAAAATCCAGCATAGCTAAGGAAAGATCTAACCTGATGAACATTGGCGGGCAATGGAAGCTTAGAGATGGAATCGATTTTTGCGATGTCCACCTCTAATCCTCTCTCGGAAACTATATGCCCTAACACAATGCCCTGCTGGACCACAAAGTGGCTTTTCTCCCAGCTAAGCACCAGCTTTGCCTCTTCGCAACGGGTTAAGACTTTATCAAGGTGCGAAAGGCATAGGTTAAACGACGAGCCATAAATGGAGAAGTCATCCATGAAAATTTCAACGAACTCATCAATCATATCAGAAAAGATAGCCATCATACAACGTTGGAAAGTGGCAGGAGCGTTACATAACCCGAATGGCATTCGGCGGAACGCAAAAGTGCCATAAGGACTCGTGAAGGTGGTACGCTCCTGATCATCAGGAAAAACGGCTATCTGATTGTACCCAGAGTACCCGTCAAGAAAACAAAAGTACTTGTTTCCCGCTAATTGTTCTAAAATTTGATCGATAAACGGTAAGGGGAAATGGTCTCTCTGAGTAACTATGTTTAAACAACGGTAATCAATGCAGACCCTCCAACCAGTTGAGGGTCTAGTGGTCACCAGTTTTCTTTGGTCATTCTCTTCCACAGTGATTCCTGCCTTTTTCGGAACTACGTGAATCGGATTGACCCATTTACTATCTGAAATGGGATAGATAATCCCTACATCCAACCATTTCATAATCTCCTTTTTAACAACCTCCCTCATATTTGGATTGAGCCTTCTCTGCATGTCTCGGAAAGGCTTCACGGACTCATCCGTGTATATATGATGCATGCAAAGAGAGGGATCAACACCCTTAATATCAGCAATTGTCCAGGCAATTACTTCCTTGTGCCTTTGTAAACACATAAGCAGAGCTCCTCCTGCAATTCAGATAATGCAGACGAGATAATAACGAGGAGCGTGTTATTAGGGCTAAGGAAAGCATATTTCAATGTGCTCAGGAGGGGTTTCAACTCCAATTCAGTAGCCTTTTGGATTGAGGGTTTTAGTTGAGATGTCCCCGCCTCAGGCAGCGGATCTACCTTCACAGTCCAGGGTGGGGACAAAGACTCAATGTGTACCCCCAGCAGCTCTTCTAGTTCGGGCATTTTCCTTTCAGTTTCTTTAATAATCAAGGGATGGTCCTGAGATATGACCTTCTGAAGGGGATCTCTACATAAGAGTACTGGAGTAGTCTCTTCAATTATTTCATCAACGACCTCAATCTGAGAACAATCTTCAAATCCGGGTTGCTTGTAAGTATCAAAATCTTTCAACCAGATCTTCTTGTTCCCAAAGTCCATTTTAAGTGCCCCGGATCTACAATTTATAGAGGCATTGGCTGTGGCCAAAAAGGGGCATCCCAGAATAATGGACGGCTTTGTGGGCTTATTAGATGGGTCAGTATCAAGTACCAGAAAGTCAACTGGGAAGAAGAAATCCTCCACTCTCACAAGGACATCTTCCAACAATCCCCGCGGTGTCTTAAGTGATCTGTCTGCAACCTGGAGGATTACTAGACTAGGCTTTAGCTTTCCTCCTCCCAAAAGGTCGTAGACAGAGCTCGGTAGAATGTTTACCACCGCACCCAGATCGAGCAGAGCCTCGTCAATGTGTTGGTTACCTATAACCACTGAAATATGCGGGGCCCCTGGGTCTTTCATTTTGGGGGGTGTTCCATGCTGAAGAACTGAGCTAACATGGTCAGGCAAGATGACCTTGGTTTGGACCTGTTTCCTAGATTGGAGCTTCTGGGTGCAAAGGTCCTTCAGAAACTTGGCATAGGATGGAATTTGTTTAATCGCTTCCAACAGAGGCAAGTTAATCTGGACTTGCCTAAAAGTATCCATAATCTCTTCCGTCCTATCCTTGGCTCCAGATGAGCCAACAGAAGATTCCTCAGGAGCAGATAGGCTCTCTGGATAAGGCACCCTCAGCTTCTGGGTAGAGGGGTCGTCATGGCGGGAAAGGGGTGGTGGAAGGACGACATCCTCATTGTGGGTGATTTTTTGTGAGGGAGAGTGGTCTGGCTCTTCCTCGAGTGAGATGGAAGTCGGGTTAGGTGTGGAAGGGGAATTCTGAGATGTAACCGTAGGAGTGTTATCAGGCTTGTCAATCTTTTTTCCACTCCTCAACCCGGTCACTGCTTGGGCGTGCTCCCTGAATACGACCCCCTTGCCCTTAGGGTTCTCCTCAGAAGAGCTAAGTAGCTTCCCCGAATCACGTTACCTTACTGCCCCAGTAAGATGACCAATTTGGGATTGCATATCAGTAATCATCTTATTCTGAGATTGGATAACCATATTCTGATGCTCTTGCATTGCTTTCATCATGGCCTTCAGTTCATCCATCTCAGAGGGCTTATTCGGAGGAGGGTTTTCATAAGAAGGTTGGTATGTGGGCTGGGGAGGTAAGGGTCTTGTATTCCCTGAGTTAGAAGTAGCAGCTTGCTTCCAAGAGAAGTTTGGATGGTTCTGCCACCCTAGATTATAAGTGTTGAAGTAAGGGTTATTGCGAGGGGGGCGGAAACCTTGAGCCGCATTCAAGTCGGCCTGAATCAACTCAGGGAATTGGGTTGCCTGATGGCACTCCGCAGTGGCGTGCGTTGTGCTTTGGCAAATGGAGCATTCTCTTGAAGCCTGAAAAATAGAGGCAGCTTGCGGGTTCATGCCGGGGTTTGCTAAAAGCCTATCAAAGTTTTTTTTCAATAGTTGAATCTGATAAGCCAAATCCTGAGAAGCCCCAGCTTCATGGGCCTCTATCTTCCTCTGCAAGATTGATGGTTTTCTTTCTTGATATGCAGAGGATAGATGTATGGAGTTGTCTCTTAAAGTTTCAAATAATGCCCAAGCTTCATCCTCAGTTATGGTCATGAAGGTTCTTGCACAGGCTGCATCAATGGTTTGCCTATATCTTTCAGATAATCCGTTATAGAACCTTTCGACCAACTGCCATCTTGGCACTTGATGGTGGGGGCATATCCTAAGAAGGTCATTAAAGCGCTCC
Organism: Thalassia testudinum; assembly: GCA_037157565.1. Lineage (NCBI taxonomy): Eukaryota > Viridiplantae > Streptophyta > Magnoliopsida > Alismatales > Hydrocharitaceae > Thalassia > Thalassia testudinum. The sequence goes on from JAZHRO010000044.1 coordinate 620,054, forward strand.
CAAGTCTCATGAAATTGCTCCCCTTCCTGTTGAGTAAAACCCATAATCTCTCTTCTGTAATGGTTGGTTTTACTCATAGGAAAATATTTTTTTAAAAATTCTCCCTTAAGGGTAGCCCAATCATTTACCCTTGCATCGAAGGTATGATACCAGTGCTTGGCCCTATCCTTTAGGGAGAAAGGAAAGAGTCCTCATCAGGGCTTCATCAGTAAAGCCCTGGAGCTTCACCGTGGAACAGACCTCGGTGAATTCCTCCAAATGCCGGTAGGGATCCTCCCTAGTAGTACCATAAAAAGAGGGCAATAAAGATACAGTACTGCTCTTGATCTCATACGGATTATCCCCTGCCGGTCGTCTTAGTGCTTGTTGTTGAATCGCTACGCTTACGTGTTTGGTTTTGGAAAACCTGTCGTTGCAGTTCGAAAGCGAAGAATTCGTGTTCAACAAAAAAATTTATACCGAAAAGAATTCCGGGTCGAACACAGGGAGGCTACGTTGATCTATATTCGCAATTATATTTTTTTAGGATTTTTTAATAAGCAAGGAGATATAATTACAATGGAGCTATCAGACTAAGAGAGAGAGAGAGAAAGAGAGAGAGAGAGAGAAAGAGAACATGCATTCAATATTCCAATTGTTTATATAATCAAACTAAATAAAAGTTACACTAGAAAGTGGAAAATCAATTACACTATAAAGCAGGAAAATTCTACACTAGAAAAGCTGTAAATAAGAATGGGAGAGAGAAGTTATCCTCCTCGACGATTGCTTGGAGGACGAGCCGGACGGGACGACGCCTGGACGAAGGAGAACGAAGCAGGACAAAGAAGGACGAAGCAGAAGAACGGGAACGGAGCAGCACGCCGTCATCGTCTCGGGATCCACTTTCGAAGGGGAACGAAAATTGGACTTTATCTCGCGAGAAGCATCCCGGGTGTGGGACAAGCTTCTTTTGAGTTTTGGAGGGGTAGAGAGGAGAAAGAAGGGATGAGAATTTTGTAAGGAGGGGGTCTCCTTTTATAGTTGCAACGAGTGGGGGCAAAATGGACATTACAACTTCAAAACAATAAATTAGGGGTCTTTAGTGACGGATAAATCCGTCACTAAAGCCTCCTTCGTGGGTGTCGTGGGCGACTCGCGTGCGCCTCCTCGCCTGCTCGCGCGCTCAACGGCTTGCGCACATTCGTTGATTTTCAGCCGTCCGATCGCGAGATCGGACGGCTTAGGATGCATCTCTGCCCGCTCGTTGTGCGCCCGCCTGGCGCGTGCGATCGCGCGTGACACCGCGCGTTCAATCGCGCGTGAACGCTATTGGGCGCGCGCAGCCGTCCGATCTCCATCTGACACTCCACGCGCCTCAATTGCCCGCGCCTTCTAGCCCCTCGCCGCGGCTCGAACCCGCGCCCGGCGCTCGCGGAAGCGTGCTCGACCACTGCGCTATGGGGCGCGGATGGTCGAGCGAACGCTTTTAAGCACGAGCGACCACAGCCGTTGGATCAAGATCCAACGGCGAAGAGCGAGCGGGTGCGGGGCCTTCGTAGAATGCGTGCGGCCATTTGGGCAGCCGAGATGGCGCCACGTGGTGCCATCTTGGCCGTCCATCTTCTGGAAGTTGTAGATGGTGCCACGGATGTCGGATTGACTTGATTTTTGCGTCGTTGGGCTGCGATCGATGATCCGAATTCATCCGTGCGGCTGGATTTGTCATCTGAAGTGCGGATTTACACCATCTTGGCCCTTGATCTTCTAGGGTTCCTAGGTCACTATCTGATGCTACGGATGCCTGATTAGGGCAATTTTGGAGTCGTTGAACTCCAATCGTCGCCCTGATTACATCCATACGGTTGGATCTTTGATCCGAAGTCCCGATAAAATGTTTGCCCTGTTCAAGCACATAAAGGGAGACAATTAACCTCCATTTTATTCAAAATAATCTAAATGCAAGATGATGCATGCTATGCAATATTTATATCATGAAATGCAATCCTATGCTTAAGAACATGCATAAATAGACATTTTAAGTAGTGTAAATGTGTTTACATCATACCCCTATGCCTATCTTTTGCTAATCCCTAACAAAAACTATATGCTATTTATAAAAGAATTAGGTTGGATTATTTGGACTTGAGTTATTTTCAATCATTAAGAAATTGTCTACTTAGGAACTGAACTTTCAATGACACAACAGTACCTGGGTATCAGCCAAAATACAGACCGCCTCAAGCCCTCGCCTTATTAAAAGAAAATTTTCTTTTTCTCTTTCTCTTTTCTAATTTTTTTGGATTTTCAAATTTTAGGGTTTAAGAGTAGCTTTCTACGGCCATTCAACTCACCCAAGATTTGATGAGAACCCTAAGCTTTAAGCATCTTATTGTGATTGTGATAGACTCGTTGACCGACAGTTACAACGGACTTCGGATTTCTACGCCTCTAGGTGACCTAACAAGAATTCTGCCTAAAGGTGTATCTTTACAACCAGTAGCTTTCTCCCTACTTTTTTTTTTTACGGGGTCAACACAAGGGTGAATCTAGTGTATATCTCTCCGGTTTATTCTACTTCTCCGCTTCTTCCTAAGTGTTTTGGAAATTTTTAGTGCATTTTCTGAGCTGGGTTCTGGACAACCGGTCGATGAGCTGTTACCACCGACAACTTGCCAGCCATACACGTGTGGCGAAGTGTGGCTTATTTCTTTTTGTTCTTTTCTCCTTTTTTTTCTAAAAAAAAATAGGTGGCTTCCCTGGTCTAAGATTTACCTAAAGGCAGCAAACAGAGGAAGGTCCAGTGACTGGGCTCTGGACAACCTACCTATGGGCTGTTACCCACGATAACCTGCCAGCCATATCACCCTAGAAGGTTCATTAGCTACCCAATTTCCGTAAGAATCGCCGAACAATGAGTCAGTGCAAAGAAAGTGTGTAGATGCTTAAAACTCAAAATTCCCTCAAATCAGAGGGCGGGTTGATAAGTCGTGTACTTATCACCCAAACTTATTTATTCCAATTATAATAGAATTAAGATGGTGAAGACTCAAAAACAAATCCACATTTTAGTGGATACACAGGCTAATTAAGTCCAAAGACTTGAGGGGTCTTTGTGTTCAGATCCTAATGTAAAATTTCTTAGGATTGAAAAGTCCTAATGTCCAACTAATCCTTCCTAATTTTTTTTTTTAAATAAGAAGAGAGACAATTTATATGGATTTCACAAAGCTGACCAAATAATTCAAGAATGAATCCACCCCCCCATGCCTAGCTGATGCAATGTCCTCATTGAAAAAGAGACATAAAAGAAAGGGTAGAATATGAAAGATGTCACCTGGATATGAAGCTCGTATCAGCCTTGTGTCATATGACCAACTTCTGAGTTTAATGCCGTCAGCTAGGCGAAGTCCAGCCAAAGAAGTCACAGAATGGCTAGAGTAAGAGAGTATGAGACGGGTTCTGGAAGATTACGGTCAACAACAGGCTTCAAACGTTGACTGTTGACTTTAAAGGTGTTACCCGTCTTTGGGTCAGAAATCTAAACGGCACCATTAGGAAAAATCTGATCAATTATGAATGGGCCATTCCATTTAGATCTAAGTTTACCAGGAAAGAGCTTAAGTTTAGAATCAAATAACCAGACCTTCTGGTTTGGCTCAAAGCTCTTGCAGGAAATCAATTGATCATGTAGAGCTTTGGTCCGAGCCTTGTAGATCTTGGTATTCTCATAAGCATCATTTCTAAGCTCCTCCAACTCAGATAGTTGGAGTTTCCTGGTCTTTCCAGCTAGATTCAGATCTAAATTGCATTGTTTGATTGCCCAGAATGCCCTGTGTTCAATCTCTACGGGTAGATGGCACGCCTTTCCATACACCAAACGGAATGGAGACATGCCGATGGGCGTTTTATACGCCGTATGGTAGGCCCAAAGAGCGTCCCCAAGCTTTTGAGTCCAATCCTTGCGATCAGGCCTAACCATTTTTTGCAGAATGTTCTTGATCTCTCGATTGGAGATCTCGGCTTGTCCATTCGTGGGGATGGTAAGGTGTGGAAATTCGATGGTTAACCTCGTATTTGGCCAATAAATTCCAGAATTGGGCATTAGTAAAATGAGTGCCACCATCACTGATGATAGCCCTTGGAATCCCGAACCTACTGAAGATATTTTTTTTGGCAAAATTGATGACCACCTTGTGGTCATTAGTTCGGGTGGGAATTGCCTCAATCCATTTGGACACATAATCAACAGCAACAAGAATGTACTAATGTTCAAATGAAGGGATAAAGGGTCCCATGAAATCGATGCCCCAAACATCGAAAATTTCTATAGGAAGAATAGGGTTTAGGGGCATCATGTCTCTCTTAGTTATGTTCCCGAGTGACTGACATCGAGAACATGACCTTGAGAAGACCTGGGCATCCTTGAATAAAGACGGCCAATAGAAGCCAGATTGCAAGATTTTTGCAGCCGTCTTTCTCCCGAAGAAATGTCCACCACACCCAGATGCATGGCAGAACTCGAGTATACTGTTGAATTCATTCTCCGGTATGCATCGGCGAATAATCTGATCAGAGCCGATGCGATACAGTTCAGGGTCCTCCCAAAAGTAGTATCTGGCCTCAGATTTGAGTCTATCCCGTTGTTGCTTGGTCCAATCCTGGGGGATTTGACCAACGGCCAAATAGTTAACAATGTCAGCAAACCATGGGGTGTGGACACCTAAAACTGTAAGAATGGTTTCGTCTGGAAAAGTGTCAGCAATCGGAATGTCCGGACAAGAAGAATCACCTAGGAGTCTCGACAAATGATCCGCTACCACATTTTGCACCCCGGCTTTATCCTTGATTTCAAGATCAAATTCTTGAAGAAGAATCCAACGAATAAGTTGTGGTTTAGCATCCTTTTTATCCAAGAGATGTCTCAAGGCCGAGTGGTCGATATAAACAATAACATGAGACCCCAAGAGATAAGCCCTGAATTTTTCCAACGCAAATACTACAGCTAGTAATTCCTTTTCAGTAACAGTGTAATTCCTCTGGGCTTCATCCAGAGTTTTACTAGCATAGTAAATAACAGAGGGCTTCCGATCAATTTTCTGACCCAGGACAGCCCCGACCGCGTAATCAGAAGCGTCGGTCATGATCTCTAATGGGGCTATCCAAACTGGTGGTTGCAAAATTGGAGCACAGGTGACTGCCGTTTTCAGAAAATCAAATGCCTTTCGGCATGATTCGTCAAAAACAAACGGCGTTTCTTTGGTAAGAAGATTGCTCAAAGGATGAGCAACCTTCGAGAAATCCTTGATGAATCTTCGATAAAATCCCACATGGCCAAGAAATGATCTGATTTGTTTAACAGATGTGGGAGGAGGAAGTTTAGCGATAGCATCAACCTTAGCTTTGTTCACTTCAATTCCCCGTTCAGAGATTACATGACCCAAAACGATGCCCTCTTGGGTCATGAAATGACTCTTTTCCCAGCTAAGGACCAGTCGTGTCTTGATACATCGCTTAAGAATCATTTCTAAATTAGCCAAACAAGAGTCAAATGATTCTCCGAAAACAGAGAAATCATCCATGAAGACTTCCATAAACTCTCCCACCATGTCGAAAAATATGGCTAGCATACACCTTTGAAAAGTCGCAGGTGCATTACATAACCCAAAAGGCATCCTACGAAAAGCAAAGGTTCCGTAGGGACAGGTGAAAGTAGTTTTTTCCTGATCCTCGGGATGGATAGGAACTTGGTTGTATCCCGAGTAACCATCAAGAAAACAGAAGTACTTCTGCCCAGCTAATTTTTCCAAGATTTGATCAATGAAGGGCAAGGGAAAATGATCCTTTTTAGTGATTGTGTTTAGCTTCCTGTAATCAATACAAACTCTCCAAGAGGAAGCTGAACGAGTTGTGACAGATTCTCCTCTCTCATTAGTCACAACAGTAATCCCGACTTTCTTTGGAACAATCTGAACGGGACTTACCCACAGACTGTCAGAGATTTGATAAATAATTCCTGCATCGAGCCACTTAATGATTTCCTTTTTGACCACTTCTCGCATATTTGGATTCAATCTCCTCTGCATCTGGCGAGAAGGGCGGGATCCATCTTCCAAAAATATTCTATGATTACAGTAAGATGGCTCTATCCCCCTAAGGTCATGAATGGTCCAACCAATTGCCTCCTTATGTTCCTTTAGGACCTTAATCAATTTAATCTCTTGCTCCCTTGTCAATTTAGCACTAATAATCACAGGGAGCATATTCTGTGGTCCTAAAAATTGATATTTTAAATTCTCAGGCAATGGTTTCAATTCAAGCTGGGGTGGGGTAATGATTGATGGTAGGGTAGATGCTGAAGATTCAACAAGAGGAAGAGGTTTTGAGTGAACAAAATCAATAACCTCTTCCGAAGATGTCAGGTCAGAGGGTTGCGGGTCAAATTCATCAACCAAAGAGGAACTTTCAATTGAAGAAACTGTTAAACAAGTTTCAATATTAACATTATCCTCATCAAGTTCCTTAATAAATCCACAATCCTCAAATTTATTGATCGTCTTAAAAATATCCAATTTCATTCGTTGGTCCCCAAAGGCGATTTCCATGCTACCTCTTTCACAATTAATGTTGGCCTTTGCGGTAGCCAGGAACGGACGCCCCAGAATGATGGGCGTGTTCCTTAGATTATCTGGTACATCCATGTCAAGGACAAGGAAATCCACAGGAAAATAGAAATCATTGACCTTAACTATAACATCTTCAATAATGCCTCGCGGGTTTGTGACCGAACGGTCTGCTAACTGTAGCATTACTGAAGTTGGCCGAAGTTCACCTAACCCAAACTTCTCATAAAGAGAAGTCGGAATTAGGTTGATGGATGCACCAAGATCCAAAAGTGCTCTATCAAATGTGTAATCTCCGATAACGCAAGAAATCAAAGGAGCACCAGGATCTCTCTTTTTCTGAGGGAGGTAGTGCAGGATAATAGAACTAACCTGCTCGGAGAGTACCACCTTCCTCGGAACAGATTCTCTCGACTTACGCTTTTGTGTACATAATTCCTTTAAAAATCTTGCGTAAGCCGGTATGTGCTTAATAGCATCAAGGAGCGGGATATTGATCTCAACATTCTTAAATAAATTCAGAAGCTCCTCATTACTATCAACAGACTTCTTCTTCTTTGCTTTGGTTAAGGCTTCAGGAAAAGGAACATGAGTCAGATCTTTGGAATCAGGTTCCTGAGCCTTGATTTCTCCTCTAGAATTCTCCTCTCTCTCCTCAGATTCTTCAGGATTCAAAAGATCAGAATAATGTGGTTGTGGATCCTGAGTCTTCTTACCACTCCTTAAAGTTACAGAATTTGCAGAAGCGTAAGAATTTGGGTCTTGGGGAGGATTAGGAAAGATTGGAGGGGCTTGATTGACCATGAATTGTTGATTTACAGAAGAAGAAGACGAGGAACCCTGCTCAACCACTTTAGCATGTGCGTGCGGGTCCCTCTGATTTTCATACCCTTGGGCTTGATTGCCCGAATTCATAATGTTTTGCGGGTTGGGTACGGGTTGGGATGGTAGAGATCTGGGTTGACGAGAGTTAGCAATGAGCCCGGATTGCAAGTTGTCCAGCGAGTTTTTCATTTGCTGTATGAGCTGGAGCATAGATCCTTGCATCTCTACCATTTGACGGTTCAAATCAGCCTGCCCTGCGGGTTGACGGGCATTCCAAGCTGGCTGATTGACCTGATTCGGAGGCAACTGAGTATATACTTGACCCTGACCCATTGGTCGTTGCGGAGCATAGTTGCTGGGTCGGAATTGGGTCTGTTGCCCCGGATTTTTCCAAGAGAAGTTAGGGTGGTTTCTCCAACCTAGATTATAGGCATTCAAGTAGGGGTTGGATCTAACATTCTCCTGTACAGCACAGACATGCTCATAGGGTGAGGATGGAGAGAAAAAAAGGGAAGGATCAGAAAAACTGGGATCAAAGGCCCCAGTTGGGAACCCATGGGGTTCCGAAAAATGTTGACTCATAGGTTGAGTCGCATCGAGTTGATTCACGAACTCCCGTCCAGAAGGAGCTCGTGAGGAATGGAATCCTGAATTTTGGGATTGAGTGGATTGAGAGTTGTTCATAGAATTGCCAGCCATCCACTCTTCCATTCTTTTAGCAACCAAGTCCACCTTATCAAGTTTTTTACAAATCAATTCCATATCAAATGAATGAGAGTCATGGACTTCATTGACATTTGATCTGGGTTGCTGGGATTGGTTAAAAGTATCCATGGAGGCATGATTAATTGAATTCTCACTCATTTCCTCAAATAAATCATGTGCACTATCTGCATCTTTATTGAGGAAATTGCCTCCGCAAGAAGCATCCACATGGTTTCTGAGTTGCTCATTCAACCCATGATAGAAGATCTGCACGAGTTGCCTTTTCGGCACCTCGTGGTGTGGACACCTCCACAATAAGTCCTGGAATCGCTCCCAGGCCACATGAAACTGCTCCCCCGGACGCTGGGTAAAGGTAGTGATTGCCCATCTCAAAGCATTGGTACGACCGATTGGGAAGAATTTCTTCAGAAAGGCCGATTTCAACTCATTCCAAGTTGTAATTGGTCTTCCTATTGTCCTATACCAATGCGCGGCTTTATCCCTAAGAGAGTGGGGGAAGAGCCTCATGATCATTTGCTCCTCGGTAACGTTTCGAGCCTTGGTGGTCTGGACCAAAGTGGTCAAATCTTCCAAGTGCTGAAACGAATCTTCGGAGCCAAGCCAATGATAATGTTTAATCAGGCTTAACACCTGGGACTTGATTTCTACGTCACCAGCTGGAATCTAGATGCCGGGACGTTCCCCGTAATTTGAAGGATCATAAAAATCCTTCAAGGGCTGAGCGCCCTGCATTCTCTGGAACCATTCCTGCATTCTCTGCACTTGTTCCAGCTGCCTTCGAAATTCTTCCTGTGGATTTTCAAGCAGAGGAGGCTGTTGTTCGGCCATGGGATCAAATTGACCAAAATCTAACTTGCGCCTCCTAGAATGTTCTAACGGTCCTTCCAATCGGGGATTCAATGACCGTCTTCCCAGCATAAACTAGGAGAAGGTCGGAAGGATTGGGGATAGGGACCCTGCAGCACAACAAAACAAGGTTGTCCTTAAATGGGGTAGCCTAAGGATCTACTGACTCCCAAAACCAGCCTTAAGACTGTAAGTGATTTACTCTACTTGCGTCTGTTTAATTCAACCAGTTAGAAGGAGGGACTGGGGAGAAGGTTCTTCCTTTGGCTTTCACCTCCGGTTCCTAGTGTACCCCCCAACCGCGGTCGTTTGACGCTACTCCCCTAGCTAGACATCAGATTAATCAGTACAAGTAGGTTAATCAAAAATAATCTCAGACTAGGCCCTGAAGAGCGAATCAAACTTTAAGGCCAACGTCTACTCAATTTTATTAAGGCCTAGGATTGTGGTGCTTATGGAATGTGATGGGCCCTTACAATGAGTTGTGCCCTTAATGATTGATTGAGATTTGTGTAAGTGCGTGCACAACCAGGGTTTTCAAGCAAGATTATTGATAATGTGTGAATTTTAGTGTTCAAATCTTGCTTAAGTAGCTTTTAGGGTTTCAAATTAGGTGAATTGCAATCAAGTTTCTAGGCAAACCAAGTTGTAAAACACGGGTGAAGATCGTTTTCCTTTAAAATCAGAAAGAAAGTGGAGTGCCTGGAATATACTTAGATTGAAAACCCTAAGGAGGAGCTACTTAATGAGTTGGTTTTAAATAAAGTGATGCAGCCCAAACAACTCAAACAATTGGCCACAAATGCACCACTAAGTTAGGCACTCAAAAATGGTTAACCTAGAATAATTTCTACTCTGTTATATGTTGCTTTGTGTGTACCGGTTCCACAGATCAGAACCCGGTTGAGTAGAAAACAAATCAAGTTGATCAAGTGCCTTGAATGTGGGTGTGTGTTGTGTGTTTATTGAAAATTACCCCACAAGATTATCTTTTTGTTATTTTTTTATGAATGATGGTGGAATGAATGTGAGTGAAAATCCAAACAACCAAACTATTCCTAGGATTTATGCAAACACCTAGGTTAATTGGGATTTGGATTTAATGTGGCGAATGAAATCTATGGAGGGGGAAAGAATGGGGGAGCACTTACAGGTTGTCTTCAACTGCACTTTACTCCAGTCTACCGCTTATTGATTCCTTGATGGAGGTCTCTGCAAAACAATAGACACAAGAGAAAGCTAGTTAGAAACCAAATAAAGTGCAAGAAATGCGAAGGAAAGATCGGAAATCGTTGCCTCCCAGGCAACGACGCCAAAATGTTGAACGGTAACGAACGCTACGCTTACGTGTTTGGTTTTGGAAAACCTGCCGTAGTTTGAAAGCGAAGAATTCGTGTTCAACAAATAAAATTTATACAAAAAAGAATTCCGGGTCGAACACAGGGATGCTACGTTGATCTATATTCGCAATTATATTTTTTTAGGATTTTTTTATAAGCAAGGCGATATAATTACAATGGAGCTATCAGGCTAAAAGAAAGAGAGAGAGAGAGAGAGAAAGAGAGAGAGAGAAAGAGAACATGCATTCAATATTCTAATTTTTTATATAATCAAACTAAATAAAAGTTACACTAGAAAGTGGAAAATCAATTATACTATAAAGCAGGAAAATTCTACACTAGAAAAGCTGTAAATAAGAATGGGAGAGAGAAGTTATCCTCCTCGACGATTGCTTGGAGGACGAGCCGGACGGGATGACGCCTAGACGAAAGAGAACGAAGCAGGACGAAGAAGGACGAAGCAGAAGAATGGGAACGGAGCAGCACGCCGTCGTCGTCGTGGGATCCACTTCCAAAGGGGAATGAAAATTGGACTTTATCTTGCGAGAAGCATCCCGGGTGTGGGACAAGCTTCTTTTGAGCTTTGGAGGGGTAGAGGAGAAAGAAGGGATGAGAATTTCGTATAGAGGGGGTCTTCTTTTATAGTTGCAAGGAGTGGGGGCAAAATGGACATTACAACTTCAAAACAATAAATGAGGGGTCTTTAGTGACGGATAAATTCGTCACTAAAGCCTCCTTCGTGGGCGTCGTGGGCGGCTCGCGCACGCCTCCTCGCCTGCTTGCGCGCTCAACGGCTTGCGCATGTTCGTCGATTTTCTGTCGTCCGATCGCGAGATCGGATGGCTTAGGATGCGTCTCTGCCCGCTCATTGTGCGCCCGCCTGGCGCGTGCGATCGCGCGTGATGCCGCGCATTCAATCGCACGTGAACGCTATTGGGCGCGCACGGCCGTCCGATCTCCATCTGACGCTCCACGTGCCTCAATTGCCCGCGCCTTCCAGCCCCTTGCCACGGCTCGAACCCGCGCCCGGCGCTCGCGAAAGCACGCTCGACCACTGCGCTATGAGGCGCGGATGGTCGAGCGGACGCTTTTAAGCGCGAGCGAGCACAGCCGTTGGATCAAGATCCAACGGCGGAGAGCGAGCGGGTGCGAGGCCTTCGTAGAATGCGTGCGGCCGTTTGGGCGGCCGAGATGGCGCCACATGGCGCCATCTTGGCCGTCTATCTTCTAGAAGTTGTAGATGGTGCCACGGATGTCGGATTGACTTGATTTTTACGTCGTTGGGCTGCGATCGTTAATCTGAATTCATCCGTGCGGTCAGATTTGTCATCTGAAGTGCGGATTTACACCATCCTGGCCCTTGATCTTCTAGGGTTCCCCGGTCACTATCTGATGCTACGGATGCTTGATTAGGGCGATCTTGAAGTCGTTGAACTCCAATCGTCACCCTGATCACATCCATACGGTTGGATCTTTGATCCGAGGCCCCGGTAAAATGTTTATCCTGTCCAAGCACAAAAGGAGACAATTAACCTCCATTTTATTCAAACTACTCTAAATGCAAGATGATGCATGTTATGCAATATTTATATCATGAAATGCAATTCTATGCTTAAGAACATGCATAAATAGACATTTTAAGTAGTATAAATGTGTTTACATCACTTGTGCAGGTTGGTTAGTAAGAATAAAATAGTCCCTTAGGATCCTTTGTTGATTTGCACCTTGCTCAGCCATTTCTTCTCTTTCTTCTCCTAGGTGAGCTCTCCTAAGAATTCTCTCAGGCTCCGGATCAAACACTAGACTACCCTCAAGAGAGCGTCTACCAAGCATACAACACACAATTCAGAAATTTTTTTTTTTTTATTAAGTCAAACCTCCACTCCAAAGATAAGTCAAAAGATCAAGACTTATCCCTCCATTCTCACGTAAGTGGTATAAGAGGGGTGTGGACTTGAAATCTTAACCTTCTTTATTGTGGATGTTGAATTAGTTAATATAAATGGCCAAACAAGTTTTTCACTGCAATTACGTACCTTAATTCAACCTTCGAGTGTCCTAGGACCTATACTTTGCTTGGATGATACTCCCAGGTGATCAAGTGAGAAGTTACTCCAAGGACGAACAAAGGGATGCAAGTAGGGCGAACCCCTCCTTTGAGGTGATGCGTATGCGGTGCCCCTTAACTATCCTTTTATTCCTTTAAGGGGTGTCCCCCTCCGTGGAGTATCAAAACACTTGATCAAAAGATACTATCATCACCACCACAAAGCACAATAGGAGGGTCTGCACCGATAAAGAGATCGGTGCCTATAGCCTTAAGGGATCGAGCCTTAGTGCGGTGCCTAATGTGCGTGCTCAGTGTCAAAAGTGTGCAACACACCATAAATCTTTGTAATTTCTTTTGAAATCGCAGACAAGTCAATTAGAATCAGATCAAATGTGAATTGCTTTTAGGGTTGAATCTGATTATTAGTTCCGCTTTTAGTTATGTGACCACTGAATTAGTAAATTCAAACAACTTAATGGTCTTGAATTTAAATTTGTATGCAAATGCGTGAACAGAAACTGGATGCAAAAGTTAGAAAGATATACCTGTCTCTAGCAATTTTCGTGCTAATATGCTTGCAATGCAATAATAAGATATAATGTGCTGCTCAATCACCCCTAAATTACCGCACCTAAGGGCATGCAACTTCTAAGTAGGCAGCTCAATATTTTCTTTATTGGTTTTTAAAAGCAAGCAAACAGAAAATATAATCACGCATGCACCAAAAATATTGTAAGCCCTAGTAGCTAAAGAATGCAGGGACAAACCCCCAAAAATTCAGCCCCAATTACTACAAGGGCGAAAAAATAGAATTAAATTGTGACGACGGAGAATCCTCTGCGAAACAGGATCTTGGTCTCCTTCATCTTTTCCTCGTGTGACTTAACTCGTGGTTGTTGTCGCCACTCTGTTGCGCCTCGTCGCCTCGGCGGATTCCTCGCACAATAATCAAAATGATTAGATAATTTCGCAACTCAAAAGATTTAAAAATAGTAAAGTAAATTTATTGCGTCTGTTGTCTCCCCGGCAACGGCGCCAATTTTGATAGATGACTTTTCGCTTTACGTTATAATATTTAATTGGTGGAAAAATCGACTAACAAAAAATAATGAAAATAACCACTCGCAGAAGAGCGGGTCGTGTCTACAGGGAGGCAATTATGCAATAAATACTTAATTATTTAATGTTATTTCGGATAGTGCGAAATCCCTATTCAAATCTGATTTAAAATGTGAAGGAAAGTAGATTTACAATAACTTAAAAAGATAAGGATATATGTGCAGTTTTCCCTCATAGAAATCCTCAATAAATTTATGATGAATTTATGCAATTTTCACGTGATGTGTACTAGAGAAAATTAGTACTTAAGTTAAGCACAAAAATCAATCTTCAAACTAGTGAATATCAATATCATGCAATTATAAGGAACTATGAGTGTTCAAGCGCAATTATGCCACAATATAATAATAATAAATAAAATCAAAATAGGTGGCAATGGTATTGAATGTAAATTCTAATTGGTGTGAAACCAGAGCATTCTTGCTCTCTCCTCACGAGAAAAAGAGAGAATCGGCTGGGCTTTAGAGAGGCTCAGGAGGACGGCAAGGACAAGGGCTCTCCCATGGTGGCAGCGGCGTGGCCGGAGGTGGTCTGCGGAGGTGGCCGGAGCACCGCCTGTTGAACACGAAGGCAGAGCGGCTGCTGCAGGGAGCCTATGGCACGCGCTGGTGCGCACGTGGAAGGGAGATGGGCGCACGGGTGCGTTGCTGCAGTGCGGTGTAGGAGCGGGAAGCCGGTGCTTGCAGGCAGGCCTGCAGGGTGGCGCGGATGCAGGGAGCGTTTGAGTGGCAGGAGGAAGGCACGCGGGCGGATGAGAGGGCGTTGTGAGGGGGAGGCGGTCTGCACATAGCGCCTGCAGTTGGCTGCGTGCGGGCTCGGTGCGGGTGCCTGCGATGCAGTGAGGAGAGTGCTCTGAATTGCAGGAAGGAGGAGGGTGTGCCTGCAGATGGCGTTGAAGGGAGGTGAGCGGTGGGGCGCGCGGGCGTGCACCTGCGGCTGGCTGGAGATGGGCGTGCCTGCAGATGGCGGTGAAGGCGCTCGGGCGTCTGCTGTAGGGCCTTCCAGAGGGATGGGCGCGTGGGTGTGTGCCCTCGGCTGGCTGGAGAGGCTGGAGGGTGCGGGCACTTGGTGAGGTTTTTCCCTACAAGGGGGAAGATGGACCATAGTGCATGCCTCTTCTCTTCCTGGATGCCTTCTTCCTTTTTCCCCGCCTCTTCTTTTAACTTCTCTCCTTTGCACGTGAGTTAAGGGATTTTCCAATCCCTTAACTATTTCTGGCCATACTTGTTGAGGAAGGGCGGCGAAAGATTACCCCAATGTGAGAGGGGGGGGGGAAGAAAGTTGTGGCTGTTATCAGAAATGTGTTGGGAAAATTTATCCCCCCACCCTTGTTCTTTCTGAATATTTTTCCTGAAAATAAAAAGAACATATTAAGTTATAGAAAAAAAAAATGTAAACCTAAATCATGATGCATGCAACCTTTCTATAACTTAATATAGTTATTAACAAACCTAAAAGATATAATTAAAGTTACTTAGGCGTAATATTAGTGAATTTAAAATGGACTCATCAACGACCGAAGCTCATTAGAGCTTCTCCGCCACCCACACCTGACCACTCGCGCACTCAATTTCCTTAGGGTTTTTGTCTGGTGAATAGCGCCGAACCTTCTCGTGTGCTTAACTTCAGCTCTAGGGCCGTGTTCCTATTGCAGGTACTCTGCCATCTTCGGTCATCCTCTTCGTCTCCGGCAGCTGACAAATGGTCACCTCGGATCATGCCCTTAATCTCAATCGACGCGGAATGACCTCTTGATCAGTTCCCAACCATCAGTTGGGTGGAGCTTCACCAGAACGAGCCCCAATCAGATAGGAGATCCAGCAGTTGCACGCAAGAAGAACAAGCTTGGGGATAGTCCCACATCGGTGGGAGACGAGCACCCACATGCGTTTATTTTGAATTTGTGTTATGGGCTTATTGTCTCAGAACACGAGGGTGAGGTCCTCCTTACCCTTCTCACCCAACTCGTATACCTGCCTTCACTCCTCTACTGCCATCCACGACTGCAGCCCTGGACCCAGGTACGTGCTTGACCTGAATACTCGATCAGATTACCTGGTTTCAGTGAAAGAGAAGAGGAAGAGAGAAAGAGAGAGAGAGCGGGGGAGGGTGGGTTTTGCTCCTCTATGTGTTGGCTGAACACTTAGCTGTGGGGAGGGAAGGAAGGAAACCTAAGAAAGAGAGGAAGAGCAACGAAAGCTAAGAAGAAGAGGGAAGAAAGGTAGAAGAAAGAAGGATCAAAGATAGAAGAGAAGAAAATCATAAAAGCATTGTAGCAGATCTGAACTTAAGTCGTCTAGTCATCTGACCCATCGTCTAACTTGGTTGAAAACACTGTGGCATTATTTGAGGCACTGTACATTTATTTAGATCATTAAGTAATTATTATATATATATATCTATGCTAATAATTGGTGATTCAAATCACCATTATTTTTCTTTAGATGTATTTTTACCTCATTAGACTCTTGATATACTCATGTGCTATATTGAAGATTAGTTTTGAGTAATTGTTATTCATTGCAAATCATTGATTGTACTCATTTATATTATTAAGATTAGCATGTGAATTCCATATTTACTTCCTGTGTTCGACCTTGGACTTCAATTCGAGTAATAAATTGTATTTGTTTGATGCGATTTTGTTCTATACTATAATGCATTTCTTCAACATCGATGAATTCATTCAAACAACTGACCATTGAGGTTATGTGGTGGAAATTTGTGCATATCCAATGGTTGGCTATAGGGTTGTTTAGGAGGGGATAGGGTTAGGGTTTTGGATACTTAATCTAGGTCATAAGATAGGGATTTGATGGAGATTGGTGCACCATTATGACCGGACCTAAGGGATTTTTTTCCAAGGATATGGGCAACTAAAGGATAGGTGAAATTGGTGGATTTAGGACTAGTGTTATGTTGAAGAGATAGGTAGATTTTTGGTAAGGTTTAAGAATATGTTGGCCAACCATATATCTTGGAAAATCAAGGTGCTTGGATAGCCAATTAAGGTGAGTAGTTGGGTTAGGCCACCTGGTTTTAAGGCTAGGAAAACTAGGTTCCTAATTAGGCTAGGGTCAAGGGTTAATTGGGCTAGGTGGCTAGGTTGGGAATTGACTCAACCAATCTTCAAAATTGAGCTTAGACCCACATCTCTCCTCTGGCAAGCTCTAGTTAGCCTTATACATAGCACTTGCACACATATAAAAAATGATATTAAGGTACCAAATATAAGGGAAATATTGCATGAAAGCCCAAAAATATGCGCTATTTGCAAAATGCTGCTAAATAACTAATCAAACCTATACAAACATAGTGTGCCCTTATTTAACCTTAAACTAACATTAGTTAGGCATAAATTGTCTATAAATATGGTAATATTAGTGGCGCAAGGTGGAAGGGGAGGAGGTGTGTAAGGGTTGGAAGGAGACAGGTAGGGTTACTTAGATAGACCTATGTTGGGGTAGGTTGTACCTTAAGTTTAAATTATGAATCACTCAAGGGGTACAACCTAAGGTTTAGATGTTGGACCACTTCAAAACCTAGCCTAATTAGGATTAGAAAGAATTAATTAGGTTATGTTAGCCTAATTAGGAACCATTTAGCCTAATTGCTTTTCTATTGAACTTGATTGGAATCTAATGGGTCCAATGGGTTTAGGATTGTGAAATTGGGTTATGACTTAGATAATTGGGATAGTAGGGAGTAGGGATAAGGTCTTGGATAATGGAATAGGACTATGGATAGTAGGATAGGGTTATCCAAGTTTCTGGTATGGGGTTAGGTCACCTAGGGTTTTGGGTAATAAAGGTTAGGGTTAGGTTACCTTAGGTTCTAGAATGGAGTGTAGGGTTATGGTGCAGTTCAGAGTTATCTTCCTCACTTCCTCTTTATTTTATGCCATTCTCTCTTCTTATTCTTCTTATCCTTATTCCTCACTCTTTTATTTTGCTACACTTTATTCCGTATCTGTAGGTGCATTTTCCCATAGCTTCTTGAATCTACTTTATTGTGCATTTGGATCGTGATATGATCTTCTTATTACCTACAAACACAAATAAGAACATCAAATAGCAAGATAATTGATCATTATTTAATGTACAACTATATAAAATGATGTAATGTATGATATGCTAATTATGCAAGAAATATGTATATACTAGCTAGGACTTTAACATTATTTAGGTTAATTAAAACGTATAATTACTGCGCAATCACATGTGGGGAAACATGGAGTTTATTATTATGGAAACTCAAAAAGAAATCATGTGATTTGGTCTCTTTATATAGAAAGACCAATCCTAATACAATCTTCTAAAATAAGTGAACAAGTCGAAATGCGATTTAAAAAAGATATGATTTTTATGTTATTGCAATGCGTAACTAATAAACTCTGGTTTATCATCATTCTCTGGCACAATTCACATTTAGCTCCTAGGTATTTGGCATTTGCATTACGGTATTAGGCATACCTGCATATTTAGGGACATTGCATGCATTATTAGGTTTTCCTACTATTTTATGCTTGTAATATGTATTGCTTGCTTGTTAGGGAATGCGAGACCTTTGCAGACTATCTAAACCCTAGTAAACTAAAAGGAAAGGTTGACACTCTAAAAGGAAGAAGATAGAAGCTCCCTCTACCACATTTGAGCTCACTTCAGCTCCTTCTCCAGCTCCTGCCATCTCAACTTACTTCTACTTAACTACTAGCTCCTAGCTAGCTAGCTAAGTTGCTGAGTCTTCATCCAGCTCCACCTCAACTCCTCAGCTACATACCATCTCAAGGCAGCTCAACTTAGTTCCTGAGGCTACCAGCTCTCAACTAGCTAGCTAAGCTAAGGTTGTGAAGTCCATGGCAGCTACACCTCAACTTCTTCTAGCTACCTACAGCTCTACCTTAGCTCAAATCAACTCTAGGTAGCTTTACTTAGCTACTAGCTCTTAGGTAGCTAGCTAAGTCGATCTACCAATCTCTCCTTTTGCAAGTCTTCCAGCTAACTCCCTACCAGCTACCATCCATAGGCACCTCTTCATCTCCCTGCCATTTTTCTCACCAAAAAGAAGCACACACATCTCATTCATGCACCCCTTCATTTCCCTCCAAAAATATCATAATCACCACCCTCCTTCATGTCTTTAAAACAACTTCATAACCACCATTTGTCATCATCCTTGGCTGCTATAATTCTTTACAAAAGATCCCCACCAATAGCCCTTGGAAGAAAGGAGGACGTTGCCATTCCCCTTTGAGAGTTTCACCTATGGATCGAACGAATACTGGAGGGGAGAGGTGAATAGTATCGTTTCTTGAAATAATATACAGAAAATAAATTCACAAAAGAAGTCAAGCACAAATTACACCTGGATTTAGAGTGGAAATCCAAACTGGGTGAAAACCACTACCTAAGCCTCTCGACTTAAGACTTTTCAGACTGGTCAAGACTAGTCAATCCACTATAGTACCACTTGAACGAAGGTGGTACAACCTCTTTACAACCACTTCTCTTTTTATCCTGAAAATAAAGAACAACACGGATCTTTCCAACACCTTGGAATCCGTTATTCAAAGACAATAAAGTTAAATAACAAATAAATATATCTATGGAACCTCAATAAAAGATCAAACCAGGATTTCGGCATAGGTTCGAAACAACATGCTTTGAAAAGACATGAATAGCAAAGTATAAAACACTTTGAAAGAAGCACGAGAAGCTCTAATTTTTTTGTGTATTTCTATTGAAAGTTATGAAATGAAAGAGCTGCGTATGGTCTCTATTTATACTAAAATGTTGGCTTGAAAAGGAAGTGACATTGGTCGATTAATTAAGATTTTTTGGTCGATCAAAAAGATATTTGATCGGTCAATTAAGTTGTTTGATCGATCATAGGTTGGTCGATTAATTAGCTTGATTGGTCGATCAATAAGATTTTAATAAACTTTCTAAAAAGGATTGGTTTGATTGATTAGCAAACTTGGTTGGTCGATCAGCATGTTTTGATCGATCAAAAAGAAATATTGGTCAATCATTAACCCTAAAAGTTGATTTTCAAAGAAGCGTGAAAACTGTTTGATTGCTTTATTTTTTAGGTTTCTTACAATGATATCCTAGACTCAAATAAAAAGGAAAATGACACACATTAGCAACCATCTGAACTTGATTCAAAAGAGAAGCTTTAATCTGGGATGGTCCTAAAATGTTAGTGTAGTAATAAACATAATTTTAGTGCATCAAAATAGAGGTACTTACATTCTTCCCTTTTTTTTGACAACAAAATTATAATTATGAAATTTAAACAGTTATGCATAATATCTCCTTTTTGTTTCAGCAAAAAGTAAAATATGCTGCTTTATTTTTCATTTAACTCCCCCTTAAACATGTAAATAAAGGAAGATAAATTTAAACATGTATTAACCAAGAGAGTAACATTTAATTAAGAGAGATAACATTCATGTATATATAAAGAGTCTAGATAAGCAATGCATAAAAATGAAATTGTTATGAGAAAAAATAAGTTTTATATGCCAACAATCAAGAACTAAGTAAATATAATTTAATCATCTAATGATGCCACGAAAGCATCCATCGTGCTTTGAAGATCTATGTCAAACTCAAGATCCAGCGAATCTGATCTCTCAGAAGATGTAGGCTGGCCAAGACAAAGGCGGCACTGAGCTGACGACCTGGGTGTCGACTACCTAGATGTCCTGCATGGTGGTGTAACCTGCTAATCTGCTGGTGCTAGTGCTGAAATAGTAGGTGGAGGAGGAGGTGCTGCAGAGGATGGAGGCATGGTAATAGATCGGCAAGGTCGAGGAGGTCGATGAAGCTGGTACTGAATGTCATGAACAGACTCTCCAAGTCTGTCTAAGAACTGACTCTGAGCATTCAGGTAGTCTGATACCTAATACCCATGGCGCATCATCAAATCTGTCTCCCTCTGCCAATGCATCATCAATGAGATACCATTTGTCACATCCTAAATACTTACAAAGTCCCTGCCTGAGAGTTGTCGGTCCAAGAGGCTCCAGTCCTGGTCGTAGAAGGATGGAGACGGTCGCACTAAAGGACATGTTGCTGTAAAGTACTCATAAGGCGGGAAAAGAGGAGGAAATGCTGATGGTTCCTGTTGCTGCCCTTGGGCTGTTTCCTCACCACGGGCTCCTTGTGCTTGCTCCATCTTCGTATAAGTGAGCTTATCAAAAATGGAGACTCTAGTAATGAATTATTTATGGTTTATATCCATGGGAACACTGAAGTGTAGGAAGATATGGGAGAGAAGTGTCACAAACTGGAAGGAGTTGGTGGAAGGCTTGCTTAAGAGATAAAGAATCAAGTGGTGGTTCCAGTTGAACCACTTGTTCTTAAGGAAAGCATAAAGGGTGATGAGCATAATACCAGGGCAATTTTCAAATGATGTAGATTTAGACATAAAATTCCATAGAAAAACTCGATTAAAAAATCATGGAAGACGACGAAAATAAGGTGACTTGGATGAACGACCCAAGTCAAAATGAGAGGGAGTGAGCAGGGTCTTCCTAATGGTATCCGTCTGTGTCTGTTGGTGGAGCTCAAGAAACATGGGACCAACAGACGGGCAACCAAGAATCTCAGAAAGAACATCTGCATTGACCAGAACCTCTATGCCATAGACGTTCGAGGTCAACTCAATGTTGAAACCCTCACTTATATTTTTTAAATTGGCATAGAATAGGTGATAGGCCATAGGGTCAACACCAGGTATGCGACTATTCGTGGAACCCACGTAAAAGTTTCGCTCAAAAAGTCATAATATCTAGTGGTAATAAAATTTTTTGTAGATCCCAGGGATTACAGACTCAAAGTAAGTAAAGTCGACGGGTCAACCAACATGCGGTGAAAATTTTACGAATAAAGAAAAACGGTCACGTGCGGCCTCAATGATGAAGAAACGATCAAAAGTGTCATCACGATGAGATGAAGAAGAGGTATGTGCACATTTCGGAGCCATTCAGAATTCGCAAAAAAATACGTTGGTTGATCAAAAATTTTTGATTGGTTGATCAAAAACAACCCAACTGAAGTTATGAAAAAACTCACTTTTGGTCGATCAACCAAGTAATTTGGTCAACCAAAAGTAGTCAGACTCGACAATACCGAGAGGAGAATGGATGTTATACTCACTTTTACTACTCGATTTCACAAGTAATCAAAGCAAGAAATCATTAGAAAACAACATAGCACATCTAACACTTAAGTAAAAATCCAACAAGGGATGGATTTCACTAAGTTTTAGAATGTACTGAAACCGATCAAGGATTGATCGATCAAAGGAGGAGAGTGACTAGATGTTCGTGAGTGCATGGAGGATGCGCAATGAAGCCGTAGCGTCGTTGCGACGTTGGTCGGAGATAGCGAGTTGGTCAGTCAAAGTCACCGGAGGAGGAGAGGTGGGGACGGATGGGTGTGTTGTTCTTAGGTTGGATAGTATGTGAGGTCGAGTATGTGGGGTAGGGTAGTAAAAAGAATAGGTTTGAAGGTAAAAAACAAGTGTTTTTATAGAATACATGATTAGTAAAATAGGTAAGACCAATTTAGGAGGGTAATCACGATTAACGAAGTCGTTTGGGTTGATTGGAGCAAGATTCAAGGTGAAAAGATCTCAATCTCGAAAATAGAAACGGTCAGTTTTGGTCGATCAAAACTTGTTTTTGGTCGATCAAAACTCAAAGTGATCGATAAATGTTACTTGGTCGATCAGAGTTTGAATGTGTGGAGGGAAAATTCCCGCCCAACCGGATTGGTCGATCAAATAGTCAGATTGATCGATCAACACTCAAATTTTTGGAAGGAAATTTCCAGCCCAAGAATTTGGTCGATAAATCAATGATTTTGATCGATCAAAAGGGTTTGGTCGATCAATTTGAAAAATTGATCGATCAACAGTTAACAAAGCAGACTAATCAAGTATGTTAATTAAGTTATTTTAGTCTTGATAATCCTAGTGAATGACAAATTTAGTTGAATCTTTCTTTTGGCAAAGGTTTTGTGAATATATCAGCTAATTGATTTTCTATTTTAACAAATTCTAGGTTAATCTCTCTTTTTAAGACAGTCTCTAAGAAAGTGATGTCTTACATCAATATGTTTAGTCCTAGAATGTTGTACTGGATTCTTAGATAAGTTGATTGCACTAGTGTTGTCACACAGTATTTTATTATTTTTGTAGGATAGGCCAAAATCTCGTAAGGTTTGTTTCAACCACAATAGTTGTGAATAAGCTAAATATGCTGCTACGTATTCTGTTTCTGTTGTGGAGAGTGAAACAGTATTTTGTTTTTTAGAGAACCAAGAGACTAGGGAATTTCCGAGAAATTGACAAGTTCCACTAATACTCTTTCTATCTGTAAAGCTACCCATATAATCAGCATCACAGAAGGAATATAATTCCAATGTGTCTGACTTCAGATAGAAAAGTCTTAAGTCTTGTGTGTTGTTCAAATATCTAAGTATTCTTTTAACGGCATTTAAATGCATTTCTTTAGGATTTACTTGAAAGCGAGCACACAAACAAGTACAAAAGAAAATATCAGGTCTGCTTGCAGTCAAGTATAGTAATGATCCTATCATACTTCCATATAATTTCTGATCTACAAATTTACCTGTTTCATCGATTTTTAATTGAGTAAAGGCTGCCATTGGCGTGTCTTTACCCTTTACTTTGTCTATCGAGAATTTCTTCAAGATCTCCATTGTGTATTTGGTTTGAGATATGAAGATTCCAGAAGACAGCTGGTCAATTTGAAGTCTGAGAAAGAACCAAAGTTCTCCCATCATGCTCATTTCAAACTGATTCTGCATTACCTTTGCAAATTCTTAGCATAACAGATCGCTAGTAGTACCGAAAACAATATCAACATATATTTGTATTATTAAGAGATTATCTTCTTTTCTTTTAGTAAATAAGGTTAGATCTATTTTACCGATTTTAAACCCATTTTCAATTAGGTAGGATTTTAATCTGTCGGACCAAGCTCGTGGAGCTTGTTTAAGACCATATAGAGCTTTGTTCAGTTTATAAACACAGTCTGGATATTTAACGTTTTCAAAATCCGGAGGTTATTTAACATAGACTTCTTCCTTGATGAATCCATTTAAGAAGTTTCTTTTGACATCTATTTGAAAAAGTTTGAATTTCATATGGGCGACAAAGGCTAGCAACATCCTAATGGATTCAAGGCGAGCTACGGGAGCATATGTTTCATCAAAATCAATTCCTTCTCCTTGATTATACCCTTGGGTCATAAGTCTAGCTTTATTTCTAGCTACATCTCCTGATTCATTAAGTTTGTTCCTAAAGACCCACTTGGTTCCTATAATGGCTTGAGAGTCAGGCTTTGGGATAAGTTCCCATACATTATTTCTCTTGAATTGATTCAATTCATCTTCCATTGCAATGATCTAGTAATTGTTGAAAAAGACTTCCTTGACATTTTTGGGTTCTAATTGTAAGACAAATGCAGTGAAAGCAGTGAAAGCTAAACTATTAAAAGAAGATCTAGTTTGAACTCCTTTAGACAATTCACTTATCACCAATTCATTTGGATGACCTTTTATATAAGAAATATCTCTAGGAAGTTCATCGGAAATAATTTCTTCTGAAATGTTTGATGTGTCATCTACTAGTTCATCCTCATCATTGTTTACTAAAGATTTAGGTTGAGCTAAAGCTTCGTCAAATGATACATGCATAGTTTCCTTAACAACTAAATTCTTCTTGTTAAAGATTCTATAGGCTTTACTTCTGGTTGAGTATCCTAAGAATATTTCTTCTGAACTTTTAGCATCAAACTTATCAAGATTATCCTTAGTATTGAGTATAAAACATCGACAACCAAATATCTTGAAGTAGGAAATTCTATGTATCCTTCCTGTAAATCCCTATGAGAGGAGATGAGATATACGTGACGTAATATAAAATGCGAAATTATATAAATAATCTCACAAATAGCACAATCACACAATAGGCAAGTAATTTTTAGGTGGAAACCCAAACTAGGTGAAAACCACCACCTAACCCTCTCGAGTTAGGATTTCCGATTGACTTAATTGATTAAATCCACTAAACAAGTCACTTAAAACGAGGGTGACTTAACCTCTTACAATCACACTACTTTGAACGAGGGTAGTGTACCTCAAAACCCTTTCTCTTCACAAGAAGGATTTTGTTTCGCAAAGGAGACGAAAATTTGCAATGAGAATACCCAACCAATAACAAAAAATATACAACAGACCTATAGAGCTAACAAAGTATATAAAAGAACCTAGCTACTATAGGTGAAGAAACTTCCCTTAGGTGGGAGTACATCGACATGACGACGCGGGTGCGTGAACCACGCGGGGGCACCTCGTCGCTCTCGTAATCGCGGAGGGAGAGTGGGTGCGCAACTGGATTCAAGCTCTCTAGATATGGAACAAAAGCTTGGAGAGCTAGAGCTTCTTCTAGATGATCTTCTACTTCTTTTTGACACAAGAGATGTGGAAATGGTATTCAAGGTGTGTCTTGGTGTATGTTTGCAAGGCAAGGGTCCTCCTTTATTTATAGAGGGCCTAAGAAGGCTTTAAAAGCCTTTAGAAAGCTTCCATAACCGTTGGGGTTGAACCCAAGGCAAAATAGGCCGTAATCAGAATCAATTATGATTCTGACAAGGTCATCAGACGTTTGGTCCATGTATCAGACATCTAGAAAACTTATTTAAGACATTTAGGAACTAAGTCAGATGTCCGATTCTAGGCGGATTTTCGTCTTGACTTGGTTCAGACCTAAACAGGGTTCAAGTGTAAGGTCATCAGACGATGTACAGGACATCTGGGACTAGGTCTGGATATCTGGAAACCTATTGTACAGCGGGAATGGATTCCCAAGATATGTTAACGGCTAGAAAATCTGACAAAGGTGATTTTGGCTCACAATGAGACTCAACGATCACATATTAGACGTCTAGGGTCATCTATGGACGTCTGATATAAGCCTAACGATTATAATCCTCAATGTTTACTTTGTTAGCCAACGTTCCACTAATTTGACGTCTGACACCACTATCAGACGTCTTCTAAGACATTTGGACTAAGGTCTGGATGTCTGATTTTAACAGACAGAACTAACTAAGTCCAGCCTAAGTTATTGGACGTCTGAGTCAAATAGTCAGACGTCTTAAAAGTCACTATTAGACGTTTGATTAGGCTGTCAAAACCCTATTTTGGTTTTCTAAGTTCTCTACAGAAAACCTAAGTATTCTAGGGTTGTGCAGGTATTTCTAGGACTACTTTAAGAGTTCTTTGAGGCTCTTTAACAAGTAATCTAAGAAAGATAAAAAGAAAAAAATAAAGTATAAAATACAATGAAGGAAATCTATCATATTCTTCATCTCCTTCCTTCTTCAAGCTTTCGCTCACCTCGCGAAGCTCCTTCTCCTCCGTTAAGCTCCTCCAATCTGCCATGGATGCGAGCTCAAATTCTATCTAAACACGTCTCCATTCGCAATTTACCTGAAATCTAAGACTTCAAGTGTAAATGTTAAATAACACGTATTTTGTTATCATCAAAATAAACGATCGTGGTGCTCTAGCACCACACTTCCATGATAGAGTTCAAAAAGTGTTTTGTTTAGGATAGGTCTAATTAGTAATCTATTTTGGATATAGCAAGCAGTGTTTACAGCCTCTACCCAAAAATATCAAGGCAGCTTTGACACGCTCAGCATTGTGCGAGCACACTTGTAAGGTTCTATTTTTCCTTTCTACTATACCATTCTGAGGTGCAACTCTAAATTCATGTTTTATACCATATTGATCACAGAAATTGGTAAAAGATTCATTCTCCAATTCTCTGCCGTGATCACTCCTAATCCTAATTACTTCAGATCCTTTTTCATTTTGTAGTCTTCTAACTAATTTGCTAAAGGTACCAAAGGTTACGTCTTTACTTTTTAGGAAAGATACCCAAGTAAATATAGAAAAGTCATCAATTGTGACTAGACAATATCTGCACCCGCTTAGGCTTTCGGATTTGGTTGGTCCGAACAAGTCTAAGTGAAGTAACTCCAGAAGTTGTAAAGTGCTAACCATCCTTTTTGGTTTGAAGGGATTTTTAGTTTGTTTACTAACTTAACAAGAATCGTAGACTTTGCTTCTCTTGAAGTTGATATTTAGCAGACCTTTCACAAGTTCATGTTTCATGAGTTTATTAATGTTTCTTATGTAAACATGAATTAGTCGTTTGTGCCAAAGTGTTGCTTCATCAGATACAACAAGACACTTAAGACTGTCGCATTTGTTGAAGTTAACAGTACAGATATCTTTATGCCAATTTCCTTTGAGAAGTGTTTATTTTGTTTCTTTATCATATATTTTAAAATCATCTAAAGTGAAAGTGATTTTGTATCCTTTATCACATATTTGACTAACACTTAAAATGTTGTGTTTTAATTCACTAAGTGTACATTATCGAAAGAGGTAGAAGAGTTACCAATTTGGCCAGTACCAATAACATGGCCCTTGTTGTTCCCGAACGTGACGGTACCACCATCCTGGCGATGAAGTTGCAGGAATAGGTTTTCCTCCCCGATCATGTGCTTTGAACATCCACTGTCCATGATCCATCTCTTTTCTTCTCATTCTTGTCATTGGTTTGCATTTGTGAGGTCCTAGTTTGGCTGATCTATAGAGTGGCTTCAATTTTCCATTGATTTGTTGATATGTCCACTTCTTATAGTCTACTTGACCTACAAAATAGGATTGCAATAATGTTTTTGGTACCCATTTTTGTTTGGATCCACGGTGGTTAGATGTTGCTTGTTTAGATAAGCTACCTTTCTTGTTTTGGCTAGAACTAGTTCCTTCATGATCATTTTTTAGTATGTAGCTTAACCCAAATTTTGTGGTGCTCTGGGTTTGTGTTTCTAATAGTTTATGCAAGTTTCTACTTCCCTTAGTAAACTTAGCCAGATCATTCAAGAGATCCTAGAATTTTCTTTTAATTTGTCTATATCCATCTTTAGATTATCTACATGTGATTTCAATGAGGTGATTTCTTCAGATAATTCTTTATTTTGTTGAAAAAACATATCTTTTTGTGCTTTTTCTTCCCCTAATATTTTTACTAGATTTCTATTTTCTAGTTTAAGTGACTTAGTTATGTCATGCATCTCAAAAAATACTTCTAATAGTTCATCTTGTGAAAAAGAGATTACCTCGTCTTCTAGCACCATTAGTCCTAGAAGAGCTTCTTCTCCGAAGGTTTCTTCTTCTTAACTTAAGTCTGATTCATCCCAAGTTGCTGCGAATGCCTTTTTCTTTCCTTCTCTTCTGAGAAACTTCTTTTCTGACTCCTTTTTGAGAATCGAATAATCCTTCTTGATGTGTCCCTTTCTCTTACAGTTGTAGCAGATAATTGCATCAGCTTTGGCTTCTTCTTTCTTCTTTCTCTAGCTTCTTTTGTTCTTAAGAAACTTTCAAAATTTTCTTAACAAGAGGGTTATATTTTCCTCTTTGTCTTCACTCGAGGAATCTTCTATTTGTTGAGTGGCTTCAAGAGCCACAGATTTCTTCTTGACTCCTTCACCTTCATGCTCCTTCATGTGTTGGAGTTGAACTTCGTAGGCCATAAGACTTTCGATAAGATCATCTAGTTGTAGGGTAGATAGATCTTTCGACTCCTGGATGGCAATAGTCTTGGTTTCCCAATCACTGGTGAGTGATCAAAGAATCTTTCTCACCAAGGCTTCATTCTTGATCTCATGATCTAGATTTCTTAAGGAGTTTATGATGTCCATGAATCTTGTGAACATCTTCATAATTGATTCTCCTCTCTTCATCCTGAAAAGCTCATAATTCTATGTTAATAAATTTACACTAGTTTTTTTTTACCTTAGATGTCCCCTCGTGGTAACTTCAAGAATGCTCCAAATCTCATAGGCTGTCTTGCAAGCAGAAACACAGTTGAATTCTGCTCTTGAAAGCTCACAGAAGATTGCATTCATGGCTTTAGCATTGTGTATTGTCATCTTCTTTTGATCTAGTGTCACCTCCACTCCTTTATTTCCAGATGTGTATACTTGGTGGCGATGACATCCCATACTCGAAATCCATAAATTCTAGGAAGATTTGCATCCTAGTCTTCCAATATTCATAGTTTGTTCCGTCAAAGAGCGGAGGTCGAATGGTTTATTGCCCCTCAGCATATGTGTCGATAGACGACTTTGACATCGTCTGGACAACGAGGCTCTGATACCAAATGAGAATTTTGCCTGTGGATCGAACGAATACTAGAGGGGATGTGTGAATAGTATCGCTCCTTGAAATAGTATATGGAAAATAAATTCACAACAAAAGTCAAGCAAAAATTACACCTGGATTTTAGAGTGGAAACCCAAATCGGGTGAAAATCACTACCTAAGCCTCTGGACTTAGGATTTTTCCGACTAGTTAAGACTAGTCAATCCACTATAATACAACTTAAACGAGGGTGGCACAACCTCTTTACAACCACTTCTCTTTTTATCCTGAAGAGAAGAACAATATGGATCTTTCCAACACCTTGGAATTCGTTAATCAAATACAAAGTTGAATAACAAATAAATATATCTATGGAACCTTAATAAAAGATCAAACCAGGATTTCGGTAGAAGTTCGAAACGACGTACTTTGAAAAGCGTGAATAGCGAAGCGTAGAACACTTTGAAAGAAGCACAGGAAGCTTTGATTTTTGAGTGTTTCTATTGAAAGTTATGAAATGAAAGAGCTGCATACGGCCTTTATTTATACTAAAAAGTTGGCTTGAAAAGGAAGTAATATTGGTCAATCAATTAAGATTTTTTGGTCGGTCAAAATGATATTTGGTTGGTCAATTAAGTTATTTGATCGATCATAGGTTGGTCGATTAATTAGTTTGGTTGGTTGATCAATATGATTTTAATCAACTTCAAAAAAATGATTGGTTTGATCAATTAGCAAACTTGGTTGGTCTATCAACATGTTGTAGTCAATCAAAAAGAAATATTAGTCAATCAATAACCCTAAAAGTTGATTTTCAAATAAATGCGAAAAACTGTTTGATTGCTTTATTTTTTAGGTTCCTTACAATAATATCGTAGACTCAAATAAAAAGAAAAATGACACACATCAGCAACTATCTAAACTTGATTCAAAAGAGAAGCTTTAATCCGAGATGGTCTTAAAATGTTAGTGTAGTAATAAATATAATTTTGGTGCATCAAAACAGAGGTACTTACACCCTTCTAGGAGGGGACCATACCATTCCCCTTCTACTTCCCAATTGCCATTCTTTCTCCGTTGGAGCAAAGCCAAGGAACAAGCAAGGAGGATGGCCAGGCAAGGGAGGAAGGGTGGACATCCACCACCCTTGGGAGCAATGTGAATTACTTCATCATCATCATCATCATCATCATCATCTAAGGAGAAGAGCAAGGAGAGGATCTTCTTCAAGTTCAGGGGCAACCATACTTAAAGCAAATATCATTCCGAGCATCATTTTGGAGATTCTGCTATCGCTTTACTTTCTTGTATTTGCATTTTGCATAATAAGCTTTCCTCTACATTTGGAGGTCACTTGTGTAGAAATCATCTACACAAGTGAGCCCTCTAATTTCCACATTAATTTCTTCATTTTAAGCAATACAATGCTAGCCTTTCAATTCTTATGTTCTTTTTATGATTCTTAAATTTTCATATGTTTGTTGCACACACCAACCTTCCTAATTATCCTAGGTCACACTTGCTTAAGGGTGAGTTTAGGAAGGTAGGATTTCATTTTACTTCATATGTTTACTTGGGCATATTTCTATCTTTCCTTGCTCCAAATTCCAAAACCCTAAAAAAACACAAAACCACAAAAGCCCTCAAAAAAGGAAGATTTGAGAGAGTGAGAGAGAGTTCCTTGCTTTTATAACTAAAAGTTGCCTCCTTGGACGACCTTAGATACTCTCACTATCTAAGATTACAAATTTAAAAGTTAATCGGGTTTACACGTTGCAACGGCACTTAACTCGTGTCTTTTACAGAACCGTGTATTGTCGCACCAATAATGAAAGTTTAAATTTTAAATATTTTTACCGGCTTATGTAGTGGCAACTCGAGTCAATTCATGGGAAAGCAAGGTATCAATTTGAAGACCCAGTATTTAATGCCTTTTTTTTTTTTTTGATATTTTGGTTTTGTGTTTTTTTTTGCCTTTTTTTCTAAGAAAATAAAAGCAAATTGAATCTTCTTTTGGTCATGAGAGATAATATCAAATACTTTCAATCAACTAATGAAGCTAAAGGATATGAAGATGGCTTAGCAATTAAACTTACAAGCACCATAGTAGGTGACTTGTAATCAACTATCAAGTAAATTTACACGCCAACAAAATTAAAGATGGAATAGAAATGTAACTTTCATATCATAATATTTATTTTTTGAAACTGAAAGGAAAGCTATCGGATCGCTGATAGCAATCCAGGAGAGCATTTATTTACTATAATAAAAAAAAAGTTACAGGATCGATCCTCACATATGTATGAGAGACCAACAATTACTTACAATGTGTTCCACACACACAGGTCTCTAATAAAATAAATGCTCATTTCTTGCTCTCCACACACACCATAGCACAGCCACCATAGACACATGTGGCTTATTACGTAATAAAAGAAAAAACCCATAAATCTTCCCAGGTGGGGATCGATTCCCTACAAACAACCCTCCAAACATAGTCTGTCACCAAGCACGAAGAAAAAATGTGTCGAGTACTTCATTATGTAATCCACATAGTTGGCAGAACTGGGCAGGAGTTCCCATCCTCTTATGACATAGGTCACTTGTTATTAAGCCATCTCTTCTACACAACCACAAGAAAATTTGGACCTTCAGGGGAACCTTCAAATTCCATAATTTCCTTCTAATCGTACCAGTTTCAGCCAATCTAGATAGTATTATGAGCTTCTCATATGCTGCTACCGAAGTAAAAATCCCCTTCCAACTATATGTATCTTGTTCCTTTGACGTGGGTCTAAAGGCCCTCAACTACTGCAATAAACTTTCCTTATTCTCCCACGTTCTTGTGCCAGATCTGCAAACTTCAGAGCAACTAAAATGCCACTGGCTGGCTTCTTCATCCCAATAATCATTCACCACAGCTTTCTTATCAGCTGCAGCAGAAAAAGCCATTGCGTGTTTGTCTTTTAGCACCCCAATAGGAGACCACTTTTCATGTCAGAACCAGAAGGTTTTCCCATCTCCCAGCACCGGTATTAATAAATTCCAATTCTCAGCAAGAGCACGTACCACTGAAGCCCAAAAAGGAGAGGGTCTGGACAGGTGCAATCTAGACATCTCATCATTTGAAGTCCCATTGCTTTCTTTGATAATTTCTACCCAAGGTTTTTGTTCCCCCTATAGCAGCCTGATCACCCATTTCAGAAGTAATGCTTCATTGAATTCTTTGAGAGACCGAATTCCCATACCACCATACTCCTTGGGAGAGTAAAGTAAGTCCCATTTGACAGGCTGAAAAAAATGGCCTTGATGAGAGGCACCCTTACAAAGAAACCTCTTGCGCATTATATCAAGTCTCTTCCAAATCGACTTTAGCGCCTTGAATGCAGAAAAGAACATGATTGATGTAATCACCGAATTTAATAAAATAAGTTGCCCCCCTTTTGATAAATAGCGACTGCTCTAGCTTTCTAATTTGACTGATTTTTCTCAAAAAGCATATTCCAGTCACTTTTCTTCAGTTTAGTACATTTCAAAGGTAGTCCAAAATATTTGATTGGAAGAGAGACCAACGAGGTACCTAGAAGAGATGAGATAGCATTTTGTTCATTCCCATTCATACCAAGGCACGGCAAGGATGACTTTCCTCCATTTAGCTTTAGACCAGAAATTTCTCCAAAAATGCTGACCATATGAAAGAGAGATTGGGACTCCCTTATGCTTCCTTCCATAAAAAATACTATATCATCTGCATATTGAAGAACAGGTGCATAGCCCTTCTATTGGAAATCGAGTAACCCCTGATCAAACCATCCTCTGAAAGTTTATAGGCATATCTGGCTAATGTGTCAACTGCAAGGTTAAAGATCAAAGGAGCATCCTTATTGTACCCCACACTACGGCTATACCCAAGTTCTGCATGGTTTTCCATTAATCAGGGGGGGGGTAGGAGGCTATTGTGATGCATCTCTTCATCCATTGGACCCATACTGGAGGAAACCCTCTCCTTTTAAATATTTCCCATAAATAAGGCCACGAAATAGAGTCATATGCTTTACTGAAGTCTATCTTCCAAAGAAAAGCTTTGCATCTTCTTCTATGCCATCCCATCACCATCTCTTGAGCCACAATAAAAGACTCTTGCAAAGATCTCCCTGGTAGGAAGGCAGATTGGACTGGCATAATCAGGATTTGTAGCACATCACGTAATCTGTTGGCGAGGATTTTACTCAATCAGATATATAGAATTCAACAAGGCGATTGGCCTAAAATCTAATGACTCCCTCTCAATGCCTAAAATTTGAGCTTAGGTAATTCTTAGGCTTTCCCTTTTTCCCTTAGAGTGCTCAAGAGATGGGATTGCCAAAAATGGTTTGAAACAATGGAATGGATGACCTTATATAAAGTTGGAGAGGTGTAAAAAGAGAGAGGGATGGGTGTGCCAACAATTAAGGTTATGGGTATATGTGTTAAGATTTAATGATGAGGTCTTGAGAAAGGATTGAGTGGCTATTAATTGGTGGAGAAATCTAGGTGTGCTGACATGTGCATCCATAATGAGAGTGGTTACCTAGTTAAGTGTGAGGGGGCCACTAAAGAGAGGTGTTGGGAGTGTAGCCTAGGTGTTGGAAAGGTGAAGCCACCAAGGGGTGGTGTGCCCTTTTGATGAAGGGGATGAGGTGGACTAGGTGGATTTTTGTGTGAAGCTAGAGCTCGTATGTGGAGGAAAGGAGCTTACGAAGTGGAGGAGCTCATTGATTGTTGATGCAAGGTGGTTTTTTGCTTTATTGAGCTAGAGCTTGGGGTTTATGAAACTCCTAAGTTTAAATCTCCAGTTCAATTCCTTCAAGTCTTCTTGTCTTCTCTCTTTTTGTCAGCCTTCAATCCTATGGTCGTAGAATATCATCAATTAGTGCAAATCACATAAATTATGCCAAATTAGATGCTTGCCTATTTAAAATGCAAAATATGCTAAATGTATGTAGTATGAGCATGCCTTTAACCTCATTGGCTCATAAACCTAGCAAAGTATTTTCATGGATAGTAGAAAACGTGGTTTGATCACCCACCCTATGCCTATTGATGAGAACCTCATCATGAGCCATAACTAGCTCATTTTGACCTAATACAAATGATAAAAGCTCTTACATAACTCAAGGAAAGGCTTAACTCAGAGAATTCTGAGTTTAAGGAGAAAACAAGTCAAAAGGGGTAAAAATGTGATTTTACCAGTATAATCTGCATACAGGTCCAAACATAGGTCAAACAAACCAAATAAGAAGGAAAGTGGGATGATCTGATAAGGGTTACAGCAATTCCAAGGAACTAAATGATAATCTGTAACCCTAAAACAAACCTACTTCAATTCACGAGGTTCAAGGCAAAGCAAAAATGGAATAAACCCTCTAAAATTCATAGAAAAATAATCTCTAGGGTTTAGAACCTTCAATTTGACCTTAGGAACCCATCTTGACCTACATTGAGAATCATACCCAATTAATAACTTAATTTGGGTTTTTGCGTAAATTGACCAGTCAAACAAGGTTTAATCTAGAAATAAAATTCACCATCAGATTCCTTAGGTCCTAATTAGTCATGTATAAAAACTTGAGCCTAAGAAGAAACCTTCTTGACCAACTTTACATTTTGGTCCTCATCTATTTACTTTTTGGCCCTCAACTTTTGAACCCTCGCATTTTGGCCCCTAACTCTCCTTCGTTCTTTGCGTTCAGGTCCTCCCTGCAAAACCTGCCAGCACCATGCTCCGGCGACCTTGCGCAGAGCATGGCGCCGCGCAGGGTAAGGGAGAGGGTCTGGCAAGTCAACCGGGGGTGCCCTGCGTCGTCAGCCGTCGCAGGAACACCTCCCTGGTCGCTGCAACCCACCATACCGGCCGTGCGAACGCACGGATGGTATGGGTAACCTTACTCCGGCGTCCTCCGGCGAGGGAGACACGTCGTCTCCCTCCGCCCTCCTCTCTGGTTCAGCCCCTATAAATACCCCCCGTCGCTCCGCCGTTCAGGGGAGCTCGGTCCTGACGGAGAAAGACCCCCACTTCCTCTCTTCTCACTCCGACAGGAAGCCCTCCAGCTCCGGCGGCCTCCCCTCTTCCTCCTCGTCGCTCTGCCGCACTACCAGCTGCAGGGTTGCTCTCCCTCGCTCTTCCCGCGCCACGCCGCACCCAACTGGCGCCTCTCCGGCCCTCTGCTCGCCGCCGCCCCTTCCCTCGGGCATCTTCTTCTCTGGCGACAGTCGATATGACTGTCGCCCGCTCCGGCCCCTCCTCGTCCTGCTAAGTAGGTAGAACTCCTCTTTCTCCCCTCTTCCTTTTCCTCATTTTACATCTTTACTGTTACCCCGATCCGACCAATCGCCCTCACCTTCTCCACCTCCGGCTCCCATCACTCCAGCAACCCACACGGCTCGCCGACCACCGCAGAACCTCCGCCTCCTCACCCTGATCAACCTCCGCCCTTCCACTTCCCCCAAATCACCCTCTGCAACTCCACCGAACAAACCCATCTCCCGACCCACAGTCCGACCTAGGGCAGCCCTTAGGCTCCGCCCCGCCGCCTACACACCCCCCGACCACCTTCGCCGTGCCACGGCGAAGGTGGTCGGGGGGTGTGCCACGGCGAAGGTCCTCCGCGTTTCTGATTGAGCCGAGAGGCCGTTTCTCTGTGGGCAGGTACCTGCGCTCGCCGCCGCCATTGTTGAAGCGAAGCAGCTTCTTCACCTGCTGCCCCAGGTGCGCCACGCCCAGGTCACGCTCCCAGACAGTGCGTGGCGTCTTCGCGAAGTACCAGGCTGCAGTCGAGTCGAAGCTCTCGCGCGAAGCCGCCGCGCTTCGCCTCGACTGCCGCTGCTTCCTCCGCGCAGGCACCCAAATTGGGGTGGGACATTTAGTCCCACCTCGTAACCTTTCAAAGGAGCGCGCCCGCATAAAGGCAAAAAGTGCCTTATGCTTGTTGCCTCCTGAGCACGGGGTGAGGTCCCTCTCACTCACTCGCTCGACCCGGCCTCGTCCGCGACCACGCCCCGCGGACCTGGCCCGACCCGACTTAGACTGACCTGTACTCCTCGCCCACCACGCACGCCGGTGGGCCTGGACCCGGGCGCGACCCGTACCTGACTACCCGGCAGCTCTGGGAGAGCTTTCCTAAGAGCGACTTCTGTGAGAGAGAAACGCGGGGGGGGGGGGGGGGGGAGGGTAGAATAGGTTTTTGCCCGCTGACGAGAGCTTTGAAGTGTGCAGGCACAGGCGAAAGAGAAGAAGGACGACGAAAGCTGAAGGAAGGAGGAGCACTGTAGCAGCGGCAGTTTAAGTCGTCTGATTGGAAAATCAGACGACGTCCTGAAGGCAAAGAAGGAGAAGGAAGGCGAGGCAGAGGAGAACTGAAAGAAGAAGAAGAGCACGAGAAGATCTGAAGAAAGGAAAAGAAGAAAGAAAGAAGAAGAAGAACAGGATCGCTTTGCAGAAGAAAAAGGAAGAGACGAGCAGAAAAAGGAAGAACATCACCACTGCAGATAAAGAAGAACAAAGGAAGAGGGCAGAAGATCTGAGAAGGAAGAAGAGGAGAAGCAAAGAGAAAAGAAGAAAAGCCAACAAATTATCTCTCTCTTTATTTTTGTAATAAGAATTTGTATCTCTAGAATACAGTTTGCTCCCTGAGTTCGACCTCGGGAACTCTTTATTTCCGAGTAACAAATTGTATTAAACTGGTAATCACCTCTCTATACTATACTACGACGAAATAATAAAACTATAGAGGAAGGTCGCCACCAGTCACCTATCTTTTACTAGTCCCTAATAAAACTTTCTTTAAACAAAAACTATTTTTGGGTTGAGGGGAATTTTCACAAGGGTTTAAGTTATTTTCCTAAGTCAGAGGGTACAGGACTTCTTCTCTTGAGGATAGACTTTTTGCTTCTTGACCTAGATTTATAGCATCTAGGTATCTACCCAAAGTGGAGCAGCCTAACCATTTTGAATTTCAGCTAACTTAGACTTGGACTCCCAAAAAAGCTTTTCTTGGCCTACTCATCATCCCAGCTCGTCTAGGATTTTGAGTGTCAGTGCAAAATACAAAATGGTTTCATCAACTCGCAGTTGAATTTTTGTGATGTCGGTGGAGTGTTTTTATTTTTCTTTTCTTCTTTTGATTTCTTTCTAGGCTTAGCTTCGGATTAACTCTCAACACAATCAGTATCAAACTCTTCATTCCCATAACTCATCCTCGAAGGGCCCCTTTCAATCGATGCTTCGAGATAATACCACCTAAGCAACCCTTACAGAACCCTAATAATCGACACTTCAGGATAGTGCTACCCATGGCATTCTAAAGCGAATGCAAGCCCAAGCAATTGACATTTCCAGATAATGCCACCCATGGCACCCGAACTGCGCAATGCGCTTACATGCCCCTTAGGATATTTAGATATCCTAAGAAACAAGTGTTGGGGTGGTGACGTGTTTCTATTGCGTCCTTAAGGGGATCATAAACTCATCTCATGCAACGGGAACTCGTTCAATCAAATTATGTTTCGACCATTTCCTAAATCAAAACCTAAAGGTGGAATGGTGAACTACAAGATTTTGTGATTTTTTATTTTATTAAGTTTGCTGATGTGACAATTGTGTGAAAAATGTTTGGCACTCTAATCCTTAGACTATCCAAATCAGAGGGATAAAAATTAGGTCAAGTACCGACAACATTGATTGTTCGTTTCTAACATTAGCCAATCACCGTAAAGGTTTGAAAATTAGATCTAATTTAAGTGATAACTAGACAATTAAGATTATTTCGGTCATGATAAATCTAAGCTCAAAATTCTTAAGCCTCACCATGGAAATGTTGATCCCTTAGTACTGTAAATTCATTGTCCTTAACATCCCAAGCCCTGTTACTTATTTCCCTCAAAAACATTTTTTTTTAATATACATGTTTTTTTGTGATTTGTCTAAAATGTATGCAAAAGAGATGTATGAATAAATGCATGGAGCACATGTTCCCCATAGAAATAGCGAAATGGTAAATCGGATAGCTACTATCCCCACCCCATGCCTAAGACTTGCAATGTCATTACATAAAGTAGGAACAACTTGTGATGCAGAATGAGATGCAAAAGTACGAGGAAAAATCAATCAAAATTAGGTTGGTACATTTGATGCCTACAGCCGAACGAAATGATGTGTCACAACGATGGTGGGTCGAAAAGCACGATTTTGTCTGACGCGAGTGTGGGCTTATTAGAAAGATACAATTTTAAACACTACCCATTGACTCTAAACTGCTAACCGATTTTCAAATCTTGAATCTGTACTACTCCAGAAGGAAAAATGTGAACGGTGTCAGGTCTGATCCATTTTGATTGAAGTTTACCTGGGAAAAGTCATAATCTCACATCAAACATCCACGCGCTAATCAGGACAAAAGGATTTTGGAGCTATGTGCCAATCGTGGTAGGCCTTAGCTTGTTTGTTATAGATTTGTGCACTTTCATACATGTTGTTATTGATTTCCTCGAGTTTAGTTAATTGCAATTTCCATTGTTTCTCCACCTTATCTAAATCAAAATTCAATTCTTTCATTTCCCAATATGCCCTGTGCTCTAATTCGACCAGGAGATGACATGCCTTTTCATAAATCAATTTAAATGGGGACAAGCCAATTGGAGTTTTGAAGGCAGTCCAATAGGTGTTGAATGAAGCGAGAGAGTTGTCTTTTAGAGAATATATTTGCGTCGTAGTATAGTCAACGAAAATCGCTTTTACAACATTTAAAATTTATAGAGTGCTCGAAAATAAGGAATTGAGTCTGAGGTTGTTTGTAGGGAGCAAATGTGAAATTCACATACTAATCGTAATTAGAAATAATGAGCACAATTAATCAAACACAAGAGAGATACTTAATGAATAAAATCTACTCAAAATGATATTCAAATGTGTCTCAAGAAATAATGGGATAAAAAAAGTCAGGAATCTAAAAAGAATGGTAATTTGAATCACCACTTAATCCCTCAATTTAAGCACATATCCCAAGTATTAATTTAACTCAAAATATCGCTATAGTGGTCTTAAACCACTTAATTCTCAAATAGCCACGTCAGATTCAGCCTTAAATGTGTCCACAGTATCATATCAGACGTCAAACCCTAAGGTCAAACCACTTAACTGTTCAAAGCTCAAAAGAAGCACAAGGGTGCTAAGCCTCAGAGATGGTATGGAACATATAGGCACGTACCTTGAGGATGAATAGTGCAAAACCTACCCCAACCCCCAGCAGAATTTTCTCTTCTTTCCCTTTTCTCAGAACCAGGTAATCGGGTTTATGAGCGGGTAATCGGATCCAGGTAGGGTCCAGATCCGTGGGCAGTGGTCACGGGTGAGGAGTGAGCGTGTAGGCGAGCACGTGCATGGGCAACCTCACCCCCCATGTTACTTGAGGCAACGAGCCTTGCGCACAAATGCATATTATACGCTATCACGCACTTGTCAGCATCTGATGTGGGACTAATGTTCCCACTTTCCTTCGCGCGCCCCAGCAGTTGAAGGTTCATGTAATTGGATCTAATGGAGCTACTTCTCGTCCAATTAACGCCCTCGAGAGCTTCATAACTTCAATCCGCTTTCACTAGTAGTGGGAGCTAGTGCTATGATGCATGAATGGTGGTAGAGGGCGGTGGAGAATTGGTGGCGATGTCGTCAACGATAAGGAATACCTGAAACCAGAAGCATGGGCCTCCAGCCCCGATCAGATGGCTCATTAGCATCACCGGAGTGTGTTGAATTTGGTGGTGGTCTCGGTGTGGTGATTGGAAGTGTATGGCGGCTAGACGACATCGGCGAAGATAGCAAGAGGGTGGGTCATCCAATGGTGGTCTCCAAATGTCAAAAACACCAATAAACTTGGGGCTTTTTATCTATGGGATGAGATGGATCTTATGGAGGTGGTGGTGTCAAGTTTGGTGGGCTGTAGCGGTGTGTTGGCTTCGCCGGAGGCATCGCCGTCATTGGAGAAGATGGAGGGGGATACGATGATGTAGTGGTCGAATTGAGGTTTTAAGGGGTGGAATCTAACCTAAAGAAAGAGAGGGAGAGAATAGACCTAAATTACGAACAAAAGGGAGAGAGTTGGCGCTGGCTTTGATTAACCGACGTCGGAGAAGGTGAAGACTTCGGAGGTCAGGACGGTGACAAGGAGATGCGGAGGCGGCCTCTGCTTTTGCTGGCGAGAAACAGAAGGAAAAGAAGGCAAAGGCGTTCCCAATTTGGCCATTGGGAGGACATGGGAGGATGGGGAAGGAAGTTTCCAGAGCTACGGCAAAGCAGGCTGGGGAAGGACGAGAAGAGATCGTTTTGGCCTTAAACCGAGCTAAGGAGGATGGTGGAAGCATGAGGAGCTTTTATAGAGCTTAAACCTGAGCTCTAAATGAGAAAAGAGGCGCAATTGGTCACGGTCTCAAAGGAAAGAAGTTCTCAATTTCCTTGAGCTCGCTTGAGCTCTAGGAATGGTTTTGGAAACCCTAAGGAGGTTCAATCGATCGGATAGGATCTCTAGATTAATCCTTCCAAATTTGGAGGGATTTGGATATGATCTGAGGGAGAAATCTTTGATTGAAGGTCGGCGGGTTTGGGTTCACACCTCCAATGGTGGAAGGGACCTGTTTCAAAAAAACGATGAGAAGTTAGAGACTTGAATGCAATAAATCCGAAAGTTATGGGCTTAAGTGTGAAGAATAGAGATTTTATGGGTTAAATTGCAAACTAAGTTAAGATAAACTCTGATTGGGCCCAAGTTTTGGTGCTAACCTAATTTTGACCCAAGGAATCTAATGGTGAACTTAGATTTCAGTTTTGACCACATTTGATTGGATAATTTATACAAAAATCCAAATTATGATAAAATTCTAATGTCAAAATGGGTTCAGCTAGTCAAACCAAGGGTACCAAACCTCTCAGAATATTTTTCTATGGATTTTAGGAGGTTTATATTAATTTTATCTTGACCAGAACTTCTTTATATTTAATTAGGATTTTATGTGCTGTTGCGGTTCTCGAAATGCGTGAAACCCTGTTTCTGTCTGTGTGAACCCACATACTAGTTTTTAATGCTTAAATGACCTTCAATTAACCCCTGGGTGTTCTCATGGTTACTTTGCATTTATGATGTAATGTTAAAATTGCAGAATTAACGATGTTTCAATGTTTTCCTCTCAGAATAGATTTGCGTGGAATTACTGTCATCAAGCAATCATTCAAGAGCATTTATCTTTTGATTTCAACTAATTCAAGTTAGTTATGGCTAATGATAGTGTTACCATCATACCTCCATGCTTAACTTTTGCTAGTCCCTTGCAAAATCTTATGGAAAGAAATAAATCTCTAGACCATGCTTTGATGTTCAAATGCCTAATTTGTGCCACTCTAGAAATTAGATTAGAATGCCAATAATAGGCCTAAAGGTACTTAAGTACCAACCAAGATTCAGACCTGACCAGCTTCAACTTGGGTCTACCGCGAAGGTTTCTAAGGGCCACTAAAACTACTTAGAGGTTCGTTGACCCCAGCGGTTAAAGCACCCATGCGTTAGACATATCAAGTCCAGGTTTAGTTTGCCAGTGTATTTTTTGTAAGATAGAGATAGAGAAGGATTTTTTCATTTTGAGTGTTCTCTCTTTTCCTTTTTATATTTCCCTAAATCTAGCCTCAAATTGGCTCTAAACACGGTCTGTATCAGATTTCTTGTCCCCATCATCAATCCTCGAAGGGTCCCTAGCATTCGATGCCTCAGGATGGCATCGCACATGGCAACCCCCAGAGTTCCTGGCTTTCGACACTTCGGGATAGTGTTGCTCATGGCGTTCTGTAACTAAATCCAAGTCTTGGCAATCGACATTTTCGGATAATTCCACCCATGGCACCTAAACCAGCACAAGGTGCTTACATGCCCCCGGTAAGATATTTAGATATCCTAGAAGATAAGCACTGAGGAAATGATATATTAATACTTATCTTCGAGGGGAGCATCCCACCTCTCTGCGTCGGGAAGTCGTCCAATCAATTTGTGTCTTCGAGCCGCTCCTAAGCTAGATCTTAGAGACGACTTTTCAGAATAGAACACTTTTGGCATTATTTTTTTGTTAAGCGCATTAAACCAGATTAATGTGTGATTTTGAGTGCTTAGGTTACCAAGTCCTGCAAACCAAAGGGCAGCCAAAGGAGTCGAATAATCCGTAAGCCTTAGACCTACTACATCAGCTTCGCACTTTTCTCAACCTCTTAAGGATTATTCCGGGTCTTAACGAATACGTAAGTGTTTAAGCCCTAAAACAGCACAAGAGGCCTAAGGTTAGCACTCTTACTAATCTCCTTATCTCTAGCACTTATGACTTAATCTTTATTTTAATTTGGTCTAGAACTTAAGTAAATCCCCTAATCAATTACTATGGCTATGAACTTTTTTTTCTTAATTTTGCTCCTTTTTGACATTTTGATTTTCCTCCTTAAGAAAGATTTTCAATCATTTCTCAAAATTTTCCTCCCTTTCTCCATTTTTATTTTGTGTGAGAACCCCTCAGAGAATTAGATTTTCATTTGTTTGCACTTTAACACCCCTCCCATGCCTAAGTTTTGCAATATCCTCATTGTAAACCAGGTGGGTACGAATTTAGCTTGGTTCAAGATTTAGAATAAGGTCAAAGGGTGGGTGAACAGGTCGAAATGACTGTCGCGAATGATTTTAAGCTTTGATATAAGTATCAAAGGTGGAGTTGGCTGTTCAAAAGTTGAACCCTAAAGTGCAATAAGCATGTAGCTTAAAAAGATGGTTAGAAGGATCTCGGGTTTTTGGAATGATGGATTGCCTCCCGTTAAGCGCTAAATTCAATGCCTTCAGCCGAGCAAAAAGTGATCAAGGAGAAAGGGTGGTAAATCGAAGGAATTTTGTAGAACAAATACCCTGATGAGTAGCCTAGTTGGTCCAACCAGGTGCTTGTTCATATCAACAAGCTGATGATACAGACTAAACCCAATCAGTCTGATGGGTTGATGGATGTGAATCAATAAATATGGAGTCCACCAGATACTTTGCAGCTCAGAAAGATATGAAAATGTGAATCTAGGGTTTTGCTGAATTGGCTCTGCCTGATCAGAGTAGGGGTCCTCAAAAGTCAATGGATCAATGGAGAATGTAGGAATCCTACTGGTGGGATTAGAGAAGGATAAGATGTGATTGTCGGTCTAATCAGTGTCCGATTCCCGATCAAAAGATGGAGATGAATCATATGCAATCAGATCAGAGAAATGTGAATCAGAGTAGAAGTTGATTCCGGTGGCAGGTCGGGGTTGGAATCGAGTTTTGACAAACTCTGGCTTTGGATTGGAAGGTGTGGCTTCTTCGAGGTTCAGATCATTGGCCTCAGAATCATAATCAAAGAACGGATCATAGATACTGAAGTCATAGACTGGTTCATAATCATTTGGAAACAAAAGGTTCTCCGAAATCAGAGTATGATTCGAAATTATAGAGAATCTGTGAAAATCAGCTTCTAAACCTGATTCCAAATCAAGATTTCCACCACAGAATAAATCAAGATTCATGGAATTATCAACCTAACTTCAATCTAACCTAGTCTCGGATTTCAAGCTCAAAGAGGTGTCCTTATCAGGCATAGGCTCGAATTCTGGGTACCTAGGGTAGATCCAATCAAATCCCAACTCTTCCAACTCCTTTATTTCTGTATCGTAGATTGGTGTGACTTCCGAAAAATCAAGTTGTTCCTCTGAAGAGTCTAGAGAGGTATAATCATCAAACATAGGCCCAGAATCATAGCTTAGATATACAATTTGGTTTTCATCACATTGGACCTCACGATCATCCCAAATAGGCTCAGATCTATATTCTAGGTTATGGGTAGGAATTAGGCCACTAGAATCTGGACATTATTCTATTGAGATGTTAGA
Organism: Thalassia testudinum; assembly: GCA_037157565.1. Lineage (NCBI taxonomy): Eukaryota > Viridiplantae > Streptophyta > Magnoliopsida > Alismatales > Hydrocharitaceae > Thalassia > Thalassia testudinum. Next base: position 663,784 of record JAZHRO010000044.1, read on the forward strand.
ATCACTCTCGAGGATTATCTTACCAGGATAAGGTGCATATCTTCGAGAGGTTCTGACTCAAGTTCATTACAAGTGTTTGGTAAAGCAAAGCATGATTGACCAGCTTCATGACTCTCTATGGTTGGTTCATAATTGGGAACACCTGCAACTAGATCGACCCAACCCATGTTTTGATCATGTCATTCGGCATAAAGTTTGAATCTGATTCCATTTGAGTTGAGGGTCGACAACAACCTCTATTTTCAAACCCGGGCTCTGGGAAATCATATTGATCTTTAACATTACTCCAAGATTAATCATCAGTTTCCAAGTGGATATATGGGTATTTTTGAATGATGGCTTCATGCAACATATTCAACATATTTCCATGTTTCTCCATGAGATCTTGGTAAATTTCCCAAAGTGGGAGATTTGACAAACATTGTAGACACACATTGCTATGTAATTTTCCCAATTCAATATATTCTGATAAGAGAGCATCCCGAGATGAACCATTTATCAGTTGGGTCAACAATAGATGGGCACAGTTCACAATGAGGTTTGTTGTTTCTGACACATTAACTTGAACTCTGCTAAATGGATCTGAGGTCTTGTAAAATTCTTCCCTATGTCTAAGGGCAGCCTCAATCATTTTCTCTTCCATGTTCATTTGGGATTCATGTGTATTGAAAATCTTTCCTATGTTGTCAGGTTGCATTTTCAAATCAAGTGGTGGATCAGGATGTAGAATCAAATTCAGGTCCAAATCAAATTGATTAGATCAAATCAGATTTTCCCCAAGAAGATCAACTCTAATGGAGGCCTCTAAGTCAAACCTAAGACCTTTCCTGTGTATGTGCTTTAGAGAATAAATGAGGGACTGGATGTTTATTAGATCCAATCAAGGCACCCAAAGATTTTTGGATGACTAAAGCTGTTTTGAGGTAGATGATACCTCTAGATCAGAAATCCACACACCCAAGAATTACTTGAGCAGCCAGGAAGGGAGAGTCCCACAAAGACCCTGACAGGCGAGCGGTTCTCGCGCGTGTTTTGAAAACAGAGATCTCGTCGTAGTATAGTACACGAAAATGCTCGTCAAAAATAATTTATAAAATAACGAGACTTGAGTCCCGATCGTTCATCTCTGAGGGGCATTTAGAAAATGTATATTTGAATTCAATCTAGCTCGCTCTACTTATTCAGAAATGCATGCCAGTTTACAATAATTCATATTGATGCATGATATGCTTAGTTGCAAGAGAATACAAATTTCGCGCATGCAACATTAATCACAAGAAAATATGGCAATCAGCTCATGGTGATCTTCACACATACACATAGAGATATATAAAAGATGATTTCATTGATTGCATCATGGTGGCTACAGAGTGAAGCTCGCGGAAAGCTTGTACAGGAAAGCTTGAAAGCAATAAACTAGCTAACAGAAAATGACTGCATACATGAATCTATGGGGGGATTATGCGTACATCATTTGGGAAGAATATGAAGCTACACTACCAAGCAGTAATAAAGCATTAATCTACGAAGAACTACGCTACTTATCTAGCTAACAGAATGAAGGGCATTCGAAGGTAGCTCCGATAGCCTTTGACTTGGTTGAGAGGAGGAGGGGTGGCCAATGGTGCTTAGGCCAGCCCTTGGAGAGAGGTTGGAGGTGATCTAGGCCTAGCGTGGAGGTGATGGGGATGCCATGGTGTGCTCGTGGAGATGGAGGTGGAGTAATGGAGGTGGAATGAAGCTAAAACTAGATGGAAGGCTAGATGGGTGCAAATGGCCACCCAAAGGTCCTTTAAGTAGACCCAAGGGAGCCTCTCTAGAGAAGTGTGGAACTCTCTAGAGAGGCTTATGGTGGGAGCTCGTGGGAGAGTGAGAGAGAGGATGGATGGGTGGTTTTTAGATCCACATTTGGTGGATCTAAAAATTGAATGCATCTTGGTTGCTATTTTTAGCAACCAAGGAAACACATGGTAGAGAGTTCTAGAGAACTCTAGGCTAGGTATTTTCGTGTAGATGGTGTGTGTGGGTCGAAACCTAGGTGGCTAGGTTGATTAAGTTAGGTTCTAGTGGGTTCAGGTCAAGGTAGGTCTCAAATTAGGGTTGTAAACCCTGATTCATTAAAGTAAAATGCAATTAAACTTAATACACGTTTAATTGGATGCGTGAAACCCTAATTGAGAGTAAAGCAACTCAATTAAGGTAGGTCTAGGTCAATTGGACTCTCACTGAGTCTAATTGGACAGTGTGTGCTGAGATCAAGATTCAATTGGACTCAATGAGTCCAATTGGATAGGCTAATGGAATTGACTAAGATCTAAGTCAATTAGGTTTAGTGAGGACTTAATTAGGTCCTTAGGGAGGTCTAGAGGTGATGTACTAGAGTTAGGGTAACTTAATTTAGGTTCCTATGGGGTTGAATTAGGTTTAGGGACCTAAAGTATAGTGACCTAATATAAGAGTGGCTAAGGCTTGAGGAAGCTTCTAGGCTGTCCTAAGGCTAGGATGGACCTAAATTCTTCGTAATTTACTGCTTTATTCCTGCTTAACATAATAGCATACCTCAACCCCTTACATTATTGTCTACTACACCTTATTCTTGGTCTTCTGCTCCATCTCTGCTGCAACTCTAGCTTCAGGTCCAACTTCAGATCCAATCTCAGATCTAGCTCTTGAGCTTCTTATTTCTTACAATTTATATAATGCACCTAATTAGTATATTATAACATTATTCTATGCATAGCTATAGGAGGATCAGTAAAGATGCAAATAATGATTATGCATGCATGAACTACCCTAACTTATGGTAAGTCCTAGCCTAATTCTAGACAATTAAGACCTATGATTGCTGTGCAATCAAACCCCTACATGGTAGAGAGTCCCCATGGGTTACAGGATTTCCCCTACCCGACCTTTCTTATCACTGCAGTTCCAAGTAGACCGAAATGTGCGAATTGAGATCTAAATCTACCAAGTTTAGTCCTAATTTGTGCCTTAAATTTCACCTGATTAGAAGTTGATTCAATTTGTAACCTAATTTGGAGGTTGGTTGACCCACCGAGCCCCAGCAAAATTTTCTCTTCTTTCCCTTTCTTAGAACCGAGTAATCAGGTTTATGAGCGGGTAATCGAATCCAGGTAGGGTCCATACCCACGGGCAGAGGTCGCAGGTGAGGAGTGAGAGTACGTAGGTGAGCGCGTGCATGGGGGACCTCACCCCTCATGTTACTTGAGGCAACAAGCCTTGCGCACGGATGCATATTATATGTTATCATGCACTTGTCAGCATCCGATGTGGGACTAATGTTCCCACTTTCCTTCCCGCACACCAGCAACTGAAGTTTCATGTAATTGGATCTGATGGAGCTGCTTCTCGTCCAATTGACACCCTCAAGAGCTTCATAACTTCAATCTGCTTTCACTGGTAGTGGGAGCTAGTGCTTGATGCACGAATGGTGGCGGAGGGTAGTGGAGAATCAGTGGCAATGTCGTCGACGATGAGGAATACCTGAAACCAGAAGCATGGGCCTCACGCCTCGATCAGATGGCTCACTAGCATCACCGGAGTGTGTAGAATTCGGTGCTAGTCTCGGTGTGGTGATTGGAAGTGCATGGCAGCAGGACGACGTCGGTGAAGATGGCTAGAGGGTGGGTCATTCGATGGTGGTCTCCAAAGCTCAAAAGCTCCAGTAAACTTGGGGCTTTTGATCTCTGGGATGAGACGGATCTTATGGAGGTGGTGGCATCAAGTTTGGTGGGCTGTAGCGGTGTGGTGGCTTCGTCGAAGGTGTCGTCGTCGTTGGAGAAGATGGAGGGGGATACGGTGATGTAGCGATCAAATTGAGGTTTTAAGGGGTGGAATCTAACCTAAAGAAAGAGGGAGAGAATAGACCTAAATTACAAACGAAAGGGAGAGAGTTGGCGCCGACTTTGATTGGCCGATGTCGGAGAAGGTGAAGACTCTAGAGGTCAGGACAGTGATGAGGAGAGGGGGAGGTGGCCTCCGCTTTGGCTGGCAAGAAACAGGAGGAGAGGAAGGCGAAGGCATTCCCAATTTAGCTGTTGGGAGGCCGTACGAGGATGGGGAAAGAAGTCACTGGAGCTATGGTGGAGCAGGCTGGGGAAGGAAGAGGAGGTTTTTTTGGCCTTAAACCAAGTTAAAGAGGATGGTGGAAGCATAGGGAGCTTTTATAGAGCTCAAACCTGAGCTCTAAATGAGAAAAGAGGCGCAATTGGTCACGGTCCCAAAGGAAAGAAGTCCTCAATTTTCTCGAGCTCGCCTGAGCTCTAGGAATGGTTTTGGAAACCTAAGGAGGTTCAAACGACCGGGTAGGATCTCTATATCAATCCCTCCAAATTTGGAGGGATTTGGATCTAATCTGAGGAAGAAATCTTTGATTGAAGGCTTTGATTGAAGGTCGACGGGTTTGGGTTCACACCTCTAATGGTGGTAGGGACCTGTCTGAAGAAAATGGTGAGAAGTTAGGACCTGAACGTAATAAGTCTAAAAGTTAGGGGCATAAGTGTGAAGAATAGAGATTTTAGGGACTAAGTTGTAAATTAGATCAAGATAAACTCTGATTGAACCTAAATTTTAGTGTAAATGTAATTTCGACCCAAGGAATCTAATTGTGAACTTGGATTTCAATTTTGACCATGTTTGACTTGGCAATTTGCACAGAAGCCTAAATTATGGCAAAATTCCATGATTAAAATGAGTTCAGATGGTCAAATCAAGTCTATAAAGCTTCTCATAATATTTTTCTATAGATTTTAGGAGGTTTATATGAATTTTATCCTGGCCATAACCTCTTTGATTTAAGTAGATCTAAAATTAGGGTTTTGTGTGCTGTTGCGATTCTCGAAGGCATGAAACCCTATTTCTGTCTGTATAAATCCACTTACTGGTCTTAGTGCTCAAATGACAAACTAACCGCTGGGTGACCCTATGGTTACCCTGCATTTATGATGTGATATTAAAACTGCAGAATTAAGCATGTTTTAATGTTTTCTTCTCAGAGTGAATTTACATGGAATTACTGTCCTCAGACAATCATTCAGGAGCATTTATCTCTTAATTTCAACTAATTTAAGTTAGTTATGGCTAATGATGGTGTTACTATCAATAGGCCCACAAGCATTTGAAAGTTCGCCCTACCAGGAGGGGGTGACGTAATAATTGCGGAATTAAAATATAAACAATCTCACAAGATGCAATCACATAAAGTACACAAAGTATTTTTAGGTGGAAATCCAAACCGGGTGAAAACCACCACCTAACCCTCTCGAGTTAGGATTTTCCGATCAACCAAGTTGATCAAAATCCACTAAACCGAATCACTTTAAAACGAGGGTGATTCAACCTCAATACAACCACGCTACAAGTGCGAGGGTAGCATTCCTCAACCCCTTCTCTCCACGAGAAGGATTTTGTCCCACGCAGGAGACAGGAATTCGCAAAGCGAATACCCAACCAAATAACAAAGATAAAACAAGTAATCCTATAGAGCCAACAAAGTAATATTTAACCTAAGCTTCTATAGGAAATAGGATGCTTCCCTTTGAAAGGAGTGCGTCGACGACGCGGATGCGTGTACCACGCGACGGCGCAACGTCGCTCTCGTGAACAACGGCGGGAGAGCGGGTGCGCAACAGCTTGATGCTCTCAAGAGAATGGAGCTTGAGCTTGGAGAGCAAGAGCTAGCTAGGACACAAGAGAGTGGAAAGTGTAATACAAATTGTTTCTTGTGTATCTTGGTGTCTCTAGGTGTGTGTTTGTATTGCAAAGGTTCCCCTCTATTTATAGAGGCCTTAGGAAGGCTTTGGAAGGCTTAGGAAATGTTCTATAGCCGTTGGGTGCAAAGCCCAAGAGAATCAACCCGAAATCAGGAACAATCATTGTTCTGACAGGCTTATCCGACGTCTAATTCTGTCATCAGACGTCTGGAAGTTCACCTTAAGACGTCTGATTTCAAGGTCAGACGTCTGATTTTGGGCGGATTCCTTCCTGACTTCAATCAGATCTAAACAGGGTTCTTATGCAAGTCCATCAGACGACATATAGGACGTCTGGCACTATGTCTGGACGTCTGGAAACCTACTTTTTTCTGTGGGAATGGATTTCCAAACGTTGCAACAGCTAGAAAATCTCTGAGAAGAGATTTTGGGTCAGCCGAGGCAAAACGGTCAATTATCAGACGTCTGGACAGTCCTATGGACGTCTGATAAGGCTCTAACGGTCATATTCTTGAGTGTTTGCTAAGCCAGCCAACGGTCCACTAATTGAACATCTGGCAAAGTCATCAGACGTCTCTTAAGACGTCTGGTCTAAGGTCTAGACGTCTGATTTCATCAGACCAAACTAATTATGTCCAGCCTAATAGTTATCAGACGTCTTAAAACACTTTATCAGACGTCTGATTTGGGAATTAGACGTCTGGAAACTCTGTTTGAACCCTATATTGATTTTCTAAATATTCTACAGAAAACCTAAGTATCTTAGGGTTGTGCAGGTATTCCTAAGACTACTGTTAGGGTACTTTGAGGCTCTTTAACATAATGTTCTAAGGAAATAAAAAGAGCAAGCAAAATAAAGATAAAAGTACATGAAAGGATTAAACAAAATTCTATCCTATTCTTCTTGTCCTTCCATCTTCAATCTAGCGCTCCTCGCGAATCTCCTCTGTTCTCTATCAAGCTCCTCCAATCCGTCCTGAATGCGAGCTCGAATTCCGTCTAAACACGTCTACATTTGCAATTGACCTGAAATCTAAGACTCCAAGTGCAAATGTTAAATAACACGTGTTTTATTATCATCAAAACAAATGATCGTGGTGCTCTAGCACCAACAATCTCCCCCTTTTTGATAATGACAAAATCATAAATAATAGTGCAGAAAATCCTCCCCCTTTTTGACATTATCAAAAAGATTTAATAGATTTCCTATAACTCCCCCTTAAGACATGTTCTTCTATAAATTTCTTTTAACAAAGGTGATGTCCTCCCCCTTTTTTCTTTTTATAACAAGATAACTATTATTTTTCTCCCCCTTTCTAAGGAAATTTAGCTACCTTATATCTCCCCCTTAAAAATTTACAATTAGCTCATAAAATTTTTCAACTCCCCCTATCTAAATGCTAATGATAAAAAGATAGGGTGAAGAATTTTTACCTCACCTACCATGGCCAATAAAATGGCCCGAATGGTGGTGGTGGATGCCACATCGGATGGGGCTCCCATCCGTAGCTTGGAGGCCCAGGCATTGGCGCCAGTCTCCAATCTGATGGTCGACGTGCGGCGGGTCCATCGTTTATTCGCCGTCTCGTCGGTCTTCTTGTTCTCCTCCTTGGTCTACTCCTTGGTTCTCCCAACTTGAGTTGACCAGCCTTGAGCTTGTAGGTCCAGTCCTTCGTGTTGTAGTTATCCCTGAAACCTACAAAGCAAGATTCCAAATTTTTCTTCGGTATCCAAGTGAGCTTGGATCCGGATCTGTTAGCGGGTCTCCTTGACGGAGATCCTTTCTCAATCTTAGGGCTATAAAAATTATCTACTTTGTTGATTAATTTGTTAGAGTTTTCCCTAAGACATACGATTTCTTTTTCTATAATATCCATCTTAGTCTTTAAATCAGAAATTTCTATTTTTAGACTGACATTTTCCTCAATCAATTTATTATTTTCATTGATGAGGTTATGATTTTCTAATAATAGGTTATCATTTTTAGGACAAGCTTCTAGATCCTTAAGTTTTATTTCTAACCTATCATTTTCAGATTTAAGAAAGCTAAGATTCTTTTTCATACTTTTATTTTCTATCTTAAGTGCTTTACTAACTTCAAAAAGTTCATTAAAAGCTTCTTGTAAGTCGTAACTTACCTCGTTGTCTGAGTCGCTTTCGCCTTCGCTGTCGCTTCCTCTAGCCATGAAATCGAAGCAAGCGGTTTCTTCTTCTATGGATTTTTCTTCTTCTTCTTCCTCCGAGCTGGAATCGTCCCAAGTGGCCTGGAATGCCTTCTTCTTAGATTTCTTTTCCTTTTCCTTCTTCTCCTTTTTGAGAAGAGGGCACTCTGGTCGTAGGTGTCCTTTCTCGTTGCAGTGGTAGCAACGTCTCGGGCTTTCCTTCTTCTCCTTTTTCTCTTTCTTTAATTCCCTACAAAACTTGGAAAATTTTTTAAGTAAAATTCTAAAGTCTTCGTCGTCGGAACTTACCTCGCTATCCGACGCGGCTCTGAACGCGAGAGTCTTCTTCAGTTTAGGCTCCGGTGTATCCTTCTTCTTCTGCTTCAACTTAGTCTCGTAGGCCATTAGATTGCCTAGGAGATCTTCCATGTTGAGCTCCTCCACTTCGTTCGCCTCCTCGATGGCGGTGACTTTCTGTTCCCACTCTGGTCCGAGGGAACGAAGAAGCTTCCCTTGAAGCTCCCCCTTGATGAAAGTTTTCCCTGAAGCTTTCAAGTTATTTACAATGAGAGTGAACCTAGTGTTCATCTCACTTAAAGACTCGTTAGGTTTCATAGAAAAAGATTCAAATTCTTGAGAAAGTAAATTAATTTTAGAAGTTTTTACCTTAGAGGTACCTTCGTGAGTTACCTCAAGTGTGTGCCAAATCTCGTATGCGATGGCGCATTGCGAGATTCTGTTGAACTCCTCCGAGCTGAGCGCGCAATACAACGCGTTCATTGTTTTCGCGTTGAGAGAGAGCTCCCGGATCTGCTGCTGCGAGTATCCTCTGGCAGGTTTCTCTGGGATGTCGAACGGGGTCTCGCACCTGGCCCAGACCATGAAATCGGTGGCTTGAAGCCACGTCTTCATCGGCAGCTTCCAGTAAGGGTAGTTGCTCCCGTCGAAGAATGGCGAACGAGTCGTAGACTGGCCCTCGAAAATCCTACCCGCGGAACTGCTTCCCTCCATCGATCTTCTTGCTTGGTTGTTACGCCGAAACAGCAAGACCTGCTCTAATACCAACTGAAAGTTCACCCTACCAGGAGAGGGTGACGTAATAATTGCGGAATTGAAATATAAACAATCTCACAAGATGCAATCACACAAAGTACACAAAGTATTTTTAGGTGGAAACCCAAACCGGGTGAAAACCACCACCTAACCCTCTCGAGTTAGGATTTTCCGATCAACCAAGTTGATCAAAATCCACTAAACCGAATCACTTTAAAACGAGGGTGATTCAACCTCAATACAACCACGCTACAAGTGCGAGGGTAGCGTTCCTCAACCCCTTCTCTCCACGAGAAGGATTTTGTCCCACGAAGGAGACGGGAATTCGCAAAGCGAATACCCAACCAAATAACAAAGATAAAACAAGTAATCCTATAGAGCCAACAAAGTAATATTTAACCTAAGCTTCTATAGGAAATAGGATACTTCCCTTTGAAAGGAGTGCGTCGACGACGCGGATGCGTGTACCACGCAACGGCGCAACGTCGCTCTCGTGAACAACGGCGGGAGAGCGGGTGCGCAACAGCTTGATGCTCTCAAGAGAATGGAGCTTGAGCTTGGAGAGCAAGAGCTAGCTAGGACACAAGAGAGTGGAAAGTGTAATACAAATTGTTTCTTGTGTATCTTGGTGTCTCTAGGTGTGTGTTTGTATTGCAAAGGTTCCCCTCTATTTATAGAGGCCTTAGGAAGGCTTTGGAAGGCTTAGGAAAGATTCTATAGCCGTTGGGTGCAAAGCCCAAAAGAATCAACCCGAAATCAGGAACAATCATTGTTCTGACAGGCTTATCAGACATCTAATTCTGTCATCAGACGTCTGGAAGTTCACTTTAAGACGTCTGATTTCAAGGTCAGACGTCTGATTTTGGGCGAATTCCTTCCTGACTTGAATCAGATCTAAACAGGGTTCTTGTGCAAGTCCATCAGATGACATATAGGACGTCTGGCACTATGTCTGGACGTCTGGAAACCTACTTTTTTTTGTGGCAATGGATTTCCAAACGTTGCAACGGCTAGAAAATCTCTGAGAAGAGATTTTGGGTCAGTCGAGGCAAAACGGTCAATTATCAGACGTCTGGATAGTCCTATGAACGTCTGATAAGGCTCTAACGGTCATATTCTTGAGTGTTTGCTAAGCCAGCCAACGGTCCACTAATTAGACGTCTGGCAAAGTCATCAGACATCTCCTAAGACGTCTGGTCTAAGGTCTGGACGTCTGATTTCATCAGACAGAACTAACTATGTCCAGCCTAATAGTTATCAGATGTCTGAATCAACAGTCAGACGTCTTAAAACACTTTATCAGACGTCTGATTTGGGAATTAGACGTCTGGAAACTCTGTTTGAACCCTATATTGGTTTTCTAAGTATTCTACAGAAAACCTAAGTATTTTAGGGTTGTGCAGGTGTTACTAGGACTACGGTGAGGGTACTTTGAGGCTCTTTAACATAATGTTCTAAGGAAATAAAAAGAGCAAGCAAAATAAAGATAAAAGTACATGAAAGGATTAAACAAAATTCTATCCTATTCTTCTTGTCCTTCCATCTTCAATCTAACGCTCCTCGCGAATCTCCTCTGTTCTCTATCAAGCTCCTCCAATCCGTCCTGAATGCGAGCTCGAATTCCGTCTAAACACGTCTACATTTGCAATTGACCTAAAATCTAAGACTCCAAGTGCAAATGTTAAATAACACGTGTTTTGTTATCATCAAAACAAATGATCGTGGTACTCTAGCACCAACAGCATCATCCATATTGTTGGACTAATCCTTGCGATCTCGTCAGACCATCTTTTGCATGATGTTCTTAATTTTCCGGTTAGAGACCTTTGCCTAGCCATTAGTTTGTGCATGGTACCGAGTGAAAATTTTATGTTTCACTCCATATTTAGCCAAGAGGTTCAAAATTTTGCATTTTGTGAAGTGTGTGCCCCCATCAATAATTATTGTCCGCAGTACCCCAAATCATGAAAAAATGTTTGATTTTATGAAATTCAAAACCACCTTATGATCATTTATATGCGTGGGAATTACTTCGATCCATTTCGAAACATAGTCTACCACTAGAAGAATTAATTGGTACCTAAAGAATGGGGGAAACAATCCCATAAAGTCAATACCCAAAATGGTGAAGATTTCAATTTAAAGGATTGGGTTCAGGGGCATAATGTCTTTTCAGCTCATCATGTTGGTGGTTTGACATCAGGTACATTTTTGTGCAAAATTGTGGGCATCTTTGTAAAGTGAGGGCCAGAAAAATCCCGATTGTAAAATTTTTGCCACAGTTTTCTTTCCTGGGAAGTGGCCTCCATAAGTAGATGCATAACAGTCGTGTAACACACTTGGGATCTCAGACTCAGGCACACATCGCCTGGTAATTTGATTGGGGCAAATTTTAAAAAGGTTGGGGTCCTCCCAAAAGATATGTTTGACCTTAGAGAAAAAATTGGCTTTCTCACCCTTGGGCCAATCATGTGGTAGCAAGTATGAGGCCAGGTAACCCACATAGTCGACGTACCATGGAAGGGATTTCTGAAAGATGGTTATGAGGGTTTGGCCGGGAAAGGTGTCTTGTAGATGGTATAGTTTCGAGTTGGTCAAACAAGATAGATGGTCGACAATTACATTCTATGTACCTGCCTTATCACATGCAACATAGTTTGGTTTTGCTTGCATAGTAAATCACATGCAGCTTCCTATCAATCCTTTGCCCCAAAATTGCCCCGATGGCAAAATCCAAAGCATCAGTCATGAGCTCAAAGGGCTCATTCCAGTCGGGGGGTTGTAAAATGGGTGCTTGAGTGACGGCCTGTTTCAATACCTCTAATGCTTCCGTGTAGGTCGAGTCAAAGTGAAATGGTTGATCTTTGGTCAGAAGGTTGCTTAAGGGTCGGGAGATTTTGGAGAAATCTTTTGTTAATATGTGGTAGAATCTCACATGCCCCAAAAATGCGCAAATCTATTTGACAGAGTTGGGTGGTGGAAGATGGGAGATGGCATCGGTCTTGCCTTTATCTACCACAATTCCTTTCTCATAAACGATGTGGCCTCAGATAATGTCTTCTTGGACCATGAAATATGATTTCTCCTAGCTCAACATTAAATTAACCTCAATGCATTTCTTCTGTAAGATTTTCTCCAGGTTTGCCAAAGAATTGTCAATTGAATCTCCAAAAATGGAGAAGTCATCCATGAATACATCAAAACATTCGCCCACCAACTTAGAAAATATTGCAAGCATGTATTGTTGGAATGTAGCGGGAGTGTTACACAATCCTAAGGGTATCCTTTTGAAAGCAAATGTTCCAAAGAGGCAAGTAAATGTAGTTTTCTTTTGATCTTCGGGGTGTATTTCAACCTGATTGTAACTGGAGTATCCATCCAAATAGAACTTTTATCCGCCTAACTACTCCAAGATTTGAATAATGAATTGGAGTGGTAAGTGGTCCTTCTTCGTGGTGGTGTTCAGTGTTCGATAGTCAATGCAAACCTACTAGGAAGAGGCAGTCTAAGTCAAAATCAATTCACCCTTTTCATTCGTAACCATAATCAGAAATCAGGTAAATGATTCTGGCAACAATCCTTTTCACAATCTCTTTCTTCACCACTTCCCTTATATTTGGGTTCAATCTACTCTGAAACTCCAGGGAAGGTCTGGCTCCTTATTCTAGAAAAATGTGGTGTGTACAATAAGATGAGTTAATTCCTTTCAAGTTAGTCAAGGTCCATCCTATGGCCTTCGAATTCCTCTTCACCACCTTTAATAATCATAATTCCTGATCCAAGGTCAAGTGGGCACTGATGATGGTAGGCATGGTTTCATTCAAGCCCAAGAAAACGTACTTGAGGGAGTCCGGTAATGGCTTTGACTCAATTTGTGGATCGGGCTTCGAAATCAGTTCCGCATTGAGGGCGAAGTCAGCTGTTGCCTCCACTACGCATAATGGTTGTGTGTCAAGAGTGGATAAGTTAGAAAGTGGTTCATCTAGCACAGGTAGGTTTCCAAAGGGTCTTAGTGTACCTATGGACATTGATTCCTCAACCTAGTTCTCTTCATCAAAGTCTCCCAACCAATTACAATCCGCGAATCTCTAGGAGGCCTTAAAAATGTTTAAATGTGTCTTCTAGTCCCTACAAGTAATTTCCAAAGTCCTAGACTCACAATCGATATGTGGCAAGGAAGGATATGCCCAAAATGATAGGTGCATCTTTCAAGGCCTCGAGTACTTCCATATCCATCAAGAGGAAGTCTACAAGGAAGTAAAAGTCCCAAACCTTGATCACAACATCTTCAACTATCCCTCTCAGCTTGATCGTGGTGCAATCAGCCAATAGTAATGTTACATCAACTAGCATCAGCTCATCAAAATCAAATTCGTCATAGAGTGCTGAGGGGATCAAATTGATGAATGCAACTAAAGTTCAAGAGAGCACCTTCAAATGTCACCAATGACGTAGGAAATCAATGGTGCTTCGGGATCATTTTTCTTCGGAGGGAGATTGCTCGGAATGATCAAGCTCACCTGCTACAACAGGACCACTCTCCTAGGACTTCTTCCTTTTCTTTTGGGTATGTAAAGCTCCTTAATGAACTTTGCATACGTCAAGATGTGTTTGATGGCATCTAGCAAGGGTATATTGATCTGCACCTACCCAAATAATTCCTTTAATTCCTTAACACTGGGCTCGCTCTTCTTTTTGGGCTTCTAGGTTCGAAGGGCCTTAGGGAATGGAATGGTTCTCTTACCCTTGTCAATCGGGGATAAAGGTTCTTCGTTCTCTTGGTAAGAAAAATTTACGTTCTTTGGTTCTTGATCCAAAGTTTGTCCAAGTGTGGAGGGGCTTGGGACCTGAATTTGCTTACCGCTTCTCAAAATCACAGCATACGTGATAGCATTCGAGTTAGTTTGTCCCTAGGGTTGCTTCTGAGCTTGGTTTGGGTTCTGAAACCTAGGTGGGTATTGAGGTGTGGGCTGATGCGATTTCTAATTTCTCGGGTTGGGGATTAGCTATGACAGAAGGGAACCAGGTTGACGTAGGTCGAGTACGAGCCCACCTTGGGCCTGTAAGCCTTAAATGGCTTACGTCATTTGGGCTAACCCCTAGTGTATTGACTACATCATCAAGTTTTGAGTTTCTAACATCTTTTGCATCAAATTAGTCTGGAAGGTCTGGTTGGGTTGAGTCATTTGGGGAGGTCCTGGTTGAGAGGTCTGAAAATTGTGGTAATTTTGCCTTGGTCCTCCCAACTGAATTTGTCCTTGAAATCCTAATTACCCAAATCCCTGATTCTGGTGCACCTAGTATGGCCGTTGGTTTAGGAATCTTGATTTCTCCAAGAGAATCTAGGATGATTCCTCCATCCTGGATTTTAGGCATTCTATGTCGAGGTGTAACAAATTTGGTGGTCCAAGTCATCCAGTGTCATGTTTGGATCCAAGTGATCCAAAGTCTCAATCTCACGAGTGAAAAAGTGGGTTTGGCTCCCTAATGGAGCCTAATTCATGTACTGGGCCTATTTCCGCCTTGAGTGGGTAGGAGGGGATGAAGAAGGTCTCCCCAAAATGCGAGGGGTTTGCTTTGTGGGTCCCTATGGTTGGCCCTGCTTGGCCATGAGTTTATCTAGCTTCTTGTTCACTAAATCCACTTGATCTAATTCTTGCAAATCATCTCCATGTCATATTGTTGGGAGATCAAAGATGAGGAGTTGGTGAGTGACCTCATGGACGCCAACTCTCGAGTTAGAGGCGTGACCGAAGGTGTCCATGGATGCGTGATTGAGTGAATTCTCACTCATCTCCTAAAATAGTTGGTATACACTTTTCGAGTCTTTATTAAGAAACTTGCCTCCACATAAGGTGTCCACATAATTCCTCAATTGATCCTCAAGTCCATGATAAAAATTTTGCACAAGTTGTCATTGATGCTGTCATTATGCTCAAGGAGATTAAGCGCACCAATCTAAAAAGAAAATTCAACTAATAAAATAATATGTAATATAGCGTAAGTCAGGTCGAATCCTAAGGGAAGGAGTGTGATGTGATTAATTTAGAAGTACTTATGAATATATTTTTTTTAAATTGATTTTTTAATTATTTTTTGGATTTTTAATATCGCAAAAGGCAAATGGGAAATTTTAGAAAACTAAATTCTACTCAAATAAAAATCTAATGTTATTTTTTTTTACAAAATAGAAAAATGAGAAAAATATGGATCTTTACAACGTGAATGGAATCCAACCTCACCAACCGACTAAGTTAGGTATATTTTACTGATTTTAGATGAAATTAGTGGCCTGAGGTATTTACTCCTAGGTTTGGTTCATTCAAGAGGTCAATTCCAAGGGTATTTACTCCTAGGTTTGGTTCATTCAAGAGGTCAATTCCAAGGGTATAGCATGACTCAAAGGTGATCTCCTAGGCTTGGGTTATCCTATAAATCACCCTATGGCTATGAACCAACCCAGGTTCTCACAACCCCAAGTAACACCTATTTCATCTAAACACTAAGCCCTATCTAGTCTATACCTCTTTCCCTTTTATGAAGTAATACAAGCCACGCATGATTACAATATGCACATTGAACATGTCAAATAACATAATAACACCATACAACCACATCAAGGGTTAACAAATCTGAAAATAGGCATGATTATCATCGTTAATCCACATTAGACATTTTGCAAATAAATGTGGCTACAACTAAAGGATCAGAGACACTCCCACCACAGTGATGACGACCGACGGGTCCGGTGGCTCGAGGCGGCTTGATGGCGACCCGGCCTCTCCTCCAAGCTCCTCCTCGAGATGGTGGATGACTGCGAGAGGTGATGTTGCCCCTGTTTATGGTTGGTGGCCGGTTGTACTCGTGGCTGTGAGGAAGGTGGTTATGGTAGTGGTGGAGGGTGGGCCGGTTTGCTGGCGGTTCTAAGGTGGTGGACGGCTCTGTTGATGGTCGTGTAGTGGTGGAGGGTGTGCTGGCCGTCGAGTATGGGAAAGAGGACGAGCAAAGGTGTGGTAGGACCTCGTCGGTGGTGGTGGAGCTGTGGAAGGGAGGACGGTGAGGTGGTGGTGGATCTGGACTAAGGTGGAGGAGACGGTGAGGTGGTGCTCGACGGCGAGTTGGAGGAGGATGGACTAAGGTGGTGGACAGCTCTGTTGATGGTCGTGTAGTGGTGGAGGGTGTGCTGGCCGTCGAGTATGGGAAAGAGGACGAGCAAAGGTGTGGTAGGACCTCGTCGGTGAGGGTGGAGCTGTGGAAGGGAGGACGGTGAGGTGGTGGTGGATCTGGACTAAGGTGGAGGAGACGGTGAGGTGGTGCTCGACGGCGAGTTGGAGGAGGATGGACTGAGGTGGTGGTGCGATGAGAGAGTGTGGGTGCGTGGAGAGGTGATCGAGGCGAGGAAAGGTGGTGAACGTGGCGTTGGAGAGGTGATGGAGGCGAGGGAGGTGGGCCGAAGGTGAGGTGGTGCGACGGGAGCCCTCCCTCGCGCTGGGCGAAGGTCGAGTCCGCTCTCGCTGCAGTCGCGAGAGATGAAGATGCATTCTCCCAGGCCTGCGGGCGAGAAGAAATCACGAGGGGAAAGGAGAGGGAGTCGGGTCGAGGGTGAGGTGAGATGGGTAGCGCTGGGTTTGTGTGTCCGAGTGTGTGCGTGGTCTGTCGCGATGGGTTTGCGTGCGTGTGCTGTAAGCGCTGGAGATGGGATGGGGAAGCGGCAGTGGGTGTGCTCTGCTGCTGGAAGGTTGGGCGCAAATGAAGTGAGGAGAGAAAAAAATGGGTATGGGTTACTGCTGGAATTAGTTAGGAGAGAGGGCACCAAGTGAGATAAATTGGCAGTGTGATGGCCGATGTGACGAGGGATGCGAAAAGAGAGAGTGGAATTGATTTGATTTTCGTTGGATGATGGTATAAGAAAAATGGATAGATTAAGGGAAAATTATTGGGTGCCAAAATTTCTTGAATGGGTCAATCCTTTGCCTTCAATTTCTTGTTTCCATTTTGATTCTTATTCCAACCAGCAAAGGAGGTATGGCATACTAGGCTTAGTGACACATTATTAACTCATAAATGCAAGCCTATCTATAGACATGCAATATTTATAAAATGCAATAACAATAGTACAATACTTCATATATTACTATGAAACTAATGCAAATTAAATATGATTAGCGATCAAAATATGCATGCGCAACACATCCCATGCCTACATTTTACTAGTCCTGAACAAAACATTGTGATCATAAGTTTAGTCCTCCAAGCTGGAATGTAGAGATCCATTAACCTTCATCTAACCAACCCTAAGTAAATAAGTTCAGAATTTTAAGATGCAGACTCAGAGGTATTCCAGTACCGACCAAGATAAAGACCTCTCCGTCCTATCAAATTCCAATTGGCCATTGTTTTAGGTCCCCAACAGAGGTTTCTTTGCTCCCATGCCTGCCCAAGGGTTTGTTGACTCAGAGGTTAAACCATCCGTTCATGTGTGCACATGGTCTTTATTTAGCTTGTAGGTGTATTAAATAGATAGAGAGAAGGATATTTTTGTGATTTTTTTTTTTGTGATTCCCCTAAGTCTAACCTTGGATCGTCTCCTAACATGTTGTATATCAGATTCCTCACTCCAATCACTGATACTCTATGAGTCCTTCGGCCGTCAATGCTTCAGGATAGCACCGCCCCTTGCAACCCCAAGAACTCATGGCAATTGATACTTCGTAATAGCGTCGTCATGATATTCTTAAGCTAATCTAGGTCCTAACAATCGACATTTCGGGATAATGCTACCCCTATCACGTGAATAGCGCGATGCGCTTACATGCCTCCGACAGGATATTTGAATATCCTAGGAGATAAGTACTGAGAAGGTAACATGTTATATCGCATCCTTGATGTGAGTATATACTCCTCTCATGCAGTGGGAACTCTTCCAATCAACTTGTGTTATCAAGCCTCTCCCAAGTCAAAACCTCAGAGTGAACTATTTTTTTCTTTTTGTAGGATAAGAACTTTTTATGATTTTGTCTTTATTAAGCATACTGAACCTAACCAAAGCATGTGGAGGGTGGATGTTTAAGTTACCAGAATCCCACAAACCCAAGGCAAACACGGGGATCAAGTACTCCTTAAACCTTTGACTTAATACAATGGCCTTAAGGCCTCTTCAAGGATTTAGAAAATAGTCTTAATCTTAATAAGTACTCAAGCTTTTAAGCCTTTTTCAGGTCGAAAGAGCCTAGACCCAAGACTCTTCCCAAATTCCTCAAGGGTCAAAGACTACTAGGCTCGTCTTAACCTCCTCTCCTAGCTTAGATTGTGTCCTCAATTGCACAATATTAATTTCTTTATTTTGATATTTAATTCTATTCTTTTGACAAATATTATTTCTAAATAAAACAAGGAAATGCAAGAAAATAGATGTAACCCCCCATGCCTAAACCTTACAATGTCCTCATTGTAAAGCGAAGGTAAATGGATAAGGGAATAGAGTACACCTGAGGCGTGTAGGGATTATTCCTTGAGGTTGGGTTGCCTCCCAATAAACACTACATTTTCTATCAACAGCCAGACTTATAAAAAACATGTAAGTCAGGTTCAAGCAGCAGATAACTAGGCCCTAAAAATGAACATAAAAGGCAGAGCCTAGAAAACAGGTAGCGGTAGATGTTGGCGAGCTGATGATGAATTGTGATTCCAAATGCTCGCTAGAAACGTAAAAATAGGGAACCTCATAGGTTACCTGGAGAAGTCTAAAAATAAAAGAGAAGGGGACTTTCGAAACAAAATAAGTGGAGGATAGCAATGGTTTGTTCGAGGCATAGATCGCATTAAAAGAATGATTACGTCGTATTATAGCTCAAAATATGTTGAAACAAATAAAATTTAATGAGAGGTAAGTCCCAGTCGAACTCAGGGAAGCAAAAAATTCTTTTGAATTCATGAACTAATTTAGAATGCTAACTAGAGAATTTATATGTAAACTGAATGCTAATCACAATATATGGAGTGGAAGTCTAAATATAGATATGAAGTAATTGAGTTGCAGGCATAATTAATGCAATGCTAAAACAGGAATAAAATAGCTATCTAATCTAACAGAATAAGGGCACCATGGGTGGTTTGTGGTAGCCTTTTGGAGAGGTTGGGGAGAGCAGCAGTGGTGCACTAACTTGGCTTGGTGGGTGCTTCAGAGGGAGAGAGCCAAAGAAGAAGATCTGGAGAGCTAGAGAGGGTCTAGAGAGAGTTATTCTTCAACTGGAGCCCCTGGGGCACTTTTTATAGCTTCATAGGGGGGAAATATGGGCATTTGAGCCCTCCAACTCATGCAACAACCTCAAATTGATCAGATCCATCGATCGGGAGATCAACGGATTAGATCGCGCTTCAAAAGGCCTTCCAAGATGCCTCCAACGCTTGGATTGCCTCTGGTGCTGACAGGTGGTGCTCCCGTAGTCGTTGATCCGCCATCGCATGGCTCTCCATGCACCTCACCAACGCTTCTTCAATTGCAGTGCTTAAATCATGCTCGATCCTCGTGAGCATGTGCTCATCGCTCCTCGGTCGTCCGATCGCGAGATCAGACGGCTTAAATGCCTCGCCCGCATAGCCTTTGAATTTCAAACACGCACGCACGTTTGGTTGCCCGTCATCACGCGCATGGCCATCTGATGCTCCTCCACTTGCCATGCCTCTGCATCTGCACCGTCAGTCGATAATCCAATGCTCTGAATTCATTCGTGCGCATCTTTGCTGATTTCGCGCAGGTTGCATTTTGAACTAGCATCCTTGCTTTGCAGTTGAGCACGTGAGCCAATGCGCTAAGGGCATTCTTTGTCGCATTTCCAAATCCATGCGCAGCTACCCTTAGCCGTTGGACGAAGATCCAACGGTTGAGGATGATCCTCCTTAGATGAGGTGGGAGGGAGCAATCGACGTGGGCTTGTTGTGGCCATTGGATGATGATCCAACGACCCACAGCGCATGGGGAGGTGCCTTCAGAGGTTAGGGCAGTGACATTGGGCGGCTGTGATGGCGCCACGTGGCGCCATCGTGGTTGTCCATCTTCTTTTCTTTGTAGAGGGTGTTGTAGGTCTCTGATCGAAATGATTTTTGCGTTGTTAGACTGCAATCATTGATCCGGATCCATCTGCACTGTTGGATTTGACATCTGATGTCCATATTTTCACCTATTTGCCCCTTGGCCCTTGCTCTTTTACGAACTCCATAGGATGCTATGGGAGTCTGATCGATGCAATCTCAGAGGCATTGGACTCCCATCGTCATTCTGAGCAAATCCATATGATTGGATCGGTCATCCGTAACCCCAAATTACCTGTGATTGTTAATACCTCTCAATTAGATCATAATATGACATTATTATTTACAAAACTAATAAATCAACTATGATGCAAAGCATGATGCATATGTATGTAGAATGCCTAAGTTAAGCTAAGATCTAACTTAATTAAGGTATATTAAGACCTATGATTACTGCGCAATCATACCCCCATGCCTAAATCTTGCTACTCCCTAGCAAGTGCAAGACTAAATACCTTCTACCAAGAGTTTGACTAGAGATTTATTTCTTTTTGTCTTCATCCAGAAATTTAGAATCCAAATAATCGTGAAAGTATAGTATTGTAGCTTACGCAATGGATTCAAATGAAAATTCAATACATAACTAAAGCTTGTGCTTGACCCTTAGTAAAATTCTGTTGGGATAGGCAAACATCTTCTCTCGGGGACATAAAATAGGCTCTAGTTTTAACCCTGACTTTTTGGCTTAGGTAGAAGATGTCTGAGTTAAATGGATTTGTATTTGGTAGCTCACTCTCCTCTGGTACTACATAGACACTAGTATTTCAGGATCTAGATTTCCAGATTATCAAATAAATTCAACTTAGAAAAAGGCTAGAAAACTATGCTCTCTTAAGTCCTTTGTACTCATTCTTTCCTCTTTTTCCTCTCTTTTTCTTTTTTTTTTCTTTTTCTTCTTGAGCTCACATCTCTCCAAATTTGTAAATATGCTTGGTAGTCTCTCATGGCATTACACTTCAATTAGATTCTGATAACCCTATAACTAAGTTAGAATCCCTCAACCCATATTCAGGCGGTCAGAAATATAGGAAAAGTAGGTCAAGGCTGTATTTGGTGGTTTGTGAGGGTGGTAGGTATTGTTGCCTCAATGTACTTGACTAAACTAAAACATAACTCACACTTCTCAATATGGAAATTTTTTATTTTTTTCTTTTTTTTCTTCTTCTCTTTTTTTCTTCTTTTTGTTATTTTTTTCTATATACATTTTTTTTCTTTCTTTTTTTTCTTCTCTCTATTTTTTTTTATATCCATATCTACTAATATAATGCCATATCTACTAACACAACATAATATAGCATACGTACTTTTATTCACGAGGGATTATTTGGGATTGGGGATGTTCAAGAGGATATCAGGTGGCTTATTTGGTGGAGGTACCTATTCTCGACACAGGGACAGGAATGGATAGGACAACGTATTTTTGACCTTGTCATTAGTACCCTCCTTCAGTTGAAGATTCCATAAAGGACAGTTATGACCATCCACCTTAGTCGTAGTTTTATCAGAACCCACTCTTTATGTATTTTCCTTATTTGGTGGCTCTCACAGGGATTTTTACAAAAAATTTGTACGCAAGAACTGAGAGCGAAAACTGTGCCTAACTCTGAGTATCATTATCCAATTATCCAAAAATTAAGATTCTTTACACTAGTCTTAGAGCACTAGTAGGCTTTCTACTTTCATCTCACAATTATTTGGTGGATCTATTACAAGGTGGTTTGCCTGATTCCCTAATTACTGTCCAAAGGTTCAAGAGAAGAAGCAATGCTTCTTCTCAACAAACTAGAGATATCCATTGGTCTTTACAGTGGATCCATTGCAAATTCTACATGCAAGTGTGAAAGTGTACTGGATTCTAAGTTCAAGAATCAACTAAAGAATAAATCCCTAATAAAATCTCTTGATAGAAAGATCTATTTCCTAAGGTGTTGGTAGAAAATTTTTCAGTTTATATGTACTACCCCCCCATGCCTAAGTTCTTGTATGTCCTCATGCATGAATAAGAGAAAATGAAATAAGACAAGGCGTAAGTGGGTAGAAATCACCTGGAGCTACTCCTAATTTGTCGCTCAGCTCATTCCAATCTACAATGGTAATTACAATATGCATAATGATATGCCAGAATGAAATATGCTATGTATAAAGGATATGTATATATGTATAACTACTGAGTTTAACGCCTCCAGCTGGGCGAAACGTCAGTCACACATCCTCGAGAAGATGTATCATTTCATTAACAGGAGGAGGTTCCTGAGCTAAAAATGGCTTCAAGCGTTGGCCATCTACCGTAAAAACCTGTCCAGATTTTGGGTCCATAATTTGGACCGCCCCATTAGAATATGGGTGGATCACCAAATACGGCCCAGTCCACTTGGACTTGAGCTTTCCTGCAAAGAATTTAAGCCAGGAATCAAATAACCAAACCTGCTAGATAGGCGTGAATTCCTTCCTCTGGATGTGTCGGTCATGGAAAGCCTTAGTCTTATCTTTGTATATCTTTGCATTCTCATAGGCTTCCCACTAAATCTCTTTTAACTCACTGAGCTAGAGCTTCCTTTCATAACCTCCTTCATCAAGGTTAAAATTACACTTTTGCACTGCCCAAAAGGCATAGTGCTCCAACTCTACAGGAAGGTGACAGGCCTTTCCATACATCATGCGGTATGGTGACATTCCAAGTGGGGCCTTGTATGCGGTCCGATATGCCCAAAGTGCGTTGATCAATCGATCAGACCAATCCCTCCTATCAGGTCTAACCATCATTTAAAGAATAAGCTTGATTTAACGGTTAGATACTTCAACCTACCCATTGGTCTGTGGATGATACAGGGTGGCAATGAGGTGATGTACCCTATATTTCTTCAATAGAGATTTAAAATGTGCATGGATGACGTGGCTACCCCAGTCACTAATCAGAGTGTAGGGACTCCGAATCTTGCAAAAATAAATTCTTGGATGAAGGATATAATGGTCTTATGATTAGCCTGTCTTGCCGGGATGGCTTCAACCCACTTTGAGACATAGTCAACTACGAGAAGTATGTACTTGAAGCCGTGCGAGTTCAGGAAAGGGCCCATAAAGTCGATGCCCCAGACATCGAACACTTCTACAACCAGAATAAGTTGGAGAGGCATCATGTCTCTCCGAGTCATAGAACCAACTAATTGACATTGTTTACAGCATTTGGCAAACTCGTGTGTATCTTTGGAAATGGTTGGCCAGAAGAATCCAGATTACAAAATCTTTGCAGTGGTTTTTCGACCTGAGAAATGACCCCTACAGGCATCGTTGTGGTAGAAGGATAACACTCTTGAGATTTCTTAAGTCTAGGATGCATCTTCTAATGATCTGATCGGTCCCAATACAGAAGAGCAGTGGGTCGTCCCAGAAATAAAACTTAGCCTCTGAAATAAACCTGAGTTTTTGATCCTTGGATAACCCTGTCGGCAGCTTGCCTGTGACAAGATAGTTTGCAATATCGACGTACCAAGGAAACTCAATAGAATTTATAGCTAACAGAGACTCATCCAGGAATTGATCAGAGATAGGAGGGGAGTATGGGATGTATTCTGGGTCTAGCCGAGATAGGTGATCTGCCACAACATTATGAGCAACAGCTTTGTCACGGATCTCGACATCAAACTCCTGCAAAAGAAGGATCCATCTGATAAGTCGGGGTTTGGCATCCTTCTTTGCCAACAAATGCTGGAGGGCGGAATGGTCAGTGAAAATAATCACTTTTGACCTGAGTAGGTATAATCTAAACTTCTCCAATCCAAATACTACGGCTAGTAGTTATTTCTCAGTAACTGTATAGTTACACTGAGCCTCATTCAACATCTTGCTAGCGTAGTATATTACGAATGGATGGTGCTCCCGACATTGGCTTAGTCTGACAGCGAAGTTTGAGGCATCACACATCATCTCGAAGTCGAGAGACCAGTCGGGTGGTTGGGGAATAGGTGCATTCGAAATAGCGCCTCGTAAGGTCTCGAAAGCATTGAGACATGAGGAATCAAAGTTAAAGGGGATGTTGGCTACCAAAAGATTTGTCAATGGACGAGCAATTTTTGAGAAGTCTTGAATGAATCTCCGGTAGAATCCAACATGCCCTAAGAATGATTTGATTTGTTTTACAGAGCTAGATAGAGGTAATCAAGAAATGATTTCGGACTTTGCTCGGTCGACCTCGAGTCCATTAGAAGAGATCATGTGACCTAGTACAATGCCATCCCTCACCATGAAATGGCTTTTCTCTCATGAAAGTACTAGGTTAATGTCTATGAACCTCCTCAGGATCTTTGTGAGGTTATCAAGACAAGACAAGAAGTCATATCCGAAACTGAAGAAGTCGTCCATAAATACTTCTACGTAATACCCGATCAGATCGAAGAAGATAGCCATCATGCAATGCTGAAATGTTGCTTGTCTATTACAAAGGCTAAAGGGCATCTAGTTAAAAGCGAATGTTCCGAAGGGACATATAAAAGTTGTCTTGTCTTGGTCTTCCGGGTTGATTGTGAGTTGGTTATACCTGGGGTATCTATCTAGAAAGTAGAAGAAACTATGCCTGACTAACCTTTCTAAAATCTGATCAATAAAAGGTAAAGGAAAATGATCCTTTTTAGTAGTCGTGTTTAGTTTCCTATAATCAATACAAACCCACCATGAAGTATTGGTGCGGGTCGAGATGGATTTGCCTATTTCATTCTTGATTACGGTGAGTCCTACCTTTTTGGGCATAATCTAAATGGGACTCACCCATTGGCTGTCAGAAATCAGATAGATAATGTCTGCATCTAGCCATTTGATGATCTCCTTCTTGACAACCTCCAGCATATTTGGGTTCAGGCACCTCTAAGGTTGTCTCCTCAGTTTCACCCCTTCATCTATGTAGATATGATGAGTGACACGGAGATCAACAATACTCCACTCGATAGTAGCCTTATGTGATTGCAGTACAGAGATCAATTGATGTTCTTGCTTCGGGGTCAAGTGAGCATTGATGATCACTGGGTATGTCTCACTTTCACCCAGAAATGCATATTTGAGTGAATCAGGTAAGGGCTTTAACTCAATTATCAGTAGGTGGGGAGCAGGTTCATATGTGGGAGGAGAGGAATCAATAGTGGAAATTTGATGATCCTGACTAATGGGAAATCCGCTTGCAGAGGTCATAAAATCCTGTCTCAACAGGAGTAGATCAGTGCTTGGCGGGACAGGATACTCAAGATCAGGGGTGTTGTGATCAGATGAACACCCTGGATAATTAGATCCGCGGGATGAAATGTGCACATCATTAACCTCAGTCCCGTGTGGATCCAGATCCAAGAACCCTGATAGTGAAGATGAGTGTGCCATTAGGTCATTGCAAAGGAGCCCAACGTTCCCACAGAAAGCGGAATCTCCATCTTCACCATCATCCTCGATTATATCACAGTCGAAGTTCCTTGATGCCCTGAAGATGTCTAGTTTAAGCTTTTCACTTCCTAAGGCTATCTCCATACACCCAGATGCACAGTCGATGTTTGCGCGGGCTGTTGCCAAGAATGGGCAACCCAAAATAATTAGTGCATCGTGGAGATTAGGAGGAACCTCCACATTGAGAACGAAAAAAGCAGAATCCTTGGACTTTTACGATCACATTTTCAACCACCCCCCTTAGTGTTTTCACTAATCGGTCAGCTAGCTGTATGGTAACTGAAGTGGGTTTCAACTCCCCAAATTGGAATCGATTAAATACTGTGGTAGGAGTTAGGTTGATGGACAACCCCAAATCAAGAAGGGCCTGATCAAATGTAGAATCCTACAATAAGCAAGAAATAAGTGGTGTGCCTGGGTCCTTCTTTTTGGGTGGTAAGTCAGCTAAAATAAAAATGCTAGCTTCTTTTGACAATACTATTTGTCATCTGATTTTCTGTTGTTGCTTCGGGGTACAGTAGTCCTTGAAGAACCTAGCGACAGTAGGGATGTGATCTATTGCCTCGAGGAGAGGGACCTAAATGTGAACTTCTTTGAACTTGGATTTTAGGTCCTTGAAATTCCGTGTATCCTTTTTCCGGGCTGAATCTCGTATTAGAGCCTCGGGAAAGGGAACGGGAATCTCAGGGTTAGCTGCCTTCTTTCCTTTGTCTACCGAAGGTGGATCCTGAGAGGAAGAGGGTGATGAGCCATCCTGTGGTAGAGAGCATGAGAAATCATGACCTGCTTAACTAGGTAGCAGGTCCTGTGTAGTCTTTCCACTCCTTAAAGTGACAGCCTTTGCATCGGCGTGCTATCCATGAGGTGGGGGAAGAGCGGAAGGAACAAAATACGTGGGGTTTTGTAGTAAAGGTAGCTGACCTTGCCCTTAACCAGGTGGTGCAGGAGGTGTTTGTAAGATAGCATATGCCTGTCCCTGTGGTGCCAGGAACCTAGGTGGGGTGCCTTGAATCTGCACGTATCTTGGGTTTGAGACAGGTTGGGAGGGTAAGTCTCCCTATGATCTATGCTCCTGCAGCATCTGATTCTACGTACTCTGTATGCTCTGTATCTAATCAGCCATTGCTTTCATAATTTGCAGATTATCATGAGTTGATTTTCGGATTGAGTCCTGCAATTCCTCCTTCAGTGACTCCAAAGGGTCAGCTCACTTCAGAGGGTAATTGGCAGCTTAGTGCAGTGGTTGATAAATAGAATGTGTTTGCTGCTGAGACAGGAATAGCTACTGCCTCGGGTATGTGTTCTGCGCATTCCCGTATTGTCTGGTCTGGTAATGTGGATCTTGATTTGGTCTCTATGAGTTACCCGACCAATAGAAGTTAGGATGCTGGCACCAACCAGGATTATACATCTCGGAATACGGGTTATTACGCCCGTAACCTTGAATAGCACTAACATCTTCGTAGGCCAAGGATGTCTTAGATGCAAATTCATCAAAAGAATACACACTCAAATTGTCATGTGGTGCGTAACCCTGATTGTACAATGTCAGATCCTGATTATTCACGAGTTCCTGATATGCAGGATCCCGTGGAGATGGAGAAGAAACATCCCGAGTGAAAAGATGTACTCGAGCAGAAGGGACTTGGGATGCAAGACAGGAGTGTGATGTAGTAGTATTGCTAGGAAACCCAGATCTTACTCGCATTTATTTGTCGAGCTTCTTATCGAGCAAATCCACCTTGTCTAGCTTCTTGGTGATAATGACCATATCAGCTCAGGTAGATTTGGTGTGAGCTTCGTGAACACTAACTTGTTGCTGTTCAGGTTGCTAGAATTGGTTCATTAAGGCAGCATTCATCGAGTTCTCTGCTAAGGATTTAAACAGTTCGAATGCTCTGTTCTCGTCCTGCGTGAGGAACTTCCCGCCGCTAGATGCATCGACCAAGTATCGATGAGTGTCATCCAGCCCATGGTGAAAGACTTGTGTAAGATGCCATCTAGGTACACCATGGTCAGGCATTTCCTGAGAAGATCGTGGAATCTATCCCAGGCGTCATGCAGTTTCTCTCCTGGGCCTTGGAAGAAGGTCATGATTGCGCACCTCATTACATTTGTTCGACCAATCAGGAAGAACTTTTGGAGGAATTCATGTTGTAATTCCTCCTAGGTTCCAATCGGCCTCCCGATAGTATTGAACCAATAGGAAGCTTTATCCTTGAGAGAGAAAGGAAAAAGCTTCATGAGAACAATTCCAATTTCTACATTTCTGGGTCGAACCGACCCTACAATTCGACTCAGATCTTCGATGTGCTGGAAGGGATCCTCATTCGAGTTTCCATGGAAGTAAGTCTGAATTAGACTTATGATGTTCGGCTTTAACTTGAATGCGTCTCCGTCTGTGGGAATCCAGACCTGAGGTGCTATAATCATCGCTGTCGAACCGTAGAAGTCCTGCAGTTCTCCATGTGGTGGATGCTACATCCTATCTAGCGTTGTGAGGATCCTATCAATACTCTACTCATATCTCTATTCAGACTCCTCAACCCTAGCTTCCAGATGAGCCATTGGGTCTTGATTCTTAGGGCCTTGACCAGCTCCAGGACCGGGATTAGCCATCTCAGCTAATCGAGAAGAAGAGGGTTGGTAAGAAGGATCAGGTGAGAGTCACCTTTGCCGCCTCGGGTTTGGTTCCCAAGGTCCCACAAGTCTAGGTCTTAATGACCTTCTTCCTTTCATACACTAACACAAAGGGTTGGTGTAGTCAAACCAAAAAGAGCTAAGGCCTTGTTAATCAGATTGGTCCTTAAGATCAGATGACCAAATTTTTCATTCAGGTTCAAATTATTGAAGAAATTTGTCGAGAAATCGACTGAAGGTAATCCTCGCCTCTTAAGCTAACCCGGTCAGTCTGGTTATGAGGGGACTAAGAGGAAGGTTCTTCCTTCAGCTTTCACCTCCGGTTCCTTTGTACCCCTTAGTCGTGTTCGTTTGACACTATCCCATAGGCTCAGTCACTAGGTTTGGCAGAAGAGGTTGAAATCACCTAGTAGTTTCAAGACAAATGCAGGTTATTAGATATGTCCTTGTGATTTTTACCCTTTTTATTCAATTCAGTAGGTGGTGAGCGATCCACAAGGTGACTCGACTCATCGATTAACTACTGGCTTCAACTTAGTCCAGGTTAGTCAAATGTGGTCCTAAGGGCTCATGCACTTTTATATTTTTGCAGATAGTTGACCACTAGTTAAACACGTACTCTTAGGTGAAGTTGGATCCAAATGATTTGAAAATTGGTAGAAAGATTCCTTTTTCAAAAAAATTTTCAAAAAGTATTTTCTCAGAATTTTTACTATTTTCAATAAATAGTTATGAATTTTTAACTAATAAGGGGTCAGATTTGAGATTTTGACCCCATGTTAGTTTTTCTATTGGAAATAGTATCAAATGTGATTCAAAAATTTATAAAAAATATGATAATTAAATATAATTTCATTATCTTTCAAACCCCACCATTTTTAAGTCAATCACATTTGTGAGTTGGTCAGAATCGATTTTTAAAGTTCATTAAGATTTAGTTTTCAATCTGTCTGACCTTTATGTACTCACTAATTTTTAAAAATTTCAAAAATTGAATTTCTTTTTGGGAATAATGGTGTTGGAAAGATAGTTTGAAAATCTAATTCTTTCCCGAATTTCAAGATTTTTAGACTACTAGAAACATGGTAAATGAATTTTTAAATCGTGTTTAGTTTCTGGCCGAGTTTCTAAAAATAATAGAGATTCTTTTTTCTTTTTTCTTCTTTTCTAAGGAAAAGCAAATCCTAAACTACCTAACAAATCTTAACTTTTTTTTTTCAAATAACTCCTATCCTAATATAATCTAAAATTCTACCAAGATGAATGTGTGCATCTGATAATCTTCACCTACGCTCGATGTGTATGAAGATCCTCGCTTCATTCCTGCACACAGAAGAAATACACTAAATCAGATATGAAATCAAAAATCTCCGTGCCTCCCTGGCAACGATGCCAATTTGCTTAAGGCATAGATCACGTTAAAAGAATGATTACATCGTAGTATAGCGCGAAATACATCGAAACAAATAAAATTTAACGAGAAGTGAGTCCCGATCGAACTCAAGGAGGCAGAAAATGCTTTTGAATTCATGAATCGATTAGAATGCTAACTAGAGAATTTATATATAAACTGAATGCTAATCACAATATATGGAGTGGAAGTCTAAATATAGATACGAAGCAGTTGAGTTGCAGACGTAACTAATGTAATGCTAAAATAGGAATAAAATTGCTATCTAATCTATCAGAATAAGGGCACCACAGGTGGTCCATGGTGGCCTTTCAGAGAGGTTGGGGAGAGCAGCAGTGGTGCACCAAGGTGGCTTGGTGGGTCTTTAGAGAGAGAGCTGGAGAAGAAGATCTGGAGAGTTGGAGAGGGTTTGGAGAGAGTTGTTCTTCAACAAGGGGCCCTGGGGCTTTTTTTATAGCTTCATAGATGGGCAATGTGGACATTTGAGCCCTCCAACTCGTGCAACAACCTCAGAATGATCAGATTCGTCGATCGGGAGATCAACGGATTAGATCGCACTTCAAAATGCCTTCCAAAATGACTCCAATGCTCGGATTGCCTCTAGTGCTAACAGGTGGTGCTCCCATAGTCGTTGATCCACCATCGCACCGCTCTCCGTGCACCTCACCAATGCTTCTTCAATTGCAGTGCTTAAATCATGCTTGATCCTTGTGAGCGTGAGCTCATCTCTCCTCGGTCGTCTGATCTGGAGATCGGACGACTAAAATGCCTCACCTGCACCGCCTTTGAATTTCAAACACGTACATGCACATTTGGTTAGGTGTCATTGCGCGTGTGGCCATCCGATGCTCCTCCGCTTGAAATGCCTCTGCATCTGCACCGTCAGTCGATGATCCAACACTCTAAATTCATCCACTCACGCGTCTTCATTGATTTTGCGCGGATTACATTTTGAACCGGCATCCTCACTTTGCGGTTGAGTGCATGAGCTAATGCGCTAAGGGCACGCTTTGTCGCATTTTTGAATCCATGCGCGACTGCCCTCAGTCATTGGATGGAGATCCAATGGTTGAGGATGATCCTCCTTAGATGAGGAGTGAGGGAGCAGTTGACGTGGGCTCATTGTGGCCGTTGGATGATGATCCAATTGCCCACAACGCACAAGGAGGTGCCTTTAGAGGTTGGGGCGGTGACACTGGGTAGCTGTGATGGCACCACGTGGTGCCATCATGGCCATCCATCTTCATTTCTTTGTAGATGGTATTGTAGGTCTTCTATCGAAATGATTTTTGCACTGTTGGATTGAGATTGTTGATCCAGATCCATCCGTGTAATTGGATTTGACATCTGATGTCCAGATTTCCACCTATTTGCCTCTTGGCCCTTGCTCTGCTGCGAACTCAATAGGATGCTATAGGAGTCTGGTCGATGTGATTTCAGAGGCATTGGACTTCTGTCGTCATTCTGAGCAAAACCATATGATTGGATTGGTCATCCGCAACCCCAAATTACTTGTAATTGTTAATACCTCTCAATTAGATCATAATATGACATTATTGTTTACAAAACTAATAAATCAACTATGATGAAAAGTATGATGCGTATGTATGCAAACTGCCTAAGTTAAGCTAGGATCTAACTTAATTCAGGTATATTAGGACCTATGATTACTGCGCAATCAATGTCCTCCAAATCTGGCAAGGTTTTAAAAGATATATTCAAAATTAATTTAGACCCTTGAATGGCGAGATTAAAAGTACAAGCATTGATCCACACTCACCATTCCACCTGGGGATGTACTAGCCTGATATTCTCCTAGAAAGAGGGATTATGAATAGAGTCCTAAGCCAAGGATTGGTCGAGGAATCTATGGTTTGCTTGGGTAGTTTGGGGGTAATGATCATGTCCAAGGAGGGCTTAGTTCAGAATTCATACCTAACATCCATTCAGATTTTGTATTGTCCTCATCCTTAACCAAATTCCATGATTTCATCAGATTCTAACTACTCCTCCAAAATAAATGAGTCAAGCACAGAATTCATTCTCTTATTATCATAGGTAGACTCATAATCACAATCCTTTGATGGCAGTTGGGTCACCTGGGAAACAGCAACATCAGGAACATCATTAATTTCATCCCTGGTCTCTTTCTCGTCAATTACATCCTTTCTAGGGCCTTTGCGTAATTTGTCATTAAGCCCAGTTGTTGCTTCATCATCTTTTGCAACTTTAGGATGAGGATCATTCTCAATGCTAGATGTGTAGAGGAAGCCTGTATCACTTAAATCACTGATCTCATCATAGCATAAATCCTCAAATGATACATATCAACCTTGAGAGTCACTCCAAATCCTAATTCCAGATTCCTCTAGCATATGCTCGTCCTCCTCAAAATTAGACTTCTCAAACTGAGTTTGTGAAACCCCAA
Source organism: Thalassia testudinum (assembly GCA_037157565.1). Classification (NCBI taxonomy): domain Eukaryota; kingdom Viridiplantae; phylum Streptophyta; class Magnoliopsida; order Alismatales; family Hydrocharitaceae; genus Thalassia; species Thalassia testudinum. The sequence continues at coordinate 695,722 of JAZHRO010000044.1, forward strand.
GAAATTCATTTCTCATCCCAAACTCCCCAGGGAAATTCATCTGGGGTGATAGGTTGTCAAAATAATTTGGATGCGGGTTTGGTGTGGGTTCCCTAAGGGTGGGTTCGGGATTGGGCGCACTAAAGGTAGGACTAAGTTCCACCTATTGAATAGTAGGGGAAGTGGGAATGACAAATTAAGCATGACCTTGCTTATCAATAGTTAAACAAATATTGTCGTCAGAGTCGAGCTCTTTTAAGGGTACCATCATCCCCTTTGTTTGACTCTAATAAAGTTCAAGTGGATAATAAATGCAACCATCCTTATGCTCAAGTGGATGCATCTTAAGGATGGAGTCCAAAAGATAGAAACTCCTCGAGAAAGAATCCTTATAAGAATTTGTTTCCTCAAAATTAGTTTGGAAATTAGGGGCATAAAGAGAGGGATCAGGGTCAACTTTAGGAGGGCATCTAATTTGGCGAAATTGCTCATTCAGTTTTTGACTATTTCTTAAAAGCTCTCTCATTGATTCCATCATTTCCTTTTGTTGTTCTTGCATTTCTAACATAAAAGAGGAGAGACTATTGTTAGACCTAGGAGGATAATCAAACTCGGGCTCCTGCATCCTAAGAGGTTCTATCCAACCCTAATAAGGACAATCATAGAGGGTGGGTGGGTTGGGTGTTTGCATTCTAATGGTGAATCTAACTCCTAGGTTCTGCTCATGATAATTGGGAGATATCAAACTAGTACTCCCTAGATGGGAATAGGATTGATCCCATGAATTTTCATTGTACCCATCAAAGGATGGATATGCTTGGGGCATGGGATCATTATTTAAGGATAGGAAGTACTAGTTCTACAATTTTGAAGGATAGGAGTAAGGGGTGGTCCATTTCTTTTAAATCAATTGGTTTAACTCTCTTAGGACTGGTCAAACTCAGATTTAAACCAGAAACTTCCTAAAGAGTTTTACCAAGCACACACCACTGCCAATACAAACGCAAAGACGATGGGAATCTATTTATAGTAGATTGAAGGACTCCTCAATTCCCACTCATAGGTTAGTCAAAAAATGGATCAGGGTTGTGTCCCTCTGTTCCCACTAAAGTGGTAAAAGAGGTCCATGGTACATTAAGATCCTTGACTAGACCTGATCAAGGAAGGATGAGGTCAATGAATGTTAGAATAGGTGGCTAAACAAGTTTAACAAAGATTGTGCTTCCTAGTGTGACGACTCGAGACCCATCAACCTAGTAAACCTAATGAGGCCTTAGTCGTCGAATATGGAATAGTATCTAAGTCTCAATAGGATCATCATCACCCAGCACATAATCGTAAAACAACCATAGCCAAATAGAAATTTATAATACATTAAATAAAATAAAGTGTTGATAAAAATAGCAGTAAGAGTTCACCAGTAGAAAGTAGAAAAGGAAAGTAGAAGAGTAACAAAGTACAAGCACCAAAAAGTTGAAGGGAAAGGTTATGCAGCTAAAGTTACTATCTACACATATGGTCTCCCAATATTACGCTAGGTCATGTTGCATCGCTTTCGTCGAGTTTCAAAAATATGCATTGTAGTATAGTCAACAAAAGTGACACAGCATTTTAATTTATAAACTCGAGAAACAGAAATATGAGTCCAAGGTTGTTCGCAGGGAGATGATGGGAACACCATCATGAGCCATAACTAGCTCATTTTGATCCAATTAAGTCAGTAAAATGCTCCTACATAACTGCTAGAGAGCCATATTTCACTGTAAATTCATTCTGAGGGGAAGACAAGAAAATAGGGTTAAGACTGTAGTTTTACCATCATAGCATGAATGCAGTACAATTACGAATTTTCCCAGGGGGTAATTAAGGGTCAAATGGTCCTAAAAAGCTAACAAGTGGGTTAGAACAGATAGAAAAGGGTTTGCACGTGTTTTTAGAATTAAATGACTTTTGAAATCCTAAAAATAAACCTGCTTAATTAACTGAGGTTCTGGTCAGGATAAAATTCACCTAAACCCTCTAAAATTCATAGAAAAATATTCTTTAGGGTTTGGAACCTTCAATTTGACCATTAGAACTTGTCTTGACCCAAAATAGAGTCTTAGAAAGGCATTTGCCCTAATTTGGGTTTTTACATAAATTACCTAGTCAAACTTAGTGAAAACCTAAATCTAATTTCACCATTGGATTCCTTGGGTCCAAATTAGGTTTTGAACCAAAATTTGGGCCTAATCTGAGATCATCTTGACCAACTTTGCATTTTGGTCTGGTCAAACTCTTTCTATCTCATTTAGACCCTTAACTTTTGAATTCTCTTACAAATAGCCCCCCAACTTCTTTGTCTTCTTCACAAGCAGGTCCCCATGCCATTTTTGGAAGGTTAAACCTTCACCGTTGAGTTTCGAGCAAGGATTTCTCGCTCGATTCTCAATCAATCTATCCCAGATTTGAAACACAGATTCCTTGGGAAAATCCCTTCCAAATGTGCCTATTCAAGGATCCCAACTCCTTCCCAAAAGCTCATGCGAACCTTTAGAAGGAATGGGTATCATTCGTTTACATAAGCTTCAAGGTTTCCAAGCTTGTTTCCAAGCTTGGAACCTCCTCTTAAGCCTTATAAAAGCACCTCCGCGGCCTTCCGCAACTTTTCAGCAAGTCTTGGCACATCTAACGGCCTAAAAACCCATCTCCGACCACCGAAGACCCCTGCTTCGGTGAACCCCTTGGATCTCCCTCCTCTAGCCATCCAACCATCAAATTGGACGGCCTAAACTCCTCTCTTCGTCTTGACACTCCCCAGCCAAAGGGAGGGCATTCCTCCATCTACATCGCCGTCACCACCTCGCCGCTTCTTCCTCCTTCTCCGGCTCCGGTCGACCACCACCGGAGCCCTCCGCCTCTCAACCACCTCGCTAAGTCCCTCTCTTGCTCTCTTTCTCTTTTTATTTTGTTTTCCACCCTCGCAAACACATACAACCACCAACTGCCGCCTCCCGCACTTCATCTTCTCTGCCTCTAGCGAAGCTCAGACAACGCCTACACACCGCCCCACTGCTCGAAACTTGCCGTTGTCACCTCCATCAGCTCTGTCGTGCTCCACAGACCAAAATCCCTCAAGAAATTAAGGGATTTGGTCCCTCACTCGCTCCACCGAACACCGCACCTATGCACTTCATTTTCCGATGTTGACGGCCACTTCATACACATTCACCCCTTATGGACATCGCCGTTGCATTCGCCTCATCAAGGCGAAACTCCTGAGTGTACTAACTAGGGCATTTAGCCTGTATTCGTCTCTTTCAGGTCTGATGCAGAAAATTACACAGTTTGTTAATTAGGCAATTTAGTGTCGTTGCAACACGTAAATCAGCTTTCGCTTTTAAATTTATAAGACCTAGATAGGGGAGTATCTAGGGTCATCCAAGGAGGCAATATGTTTGCAAAATTCAGGTCTCTTGCTTGGAAGTAGAAATCACCTTTCTTTTTGGTCTTTTTCAATATATCATTTTTTAGGGTTTTGAAATAACGAAGGAAAACACGAGTTGTTGGTGGGAAAGTAAATAACAACTACGATCACTAAGCTAACACCTAAGTGACAAATAATTCCTTTCCCTAAGCTCACTCTAGGCACGTGGAGGCCTAGAGTAATTAGGGAGAGGGAGTGAAGAGTGCTAGAATCACAGCAATTAAAATGCAACTAAAAAGAAATTTCAAAGAAGGCAACTAGATTAATGACAAAGTGTTTTACAGAAAAACCTAGCAGATGAATGCTTCTACTACTAGATAATTGCAACAAATAAAATAAAACACAAGTCCTCCTGAATTGTTGGTGAAGAGGGGAAGCTCCTTGCTCCAAGCTTAGGGGCTCCTAAGCTTGAAAAGGGCTCCTCCTCCTTCCTTGAGATGCTCCTCCAAGGTGGAAGCTACTACCTTCAATGATCTCCTTCAAGGGTGGGTGTGCACCACCATTGCTCCTCCTTGCCTGGCCATCCTCCTAGTGGTGGAGTGCTCCTCCTTGGCATGGCACAAAGTGAAGGAATGGGGAGAAGAAGGCACCAAAGGGGCGGGTGATGTGCCCCCTTAATCTTCTTCTCTACTCCTTCTTGGTCGTAGGTATGAGGTGGGTATAGAGTAGATTTAACTAAAGGGAGGATGGGAAAATGTGGGTAATTAGGTGGGTATATATAGTGGTGGAGAAGGGGTAGTTGGCGTAGAGGTAATGGGTGGCTAGGATGGAGTCTGGGATGGTGGTTGACGTAAACACATTTATTAAGGGTAAAATGTCTATTCATGCATGTTCCTAGGCTTAGATTTGCATTTCATGTTATAAATATTGCATAGCATGCATCATTCTGCATTTAGAGTAGTTGTATATAATTTAGGTTAATTGCATTCTTTTTGTGGTTAGGAGAGAAGGATATTTATTTCGGAACCTCGAATTGACGATCTGACTGTACGGATTTGATTAAGATGACGATCGGAGTCCAACACCTCTGAAATCTCCTCGATCGGAGTCCCGTAGTACCATATGCAATCCGAGGAAGATCAACAGCCAAGGGACTAGGAGCCATAATTCGGAGCTTCAAATGATAAATCCGACCACACGGATGGATTCGGGTCGACGATCACAGCCTAACGACGTGAAAATCGACTCAATCCAACCTCTGTAGTAGCCCCTACAACAAGAAGAAGATGGATGGCCCAGACTGCGCCACATGGCGCAGCCCAGGCCGGCAGCACACGCACGCAGCATCACACGTGCGTAGCAGTGTGGGTGCGCACCCGCGCACGCGGCAAGGCAGGAGCATGGCGCCAGTGCAACATGAGGTGGACTACAGCGACGCATGAGATGGACTTACAGCGACGCTTACAGCCATCGGTAATTCATCGCATGCCAGCATAGGCAGCTGTGGGCACCAGTGGGCATGAGCTGCCTACAACGACGTTTCCAGTGACGGCCTGGATGTCACTAATGGTCCCTTACCTATTTTTGCCTCTTCTCCTCCACTATAAAAGGACCTACACCCCCTCCCTTCCAAGCCATCTCTACCTACTCTACTCCCACCTACTCCCAAGCTCTAGCAAGCCTACCAACGCTCCATTAGAGCTTGTTCTCAAGCTCCCAAGGTGCCTATTAGTGTAGCGAACCTCTGCCTCACCAAATACTCCTCCAACTTCCCATCTCCCTTCATAGGACACCTTGGAGCCGTCCTCTCACCTCCATTCCAGTAGCAGATCAACTTCGTCTTCTCACCTCCATTCCAGAGTTACGCCGAAGCTTTCCTCAACCCAACGTCCTCCAGCATCTCACCTCCGTCATCCTGTTCCTCACCTCCTTCGTTCGAGCTTCCACCAGGCGCCGTCATCTCGCCGAACAGCCGATTTGGGAGATTTCCTCTCACCTCCCTCTCTTTATATGCTTTCATAGTTTCTTGTAATTGACATTGGAAGTAATATATATCATATTTGTTCCACATCTCTATCTTGTGATACATTTACTTGTTTTCTTTTATTTCAAAAATAAAAAAAAAATAACAAAACCCCAAAATACCAAAAAAGAAACGAATTGAAGCATGGTTTTCAATAAAGTAAACGTCGCCTCCGCGTGTTCGACCCAGGACTACCTTGGAGTTTTGGTATAAATTTTATCTGATCAATGTGTTTTGCAACTACGACAATGGGTTACTTGTAACCTCAATTTCTAAGACGCGAAACACGCATGACCATTTTGGCACTGTTGCCGAGGAAGCAACGGAATTTACTTTATTGTTTATTACGTTTCTTTGCATTTACATAGCACTAACCCTCCTTGTCTTTGATCTACTATTTTGCAGGTACCCTAGCATGGAGATCCAAGTGCAGTAGATCAGAGTAAAGTGTGGGTAGAGTACTCTGTAAGTGTCCCCCACCTTCCCCTCCACTAGTTCATTTTGCCACAATCATAACCAAGACCTAATCTACTTAGGTGTTTGCATAAACCCTAGGATAGACTTTGTTTGCCTTGTTTGCCACCTTCACCCATCTCACTCATATATTATATATATATAAAAAAGGATATTTTCTGTGGGACGAATCAATTTACACACTCTATACACCCACATTTGAGGCACATAATCGGACTTGATTTTTTCATCTATTCAACTGGGCTTCCGACCTGTGGACCCGGTACACGAATTCAACACATAAAAGAGTAGAAATCATATTAGGTTAACCATCTTTTTATGTGCCTTAATCGGTGGTGCATTTAAGCCAATTGAATGAATTGTTTGGGCCGCACCACCTAATCTAAAAGATGTTCATTTTCTAGCTGCCCTATAGGATTCAATAATTAGGTCAAGCTAGGAATTCCATATTTTTCTTGATTTCTAAAAGAAAATACTTGAACACATGCTTTCAACAACAAACTTGGTTTGCCTCACAAAACTTGGTTGAAAACACTTAATATTTGAATCCTAAAAGCTACTAAGCAAGATTCGAATCTTAAAACTCACCTCATCATTAATAATCTTGCTTGAAAACCTCTTGGTTGTGCACATTCACACGTTCTCAAACAAATCATTAAGGGCACAACCCATTAAGGGCCCATCACATTTCAGAGCACCAATTTCCTAAGCCTAACTAAAATCAATTAGACGTTGGCCCTAAGGATTCATTCGCTCATTGGGATCCAAATTGAGATTATTCATGATTAACCTGCTTATACTAGTTAATCTGATGTCTAGCTAGGGGAGTGGTGTCCAACGACCGCGACTGGGGGGTACACTAGGAATCGGAGGCGCAAGCCAAAGGAAGAACCTTCTCCCCAGTCCCTCCTTCTAACTGGTTAGATTGCCTGGACATAAGTAGAGTAAATCGTTTATAATCTTAGGACGGATTCTGAGAGTCAGTAGACCTTAGGCTACCCAAACTAAGGACATGCTTGTATTTTTGTATTGCAGGGCTCCTTTCTCTTCTGATTGCCGTCCTTACTTCACCATGTACCCTTCCACATCCTACACACATTTCACATCCTATCCTCCTACCACCACTTATCCCCAAGATGATTAGTATCCCGACTTGACTTGTAATTACCCATCCACTAGCCGGGATGACTATGATTGGGGATATGAATCCGGACCTCAGTGTCTATGGCCTAACCCTGGACAACAAGACTAGGATTATTATCCTTCCCACTCCATCCTTTGATGACCAAACCAACCCGATCTACAATTAGGAAGGATATCATGATTATAACACCTACCCTCCCTAGTATTCCACTGAATATAGGTTGCCACCATCCTTTGAACAACCTAGAACGACCTACTTTCAAGGAGAAACCCAAAAACCTCGACATCTTGACTCCCCTAGATTCAACCCAAACCTACTCAAACCTGAATTGAACCAGTCGATTTAGGTGAACCAGATCCAAGATAGAGTGTTGGCTAATTTGAGGAACACCAAACAATCTTTAGAAGCCTAGCCAACACTATGCACTGAAGCACTGGAGCCTATGATCAAAATGATTGACGAACTTAATAGTTCTCTTTTGGATTTGCTCCAAAGTGTTAGGGATAATGACCTGGGTGAGTTTCTTCTTGGGAAATTGTTGAGGTTGAGGATGAAATTTGTGATTGCACTAGTCAAATCTTGGGATGATTCTTAAGATGAACCCTCTTCAGGAGAGCCAATGTCTGAACCTACTTAGGCGCCTGTCGAGGGGGATACATATTCGAAGATTAGAGATGACCAGATTGGTCTAGAGAAACCCTTTGAGGATGAACCAATTGATTCACCCGAGACCCCAAGTCAGGAAACGAAGAAAATTATGTCTCCTTGGATGATGAAATGACTTGTGATGTTGAGACATATACAAATGAAGATCATGAATTCTTTGATTTTGAGGGTGAGGAATCTCTTAGTGAAGTCTCACTTAAGCTTGAGGAGAATGATTTTAGTGAGACATACGGGCTCGAGGAGTATGACGACCAATTTGGTAGCCCAACTACTGAAAATTCTGATTCGGTTGGGGCTAACTTAGAGGATCCAATACCTGATGACTCAATTAGTAGCCCCATTCCTCAACCACACCTCGAAGAGCTGAATGAACATACTTTTGAGATCATTGTGCCCAAGTCAATCCTAATTCAGCCACAATTGTTGGACTTTGGTACTTTAGATGGGGTGTACAATGATCTGGAGGTCCTGGAAACTTTGATTTCAGAGGATAGGAAGTTGGAAATAAAAATTTGGGAGGTTGATTTTGAGGGAAAAATAAGTTTGGATATAAGGGTAACTATTGGCCTAAAACCACCTATCTTCTATACGGACCCTTATGATATCTTTCACGTGCGACCCAAGCCTGGAATAACTGATTATTTTTCTGAGCTAGATGCTAAGTGGACAACCGCACCTATTGAACCATCTTTACCCATTTTCGACACTTTGGTCTTGGGTTGCACACCACTAAACCGTAGGCCCGGCCCCGCAAACACAACAACCTTCGGTTTTGGGTGATTTTCATCCAGAACCTGAGATCCACTTGACCCTGGGGCATGGGTTTGCACCATAATCTCGTCCACGTCTGTGGACATCTTCTGCAGACGGGTTTCAAGATCAACCTTTTGATTTTGATTCTGACCCACACTTGTGAATTCTCAATTTCTTCTTTGTATGTATGTTATGCCTAGCTGAAGGCATTAAACTTAGCGTGTGTGTATACACTCCTCTCTACGGAGCTGACTGAATTCTCACGACACTCAGGTAGTATTTTGTTTACTTCGCCCTTTTCATGTCTTTATTTTTACAATGAGGACATTGCATCATTTAGGCATCGGGGGGTGGATAATAGATTCCTGAAATCATTATGTTAACTCTGTAGAATTTCTTTTAGTTTCTTATAAAATTAAAAAAAAATTTGAAAATTTGAAAAAAGATAAAAAAAAGAAAGAAATTAGGAAAAGAGAACTTAGGCATTTGGAAGTTATTAACTTTAGGAAATGATACGAGAGGACCTAAACACTTAGACTCTTTAGGTCTTCGGACTTAATTAGCTTGGGTGTCCACTCGAATGTGGATTTAGTCTCGAGTTCTCGCCAATTAAAATTTATTTTAATTTGGTAAATAGTTTGGGATGATAAGTATGAGACTTATCAACCCGCCCTCTGATTTGGAGGGACTTTAAGCCTAAGCATCTACACACATTTGTTTGCACTGACTCATTTTTCGACGGATTTTACGGAAATTGGGTAGCTAATGGACCGACTTGGGTGGTATAGCTGGCAAGTTGTCGGTGGTAACAGCTCATCGGCCAGTTGTCCAGAGCCCAGCCACAAGACCGTTTTCATTGTACTACTTTTAGGTAAATCTTAGATCAGGAAAGCCACCTACTTAAAAAAAAAAGAGAAAGAAAAAAAAGAAAGGAGAAAATAAAAAAATAAAAAAATAAAATAAAATCACATTTCACCGCATGAGTATGGCTGGCAAGTTGTCGGTGGTAACAGCTCATCGGCCGGTTGTCCAGAACCCGGCTCACAAAAAAAAAAAAGCACAATAATTCCCAAAACACCTAGGGAAGAAGCGGGAAAGTAGAATAAACTGGGGAGATATACACTGGGTTCACCCTTGTGTTGACCCCATATAAAAGAAAGTAGGGAGAAAGCTACCGATCGTAAAGATAAACCTTTAGGCAAGGTCACCTAGGGTCGTAGAAATCCGAAGTCCATCTTAACGATCGTTTTATGAGTCTATCACTTTTTCACAAAGATGCTTAGTACTTAGAGTTCTTTTCGAGTCTTGGGCGGGTTGGGTAGCCGTAAAAAGTTATCCCGGAACTCTCAAACTCCAAAAGTATAAAAAAATTAGAAAAGAAGAAAAATAAAAAAATATATATGTTCCCTTCTCAAATAAGGCGAGAACTTGGGCGGTCTGCATTCTGGCAGACACTTGGGTACTGTTGAGTTTTCATAGTTTAGGACCTTAGTTGATATTTTCTATTGTTAATAAATGACTTAGGCTTAAGCGATCTAATCCTAATTCTGCCTTTATACATAGCATATAGTTTAATTTTGCTAGGGACTAGCAAAAGATAGGTATGGGGGTATGATGTAAACGCATTTATTAAGGGTAAGATGCCTATTCATGTATGTTCCTAGGATTAGATTTACATTTCATGTTATAAATATTGCATAGCATGCATTATTTTGCATTTAGAGTAGTTGTATATAATTTAGGTTAATTGCATCCTTTTTGTAGTTAAGAGAGAAGGATATTTATTTTGAAACCTCGGATTGACAATCTGACCGTACGGATTTGATCAAGATGATGATTGGAGTCAAACGCCTCTGAAATCGCCTCGATCAGAGTCCCGTAGCATTATATGTAATTCGAGGAAGATCAACGGCCAAGGGACTAGGAGACATAATTCGGAGCTTCAAATGATAAATCCAACCATGCAGATGGATTTGAGTCGACGATCGCAGCCTAACGACGTGAAAATCGACTCAATCCAACCTCTGTAGCTACCCCTACAACAAGAAGAAGATGGACGGCCTAGACTGCACCACGTGGCATAGCCCAGGCTGCCAACACACGCACGTAACACCGTACGCGTGCCTCCCTGTGTACGACTAGAAACTCCCTTGGAGTTTCAGTATAAATTTTATTTGATTGATGTGTTTTGCAACTACGACGATGGGTTACTTGTAACCTCAATTTCTAAGACGCGAAACACGCACGACCAGTGGTTAGGAATCCTAAGGTGGAGATCACTTGGCGCCACCTTAAAGGGTGTAAGGGGGGGTAGTTATAGGTTGAATCCACCCCTTGGTGGATGTCCATGGTGGAGGGGGTGCCTCCATTTTGGCGCCAAAATGGTGTTCTAGAAGGGGGCAATTTTGGAGGGAAAATGGAAGGTGGAGATGGGCTTTAGGCTTAGGTGTAGGGTGGAGATTAGGGCATTTTTGGAGGGAAAAGTTGGTGCCAAAAAGGGGGGTAGTTAGGGTGGTTTTGGCGCCAACTTCTTGGTGCCCTTTGGTGGTGGTTGAGGGGTGAAAGGTGGTGATGGTGGTGGCACCAACTTGGAGTGGGTGGAGCTAGCTTAGGTGAGCTTAGGTAGGGCTTAGTTGGTGGAGCTAGTTAGGTAGAGTTTTAGGGTGGTAAATGCCAAAGGAGCTGGAACCTAGCTAAGCTAGGTTAGTTAGTATTGGAGTAGAGGAGGAGGCAATGGGAGCTAGGGTTTGTGAAGAGGAGCTGGATAGAAGTCTGGAGCTGAACTGGAGCTAGCAGCTGCTGAAGAGGATGGCATGGAGCTACTTTAGTTGGCTTAGCTTGCTAGTTCTTTGCTAACTGCTAAGCCAAGCTAAAGTAAGCTGTCTTCTACTACAAAGAGCTGAGGTGAGCTGGGTCTAGTGCTCCCGGGGAGGATCAAGCTGGTTGAGGTAGCTAAGGTAGCTTAGCTCAACTGAGTTGAGCTAAGCTGAGTCCCCGGGAGCTGGACTTGAGCTTCCTAAACTGAAATGAAGTCATCTTCAACTGGCTGGAGTTGAGTGAAGCTGGATGTAGTTGGACCTGAGTTGGGGTGAACTCCAGTCAACTCGGTTGAGCTAGCTAGAGCTCCCTATGGACTAATGGGAGCTAAGATGAGCTAGACTCAGCTAAGTTGAGTTGGATTTGAGCTGACCTGAGCTAGGGTGAGCTAAGATGAGCTCTCCTGAGCTGCCATTCAGCTGAGATGAGCTAAATGGAGCTAGGATGGGCTAACCCTAGTTCAGGTGAGCTGAATTCCAGCTATGGTGAGCTGGATCAAGCTGAGTTCCAGTTGGTGAGAGCTTCTCTTTCACCAGTTGCCTTCCTGAGTGCTAGGGTTCTAGGGATTTGGAAATCTGTATATCCCTAACACTCACAAAAACTCATTAAAAAGACAACAAAAAGTGCAATGCATGCCTAACCTAATTAATGCCTAAATGTAGCCCAAAAAACTCATTTATGGAGCAAAATCCTAAGAGCTAGATTTCTTTTAATGCATAAGAATGTTGATAAACTGGCGTTTATCAAGGTCTTGAGCCACCGCGCCATTAGAGGAGCTTCTTCGAAGACCTCCAGGTGCTGTTCTTACCCCTTCAGCTCCAGGCATTGTGCCCAGGTCAAGCGGAACACTTCCAGGAGGGATCTCAGGGCGACAATTGAAGTCACCAGCACCTGCCACTACCTCAATTCGAGCCTTCAACCCTACAGCTGTGGACGTGCAAAGGAAAGGTGGGACTTTAGTCCCACATCGAAAGTTGAAGAGCGCCTACAGTCGCATAAATTGAAAAAGTGCCTGGGGCTTATCGCCTTAGACACTTGGGGGGTGAGGTCCCCCACACCCTCACTCAGCCTCATCTGCAACTCTGACCCCATGAATCTGGCCGTAACCCGATAACCCGCCTATGCCTTACACTCCTCGGCTACAACCCATGCTTGCAACCTTGGACCCAGGTACGCTCTAGGTCCGAAAACCCGATAACTCGGTACTATTGGAGGCTCTGGGAGAGCGTGACCCAAGGAGAGTAAGAGAGGATCGTGTGCGGGGGCAAGGGGGGTTTTTCTCTGAGGAGGTTTGGCTGACACTTAGCCAAAATTGAGGAATCTTGCCCCTCTGCATGAAGAAGAGTAGAACAACAGAAGAGCAGAGAAAGAAAGAAGAAGAAGAAAAGAAGAGGAGTCGCACAGGAAGAAGGGCAGAGAAAGAAAGCAAAAGAAGAGAGAAGAACAGAAGAAGAATAGAAGAGCAGAGAAGAAGAAAGAAGGAAGAAGAAGGAAACCAAGAAGAAGGAGAAGAAATAGCATTGCTCATCAGACATTTAAGACGTCTGATTGAATATTCAGATGGCTGAGATCATTTCATATATATATCTATTGAGTTCTATTTGCCATTATTGTAGGGAGTAATTGGTGATTCAAATAACCATTTTACTCCATTCTTTTTGCAGTCTAATACTTGATCTTATTGCTACATTAGTCTGACTCAATTTCTGATTACAATTTCGTATCTCTATTGTCTTAAATTGCAATTTTGAGAACTGAATTCCTATTTGCTCCCAACGAACGACCTCGGACTTTTTCAAGTATAAATTTTATCTATTTTTCGTGAGATTTCAACTATACTACAATGCAATGATTTAAAACCTAATTTCTAGTGAGCAACAGGAGCAATTACAAGGAAATCAATCACTAATCACAATTATCAGGAACAATATTTGAAATGAATCAAATAACCAACAAGATATGCAATATATGTCAGGAAGAGTATCTCAGAATGTGGATATCAAAGTGCAAAAAGATTTGGTTAAAAATGGTGGTTTGAACCACCAAATTTAACCTTACAATTAAGCTCTAATAAATATTTCAAATAAATCAATAGTAACTTGCAACCACTAATGTTAATTCCATGTCAGCGTGGATGTCCACAGTAACAATCAGAATCAAGCCAAGGCATTAGATGACAAGTATAAGGCTCAGACACCTTAACACAAAGGCCTCAGAAGTACCAACAAAACCAAAGGCAAGCACAACACAAAGGCATAAGGCTTCACAAAGCACAAAATGACTAAGTACTGAGAGAGGGGGGCATGAATCCTGAGGCCATAGTGCAAAACTCTCCCCCACCCTCAGATTTGTCTGTCTCAAACCAAGTCGGACATAGGTAACCAGGTAAACAGATCCGGCCCAAACCTGCGGGCGTGATCGTTGGCGAAGGTGTGTGCGAGTGCGTGTGTGGGGGTGTGGGAGGGACCTCACCCCATGCTCTCTGAGGCAAATAGCTAAAGGCAACAAATCAATTTATGAGCTGTGTTGCTTCTATCCTACACGAGGTGGGATTATCTTCAGCTACGCTCTTCACATGTTAGCAGCACAAGCTACGTGGAAGGCCTTGAGAAATTGGAGTTGGAGCTACTACTAGTTGCTTCACCTGAGAGCCTGGAGTTCTTCCTGATGCCTACCTACTTTGATTGCATGGTGTAGCTGGTTGGATGGCGGTTGGAGCAAGGTGAGCAATGTCTGAGAAGATGGCGGCGAAGGTGGAGCTCCGACGAAGACCTGCATGCATGAAAATGGGCTAATTGCCCCAATTAGGTCACTAAGAGGTTTCGTAGTGCAACAAAGAACACAAAGGTAGTGTCAGCATGATGTTTGGTGGCCTAGGGTGGCTGGATGATGTCGGCGACAAAGGTGACTAATGGGTGTGTTCGGTCGGCCAAACTAGGGGTTAATTGCCCTAGTTAGATTAGGGTTTTTAACCGTGAGGTGGCGTGGAGTGTTTTAGGAGTGGTGGTGGTGAGTTTGATGGTGTGTGGCATCAATGCAAGCTCGCTGAAGCTCGTGCCAGACGTGAGGAAGACGAAGGGAGAGAGAGTGGTGCGGTGGTCAGATTGAGAGGCTAAGGACATGGAATTGAAGTAGAGAGGGAGACGAAGAGAGAGAAGAGGTTTAGGGATAAAGAGAAGGGTGGAGTCATCCGGTGGTGATTGGCCGGAGTCGGAGAAGGTGAATTTGATAGCAATACGATGGTGAGGAAGGAGAAGCAGAGAGCGGTCGTACTTTGGTCGGTCGCAGTCGTGAAGAAGAGGGGAGGATGAAGGATCGGTCAATGTGACAGTTGGCCCATCATATGAAAGGGTTGGAGAAGCTTGCTGGAGCTCAAGGTGCAGAGGTTGGAGAAGGAGAGGAGACAGGGTTCTCGGCCTAATCTTGGTTGCAAAAGATGGTAAGGACTTTAAGGTTCTTTATAGGGCTTAAGATCGAGCTCTAAATAAAGAAAAGGCTTGATTGAACCTCAATTTTGGGAGAAATACGTCCCCAAATTCATCGAGCTCACCTGAGCTCTAGGAAGCGATTTAGGATCCAAGATCTACTCCAATGGATTGGGCAATTTCTTAAGGTCAATCCCTCCAAATTTAGAGGGATTTGGTCTTGATTTGAGGGAGAAATCCCCTTGAGAATCTTGGCCTGAGGTGCACTCATACGCTAATGAAGGCAGGGATGTAAGTGAATGAAATGACGAGAAGTTAGGGACCCAAATACAATAAACTTGAAACCTGATAGGCATATGTAGAAATAGAGTTTTAAAGGGCTAAAATGCAAACTAAGTAAGATGGACTTTGATTGGGCCCAAATTTTGGTGCTAACCTAATTTGGACCCAAGGAATCTAATGGTGAACTTGGATTTGACTTTTGACCATGTTTGACTGGGAAATTTGCACAGAAGCCTAATTGAGGGTAAAATCCCGTCTGAAACTCTATTATAGGTCAAAATAGGTTCAGATGGTCAAACCAAGGGTACCAAACCTATTAGAATATTTTTATATGATTTTTAAGAGGTTTAGATGAATTTTTTCCTGACCAGAGCCTCTTTAATTTAAGTGGGTTGATAATTAGTGTTTTGGTGTTCTTTTTACCCTAGAAATGCGTAAAACCTCGTTTCTTGCAATGTTGGCCAACTTTTTAGACTTTTATGCTTATTTAACCTTCAATTAACCCTTGAGTGACCCTGTGGTTAATCTATGTTTGTGATGTGCTGTTAAAATTACATAATTAACCCTGATTTTCTATTTTCTTCTTAAATCAGAATGATACGGAGTTGTGGCCATCACATGACTAGGTAGGAGCTTTTATCATTCAAACTTGACTAAATGTGGCTAGTTAAGGCCCATGATGGTGTTACCATCATACCCCCATGACTAGCTTTTGCTAGTCCTTTGCAAAATCTTATGGATCAAACTAGATCTCTAAGCCGGATGTAACCGTCAAGGTGCATTACTAAGCTACATCTTTAGAAATCAGATCAAAATACCAATAATAGGCCTAGAGGTACTCAAGTACCAGCCAAGATCTAGACCTGACCAGCTTTAGCCTTGGGTCTACTGCGAAGGTTTCTAAGGCTTGCAAAAACTGCCTAGAGATTCATTGACCCCAACGGTTAAAGCACTCATGCGTATTGTAGCATGTCTAGGTTTAGTTTGCCAGTGCATTTTTTTAAAAGAGAGAGACGGAGAGGGATTTTTTTCATTTTGAGAGTTTTCTCTCTTTTCTTTTTATATTTCCCTAAATCCAGCATCAGATTGGCCTTAAGCACAGTTTGTATTGGATTCCTTGTCCCCATCATCAATCTTTGAAGGGTCCCTTGCTTTTAATGCTTCAGGATAACATCGCCCATGGCAACCCCCAGAACCCTGGCTTTCGAGACTTTGAGATAGTGTCACCCATGACATTCTGTAGGTAAATCCAGGCCCTGGCAATTGACATTTCGGGATAATCCCACCCATGTCACCTAAACCAGCACAAGGTGCTTTGATGGGAACACCATCATGAGCCATAAATAGCTCAGTTTGATTTAATTAAGTCAATAAAAGCTCCTACATATCCATCAGAAGGTCTTTAAGGCATAAAATAATGATTTGAGAAAAAGACCAGAATACAGGGTTATTTCTGTAAATTTACCATTCTATCACAGAAAAAGAATAACCGTGGATTCTCTCAGGGGTGGAGCAAAGTTCAAATGGTCTTAAGAGTCTAATAAGTGGGTTAGAATAGACAGAAAGGATTTTTATGCGTTAAAGGAATTAATGGACATCTGAAACCTTAAAAATAGACCCGCTTAATCTACTAAGGTTTTGGTCAAGATAAAATTCACCTAAACCCTCTAAAAATCATATAAAAATATTCCCTAGGGTTTGGCACCTTCAATTTGACCATTGGAATCCATCTTGACCTAAAATAGAGTTTTAGACAGATATTTGCCCTACTTTAGGTAATTGTGAAAATTACCCAGTCAAACTAGATCAAAACCAAAATTTAACTTCACCGTTAGATTCCTTAGGTCCAAATTAGGTTTGTACCAAAATTTGGGCCCAATTTGAGATTGTTTCAACCTAGTTTGCACTTTGATCCAAGTCTGATTTCCTTTATTACATATATGCCTTTAGCTTTTGAATTTCTTACAAAAATGCCCCTATATTTATCATCATTTTCTTTGAATAGGTCCCTACCACCATGAATCCTAATCCTACAACTCCGGTGACCTTAATATGGCATGTTCTTGATTCCTTGACGAATCCCTCTCAGATTTGAAAGGGAAGTTTGTCAAGGAATTCCCTTCATTTTGAGCCAAATCCTAAGCCCTAAAACTTTCCCAATCTCTCATGCAAACGCATGAGAGATTCGGGTATATTTCAATTCCTATCTCTGGTGAGCTTTCCTAGCTTGGAAAGCAAGCTTCCCAAGCCCAAAACATCCTTCAGAGGCCTATGAAAGATGCCCCAGATCAAACCGAAGATCCCAAGCTTGATTTTGGCCTGGAACACCCTCAATTCCTCCCTCCTAATTTGGTTGAAAACTCCTCAAGCTCCGACGACCTCCTTCGTCTTCAACCTTCGTCTGACCACAATACTGGCGACAGATCCTCCTTCCCTACCTTCCTCTGCGTCGCGCCATACCAACAGGTGCCTCTATCTCCTTCTTCGTCGCCGTCCTTCCCTCATCGGAGCACCTTCATCCCCGGTGCCAACCACACCATAACCGGCACCGCCTTTTCCCTACTTCATCCGCTATTTAGCCCTATCGATGCCTCATCTTCCACTTATCACTCTTGTACATTCGCAACTCTATTTTGACTGCTAACTTGCCCTAACGCCCTTCGTCATCCACCTTGTCGGCGTACCTCTGGTGAGTTCGCACGGCCACTATGCTCCATCAACTTGGCCGCCATACATCTCTACACCTTCGCCATGTCCTAGAGAGCAAAAGCCCTCTAGTTATTGAGGCTATTGGCCTCTCCTCAATGCCATCGAACAACCTACCTTCTTGCACCCTTCTCCGTCACCGTCCGACCTCCACCCTCACTCGCACCACACGCTGCACCGACCACTCCACGGCGAACCTGCTGAGCCATCTAGCGAGGTTGCGAGGCCCTTTTTCTTGATTTTCAGGTACCATGTCCTCCACTCCATTAACGGTGAGCTTGAGAGAAGCTTGAAGCTCTCCTCAGTCGTTGTAGCTCTAGGCGACACTTCCAAGTGTAGTGGACTTCATCTAGGAACAAAACCAAGGGATCAATTTGGCCCTTTGATTGGGCCTTTGACTGTAATTGAATGAAGCAGCAGCTACAGTTGCACGCAAAAGAGGAAGGATGGGACTTTAGTCCCACCTTGGAAGCTAATAGACACGTGACACGGCATAAATTGAATTTCTGCCACAGGCTTATCACCTCAATAGAACACAGGGGGTGAAGTCCCCGCTCACCTATCAGCTGCACCACACCCATGACCCGTCACTCGCGGGCCTGGCACAGATCCGACCCGCCTAAGCCCTATTCACACCTCAGCTGCGATATCATACCTGCAGCCCTGGTCCCAGGTATGCTTAAACCCAAATTTGATTACCTGAGGCTCTAGGAGAGTGGATCCCAGAGAGAGAAAGAGAGAAGAGCACGCGGGGGTAGGGGGTTTTGCTCTGTGGTTCAACGGCTGACACCTAGTCGTTTGAGGAATCCTTCCCCCTTGTGCATGAAGAGAAGGAAGAAGAAGAGTAGCCATAGAGAAGAGAAGGAAGAAGGAGAGGAAGCCTGAGAAGAAGAGAAGAGGAAGGGTGCCCTCTTGGCACTGTAGCAGTGAGCGGGTTAAGCCATCCAATTGGCTGAGCAGACGTCTGAAGTGCACTATGCACTTATCCTACGTGGAATTAAATTGCTTAATACTGTTGAAATATTTGATATAATTGTAAGGGGTAGTTGGCGATTCAAATCACCATTTTACCCCATTCTTTTTGCACTATTTGACATTCACATTCATTTATATATCATTACTATTTGGAATTCTATTGCTCATATATTTGTGTTGAATTGCAATCTTGAGAATCATTTTGCTAATTGCTCACTATGTTCGACCTCAGACTTTCATTTGAGTAATAAATTCTACTTGTTTTTCACGTTGATTCAACCTATACTACACGCATTAATTTTAAAATCCGATTCAGAGCGAATAACATGCTTACATGCCCCTGATAGGATATTTAGATATCTTAGGAGACAAGCACCAAGGAGACAATATGTTATTAAGCATCTTTGAGGGGAATATTTTTAATTCCTCCTGATGAGCATAATTTTCATGAGAAAAGTTAAAGTTTTGGAAAACCTGTTGTCGTAGTTGCAAAATATTTCTACCAAATAAATTTACCGAAGCTTGAGGTGAGCCCCATGTCGAAAACATGGAGGTGACATTTGATTCTTTGAAAATCGCATTTTTCTTTATTTCTTTTTGGTATTTTGTATTTGATAATTTTTTTGTATTTTTTGATAGCAAGAGGGAAAACGAGAATATTATCTACACTAAGCTATTCTAGAAAGCATGAAAAGCTATTCTACTTGCAAATTATAAAGCGAGAGAGAGAGAAATACTTCTAGATGTATGCTTAAGGATAGAATGCCTATTACAATAAAATCTACACTAAGAAAGCTGAAAAAGATAAAGATGGGAGAAATCCTCCTTGTTGGCTACTTGGAGGATGAGGTTATGCTGACAGGGCCCCAGGTGAAGAAGATGAAGAGATGGAGGAAAAGGAATAGCTTTGGAAGATGAGATGAGGAAGGGCAACATCACAGCATGATCCCCTTCCCAGAACGTGGTTGAGAAGACGACCGATGAGAGCTCCATGAATGGTGGTGAGATGTTGGAAAATTGTTTTCTTTTCTCTAGTGGAGCATCCCAAGGGCTTGGGACATAAGCTCAAGATGTGTTTTGAGCTCTAGAGTAGGTGAGGAGAGCATAGGAAGGGAAGAGGAAGAATGGGAGGGGTAGTGGTCCTTTTATAGTGAGTAGAGGAGGTAAAATAAAGTCACAGGTCAATAGAGACATTTACTATCATCGCTAAATCTCCACTGCAAACGTCGCGAAATCCCTAGCTTACGCTCACTCACAACTATCCTTACGTGCTCTTGTCCGATCGCTGACGAATGGTCGAGATTGCGTGCTTACATCGTGCGCTCAGATGGCGCGTCAGATGGAACGTTGGACCGCGCGTGCGATCACGTGTTCATTCGCGCGTATCAATCCTGACCGCTCCATGGTGATCGAGCAGTTCAATTTTGTTGGCGCTATAGAGGTTGCAGCAAATTGCAGCTGAAACCCGCGCCTCTTCTTTAAGAGCCGAGCACGCTACCGTTGAGGCAAGAGCACAAGTTTGTCAACTCGACGGAAGCTGTGATGCTCGGTCTTCAATAGTCGAGATCTCATCTCCTCCTTCTTTGAGGTTGAATGTCGGGCGCACACAAATCTCAGCTGTTGGATTGAGATCCAATGACTGGGATTACTTGATTAAATTGAACGGAAGGACTTGAGTGGATTTGGGCGGCTGTGATGGTGTCACGTGGCGCCGTCATTGTCGTCCATCTTCTTTGGTTTGTAGGTGGCACCACGGACATCGAATTGGGTCTATTTTTATGCCATTGGGCTGCGATCGTCAATCTGGATCCATCCGTGTGGTCGGATTTGGCATCTAAAGCTTTGAATTGTGTCACCTTGCCCCTTAGCCATTGATTTTCCTCGAACTGCATAATGTTCTACGGGACTTCGATCAAGACGATTTTAGAGGCATTGGACTCCGATTGTCATCTTGATTAGATCCATATAGTTGAATTGTCAGTCCGAGGCCTTAAAATAAATATCTACTCCTGGCCACAAAGGACGCAAATTAAGATAAAATTTACACAAACTATTCGAAATGCAGAATGATGCATTCTATGTAATATTTATAATATGGAATGCATCTATAAGCTTAGGAACATGCATAAATAGGAATTTTATCCTAAATAGATGTGTGTACATCACCACCTCTCTACGTCGGGGACTCATCTAATCAACTTGTGTCTTCGAGCCACTCCTAAGCTAGATCTTCAGGAAAACCTTTTCAAAATAGAACATGTTTTGCATTATTTCTTCCTTAAGCGCACTGAACCAAACTGGTGTTTGGATTTTAGGTGCTTAAGTTACCAAGTCTTGCAAATCAAAGGGCAGGCAACGGGGCTGAATAATCCCTGAGCCTCAACCTCTTGAGGACTTAATACATCAGCTTCACACTTTCCTCAACCTCTTGAGGACTAATCCGAATCTTAACGAATATGTGAGTGTTTAAGCCCTAGAATAGGCCCAAGAGACTTAAGGTCGGTACTCATCACTAATCTTCTAAGTTTTAGCCTTCTAGGTCTTAATTCATCATTCGATCTAGCCTATAACTTAGGTGAGTTCCATACTCAATCACACGGACTATCTCTTTTTCTTTCTTTTTGATTGCTCCTTTCTTTTTCTTTTCTTTCCTTTTCTCCTCAATTGTTTCCAATTTAGCTCAAAATTTGATCCCTCCTTCCTCCTTTCTCCATTTTTTTTTTGAAAGAAACCCTTCCATGAATTGATTTTCACAGCATTTTGCACTTTTAATACCCCCATGCCTAAGATTTGCAATGTCCCCATTGTAAATTAGGTGGGTTTTAGTTTAGCTTAGATCATACATTAGAACAGGTTCGGTGGGTGGTGAATGAGTCGGGATGACTGTTGCGGATAATTTCAAGTTCTAATACAAGTACCAAAGGTGGAGTCGGCAGTTCTAACGGATGAACCCTAAAGTGCAATATGATTTTAGCGAAATGATAGGTCAAAAGGGTCTCGGGTTTTTCAAATGATGAGTTGCCTCATGTTAAGCACTAAGTTTAACACCATTAGCTGGGCACAATGTAGCTTAGGGAGAATGGAGATCAAAAGATATTGTAGCCAGATTCGAGTCGGTGAGTTCGAGGAACGGTTTGAGTCTTTGATTGTTCATGACAAATGGTTCTGAGTCACAGTTGAGTTCGCTGATTTTGACAGCTCCATTTCCAAACACTCATCGCATGAGGAATGGTCTAATCCACTTCAATCTTAGTTTTCCTAGGAAGAGCTTGGGCTTTGTATCAAAGAGTAACACCTTCTAACCAGGATGGAAAGATTTTCGTTAAATATGCCTGTCATGGAAGGCTTTGACCCGCTCTTTGTAGATACGCGATTTCTCATACACGTCATTGCGTAGTTCCTCGATCTCGCTCATTTGCAACCTATGGTGGATTCCAGCCTTCATGAGATCTAGATTGCACTTCCATGCTACCCAGTAGGCTTTGTGTTCCATTTTTATGGGGAGGTGACATGCCTTCCCGTATACGAGTTTGAAGGGAGACATTCCTAACTGGGTCATATGGGCAGTCCTATAGGCCTACAAAGCTTTCGGCAGGCTGGTAGACTAATCTTTCCTATCAGGTCGAACAGTGACCTGAAGGATTTTCTTAATCTCCCAATTGGATAATTTAGCAAATCCATTGATTTGGGGTTGATAAGGTATCGAAATATGATGTAGGACCCCATACTTTTTCATCAGGGACTGGAAGTGCACATTTGTGAAATCAGATCGCTGATGATGGCTTTCGGAAGCCCAAATATGGAAATGTTCTCCTGGATGAACCAAAGAACAACTTTATGATTATTCGTTCTGGTGGGGACAGCTTCGATATACTTTAAGATATAATCAACAACAAGTACGATGTACTTGATGCCATTAGATCTTAGAAAGGGTCCTATGAAATCAATTCCCTAGATGTCAAAGATTTCGCACATGATGATTGAATTGAAGAGCATCATATCGTGCGGGGCCCATGGTACCAAGAGTCTGACAATAGGCACATGCCCTACAATAGAATTGTGTGCCTTTGAACATTGTGGGCCAAAAGAACCCACATTGGAGGATCTTTGCTGCGGTTTTACACCCAGAGTAATGGCCACCGCAGCCCCGGTCATGACAGAATGAGATGACATCATTGACCTCGTCGTTAGGGATGCATCTCCGGATTACTTGGTCATTACCTATGTGGAACGGATATGGATCTTGCCATGCATAGTACCTGGCATCGGAAATCAGCTTGTTCCACTAGGAGGTCACCCAATCAGGCGAGACTTTCCCCGTAACCAAGTAGTTTATGATATCTGTAAACCAGGGAATTCCATTAATGGCAAAGAGATGCTCATTCGAAAAGTGCACAGTGATAGGCCTGGACAGGTCAATGTTCGAAGAAGGAAGGCGAGATAAATGGTCAGCTACCACATTCTACTTTCCCACCTTGTCACGAATTTCAAGATCAAATTCTTACAATAGCAAGATCGAATGGATTAATCTAGGCTTCACGTCCTTCTTCATAAGTGCCTCATTGCAGTGTGGTTTGAGTAAATGATGATGTGGGATCCCAGGAGGTATGATCTGAATTTCTCCAAACCTAATACTATGGTCAACAGCTCTTTCTCTGTAATCGTCTAATTACGTTGAGCCTCGTACAGTGTCTTGCTGGTGTAATATATAACCACTGATTTCTTGTCAATTTTCTAACCCGGCATCACTCCTACTGCGTAGTTAGACGCAGCACACATGATCTTGAAGGGTTGAGACTAGTCAGGAGATTGCAAGATCGGTGCTTGGGTGACTTAGTCAAGCAGGATCTCAAACACATGAATGCACTCACTTGTCATCTCAAAAGGTGTGTCCTTTGAGAGAAGATTCATCAAGGGGCGGCGATCTTGGAAAAATCAGATATGAATCGACGATAGAATTTGACGTGCCCCAAGAACGATCTAATATCTTTGATCAAGGCAAGCACAGGTAATTTGGAAATCAGATTTACCTTAGCCTGGTCAACCTGGATACCTCTTTCAGAGACTAGGTGTCCAAGTACGATGCCCTCAGGAACCATGAAATGGTTCTTTTCCTGGGAGAGAACCAAGCTCACTTCAATGCATCTTTGAAGGATCTGGACCAGATGCAGGAGGCAATCATCGAAAGATTCACCAAAAATTGAGAAGTCATCTATGAAGACCTCAAGGTATTTGCCTACCATATCGGAGAATATGGCTAGCATGCACCGCTGAAAGGTGGTAGGTGTGTTGCATAGCCCAAATGGCATTCTACGGAATACGTACGTACCACAGGGGCAGGTAAAGGGGGTCTTTTCTTGATCTTTTGATGAATTACCACCTAATTATATTCGGAGTACCCATCCGGGAAATAGAAAAATTAATTTCCCATCAGTTTCTCAAGAATCTGATCAGTGAACAAGAGTGGGAAATTATCTTTCTTCGTGGAGGCATTCAATTTTCGATAGTCTATGCAGACTCCACAAATTCTCAATACGAGTCGGGATGGTTTCTCTAGATTTGGTCGTAATCACGGTGAGCCCTACTTTCTTAGGCATAACTTGGATGGGGCTCACCCAGTAGTTGTCAAAGATCAGGTAGATGATTCTAGCATCTAGCCACTTAATGATCTCTTTCTTCATGACCTCTTGAAGATTCGGATTCTGTCTTCTCTGCATTTCTCACGATGATCGTGAGCCCTTGGTGTAGATACGATGTGTGCAATAAGAGGGACTTATCCCAATCAGGTCATCGAGAGTCCATCCGATGGCTCTTCGATGTTGCTGGAGGACATAAATCAACTTTGTTTCCTGATAAGGTGTGAATCAGGAATTGATAATCACAAGAAACGTTTGATTGGAACCCAAGAAAACATACTATGATGATCCGGGAGGGTCTTCAATTCTAGTACGTTTGGGATGGGCCTCAGAAGATAAGGTGGAAGCTATTGGTAGGTCTGGATCAATAATGGGGTTCTCTATCTATGGGTCAAGATCTTCTTATGGCTCAGCATTGGGGATAATCGGGTTTTCCTTGGTAATCGAGTCCTCAACCAAAGAATTGATGTCGCATACCTCTTCGATTGACCCACACTTTATTCCTTTTTGGACCTTAAAGATATCAATCTGTAACATCTTGTTCCCGAATTTTGACTCGATCTGTCCTTCTTCACAATTGATATTTGCCCTAGCTGTGGCTAGGAACGGTCTCCCTAAGATGATTGATGTATCTCTAAGATTTTCAAGAGTATCCATATTTAGTACGATGAAGTCCACTGGGAAGTAGAAATCTCAAATCCTAACTAGAATATCCTTAAGAACTCCTCTAGGTGACTTGATTGATCTGCTTGCTAGCTACAAGGTCGCCTTAGTTGGTTTGAGCTTAGTTTCCTCAAAATGATCTAGTAGGGATGTAGGAATGAGGTTTATGGCGACTCTTAAATCCAATAAAGCTCGATCAAATTCTAGTTCACCAATCTTACAAGAGATCAAAGGAGTGCCAGGATCTTTCACTTTTTACGCTAGTTTACTCAAGATGATAGAGCTAGCTTGTTCAGACAATACGATCAGACTCCCATCTTTGTTTCGTGGCTTACGTTTCAGTGTACATAAGTCCTTCAAAAATCGTGTGTAAGCCGATACGTGGCAGATCGCATCCATCAAGGGGATGTTTATTTGGACTTGCTGAAAGAGATTGACCAAGTCTTCCTCAAGTGCCATAGGTTTGGGTTTCCTCTTTCATTTGGTCAAGGCCTTAGGAAATGGAGCCTCTATAGGTTTCTTTAGGATTGGTTCAGGCTCTGGATCTGGGATAAGGGTGTCCTAGATAACCATCCTAGGGTTAGGCTCTGAGCTACCAGGTCTAGAGTGGCTAGGATAAGGTGGATCCTGAGTAGATTTCCCGTTACAAGTGGTAACAGCATTAAGGCCTGCCTGGTTTTGGTTCGGAGTCGGCAAAAGAAGTGGTTGCTGTTGATATCCCAAATATGATGTAGAAGCCTCCATCCCATTGGGTGATGGAGCAGAAGGGGCCTGATAAACATAATGAGCTTGGCCCTGATTCGGGTTCATAACGCGCCTCTGGTTTGGCAAATTATTCGGATTCGACAGAGGTTGAGATGGGAGTGCACCAGGCTGGAGAGGCCCAGCCATCTGCATGAGCTGATTTCGAACCTCTATGATCTTGTCTTTGTGCTATTTTTGTATAGCTACATTAGTCTTTTGGATGTCAACCAAGGCTTGTAGAATCATATTCATTTGATCTTCCCTTGATGGCCCGGATTGGTAATTTGTATTGGACCTAGGCTGAGTGGGCTGATATGGGCATGGAGCCTGTGGTTAGGGTTGGAATTACGGTCTTGTCTTCTGATTATTTCTCGACCATGCAAAGTTGGGATGATTGCGCCATCCAGGGTTGTAGGTATTAGAGAATGCATCAGTTTGGATGGTGTGGAGATCCTTGCAGGTCTGAGGAACTCCAGAGAAGTTAGAGTACGAGGGTTCAGAGTTCCCCCAACTAGAATAGGTAGGTTCGGAGTTTCCTCCAAAATCAGGATCAAACAGGGGTGGATATGAGTCCATCCCCTGATAGGAGTGGTGGCGAATGTTATGAGCAGCCTCCCTTCCGGAGGCGGTTGCATATACGTGTTCTGCTGAGCGGCGGTGGCGCTCTATAGATGTCAAGTCAACTCATCCACCTTCTTTTCAATGTTGGAGACCTTATCTAAGCGACTGGCCACCAACTCCAGATCAACGGATGCGGATAGGCCTTGAATCTCGTGTGCCCCTCGCGTGTTTGTCAATGCGTGGGTGGTCTTCCAGTCGAACACACCCATAGATTCATTGTTTATGGAGTTCTCACACATATTCTCAAGAATCTCCCAAACAGTATCTTCATGTTGACCCATGATGTTTCCACCACAGGTTGCATTGACAACTAGCTTGATATCCTCATGGAGTCCCTAGTAAAAGGACTGAACTTGTTCCTATTTAGGAACTCCGTGATGGGGGCATTTCCACATGAGATCCAAAAAGTGGTCCCACACCTCATGAAGTGGTTCTCCCGCTTCCTGCGTGAAATGCATGATCTGGTGCCTCAATGATTTGTGCGACTAACTGGGAAGAATTTCTTTAGGAATTCAGATTGGGGGTCCTCCCATGTGTTGATTGGACGAGTCAAAGTCTGATACTAGTGGGTAGCCTTATCCATAAGCGAGAAGGAGAACATCTTCATGGATGTCCCGATTCTGAACAGGAGGCCCAAAGGTCTGGGCCAGATGTTTTAGCTGCTTGATATGTTGGAAGGGATCCTCGGAGTTTAAGCCATGAAATTTTAGGATAGCATTAATCAGATTCAGCTTAAGTTCAATATCAGGCCCTCTAGCTGGGATTTGTACCTGGGTTCGATCGCCACCACAGTGGGATTGTAGTGATCTCACATTTAACGACGCTGCGATAGATTCATGAATGCCTGGAATAAATCATTGAGGTACTGTAATTGATTCTAAAGATTAGGTTCTTCTTGGTTCTCCATGGATGCAGATGATGGAGATCTAGGCTTGAATATGGAAGAGTTGGAAGAGATATCAATTTGGTCAGGTGGTAGAACAAATAAGTGGGTCAAGGCTTGGCCTCGACAAGAATGAACTGCTAGTGGAGGCCTCAAGGGTGATCATAAGGACCTCCTCCCGAATATTCACTAAAGAACCAAATGAGGGATAGAATATGTAATGGACCCAATCGAGGCACCCAAAAATCTTTAGATGACTAAGGTGGTTTGAGGCGGACGATACCTCTTGATCAAAAACTCACTTACCCGAGAATTACTTGGGTAGCCAGGAAGGGAGAGTCCTGCAAAGACCCCTACACAGTAAAGCGACCCCACGGGTTACAAGGTTTCCCCCGCTCGACCTTCCTTGTCACTGAGAATCTACGTAGACCGGAATTGGCAAGCTTGACTTCTAAGTCTACAATTTTAATCTTGAGTAGGTACCTTGAATTTCACTTGAACTTTAGAATTGATTTTGATTTGTGACCTAATTTGGAGGTTGGTTAACCCACAAAGTGGATCAAATTCACCTAACCTACCCTAAAATTTAAGATGAGTTGGGTAGAGAACCCAAAATCACCCTGACTAGTTTAAAAATAGGTTAGTAGGTACCAAGTTTTAGTGATTCGTAGAGCCTGCTTTTAGCGTTCACTTGATTAGATCAATTCAACCAAGTCTTAGGTAGCACACGATGCAGGAAATATGTTTTCTTAAAATCAGGCAAGTGTGTTTCCTGAAACCCTAATATGGAAACCCTAATTTGGCTCTATTTTTCCAAGTCCAATTCTTTCCCAAGTTGGCACCTAGGGATCAATCAAGAAGGTGAATAGCCCCAGGAACCTTAAGTCCCTAATAGGTGCAAGTATCAGGATTGGGGATCTCTAAGCAAATCAGATCAAATTAGGAAACTCAAATGAGAATTACTATGAAATAAGGTGATTTGATCCTAACTGATTCTTCTTTTAATCCTTTGAGAGATAGGGGCTTAAGAAGAAAGGAATGAGATTGCTTGCCCATGGAGTGGTTGTTGTGCGGCCAATCTTCCCGGTTTACCTCGCAAAATCACAATAAATTAGATGAAGCAAGTTAGTACGAAATCAAAATTGTAATCAGTGAATGAAATGCGCATTGCTCCTAATTGTAATCAGATGAAGCAATTTTCGTCACTATACTATGACGTGATACTTTCCTAAATATGACGATGTTCAATGCAACATTTGCATTTAAATTTATAAGCTCAAGAAACAGAAATATAAGTCCGAGGTCATTCGCAGGGAGCAATTACAAGGAAATCAATCACTAATCACAATTATTAAGAATAATATTTGCAAATGAATTAGATAACCAAAAAGATATGCAATATATGTTAGGAGGAGTATCTCAAAATGTGGATACCAAAGTGAAAAAAGATTAGGTTAACAATGGTGGTTTGAACCACCAAATTTAACCCTACAATTAAGCTCTAATCAATATCTCATAAATCAACAGTAACCTGCAACCACTAACGTTAATTTCCACATCAATGTGGATGTCCACAGTAATAATTAGAACCAAGCCAAGGCCTCAGACAATAAGTATAAGGCTCAGATGCCTTAACCCAAAGGCCTCAAAGTACCAGCAGAACTAAAGGCACGCACAACACAGAGGCACAAGGCTTCACAAAGCTCAGAAGGACTACGTACTGAGCGAAGGGGGGCATGAATCCTGAGGCCACAGTGCAAAACCCTCCCCCACCCTCAGATTTCTCTCTCTCAGACCAAGTCAAACTAGGGTAATGGATCTGGCCTAAACCTGCGGGTGTGATCGTGGGAGAGGGCGTGTGCGAGCGCGTGTGATGTGCGTGAGTGGGGGCATAGGAGGGACCTCACCTAGTGCTCTCTGAGGTAAGTAGCTAAAGGCAGCAAATCAATTTATGCATTGCGCTGCTTCTATCCCACACTATGTGGGACTATCTTCAGTTATGCTCTTTGCGTGTTAGTAACAAAGGCTACAGTGGAAGGCCTCGAGAAATTAGAGTCAGAGCTGCTATTGGTTGCTTCACTTGAGACTCTAGGGCTCTTCCTGATGCCTTTCCACTTTGATTACATGGTGTAGCTAGTCAGATGATGGTCAGAGCGAGGCAAGCAACGTTGGAGAAGACGGTGGTGAAGGCAGAGCTCTGACGAAGACCTACACACACGAAAATGGGCTAATCGCCCCAGTTAGGTCTCTCAGAGGTTTTGTTGGGTAGTAAGGAAGACAATAGTGGTGTCGGCGTGATGTTTGGAGGCCTAGGTCGGCCAGACGATGTCGGCGATAGAGGTGACTGATGGGTGTGTCCGATCAGCCAAATCAGGGGTTAATCGCCCCAGTTAGATTAGGGCTTTTAACCGTGAGTGGTGTGGAGTGTTTTAGGAGTGGTGGTGGTGAGTTTGATGGCATGTGGTGCCGAAGCGTGCTAGCTGGAGCTGGTACCGGACGTGAGGAAGATGAAGGGAGGAGAGTGGTGCGGCGGTCGGATTGAGAGGTTGAGGACGCGAAATTGAAGTAGAGAGGGAGAGGAAGAGAGAAAAGAGGTTTAGGGATAGAGAGAAGGGTAGAGTCGTCCAACGGTGATTGGCCAGAGTTGGAGAAGGCAAATTTGACGGCGATACGACGATGAGGAAGGAGAGGTGGAGAGTGGTCGGACTTTGGTTGGTCGTAATCGCGAAGAAGAGAGGAGGACGAAGGGCCAGTCAATGTGACTGTTGGTTGGCTGGATGAAAGGGTTGGAGAAGCTCGTCGGAGCTCAAGGTGCAGAGGTCGGAGAAGGAGAGGAGAAAGGGTTCTCAGCCTAATCTTAGCTGTGAAAGATGGCGAGGACTTCTGGGCTCTTTATAGGGCTTAAGACTGAATTATAAATGAAGAAAGCGGCTTGATTGAACCTTGATTTTGGGTGAAAACATCCTCAAATTCGTCGAGCTCACTTGAGCTCTAGGAAGCGTTTTAGGATCCAAGATCTAGTCCAATGGATTGGGCAATTTCTCAAGATCAATCCCTCCAAATTTGGAGGGATTTGGTCATGATTTAAGGGAGAAAGCCCCTTGAGAATCTCTGCCGGAGGTGTGTTCATATGCTAATGGTGGCAGGGACTTAAGTGAAGAAAATGATGAGAAATTAGGGACTCAAATGCAATAAACTTGAAACTTGAGGGGCTAAATGTAAGAAATAGAGTTTTAATGAGCTAAAATGCAAACTAGGTCAAGATGGAATTTAATTGGGCCTAAATTTTGGTGCTAACCTAATTTGAACCTAAGGAATCTAATGGTGAGCTTGGATTTCATTTTTAACCACGTTTAACTGGGCAATTTGCATAGAAGACCAAATTAGGGCAAAATCCCATTTGAAACTCTATTATAGGTTAAAATAGGTTCAGATGATCAAACTAAGGGTACTAAACCTCTTAGTATATTTGTCTATGATTTCATGAGGTTTAGATGAATTTTATCCTGACCAGAATCTCTTTAATTTAAGTGGGTTGATAATTAGGGTTTTAGTGTTGTCTTTGACCTCGAAATGCGTGAAACCTTGTTTCTGGAAGTGTTGGCCCACTATTTTGACTTTATGCTTATTTGATTTTCAATTAACCCTTGAGTGACCCCATGGTTAATCTGTGTTTGCGATGTACTGTTAAAATTACAGAATTAACCTTGATTCCCTATTTTCTTCTCAAATCAGAATGATACGGAGTTGTGGCCATCAGATGACTAGGTAGGAGCAGTTGAAGGGATCTAGATAGGAGTTAAAGTGCATCTCGTTGTAGTAAAGTTTCCTAAATAGCTCTTCAATAAATAAAATTTATAACTCAAAAATCTAAAAATGAAGTCCGAGGTCAAACACAGGGAGCAAATAGGAATTCACTCGCTAATCTCAATTAAAATATAAATGAGCACAATAAATGAAGCACTATAAAGATATTCAATGAATATTAATATGTCACATTAGAGATTCAATGAAGATCAATGTATCTAGAGACAAAAAGATACCTAGAACAAAATATGGTGATTTAGATCACCAAATATTAGCCTAAGCACATGTATATCAATTACTCAATAATGTCAAATAAATGAA
This sequence comes from Thalassia testudinum, assembly GCA_037157565.1. Lineage (NCBI taxonomy): Eukaryota > Viridiplantae > Streptophyta > Magnoliopsida > Alismatales > Hydrocharitaceae > Thalassia > Thalassia testudinum. The sequence goes on from JAZHRO010000044.1 coordinate 727,047, forward strand.
CAGTACTCAGACATCTGATTTGAGAATCAGATGAATTAGCTATCTCCTACTACAATGATGTTTAAAGCTTTCTTCTTCATTTGTTGTGTTTGGCTTCTTCTTCTTCTTCTTCTCTCCTTCCTCTTCTACCTTCCTTTTCTTCTTCAGTTCTTTCTTTCTCAAGCACAAGGGGAGCAAACCCTTCTCAGTGGCTAAGTGTTGTAATCTCTAAAGAGCAAAATCCCCCTTCCCCCGCTCTCTCTTTCTTTCCTTCTCTCTCTTCTCTCTCAGAAATCTGGTCTTAGTCGGGTATTCGGGTCACATAACCGGGTCCAGGCTCACCAGGGGTGGTGACGAGCGAGGAGTGGTAGTAGGCGGGTCGAGTATACGGGTAAGGAGATGGGACCTCATGCCATGTGTTTGAGGCAAATAGCCCAGAGAGGAAAAATAACTTATGTGGATTGAGTGTCTCCAAATCCCACGATGTGGGACTATATCCCACGGCTTCCTTGCATGTGCACTTGTAGGTGATGATCTTGTCCAATTGAGGTAGCTGCTGGAGTTTGTTTCTTTAATCAAGGACCTGGGAAGAGTCCTAGGGCTATTCCACAACTCCTAGAGATCACGTTTGGAGCTTGCGTGGCTCAGAACATGAAGAACGATGTTGGCGATAATGGCATGGCGGTAGAGAATGACGTATGCCTGAAATACATCAACACAGCCTCTCGGCCACATTAAACAAATTCATAAGGTTCACTGAATGGTATGGAAGATGGTGGCAGTGTCTGTGGGGAGTTTGAGTGCGTGGAATGGTCAGACAAAGGCAAGGATGGAGGCTCGAAGATGGGTTGGTCGATGGAGAGTTTGGATGGGCAATAGGGCGGAATAGGAGAGGGGTTTTGATCGTGGTGATGTGGCAGAGGTTGTGAAGTTGTCGGTGAGGCTTTTGGCGGCTTGTGGTGTGAGATGGGCCTCGTTGGGGAAGTGGCTAGAGTGTTGAACGAAGGTGGCTTGCGTGGAGGTTGAGGTGTGCTTTTGGGTTTTTGAATAGGGGAAACTAACCTAAGACACTAAGTAAGCCTAACTAACCTACTCTAACATTCGAAGGGGGTAGGATTGACACTGGCGTTGGCAAGCCTGCATTGTGGAAGATGAATTCTCCTGAGAGGGATGGCGGCAAGGAACGGGGAAGACTACCCTCAGTTTGACTGGTGAGGCATGGAGGAAGATGAGGAAGAGGATGGGCAGGCTAATTTGGCCATTGGCTGCCCTAGGAAGATGGGGAAGGAGGACCGCCGGAGCTTGGTCGGAGGTAGGGTTTGGAAGAGATTTTTGGCTCCAAAAACCTTGCTAAAGAGATCAGTGATGCAAGGGGCATGCTTTTATAGGCCTAAGGATGGAGTTCTGACGTTCGCTGGATGTGTTTGTGTAAAATCATCCATTGTAGCGCGTTTTACGACATTAATTTTAAATAAGAATAAATGGATGTGGGTCTGAGTGTCGAACATAGGGAGGCGTGAAATCAGATCAAATACTCACTTTGTGTCACAAAAATTCTTCGTTTGTATCTCTTGCAAACCAGATAGAATGAGAAAGAAAGGGAGAGAGAAAGAGAGGGAGAGAGAGTGAGTGAAAGAGAGAAGAGAGATAGGGTTAGAAAATCATTATGATGATGCGAGAATATCTAACTACGGAAGAGACAAATATGATAATATAATATAGAATATATTGCGTAAATGATTCTGTTCTACAACTACAACGGTAGATGAAATCTTAAGCAACACAAATAATAAACCAAAAACTAGCTAAGTGGAGATGCGAGGCAACCATGGCAATGGAGGGGCTTTCGTCGATGTCTCGGCGTCTTCACAACCTTGCTTGGGGCTCTAAGGAGTGGTGGAGTTATTTAGGTGGAACATGGGTGCAAATGGGAGGGATAGGTCCCTTTTTATAGTTGAGGAGAGAGCTCAAATTCATCCTCGGGTCAACAATGACATTCGAAAACGTCACCGAAGACCCGCTGCAAGCGTCGTCGTATCCCCCGCCCACGAACCCCAGTGGTGCGCACCTCACGTGCCCGTGTCACGCGCACTGTGCTACACACATGCGCTGGCGCTGCATTGGTCTCCCCACGCTCGCGCGCGTTGCTGCATAGCACGCCCCCGCTTGCTTGCACTTCCGCTGCTCCTATTGTGTCGTGCCTCAATTGTGAAATTGAGGTGCGGCGAGATTTGAACATACGTCCGATAGTGGCGGGTTGGCGTCGTGACCAATGCACCATCTGCATGGATGGTTGTGAAGATGTTGAGGTGCTGGAGCGGTGGTGACTGTTGGATGCTGATCTAATGGTGGATCTTACGTGGAGGAGCCGTAGTTGCCTTAAGCGTGCAATGGAGGTGGCTTCTCAGCTGTTGGATCATGATCCAACGGCTGAGAATAGAGGACACGGATGATGCGGTGATGAAGGGCCGGTGTTGAGAGGCCTAGATGGCACCACATGGCACCATCTTGTGGCACCATTTAGGTCGTCCATCATCTTTTCTATTGTAGAGGATGTTACAGTGCTCGGACCGAGATGATTCCCACGCTGTCGAACTACGATTGTCGCTCTGGATCCATCCATATGGTCGTACTTTTCATCCAAGGCCCGTAAGGATGTCATATTGCCCCCTGGCCGTTGATCTTTCTTGAGCTTGTTGTGGGAGCTACAGAGGTTGGATTGAAGTGAATTCAAGTTCGTTGGACTCCATTTGTTGATTCAGATCCATCCGTATGGTCCAATCGTTCATCTGAGACCTATTTCAAAATAGACTTGTGCACATGGTCATTAAACATTGATTCTAAGCAATTAAAATGTAAAAATCAAGCAATATGCATGCAATGTTTCCCAGCCCATTATAATATGTCATTATCACATAAGTATCCCCAAAATTGACTCTATTGATAATATTAACACTGAACATTGTAGAGTCATCATACCCCCATGCCCAACCCTTGCTAGTCCCTAGCAAGGTTTGATCTAAATGTTATTTACAACTAAAATTAGGAATTGATTTCTTAGGTAGAAGTTGCTTGTCAACTAGAGGAAATTTCTACTAAGAACCTAACTCGCTAAGACTCAATAGTGCTTGGGTTGCCTTCCAAAATGCCAACCGCCCAAGTCCTCACCTTATTCTATATAGAAGCAAATACATATTTTTTTCTTTTTCATCTTTTCTAAATTTTTTTAGATTTTTGGTGTTGAGGATTTCAGGGTAACTTTTTACAGCTATCCAATCCACCCAAGACTCGAAAATGATTCTTAATACTGATCATCTTATTGTGATAGTGTTAGACTCACTCAACGACAATTAAAACAGACTTCGGGTTTCTACGCCCCTAGGTGACCCGAACGAAAAATAATGTTGCCTAAAGTTGTATCTATATGACTGGTAGCTTTCTCCCTACTTTTTATTTTTGTGGGGTCACTACAAGGGTGAACCCAGTGTATATCTCCTCGGATTATGCTACTTCCTCGCTTCTTCCTTAAGTGTTTTGGAATTCTTGTTCATTTTATGAGCTGGAATCTGGACAATCGGCCAATAGGCTGTTACTCACGACAACTTGCCAGCCATACTCGTGCGGTGAAGTGTGGATTATTTCCTTTTTTTTTCTTTTCTCCTTTTTTTTTTTTAAGTAGGTGGCTTTCCTGATATAAGATTTACCTAAAGGTAGTAGTAAAAGAGAATGGTCCTGTGGCTGGGCTCTGGACAATCTGCCAATGGGCTGTTACCCATGATAACTTGCCAGCTATACCACCTTAGAAGGTTCACTAGCTACCCAATTTCCGTTAGAACCGTTGATGAGTGAGTCAGTGCAAAACTAAAAATCCCCCCGAATCAGAGGGCGGGTTGATAAGTCATATACTTATTACCCTACTTTATTGACCAGATTAATATACGTTAAGGTGGCGAGGACTCGAGACCAAGTCCTCATTTTAGTGGACACCCGGACTGATTAAGTCTGAAGACCTGAAGAATCTAAGTGATCAGGTCCCTAACGTATCATTTCCTAGAGTCGACAAGCTTTTAATACCTAAGTTTTCTTTTTCATTTTTTTTTTAAATTCAAGCTGACAAAATGTAGTCAGAACATACGAATTACCACCCCCCCATGCCTAAGTTGGATAGTGTCCTCATTGGAAAATAAATGTATGCAAGGGAGTAAGGAAAGAAATCACCTGAGTTTGCCTCCTAGGAAGCTCTGAGTTTAGTGCCTTCAGCTGGGCATAGTACACAGACAACAAAGGATCAATTACTTGAATGGTCTGGGTTAAGGAGGTGAAAACAAAATCAGCTAGACCCAGAGTCTGAAGTTCGCAGATGCGGACTAGGTTGTGGTGGAGTCCCATCCCTAAGGGATGGGAACTCTACAACTAGTGTAACGTGCATGCCCATGTCTGTTCCTCTCTTTGTCTGCGGGCATGCAGAGCAGAAGTTTGTGTAAACAGATATAACCCTAATGCATAAAGTTGGACATTTAGATTGTCGAAAGAAGTAGTTCTTGTCCTTAGAACATTAGGTTTGATGTGATGATGAATCATAGGGTTTTTATTCCTCCCTGGATCTAAGTCATGAAGGTCATAGGGGTCATGATAAAAGGTCAGTGGTTTGATCAACTCAAGACCCCTGCAGTCAACATTTCCTTCTTCGCTTTTGTTGTCCTCAGGGGGAGTCATTTCAGTGTCCACCCACAAACTTGATTTCAACGAAATGTTCTCTTCTTCTTCTGAAAGTTTGGACTCCAAATGTTTAGCCAACTCCACCTTGGTTACATTAATACTTTTGAGACTTGGGTTAGCTACAAAAGAATGTGTTTGATCAATCATGATTGATTCAAGTTGATCAAAGTGAAAATCCTCCCCATCCTCAATCATGATTTCTTTGTCTAATTCTTCATTGCCATTGGAGACTGAGATCCTGTTCATCTCTTCCAAATCATATTCAATCATCAGGGAAGGACTTGTGATGGATCTAATTTCATCATTCATTTCATACCACAGTTCTTCCTGTCACCTTTCCTTTAAATCCATGATGGGGTCTTGAAGTATTTCATAATCAAGGTGTTCAGAGTCAGATTCCCCATCCCCAAATCTTGATGTCCCTATTAAATTATTATCATTAAATTTTGAGACATCGACCTCGATCCTATCATTCAAAATTTTAGATTCATCCTTATTTTCTATTTGTTTGTGTTCCAAAGGGTCCTCAATGCTTTCCAACATTAGGAGAGTGTTGATAGTGGATTGCACCAATTTAAGGCAACTAGGTGTGGTCTAATCAATTATCATGGGGCTTTGTTCCGTTGTTTCTGAGAAAGAAGTTTCTTTCATCACTTTATATTGACCCTCTTCATCCAATTGTTGGAACATATCCATCATGGCTTGTTGCCCTTTAATCAATTCTTGATTCTATCTTTGTAACTCCAACTGAAGGCTATCAAGAACTGATCGGGTATCATTAGGTTTCCCTTGTATTTGCTCCTTAGTATTTAAATCAGAGTTGGGAGAGTATGGTTGAGGATGTGTGCTAGAGTTTGTACTAGGGTTTAAGTTCTTGGGTGGGTCCTCTATTCTATCATTTTCAGGGTCCAATTCTTCAAGAGGAACCATTTTCTATTTTGTCCTACTCCAGAATAATTGAGGTTCTAAGTCCTCCCAGTTGGATTCTTCATCAGGGGTCCAAATCAAAGTTTGATCATTCTTAATTTGCCTAGGTTTATGATCATCCATTGATTTCCACTTTTCTAGAATCCCTTCCAATCCATAGGTCAAGAAGGAGAGATCCTTGAATTTAGATGACCTATCTTGGTTATGGTCCTGGGAAGGGTAAGAGTCTTGGTGTTCTCCTAGAGTGTAGGTCCCATCAAATTGATTAGTGGGTGGGTGGGACCTAAAAGAAGAGCCATCAAAAGGAGAATCAAGGCAAGGATCCTCAAGTTTTGGGTCATACCCTTGAGTGGGCGGGTTGGAAGTATCCCAATAGGAAGTTGATGCATGTTGAGTAAAATTGGGATAGTTGGGATAAGGGAGATATTTTGGGTACTCAGGTCCTAGATTAAGTCCCCAACTAGGTGGTTGGTTATCCCAAGTAAACTATGGATACAACCCACTTGGGTTAGCATACAAATCATGTTGGGGATAGTTTGGAAATGAAGGATACGCATTGAAATCCATGATTTGGAAGAAGTAGAGGGATGAGCGAATTAAGTGTGCACAATTGGGTGCAAGGACCCAATGCCAAAACAAGTGTTTTTTAGCAAGTAAGATTGAGATGTGTGATTTTTAGGGTTCGAATCTTGCTTTAATGGATTTTAAAAATTCCACTTTACACATTCAAACAAGGCACAATTGTATAGTCACATGGTTGGTGAAAATTGATTTTCTTTAAGGCCTTTTGTGTGGCTATAAAATAAAAAACTCCCTAGTGTGGAAAATCCTAGGGTGTGCAGCTTCTATTTAATGAATCGTTTTTAAGATTTTGTCAAGATGGGTCCAATAAAAATAAGCAATGACCCTATCTTGATCGAAATCAAATGAGCTTTTCAAAAAAATTAATTTCAAATTTTTTTTGAGGATGATAGACCACCCAAATTCATGTTTTTTCAAGAGGGGGTCAATCTGTCCAGAACTTCTAGATTAGTGTGTAAGTTTAAGATTTTGATCAGAATAGGCACTAATCAATTTCAAATGCAAAAGTAGTCATTAGATGAAGTGAAGAGAATTTCAAGATCTTTCCAGAAGTATAAATCTCTAACAAATCCGAGCTGCGTGGAGTTTGCAGCAACAAGAACAACCTACAAATCTCCAGAACTTAGGACAACCTTGTGCACTTCCAGTAGCGAATTTCTCACGGCCAAACCACAAGGAGTTTGCTCTGAAAAATGAAGGGGAGTTCGCCTACTGGAAGGGGCACCTCTGAGATTTTTTTTTCAAAATTTTTAGAGGTGTAAAGGGTCCTTTAATCGTGTCCTCAACCCGAGTCTAGAAAATGATTTTTTTTTAAGTTAACGGGTTGAAGACTTAGTGGTGGTGTTTTTTTTCGACAAACAAAAGAGATTTTTCTTTTATAACACCACCATTTCTCGGTCCAAGGATGGAAAGTTACCTTTGGATCATGGGAAGACAAGATCAAGCCTTCGAGTCGATGGCAATCTTGTTGCGCTTCCTTTTGATCCAACCTGACTCGTTCTCCTGCCATTGCCGATGCACAAGGTTCCTACAACCACAAGAAAAGCAAGTTAGATAACCCAAGTATAACTGATGACCAAGAAAATGAAAGCAAATAAGAGGTCCATTGTGTCCTCGACAACGACGCCAAAAACTGACGTTCGCTGGACACGTTTGCGTAAAATCATTCGTTGTAGCGTGTTTTACGACATCAATTTTAAGTAAGAATAAACGGACGTGAGTCCGAGTGTCAAACACAGGGAGAAGTGAAATCGGATCAAATACTCACTTTGTGTCACAAAAATTCATCGTTTGTATCACTTGCAAACTAGATAGAATGAGAAAGAAAGGGAGAGAGAGAGGGAGAGAGAGAGAAAGAGAGAAGAGAGATAGGGTTAGAAAATCATTATGATGATGTGAGAATATCTAACTACGGAAGAGACAAATATGATAATAGAATAGAGAATATATTGCGTAAATGATTCTATTCTACAGCTACAATGGCAGATGAAAGCTTAACCAACACAAATAATAAACCAAAAACTAGCTAAGTGGAGATGCGAGGCAGCTACAGCAGTGGAGGGGCTTCCATCGGTGGCTCGGCATCTTCACAACCTTGCTTGGAGCTCTAAGGACTGGTGGAGTTATTTAGGTAGAACATGGATGCAAATGAGAGGGATAGGTCCCTTTTTATAGTTGAGGAGAGGGCTCAAATTCATCCTCAAATCAACAGCGACATTCAAAGACGTCGCTAAAGACCTGCCACAAGCATCGCCGTAGCCCCTGCCCACGCACCCCGCTAGCACGTGCCTCACCCTGTGTCACGTGCATTGTACTGCACACATGTGCTGGCGCTGCGTTGGTCATCGCACGTTGACGTGCGTTGCTACCCTGCGCACTTGCTTGCGCTATCGCTGCTCCTGTTGCGCCGCGCCTCAATTGAGAAATTGAGGTGTGGCGGGATTCGAACCTACATTCGATGGTGGCAGGTTGGCGTCGTGACCAATGAGCCATCTGCGTGGATGGTTGTGAAGATGTTGAGGTGTTGGAGCTGTGGCAACCGTTGGATGCTGATCCAACGGTGGATCTTGCGCGGAGCCATAGTTGCCTTAAGCGTGCGATGGAGGCAGCTTCTCAGCTATTGGATCAAGATCCAACGGCTGAGAATAGAGGGTGCGGATGATGCGATGATGAAGAGCCGGTGTTGAGCAGCCTAGATGGCACCACATGGCCCCATCTGGGTCGTCCGTCATCTTTTCTGTTGGAGAGGATGCCATGGTGCTCGGATTAAGATGATTCCTACGCTACCGGACTGTGATCATCGCTCCGGATCCATCCATACGGTTGAATTTTTCATCCGAGGTCCGCAAGGATGTCACATTGCCCTCTAGTTGTTGATCTTTCTCGAGCTTGTTGTGGGAGCTACGGAGGTTGGATCGAAGTGATTTCGAGTCCGTTGGACTTCGTTCGTCAATCTGAATCCATCCGTATGGTCTGATCGCTCATCTGAGACCTATTTCAGAATGGACTTGTGCATATGGTCATTAAACATTGCTTCTAAGCAATTAAAATGTAAAGATCAAGCAATATGCATGCAATGCTCCCCAACCTATTATAATATGTCATTATTGCACAAGTATCCCCGAAATTGACTCTAATTGATACTATTAACACTGAACATTGTAGAGTCATCAAGTTCTAAGCTTGGAAACAAGCTTGTGAACTCAAGATCTTCTCACAAAAATGGGTATTCCTTTAATCAAATCATTCGCATGAGCTTTTGGGAGGGAAACAGAGCCTGATGAGTGGCTTAAATGGAAGGAGCTTCTCTCAGGAGCTCTCCCTCCAATTTTGGAAGGATTTCGTCAAGGAATCAGAGAGAAATCTATGATTGAAGGTCTCCAGAGTAGGAGTTCCTTCGTGATAATGGTGGAGGGACCTATTTGTGAAGATGATGACAAACTTAGGGACCTCTTTGTAAGGAGTTCAAAAAGCTAGGGGTGCGTATATGAGAAAAAGGGTCAAACTGGACTGAAATGCAAACTAGGTCATGATGATCTCTGATTGAGCCCAAATTTTGGTACAATCCTAATTTGGACCCAAGGAATCTAATGGTGAAGTTGGATTTAGGTTTTGGCCAAGTTTGTCTGGATAATTTGTGTAGAAAACCAAATAATGGCAACTGTATGTTTGAGATTTTGTTTTAGGTCAAAATGGGTTCCAATGGTCAAATCAAAGGTACCAAACCTTAGGGAATATTTTTATATGATTTTTGGAAGGTTTAGGTGAATTTTATCCTGATCAGAGCCTCATGTAATTAAGCAGGTCTATTTTTAGGATTTCAGATGTCCTTTAATTCTAAAAATGCATGAAAACTCATTTTTGTCTGCACGAACCCACTTATTAAGCATTTATAACCATTCAACCTTTAATTAAGCCTTGGGAAACCTCATGATTTCTCTGCAATTAAGATATTCTATTAAAACTACAGTTTTACCCCTATTTTACTGTTTATCTGTCAGAATGGATATGCAATGAATTACGATCTTCTGGCGGTTATGTAGGAGCATTTATCAATGGAATCTAACTAATTAAAGCTAGATATGGTTGATGATGACATTATCATCATACCCCATGCCTGACTTTTGCTAGTTCCTTAGCAAAATCTCATGAAATGAACTCGAATTCTAGACCATGCTTTGAAGCTTAGAGTCCTGATTCTTTCCACTTTTCTTAGAAATTAGGTCAGAATGCCAAAAGTTGGCCTAGGGGTACTCAAGTACCAACTAAGATCCAGAACTAACCAGCTTTAACCTCAGTCTGCCATGAAAGTTTTTAAGGCCCATAGAAACTATCCTAAGGTTCGTTGAACCTAGCGATTAAAGCACCCGTGCTTGTAACATGGTTAGTCTTAGTTCAGTTTTCAGTATGTTTTTGTAAGAATGAGAGATAGAAGAATTTTTTTATTTTTGGAGAGCTTTCACTCTTTTTTTCTTTTCTTTATTTCTAGCTTTGGATTGGCTTAAAAACACGGTCTGTATCAGATTCCTTGTAACCACCATCAATCCTTGCAGGGTCCTTAGCAATCAATGTTTCGGGATAGCACCACCCTTGGAAACCTTCAGAACCTTGACTTTCAACAGTTTGAGATAGTATCGCCCATGGCGTTCTGTAGCTAAATTCAAGCCCTGGCAATTGACATTTTGGGATAATCTCTCCCATGGCACCTGAATCAGCATAATGTGCTTACATGCCCCCAGTAGGATATTTAGATATCCTAGGAGACAAGCACCGAGGAGACGATATGTTATTGCACATCTTCGAGGGGAATTTCCTGCCTCTCCATGCCTGGAACTCATCCAAATCAACTTGTGTTGATAAGCCCCTCCTAATTTAGGTGGCTTTTTTAGAACAAAATAAATGCTTTTGTGTGATTTTGATTATTAAGCGTACTGAACTAGACTTGTGTGTAGATTAGGGTGCTTAGGTTACCAAGTCCCATAAACCAGGGGTCAGTTAACGAGGCCAAATAATCCCTAAGCCTTAGACCTAATATGTAAGCTTCGCATTTTCCTCAGCCACTTGAGGACTATCCAGATCTTATCGGATATGTGAATTTTTAAGCCCTAAAACATGCCCAAGAGGCCTAAGATTAGCACTCATACTTATCTCTTTGTCTCTCTGTTATTTTAGGACTCAATTTTTTTCTTTTGATTTGGTCTAGAACTTAAGTAGATTCCATAATCATTTACTAATGACTCATTTTTTGTTTCAAATTGTGCTCCTTTTTGACATTTAAATCACCTCCCATTTCCTCCTAAAAAATGATATGTAATGAATCTCACAAAATTTCATCCCCTTTCCATTTTTTGTTCTTTTTCAATTTTTTATTTTTTTGGTTTTTTGAATATGAGTAAGTTTTTTGTGAGAACCCTTCAGAAACTTGAATTTTTATGTGTTTGCACTTCAACACACCCCCATGCCTAAGCAATGTCCTCATTGTAAACTGGAGGGTATGAAATTAGTTGGGTTCAAGGATTAGAACAGGGTCAATGAGTGGGTGAACGGGTCGGGATGACTGTTGCGGACGATTTCAAACTTTGGTATGAGTACCAAAGGTGGAGTTGGTTGTTTTAACACTGAACTCAAAGTGCAGTAGAAGTGAAGTTCAAAAGGATAATTAGAAGGGTCTCAATTTTTTGGAATGATGGGTTGCCTCCTATTAAGTGCTAAATTCGATGCCTTCAGCCGAGCAGAAGGTGGTCATGGTGAAGGAGTGGTCAAATAAGAGTTCTGTAGAACAACTACCTTAATCAAAAGCCTGTTTGCTCTGACCAGGTGCTTGTTCAGATCAACAGGCTGATGATGCAACCCAAACCCAATCAATCTGGTGGGTTGATGGATGTGGATCAAGAGATACGGGGCCCACTAGATCCTGTGAGGCTCAAGAAGATATGGAAGTGAGAATCTAGGGTTTGGCTGAATCAGATTAGCCTAGTCAGAGTAGGGATCCTCAAATGAAAAAGAGTTTATGGAGGATGTAGGAACCCTATAAGAGTGATCAAAAAAAGATGGGACGTGATTAGTAGTTTGATCGATGTCCAAAACTCGATCAAAAGATGGAGAAGAATCATGTGCAATCGGATCATCGAGAGGAGAATCAGAGTATAAGTTGATTCCAGTGGTGGGTCGGGGTTGGGTTCGGATTCGAGAAGGTTCTGTATGTGGATTAGAAGAGGTGGCTTCTTTGAAAACTATGTGTGCTGAGGCCACCTCTAGAAAGGATTCAAAAGTAGGTTCATCTAGAGAGTCCTCATAATGGCCATCAAAATCAAAGGTAAATACCAGAAGAGTGCTTATAGGATCATGAAAATCTGAGTCAAGAAAAGATTCAAACTCTGGATTGCAGACACTCTAGGCACTTACTACTTCCGATTCCTGAAGATCAAAGAGGAATTATTCCATCTTAATGGAACCTGATTTTGAATCAATGATCTCGGGATCAGGAACCTCAGAGTCAGAGTCAAAAAATGGATCATGGATGCTGAGCTCATAAACTAGTTCATAGTCGTCAGGAAACAAAGGTTCTCCGAAATCAGAGTATGATTCGAAACAGTCGTAGAATTTTCGGGAATAAGTTTTTGAATCTGATTCTGGTTCGGAAGTTCCACCACAGAGAGAATCAAGATGTGTAGAATCAACAACCTAACTTGGATCTAACCTATTTTCAGATTCCAAGCTTAAAAGGGTATCTTTATTAGGCATAGGCTCGGGTTCTTCGCTCTTAGGGTAGACCCAATCGATTCCCAACTCTTTCAACTCCTCGATTTCTATATCATAAATCGGCATGACTTTCGAAAATCAATTTGTGTCTCTGAGGAGGTTGGGGAGGTGTATTCATCAAATATAGGCCCAGAATCATATGCTAGTTTTAAATTTTGATTCTCATCACATTGGGCCTCATAATTATCCCAAATAGGCTTGAATCCAGATTCTAGGTTAAGGATAAGGGTTGGATCACTAGAATCTAGGTTGGGTTCTATTGGGATGTTAGAGGCATTCTCAAGAATCACCTTAATAGGATAAGGCATGGGATTTACATTCTCATGAAGTCTTGTTTTAAGCTCATCATCACAGGTGTTGGGGAAATCTAAGCTCGATGGACCAGCTTCTTTATTTCCTAGGGCTAGTTTAGAATTGAGAACACCTGTAATTGGATCCTACCAACCCATCTCAAGATCAGGTATGTCAATTGTTATGAAATTTGAATCTGAGTTCATTTGGGTTGGGGGCTCACAACAACCTTGATTCTTGAACCTAGGATTTGGAAATTATGTTGATCACTAGAATCACTCCAAGATGTTTTATTAATTTCTGACGGGTATTTTTAATCAATGAAATGATATAACCTATTCAGCAAATCTCCTCATATTTCCGAAAATTTCTGGAGGTCTTCTGGAAATAAAGGATTTGACCAACATTGCAGACAATCGTTGTTGTGTAATTTCACCATTTTACTGTGTTCAGCTAAGAGATCATCCCGGGTTGAACCGTGGTTCATTTGTATCGATATTATCTCCACACGGTTCGTGATGTGGTCCATCGTTTTCTGAAATTTATCTTGAATGTTATTTTTAAAACATTCCTCATTGTGTCTGTAAGCATCCTCAATCATTTTGTCGTTGATGGTCAATTGGGACACAGGTTTCTTTGTCAGGTTGCATTTTCAAATCAGGTGGTGGAATCAAGATGTAGAATCAAACTCAAATTTAGATTGGAGTTGATCAGATCAGATTAGAAATCCCAAGAAGATCAAATGAGGCCTCTTAGGTTAAAAACCTAATGACCTTGCTGTGTATGTGCTCTATAGAAAAGATGAGGGACTGGATATTATTTGGATCCAATCAAGGCACTGAAAGATTTTTGGTTGGCTAAGGTTGTTTCGAGGTGGATGATACCTCTGAATCAGAAATCCACACACCCGAGAAAAACCTGGGTAGCCAGGAAGGGAGAGCCCTGTAAAGACCCCTACACAGTAGAGCGTCCCCACGGGTTACAGGGTTTCCCTGACTCGACCTTCCTTGTCACTGTGATTCTAGGTAGATCGGAATGTACAGACTTGAGACCTTAAGTCTACCAATTTTATCCTAATTAGTGCCTTGAATTTTACTTGCTTTAGAAATTGGTTTGACTTGTGACCTAATTTGGAGGTTGGTTGGCCCACAATGTACGTCAACTTCACCTGACTTGCCCTAAAGATGGCAGAATGAAATCTAGGTCAAGGCCTAGAAATCACCCCGAATGATTCTCAAGTTATTAGGTCCACAATTTTAGGGTTCAAGTGAAATTAGAGCTTAATTTTTAGGGTTTTGCTTACTTAGATCTCTTCAAATAGGGGCTTGGGTAGCACATAAATGCAGGAGGGTTTATTCTCTTTATGCAAGCAAATGTGTACTAGCACTTCAATCCCTAATGTTGAAACCCTTAATTTGCTCTATTCGAAGTCCAATTTGATCTCAAAATGTTCACCTTGGGATTCAAGCAAGAAGTGTGTTAGCCCAAAGTGATTTAGAAATTAAACGTAGTCCTTAATAGGTACAGGAAATCAAGATGGGGAATATCTAATCAGAATCAGTTCAAGCTTCAATCAGATATGAAAATTTTCGCAAATGAGGAAAACTTTGCCTTTAAATGAAAATTACTAAGAAAATAAGGTAGGTAGTTCCTAATTGATTTTGTTTCCTTTTCTCTCTTCCAAGGATTAGGAGATTAGGGAAGATGAGAGATTACCTGCCTTGGGAGTGGTTGTTCTGCACAGAAGATCGCCTCGTGATGTACCTCGCAAAATGACAAGAAACACACAAAGGCAAGTTAGTGCTCAGATATAATCAAATAGAAACAAGAATAGCAGTGATTTACACATTGCTCTCGGGCAACGATGCCAAAATGTTGAAGGGACCTAGATAGGAGTTAAAGTGCATCTCGTTGTAGTAAAGTCTCCTAAATAGCTCTTCAACAAATAAAATTTATAACTCGAATATCTAAAAATGAATTCTAAGGTCGAACACAGGGAGTAAATAGGAATTCACATGTTAATCTCAATTAAAATATAAATGAGCATAATAAATGAAGTACTATAAAGATATTCAATGAATATTAATCTGTCACATTAGATATTCAATGAAGATCAATATATCTAGAGACAGAAAGATCCTAGAACAAAATAATGGTGATTTGGATCACCAATTATTAGCCTAAGCACATGTATATCAATTACTCAATAATGTCAAATAAATGAAGAGTACTCAGATGTTTGATTTGAGAATCCGTCGACTTAACTGTCACCTGCCATAGAGTTGTTCAAAGCTTTCTTCTTCTTCGTCTGCTGTCTTTGGCTTCTTCTTCTTCTTATCTCCTTTCTATTCTGCCTTCCCTATTTTCTTCTTCAGTTCTTTATTTCTCATGCATAAGGGGAGCAAACCCTTCTCAGCAGCTAAGTGTTGTAATCTCTGAAGAGAAAAACCCCCTTCCCCCGCTCTCTCTCTTTCCTTCTCTCTCTTCTCTCTTAGAAATCCTATCTTAGTCGGGTATTCGGGTCGCGTAACTGGGTCCAGGTTCACCGGGGGTGGTGATGATGAGAAGTGGTAGTAGGTGGGTTGGGTATGTAGGTAAGGTGAAGGGACCTCACCCCATGTGCTCGAGGCAAATAGCCCAGAGCGGAAAAACAACTTATGTGGCTTCAATGTCTCTAAATCCCACGATGTAGGGTTATATCCCATAGCTTCCTTGCGTGTGCGCTTGCAGATGATGGTCTTGTCTAATTGAGGCAGCTGCTAGAGTTCGTTTCTTCAATCAAGGACTTGGGAAGAGTCCTGGGGCTATTCCGTGACTCTTGGAGGTCACGTCTAGAGATTGTGTGGTTTAGAACATGAAGAATGACGTCGGCGATAATGGTGAGGCAGCGGAGAATGGCATATGCCTGAAAGACATCAACACTGCTGTTGTAGCAGAAAACTTCACGATCGGAGTTGGATTTGAAAAACCCATCATTGCAGTTCAATTTGCGAAGCAATTCATCAACAGATAAAATTTAACTGAAATTCGTAAAGAAATTTCGGGTCGAACACAAGGAGGCTACATTGATCTAAAATCCGCGATTATATTTTTTTAAGTATTTTTGTTTGAAAGCAAGATAATTACAATGGAATTGATATTAACACTAAGAGAGAGAGAGAACAATCACTTGATATAAGAATATTGTTTTTACAACTAGAAAGCGAGAAATGATTATAGTTAGAAAGCGAGAAATTCTATTCTAGAAAGCGATAAAAAGAAGGAAGAGAGATGTTATCCTCCTTGACGATTTCTTGGAGGATGAGCCAGATGGAGTGACACTTGGAAGATGGAGGATGGGTGGGAAGGAGGACAAAGCAAGAAGAAGCAGGAACGAGGTAGAACGTCGTCGTCGTCGCGGGATCCACTTCCGAAATGGGGGCGAGAAAACTTTGCATCTCAGGTGTGGGACAAGCTTCTTTAGAGCTTTGGAGAGGGAGAGAGGTGAAGGAAGGGATGAGAAATATGTGGGGGTCGTAGGGCTATATATAGGTGTAGATTGGAGGGGATACAAAGGTCATTTCACTTAAAAACATTAAATCAGGGATCTTTAGTGACGTATTTAAACGTCACTAAAGCTCCTAAATGTGGGCTTAGTGCATGCTCGCCTGCACCCTCTCTCCTTCCTCGTGCTTCAATGCTCACTGACCGTGCATTCTCAATCATCTGATAGAAAGATTGGACGGCTTAAATGCACTCGAGCCCCTCTGACTTCAGACATTAACCAGTTGAGCGTAGATCTCAGCCATCCGATTAAGATCAAACGACCACAATCGTGTTGCTACCACTTTGTCTTCACTCGTTATGGCATGACATAGCCCCATTCCAAGCTGCTGGATTCGGATTGAAGGGTCATCATCGCACGCCAGCCCGCCCTTTACATTGCGCGTCTAATCATGCGTATGCGATGAGTGTTCAATCGTGCATCCACCTGATATGAAGATCTGGGCCGTTGGTGTCTGATCGGGCGCTTGGATTTTGTGCCAACGTGGGAAGAGGAGATGCATTGCGCACGACTCGAACATGCGCTCTCAACTCCCGCAATGCCTTAACTGCTGCACTGTGCTTTCTTCTTTGTCAACTTTTTAACCGTGGCACGCGTGCTTGTGGCCATTGGATCAACATCCAACGACCCAGATTTGATCTTGCGTTGAGGAGAGAGTGAGAGCATGATGGATCTTTAGACTTCTACTAGGCCAGTTTGGGCAGTCGAGATGGCGCCACGATGCGCCATCTTGGCCGTCCACCTTCTGTGACTTCTAGAAGGTGCCACGGATGTCAGATTGGGATGATTTTCATGCCGTTAGGCTGCGATCGTTGATTCAAACCCATTCGTGTTGTCAAATTTGTCGTCTGAAGTGCAGATTGACACCATCTTGGCCCCTGATCTCAGATCTTCCTCGAACTATATCTGATGCTACGGATGTCCGATCGGGGCGATCTTGGAGTTGTTGAACTCCGACCATCGCCCTGATCAAATCCGTACAGTTGGATCTTCAATCCGAGGCCTTGATTAAAAGTTGCCTTATTATCTGACCACAAAAATAGAAAATTAACCTAAATTTTATACAAACTAACCTAAATGCAAGATGGTGCATGTTATGCAATATTTATAATGTATGATGCAACTCTACACCTAAGAACACGCATAAATAGACAGTTTATGTGATATAAACATGTTTACATCAACAGCCTCTCGGTCACATTAAATAAACTCATAAGGTTCGCTGGAGGGTATGGAAGATGATGGCAGTGTCTGTGGGGTGTGGGAGTGCGTGGAATGGTTGCATGGAGGCAGGGACGGAGGCACGAAGATGGGTTGGTTGATGGAGGGTTTGGATGGGAAATAGGGTGGAATAGGAGAGGGGTTTTGATCTTGGTGATGTGGCAGAGGTTGTGAAGTTGTCGGTGAGGCTTTTGGTAGCTTATGGTGTGAGATGGGCCTTGCTGGAGAGGTGGTTGGAGCGGAGAATGAAGGTGGCTTGCGTGGAGGTCGAGGGGTGTTTTTGGGTTTTTGAATAAAGGAAACTAACCTAAGACTTTAAGTAAACCTAACTAACCTACTTTGACAGTCGAAGGGGGTAGGATTGACACCGGCATTGGCAAGCCGGTGCCGTGGAAGACAAATTCTCCTGAGGGGGACGGCGGTGAGGAACAGGGAAGACTGCCCTCATTTTGACTGGCGAGTTTTCGACGCGCAATTCATGTTTTAAAAGTTGTTTAGTTGCAGTATAGTGCAAAAACACGTCGACAAATAAATTTATAAAACTCCGGTGAGTACCGGGTCGTTCGCAGGGAGGCACTCTCGATTTTTAACAGAAGCTTTTCAGAAAACTAGTTCTAATAGGTATTTATATATGTATATATATATAAAGAGCAAATATCAAGCATTTAGAATATTAGAATTTTATTTCATTCATAAACAGTTTTCAAAGTAGAAAGTACTATGCTAGAGAGAGAGAGCAGATAGATAGAAGGAGAGGGAGATAGAGAGAGCAGATAGATAGAAGGAGAGGGAGATAGAGAGAGAGATAGAAAGTGCAGAGAGACGACGCCACTTGTAGGATGCTTATGCGAGGTGCGGTAGCACCTCAGATCTAGAGTGTTGGGACGAAGTTGCAAAGGGACGAAGAATTGCAGAGAAGACGATAGAAGGGATTTGGAGTTGATGGGAGAGAGAGAGATTCTAAGTTGTTGCCTTCAATTGGGGGGCCCTGGGTCATCTTTTATAGTTTTGATGGAGGGTAAAAATGGTATTTTGGCCTTAAAACTGTCCAACAACTCTTATTTGATCAGATCCGTTGATTGGGAGATCAATGGCTTTGATTTGGCCTCAAAATACCTTCATTTGCGCCTAAAATGCTCGGATTCAACCTGGTGGTAGCCGTTGCATCATCGGTCTTCGATCGCCCAGCTCTGATTCCTCCTCACGCGCGCGCTTATCTTCTTGCCCACCACTCGCCTTCAAAACTGCCTCAATGTCAGCCATCCGATCGTAACAGCGTCGCTGCCTTAGCATCAAAGCAACCACGTGAGATCATGCATACTCGCTACGCGCTTTGCTCGCACAATTGCACCCATGCGTACCCGCTTCAATTTCGCGCAAAGCAGGGCTCGAACCCGCATCCTGCACTTGCAAGTGCATGAAAACCTTTTGTTATATATACTTATTTGTTTGTATTTATGTTTATCCAGTCTGGGCGGGCGACATGGCACACTCGTGGTTGTTGGATGAAGATTTAACAACCTACACCATTCGATGCGACCTTCCTAGATGGGGCGGTGGTGAGGGAGCAGCTATGATGGCATCACATGGCGCCATCATGGCCGTCCATCTTCTTTTCTTTGTATCTGGTGTTGTAGGCCTCTGATCGAGTTGATTTTTGTGCCATTGGACTGCGATCGTCGATCCAGAGCCATCCGTGCGATTGGATTTTTCATCTAAGGCTCGAATCTTTGTCCTTTGGCTCCATGATCTCCATTCTTCTATGGACTGCACACAATGCTCTAGTAGTCTGATCAAGACGATTTCGGAACCGTTGGACTCTCGTTGTCATTTTGATCAAATATATCTGGTTTGATCTGACATCAGCGGCTTCAAATCATCTGCGATTAAAATAATCACTTTTAGGTCATTAAATGACGATATTATCTATCTGAATAATAAAGTAACTATTGTGCAAATTACGATGCCTATGAATGCATTATTCCTAAGTTATGCTAGAATCTAGCTTAATTCAGGTGATTTTGGTTGCATGATTGCAGTGCAATCACACCCCCATGCCTAAATCTTTCCAGTCCCTAGCAAATGCATGACTAAATGCAAAGTGGTCCTACATGACAGATTTCTATCAAGAGTTTGACTAGAGATTTATGTCATTTATTTTCATCCAATACTTTAGTAATCCAGATAATCGTGAATGTGTTTTGTTGTAGTCTATATAACGGATCCAAGTGAAAAGTCAATCCACATCTAAAGCTCGTACTTGACCCTTAGTAAAAATCTATTGGGATAGGCAAACTTCTCCCCTCGGGGTTATAAGGTAACCTATATATTCAGCCCCAGCCTTTGGGTTAGGTAGAAGATTTTTTTGAGTCAAGTGGATTTAGTTTTGGTGGCTCATACTCATCTGGTGCTACATATAGACTAGTACTTTAGAACCTAGATTTCCAGATTATTAAATAATTCAACTAAGAGAGAGGTGAGAAACTGTGCTCTCTTTAGTTCCATTGTGCTCTTTCTTTCTCTTCCTTTTCTTTTCTTTCTTTTTGAGCTCACAATCTCACCAGATTTATCAGTATATTTGGTGATCTCTCCTGACACTGACACTTTGATTAGGCTCTGATAACTCTACGACTAAGTCAGCATTCCTTAGCCCGTATTCAGGCAGCCAGAAATATAGAAAAGTAGGTCAAAGCTGTATTTGGTGGATCGTGAGGGTGATGGTGTTGTTGCCTCAATACACTCGAAATAAACTCTAAAAACACTTATGAACTCTTTTTTTTTCTTTGCTTTTTCTTTCTTTCTTTTCTACTCCTCTTTTTTTTGTATATGTATATTTTTTTCTATATGCATTGACATATATACCTTTCTGTTTCCCCCCCCCCTTTTTTTTAGACATCTATTAACTCAACATAGTAACACATACGACTTTTATTCACGAGTCATTATTCGGGATTATGGGTGTTCAAGAGGATATTGGGTGGCTTATTTGGTGGAAGTGCCTATTCTCAGCACTGGGAAAGGAATGGATTGGACAACATATTTCTGACCTTGATATCAAAACCCTCCTTCAGCTGAGGATTCCGTAAAGGATGGTCGTGACCATCCACCTTAGTCCTAGTTTTATCAAAACCCGCTCTCTGCATATTTGCCTTATTTGGTGGCTCTCAAGAGATTCGCACTAAGAACTTGTACGTAGAAACCGAGAGCGAAAACTATGCCTAACTTCGAGTATCATTATCTCATTATCCAAAGTTTAAGATTCCTCATACTAGCCTTAGAGCACCAGTAGACTTTCTACTCTCACCTCACACTTGTTTGGTGGATCTGTCAGAAGATAGTTTTCCTGACTCCCTAATTACTGTCTAAGGGTTTAGGAGAAGAAGCAGTACTTCTCGACAAGCTAAAGATGTTTATCGGTCTTCACAGAGGATCCATTGCAAATTCTACGTGTAAGTGTGAAATTATACTGGATTCTAAACTTATGAATCAACTTAAGAATAAATCCCTAATAAAACCTTAATAAAATTCTTTATGCCTAAATGTATTTTTTTTTTAGACAAAAAGATAAGACATGAAATGTCCACCTCCCCCCATGCCTATTCATTACAATGTCCTCATTGAAATGTATGCATGAAAATCAAAATATAATAAGCAAGAAGAGGGGATATCACCTGACTATGCTTGTTAATCTAGGTCAGCGTGGATGCAAAAGATGCAGAGCTACTTGTACTGAATACTGGATTGCCTCCCAGCCAGCACTAAGTGTAACATCATTTGCTGGACTTAGTTCAACTTTAATAAGATTCCAGAAGGTTGATGTGACCATCTGGAATGGGATCACAATTCTGAGTGATATAAGGTTTCAACCTCTGACCATTTACTTGTGTTTCAAGACCAGACTTGGGATCTAAGATAAGCACAGCTCCATGAGGGTAGACTTTTCTTACAATGAAGGGACCTATCCACTTTGATCTTAATTTTCTTGGAAAGAGATTCAAGCATGCATCAAATAACCAAACCTTTTGATTAGGGACAAAGCTTTTTCTGGAGATGTATTTGTCATGTAAAGCCTTTATCCTATTCTTATAGATTCTTGCACTTTCATAAGCATCATTTCGGATTTCATCCAATTCAGTCAATTGGAGTTTTCTTTATCATCCAGATTGATCAAGATCGAGATTAAATGTTCTGATTGCCCAATAAGCTTTATGTTCAAGTTCAACGAGTAGATGGCAAGATTTTTCGTAGACCAGACGGAATGGGGACATTCCAATCAGAGTTTTATACATAGTTCGGTAGGCCCAGAGAGTGTCATCCAATTTGGTAGACCAATCTTTCTGATCCGGGCGGACCGTCTTTTGAAGGATCCTTTTAATTTCTCAATTGGAGATTTCAGCTTGTTCGTTGGTCTGTGGATGGCATGGAGTAGAGATTCAATGAGTGACTCCATACTTGGCTAGTAAGGTCCTGAATTGATTGTGAGTGAAATGGGACCCGCCATCATTAATCATAGCTTTGGGCACACCGAACCGACTAAAGATGTTCTTTACAAAGTCCATGACCACTTAATGGTCATTGGTTCGGATCGGGATGGCCTTAATCCATTTGGATATGTAGTCGACTACCACCAAAATGTATAGGTACCCAAATGAATTAGTAAAAGGTCCCATGAAATCAATACCCCACACATCAAAGATCTCGACTTCAAGGATTGGGTTTAGAGATATCATATCCTTCCTGATCATGTTTCCTAAGGTTTGGCAATTGATACATGACCTACAGAAGTTGTACGAGTCACGGAATAAAGACAGCCAATACAATCCACTCTGCAGTACCTTGGCTACCATCTTTTTTACTAAGAAGTGACCTCCACAAGCATAAATATGGCAGAATTCTAGTACACTAGTGATCTTCTCGCCTAGAATACAACGGCGGATAACCTGATCCGTGCAAACTTTGAATAGCTCTGGGTCTTCCCAAAAGTAGTATTTGGCATCGAAAATCAACTTATCCCACTTATGCATAGTCCAATCCATGGGCAGTTTTCCAATGGCCAAGTAGTTGACAATATCTACAAACCAAGGTAGTTTGCAAATAGTCAAGAGAGTCTAATCAGGGAAAGAATCACAGAGTTGAGGAGTTGTAGAGTCTACCAGGATTCTGGAGAGATGATTTACTACTACATTTTGGGTACCATTTTTGTCTTTGATTTCTAAGTCAAATTCTTGTAACAGAAGAATCCATTTGATTAATCTCGGTTTTGCATCCCTTTTTGACATCAGGTGCCTTAATGCAGTGTGATCTGTGAAGATTGTGACATGAGATCCCAATAGGTAAGATCTAAACTTCTCTAGAGCAAACACTACGGCCAGCAACTCCTTTTCTGTAGTGGTGTAGTTTCTTTGAGATTCATCCAGGGTTTTACTAGCATAGTAAATCACGGATGGTTTCTTGTCTACCTTTTGTCCCAAGATTTCCCCAATGGCAAAATTAGACGCGTCGGACATGATTTCGAAAGGATGATCCCAATTAGGAGGTTGTAAGATGAGAGATTGTGTAATGGCCTCCTTCAGCTGATTGAAAGCCCTTAAGCAATTGGAGTCAAAATCAGAGGGTTGATCTTTTACTAGCAAGTTGCTTAAGGGCCTCGCCACCTTAGAAAAATCTTTAATAAATCGATGGCAAAATCCCACGTGTCCAAGCAATGATCTCACTTGCTTAACCTTCGAAGGTGGCAGGAGTTTAGTTATAGTGTCCACCTTGGCCTTATCCACTTTGATCCCCTTTTCAGACACAACATGGGTAAGAACTAGGCCATCCTTAACCATGAAGTGACTCTTTTCCCAAGATAGAACAAGATTCACCTCAATGCATTTCTATAGAGTCTTCTCTAGATTGACCATACATGAGTCAAAAGAGTCCTCTGGTGTTGATCTGATCACCATCAGTTTGATTTAATTTTATTACTCAAAATTTAAAATGTTCTGAGGTCGAACTCAGGGAGTAAACTTGATTTTAGAAGCATAAAAATCATAACTTACAATAAAATACTGTTTTGCAAAAAAAAAAAACTAGAGAGAGGAAATAAAAATTTTCTTCTCTTTTCTTTTCTTCTCTCTTTCTTCTTTCTCTTCTTCTCTCTGTCTTCAGACGTCTGATTCCATGAATCAGACGCCTTAAATGGCATTTGCTATAGTGCACGCCTTCTTCTTCTTCCTTCCTTTGTCTGTTGCTGCTCTTCTTCTTCTTGGCTGCAGCTCCCTCCTTCTCTTTTCTTCTCTGGCTCTTTCTTCCTCTTCAGCTCCTGCTTCTGCACTGTGCTTCTTCCTCTTCTCTTCTTCTTCTTTAGCTCTTGCTCCTTCTTCTTTTTCTTCCTTTCCTTTCCTCTCCTTCTTTAGCTCCTGCTCCTTGGTGCGGCTAAGTTCTTGGTCGCTTCCTCTTTTCTTCTTCTGCTTCCTCTTCCTTCCTCTTCTTCTTCAGCTTCCCTGCATAGGCATGGTTAGGCAAAAACCTGCCCCTACCCTCCCCACGTCTCTCTCTCTCTGTTTCTCTCTGGGGTTTGCTCTCCTAGAGCCTGCTCGGGTATACGGGTTGGGTTAACACGCCCAGGACCAGGCCCACTGGCGTGTGGTGGTGGGCAAGGTGTGCAGGGTTAGCTAATTGGGTCGAGTGCCAGGTCCGCATAGCGTGGGCACGGACGAGGCGTGAGTGGGCGAGGGGACCTCACCCCGTGTGACTGAGGCGATAGCCTCTGTCACTTTTTCAATTTATGCACCACGGGGCACTCGAAAATGCTCGAGGTGGGACTAAAGTTCTCACCTTCTTATCGCATGCCTGGCAGCAGCAAGCGTGAGCAATTGCCACTTCAGCAAAGGCCTCTGACGCCAATTGAAGACCTGGAGCTATGCGCGGAAGTATTTCGCGAACTGGGACTGCTGGCCTAGAGCTGGGAGGTCTGGATGAAGCTTGCGAGCTTGCTCCAAGCTCGACATCAATGGCGGCGACCCTCCGAACCTGATATCACGCAAACGACCCCGTGGACGCGTCAGAATGCTCAGGAGGCTTCACCGAAGCATGGCGAAGGTGGTTCATGGGTCAGCGTGGCGTGAAGACGCCTGTGTGAGTGTGCCTAGGGCACACCGTGTGCGTGCAGGTGGGTTTGTTCGGGGGAAGGAGACAGTGGGTATGGCGGTCAGTGGAAGGTCGCAAGATGATTAGTGTACTGTGGTGGAGGTGGTGAGGTGTCTAGTGAGGTGTGTGGAGGTGTGGAGCGATGGAGGCACCTCGCCAGTGGGTGGCCGGAGATGGAGAAGATGGTGGTGGTCTGCGGTTGTCGAGGGGTCGGAAGTAGTAATAAAGATAGGGGAAATAAAGAGGAGGGGGAGAGGAACTTAGCTGGCAAGTCAGGAGTGAACAGAGGAGGCGGAGGTGGCGAGCGGCTAGTACTGCCATTGCTGGAGACGAAGGCACCTAGGGGGAAGAGACGGTGACGAGGAAGAGGGGTTTGAGGGTGCCTGCTGGTATGGCATGGCGCGGTGGAAGACGGCGGAGGTTGCTCTGCCACTAGTACTGTGGTAGAGCGACGAGAGAGGAGAGGGAGAGTCGCCGGAAGCTCTGGGCGAATGGCCGGAGTTGGGAGGAGATGAATTGGAGGGGTAGCTCAGGCCAAATGGAACTTGAAGAATGCGACAGAGTGTGCCGCTCGTTAAATAGCTGAAGGCCGGTCGGGAGGCGCGCGATAACGGCGAGAAAAGTCTCGCCGGAGGTATGGTAGACGGAGACCCATACCTCTTGCGCGTTCGCACAAGAGGTATGGCGGTCTTTAGGGCATGGGGGGTGGCCCATGCGGTAGGGGGCTCCGCAGGGAGCTCTCCTTTCAAATCTGGGGCTGGCTCTCCATGCAGACGCGGTGCCATCCTCCGTGCAAAGTCGCCGGAGGTATGGCCTGCTGCTGCGTGTGGAAAAAGGACTGAAGTGAAGAAAATGATGAGAAATCTAGGGGGCATTTGCAAGAGTTTCAAAAAGTTAAGGGTCAAAAAGTAATTTTGAGGACTAAATTGCAAAGTAGGTTAAGATGACCTTCCCTTAGGCCCAAATTTTGGTATAAACCTAATTTGTACCTAAGGAATCCAATGGTGAAATTGGATTTTAGGTTTGACCATGTTTGGATGGATATTTTGCATAAAAACCCAAATTAAGTCAAAAATTGGATATGAACCTCAATCTAGGTCAAAATAGGTTGCAAAGGCCAAATTTAAGGTTCTAAACCCTAGAGGATATTTTTCCATGAATTTTAGAGGGTTTAGATGATTTTTATCTTTGCTGAAACTTCATAAATTAAAGTGGATTTGTTTTAGGGTTGCAGAATGTCATTTAATTCCTAGATTTTGCCATAACCCTTTTCAGACCAAACCATCCCACTTTTTCTCTTATTGAGTCCACTTGACCTATGTCTAGACCCTTAGAAATCCCATTGATGCACTGCAATGGTAAAATTGCAGTTTTACCCCTTATGTCATGTTTTCTTCTTAGATTAGTAATTCCCTGAATTAGGCCTTCCTTTAGGTTATGTAGGAGCTTGTGTTTATTTTATTAGGTCAAAATGTGCTAGTTAGGGTTCATGATGAGGTTCTTATCATCCTCGAACACAGAAAAATCGTCCATGAAGATTTCCATGAAATCACCCACCATGTCTGAAAAGATTGCAAGCATGCAACTTTGAAAGGTCGCTGGTGCACTGCATAATCCAAAAGGCATTCTATGGAAAGCAAATGTTCCGTAGGGACATGTGAAGGTGGTTTTTTCTTGATCATTGGGGTGGATGGCTACTTGATTGTAGCCGGAATAGCCATCCAAGAAACAGAAGAATTTTTGGCCGGCTAGTTTTTCCAAGATTTGATCAATGAAGGGTAGTGGAAAGTGGTCTTTCTTCGTTGTACTATTCAGCTTCCTGTAGTCTATGCAGACTCTCCACGAGGAAGCTATGTGGGTTGGAATCAATTCCCCATTGCTATTAGTAATCACAGTTAACCCGAATTTCTTAGGAACCACTTGTATAGGACTGATCCATGGGCTATCAGAGATTAGGTAGATTATTCCTTCATCTAACCACTTAATTATTTCCTTTTTACTACCTCCCGCATGTTGGGATTCAATCATCTCTGCATTTCCTGGGAGGGTCATGATCCATCCTCAATGTAGATTTTATGGGTGCAACAAGTAGGACTGATTCCCTTTAGATCATCAAATGTCCAACCAATTGCTCTACTGTTTCTTCCCAAAACTTGAATTAATTGATTTTCCTAAGTCTGGGTTAAGTAAGAGCTAATGATTACTGGATAAGCCTGATCAGCTCCTAAGAAAACAAACTTTAGATAATCAGGAAGAGGTTTAAGTTCAGGTTTGGGTCCTTGGGATAAAGGGTCCAATGGTGGATCATAGTTACCCTCAAGAGGTTTAAGAATCAAGTTAGTGATTGGTGGGATGACCTCTTGATTGGTTTGGGTGTCAAGGCCTGTAGGATCAGATTGGGATATTCCTAATTCCATACAATATTCAATAGTATGATCCTCATAATCTTCTATCATTCCACAATCCTCAAATTGTTTAATGGCCTTAAAGATGTTAATCTTGGTTTTCTTATCCCCGAATTTGATTTCCATATTGCCTGATTCACAATCAATGTTCACCTTGGCAATGGCTAAAAAGGGTCTTCTTAGGATTATTGGGGTATTCTTCAAGTTTTTTGGTACCTCCATGCCAAGGACCAAGAAATCTACTGGGAAATAAAAATCACGGACCTTGACAATTATATCCTCAATAATCCCCCTTAACATGGTCACAGATTGATCAGCTAATTGTAATGTGACCTCGGTAGGTTTTAGCTCTCCAAAGTTGAATTTTTCATATAACATAGTGGGGATCAGATTTATGGAGGCACTTAAATCTAATAGAACCCTTTCAAAAGCGGTATCTCTAATAATGCATGAGATTAGAGGGGCTCTTGGGTCATTTTGTTTTTAGGGTAGGTTTCTAAGGATAACAGCACTAGCTTATTCAGATAACACTACCCTTTTTGCTATTTTTGCCTGTCGTTTAGGTGTGCACATTTCTTTAAAAAATTTCGCACAGGCCGTGATATTCTTAATAGCTTCAAGGAGTGGTATGTTCACCTGGACTTGTTTAAAAATATCAAGCCACTCCTTAGATGGGTTGGGTTTCTTTTTCCTAGGTTTGTTCAAGGCTTCAAGAAAGGGTGCTTGAGAGAAATTATGAGTGTTTGGGTCCTGATCCTTGTCTTCTTGATCTCCTAGGTCAGATTCAAGCTCCTCAAGATCTTGTCTAGGTCTAGATTTAGAAGGGTAAGGATCTTGGGTCTGTCTCCCACTTCTCAAGGTTACTGCACCAGCAAAGGCATTATGGTTGAAAGGTTGAGGTGGGTTCTGCAAAATAGGTGGAGCCTGACTAAGGTTGGCAAAACCAGGTGGGTGCTGGGGCGCAGGTTGAACTACATGTGCCTGTTGCTCCTGTGTGTTGCTTTGGTTAACTCTAATAAAATTTCTTGGGTTGGGGACGGGTTGGGGTGGTAGCATCTCATGTTGTCTAACATCAACTAGCTGGTCTAGTCGTCCCGTTAGTTCTGTCCTCAATTGATTCATCTCTTCCTTATGTCTCAGATTCATCTCTCGCATTTCTTTGAGGACCAGACTCAAATTAGAGGGCTGGTTTTCCTAATTAGGTTGTGGTTGATATGTGCGTGGTTGTGTATACCTACTAGGTTGCCCATAAGTGTTTGGCTTAGTCAAGTTAGGACCTTCGGCAGGTTTCTGACTTGACCAAGCAAAGTTAGGATGGTTGCGCCATCCAGGGTTGTAAGTATTTGAATAAGGCTCATTTCTAGTGTAACCCTGAAGTGCATTCACATCCTCAGGATAACTAGGCATCGAGCTGCCTAGTTCAGAATTCGAGGGCATCAAGGTCCCTCCTTGGCATCAAGGTCCCTCCTTGGCACCCAGAAAGAGATGGGTCCAAGTATAGTTGGCTCATAGGTGGAGTCATTGTTAGGTCATTGATGTTGTGCATTGATTCTTGACCTAATGGGTTGGGGAGTTGGTTGTGGGTTAACATATTCATTCCTTGGGTAGGCATAGGGTTTAATCTAGATTGTATACCTAAGGAACGCCCACCTTTAAGAAGATTATCTAGTTTCTTATCCAAATTCTCCACATTCTTTCCCACGAGTTCCATTTTGTCTAATCGTCATGCAATTAGCTCTAAATCAACCAAGTTTGAATTATTGTTAACTTCATAAACTCCACTTCTTGGTTGATTAGCTCTGTTAAAGGTGGACATTGAGGGATTATTGAGGGAATTTTCACTCATATTCTCAAACAATTGAAAGGCTCCCTCAGCATCTCGACTGAGGAAATTGCCCCACATGCTGCATCAACAAAATTCTTCAGATTATCACTTAGCCCATAATAGAAAATATGTGCCAAGTGCCACTTTGGAATCCCATGATGTGGGCATTTCCTAGCTAAATCATTAAACCTCTCCCAAGCCTGATGTAGTTGTTCCCCAGGGTTCTGCTTAAAGGTTGTTATGGCACATCTAAGGGCATTAGTTTTTTCTACGGGGAAGAATTTCTTTAGGAATGTGTTTCTTAGGTCTTCCCAAGTTAGGGTTGGTCTATCAATTATCCTCAACCAATGTGCAACTCTATCTTTCAAGGAGAATGGGAACATTTTCATCATTAAGGTGCCTTCATTCATGTTCCTAGGGCCAAAAGTTCTTCCTATGTGTAGGAGCTCTTAAAGGTGGTGGAAGGGGTCATCTGACTCACGGACATGGAAGTGGGGAATCAAGTTAATGATTTGAGGTTTGAGTTCAAAATATTCCCCATCCTAAGGTACCTTAACAAAGGGTTAAAATTGAGCATTAGGAGGGTTATAAAAGTCATGGAGGGGCCGGTCTGCTCTTCCATTTTGGAGTCGAGTGATGGCCTACACTGTGACTTCCATCTGTGGGTCATGATGCTGGCCTTGCTTAGTGATCTGCCTTTGTAAGAGAGTCATAGGATCCAGATTTTGTTCATCGATCTCTTCTTCCTCGTGATGACTAGCCATTGCAGAGGTTTAGATTTAGATCCTAGATAAATGTCTTCTCCTAGGATTTCTTTCTAATGGTGGTAGCAAATCAGGGTTTTGAGATCTTCTACCTTACATGCACCAGAAGAATGTCTGTAGGTGAGAGAGAAGACAGATGAGAGAAACCCCACCTGCTCAATGCAAGCAATCAAACTGGTCCTTAGAGTGTCAACCCTAATTAGACCTGATCTTGGCTCCCCAAAACATGACTGGGTTAGATCAACTCTTGAATTACTTGGCTAGCCAGAAGGGTGGGACCCTGTAGGACACCCCGCATGGTGGGACACCACTAAAGGTTAGCGCGGTTACCGCACCGACCTTTCTTGTCACCAGTGGGTCCAAGTAGACAAGGCCTTGACCTTAGCACAATCTAGTTTCAAGTCCCCAAGTCTATTAGTCTTGCCTAGGGCACGTCTACTCAATTTTAGGCTTGGGTTTGATGTGATTTTGGAATATGATGGGCATTATGGGGGTGTTAGCCCATAAAATTGATTTTGAAATGTGTGAAGTGCTCAGGCAAATAGGGTTCACAAGTAATTTCTTATGATAAAGTATCTTTTAAGATTCAAATGCTTGTGTTAATGAATTTTAGGGTTCACTTGATTAGATAATTTCAATCAAGGTTCTTATGAGGCACATAAAGAGTTTTGCAAATCTCAATTTGTTTGATAGATTTCCTTTAAGTATGGAAATGCAAGTGTGCTCTATCCTTAGTGTGAAACCTAAGCATAGATAATTCTAAATGATTCTTTTAGGTCCAAAATGATGAGTGGTGCGACCCAAGCAATGCAAGCAATTAGTCTTCTTTCACCACTAACTAGGCACTCATAAAATATTTTTCAAGAACTTTTAATGAGCATTTTCTATTTTTTTCTGATTTAAAATATAATGGGGGTTTTGTAGTCTATTTTGACCCCTAGTTGGTGATTGGACAATTCGTGCAATCAAATGTACAATTTTTTTCAGATTTTTTATAAATTTTTGATTATCTTAGAAATTCAGTGACTCAAATTTCAAGTCAATTGGAGTTGTATACAAATTCTTATGATATTTTGAACTCCAAAAAATTAGGAACAAAATACGTACTGATAATAGACTAGTGCAAAAATTTTTAAAATTTTTATGTAACTCTGATTTGTGCAAAATTTGGGTATGTTGTTCACGACTTTGAAATACACGTGCGGTAAAAATTTGAGAATTTTTGGACATACGGATATCAAGGAATTGAATTTTTAATATAAAACTTTATTTTAGCCTGAAAATCAAGAGAGAATTTCTTTTTAATAAGCAAACAAATTCTAACTAATCCTATGGTTCAAGTAAATCCTAAATATAACTAATCTAAACTATGGGTACTTACCTGAGGTTCGAAACTGCAATTCCCATTGTCGTGTTTCATTCTGATTTCCTTGTCTTCCTGCATGCACGAAATCAATGAAAACAACAAGTTAGAAATCTCAAATTCACACCAAAGAAAGCTTCAAAAATTTCCGTTGCCTCCCCGGCAACGGCTCCAACTTGTTTGGCATGTAATTCGTATTTTAAAAGTTTTTTAGCTGTAATATAGCATGAAAACACATCGACAAATAAATTTATAAAACTCCGGTGAGTACTGGGTCGTTCGCAGGGAGGTAATCTCGATTTTTAACGAAAGCTTTTCAGAAAACTAGTTCTAACAGGTATTTATATATGTATATATATATATATATATATATATAAAGAGCAAATATCAAGCATTCAGAATATCATAATTTTATTGCATTCATAAATAGTTTTCAAAGTAGAAAGTACTATGCCAAAGAGAGAGAGAGTAGATAGATAGAAGGAGAGGGAGATAGAGAGAGAGATACAAAGTGCACAGAGATGACGTCGCTTGTAGGATGCTTGTACGAGGTGTGGCAGCACCTTAGATCCAGAGTGCCAGGACAAAGTTGTAGAAGGATGGAGAATTATAGAGAAGATGGTAGAAGGGATCTGGAGTTGATGGGAGAGAGAGAGATTTTAAGTTGATGCCTTCAACTGGAGGGCCCTGGGTTTTCTTTTATAGTTTTGATGGAGGGAAAAGGGTATTTTGGCCTTAAAACCTTCCAACAACTCTAATTTGATCAGATCCATTGATCGGGAGATCAACGGCTTTGATTTGGCCTCAAAATACCTTCATTTGCGCTAAAATGCTTGGATTCAACCTGGCGACGACACGTGCCAGCCGTTGCGTTGTCGATCTTCGATCGCCCAGCTCTGATTCCTCCTTACGTGCGCGCTTATCTTATCTTCTCGCCCACTGCTTGCCTTCAAAACCCGCCTCAACGTCAGCCGTCCGATCGTAACAACACCGTTGCCTTAACGTCGAAGCAATCACGTGAGATCACGCGTACCCGCTACGTGCTCTGCTCGCGTAATTGCACTCGCACGCACCCGCTTCAATTTCACGCAAAGCAGGGCTCGAACCCGCATCTCGTGCTTGCATGTGCATGCACAAGCCAATGTGCTACGCAAACCTTTTGTTATATATACTTGTTTGTTTGTATTTATGTTTATCTAGTTTGGGTGGGTGACGTGGCACGCTCGTGGTCATTGGATGAAGATCCAATTGCACACAGCATGCGATGCAGCCTTCCTAGATGGGGTGGTGGTGAGGGAGTGGCTGTGATGGCACCACGTGGCGCCATCATGGTCGTCCATCTTCTTTTCTTTGTATCTGGTGCTGTAGATCTTCGATTGAGTTGATTTTTGCGCCATTGGACTGTGATCGTCGATCCGGATCCATCCATGCAGTTGGATTCTTCACTTGAGGCTTGGATTTTTGCCCTTTGGCTCCATGATCTCCGTTCTTCTATGGACTACACACGATGCTCTGGTTGTCTGATCAGGACGATTTTAGAATCGTTGGACTCCCGCTATCATTCTGATCAGATCTGTCCAGTTTGATCTGACATCCGCAGCTTCGAATCATCTGTGATTAAAATCATCTCTCTTTTAGGTCATAAAATGATGATATTATCTATATGACTAATAAACTAACTATTGTGCAAATTACGATGCCTATGAATGCATTATTCCTAAGTTCTGCTAGAATCTAGCTTAATACAGGTGATTTAGGTTGCATGATTGCTGTGCAATCAGCTAGGTGCGGAGGAAGACGAGGAAGAGGATGGGTAGGCCAATTTGGTCATTGGCTACCCCTAGGAAGATGGGGAAGGAGGACCGTCGGAGCTTGGTCGGAGAGGGGTCGGAGGTAGGGTTTGGAATGGATTTTTGGCCCCAAAAACCTTGCTAAGGTGATGGTGATGCAAGGGGTGTGCTTTTATAGGCCTAAGGATGGAGTTCCAAGCTTGGAAACATGCTTGCAAACTCAAGATCTTCATACAAAAATGGGTATTCCTTCAATCAAGTTGTTCACATGAGCTTTTGGGAAGGAAATAAAGCCCAATGAGTGGCTCAAATGGAAGGAGATTCTCTGAGGAGCTCTCCTTCCAATTTTTGAAGGATTTCGTCAATGAATCAAAGAGAAATCTCTGATTGAAGGTTGCCAGAGTAGGAGTTCTTCTGCGATAATGGTAGAGGGACCTATTTATGAAGATGATGACAAACTTAGAGACCTCTTTATAAGGAGTTCAAAAAGCTAGGGCTGTGTATGTGAGAAAAAGGGTCAGACTGGACTGAAATGCAAACTAGGTCATGATGATCTCTGATTGAGCCCAAATTTTGGTACAATCCTAATTTGGACCCAAGGAGTCTGATGGTGAAGTTGGATTTAGATTTTGACCAAGTTTGATTGGGTAATTTGCGTAGAAAACTAAATAATAGCAACTGTGTGTCTGAGACTCTATTTTAGGTCAAAATGGGTTCCAATGGTCAAATCAAAGGTACCAAACCTTAGGGAATATTTTTATATGATTTTTGGAAGGTTTAGGTAAATTTTATCATAACTAGATCCTCATTTAATTAAGCAGGTCTGTTTTTAAGGTTTCAGATGTCCATTAATTCTAAAAACACGTGAAAACCCATTTCTGTCTGCATGAACCCACTTATTAGGCATTTATGACCATTCGACCTTTAATTAACCCCTGGTAAACCTCATGATTACTTTGCAATTAAGATATTATGTTAAAACTATAGTTTTACCGCTGTTTTACTGTTTATCTCTCAGAATGGATATGCAATGAATTACAATCTTCTAGCAGTTATGTAGGAGCATTATTGATGGAATATGATTAATTAAAGCTAGATATGGCCGATGATGATGTTATCATCAAACCCCCATGCCTAAATTTTTCTAGCCCCTTAGTAAAATCTCATGAAATGAACTCGAATTCTAGACCATGCTTTGAAGCTTAGAGTCTTGATTCTTTCCTCTTTTTTAGAAATTAGGTCAAAATGCCAAAAGTAGGCCTAGAGGTACTCAAGTACCAACTAAGATCCAAACCTAACTAGCTTTAGCCTCGGTTTGCCATGAAACTTTCTAAGGCCCACAGAAACTATCCTAAGGTTCGTTGAACCTAGCAGTTAAAGCACCCGTGCTTGTAACATGGTTAGTCCTAGTTCAGTTTGTAGTGCATTTTTGTAAGAGCGAGAGATAGAATTTTTTTATTTTTGGAGAGCTTTCTCTCTCTTTCTCTTTTCTTTATTTCTAGCTTTGGATTGGCTCAAAAACACGGTCTATATCGGATTCCTTGTTTCCACCATCAATCCTCGCAAGGTCCCTGGCAATCTATGCTTTGGGATAGCATCGCCTTTGGCAACCCCCAGAACCTTGGCTTTCGACACTTCGAGATAGTGCCACCCATGGCATTCTATAGCTAAATTCAGACCCTAGCAATTGACATTTCGGGATAATCTCGCCTATGGCACCTGAATCAGCACAAGTTGCTTACATGTCCCCAGTAGGATATTTAGATATCCTAGGAGACAAGCACCAAGGAGATGGTATGTTGTTGTGCATCTTCGAAGGGAATTTCCCGCCTCTCCACGCCGGGACTCGTCCAAATCAACTTGTGTTGATAAGCCACTCCTAATCTAGGTAGCTTTTTCAAAACAGAATAAACACTTTTGTGTGATTTTGATTATTAAGTGTATTGAACCAAACTTGTGTGTGGATTAGGGTGCTTAGGTTACCAAGTCTCACAAACTAGAGGTCAGTTAATGATGTTGAATAATCTCTAATCCTTAGAGCTAATACGTAAGCTTCGCATTTTCCTCAACCTCTTGAGGACTATTCAGATCTTAACAGATACATGAACTTTTAAGCCCTAAAACAATCCCAAGAGGCCTAAGATTAGCACTCATACTAATCTCTTTGTCTCTCTGTTATTCTAGGACTCAATTTTTTTTTCTTTTGATTTGTTCTAGAACTTAAGTAGATTCCACAATCATTTACTAATGACCCATTTTTTATTTCAAATTGTGCTCCTTTTTGACATTTAAATCATGTCCCCTTCTCTTCCTTAAAAATGATATGCAATGAATCTCACAAAATTTCCTCCCCTTTTCATTTTTTGTTCATTTTCAATTTTTTATTTTTTTGGTTTTTTGAATATGAGTAATTTTTTTGTGAGAACCCTTCAAAAACTTAAATTTTTATGTGTTTGTACTTTAACACCTCCCATGCCTAAGTTTTGCAATGTCATTGTAAACCAGAGGGTATGAAATCAGTTGGGTTCAAGGATTAGAACAGGGTCAATTGGTGGGTGAACGGGTCGGGATGACTGTTGCGGATGATTTCAAGCTTTGGAATGAGTACCAACGGTGGAGTTGGCTGTTCTAACACTGAACTCAAAATGGAGTAGATGTGATGTTTAAAAGGATAATTAGAAGGGTCTCGATTTCTTGGAGTGACGGGTTGCCTCCCGTTAAGCGCTAAATTCGATGCCTTCAGCCAAGCAGAAGATGGTCATGGAGGAGTGGTCAAATCAGAGTTCTGTAGAACAAGCACCTTAATCAAAAACCTGATTGCTCCAACCAAGTGTTTGTTCAGATCAACAAGCTGATGATGCAGCCCAAACCCAATCAATCTAGTGGGTTGATGGATGTGGATGAAGAGATACGAGGCCCACCAGATGTTGTGAGGCTCAAGAAGATTTTGAAGTGAGAATCTAGGGTTTGGTTGAATCGGATCAGCCTGGTCAGAGTTGGGATCCTCAAATGAAAAAGAGTTTGTGGAGGATGTAGGAACCCTACAGGAGTGATTAGAAAAAGATGGGACGTGATTAGTAGTCTGATCGATGTTTGAAACCTGATCAAAAGATGGAGAAGAATCATGTGCGACCAGATCATCGAGAGGAGAATCAGAGTAGAAGTTGATTTCGGTGGTGGGTCGACGTTGGGCTTGGATTAGAGAAGGTTCTGTATGTGGATTCGAAGAGGTGGCTTCTTTGAAAACTATGTGTGCTGAGGGCTCCTCTAGAAGGATTCAAATGTAGGTTCATCTAGAGAGTCCTCATAATGGCCATCAAAATCAAAGGTAAATGCCAGAAGAGTGCTTATAGGATCATGAAAATGTGAGTCAAGAAAAGATTCAAACTCTGGATTGCAGACACTCTCGGCACTTACTATTTCTGATTCCTGAAGATCAAAGAGGAATGATTCCATCTTAATGGAACCTGATTTTGAATCAATGATCTCGAGATCAAGGACCTTAGAGTCAAAGTTGAAAAATGGATCATGGATGCTGAGCTCGTAAATTGGTTCATAGTTGGCAGGAAACAAAGGTTCTCCAAAATTAGAGTAAGATTCAAAATCATCAGAGAATTTACGGGAATAAGTTTATGAATCTGATTCTTGATCGGGAGTTCCACCACAGAGAGAATCAAGATGTGTAGAATCAGCAACCTGACTTGGATCTAACCTAGTTTCAGATTCCGAGCTTAAAAAGGAATCTTTATTAGGCATAGGCTTGGGTTCTTGGCTCTTAGGGTAGACCCAATCGATTCCCAACTCTTTCAACTCGATTTCTGTATCATAAAGCGGCATGACTTTTGAAAATCAATTTGCGTCTCTGAGGAGGTTGGAGAGGTGTATTCATCAAATATAGGCCCAGAATCGTATGCTAGTTTTAAATTTTGATTCTCATCACATTGGGCCTCATAATTATCCCAAATAGGCTTGAATCCAGATTCTAGGTTAAGGATAAGGGTTGGATCACTAGAATCTAGGTTGGGTTCTATTGGGATGTTAGAGGCATTCTCAAGAATCACCTTAATAGGATAAGGCTTGGGATTTACATTCTCGAGAAGACTTGTTTTAAGCTCATCATCACAGGTGTCGGGGAAATCTAAGCTCGATGGACTAGGTTCCTGGTTTCTTAGGGTCAGTTTAGAATTGAGAACACCTGCTATTTGACCCTCCCAACCCATCTCAAGATTAGGAATGTCAATTGTTATGAAATTTGAATCTGAATTCATTTGGGTTAGGGGTCCACAACAACCTTGATTCTTAAAGTTGGGATTTGGGAAATTATGTTGATCACTAGAACCATCCAAGATGTTTTATTAATATCTGACGGGTATTTTTGATCAATGGATTGATATAACCTATTCAGCAATTCTCCATGTATTTCCAAAAATTTTTGGAGGTCTTCTGGAAATAAAGGATTTGACCAACATTGCAAACAATCGTTGTGTAATTTCACCAATTCACTGTGTTCAACTAGGAGATCATCCCGGATTGAACCATGGTTCATTTGTATCCATATTATCTCTATGCGCTTCGTGATGTGGTCCATTATTTTCTGAAATTTATCCTTAATGTCCCTTTTAAAATATTTCTCGTGGTGTCTGTAAGAATCCTCAATCATTTTGTCTTTGATGGTCATTTGGGACACATGTTTCTTTGTCAGGTTGCATTTAAATCAGGTGGTGGAATCAAGATGTAGAATCAAACTCAAATTCATATTGGAGTTGATCAGATTAGATTAGAAATCCTGAGAAGATCAAATGAGGCCTCTTAGGTTAAAAACCTAATGACCTTCCTGTGTATGTGCTCTATAGAAAAGATGAGGGATTGGATATTATTTGGACCCGATCAAGGCACCCAAAGATTTTTGGATGACTAAGGTTGTTTCGAGGTGGATGATACCTCTGAATCAAAAATCAGCAAACTTGAGAAATACCTGGGCAGCCAGGAAGGGAGAGCCCCACAAAGACCCCTACACGGTAGAGCGTTCCATGGGTTACAAGGTTTCCCCCACCCAACCTTCCTTGTCGCTGAGATTCTAGGTAGATAGGAATGTACAGACTTGAGACCTTAAGTCTACCAATTTTAGCCTAATTAACGCCCTGAATTTCACTTAATTTGGAAATTAATTTGACTTGAGACCCAATTTGGAGGTTGGTTGGCCCACAATGTAGGTTAGCTTCACTTGACTTGCCCTAAAGATGGTAGAATGAAATCTAGGTCAAGACCCAGAAAACACCCCGAATGACTCTCAGGTTATTAGGTCCACAATTTTAGGGTTCAAGTGAAATTAGAGCTTGATTTTTAGGGTTTTGTGTGCTTAGATCTTTTCAAACAGGGGCTTGGGTAGCTCACAGATGTAGGAGGGTTTATTCTCTTTATGCAGGTAAATGTGTGCTAGCACTTCAATCCCTAATGTTGAAACCCTTAATTTACTCTATTCCAAGTCCAATTTGATCTCAAAATGTTCACCTTGGGCTTCAAGCATGAAGTGTGTTAGCCCAAAGTGATTTAGAAATTAAACGTAGTCCCTAATAGGTACCGGAAATCAAGATGGGGAATATCTAATCAGAATCACTTCAAGCTTCAATCAGATATGAAAATTTTCGCAAATGAGAAAAACTTTGCCTTTAAATGGAAATTACTATGAAAATAAGGTAGGTAGTTCCTAATTGATTTTGTTTCCTTTTCTCTCTTCCAAAGATTAAGAGATTAGGGAACACGAGAGATTACCTGCCCTCGGAGTGGTTGTTCTGCACAGAAGATCGCCTTGTGATGTACCTTGCAAAATGACAAGAAACAAACAAGGGCAAGTTAGTGCTCAGATATAATCATATAGAAACAAGAATAGCGGTGAATTATGCGTTGCTCTTGGGCAACGACGCCAAAATATTGAAGGGATCTAGATAGGAGTTAAAGTGCATCTCGTTGTAGTAAAGTCTCCTAAATAGCTCTTCAACAAATAAAATTTATAACTCGAATATCTAAAAATGAAGTCTGAGGTCGAACACAGGGAGCAAATAGGAATTCACATGCTAATCTCAATTAAAATAGAAATGAGCACAATAAGTGAAGCACTATAAAGATATTCAATGAATATTAATCTGTCACATTAGATATTCAATGAAAAGCAATGTATCTTGAGACAAAAAGATACCTAGAATAAAATAATGGTGATTTGGATCACCAGTTATTAGCCTAAGCACATGTATATCAATTACTCAATAATGTCAAATAAATGAACAGTACTTTGATGTCTGATTTGAGAATTAGACGACTTAACTATCGCCTGCTACAGTGCTGTTCAAAGCTTTCTTCTTCTTCATCTACTGTCATTGACTTCTTCTCTCCTTCCTCTTCTGCCTTTCCTCTTTTCTTCTTCAGTTTTTTCTTTCTCACACACAAGGGGAGCAAACCCTTCTCAGCGGCTAAGTGTTGTAATCTCTAACGAGCAAAACCCCCCTTCCCCCACTCTCTCTTTCTTTCCTTCTCTCTCTTCTATCTCAAAAATTTGGTCTTAGTCGGGTATTCAGGTCGCGTAACCAGGTCCAGGCTCATCGAGGGTGGTGAGCAAGGAGTGGTAGTAGGTGGATCGGGTATGTAGGTAAGTTGAAGGGACCTTACCTCATGTGATCGAGGCAAACAACCCAGAGCAGAAAAATAACTTATGTGGCTTCAGTGTCTCCAAATCCCATGATGTGGGACTATATCCCATGTCTTCCTTGATCGTGCACCTATAGGTGATGATCTCATCTAGTTTAGGCAGCTGCTAGACCTTTTTTCTTCAATCAAGGACCTGGGAAGAGTCCTGGGGCTATTCCCGACTCCTGGAGGTCACGTCTGGAGCTTGCGTGGCCTAGAACATGAAGTATGACGTTGGCGATAATGGTGCGGTGGCGGAGAATGGCGTATGCCTAAAATACGTCAACACAGCCTCTCGACCACATTAAACAAACTCATAAGGCTTGCCAGATGGTGTGGAAGATGATGCGGTGTCTGTGGGGTGTGAGAGTGCATGGAATGGTCGGATGGAGGTAGGGATGGAGGCACGAAGATGGGTTGGTTGACGAAGGATTTGGATGGGTGATAGGGCAAAATAGGAAAGGGGTTTTGATCATGGTGATGTGGCAGAGGTTATGAAGTTGTCGGCGAGGCTTTTTGCAGCTTGTGGTGTGAGATGGGCCTTGCCGGAGAGGTGGCTAGAGCGGAGAATGAAGGTGGCTTGCATGGAGGTCAAGGGGAGTTTTTGGGTTTTTGAATAGGGGAAACTAACCTATGACTCTAAGTAAACCTAACTAACTTACTCTAACAGTCGAAGGGGGTAGGATTGACACCAGCATTGGCAAGCTAGCGCTGTGGAAGACAAATTCTCCTAAGAGGGACCACGGCGAGGAACTGGGAAGGCTGCCCTCATTTTGATTGGCAAGGATGCAGGAAGATGAGGAAGAGGATGGGCAAGCCAATTTGGCCATTGGCTACCCCTAGGAAGATGGGGAAGGAGGACCGTTGGAGCTTGGTTGGAGAGGGGTCGATGGTAGGGTTTGGAAGAGATTTTTGGCCCCAAAACCTTGCTAAGGAGATCGACGATGCAAGGGGTGTGCTTTTATAGACCTAAGGATGGAGTTCCAAGCTTGTGAACTCAAGATCTTCACACAAAAATGGGTATTCCTTCAATCAAATCGTTCGCATGAGCTTTTGGGAAAGAAATAAAGCCCAATGAGTGGCTCAAATGGAAAGAGATTCTCTCAAGAGCTCTCCCTCCATTTTTGGAAGGATTTCATCAAGGAATTAGAGAGAAATCTCTAATTAAAGGTCACTGGAGTAGTTCCTCCGCAATAATGGTGGAGGGACCTGTTTGTGAAGATGATGACAAACTTAGGGACCTCTTTGTAAGTAATTTAAAAAGCTAGGGATGCGTTGTGAGAAAAAGAGTCAAATTGGACTGAAATGCAAACTCAATCAAGATGATCTCTGATTGAGCCTAAATTTTGGTAGAAACCTAATTTGGACCCAAGGAATCTGATGGTGAAGTAGGATTTAGGTTTTGACGAAGTTTGACTAGGTAATGTGCATAGAAATCCAAATTATGGCAACTATTTGTCTGAGACTTTATTTAGGTCAAAATGAGTTCCAATGGTCAAATCAAAGGTACCAAACCTTAGGGAATATTTTTATATGATTTTTAGAAGGTTTAGATGAATTTTATTCTGACCAAAACCTCAGTTAATTAAGCAGGTCTATTTTTAGGGTTTCAGATATCCATTAATTCTCAAAAGGCGTGAAAACCCGTTTCTGTCTGCACAAACCCACTTATTAGGCATTTATGACCATTCAACCTTTAATTAACCCCTGAGAAATCCTGTGATTGCTCTGCAATTAAGATATTATGTTAAAACTACAATTTTACCCCTGTTTTACTATTTATCTCCTAGAATGGATATGCAATGAATTACGGTCTTCTGGCGGTTATGTAGGAGCATTTATCAATGGAATCTGACTAATTAAAGTTAGATATGACTGATGATGATGTTATCATCAGGAGCCTTTGTCATTCAAACCTGACTAAATGTGGCTAGGTAGGGCCCATGATGGTGTTACCATCTGGTCCCGCAACAGAAGGACCAACTAGAGCCTCAACCCCTTGTTGCTTAGCTACACCTAATCACGAATCTAAGGAACACGTCAGTAAAATTTGAGTAGAGTAGAAACAACAATCGGGTACAAAATAATAATAGAGAGCAAGAAAAAGAAAGGGTACTATCTCATAAATTAATCCTTTTGTTAATCTTCACATTATTATGTTCTTTTTATAAGTTAAGCCCAACTTGTTACAATTAAAATCCTATTAATCAGCACCTCGAGGCATAAGGCGATTTCATGCGACTTTCTGAGGCATAAGACCAGTATAAGCTACCCTCTTGGCCGAGAAGACGACTTATACCCATCGAGTCACAACACTCCATCACCCTAGGGTCATTGCGGAAAGGGGTGGTAGCTACATCGTATATGGCATGAACATGTGTTAGCTACACACACTAAACCATAGGCAGCTAATGATCCACTCATCGGGTAAGTAAAGAAAGCCAACTTCAACCCTCGAGCCACGCATCCCGCTATCCCAGTTGGTCGCTAAGCCTAACCAAGAGTCATAGGGAGGCCAGCAACTCCTTAAGCTAGACCAAATCAGTTTAAAAGACCAAAGCTACAGCCAAAGTCCTAGTTAGTAGTAAGGCTAAACCAGTTATCCAATTTATTTCTGACCAATCCGTCGTCATCAATTTAATAACTTATTTCTAGATAATTGAAATAATAATATCCATTAATTAACCCATAACTCTCATCATTTTAAACCATTGGTCTAAAGTAACATCACTTCAAAATTAATTGTTAAACAACTTAGTTTCCAACTTCTGATAATGGTTCCAATTAAATTATTAATTAACAATCACAATGATGCCAATCTTAAAAAAAATAGGGTTCATTTCACGCAAGCGATTATAAGACCATATCCTATATACTAAGTACTTCATAATTCATTTAATTCATGAAAATTTTTTAATAAATTGTAGTTAGTCCCTTTTAATCTAGTAGTTAATTATATCAAATTTATTATTCACATTCCAAGTTATCAATCCCATTCACAACAATAATATTTAATGTTCAAGTATCCAAAATGGCAAGAAACATAAAGATAGGTTTCGATCCTAGTAAGAGATAAGAGCACACACTAAATGGTGCAATTATGCGAAGAAAAATGTAATATAGACAAATCACATGGGAAAGGTGACTACTCTATCTAACATCGTCGGGGGTCACGACGACTTCGAACAAAAATAGGGTCAAGGGGCATTGCCTACATGCCCTCAATCCGTGCCTTAGAATTTGAACTGGAATCCATCCAATCCAATCGTACGAATGTGTCCACTACGCTCGAGAACCCCAAGATCGAGTCTTGGATTATCAAAATCAAGCCTCAGATGGCCTCAATCTGTGTAAAATAACAACGGCCATTACATCTTAATATAACCCAAATCCTTTATAGGGACCCTAACGTAATATTTAAACCTGTAATTTTTCTCATATAATCTACATAAATTATTACCCATCCTCCTCCTTCCTTTGCTTCTCTTCTTCTCCTTCACATGTCTTCATTCTTTCATTCTTCTTTAAGGATGCCAACACGTGGTGTGCCACCGTGTTGCCACCGACTATTCGGACGACCTCGCTGGACATCACTAATGAGAACCACATCATGAGCCCTAACTAGCATATTTTGACCTAATAAAGTGAACAAAAGCTCCTACATAACCAAAAGAAAGGCCTAATTCAAGAGACCACTGATATGGAAAGAAAACATGAAACAAAGGGTAAAACTGTAATTTTACCATTGCAGTACATCAAAAAAATTTCTAAATGTCTAGACATAGGTAAATTGGATTTAATAAGAGTAAAAGTGGGATGGTTCAGTCAGAAAAGAGTTATTGTGAAATTTAGGAATTAAATGACATTCTATGACCCTAAAACAAACCCACTTAATTTCACAAGGTTACAGGCACGATAAAAATCAAATAAGCTCTCTAAAAATCATGGAAAAATATCCCCTAGGGTTTAGAATCTTCAATTTGGCCTTTGGAACCTGTTTTGACCTAGATTGAGGACCAAGCTCAATATTCGACCTAATTTGGGTTTTTGTGAAAAATATCCAGTTAAACGAGGTTAAACCTAAAATCCAACTTCACCATTGGATTCCTTAGGCCAAAATTAGGTTCATACCAAAATTTGGACCTAAGGGAAGGCCATCTTGACCTACTTTGCAAAATGGTCCACCAATTACATTCTGACCCCTAACTTTTGAAACCCTTGCGAAAACCCCCTCAACTTTCTCGTCACTTTTCGCGTTCAGGTCCCTCTGCCATTGTAGTAGGGACCCATACCTTTGGCGAGGTTTCGAGGTGGTTTTCTCCTCGTTTCCCCAGGGAGCTGCTCCGAGATTTGAAAGGGGAGCTCTCTGCGAAACCCCCTACCGCATGAGCAGCTCCCCATGCCCTGAATTGCCCCATACCTCTCGTGTGAATGCTCGAGAGGTATGGGTATCACCTCCAACCATGCCTCCGGCAAGGACTTTTGGCCAACACCATGTGCCTGACCTTCTACCCGTGCCTTTATAAGCAAGCCCAGATCCCTCCGCATCGAGCAAGCTTGTTTAGGCTAGAGAATCCCCCTGAATTGTGTCCTCTCTCATCTCCGGCCGTCTGCCCGCAAGCTCCAACGACCTCTCCTCCCTCCTCTCGTCACTTTGCCACCATACCAGTGGCAGAGTCTTCCCCGCCGTGCTCCTCCGCGTCGCGCCGTACCTGCGGTGCCCCTTCGACCCCTTCCTCGTCGCCGTCATCCTCACCTCAGGGCTTTCGTCTCCGGCGACGGCTAATACACGTCGCTCGCCCTCCACCTCTCCCCTTTTTCCAGAGACCCACAAATAAGTTCCTCCTCTCTCCCTCTTCATTTCCCCTCTCTTAATTCACACTTTCGACCCCTCGACTGTCACTGACCACCACCATTGTTCCCATCTTCGGCCAACCACCGATGAGGTGTCTACGTCAC
Organism: Thalassia testudinum; assembly: GCA_037157565.1. Lineage (NCBI taxonomy): Eukaryota > Viridiplantae > Streptophyta > Magnoliopsida > Alismatales > Hydrocharitaceae > Thalassia > Thalassia testudinum. The sequence continues at coordinate 771,489 of JAZHRO010000044.1, forward strand.
TTCCACACCTCGATTCACCTCGCTAGACCCCTCAAAACCTCCGCCACCATCCATTGAGCACTTTCCCCATCTCCACTGCCCCCCACACATGCTCCACACCTCCACCGAAAAACCCCACACCCACGGTCATAGTCCAACCTAGGCACGCACGCCCAGGCTATTTTGAGCCACACTGACCCCCGCCTCACCTTTGCCGTGATACAATGAAGGTTTTCCTATGGTTTGACAGGGCTATAAGGCCATATTCAAGTTGACAGGTGTTGACCCCCTTTTCGCCATTGGAGCACAAGCAAGGAGCTCGTGAGCTTGTTCCAGGATGCAATGCTCGAGGCTTCCAGGTTCAGGTGACACGCAAGAAGTGCACGCACACATCCAGCAAGAGCACGACCTCGAGCGAGGACCCCAGCTGCGCCAATTGCACAGACCTTCCTCCTGCAGGCGCTAGCAGAAGCAGGTGGGACTTTAATCCCACCTCGGAAACGCCCAGCGCAGGTGAGCGCTTTTTATTGATTTTGTGTTTTCTTTAGGTTGCCTCAGAACACAGGGGTGAGGTCCCTCGCCCTCACTCGCTCACGCCTCGTCCGTGACCTACCCCCGCGGATCTGGCACCTGACCCGATTACTTATCCCACGTACTCCTCGCCACCACACACGCCGGTGGGCTTGGACCCAGGTGCGCTTGACCCGACCCGATTTCCTGACTCTGGGAGAGCATTTGTAAGAGTGAAATAGAGAGAGAGTGATGCGGGGGAGGGTAGGGGTAGGTTTTTCTCTATTCTGTGCAGGGAAAGGAGGAGGAGGCAGTTGAGGAAGAACTTGAAGGCAGGCGTAGCAAAGGAGAAGAAGGAAGATGACACTATAGCCGCAGAGAAGCTGAGGCAGAAGAAGAAGGAAGGACTTGGAGGCACAACTAAAGAAGACAAGGCCAAAGTTGAAGAGGGATGTAGCCGCAGAGGCAGAGGAAGAGAAGAAAAAGAAGAAGAAGAAGGTACCTGAAGAAGAAAAGAAGAGAGGCAGAGACTTAGCCGCAGGAAGACAAAGAAGAGAAGGAAGAGAGAAAGCAAGGGCAGAAGAAAGAGAGAAGTAGGAGCGGCTAAGCAGAAGAAGAACCCAGTCGTAGAGCAAAGAGAAAAGGAGACACAGAAGGCCAAAATCATATATAAAGCACTGTAGCACGAATTTTTAAGATGTCTGATATTTTATCAGCCATCCAATTTTTGGGCATTATTTTTACATTTGACATTACTTCTTAATTTTGATTGAATTGGTCATTACTTTAAATTGAAAGTTGTGCTCTTAAGCTTCTAAAATACCAATTTACTTCCTGAGTTCGACCTCGAAATATTTTGAATTTCGAGTAAATAAAATTGTAAATTATTTATACGACAATTTCAAACTATACTACAACAAAGGTCTTTTTAAAACATGATCTTATCACGTAAGCAATTTTTGGTGCTGTTGCCGGGGAGCAACGGGCATTTTAGAAGCTTTAATCACAACTTCTGATCCAATACTAACTTAATTTCTCTCTTTTTTTGTAATTGTTTCAGGAAATCCAAGAAAAGAAAAGCAGCCGCACAACAACAACACCAGGGAACAGGTGATTGCACAGCAAAAATACACCAACAATTGTGCCATCTTGTGCTATTTCCCAGCATTACCAGTGCATATTAGGTATCCATAGTAGCATTTGTAAAAATACACGCATGCATGCATTTAATTGAGAGGGGAGGAGAGTGAAATAAATGGCCTTGTAATTGACAAATTCTTCAAGTGCTGCCTTGCAAAATCTCCATCTTCATTTTTTATTTCTTTTTGACTTTGAATTTCTCCATGCGGCTGCAGGCATGACCTCTTCTTCCTCTTTGCGCCATGCTCTGCAGCAAGCTTGCCTTGCAGCCGCATGCACAAGCACTCCCTGCCATCCATGCAGAGCCATGCACAGCCAGGGCATGGCTGCGCATGTCTCTTTGCTCTTTAAAAAGAGCTCAGCCTTCTTCCTTGCGGTGGAGCCTGGTCCAGCAAAAACACACAATGCAGCTCTTCTTCTCTAGGCCGTCTCCTCCCCTCTCCCTCCATACCCAACCTCTCCTCCTCTGAGGAGCCACTCTGCTGGCAGGAGTACCTCACGGTGGTGCACAACCACCACCGTGAGTCCCACCACTGCCCAGCTCATCAAAGAGCCGGTGGGCATGGTGGTCTTCTCTCCCTGTTTCATCGTTCCAAGCCAACCCTGCCATTGCCATAGGAGCTTCAAGCTTTGAAGCTCAACCGTCCACCGCTCGTCCGCAGCAGTAGTAGCAGCGCAGGCCACCGTGCGCCCGCACGCAAGCCACCGCGCGTGCCTGTAGGCTGCCCTCGCCTCCCGCTTCTTTGCGTACACCCGCCTCTTCGCGCAAGCCAGCAGCTGGCGCAGACCTTCCGCGCGCCCGCCAGCTCGCGCAGCGGCTCCCGCACTCACAGCACCGGGCGCACCCGGTCGCGCGGCTCGACCATGCACTATAGCCACTATTCACGCTAGTCAGTGGAACACTGTGGCTACAGTGCAGTGACCGGTAAGTTTCTCACTTATCCGGTCACCCGGCGCGCAGCAACCAGTCCCAGCCCATGCCCGCGTCCCGCCCCGCGCCCGCTCCAGTGCTCGCCCGCGCGTCTGCGTTCACCCGCGTACGCCCGCCCGCTTCAGTGTCTGCCTGCGCCCGCTCCAAGTGCCTGTGTCTGCCCGCACCCGCCTCACCGCATAGCGCAGTGTGCTGCGGCATCTCTCCCTGACGCTCACTCCCTCCCAGCGTGCGCTGCTTCGCGCGCCTACGCGCCTGCGCATGCACGTGGACACCAAACGTCAGCCCTGAAGCATCAGACGGCTTAACTTGCCTTTTCTTCACAGCAGGCGCTCTTTCTCTCTCTCTCTCTCTCATAGCACTCTCTCACCCTCTCTGCACACACATACACACACACACTCACACTCTCGTACACACACCTATACTCTACTATATACATATATATATATGTACATATATATATTTATATATTTATATACATATATATATATACATATATCTATACATATATTAGTACTTATATAACTATGTATTAGTCTATATATATACATATATATATATATATACATCTATATACTTATATATATATATATATATATGCACATATATTTACATATATACATATATTTATATACGTATAAATATATAAATAAATAAATATATATATATATATATTTATTATTACCTATATAACTAAGTATAAGTATAGATACATATATATTGATATATACATATATATACACATATACTTATACATATATATATATATATATATATATATATATATATATATATATATATATACACAAATATACATACATATATACATATATATCTATAACTATATATACATATACATATATATATATATATATATACATATCTATCTACATATATCTATATACATATATTACTATACATATATATACATATATATATATATATACACATATAACTACATATATACCTATATATCTATAACCATATATATATTTACATATAGATATATATTTACAGATATATATATATTTTTTCATATCACTTACCATACGTTGTATCGCGGGAATATCTTCACCAGTTGCTGATATTCCCTGATACATGCGTACAGAAAGCGTGTTCGCACACATCGTCCACCATTCATCTTACACTCCACGCAGCACATCGTCCTGTTGGTTGCGTCTTTCTAGATGACCGACTCGACACCGTGCTACACGCCATCTCCGCCTCCACCCCCACACCTTTATACATATATAATATATACATATATATATACTATATTTACTTTATTTCTGCTTCTCTTTCCTGCCAGTAAAAAGATAAAAAAAATATATAAAAGAGAAAAGATAATCCTTGACTTGCAGGTACTCAGTCTTGCAAATAGCAAGACTAGTTTTGGAACCCTAATTTGGCTCAAAGCCAAGAACTTGATTTTGAGGGTGTACCTCAAGGACAAAAATTATCGGAAAAAATGTTAAATAGAAAAACACCAAAAACATAATAAACGAATGAAAGAGATTCGTTGTAGGAAAGGTGTAGAAACTCATTCACTTCTAATTCCACTTCCCTGAGTTCGACCTTGGGCCTAAAAGTGACCAAGATAAAATCAAGTAGGCCAGGTAAAAAAATTTTTGTAAAGAGATGGTTAGGCTGGATTTAGGTTATCCACTATACGCATTTCAACGATAAAATCACCATATTAACATAGCCTATCCGGGTCTACACCAACAGGTAAACTTTTATTAGCCCTCTCTCTTAATCCCCTCAAAATCTAGAAAGGAAAATAAAGAAAAATCAATCTAGGGCTACCTATTTTTATATTTAGTAGTTCACAAAAGTTGCCTGATTTTTAATTTCAACACATTTTTTATTGCACATCCAGTTAAGGTAACTAGGGCTAAGAGCTTTTTGATTGAGCCCTAGATACTAATTTGTGAGGCAACTAAATTGGACCAAATAGAGCCAACTTAAGGATTACAAGCTAGGGTTTTAGAGACACATCTTTTTCTAAGAAAAGGAGCAAAAATTCCAAAAAGAGGTGTGCCTAAGCCTTGCTTGAAGAGATCTATCCAAGAGAAACCCTAAGCAAATCAGGCTCTTAATCCATTTGAACCCTAAAAGCAAGGACCTAAAAGCTCTCAAAGGAACAAAAAAGGTGAAGTTGATCCTTTGGGTCAACCAACATTAAAATTAGGTCACTTTGCACTCAAAAAACCTAAAGTTCAAGTGGAATTCTAAGCACTTTGATTTTAACTAAAAGCAGTAGACTTAAGAGGTCAAGGTCCCCATTCTGGTCTACCTGGAATCTCAGTGACAAGTGAGGTCGAGTGGGGGAAACCCTGTAACCCGTGGGGATGCTCTAGCGTGTAGGGGTCTTCATGGGACTCTCCCTCTTTGGTTGCCCAGGTATTTCTCAAGTGGACGACCTTTCTGACTAAGGGGTATCATTCGCCCTGAACCTCTATAGTCACCCAGCATATTTTGGGTGTCTCGATTGGGTCCAGCACATTCTGATCTTATCCAATCCTTTGGTGTATGTTTGGTAGGAGGTCCTTAAGACCTCCTTTAGAAATCCACTCCCCCGAGGCCAAGCCACGGTACCCTTGTTTGTGCAGCAACCCCACCACATAGATCTTTCCTCCAATTCAGAACCAAGTTCTCCTTGTTCCATCATGGCACAACCTGTTGAAGAAGGAAACGAACTTGAGCACTAGCTTCAGCACCTAAACAATCTCTTCCAAAACTTTATGAACCCACCGCAGCGTCCCATGATGCGAGATCACTATAATCCTGCTGCAGTGGCAGTCGGGCCTCGAGTCCGAATCCCGGCTGGAGGTCTTGCTTCCAAACTCAAGCCCAATATGATTCATGCCATACCAAAATTCTATGGGCTTAACTCCGAGGATCCATTCCAGCATATTAAACAGCTCAAGCATTTGGCCCAGACCTTCGGGTCAGATGCACAAAATCAGGATATTCTGCTCATGAAGATGTTCTCTTTCTCCCTCATGGACAAGGCTGCTCATTGGTATCAAACTCAGACTCATCCAATCAACCCATGGGATGAACTTCAGTCTGAATTTTTGAAGTTCTTTCCCGTTGGTCGGACAAATGCCTTCCGCCACCAGATCACTCATTTCACCCAACATACAGGAGAACCTCTTCATGAGGCATGGGATCAATTTTTGGATCTCATGCGAAACTGCCCCCATCACGGAGTTCCTAAATGGGAACAAGTCCAGTCTTTTTACCAAGGACTCTGTGAGGACATTCGATTATTCTTCAATGCAACTTGCGGAGGAAACATCATGAGTCAGCATGAGGACACGGTGTTGGAGATTCTCGAGAATATGTGCGAGAGCTCCATCAACAATGACTCCATGGGATTATTTGACCGGACGAATGCTCGCGCATCGACGAATCTTAGGGGTGTACATGAGACGCAGGGCCTGTCCGCATCTGTCAACTTGGAGCTGATGGCTAGTCGGTTGGACAAGGTCTTTATCATAGAGAAGAAGGTGGATGAGCTGACTCGGCATTTGCAGTAAGCCACCTCTGCGCAGAACTCTTTCGCATAGCCACCTCTCGCACGGGAAACTATGCAAAACATCTATCATTGATCTTCTTAGGGGATGGACTCGTATCCACCCCCATTTGACTCCAGGACTGGAGGAACCTCCAATCAGCTCTATTCTATTCAGGGGAACTCTGAACCCCCATACACTGATTTCCCTGAGTTTCCTCAGACCTACAAGGACCTGAACGCCATCCAGAATGACCCATTTTCCAACACCTACAACCTTGGATGGTGAAATCATCCCAACTTCCAGTGGGCGAGAAATTCTCAGAATCAAAGACCACTTTATCAACCCCGTCCACAAGCCCTTCGTCCATATCAGCCGCCTCAGCTTCAGCCCAACCCCACTTATCAATCTAGGCCAAACCAAGATCAAATGTCTCTTATCCTTCAAACACTGGCTGACATTCAGAGAACGAATGCATCAATACAAAAGCAACACAAGGACGAGATCACAGAGGTCCGCAACCAACTCGCCTAGATGGTGAATTCCCGCCAACCGGGCACACTTCCTTTGCAACCTCTGCCGAACCCAAATAACGTGCTGACCCAGAGGCGCGTTATGAACCCAAATCCAGGCCACACACATATGATTTATCAGGCCTCTTCTGTTCCATCACTTGACGGGATGGAAGCTTCGACATCTTACGTGGGATTTCAACAGCAACCACCCATTTTACCAACCCCAAACCAGAACCAGGCAGGATTAAACTCTGTAACAACCCGTAGTGGTAAAGCAACCCAAGACTCACCTTATCCAAACCACTCCAAGCCTGGTAGTGACCCAAGCCCTAGGATAGTTATCTAGCATGTCCCTATCCCAGATCAAGAACCTGGAATTATTCTAGAGGAACCAACCAAGGTTCCATTTCCCGAGGCCTTGACCAAGGGAAAAAGGATAACCAAGCCGGTGGCTCGTGAGGAGGATCTGATCAGGCTCTTTGAACAGGTCCAGATAAACATCCCCTTGATGGATGCAATCCACCACGTACTGCCTTATGCACGATTTTTGAAAGATGTGTGTACACCCAAGCGTAAGCCGTGAACCAAAAATGGGAGTCTGATCATACTGTCAGAGCAAGCCAGCTCTGTAATCTTGAGTAAACTCCCACCCAAGGCAAAAGACCTAGGCACTCCCCTGATTTCATGTAAAATTGGTGAAACCCAATTTGACAGAGCTTTGCTAGACCTAGGTGCCTCCATAAACCTAATACCTACATCCCTCCTTAACCACCTTGAAGAGTTCGAGCTTAAATCGACAGAGGTGACACTGCAGTTAGCTAATTGATCCATCAAATCACCTAAAGGAATACTCGAGGATGTCATTGTTAGGGTATGAGATTTCTACTTCCCGGTGGATTTTATAGTTCTAGATATGGATGCAATTGAGAACCCAAGGGATACACCGATTATACTAAGGAGACCTTTTCTAGCCACTACTAGGGCCAACATAAGCTGTGAGGAGGGCCAAATATAATTGAAATTTGGGAACCAAACTCTTAAGATTGACATATTTAAAGCCCAACAAGGGATTAATTGCGGTGTTGTAGAACAAATATGTGATATCAAAGCCGTGGTTGATGAACCTCATATTGAGGACAACTTGATTATCCCCGATCAACCACAAGAAGATCAAAACCCACAAATAGAGGAGTCTGAACCTGATATAGATACACCCATAACTCCTACCCTTGTTCCTCACACACACTCTGAACCACCCGCTGCTGCTGATAATCTCATCCTAGAACTCAAGCCCCTTCCCGATCATCTGAAGTACGTCTTTTTGGGTTCTGATCAGACGTTTCCTGTGATTATAAACTCCAGACTCACACCTGATCAGGAATCCCGTCTGATCACTGTTCTCCAGCAACATCGTAGAGCCATTGGATGGAGTCTCGATGATTTGACTAGTAAAAGACCCTCTTATTGCACACACCACATCTATTTCGAAGAGGGCGCACGACCTTCGTGTGAGATGTAGAGACGTTTGAACCCTAATCTGTAGGAGGTCGTGAAAAAGGAGATCATTAAGTGGTTAGATGCAGGGATCATCTACCTGATTTTCGACAGTCGATGGGTGAGTCCAATCCAGTTTGTGCCTAAGAAGGCAGGGCTCACCACCATCACGACTGAAATCGGAGAGGTCATACCGACCCGTATGGCCAACTCGTGGAGAGTCTACATTGATTATAGAAGGCTCAATTCCTCCACAAAGAAAGATCATTTCCCACTACCGTTTATTGATCAGATCCTCGAGAAACTAGCGGGAAATAGAATCGTCTGCTTTCCTGACGGGTACTCCGGTTATAACCAGGTGGCAATCCATCCAGAGGATCAAGAGAAGACCACGTTCACCTACCCCTTTGGGACGTACGCATTCCGAAGGATGCCTTTCGATCTCTGCAATGCACCCTCAACTTTTCAGCGATGCATGCTTGCCATATTCTCTGATATGGTAGGTGATTATCTAGAAGTCTTCATGGATGACTTTTCAGTATTTGGGGCATCATTTGATGATTGCCTCCAGCACTTGGTTGAAATACTCAGGCGATGCATTGACATGAATCTAGTTCTTTCTTGGGAAAAGAGCCACTTCATGGTGCCTGATGGGATTGTCCTGGGACATCTGATTTCGGAGAGAGGCATCCAAGTTGATCGAGCCAAAGTTAACTTGATTTCTAAACTCCCTATGCCTAGCTCGATCAAGGACATCCGATCTTTTTTGGGGAACGTCGATTTTTACCGTCGATTTATCCCTGATTTTTCGAAAATCGCGCGCCCCCTGACCACTCTTCTCTCCAAGGATGTACCTTTCAATATCTCCAAGGAATGCACTCAAGCATTTGAGACCCTTCAAGACCGAGTTACCCAAGCCCCGATCCTATAGTCCCCTGATTGGTCTCAACCTTTTGAGATCATGTGTAATGCATCTGACTTCGCTGTAGGAGCAGTTTTGGGGTAGAAAATTGACGGGAAACCCGTGGTCATTTACTACGCTAGAAAAACACTTGATGAGGCTTAGCATAAGTACACTGTTATTGAGAAAGAGCTGCTAGCGGTAGTATTTGCCCTAGAAAAATTCAGATCTTACCTCCTGGGTTCCCATGTTATCATCAACTCGGATCACACAGCTGTGAGGCATCTCCTTGCAAAGAAGGATGAGAAACCTCATTAATCTGATGGATCTTGCTATTGCAAGAATTTGGCCTCGAGATTTGCGACAAAGCGGGAAGACAAAACATGGTAGTTGATCACTTGTCCCGCCTTCCTTCTGAGATCATTGACCCTTCCGGACCCATCACGGAACATTTTCCTGATGAGCACCTCCTGAATATTGATACAGGGCTTCCTTGGTTTGCTGACATAGTAAACTACTTGGCATCACATCAGATCCCGTCTGATTGGCCGAAAGGCAAGAAGGACAAATTGCATTCCGATGCCAAGTATTACATTTGGGAAGACCCGTATTTATTCCGCATTGGTGCTGATCAAATTATCCGACGGTGTGTCACGGAAGCAGAAATCGAAGACATACTCTCTTTCTGCCATGACCAGGCATGCGGTGGCCATTTCTCTGGACACAAAACCGCATCAAAAGTCCTCCAGTGTGGCTTTTACTAGCCCACAATTTTCAAAGATGCATACAATCACTGTAAGGCATGTAATCGTTGCCAGACCTTGGGCAACATGAGCCACCGAGACATGATGCCTTTACAGTCGATTCTGGTATGCGAGATTTTTGACATATGGGGGATTGATTTTATGGGCCCCTTCCCTATCTCAGACAGCTTCGAATACATTTTACTTGCTGTTGACTATGTGTGAAAATGGATCGAAGCCATTCTGACCTGAACCACTGATCACAAAGTCGTTATCAAGTTCATTCACCAAAACATCTTCTCACAGTTCGGGATTTCACGTACAATCATTTCTGATGGATTGACCCATTTCACAAATGCTCAGTTCAGGTCGCTAACGACCAAATACAGGGTGTCACACCGAATCTCTACTCCTTACCACCTGCAAATTAATGGTCTAGTTGAGCTATCAAACTGGGAGATCAAGAAAATCCTCTAGGTTACTGTTCGACCTGACAGGAAGGATTAGTCATCCCAGCTTCCGGAAGCTTTGTGGGCTTATAGGACTGCCCACAAGACCTAATTAGGCATGTCTCCTTTCAAACTGGTGTACGGGAAGGCATGTCACCTCCCCATCGAATTGGAACATAGAGCCTATTGGGCAGTACGGAACTGCAACTTAGATCTTTCTAAGGCTGGAACCCACAGAAAGCTTCAGATAAGAGAGATTGATGAATTATGCTTTGATGCATATGAAAACTCGTGAATCTACAAAGAGCAGGTTAAAGCCTTTTATGAAAAGCACATATCTAGAAAGATCTTTCACCCTGGTCAAAAGGTCCTACTCTTTGATGCCCGACTCAAACTGTTCCAAGGAAAGCTGCGATCTAAGTGGATCGAACCTTATTTAGTTCGACGAATCTTTGGAAATGGACCCGTTGAGATCAGTCCACTCAGCCACGATTTCGAACCCTTTGTTGTGAATGGTCAGAGACTCAAACCATTCATTGACATGACCAATACAGATTTGGCTGAGTCATCCTTTATTCTCCATTCTCCCTGAGCTCATTGCACCCAGCCGATGGCGTAAAACTTAGCGCTTAATAGGAGGCAACCCGTCATTCTTTGAAAAACCCAAAACCTTTCCTGACATTTCTTTGCTGAATTCATATTGCACTTTAGGGTTCATCCATTAGAACAGCCGACTCCACCTCAGGTACCTGTACCCGAGTCTAGAAATCGTCCGCAACAGTCACCTCGACCCATTCGCTCACCAAACACCTATCCTAACGAATGAACTAAGCTGAATTCGAGCCCACCTAATTTACAATGGGGACATTGTAAATCTTAGGCATGGGGGGCATAAAAAGTGCAAAAATGCATGAAAACTCATATCAAGAAAAGGTTTCAACATAAAATCACATATCTAAAAAAAAAAAAAATAAGAAGAGGAGGGAAAATTTTTGTGGGCTATACAAAACAGGAGGAGAAAGAAAAAGAGTAAAAAGACAAAAACGAGCACAAAATGAAAAAAGAAAGAGATAGTCATTAGTAAGAGATTAAGGGATTAATCGAAGTTCTAGACCACATCAAGAAAAGTAAATAAAAAGTGCTAAAGAGACACAAAGAGATTAGTAGGAACATTGACCATAGGCCTTTTTGGCTATACTCTTAATACCCGCTAAGATTTGGATAATCCTCAAGAGGTTGAGGAAAATGCAAAGCTTAAGTATTAGGTCTGAGGCTTAGGGAGTATTCAGCCTCGTTAACTAACCTTCAATTTGCGAGACTCGATAACTTAAGCACCCCAATCCACACATAGTCTGGTTCAGTGCTCATAACAATCAAAATCACGCAAAAAGCATTTTAATGTTTTGAAAATGTTGCCTAGATTAGGAGCAGCCGATCAACACAAGTTGATTTGGATGAGTTCCCAATGCGGAGAGGTGGGAAATTCCCCTCGAAGATGCATAACAACATATCGTCTCCTCGGTGCTTGTCTCTTAGGATATTTACATATCCTACCGGGGGCATGTAAGTACTCTGTTGGTTCAAATACCTTGGGTGGCATTATCATGAAATGTCAATCGCCAGGGTCTGGATTCGGCCACGGAACGCCATGGGCGGGATTATCTCGAAATCTCGAAAACCAAGGTTCTGGGGGTTACCATGGGTGGTGCTATCATGAAGCATCGATTGCCAAGAACATTTGAGGATTGATGATGGGGACGAGGAATCCAATATAGATCGTGTTGAGAAGCCAATCCGAAGCTAGAAATAAAAAGAAAAGAGAGAGAAAACTCTCCAAACAAATAAATCCTCTGTCTCTCTCTTACAAAAACGTACTGCAAACTGAACCAAGGCTAAAATATGTCTCAAGCATGGGTGCTTTAACCACGGAGTCCAATAAACCTTAGGATAGTTCTTGTGGGCCTTAAAAACCTTCGCAGAGGACCGAGACTAAAGCTGGTTAGGTCCGGATCTTGGTTGGTACTAGAGTACCTCTATGCCTATTATCGACATTCTGACCTAATCACAGAAGAAAAAGCACTTATCATAACTAGTGAAAGAAATTCATGGTCTAGAACAGAAGTTAAAACCTTAAATTTTTGTTAAGGGACTAGCAAAAGCTAGGCATGGGGGTATGATGAGAACCTCATCATGAGCTCTAACTAGAATATTTTGACCTAATAAAGTGAACAAAAGCTCCTACATAACCAAAAGAAAGGCCTAACTCAAGAGACCACTGATATGGAAAGAAAACATGAAATAAAGGGTGAAACTGCAATTTTACCATTGCAGTACATCAACGGGATTTCTCATGCAACTTCTCCCTTGGTCCTTGGGAGAATGTCGTAATCGCACACCTCATCGCATTCGTACGATTGATCAGGAAGAACTTTTGTAGGAATTCACGTCGTAATTCTGCTCAGGTTCGAATTGGCCTCTCGATGGTCTTGAACCAATATGAAGCTTTATCCTTTAGAGAAAATGGGAAAAGCTTCATGAGAACAATTCCCAGATCGACATTCCTAGGTTGAACCGTTTAGTGATTTGACTCAAGTACTCTATATGCTGGAAAGGATCCTCGTTCTAGTTCCCATAAAATAATTCTAGATTAGGTTGATCACATTGGGCTTCAACTGGAACGCATCTCTACCGAGGGAATCCAGACTTGATGTGTGAGAATCAACACCGTTGGATCATAGAAATCCTGTAGCTGTTCTCCTCGGGGTGGATGCTGCATTCTATTTAGTGTTGTCAAAATTCTATCGATATTCTGCTGATATCGTTCCTCTGATTTGATGACCCGGGATTCCAGGCAAGCCATCGAGTTAGATCTGCTGGATCCTGACCAAGTCTAGGTCCAGGGTTAGCCATCTCGGCTAAACGAATAGAAGAAGGGTGAGAAGAAGGTTTGGGCGAAGCGATGAATCGCCTTCGCCTCGTTGGGATTGGCTCCCAAGGTCCAACCAATTGAGGTCTAAGTGACCTCCTCCCTTACATACACCAACCAACCTGGGTTGGTGCAGCCAAGCCAAACAAGGCTAAGGCCTCGTAAATCAAGTGGTCTTTAAGATTAGGTGAACAGATTTTTCATTAAGGTTCTACTTTATGAAGAAAAATTTATTACAAAATCGACTGAAAGTAATCCCAACCCCCCAAGCTAACCTAGCCAATCTGTACGAGGGGACAAAGGGGAAGGTTCTTCCTTTGGCTTTTGCCTCCAGTTCCTTTGTATCCCTTAGACGTGATCGTTTGATACTACCCCACAGATTCAGCAAGGGTTTGACTAAGGCGATTCTGATGACCCAGTAGTTCAACAACAAATGTAGGTTGATTAATTATTTTATCCAATTTTGCTTAACCTCTTTTCTTCAAATTGGGGTTTTGGTGAGTGGCCCACAAGGTGACCAAGCTCACTGGCTAGCCACTAGACTTGACTAAGTCTAGGCTAGCTAAGTGTGGTCTCTAAATTGTGACCCTAGAAGTTGAGTCCTAGGGTTTATGCAATGTTTAAGTGTTTAGCAACTACAATTCAAATAAAAAACATTCTCTACAGTATAATTTGAATCCAAATAATTTAAAATTTGACAAGAAGATTCCTTTTTTAGTTATCTTTTTAGAGAATATTTTTTAAAATTTTTACTATTTCAAATGAATTAATACAAATTTTTAATTGTCGAGGCGTTAGATCTGGAATGTTAACCCCTTGTTGGTTTTTCAATTTTAAACAATATAAATTTAACTCTAAAAATTCAGGAAAAATGTAGAAATGAAAGATAGTTTGATAAGCTTTCAAACCCAATCATTTTCAGTCAAATCTGATTTGTGTGCGATTTGGAATCACTTTTTGAAATTCAAAAATTTTTGGATCTGAGTCAGTTTGACTCCCTTGTGTTTTGCAAATTTTCAAAAATTGTACGATTCGAATTCTTTTAAATGAATGGTGCCATTTGAAAGTTGATTTGAAAGTAATGCTTATGCCCGTATATCAGAATTTTTGAGTGATAAAATATTCGGTAATCAAATTTTTAAATCACAAGGAAAATCTGGTTGAATTTCAAGGAGGGCTAAAAAGGCTTCCGAAATGGTTGAAATTAAAAAATGAGTCTTCTTCACCAAAATTCTTTTTTTTCTATTTTTATTTTTTTTGAATTTTTTTTCAACGTTTTTCAAACTCTTTCAAAAATTTTTTTCTTTTTGGAAGGAAAATATTCAAATTTTTTTTTCTTTTATTTTCCAAATAGAACTATAACCCAAAGATTCAAAATAAACCTAAGTTAAACCTAATTTTTTTTTTTGTTTTTGCATAAAAATATGTAAATTTCTTTTTCTTTTCAGAAATCAAATCTACCTAGGGTTTAAAGGAAAACCTGAAACTAAGATCAAGATGTGCACCCAATTTCTTCACCTGCACCTGGTGTGTGCCCAGATTCCGTTCGTCTTATTCCTACACATCAGAAACAAGTAAAAGCAGATGTGTCAAAGTTAAGCTCAAAAATCAGAAATCAAAATTGCGTCACCTCCTCGGCAACGGCGCCATTTATTGAATTCATAAAATGGGAAATTGATTGGAAAACGCCGTAGTATAACATGAATCATGATTCAAACAATAATTTATATAATGAGATGGTGAGTCCCAGTCGATCTCAGGGAGGCATTTAAAAGCAAAATTGATTTGATTTTTTCTTTCTTTACTTGCTTAAAATTGTATGCCGGTTTCAATCCTGCAAATGTAAGTTACGCCAGTTGTGTTATTAAGCCTTACTACATGTGCATGCGTAAAATAAACTATAAAAGTGAAGGTGTGGGAACGTGTGCGCACGATTCTTACTTCATGATGGCTGTTAATGGAAAACACGTCAATCACAAGGTCATTTATGTCTTCAGGAACCAACATCTTGTTGCAATATAGATTAAACAAAGTAGATATCAAGCAACTGGAGATTTTATTTCATCACAAGTATTGTCATTACGTCAGTTTCAAGCCTACGAATGTAAGTTACGCTAGTCGTGTTGCTAACCCTTACTACGGCGCATGCATTAAATAAACTATAAAAGTGAAGGTGTGGGTACGTATGCACACGATTCTTACTTCATGATGGTTGTTAACGGAAGATGCGTCAATTGCAAGGTCATTTATGTCTTCAAGAACCAACATCTTGTTGCAATATAGGTTAAACAAAGTAGATATTAGGCTATTGGGGATTTTATTTCATCACAAGTAATGTCAATACAATCAAATGTAGAGGAAAGCTCGTACATGAAAAATTGAAAACACTATTGCTAACAGAAAAGTCATGCATGCATGGATCTCAGATAGATTATGGATGCAGTCGCAAGGATGGAGGCTACTACTATCACTAGCAGAAAATAAAGCAAGAACTAATCTATGAAGAACTTTAAATCTTGCTAACAGAACTCAGAACATTGGAGGTGGTCTCCAATGGCTGTGTGGTCTGAGGTGGTGGGAGGGGAAAGAGGGACGACCAAGGTGGTTGGACGGCCTCTCGAAAAGGTGGTGGAGGTGCTCTAGCTCTTGGACGTGAGTTGGAGTGGAGATGGAAGTGATGGAGCTTGCCAATGGTGTGGAGTGATGGAGTCCAAGACCTAGACGGGGGTCCTTGGCCATCCAAGGGAGCCCTTATATAGACTTGAAGGTGGATCATCTAGAGAACTATAGAATTCTCTAGAAGTCCCCTAAAGTTGGCGTCAACTTTGGTTGGGAGTGGTCATCTTAGATCCATAATTTGTGGATTTAAGAAAGACTAGGTTGGGTTACTATTTTTGGCAACCTAGGTGGCACCAAGTGTGTGTGTGTGTGCGTGAATGTGTATGGGTGTATTGGAGAATAAGAGAATTAGAAACAATGATTCCCAAGGTCTCGAAGGCGCTGAGACATGAGGAATTAAAATCAAATGGAACATTGTCTACTATTGTTCGCTCTGAAACAGGTTTTAAAACTAATGTGTTGCAGTATAGGTCGAATCAGCGCTAAAAATAAATAGAATTTATTACTTGAATGAAAGTCTAAGGTCGAACACAAGGAGCAATTGGCAAAAATGCTTCTCAAGATTGCAATTCAACACAAATATATAATCAATAGAATTCCAAGCAAATATGAATGAAAGTGAATGTCAGGTAATGCAAAAGGAATAGGATAAAATGGTGATTTGAATCACCAATTACCCCTAACAATTATCTCAAATATTTCAACAGTACTAAGCAATTCAATACAACGTAATATAAGTGCATGGTGCAATTCAAATGAAGCTCAGTCGTCTACTCAGTTGGTCAGACGACTTATCCTGTTCTCTGCTACAGTGCCTGGTTTCTTCTTCTCTCTGTGCTTCTCTTCTCTTCTTCTATTGGGCTTCTCTCTTCTACAGCTTCTCTTCTCTTCTTCTTCCTCTGTGGCTGTGCCTTCTCTCTTCTTTTTCCTTCTTCACATGCAAGGGGGAGGTTCCTAAAACTTCTAAGTGTCAACTGTTGGTCCTGAGAACAAAACCCTCTGCCCCCGCGTGCTTTCCTCTCCTTCTCTCTAGGATCCACCCTCTTAGGGCCACAGTCAGTATAGTCGGGTTATCGGATACATGCGCACTCGGGACCAGGGCTGCTGAACATGCGTGGCAGCCGAGGAGTTCTTGGCTAGGCGGATAATCGGATGCACCAAACCCGTGTGAGCAGTGTCACGGGCGAGGTACGTGGGGGTGTATGGGACCTCACCCATGGCTAGGAGGTGAAGAGCCTATATGAGAAAATCAATATATGCACCTTCGTCTAGTTTCCCGCTTCCGATGTTGGACTAAAGTTCCACCCTTCCTTCGCACAGCCGCAATAACATCACCTTCTTGCGATTGTGGTCAAAGCTGTGGTCAACCACTCCAATAGATGACCCAAGAGTGATCCTGGGATGATTCCGCAGCAGATGGAGTCGAGACCTGGGGAATGCGAGACCTGAAGCAAGCTTTAAGTGATCTTGAACTTGCTTGTTAATGGAGGAGAGGACCTGAAGACCTGAAACACACAAAACGGCCTCTCAGCCCTATTAAACAAGTTTAGGAGCTTCGTATGAGTGCGGCAAATGTGATGGTGGCAGTGGCGAGCTGCGAAGGTGGTCATAGGTGGCTGGTGAAGGCGGAAATGAAGGTTTGGAGGTGTGTTGTTCGGTAGGTAGTTAGGAAGGGCAATCGACCTAACAATGTTAGGGCTTTTGCTCCTGGGATCAAGGCGTAGGTGTAGGGATGAGAGGCGGCCAATTTGGTGGAGCGTAGTGGCCATGTGAACTTGTCGGAAGTACACCGACGAGGGGGAAGATGGTGAGCATGCGAGTGAGATGGCGGTCGAAGTAGAGTGTGGTGGGTGTGTGAATGAAGTAGAGGAGTTAGGGAACTTATCTAGTAGTTGGCAGGAAACGGGGAATAGAGGCCACGCCGGTTGCGGTGTGGTCGGCGTTGGGGAAGAAGGTGACTCCAGTGAGAAGGAAACGATGAGGAAGACAGAGGGAGAGACGCCCGCTGGTATGGCGTTACGCGGAGGAGGGTAAGGAAGGAAAGTCCATCGCCGGTATTGCGAATGGACGAGGAATGAGGACGGAAGAGGTCACCAGAGCTCGAAGAACCTTTTGGCTAGAAGAGGGAGGAGGATTATGGGGAGTTTCCGGCCAAAATCGAGCTTAGGATCTTCTGTTTGATCTGGGGGTCTTTTTATAGCCCTTTGGATGGCATTTTGGGCTTAGGAAGCAAGCTTCCCAAGCTTGGAAAGCTTCACTCGAGATAGGAATTCTAGGATACCCTAATATCATATGCATTTGCATGAGATATTGGGAAAGTTTGAGAGATTGGGAATTGGCTCAAAAGAAAGGGAATTCCTTGACGAACTTCCCTTTCAAATTTGAGAGGGATTTGTCAAGGAATCAAGGAGAACTTGCTAAATTTAGGTCACCAGAGTTTGTAGGAATAGGATTCATTGCGATAGGGGCCTGTTTGTGAAAATGATGACAAATTTAGGGGTCTTTTTGTAATGATTTTGAAAGTTAAGGATATATGTGTGATCAGATAGGACCAAATTGCAAAATAGGTTAAGACAGTCTCAGATTGGGCCCAAATTTTGGTATAAACTTAATTTTGACCTAAGGAATCTAATGGTGAAGTTGGATTTTGGCTTTGACTTAGTTTGACTGGGTAATTTATGCAAAAATCCAAATTAGGGCAAATGTCTGTTTAGGACACTATTTTGGGTCAATATGGGTTCTAATGGTCAAATTGAAGATACCAAACCCTACAGAATATTTTTTTATGAATTTTAGAGGGTTTAGGTGAATTTTATCCTGACCAAAACCTCAATTAATTAAGCAAGTCTGTTTTTAGGGTTTCAAAAGTCATTTAATTCTCAAAACATACGAAAACCCTTTTCTGTCTATTTTAACCCACTTGTTAGACTTTTAAGATCATTTGACCCTTAATTAACCCCTGAGAAAACTCGTGGTTGTTCTGCATTCGAGATATGACGGTAAAATTACAATTTTAGCCCTAGTTTCCTACTTTCTCTCAGAATGATTATGCAATAAATTATGGCTTTCTAGTAGTTATGTAGGAGCATTTATTCCTTGATAATAACTAAATTGAGCTAGTTATGGCTCATGATGGTGTTCTCATCAGTTACCAGAAGATTTGTCAATGGGCGTGCAATTTTCGAGAAATCACATATAATCTCCGGTAAAATCCAATGTGACCCAAGAATGTTCTGATTTATTTAATCGAGCTAGGTGGAGGTAATTGGGGTATAATTTCTAATTTAGCTAGGTCGACCTTGAGTCCGTTGGATGAGATCCTATGTCCTAATACAATGCCATCCCTCACCACGAAATGACTTTTGTCCCAAGAGAGTACTAGGTTTACTTCAATGCATCGTTTCAGGATCTCAGTGAGGTTATCAAGACAGGATGAAAAGTTATCTCCAAAAACAAAGAAATCATCCATAAATACTTCCACATAATCCCCAATCATGTCAGAGAAAATGGCCATCATACAACGCTGAAATGTCAGAGGTTGAAGGGCATCCGCTTAAAAGCGAATGTTCTAAAGGGACTGTTGGTGCTAGAGCACCACGATTGTTTGTTTTGATGATAACAAAACACGTGTCATTTAAATTTGCACTTGGAGTCTTAGATTTCAGGCAAATTGCAAATGGAGATGTGACTAGATGGAGTTCGAGCTCGCATCCAGGATGGATTGGAGGAGCTTGATGGAAAACAGAGGAGATTCGTGCAGAGCGATAGATTGAAGATGGAAGGACAAGAAGAATAGGATAGAATTCTATTTATTTCTTTCATGTACTTTTGTCTTTATTTCCTTGCTCTTTTTGTTCCTTAGAACATCATGTTAAAGAGCCTCAAAGTACCCTAACAGTAGTCCTAGGAACACCTGCACAACCCTAGGATACTTAGGTTTTTTATAGAGAACTTAGAAAACAAATATAGGGTTCAAACAGCTTTTTCAAACGTCTCATTCCAAAATCAGACGAATGATAATATGTTTTAAGACGTCTAACTGTTGATTCAGACATCTGATAACATTTAGCCTGGACTTAGTTAGCTCTGTCTGATGAAATCAGACGTCCAGACCTTAGTCCAGACATCTTAGAAGACGTTTGATGGACTTACCAGACGTCTAATTAGTGGACCGTTGGCTGGCTTAACAAACACCAAAGGATATGATCGTTAGAGCCTTATTAGACGTCCTTAAACCTTTCCAGACGTCTGATAAATGACCGTTTTGCCTCGGCTGACCCAAAATCTCTTCTCAGAGATTTTCTAGCCGTTGCACTCTCTTGGAAATCCATTCCCACAGAAAAGTAGGTTTCCAGACATCCAGACATAGTGCTAGATGTCCTATATGTCATTTGATAGACTTGCACTAGAACCTTTTTAGATCTGATTCAAGTCAGGAAGAAACCCGCATAAAATCAGACGTCTGACCTTATTTCCAGATTTCTTAAACTGGTTTCCCAGATGTCTGATGCCAGAATCAGACGTCTGATAACCCTGTCAATGCAATCATTATTCCTGATTTCGGCCTGATTCTCTTGGAATTTGCTCCCAACGACTATGGAAGCTTTCCAAAGCCTTCCAAAGCTTTCCTAAGGCCTCTATAAATAGAGAAGAACCTCTTGCACACAAACATACACCAACACACACCTAGATACACAAGACACACCCAAGCAACATACTTTCTACTCTTTTGTGTCCTAGAAAAGCTCTTGCTCTCCAAGCTCAAGTTTTACATCTTGAGAGCATCAAGCCTTTGTACACCTGCTCTCCCACCGTAGTTCACGAGAGCGACGTTGCACTGTCGCGTGGCTCACGCACCCGCATCATCGATTCGACGCACTCCTTGCAAAGGGGAGTTTCCTAATTCCTATAGAAGTTATGTTTAAATCTTTGTTGTCTCCATAGGACTATATTTGTTATTTTACTTTGTTATTTGGTTGGGTATTCGCTTTGTGAATTCCTGTCTCCTTCGTGGGACAAAATCCTTCTCATGAAAGGAAGGGGTTGAGGAATGCTACCCTCGCACTTGTAGCGTGGTTGTAATTGAGGTTGAATCACCCTCGTTTAAGTGATTCGTTTAGTGGATTTGATCAACTTGGTTGATCGGAAAATCCTAACTCGAGTGGGTTAGGTGGTGGTTTTCACCCGGTTTGGGTTTCCACCTAAAAATAATTGTGCACATTTTGTGATTGAATTTTTTGTGAGATTGTTTATATTCTATTCCGCATTTTATTACGTCACCCCCTCCTGTTAGGGATTCCACAATTGGTATCAGAGCAGGTCTCGCATTATCGACATTACAAACCGCCGAGGATCTAGATATGGAGGGAAAAGTGTTCGTGTGCACCAAAGGACACGATACCTCGCGACCACCATACTTTGCAGGTATAGATTTCGTTTATTGGAAAAATTGATTGACTATGTGGTTGCAGGCCTACGACTTCTGGGTGTGGGAAAAATGCGAATCCGCATTTGTGATTCCCAAGAAACCTGCAAGAGGTTACTCAGAAGATCAGGTTCGGAATCTCACCCTCAACGTAAAGGCAATGAATGCCTTATATTGCGCGTTGAGTCTGAAGGAATTCGAACGAATCCAAGAGTGCACCATCGCCCACGAGATATGGAGGAGGTTGGAATGCACTCATGAGGAGACGATCTCGGAAGAAGATCCAGAGAAAAAGATTGAAATCGCTTGCATGGGTTTCATGGCAATCGGAGAAAGCGACATCGACAGTGAAAGCGACTCCAACAATGAGGTAAACCCTGATTTACAAGACGCTTTTAATGAGCTTTTTGAAGTTAAATCACTAAAAATAGAAAACAATAGCATGAAAAAGAATCTTAGTTTTCTTAGAAGTGAAAAAGAAAGATTAGAAATAAAACTCAAGGATCTAGAAGATAGTCCTAAAAATGATAACCTATTATTAGAAAATCATAACCTCATCAATGAAAATAATAAATTGATTGAGGAAAATGTTAGTCTAAAAAAAAAATTTTTGATTTAAAGACTAAGATGCATATTATAGAAAAAAAAATTACATATCTTAGGGAAAACTCTAACAAATTAATCAACAAAGTAGATAATTTTTATATCCCTAAGGTTGAGAAAGGATCTCCATCAAGGAGACCGGCTAACAGATCTGGATCCAAGCCCACTTGGATACCGAAGAAAGAATTGGAATCTTGTTTTGTAGGTTTCAAGGATAACTACAACACGAAGGACTGGACCTACAAGCTTAAGGCTGGTCAACTCGAGTTGAGAGAACCAAGGAGTAGACCAAGGAGGAGAACAAGAAGACTGACGAGACGGCGAACAAACGATGGAACCGCCGCACATCGACCACCAGACTGGAGACCGACGCCAATGCCCGGGCCTCCAAGCTACGGATGGGAGCCCCATCCTATGTGGCATCCACCACCACCATTTGGGCCATTTTATTGGCCATGGTAGGTGAGGTAAAAATTCTTTACCCTATCTTTTTATTGGCATCTAGATAGAGGGAGTAAAAAAAAAAAAAATTATGAGCTAATTGTCAATTTTTAAGGGGGAGTTGCAAGTTAGCTAAATTTCCTTTAGTAAGGAGGTGAAAAATAATAGCTATCTTGTTGTTACAAAAAGGGGGAGGACATTACTTGTGTTAAAAGAAATTCATAGAAGAGCATGTTTTAAGGGGGAGTTATAGGAAATTTAAAATCAATCAAACCTTTTTGATAATGTCAAAAAGGGGGAGGATTTTTTTTGCATTATTATTTATGGTTTTGTCATCATCAAAAAGGGGGAGATTGTTGGTGCTAGAGCACCACGATCGTTTATTTTGATGATAACAAAATACGTGTCATTTAACATTTGCACTTAGAGTCTTAGATTTCAGGCAAATTGCAAATGGAGACGTGACTAGACGGAGTTCGAGCTCGCATCCAGGATGGATTGGAGGAGCTTGATGGAAAACAGAGGAGATTCACGAGGAGCGATAGATTGAAGATGGAAGGACAAGAAGAATAGGATAGAATTCTGTTTATTTCTTTCATGTACTTTTATCTTTATTTCCTTGCTCTTTTTGTTCCTTAGAACATCATGTTAAAGAGCCTCAAAGTACCCTAACAGTAGTCCTAGGAACACTTGCACAACCCTAGGATACTTAGGTTTTCTGTAGAGAACTTAGAAAAGCAATATAGGGTTCAAATAGCTTTTCCAGACATCTAATTCCAAAATCAGACGTCTGATAATATGTTTTAAGACATCTAACTGTTGATTCAGACGTCTGATAACATTTAGGCTGGACTTAGTTAGCTCTGTCTGATGAAATCAGACGTCCAGACCTTAGTCCAGACGTCTTAGAAGACGTCTGATGGACTTGCTTGATGTCTAATTAGTGGACCGTTGGCTGGCTTAACAAACACCGAAGGATATGACCGTTAGAGCCTTACCAGACGTCCTTAAGCCTTTCTAGACATCTGATAAATGACCGTTTTGCCTCGGCTGACCCAAAATCTCTTCTCAGAGATTTTCTAGCCATTGCACTCTCTTGGAAATCCATTCCCGCAGAAAAGTAGGTTTCCAGACATCCAGACATAGTGCCAGACGTCCTATATGTCATCTGATAGACTTGCACTAGAACCCTGTTTAGATCTGATTCAAGTCAGGAAGAATCCCGCATAAAATTAGACGTCTGACCTTATTTCCAGACGTCTGATGCCAGAATCAGACGTCTGATAACCCTGTTAGTGCAATCATTGTTCCTGATTTCGGCCTGATTCTCTTGGGCTTTGCTCCCAACGGCTATGGAAGCTTTCCAAAGCCTTCCAAAGCTTTCCTAAGGCCTCTATAAATAGAGAAGAACCTCTTACACACAAACATACACCAACACACACCTAGATACACAGGACACACCCAAGCAACATACTTTCTACTCTTTTGTGTCCTAGAAAAGCTCTTGCTCTCCAAGCTCAAGTTCTACATCTTGAGAGCATCAAGCCTTTGCACACCTGCTCTCCCACCGTAGTTCACGAGAGCGACGTTGCGTCGTCACGTGGCTCACGCACCCACGTCATCGATTCGACGCACTCCTTGCAAAGGGGAGTTTCCTAATTCCTATAGAAGCTAGGTTAAAATCTTTGTTGGCTCTATAGGACTATATTTGTTATTTTACTTTGTTATTTGGTTGGGTATTCGCTTTGCGAATTCCCGTCTCCTTCGTGGGACAAAATCCTTCTCGTGAAGGGAAGGGGTTGAGGAACGCTACCCTCGCACTTGTAGCGTGGTTGTAATTGAGGTTGACTCACCCTCGTTTAAGTGATTCGTTTAGTGGATTTGATCAACTTGGTTGATCGGAAAATCCTAACTTGAGAGGGTTAGGTGGTGGTTTTCACCCGGTTTGGGTTTCCACCTAAAAATAATTGTGCACATTGTGTGATTGAATTTTTTGTGAAATTGTTTATATTCTATTCTGCATTTTATTACGTCACCCCCTCCTAGTAGGGATTCCACAGGGACATGTGAACGTGGTCTTGTCTTGATCTTCCGGGTGAATCACTACCTGATTATACCTGGAGTATCCATCCAAAAAGCAAAAGAAACTTTGCCCGGCTAACCGCTCTAAAATCTGATCAATGAATGTTGAAGGAAAATGATCCTTCTAGGTAGCCGTATTTAGTTTCCTATAGTCTATGCAAACTCACCATGATGCGATGGTGCGGGTTGGGATGGATTCTCCCTTATCATTCTTTATAATGGTGAGTCCTGCTTTCTTGAGCACGATCTAGATAGGACTCATCCATTGGCTGTCGGAAATCTGGTATACAATGCCCGCATCCAGCCATTTGATGATCTTCTTCTTAACAACCTTTAGCATATTCGACTTTAGCTATCTTTGAGGTTGTCTCGAAGGTTTCACACCCTCATCTATGTAAATGTGATGAGTGCAATATGAGGGGCGAATCCTACGATGATCAGCAATAGTCCACCCAATAGCAGCCCTATTGTCTTGTAAAATAGAAATCCATTGATACTCTTGTTCTTGGGTCAAGTGAGCACTAATAATAATCGGGTATGTCTCACTTTCACTCAAAAACACATATTTGAGTGAGTTAGGTAAGGGCTTTAGTTCAATCATGGGTGGGTCAGAATCAGAAGTGTGAGTAGGAGGAGCAAAATCAGTAGTGGGAATCTGATGATCCTGATACGCAGGGATTCCTATTGATTTGCCACCTGCTAAATAGTTAATTGTGATTGCATTAACAGAAAACCCGTTTGTTGCAGTCATGCCTTCCTGTGTTAGCATGAGCGATTCAATAATTTGTTTATCAAGATAGTTAGAATCAGGGGTGTCGTGGTCAGATGAACACCTCAGACAATAGGATCCGTAGGAAAAAATGTGCATTGTGGTGGTCTCAGTCCCATGTGAATTGAGGTCTAGAAACCCTGACAATGAAGACGAATGAGACATTGAGTCATCACAAAGGAGCCTAATGTTACCACAAAAAGTCAATTCCTCGTCTTCATTGTCTTCCTCGATGTGATCACATTCAAAGTTCCTTGATGCCCTGAATATATCAAGTCTATGTCTTTCATTTCCTAGGGCAATCTCCATGCATTTGGATGCATAGTCGATGTTTGCTCTGGCTGTCACCAGAAATGGGTGACCAAAATGATCGGTGCATCACGGAGATTAGGAGGAACCTCCATATCGAGAACAAAAAGGTCAATGGGAAAGCAGAATCTGTGGACCTTAACGATCACATTCTCAACCACCCCCTCGGTGTTTTCACTGATCGATTAGCCAGTTGAATAGTAACTGAGGTGGGTTTTAACTCCCCTATTGAAATCGATCATATACGGCGGTGGGAGTTAGGTAGATGGATGAACCCAGATCAAGAAGGCCCCGATCAAATGGAGAATTCTACAAAAAGAAGGAAATGAGTAGGGCACCAGGGTCTTTATTCTTAGGCAGTAGGTTAGCTAGAATCACGGCACTAGCTTCTTTCGATAGTACCACTTGTCGTCCATTCTTCTACTGTCACTTTGGGGTACAATAGTCTTTAAAGAACCTAGCGACAACAGGAATGTGAGCAATGGCCTTGAGGAGAGGGACCTGAATATGAACTTCCTTTAACAGCGATTTTAGGTCCTCGAAATTCCACGTACCCTTTTTCCATGCTATATCTTGTGTCAAAGCCTCAGGAAAAGGGATAGGAATTTCAGGGTCAATTGGGCTTTTACCCTTATCTACTGTAGATGGCTCCTAAGATAAGGAAAGAGTCGAACCATCCTGCAGTGAAGGGCACGAAAAATCAGGACCTGCCTGCCTCAATGGTGGGTTGTATGTCTTCTTTCCGCTGCTCAATGTAACAGCTTTCGCATCAGCATGCTATCCGTGAGGTGATGGAGGAGAGGAAGGGGTAGAGTATGCGGGGTTCTGCAAGAAAGGAAGCTGGCCTTGAGCATAACTGGGTGGTGCAAAAGGCACCTGTAATATAGCATGCACCTGTCTTGGTGGTGCCTGAAACCTAGGCGAGGATCCTTGGTTCTGCACATATTGTGGGTTAGGGACAGGTTTGGAGGGCAAGGCTCCCTGAGTCCTGTGCTCCTGCAACAGTTGGTTCTACATGTTTTGGATGCTCTGTATCTAGTCAGCCATTGCCTTCATGATTTGCAAGCTATCCTTGGTGGATTTCCATATTGATTCTTGCAGTTCCTCCTTTAGTGCCTCCAAATGGTCGGCTTGCTTTGGAGGGTGACTGGCAGCTTGATGTAGTGGCTGATATATAGAACGAGATTGCTACTGAGATGGGAATGGTTGCTGCCTTGGATACGTGCTTTGCACATTCTTGTATTGTCTGGTCTGGTAGTGTGGATCTTGATGTGCTCTCTTTAAGTTACTAGACCAGGAGAAATTTGGATGCTGGCACTAACCAGGGTTATACGTCTCTGAGTATTGGTTGTTACGCCCATATCCCTGAATAGCATTGACGTCTTCATAGGCCGACAACGTCTGAGATGCATATTCATCGGGGGAATACGCATTAAAAGCATCATGTGGTGCATAACCCTAATTATGCGATGCGAGATTGAGATTATTCATGGGATGCTGATATACAAGATCCCATGAATATGGAGAAGATGCATCCTGGGTGAGTAAATTAACTCGAGCAGGTGGGGCTTGGGGTGCATAAGAGGATCTAGATATAGCAGAATTTTTGAAGAATTCAGGTCGAGCTCGAATCAGTTCGTCGAGCTTCTTATCTAGTAGATCCACCTTATCTAGCTTCATGATGATGATGTCCATATCGACTCAAACAAACTCAGCGTGAGCCTCATGGACACCAACCCGTTACCGTCCAGGTCACTGGAATTGGTTCATTGATGCGGCATTCATCGAGTTCTCTGCCAAAGACTTGAACAAATCAAATGAGCTGTTCTCCTCTTTTGCGAGGAAATTCTTGCTACTAGATGCATCAACCAGATACCGATCAGTGTCATCCTAGTCCATGGTAAAAGATCTGTGCTAGGTGCCATTTGGGCACACCATGGTGCGGGCATCTCCTGAGAAGATTTTTAAATCGATCCCAGGCATCATGAAACTTCTCCTCTGGTCCTTGGGAGAATGTCATAATCACTCGCCTCATTGCGCTCGTACAATTGATCGGGAAGAACTTTTGTAGGAATTCACGATGTAATTCCGCCCAGGTTCCAATTGGCCTCCCGGTGGTCTTGAACCAATATGAAGCTTTATCTTTTAGAGAAAACAGAAAAAACTTCATGAGAACAATTCCCAGATCAACATTCCTGGGTTGAACTATTTCAGTGATTCAACTCAGGTCCTCTATATGCTAGAAAGGATCCTCGTTTCAGTTCCCATAAAAATAATTCTGGATTAGGCTGAACACATTGGGCTTCAACTGGAATGCATGTCCTCTTGCGGGAATTCAGACTTGAGGTGTGACAAATGGTGTCGCCGGATCATAGAAATCTCGTCGCTATTCTCCTCAGGGTGGATGCTGCATTCTATCCAGTGTTGTCAAAATTCTATCGATATTCTGCTGATTTTGTTCCTCTAATTCGTTGACTCGGGCTTCCACGCGAGCCATCGGATCCAGACTTGTTGGATCCTGGCCCTGTCTAGGTCTAGGGTTAGCCATCTCAGCTAAATGAGTAGAAGAAGGGTGAGAAGAAGGTCCGGGTGATGCGATGAATCACCTTTGCCTGCTTGGGATTGGCTCTCAAGGTCCAACCAATTGAGTTCTAAGTGACCCTCTCCCTTGCATACACCAACCAACTCGGGTTGGTGCAGCCAAGCCAAACAAGGCTAAGGCCTCGCTAATCAAGTGGTCCATAAGATCAGGTGGCCGGAATTTTTGTTAAGGTTCTAATTTATGAAGAAAAATTTGTTATAAAATCGATTGAAAGTAATCCCCACCCCCCAAGCTAACCCAGCCAATTTGTATGAGGGGACTAAGGGTAAGGTTCTTCCTTTGGCTTTCACCTCTGGTTCCTTTGTACCCTTAGACACGATCAAGTGATATTGCCCAACAGATTTGGCTAAGGATTCGATTAAGGTGGTTGTGATGACCTAGTAGTTCGACAACAAATGTAGTTGATTAATGTGTTTTATCCAATTTTGCTTAACCTTTTATCTTCATATTGGGGTTTTGGTGAGTGGCCCACAAGGTGACCAAGCTCACCGGCTAGCCACTAGACTTGATTAAGTCTACGCTAGCTAAGTGTGGTCTCTAAATTGTGACCCTAAAGGTTGAGTCCTAGGATTTAGGCAATGGCTAAGTGATGTAGACACAATTATTGAGGGTTAAATGGCTATTCATGCATGTTCCTACGCTTAGATTTACCTTTCATGCTATAAATATTACATAGCATGCATCATTCTGCATTTAGAGTAGTTGTATATAATTTATGTTAATTGCATCCTTTTTGTGGTCAGGAGAGAAGGATATTTATTTTCGAGCCTCGGATTGATGATCCAACCAACGGATCTAATCAAGATGACAATCAGAGTCCAACGCCTCCGAAATCGCCTCCATCAGAGTCCCGTAGCACCATATGCAATCCAAGGAAGATCAACGGCCAAGGGACTAGGTGATGCAATTTGGAGCATTAAATGACAAATCTGACCACACAAATGGATTCGGGTCGACGATTGCAGCCCAACGGCATGAAAATCGACTCAATCTGACCTCTGTAGCATCCCCTACAAAGCAAAGAAGATGGACGACCCAGATTGCACCACGTGGCACAACCCAGGCCGCTCATGCGCACGCACGCGCCACCGCACGCGCACAGCAGTGTGGGTGAGTGCGAGCGAGCAGTGGCAGTGGCAGTAGCAGTGCGTATCGACGTGCATGCGCGCCAGTGGTGCGGGAGCAGGGGCGCATGAGCGGGATCTTTAGCGACGTTTGCGATGGATTTTCAATGACGTTTATGACCGTCACTAAATGTCATGTATGAGAATTTGATTTTTTCCTCCACTATAAAAGGACCCCTACCCCTCCCATTTTTCTTCATCTCTTCCTTTCTTCCTTTTACCACCTCCAAGGCTCCAGAGAGAGCTTGTCCCAAGCCTGGGATGCTCCTCTAGAGTAGAAAACCAAATAGTTTTCCCTCCCCTCACCCCTATTCATGGAGCATCCCGTGGCCATCCTCTCACCACCCTTCGGGAAGAAGATCCTCACCGCGACACCATCCTGCCTCACCCTCCGTCCTCCGGCTCCATCTCCGTTCGTCCTGCTTCTCACCACCTTCCTCTAGGCGATGTCAGAGCGAGTCGTCCTCCAAGCGACCGTCAAGGGGGATTTCTCTCACCCCTTTCTATCTTTCTTTTGCTTTAGTAGTGTAGATTTTCCTGCTTTCGTAGTTGTAACAAACAATTCTTCATGAATAGATGATTGTTTCTCTCTCTCTCTCTCTTTCTCCCTCTCTCTCATATATTTTTGCAACTAGATAAATTTTTCATTGACCCAATCTCTTGCTTGATAAAAATACAAAAAAAATTAGAAAAGATAAAAATGACCAAAAACAAATAAAAGTGAAGCACAGATTTTTTCAAAACCAAACGTTTGCCTCCACATGTTCGACCTAGGACTCGCTTTTTGAGTTTCGATTATAAATTTTATCTGATAGATGTGTTTTGCGAGCTACAACGATGGGTCCTTCGAACTCAGATTTCAACATGCGAAACACGCCTTGATCATTTTGGCGTCGTTGCTTGGGAGGCAATGCTCTTTGATTTTTCTCACATTTTTCTGCCTTACTTAACTTTTTAGCTCACTTTGCTCCTTTCTTTCTGTGATTACAGGTACCCTTCCAAGGCGAGCCAAAGCGGATAAATCAGAGTAAATGCAGTTAAGGAGTTTTGTAAGTTTATCCCCACCACCCCTACCTTAGTTTTCATTCCATAACCTAATAACTCAAACCCAAATCTACTTAGGTGCTTTCTATAAACCCTAGGGTAGATTGGTTGTTTGTTTGCCATCTCCACTCACCTCGCCATCCACATATATATATATAAGTTATCTGATTATGGGATTTTCTGAAAGAGACACACCTTAACACCCACAACTCTCGACTTAAGGCACACCACTCCACTTTGATTCTACCACTTAACCGGGATCTAACCTATGGACCTGGTACACTTCAACTCAAAACACATAAGTGAGTAGAAATCTGAATAGGTTAAACATTCTTGTGTGCCTTAACTAAGTGGCGCAACAGGCCAATTGATTGAGCTGTTTAGGCCACACCACTCAATTTAAAACTGATCCATCAAGTAGCTTGCCTTTTAGGGTTGATTTTTAGGGCTGAACCAGATACTCTACATTTTTTCTGATTTCTAAAGGAATACAACATCACCAGTGCTTGTAAAACCTGGAGTGTTCTACTGAACCCTGATTGAACTAACTTAAGGATTAAACCCTAAAAGCTACTAAATAAGGTTAAACCCTAAAAGACATATCATCAAATAACTTTGTTTGCAAACCCTGGTTGTGCACGCACATACATTTAAATTGATCATTAAGGGCACAACCCATTTAAAGGGCCCATTACATTCCAAGAGCACAATCATCCCAAGCCTAATTAAAACTGAGTAGATGTTGGCCTTAAGGATTGATTCGCTCTTCGGGGCTCAGATTGAGATTTTTTTTGATTAATCTGCTTTTGCTGGTCCATCTGATGTCTAGCTAGGGGAGTAGCGTCAAATGACTGCGGCTGGAGGGTACACTAGGAACCGGAGGCGCAAGCCAAAGGAAGAACCTTCTCCCCAGTCCCTCCTTCTAACTAGTTGGATTGACTGGATAAAAGTAGACTAAATCGTTTATAATCTCAAGACGGGTCTTGGGAGTCTTTAGGTCTTTAGGCTACCCACATAAGGATATGTTTGGTTGATTGTACTGCAAGACACCTTTCTCTCTTCTATTTTCCCTCCTACTCCACAATGTATCCTTCCACATCTTTCACACATTTCCAATCCTACCCTCCTACCAACACTTATCCCCAAGATGATTACTATCCCGACTTGACTTGTAATTACCCATCCATTAGCTAGGATAACTTTGATTGCGGATATGAATCTGGACCTCAGTGTCCAAGGCCTAAACTTGGACAACAAGACTATGATTACTATCCTTCCCAGAGCTATAAAGATTATAGATCTCCACCCTTTGACGATCAACCTAATCAGATCTACAACTATGAAGGATATGCTGATTATAACACCTACCCTCCCCAGTATTCCACTGAATATAGGTCACCTCCATTCTTTGAACAACCTAGAACGACCTACTTTCAGGGAGGGACGCAAGAACCTCGACATCTTGACTCCCCTAGATTTAACCCAAACCCACGTAAACCTAAATTGAACCAATCAGTTCAAGTGAACCAGATCCAGGATAGGGTGTTGGCTAATTTGAGGAACACTATACAATCTTTAGAAGCTCATCCAACACCATGCACTGAAGCATTGGAGCCTATGATCAAAATGATTTATGAACTTAATAGGTCTCTATTGGATTTGCTCCAAAATGTTAAGGATAGGGACCTGGGTGAGTTTCTTCTTGGGAAATTATTGAGGTTGAGGATGAAATTTGTGGTTGCCCTAGTCAAATCTTGGGATGATTCTCAAGATGAACCCCTTTCAGGAGAGCCAATGTCTAAACCTGCTCAGGCGCCTGTCGGGGGGGATACATTTTTTGAGATCGGGGATGACCAGATTGGGCTAGAGAAACCCATTGAGGATGAATCGATTGATTCACCAGAGATCCCCGAGCCAGGGAGCGAGGAAAAATATGTCCCTTTGAACCAGGAAATGACAATCGTTTTTGAGACGTATATAAATGAGGATCATGAATTCTTTGACTCTGAGGGTGAAAAATTTTTTGGTGAAGTCTCACTTGAACTTAAGGAAGAGGATTTTAGTGAGACAAATGGGCTTGAGGAATCTGACGAACCAGCTGATAGCCTAATTATTGAAGATTTGGATTCTATTGGGGCTAACTTGGAGGATTCAAATCCTCATTTACTAGAAGATTCAATCAGTAGACCCATTCCTCAACCACACCCTGAAGGGATTGATTTTGATTTGGAAATCATTGTACCCAAGTCAATTCTGAGTCAACCACGATTTCTGGACTTGGGTAAATCTTATGGGGTGAATGGTATGCTAGAGGTTCCGGAACCTGAGCACTTGATGTTGGAGGATAGGAATGTTGAAATGAAAATTTGGGAGGTTAATTTTGAGGGAAAAACAAGTTTGGATCTAAGGGTTCCTATTGGCTTAAAACCACCAGCTTTTTACCAAGACCCTTACTATATCTTTCACGTGCAACCCAAGCTCGAAATAACTGAGTATTTTCTGAGCTGAACTATAAGTGGACACCCGATTTTAATGAATCAGATCAACCCATTGTCCGCCACTTTAGTCTTGGGTTGCACACCACAAAATCGTAGGCCCGACCCCGCAAACACAATAATCTTAGGTTTTGGGCGATTTTCATCCATAACCTTAGAACCACTCGACCCTGGGGCATGGGTCTGCATCATAATATGGTCCATGTCTGTGGACATCTTCTGTTGGCAGGTCTGAGGATCAATATTTTTATTTTGATTCTGACCTGCACTTGTGAATTCTCAATTTCTTCCTTGTATGTATTTTATGCCTAGCTAAAGGAATTAAATTTAGCACTTGTGTATACTTTCTTCTCTCTGCGGAGCTGACCAGATTTTCATGCTATTCAGGTGATATTCTGTTATTCTACCATTTTCATGTCTTTGTTTTTACAATGAGGACATTGCGTCATTTAGGCATGTGGGGGTGGATACTTTGTCCTAGAATCATTTTGTTAACTCCGTAGAATTGCTTTTAGTTTCTTTAAAAAAAATGAAAATTTGAAAAAGATTAACAAAAAAGAAATTAGGAAAAGAGAACTTAGGTATTTAGAAGTTATTAACTTTAGGAAATGATACGATAGGACCTAAACACTTAGACTCTTCAGGTCTTCGGGCTTAATTAGCCTAGGTGTCCACTCAAATGTGGACTTAGTCTCGAGTCCTCTCCAAGTCAATCTTATTTTAATTCGGTAAAAAATTTGGGATGATAAGTATGCAACTTATCAACCCACCCTCTGATTTGAGGGGACTTTAAGCCTAAGCATCTACACACTTTCTGCACTGACTCACTTTTCGGCGGTTTCTTTAGAAATTGGGTAGCTAATGAACTATCTAGGATGGTATGGCTAGCAAGTTGTCGGTGGTAACAGCTCATCGGCCGGTTGTTCAAAGCCTAGCCACAAGATCATTTTCATCGTACTACCTTCAGATAAATCTTAGATTAAGGAAGACACCTACTTTAAAAAAAAAGAAAAATAAAAAAAAGAAAAAAAATAGGAAAAAAATTGAAAAAGGAGAAAAAAGGCAAGCACTTGGACGGTTTGCATTCTGGCAGACACCCAAGTACTGTTGAGTCTTCGTAGTTTAGGACCATAGTTGAAATTTTCTATTGCTAATAAATGACTTACGCCTAAGCGATCTAATCCTAATTCTGTTTTTATACATAGCATGTAGTTTAATTTTGCTAGGGACTAGCAAAAGATAGGCATGGGGTTATGATGTAGACACAATTATTGAGGGTAAAATGCCTATTCATGCATGTTCCTAGGCTTAGATTTACATTTCATGTTATAAATATTGCATAGCATGCATCATTTTGCATGTAGAGTAGTTGCATATAATTTAGGTTAATTGCAACCTTTTTGTGGTCAGGAGAGAAGAATATTTATTTCGGAGCCTTGGATTGACGATCCGACCGTATAGATCTGATCAAGACGACGATCGGAGTCCAACGCCTTCGAAATCACCTCGATCGAAGTCCCATAGCACCATATGCAATCCAAGGAAGATCAACGATCGAGAGACTAGGTAACATAATCTGGAGCATCAAATGAAAAATCCGACCGCACGGATGGATTCGGGTCAACGATCACAGCCCAATGACATGAAAATCGACTCTATCCGACCTCTGTAGCATCCCCTACAAAGGAAAGAAGATGGATGGCCCAGATTGCACCACGTGGCGCAACCCAGGCTACCCATGTGCACGCACGCATACAGCAGCGCGGGTGCGCATGTGCACGCGGAGGGACGCAAGCTCAAGTGCAGCGTGCACGCGGAGGCCACGGCAGCAGTGGCGCGTATCACGCGACAAGGGCGTGTACAGCTTGCGCCAGCGGTGCGGGAGCAAGGGTGCATGAGGATCTTTAGTGACGTTTGTTGCAGATCTTCAGCGAAATTTATGACCGTCACTAAATGTCATGTATACGAATTTGATTCTTTCCTCCACTATAAAAGGACCCCTACCCCTCCCATTTTTCTTCATCACTTCCTTTCTTCCTCTCACCACCTCCAAGGCTCTAAATTGAGCTTGCCCAACCCCGGGATGCTCCTCTAGAGTAGAAAACCAAATAGTTTTCCCTCCCCTCACCCCATTTGTGGAGCATTCCGTGGCCGTCCTCTCACCACCCTTCGGGAAGAAGATCCTCGCCGCAACGCCATCTTGCCGTGCCCTTCGTCCTCCAGCTCTGTCCTCGTTCATCCCTCTTCTCGCCACCTTCCTCCAGGCGACATCAGAGCGAGTCGTCCTCGAAGCGACCATCGAGGGGGATTTCTCCTACCTCTTTCTATCTTTCTTTCACCTTCGTAGTGTAGATTTTCTTGCTTTCGTAGTTGTAACAAACAATTTGTCATGAGTAGATGATTGTTTCTCTCTTTCTCTCTCTCTTTCTCCCTCTCTCTCACATATTTTTGCACGTAGATAAAGTTTTCATCGACCTGATCTCTTGCTTGATAAAAATACAAAAAAAATTAAAAAAGATAAAAACGACCAAAAACAAACAAAAGCGAAGCATGGATTTTTTCAAAATCAAACGTTCGCCTCCCTATGTTCGACTTGGAACTTACTTTTTGAGTTTTGATTATAAATTTTATTTGATAGATGCGTTTTGCGAGCTACGATGACGGGTCCTCCGAACCCCGATTTCAACACGCGAAACACGCTCCATCACTAAGTGTTCAACAAGCACAATTCAAATAAAAAACATTCTCTACAATATAAGTTGAATCTAAATAATTTCAACTTTGACAGGCAGATTCCTTTTTCAATTATCTTTTTAGAGAATAGATTTTTGAAATTTTTACTATTTCAATTGAATATATACAAATTTTTAACTATCGGGTGGTCAGATTTGGAATTTTGACCCTTATTGGTTTCTCAATTTGAAATAGTATCAATTTAACTCCAAAAATTTAGGAAAAATATGGAAATGAAAACTAGTTTGATAATCTTTCAAACCCCATAATTTTTAGTCAAATCTAATTTGTGTGCTATTTGGAATTTCTTTTTTCAATTCAAAAATTTTCAGATCTAAGTCAGTTTGACCCCCTTGTATTTCATAAATTATCAAAAATTATACGATTTGAATTTTTTCAAATGAACAGTGCCATTTGAAAGCTGATTCGTAAATAATGCTTATGCCTAAATTTCAGAATTTTCGAATGATAAAATATTTGGTAATCAAATTTTTAAGTTGCAAGGAAAATCTGGTAGAATTTCAAGGAAGGGTAAAAAGGCTTTTGAAAGGGTTGAAATTAAAAAATGAGCCTTCTTCACCAAAACTATTTTTTTATTTTTTTCTTTTATTTTTTTGAAAATTTTTTTTCAAAATTTTAGAAACTTTTTTAGCTTTTTTTCTTTTTAGATGGAACATATTCAAAATTATTTTTCTTTTTTCTTGTTTTAAATGGAACTCTAACCCTAAGATTCAAAAGAAACCTAAGTTAAAACCTAAATTTTCTTTTGTTTTTGCACGAAAATATGCAGATTTTTTTTTTCTTTACAGAAATCAAATCTACCTAGGGTTCAAAGGAAAACCTCAAACTAAGATCAAGATGTGCACCTGATTTCTTCACTTGTGCTTGATGTGTGTGTGGATTCCATTCGTCCTATTCTTGCACATCAAAAGCAAGCAAAATCAGATGTATCAAAGCTAATCTCAGAAATCATAAATCAAAATCGCGTTGCCTCGCAAGCAATGATGCCATTTATTTGAATTCAAAAAACATGAAATTGATTGGAAAACGCCATAGTATAGCGCAAATCATGATTCAAACAACAATTTATATAACGAGACGGTGAGTCCCGGTCGATCTCAGGGAGACATTTAAAAGCGAAATTGATTTGATTTTTTCTTTCTTTACTTGTTCAAAATTGTACGTCGGTTTCAAGCCTACGAATGTAAGTTACACTAGTCGTGTTGCTAACCCTTACTACGGCACATGCGTTAAATAAACTATAAAAGTGAAGGTGTGGGTACGTATACACACGATTCTTACTTCATGATGGTTGTTAACGGAAGATGCGTCAATCGCAAGGTCATTTATGTCTTCAAGAACCAACATCTTGTTGCAATATAGGTTAAACAAAGTAGATATTAGGCTATTGGGGATTTTATTTCATCACAAGTAATGTCAATACAATCAAATGTAGAGGAAAGCTTGTACATGAAAGATTGAAAACACTATTGCTAATAGAAAAATCATGTATGCATGGATGTCAGATAGATTATGCATGCAGTCCCCCGGATGGAGGCTACTACTATCACTAGCAAAAAATAATGCAAGAATTAATCTATGAAGAACTTTAAATCTAGCTAACAGAACTCAGAACATTGGAGGTGGTCTCTAATGGCCGTGTGGCCTGAGGTGGTGGGAGGGGAAAGAGGGATGGCCAAGGTGGTTGGCCGGCCTCTTGAGAAGGTGGTGGAGGTGCTCTAGCTCTTGGACGTGAGTTGGAGTGGAGATGGAAGTGATGGAACTCACCAATGGTGTGGAGTGATGGAGTCCAAGACCTAGATGGGGGTCCTTGGCCGTCCAAGGGAGCCCTTATATAGACTTGGAGGTGGGTCATCTAGAGAACTATAGAATTCTCTAGAAGACCTCCAAGGTTGGCATCAACTTTGGTTGGGAGTGGTCTTATTAGGTCTACAATTTGTGGATCTAAGAAAGACTAGGTTAGGTTGCTATTTTTGGTAACCTAGGTGGCGCCAAGTGTGTGTGGGTGTGTGTGCATGTGAGTGAATGTGTATGGGTGTGTGTGTTCGTCAAAGGTGGTCAAGTGGGCCACCTAGGTCCACTTTTAATTATGTCTAGGTTGGTCCTATTTAGGTGTCTAAACATAGGTTTAAGTGTAACCTATTACTAATTGATTGATCCAATTAAACTTAAACAAGTTTAATTAGTTCAATGTGTGTGTAATTGAGAGAGGAAGTTTCCAATTAGGTTGGCTTGAGTCAATTGGACTCTCACTGGGTCCAATTAGACTTGTGTTGGTTGAGGTTTGAGCTCAATTAGACTCTATGAGTCCAATTGACTAGGTGAAGTGTGATTGACTTAGATCCAAGTCAATTAGGTTTAGTGAGAACCTAATTAGGTTCTTAGGAAGGTCTTGGGGTAGTGTACTAGGCTTAGGGCACCTTAATTTAGGTTCCCTAGGGTGTAGAATTGGGTTTAGGGGCTTAGGAAATCAAGATCTAGGCATGATTTCAAAAACAGTAACTAGAGAGGGGTTCCAGATGTCTGATTTAGTGATCAATTGACTTATACTTCAAAATCAGAAGTCCAAGTCTCTGGTTTGGACGTCCAAAGTTGAATCAGAGTGGAGTTTAGGTTTTGTCTTGGGATTCTGCAGAAATTGGACATTTGATACCTTGTTTGGACGTCCAATATTGCAATAGAGTTGGGTTTTGGGTTTGCGGGTGGTGTCTAAGGGTCCTGTATGTCTAGCAACCTATCTGGATGTCTAGATATGGGCTGAAATAAGGGTTTTGAGGTATTCTAGGTTGAGGTGACCTAATCTAAGGGTGGCTAAGGTTTAGGAAGGTCTTTAGGGCTATCCTACGACTATGAAGGGTCCTATGTTCTTCATAATTTAATTCCTACATTAAAATTCTACTAGTAAGGTAGTATACCTTATCCCTACATTATGTCTTCATCTTTATTTCATGTCTTCTGCTCTAGCTCTAGCTTCTTCCTTTCTTTAGTTCCAACTTCAGGCCATCTCCTGAACTTCCTATTGCCTACAATCCAAATAGTGCACTAATCAGTACATTATAACATTATTTCATGCATACCTAAGTAAAGCAGAAAAGATGCAATGTATGCTATTCATGCATGAATTACCCTACAATTATGCTAAGTTCTAACTTAATTTAGGTCATTTAAGTCTTATGATTGTTGCGCAATCAGGATCCTACAACCACCACCCATGACCCCGTACTAGCCATCCCCTTTAGTCACACCTATCCCCCTTCCTACCACTCCATAACTACCATAATTCTCCACCCTTGGTTACATCATTCTACCATACTTCCACCTTAATTCCATCATTCCCAATGACCAAGCAGAAGAGGAGAAGAAGATTAAGGGGGTGCTCTTGCCCTCTTGGTGTCTTCAACTTCCTTTCTACTACCTTGTGTCCATGCCAAGCCAAAAAGTTAGCCAAGAAAGGAGGACATCCAGGAGGAGGAGAATGAAGAGTGGTATTCGTCCACTCTAAGGAGGAGCAAAGGCAAGGCCCTAAGGTTTGCCAAGAGGAGGACAATCAGGAGAGGAGCTTCCTTTAATTCCGGGGCAATCGGAATTAGACTGGGGGTTCTACAGCTGCATCATCTTCTTCATCACTAAGCCTTTCTTTACTTTGTCAATTTTTATTTTGCATTATAATGTTTGCTTTCTTGTTGGAGATTACAACTGAGAACCCTTCTCACTTGTGAGCTCTCCAACCCTTTTTGTAAAATAATTTTTTTAAGAAGCATTCCTCCATTGTTGCTTTAGTTAGACTTTGTGTGATTTTTCTTTAGTGTGTTTTTGCTTTTCCATTATTCCAAGCTTCCCATGCATGGAGTGAGTTGGAATAGCAAGGCACTTGTCGCCTTCAGACTCACATTTCCTTTTTCCCATTTTTCTCCGTATTTAGTTGTTACCTATCCAAAACCCTAAAAAGTTATATATTCAAAAATACAAAAGGAAAGTTGATTTCCGTTCTTCGAGTAAGAGAGTTCAAAAATCACATTTCTACCTCCCTTGGGATGACCCAAATACTCTCTGAGTACTCAATTTTTTTTAAAATTTAAAAGTGATTGGATTCACATGTACAATAACAAAAACCTTATTTTACAAATCGCGTGTTTTCTCGTATCACTTTTTGGCACCACTGCCACGGAGGCACAGCTTTGCATATCATTGTTACTCTTACTTGATACACAGATCTCATCCCTCCCTTTTTCCTTCATCTTGTGTGTGCAGGTACTACAGAAGAAGGCAGGATTTTTGGAGTGAAAGCTTAAGGTTCCTTGTCTTCCCGCGGAGTTGAGGTTAATGGTTTCTTTCTTGTCACATAAAAATATTAAAAACTATAAAAAATACTAAATTAGGTTTTCAGAATCAAAAACATCAAAATTTAGTAGAGTGGTGAATTTTAAAATCATTGTTTGCTTGTTTGAGTTAATTAACACCACTTTACTCAAGGTGTGGGTGTTCTGATCTTCAGGTCTAGACTTATGTTCGAATTTCAAAAATCAATTCCCGACATCACAGGCCTCCTAAATTCGTGAAATTTCACCCAAAGGTTCCAAATCAAGTCAGGAACATTTGTTCCAAATTTCAAAGCATTTGGACATGTAGAAAATTTTTAAAATTTCACGGACTACAGTAGGACCATCTCCTCTGATTCCATTATTTTGTTATTGTTCACGAATTTTAGGAATTATTCTACTTGGCCAATTATGTGAAATTTAGTTTTCTAGAATCCTTGGGAAATTCTACTCAACATATAAAATCACAAAAACTTTTGGTGGCCAGTGGTGTTACTGAAAAGTCCAAAATACCCACAGGTATCATTTCTGGACTTTGACACCAGCTTAAATGTAAATTCCAAAAAAAAATCAAACTAAAATTACTCAAAAATATTTTTTCAAATCCTTGTTTGACTTGATTTCTAGTAGCAGTGTTGCTTGATTTGTTTGGACCACTACTTAACAAAGAAGCCTGAAAAGATTCACTAATAGTAAATTTTCTGCTTATGGTTCAATTCAATTAGGGTTTCTTTTTATTTTTAGCCTCACAATCTATAAAGGAAATCTATCCTCAATAATATAACTTGTTTTCCTTGTGATTGTGGAATTCAAACTTGTTTGAAAACATAACAAGAGAAGCCTAAAATACACTAAGCAATATCAAATCCTAAAAAATAGAAAAGCAACAAAAATTGTGTGACAACTTCATGTTTTGGCATTGGACTCACTCCGTCCAATCCACACACACTTCAAATATATATATATATATATATATATATATATATATATATATATATATAT
This sequence comes from Thalassia testudinum, assembly GCA_037157565.1. Taxonomy (NCBI): domain Eukaryota; kingdom Viridiplantae; phylum Streptophyta; class Magnoliopsida; order Alismatales; family Hydrocharitaceae; genus Thalassia; species Thalassia testudinum. Next base: position 812,186 of record JAZHRO010000044.1, read on the forward strand.
ATATTACTGGGCATCAACCCAATCAATCCCTTCACATTCCCGTGTACATTCAGGTACCCAAGCCTAATTAAAATAAGTGGTCACTTGACCACTTAAGACTTCATCAAAACTAGGCTTGACATCTGGGATTTAAGGATCATTAATCGCTCCTAATTCCCTTAGAAAATGCGGTGAAATACTTAGAGGGAAGTCAAATGACAGGTAAGGGTTTACATAAGGCCCTGGTGATTTTCCCAGGACATGCTTAGGCCCAAGCTACCTCTTTAGTCTAGCCAGGTTATCTTTGGGAAGTGGGTTCACTTATTGATCCCTTACTTTTCGGGTTCCCAAGTCTTAGGTTTCTAAGGAGTCAACCTTAAGACAGATTTAGGCTTGCTTGCTTGATTTGCTCACTTCTCCTCATCTATCTCTTCTCCTCCCCTCCCGTTCTTCCATTAAAGTGTATGCACAGCCGACAGTCCCAAAATCTACACTTGGAGGGACCAATTGATTTTTCGGCCCGCCACACCAGTCGTACACGCTTGTTTTCTTCCTCTTCTAGAAATCAACAAAAAATGAAAAATACCCAAAATCCTAGAAAAAATACTAACAACCCATCCTCATCTAACCATCAAAGCGGGAACAACACGCCTCAATTTCAATAACCCGAAATTGAAGTTCCTGAACCTCAACTTGAAATGCCGCCTCAGTAAAACTCAATGGGAAATTTGAACTTTGATAATTCAAACCCGTTGTTCATGATCATCCAACTATTCCTTTAAGGGATTTCTATGATCCCTCAAACTATGAAGAAAGACCTGGGGTGGTCACACCTGATGGAGAATTCGTAATTAAACCTGTTGTCCTAAATCTCATTAAGCACTTCCATGGCTTTCCTTAGGAAGACCCTTTTGGCCACTTAGAGGAACTTACGATCCTCGCCCAAACCACTAAATCTCGCAATGTGCGGGAAGACTTATGGCTAAAGCAACTCTTCCTACTCTCCCTTAAAGACAAGGCCACCTAGTGGTTTATGATGGGAGGAAAACCTATCAACACTTGGGCCCAACTGAAAAGTGCATTTCTAAAAAATTACTTGCCAATTGGTCGAACCAATGCTTTACTCTACGCAATAACCACTTTCCAACAAAAACCTGGCGAGCCTATGCATGAAGCATGGGAAAGATTTCAAGATTTATTAAGAAGCCGCCCCCACCACGAGGTGCCACTTTGGCAACTTGTGCAAATATTCTACCATGATCTTGATGACCAATTCAGACAATTTGTTGATGCCTCATGTGGGGACAATTTTTAAACGAAGATGCTGAAATTGCTTACCAACTTTTTGATGAAATGAGCAAAAATTCTTTCAACCATTTGTCCATGGATACCTTTGGCAAAAATGCCAACCCCCAGGTAGGTGTCCATGAAGTAGGCATGCAACAACAATCTCTACCTGTCACACAAGATGATTTGCAACTTTTTGCACAAAGGCTTGACCAAATGCAAATTAATCAAAAGAAAATGGAGGAAAGGTTTAATGTGCAACCACAAAATCCCATTTCGACCAATCCTAAGCCTCGCTTTTCTAACTTCGACCCTAACCTGACCATTCTCCACTGTGAAAATTTGCAACAAATTGACACAAGAGAATTTCAAAACTCTGATCTTGCACCTGAATTTACTGGGACTTTTGATAATTCTACTCTATTTTTCCTAGTTAATGAAAATATTTCCGCTCTCTAGGATAATTTAAAAAATAATCCCTCCAACTTTTATAATCCCAATTGGAGTAATAACCCTAATTTTTCCTGGAAAAACACAAATCAAGTTTTGCAATTTTGGAATCAAATTGGGAATTTTAGCAAAAACCAACCTTTGTAGAATGATATTAATAACCAATTAATGAAAACCCTGCAAGGAATGCAATAACAAATGAGCGATGTTACCCGTGTCATCTCGAATTTACAAAACCAAATTACAGTAACGCCCGATAAAAAGCCAATGGGAAATTTATCTTCTTAACCTATTCCAAACCCTCGAAATCAACAGAACCAACTTCCAAGTGAAAATAATCAGGGTCAACAACCAATAAATCCCACACCCCAATTCCCACCCGATTTTCAAAAGTCACAACAAAATCAATGTTTTCCACCTTGAAATAATCACAATGCTAATGCAGTCACGTTAAGAAGTGGAAAAACTGCACAAAACGCGTGACCCTCACATGAAAATAAATCGTGTCAAGGGAAAAATTTTCCCACCCCCATTCACTCTTAGGATATAGGAGAAAGCACAAACACAACACCCTTCCCACAAGCATTAAACTTCAAGAAAAAGAAAACCAAAAAAATTGAGCTGTCTAAACAAGAATTGCATGAATTATTTGGCCAAGTGGAAATAAGTATCCCTCTCCTAGATGCAATTAAATATGTTCCTGCCTATGCAAAATTTTTAAAAGAAATTTGTACACCAAAAAGGCAGCATAAAAATCTAGGAAAGGTGGTCCTTTCTGAGATAATTAGCTCTGTTGTCTAGAGTAAGCTGCCTCACAAAAGAAAGGACCTGGGCGCTCCACTCATATCAATTGTCATTAATGAAACTACCTTTGACAGCACCCTCTTAGATCTAGGTACATCTATCAACTTGATCCCTACCATATTTTTGAAGAATTCCAGTTTAGTGAACTTATACCAGTGAAGGTAACCCTTCAACTTGCTGAATGATCTATAATTCACCTAAAAGGGATAGTAGAAGATGTCATTGTTCAAGTACAAAATTACCTTTTTGCTGTAGACTTTTTAGTCCTTGACATTGATGTACCCAAAGCACTTAAAAATGCACCTATCATTCTTGGAAGGACCCTTCCTCACCACTGCCAAAGCTAATATCAATTGTGACTTCGGTAAAATGGACATCACTTGCGGTGGCAAAACACTCACTTTAGACATTTTTAAGGCTCCTAAAAGATTCCACGAGCCAGATTTATTCAATGACTCGGATTCTAAAACCTCTAATCTTGTAGAGGAAATGCTTTCTATCTCTAATATGGAAATGTGTTTTGCAATTGACTCTCCTCCTGAGCTACAACAATCATCTAACCCACCCTCACGCACCATATCTAATTTCATGCTGACCACTAACCCCATTCCCAAACTAGGCCTGCAATTAGATCTAAAACCCTTGTCAGATTCTTGAAAATATGTGTTTTTGGGCCCCAATCATACAATGGCCCTTATTATAAATGCACATCTTTTCGGGGTACAAGAGGAAAAACTACTTCAAGTCTTAATCAATTATCAAAAAGCAATAGGTTGGACTTTAAATGATTTGAAAGGCATCAATGCGTCCTATAGCACACATCATATTTTCCTCAAAGAGGAATCTAGACCCTCCCGCCAGCTACAACGTCGTTTAAACCCTAATATGCAGGAGGTCGTAAAAGGGGAGACATTTAAATGGATTAACGTGGGAATTATTTACCCTATCTCTAATAGCCAATGGGTCAGTCCTACATAGGTCATACCCAGGAAATCTAGCTTACTGTCATTACAAATGATCAGGGTGAAGAAATCACAACTCAGACTACCTCTTCACGATGAGTTTGTATTGATTATCAGAAATTAAATATTGCCATGAAGAAAGATCAAATTTTGGAGCGGTTAGTCAGATAAGAATATTACTGCTTTTTGGATGGATATTCTAGCTACAAAAAGGGGCAATCCACCCTGAGGACCAGGAAAAGATCACTTTCACCTGCCCCTTTGGAACCTTTTCTTTTCAAAGAATGCCCTTTGGATTGTGCAATGCACCCGCGACTTTCCAATAGTGTATGTTAGCAATCTTTTCTGACTTGGTAGGTGATTGCCTGAAGGTCTTTATGGATGATTTTTCCATTTTTGGAGATTCTTTTGATCATTATCTTTAGAATTTAGAAAGAACTCTCCAAAAATGTATTGATGTTAACCTGGTCCTCAGTTGGGAAAGGAGTCATTTCATGGTTTAGGAAGGCATTGTCCTAGGCCATGTTATTTATCAAAATGGAATCTTGGTAGACAAAGCAAAAATTGATACAATCTCAAAACTTCCCCCACCTAGTTCAATGAAACAGATACAATCTTTTCTATGGCATGTGGGATTCTACCGACGATTCATAATGGATTTCTCCAAAATTTCCTGACCTTTGAGCCACCTTTTGACTAAAGACCAACCCTTTGATTTTAATGAAAAATGCTTGGAGAGTTTTAAGATTTTGAAATAGGCGATTACTGAGGCACTTATTTTGCAAGGACTCGATTGGACTCATCCTTTTGAGCTGATGACAGATGCCTCAGATTATGTAGTAGGAGCTATTTTAGGGCAAAGAATCAACAAGAAACCATTGTGATTTATTATGCCAGTAAAACTCTTGACGAAACACAATGGAATTACACTATCACCAAGAAAGAACTTGTGATTGTTTTTGCCCTCGAAAAATTCTGTTCATTTCTGTTAGGGTCACACATCACCATCTACACTGATCACTCGACCTTGAAATATTTGCTAAACAAGAAAGATGTGAAACCCTGCTTAATTTGATGGATTCTATTGTTACAAGAATTTGATTTGGAGATCAAAGATAAAGCAAGTTCGCAAAATGTCCTAGCCAATCTCCTATCCCAACTAGAGACTGATGATGTTTTGACCCAAATAGATGATTTTCCAGACGAAATGCTCCTTACCTTGAAATCCCTCCCTTGGTATGCTAATTATGCAAATTATCTCACACTAGACGATTCCCTTCTAACCGGTGATGGCAAAAATGTGTGATTTATAAAAATCATGAATTAAGTTTTTGTAACATGCAATTTGGATCGCTTTTAAATTTGGAAAAAATTGAGAACTTGGGAAAGTATTTGAGTTGTCCTAAGGGATGTAGGAATGCTTTTAAAAATCTCACTTGAATCTTAGAAATCAACTTTCTGTTTGGGTTTTGAAATATGTATTTTTTTAGGGTTTTGAATAAGGGAAAAAAATTACAGAGAAATGGGAATTTGAATTACGAGAAATCAAAGAACAAATGCCTTGTTTCTCTAACTCACTCCAAGCAAGGGATGCTTGGAATAATGGAGAACAAGCCACAACAATCACAAGCTAACTAATAGGAGATAGAGGAATTCTTTTTGAATTGAATTTTTTTTTTTACAACGGTTTAGAGAACTCACAAGTGAGGGGTTCTCACTTGTAATCTCTAACAAAACACTACACTACCATACAAAAGAAATATAAAAAGAGTGTAGAAGAAAGCTTAGGAAGAAGATGATGTTGCTGCAGACTCCTGCTCCAATTCAGGTTGCCTCTGAATTGAAGGAAGCTTGCTCCTAGCTTTTGGCTCTTGCCTCCTAGCTTTTGGCAAGCCCTAGGTGGGGCATGACTGGCTCCTCCTAGAGTGGAAGATTTCCACTTCAAAAGTCCTCCTTAGGGTGGCGTGGACCACCCTTTGTTCTCCTCCTTTAGATGTCCCCTTGCCTGGTCTTCCTTCTTGGTTAGGTGATGACACAAGGAAGAAGAAGGAAAAGTTGTGGCCACTAAGGAGATAGAGTGTCTCTTTAATCTTCTTCCTCTTCTCCTTCCCTCGGACGTTGATAATGGTGGATCTAGGTGGAAGAAAATTGTAACCAAGGATGCCCTACAAGTGGTGGTTACATGGGGTTTTTATAGATTTAGTGGTGGTTGGTTGGCATTGACCATGGCAAGTCTTTAGGTTAGGTGATGTAGGATGTTGTGAATGGTTGAGATGGGCTTATTTGGTGGTGGCTAAAGGAATGGATGGCTGACGTAGGTTGGCACCTACTGGAGGGATGTGGATAGGTAGGGTTTAGGTAGAGTTGGAGCCAAAACTAGTGTAGTTAAGGCCTTGATTTTTGGCGCCAAAATTGGATGGTGGTGATATGGTTTGAAGGTGGATGTAGGGTGGAGATTGGCTTATGTTTTGGTGCCAATGATGGGTTGTAGGAAGGTGTTATATGGTGGTTAAGTGGGGGTTCTAGAAGAATGGTTGCATGGGTTATGTGTAGGGTTGGGATAGGCTTAAATGGTGGTAGTTATAGGATCAATGGTGGGGGTTAAGGGTGTGGTTAGTCACTTTTTGGTGCCATAGGATGCATAAGGGTGTGGTTAGTCACTTTTTGGTGCCAATTGATGTGTGGTTAGGGGTTATGTTTGGCGTGGAATGATAGGAGGGGATAGGATGGTTACATGTGGTGGTAGTTAGGTGATGGGAGATTAGGATTAGTTGGAGCCAAAATGGGGAGATGCATAGGTGTTTTTGGAGCCAACTAGGGGGGGGGGGGTTAAGGGTGGTTATTTTGGCGAAGGGGTGGCTTGTTTTTGGTGCCACCTTGAAAGGATGTGAGTGGTGGTGGTGGTTGAAGGAGGTTGGCATCAAAAAGGGAAGGAGGTGGAGGTGGTTTTTGGTGGAGCTAGTAGCTAGGTTGGATGGCCATGTAGGTGGAGTTGGTGTTGAGCTTAGCTAGTAGGGTAGTAGTGGGTGAGCTAGGGTTTAGTTGAGAGGAGGTAGAGTGAGCTAGGGTTTTGAGGAAAGGAGCTGATGAAGAACCATCTGGAGTTGCACTGGAGTTGAATCTGCTGAAGAGGTCTTCATGAGGACTCAGCTACTTAGCTTAACTAGCTAGTTCTTATGCTAGCAGCTAAGCTTAGGTAGTTGAGCTAAGTTGAGTGGGTAGTTGAGATACTCACTGAAGCTAGGTTGAGCTGGAATTGCCTCTGATGAGAACTCTCAAGCTAACTTGGCTACTATGTAGGCAAGTAGTAGCTAAGCTAGAGGGAGTTCAGCTGCTGTGAGCTAAGTGGAGCTGGGTAGAGCTGGTCCTGAGCGGAGGTGGACTCTTGTCGACTAAGTTGAGCTAGCTAGAGCTCCCAGTGAATTGATTAGAGCTAGGATGAGCTAGATGCAACCAACCTGAGCTGGATCTAAGCTGAATTGAGGTAGGTTTAGCTAAGTTGAGCTACCTTGAGCTACCATCTAGCTAAGATGAGCTGAATGGATCTTGAGGGAGCTAAACCTAACTCATGTGTGCTGATAACCAGCTGAGATGAGCTGGATCCAGCTAGGGTTCAGCTAAAACTAATTTCTTCACTTTCTCTCTTCTTGAGTGCTAAGGTTTTAAGGGTTTGAACATCTGCTTATCCTTAACACTCAAGTAAGCATGTTAAAAATACAAAAAGAATGCAATGTATGCCTAACCTAGATTATGCCTAAATGTAACCCAAAAATTAAAAACTTAAGAGCTAGATCTGTTTCAGGGCATAAGAATGATGATAAACTGGTGTTTATCAACCGACCTAAACATAAAAGGGATAAGTTCTTTGCCGAGATCAAATATTACTTTTGGGAGGTCTGTTCCACATCTGTGTTGAACAAGTCATTAGACGGTGTGTTCCCGTTTCAAAAACTCATGATATTCTGAACCACTAGCGGTGGACATTTTTCGGGAAAGAAAACGGCGAGCTAGGTTTTAAATGTTGGATTTTATTGGCTTAGATACATAAATATGCTCATGAATTCTCACGGTCCTGTGTGCATTGCCAAAGCATCGGCAACGTGAACCCTAAGGATATGATGCCCCTCAACCCAATTTTAGAAGTTGAGATTTTGGATGTTTGGGGCATCGACTTCATGGGACTGTTTGTCACTTCTTTTGGGTACCAATTTATTTTAGTTGCTATCGACTACATTTCAAAGTTGATTGAAGCGGTACCCACGTGCACTAATGACCATTGAGTTGTCGTGGATTTCATTACGAAAAACATATTTTCGCTTTTTGGTGTTCCTAAGGCCATAATTAGTGACGGAGGATCGCATTTTACTAATAAAAGAAATACTAATAACTTGCTAAAGGAGCTTAATAGAATCCAGGAAGCACAACTTGATAAACCTGGTCCGAGTGCGGCACAAGTTGGTGGTGAGCCACTTAGGGTTGAGGATCCGACCTTAGGTATGACATTCTATTCAATCCCAACCTCTACTTACACTGAGCCCACCCATCAGCCTTGTGATTATCCAGAACAGATCTTACTTAGTCCTACATCTGAACTAATGGACAATTTTAATGTTCCAAAGATTGACTTTGAGGAGGAAGACTCACTTGAGGATCCAAATCTTGATTTAGGACCTGAATTTCAATCTTTCTATCTTGAGGAACAAAACTCTGATGGGCCTGAGTATGAGTCCTTTATGTTAAAAGACACACAATTGGACCATGCGGATTATTTGGATTTGAGGATATCTCAAAAAATTTGGAAGAATCATAACAAGATTATAAAGAGCCCCATCAGGAAGATAGAAGGATTGAGGATAGGGACACTCCCAGCTAGGCACATTTGGCTGGTTATGATATGATTTTGTTTGAGGATTATCATGAGCATATGTGCTTGGATGATTCGATTATAATATCTGGATTCAGCGATACCGATCATTATGAGATATTCCATATAGAAGTCAAATTTGCTTTCACTTCTATATCAGCTAATTCTCACCCTTCTCTTCTCATCTACCAGAGTCCTGAGGAAAACCCTGACTTTGATCCCCAACATCTCGAGATTAGACAAAACAGACAATCCCCTATGAAAAAGATGTTCAAGAGATTGCAGAATCATTGGGGATGTGATGTAGTCATAATTATTGAGGGTAAAATGCCTATTCATGCATGTTCCTAGGCTTAGATTTACATGTCATGTTATAAATATTGCATAGCATGCATCATTCTGCATTTAGAGTAGTGTTTGCAAGTGAAATTGAGGTTCTAAATCATTACGTTGTAGTATAGTCGAAATCGCTTTGAAAACAAATAATATTTATTAATCGAATTTGAAAGTTTGAGGTCGATCACAAGGAGCAATATAAATTCACACACTAATCTCAATAATGCAAATGAGCACAAGAATTTAAACCAAATAAACTACTCAAAAATGATAATTGACGAATTGACTTTCCACTTTGCGTTGTAGTATTTAAGTGGTGGAAAAATCGACTAATCAAAAAAATAAAAATAATCACTCACAGAAGAGCAGGTCGTGTCCACAGGGAGGCAATTATGCAATAAATTTTATATTCTTTCAGTTAAGTGCAAAATCCCTATTTAAATCTGACATAAAATGAGAAGGAAAGTAGATTCACAATAACTTAAAAAGATAAGGGTATATGTGCAATTTTCCCTCACTGAAATCTTCAATAAATTGATGATGATTTTATGCAATTTTCACGTGACGTGTAATAGATAAAATTAGTGCTCAGGTTAAGCCCAAAACCAATCTTGAAATAAGTGAATATCAATAACATGCAATTATAAGGAAATATGAGTGTACATGCGCAATTCTGCCACAATAAAATAATAATAAATAAAAAATCAAATTCTGTGGCAATGGCAGTGAATGTAAATTTTAATTGACTTCAAAACAGAGCATTTGCTCTCTCTCCTCCTCGCGAGAGAGAGAGCACCGGCGGGCGTTGGAGAGGCTAGGGAGGTCGGCGAGGATGAGGGCTATTTGATGGAGGATGCTGCGTCGACGGAGGTGGCCGGCCGGCGGAGGAGAAGTGGTCAAAGGAGGCTGCCTGCTGTAGCCACGTGCCTGCGGGGAGGCGCTGGAGAAGGGTGCCTGCAGGTGGCTGCTGGCGATCGTGAAGGCACGCAGAGCCTTCAGGCGCGGCTGGAGGTGTGCACTGTAGGGAGCCTGCGGTGCTGCGCTAGGGTGCAGCTGGGTTGCCTGCAGGAGGGAGCGCGGGTGAGGCGGTCTGTAGATGCATCTGCAAGATGGACGCGAAGGCGAGCGCTGGAGTGTCTGCGGGTGCATGCAGAGGGCGTCAGCGCACTGCGATAGGGCAATACGGTGCAGGAGCGGGCGCTAAGTAGTGCACCTGAAGGTGGTGAGGCTGAGGCATGCCTGCGGGAGCGCTAGAGGTGCTTGGCTTGCGCTCCTGTTGGGAGCGCTAGGCAGTAAGAACTTGGTGATAGCGGGTGGGGGCAGAGGTGGCGTTGGAGAGGTTGGAGCATGCGTGGAAGGTGAGAGTGCGCTTGCGGAGAGGCTTGCAAGGGTGCGGCTGTAGGCGCGCAGTGGTGATGAAGGTGTGGTGCCTGCAGGGGCAGGCTTGGTGGCATGAGCAGGCGATGTGCGCTGGAGTAGGCAGAGATGATGGCGCGAGTGCCTGCAGCGTGGGAGGGGAAACGCTGGTGGTGCGGCTGGAAGGAGCGCTATAAATGAGCGGTGTGCGCCTGCGGGTGGGCGCGAGCTGGTCACAGTGCACGCTTGGGGTCACCCACTCTCTCTGGATCCTCCTCTCCTCTTTCTCCGCCTCTTCTTTTAACTCCTCTCCTTTGTGCGTGCGTGAGTTAAGAGATTTTCAAATCCCTTAAATATTTCTGGCCGGCAGCTATTGAGAGTGCCCGGAGGATGGGGAAAAGAACAACCGCCGGTTATTTGAAAGGGTAATTTACCCTTTCCTCCTCATTCTTTTGCCAATTATTTTCCCTGCACATAGAAAGAACATATTAAGTTATAGAATAGATGTAAACCTAAATCATGATGCATGCAAACATTCTATAACTTAATATAGTTATTAACAACCCTAAAAGATACAATTAAAGTTACTTAGGCATAATATTAGTCCATTAAAATGGACTCATCAAATACCCCCATGCCTAAGATTTGCTAGTCCCTAGCAAAAATGAAAAATAATAGAAGTAATCAGAAGATTTCCCTAGCAAAAATGAAAAATAATAGAAGTAATCAGAAGATTTCTTCTTTTCTTACTTCAAAACTTTAGAAATCTAAACAAATGTGAAGTGCTGATAGCCTACGTAACAGATCCAAGTGAAAGAGCCAATTCACATTGGAAGTTCATACTTCACCCTTGGTAGATATTACTGTCGGGATAGGCAACTACTTCCCTCGGGGATAAAGCAGAGGATAATCTGTAATTTGACCCTGGCGTTTTGCTTAGGTAGGAGATATCGAGTTGAATGGATTTGTATTTGGTGACACACACACTCATCTGGTGCTACAAATAGTCTAATACTGCAAACTCTAGATCTCTAGACTATTAGACAAGTCAACTCTGAGAGAGGCTACACAATTTTGCTCTCTTGATGTTCCTGAGCACTCCATCTTTTCTTTCTTTCTGAGATCACGAATCTCGCCAGATTTAGAAATTGTACTCATTATTTGGTGGCCTCACATGGCATCCACACTTCAATTAAAGTCCTAATAACTCTACAACTACGTTAGAGTCCTCAACCTATATTCGGGCGATCAGAAATACTAAGAGGTAGGTATGGGTCATATTTGGTGGAACGTGATAGGTGTTCTGTTGCCTCAGAAACAATGTTACATCATAAACTTGGACTTTTTTTTTTAATATAACTATTTCTTCTTTTTGTTCTTTCTGTTTCTTCTTTTTCTTCTTCTTTTCTCTCTTCCCTTTTTTTTTATTTCTTCTTGTTTTTGTTTCTTTTTCAATCAACACAACACGATACGGACTTTTATTTATGAGGCATTATTAGGGATGATGATGGTCAAGAGGAAGTTGTGTGGCTTATTTGGTGGAAGTGCCTATTCTTGGCATCGGGAAGGAATGGATAGGACAGGTGTATTTCTGACCTTTGACACTATTACCCTCCTTCAGCTGAGGACTCTATGAAGGACGGTCGTAACCGTCCACCATAGTTATAACTTTATTAAGACCCAATCTCTGTGTATCTGCCTTATTTGGTGACTCTCAGGAATTCACACAAAATACGCACAAAGGAACAGAGAGTGAAAACTATGCCTAACTCTGAAGTATCATCATCTAATTGTCCAAAACTTAAGAGTCCTTACACTAGACTTAGCGCACCAGTAATCTCTCTACTTTTTTCTCACAAATATGTGGTGGATCTACTAGAAGATAGTATGCCTGACTCCCTATGAACTATCCAAGGGTTCAGTAGACTTACAAATGCTCATTGGTTTTCCTCAAGGATCCATTACCAAGTCTACATGCACGTGAAATAAATGTATTGGATTCTAAACTTAAGAAATAATTCCGGAAGAAAAACCTCCAATAACAAAGGTATTTTGCTAGGGACTAACCCATTTAGCTCAAGAAAAGAGGATTTTTTTTTTTAAATATGTATGCAAATATTTATAAATGCTATAAACATTCTCAGGTTATACCCCCTCATGCCTAAGACTGACAATGTCCTCATTGGTAAAATGCAGACATAGAAGAATATCACCTGAGGAAGAGAGTGGGAGGAGCTAAGGCTCCTCAAGCCAAAGTGCGTCCAAAACTTGGCCATCTGAAAGAGTAATATACGGTTTAAGTCGCTGGCCATTTACCTTAAAGCTCGCACCTAAAATAGGGTTCCTAATCTCTACTGCTCCATGAGGAAAGGTATTGATAACAACGTATGGCCCATCCCAGCGGGACTTGAGCTTTCCAGGAAATAATTTAAGTCTAGAATTGAAAAGCCAGACCCACTGGTTGGGCTCAAAAGTCTTTCTAATAATGTGGTTGTCATGGAAGACTTTTGTACGTTGCTTGTAAGCTTGAGAAGTTTCATAAGCTTCATTACGAAGCTCCTCAAGCTCACTTAATTCTAACATACGTGCTTTTCTTGTTTTATCTAGATTTAAGTTATCATTTTTAATAGCCCAATAAGCTTTATGTTGGATTTCAACGGGAAGGTGGCACACTTTTCCATAGACAAGACGGAAAGGAGACATGCCCAAGGGAGTCTTATACGTAGTTCTGTAGGCCCAAAGAGCATCATTTAGTTTTTTAGACCAATCCTTCCGATCAGGCCTGACAGTTTTTTCTAAAATTCGCTTAATCTCCCTATTAGACACTTCAACTTGTCCACTCGTTTGGGGATGATAAGGTGTGGCTATCATGTGGTTGACTCCCAAATTTTGGAGTAGTCTTGTGAAGTATACATTCTTAAAGTGAGGTCCTCCATCACTTATGATTGTCCTTGGGCACCCATACCGAGAAATGATATTAGCCTTAACAAAGCCCAAGACCACGGAATGGTCATTGGTTCGCATGGGTATGGCTTCTATCCATTTTGATACATAGTCAACAGCCACAAGGATGTATTCATATCCGAAGGACATAGGAAATGGACCCATGGAGTCAATGCCCCAAATATCAAATATTTCAACAGGGAGGATAGGTTGTTGGGGCATCTCATCCCTTTTTCCAATGGTTCCCGTCTGCTGGCAACGTAGACATGCACCCACATACGTGTGCATCTCGGAATAATGTGGGCCACCAAAAACCAGACTGAAGAACCTTATGGGCAGTCTTCTTCCCACTAAAATGTCCCCCACAGTGGAGGTCATGGCAGAAACTCAGAACACTTCTTTGTTCTTCATCAGGGATGCAATGGCGAAATAGCTGGTCAGGGCCTATTCTAAAAAGCTCGGGTTCCTCCTAGTGATAAAATTTAGCGTTGGCGCGAAACCTATCTTGCTTCTGCGTGTCCCAAGTATTGGGGGTGATGCCCGTGACCAGATAGTTCACTATGTCAGCGAACCAAGGAGTTTTAGCTTCCACAGCCATTAGAGACTCATCAGGGAAAGTCTCTTGAATGTCGCCAGCAGGGTTTGATGCTTCAATAGGGATCCTAGAGAAATGGTCTGCTACCACATTCTCAACTCCTTTCTTGTCTTTAATTTCCAGGTCAAATTCTTGGAGTAGCAGAATCCAACGAATTAGGTGAGGCTTGGTGTCCTTTTTAGCCAGAAGATGCTTAAGGGCTGAATGATCAGTGAACACCACAACCTTGGATTCCAAAAGATAAGATCAAAACTTTTCCAAAGCAAATACTATAGCAAGTAATTCCCTTTCAGTGACCGTGTAGTTTTGCTGAGGATTCGTAAGGGTCTTGCTGGCATAATGCAGCACATGAGGTTTGCCATCAACCCTTTGACCTAAGACCGCTCCCACTGCAAAATCAGAAGCATCGCACATAAGCTTAAACGGGAGGGTCCAATCTGGTGCTTGGAGAATCGGCCCGGTAACGAGGGCTTTCTTCAAAACTTGGAAAGCCTCGCCACATCTATCATCAAAATCAAAGGAGACATCCTTCGCTAACAGGTCATAGAGTGGCTTAGAGATTTTACTGAAATCTTTAATGAAGCGCTTATAAAATCCAGCATGGCCAAGGAAAGATCTAACCTGACGAACATTGGCTGGCAATGGAAGTCTAGAGATGGAATCGATTTTTGCGGTGTCCACCTCTAATCCTCTCTCGGAAACAACATGCCCTAACAAAATGCCCTGCTGGACCATAAAGTGGCTTTTCTTCCAGCTAAGCACTAGCTTTACCTCTTCGCAACGGGTTAAGACTTTATCAAGGTACAAAAGGCATAGGTCAAATGATGAGCCATAAATGGAGAAGTCATCCATGAAAATTTCAATGAACTCGTCGATCATATCAGAGAAGATAGCCATCATACAACGTTGGAAAGTGGCAGGAGTGTTACATAACCCGAATGGCATTCGGCGGAACGCAAAAGTGCCATAAGGACTCGTGAAGGTGGTACGCTCCTGATCATCAGGAAAAACGGCTATCTGATTGTACCCAGAGTACCCATCAAGAAAATAAAAGTACTTATTCCCTGCCAATCGTTCCAAAACTTGATCGATAAATGGTAAGGGGAAATGGTCTTTCCGAGTAGCCGTGTTTAAACGGTGGTAATCAATGCAGACCCTCCAACCAGTTGAGGGTCTAGTGGTCACCAGTTCTCCTTGGTCATTCTCCTCCACAGTGATTCCTGCCTTTTTCAAAACTACGTGAATAGGGCTGACCCATTTACTATCTGAAATGGGATAGATAATCCCTGCATCTAGCCATTTCAGAATCTCCTTTTTAACAACCTCCCGCATATTTGGATTGAGCTTTCTCTGCATATCTCAGAAAGGCTTCACGGACTCGTCTGTGTATATATGACGCATGCAAAGAGAGGGATCAACACCCTTAATATCAGCAATTTTCTAGGGAATTGCTTCCTTGTACCTTTGTAAACACTCAAGCAGAGCTCCCTCCTGCAATTCAGATAATGCAGGTGAGATAATAACGGGGAGCATGTTATTAGGGCCAAGGAAAGCATATTTCAATGTGCTCGGGAGGGGTTTCAACTCCAATTCAAGAGCCTTTTGGATTGAGGGTTTTAGTTGAGATGTCCCTGCCTCAGGCAGCGGATCTACCTTCATAGTCCAGGGTGGGGACAGAGACTCAGTGTGTACCCCCAGCAACTCTTCTAGTTCGGGCATTTTCCTTTCAGTTTCTTTAATAATTGAGGGATGGTCCTGAGATATGACCTTCTGAAGGGGATCTCTACATAAGAGTGCTGGAGTAGTCTCTTCAATTATTTCATCAACGACCTCAATTTGAGAACAATCTTCAAATCTAGGTTGCTTGTAAGTATCAAAAACATTCAACCGAAACTTCTTGTTCCCAAAGCCCATTTTAAGTGCCCCAGATCTACAATTTATAGAGGCATTGGCTGTGGCCAAGAAGGGGCATCCTAGAATAATGGACGGCTTTGTGGGCTTATTAGATGGGTCAGTATCAAGTACCAGAAAGTCAACAGGGAAGAAGAAATCCTCCACTCTCACAAGGACATCTTCCAACAATCCCCGCGGTGTCTTAAGTGATCTGTCTGCAACCTGGAGGATTACTGGACTAGGCTTCAGCTTTCCTCCTCCCAAAAGGTCATAGACAGAGCTCGGGAGAATGTTTACCCCCGCACCCAGATCGAGCAGAGCCTCGTCAATGTGTTGGTTACCTATAACCACTGAAATATATGGGACCCCTGGGTCTTTCATTTTGGGGGGTGTTCCATGCTGAAGAACCGAGCTCACATGGTTAGGCAGGATGACCTTGGTTTGGACCTATTTCCTAGATCGGCGCTTCTAGGTGCACAGGTCCTTCAAAAACTTGGCATAGGACGGAATCTATTTAATCGCTTCCAACAGAGGCAAGTTAATTTGGACTTGCCTAAAAGTATCCATAATCTCTTCCATCCTATCCTTGGCTCCAGACGAGCCAACAGAAGATTCCCCAGGAGTAGATAGGTGCTCTGGATAGGGCACCCTCGGCTTCCGGGTAGAGGGGTCGTCATGACGGGAAAGGGGTGGTGGAAGGACGACATCCTCATTGTGGGTGATTTTTTGTGAGGGAGAGTGGTGTGGCTCTTCCTCGGGTGAGATGGAAGTTGAGTCAGGTGTGGAAGGGGAATTCTGAGATGTAATCGTAGGAGAGTTATCAGGCTTATCAATCTTTTTTCCACTCCTCAACACGGTCACTGCTTGGGAGTGCTCCCTGAATACAACCCCCTTGCCCTTAGGGTTCTCCTCAGAAGAGCTAGGCAGCTTCCTCGGATCACGTTGCCTAACTGCCTCAGTAAGATGACCAATTTCAGATTGCATATCAATAATCATCTTATTCTAAGATTGCATAACCATATTCTGATGTTCTTGCATTGCTTTCATCATGGCCATCAGTTCATCCATCTCAGAGGGCTTATTCGGAGGAGGATTTTCATACGAAGGTTGG
The DNA here is from genome assembly GCA_037157565.1 of Thalassia testudinum. Classification (NCBI taxonomy): domain Eukaryota; kingdom Viridiplantae; phylum Streptophyta; class Magnoliopsida; order Alismatales; family Hydrocharitaceae; genus Thalassia; species Thalassia testudinum. Next base: position 828,766 of record JAZHRO010000044.1, read on the forward strand.
TATGTGGGCTTGGGAGGTAAGGGTCTAGTATTCCCTGAGTTAGAAGCATCACCTTGCTTCCAAGAGAAGTTTGGATGGTTCCGCCACCCTGGATTATAAGTGTTGAAGTAAGGGTTATTGCGAGGGGGCGGAAACCTTGGGCTGCATTCAAGTCGGCCTGAATCAACTCAGGGAATTGGTTTTCCTGATGGCACTCTGCAGTGGCGTGCGTTGTGCTTTGGCAAATGGAGCATTCTCTTGAAGCCTGAAAAATAGAGGTAGCTTGCGGGTTCATGCCGGGGTTTGCTAAAAGCCTATCAAAGTTTTTATTCAATAATTGAATCTGATAAGCCAAATCTTGAGAAGCCCCAGCTTCATGGGCCTCTATCTTCCTCTACAAGATTGATGGTTTTCTTTCTTGATAGGCAGAGGACAGATGTATGGAGTTGTCGCTTAATGTTTCAAATAATGCCCAGGCTTCATCCTCAGTTTTGGTCATGAAGGTTCTTGCACAGGTTGCATCAATGGTTTGCCTATGCCTTTCAGATGATCCATTATAGAACCTTTCGACCAACTGCCATCTTGGCACTTGATGGTGGGGGCATAACCTAAGAAGGTCATTAAAGTGCTCCCAAGTCTCATGAAATTGCTCCCCTTCCTATTGAGTAAAACCCATAATCTCTCTTCTATAATGGTTGGTTTTACTCATAGGAAAATATTCTTTTAAAAATTCTCCCTTAAGGGTGGCCCAATCATTTACCCTTGCATCGAGGGTATGATACCAGTGCTTGGCCTTATCCTTTAGGGAGAAAGGAAATAGAGTCCTCATCAGGGCTTCATCAGTAAAGCCTTGGAGCTTCACAGTGGAACAGACCTCGGTGAATTCCTCCAAATGCTGGTAGGGGTCCTCCCTAGTAGTACCATAAAAAAAGGGCAATAAAGATATGGTACTGCTCTTGATCTCATACGGATTATCCCTTGCCGGTCGTCTTAGTGCTTGTGCAGGTTGGTTAGTTGGAATAAAATAGTCCCTTAGGGTTCTTTGTTGATTTGCACCTTGTTCAGCCATTCTTTCCTCTCTTAGGTGAGCTCTCCTAAGAATTCTCTCAGGCTCAAGATCAAACACTAGACTACCCTCAAGAGAGCGTCTACCAAGCATACAAAACACAATTCAAGTTTTTTTTTTTTTTATTGGGTAAGTTAAACCTCCACTCCAAAGATTAGTCAAAAGATCAAGACTTATCCATCCATTCCCATGTAAGTGGTATAAGAGGGGTGTGGACTTGAAATCTTAACCTTCTTTATTGTGGATGTCAAATTAGTTAATATAAATGGCTAAACAAGTTTTTCACTGCAATTACGTGCCTTAATTCAACCTTCGAGTGCCCTAGGACCTATACTTTGCTTGGATGATACTCCCAGGTGATCAAGTGAGAAGTTACTCCAAGGACGAACAAAGGGATGCAAGTAGGGCGAACCCTTCCTTCGAGGCGATGCGTATGCGGTGCCCCTTAACTACCCTTTTGTTCCTTTAAGGGGTGTCCCCTTTTGTGGAGTATCAAAACACTTGGTCAAAAGATAGCATCACCACCACCAGAAAGCACAATAGGAGGGTTTGCACTGATAAAGAGATCGGTGCCTATAGCCTTAAGGGATCGAGCCTTAGTGCGGTGCCTAATGTGCGCACTCAATGTCAGAAGTGTGCAACACACCGTAAATCTTTGTAATTTCTTTTGAAATCGTAGACAAGTCCTTTAGAATCAGATCAAATGTGAATTGCTTTTAGGGTTGAATCTGATTATTAGTTCCACTTTAAGTTATGTGACCACTGAATTAGTAAATTCAAACAACTTGGTGGCCTTGAATTTAAATTTGAATGCAAATGCGTGAATAGGAGCTAGATGCAAAAGTTAGAAAGATGTACCTGTCTCCAGCGATCTTTGTGCTAATATGCTTGCAATGCAATACTAAGATCTAATGTGTTGTTCAATCACCCCTAAATGCACGCACCTAAGGGCATGCAACTTCTAAATAGGCAGCTCAATATTTTCTTTGTTGGTTTTAAAAGCAGGCAAGCAGAAAATAGAGTCACGCACGCACCAAAAATATTGTAAGCCCTAGTAGCCAAAAAAATGCAGGGACAAACCCCCAAAAATTCAGCCCCAATTACTACAAGGGCGAAAAGACAGAAATAAATTTGTGATGATGGAGAATCCTCAGCGAAAGCAGGATCTTGGTCTCCTTCGTCTTTTCCTCATGTAGCTTAACTCGTGATTGCTGTCACCGCTCTGTTGTGCCTCGTTGCCTCTTCAGATTCCTTGCATAGTAAAAAAAAATTGATCAGATAATTTCGCAACTCATAAGATTTAAAAACAATGAAGTAAATCTATTGCATTTGTTGCCTCCCTGGCAACGGCTCTAATTGGATGAATCGACTTTCCGCTTTGCGTTGTAGTATTTAAGTGGTGGAAAAATCGACTAATCAAAAAAATAAAAATAACCACTCACAGAAGAGTGGGTTGTGTCCACAGGGAGGCAATTATGTAATAAATTTTATATTCTTTCGGTTAAGTGCAAAATCCCTATTTAAATCTGACATAAAATGCGAAGGAAAGTAGATTCACAATAACTTAAAAAGATAAGGGTATATGTGCAGTTTTCCATGACTGAAATCTTCAATAAATTTATGATGATTTTATGCAATTTTCACGTGACGTGTAATAGATAAAATTAGTGCTCAGGTTAAGCCCAAAACCAATCTTGAAACAAGTGAATATCAATAACATGCAATTATAAGGAAATATGAGTGTGCATGCACAATTCTGCCACAATAAAATAATGATAAATAAAAGATCAAATTCTGTGGCAATGGCAGTGAATGTAAATTTTAATTGTCTTCAAAACAGAGCATTTGCTTTCTCTCCTCCTCGCGCGAGAGAGAGAGAGAGAACACCGGTGGGCGTTGGAGAGGCTAGGGAGGTCGGCGAGGATGAGGGCTATCCGGTGGAGGTTGCGGCGTCAACGGAGGTGGCCGGCCGACGGAGGAGAAGTGGCTGGAGGAGGCTTCCTGCTGTAGCCGTGCGCCTGCGGGGAGGCGCTGGAGAAGGGCGCCTGCAGGTGGCTGCTGGCGGTCGTGAAGGCGCGCAGCACCTTTAGGCATGGCTGGAGGTGTGTCCTGCAGGGAGCCTGCGGTGCTGCGCTAGGGTGCGGCAGGGCTGCCTGAAGGAGGGAGTGCGGGTGAGGCGGTTTGCAGATGCATCTGCAGGATGGACGCGAAGAAGGGCTCTGGAGTGTCTGCGGGTGCGTGCAGAGGGCGTCAGCGCACTGCGGTAGGGCGCAGGTGAGGGCAGTGAGGTGCAGGAGCGTGTGCCAGGTAGTGCGCTTGAAGGCGGTGAGGCTGAGGTGCGCCTGCGGGAGAGCTGGAGGTGCTTAGGTTGCGCGCCTGCTAGGAGCGCTAGGCAGTGAAGAACTTGGTGATGGCGGGTGCAGGCAGAGGTGGCGTTGGAGAGGTTGGAGCATGCGTGGAAGGTGGGCGCGCGCCTGCGGAGAGGCTTGCTAGGGTGCGGCTGTAGGCGCACGGTGGTGATGAAGTTGTGGTGCCTGTAGGGGCAGGCTTGGTGGCGTGAGCAGGCGGTGTGTGCTGGAGTAGGCAAAGATGATGGCGCGAGTGCCTGCAGCGTGGGAGGGGAAATGCTGGCGGTGCGGCTGGAAGGAGCGCTGTAGATGAGCTGTGTGCACCGGCGGGTGGGCGAGCGCTGGTCACAGTGCACGCTTGGGGTCACCCACTCTCTCTGGATCCTCCTCTCCTCTTTCTCCGCCTCTTCTTTTAACTCCTCTCCTCTGCGCGTGCGTGAGTTAAGGGATTTTCAAATCCCTTAACTATTTCTGGCCGGCGGCTGTTGAGAGTGCCCAGAGGATGGGGAAAAGAACAGCTGCCGGTTATTTGAAAAGGTAATTTACCCTTTCCTCCTCATTCTTTTGCCAATTATTTTCCCTGCACATAAAAAAGAACATATTAAGTTATAGAATAGATGTAAACCAAAATCATGATGCATGCAAATATTCTATAACTTAATATAGTTATTAACAACCCTAAAAGATACAATTAAAGTTACTTAGGCGTAATATTAGTCCATTAAAATGGACTCATCAATAATCAGTGTAGAACATGAGTATAATAAGAATTCAACATGATAAAAAGAAATCTATAACAAAATAATGGTGATTTAGATCACCAATTATTTAGTATAGTTATATGTAAACTAGAGTAATCAATAATGCCACAGTAATCAAGACCAAATATCCGCACAGTAGCTTGAATGCTACAGTAGTAATCAGATGTCTCCTTTGGAGATTAGACGCCTTAAAAGGCCTTCTTCTTTATTTCTCCTTTCTCTTCTCTCACTTTTTTTCCTTCTCCGTCTCTTCTTCTGCTTCTGCTTTCTTCTTATCTTCAAGCCTTCTTCTTCGCGCACGAGCCTCCTTCCTTTCTTCCTTTTCTTCTTTCTTTCTTTACATACAGAGGGTAGCCATCGTGGATTTCAGCTAAGTGTTGCACGGGGAAAAACCCTTCCCTACCTTGTGCTCTCTCTCTCTTTCTCTCCTCGTAGGTTTCGCCCTCCCAGGGCCACTCAGGGTAGTCGGGTAATCGGGTAGGCGTGCACTCGGGTCCAGGCTCACCAGCAGTGGGTGGTGAGCGAGGAGTGAAGGCTTAGGCAAGTCGGGTACACCAGGTCTGCGGGGAATATGTCATGGACGAGGCACATGAGGGCGCGGGGGACCTCACCCCCTGTGACTTGAGGCAAACTGCCCTAGTGAGAAATTCAATTTATATGCAGTCGATGCCCTTTCACTTGCTGATGTGGGACTAAATCCCACTCCTCTTCTCTTGCATATCTAAACAGCAGCAGGCGGTCCCTTCATGTAATTGGAGTGGCAGCTGCAGTCCTCTCGCTTAATTGAAGACCTGGACGTGTACGTAGGATGTTCCTGCATCACCAGGAGATGAAATGGGTGAAGAATATGGTCAGAGGACTACGCTAGTGGTCGGACGAGGTGACAACGGCGGAGAACGACGGCCAGTACCTGAAAATCATCAACATAGCCTTTCGACCACATTAAAATAGCTCATAAGGTTCACCAAGTGCTTGCGAGTGTAGTGGTTATGTTTTCGTGGCGGATGGCGGTGCGTGGTGGTCAAGCGAGGTCAATAATGGCGGATAGATGATGTTTGTTCGGCGAGGAGTTCGAGTGGACGATAAAGTGAATGGAGAGAGGGGTTTTGAAGAGTGGATCACGACGGAGCTGATGGAGGTGATAGCAGCATGATTCATGTTGTGGAACGGCGGTTGGGCATCGTCGGAGCTTCACTGGAGTGCAAGAAGATGGAGGGGGAGATGTGTGGTCGGCGGTTGTTTTGAGATATAGAAGTAGGGAAAAAGGAGGGAAGGGTACAGAACATTGGAACCTAATCCAAGGACGAAAGTGGGAGATATTCCCACACTGGTGTGATGGCCGGAGGTGGGGAAGATGAACCTCCGAAGGGAGAGATGGGGGTGAAGAAGGGGTCTGGACGCCTTTGATGTGGTCGTCGAGAGGCGGAGGAAGTCAGGGAGAAAGATGACACTCCCAATTTGGCCATTGGGAGGCCATGGGACAACGGGGGAGGAGCTCGTTGGAGCTAGGTCGGAGGAGATCGGAGGTAGGGTTAGGAAGAGGGTTTTGTGGCCAAATCTTAGCTGAAGAGCACGGTCGTGTCTTGGGGATCCTTTTATAGGGTTCATGAGGGTGTTCCAAGCTTGGAAACAAGCTTGGGAACCTTGGTGCTTATGCACAAATAGGATACCCATTCCTTCAAAGCATTCGCACAAGCTTTTGGGAAGGAGTTGGGATCCAAGGTTTGTCCCATTAGAAAGAGAATTTCGTAAAGAATCTCCGGTTTGATTTTGGAAAGGTTTCATCAATCAATCAAGGAGATCTCTCCAAATGAAGCTCGCTGGAGTAGGATTCTTGAGCGATAATGGCGGAGGGACCTTTTTGTGAAGAATACAAAGAAGTTGGGGGGTTATTTGTAAGGAATTCAAAAGTGAAGGGCTTGAATGAGATAGAAAGAGTCTGACTAGACTAAAATGCAAACTTGGTCAAGATGATCTCAGATTGGGCCCAAATTTTGGTACAAACCTAATTTGGACCCAAGGAATCCAATGGTGAAGTTAGATTTAGGTTTTGACCAAGTTTGGCTAGATAATTTATGCAAAATCTCAAATTAGGGCAAATGTCTATCTGGGACTATGTTTTGGGTCAAGACAGGTTCTGATGGTCAAATTGAAGGTATCAAACCCTAGAGAATATTTTCATATAAATTTTAGAGGGTTTAGGTGAATTTTATCCTGATCAAAACCTTAATTAATTAAGCGGGTTTGTTTTTAGGGTTTCAAAAGTCATTTAATTCTCAAAACACATGCAAATCCTTTTTAGTTTGTTCTAACCAACTTGTTAGACTTTTAGGACCATTTGACCCTTAATTATCCCCTGGGAAAACCTGTGATTATACTACGTTCATGATATGATGGTAAAACTGCAGTTTTAACCTTATTTTCTTATCTTTCCCTCAGAATGACTTTGCAATGGAATATGGCTCTCTAGCAGCTATGTAGAAGCATTTACTGACTTAATTGGACAAAATGAGCTAGTTATGGCTCATGATGGTATTCCCATCATACCCTCATGCATAACTTTTGCTAGTCCCTTAGCAAAATCTCATGGAATTACCTTTAATTCTAGATCATATGCCTTTCTATGCTCAAAACTCTGATGTGTGCTTTCTTTTGTAGATTAGGTCAGAATGCCGATAGTAGGCCTAGAGATACTCAAGTACCAACCAAGATCTAGACCTGACCAGCTCTAGCCTCAGTCTACCACGAAGGTTTCTAAAGCCCACAGGAACTAACCTAAGGTTTGTTGAACTTCGCGGTTAAAGCATCTGTGCTTTGTAACATGTTTTAGCTTAGGTTCAGTTTACAGTGCATTTTTGTAAGAGAGAGGTAGAAGAATTCTTATTTATTTTTGGAGATTTTTCTCTCTCTTTCTTTTTATTTCTAGCCTCGGATTAGCTTTACAACACAATTTGTATTGGATTCCTAGTTTCCACCATCAATCCTCGCAGGGTCCCTAGCAATCGATACTTTGAGATAGCACCGCCCACGGCAACCCCCAAAACTTTGGCTTTCGAGATTTTGAGATAATCCTACCCATGGCGTTTTGTAGTTAAATCCAGACCCTGGCAATCGACATTTCGTGATAATGCTGCCCATGCATCTGAACCAGCACAAGGTGCTTACATGCCCTTGGTAGGATATGTAGATATCCTAAGAGACAAGCACCGAGGAGACGATATGTTATTGTGCATCTTTGAGGGGAATTTCCTACCTCTCTGCGTCGAGAACTCGTCCAAATCAACTTGTGTTGATCAGCCGCTCCTAATCTAGGTAACTTTTTCATAACATATTTAACGCATTTGCGTGATTTTGATACTTAAGCTCACTGAACCAGACTGCGTGTGGATTGGGGTGCTTAGGTTACCAAGTCCTGCAAACTCGAGGTCAGTTAATGAGCTTGAATAATCCCTAAGCCTTAGATGCAATACTTAAGCTTCTCATTTTCCCCAACCTCTTGAGGACTATCCAGATCTTAGTGGATACTTGAATTTTTAAGCCTAAGATCGCAGCCCAAGAGGCCTAAGATCTATGTTCCTACTAATCTCTTTTGTCTCTTAGCACTTTTTGTCTTTCATTTTCTTTCCTTTTGATTTGGTCTAGAATTGACTCAATTTCTTAATCTTTTACTAACGACTATCTCTTTTTCTTCTTTTCAAATTGTGCTCCTTTTTGACATTTTTATCTCCTGCCCTTTTTTCCTCAGAAATGATATGCAATCAATTCACTCAAAATTTCCTCCCTTCTCCTATTTTTGTTCTTTTTTCAAAATATTTTATTTTTTTGGTTTTTGGAATATGTGCTTTTTTTGTGAGAACCCTTCCAAACTGTGAATTTTTGTATGTTTGCACTTTATCACCCCCCATGTCTAAGTTTTGTAATGTCCTCATTATAAACGAAGGGTGTGAAATAGTTTTGGGTTTAGGAATTAGAACAGGATTATCGGGTGGGAGAACCTGATTTGAATGTGGAGGAGAATCAGAGTAGAACTTGAGTCTGGTTGCGGGTCGGGATTGAAAACAGGTTTGGGAAGGTTCTGCATGTGTAGAAGAGGTGGTTTCAAGAATAATTGTGTATGAGGGATCCTCTAGTAAGGATTCAAAGGTAGGTTCATTTAGAGAGTCCTCATGGTAGCCATCAAACTCGAAGGTAAATGCCTAAAGATTGTTTATAGGATGAAGAAAGTCTGAGTCAAGAAAAGATTCGAACTCTAGGTTGTAGGCACTCTCGGTAATTTCTGTTTTTGATTCTTGAGTATCAAAAAGAAATATTCGTACCTCAATGGAACCTGATTTTGAATCAATGATCTTGGGATCAGGGACCTCAAAGTCAGAGTCGAAGAATGGATCATGTATGCTGAGGTCGTAGATTGGCTCATAGTCATCAAGAAACAATGGTTCTCTGAAATCTTAGTAAGATTCGAAATCGTCGGAGAACTTGCGAGAATCATGTTCTAAATTTGATTCGGGATCAGAGGTTCCACCACAAAATAAGTCACAGGATGTAGACTCAGCAACCTGACTTGGGTCTAGCTATTCTCAGATTCTGAGCTCAAAAAGGTGTCCTTATTGGGTCTGGGCTCAGGTTTTTGGCTTGTAGGGAAGACCTAATCAAAATCCAACTCCTCCAACTCCTCGATTTCTGCATCATAGATCGGCGTGGCTTCCGCAAAATCAATATGTATTTTTGAGGATGTTGGAGAGGTGCATTCATCAAATAAAGGCCCAGAGTCATAATCCAAATTCAAACTCTGATTTTCATCACACGGGGCCTTGTAATTATCCCAAGAAGGCTCAGATCCAGATTCTAGGTTAAGGGTGTGGGTTGGATCACTAGAATCTAGGTTGGGCTCTTTGGGGATGTTAGAATTGCCCTCGAGAGTCACCTTATTAGAGTAAGGAGTGGAATTTATACCTTCGAGAGGTTTTGATTCAATCTCATTATCACAGGAGTCTAGGAAATCTACGCTTGGCGAACCATGGTTTTGTGTCTCTAGTGCTGGCTTGAAATCATGTTCCACTGCAATTGGATCCTCCCAACCCATCTCACGATCAGGCGTATCAATCTGTATATTAGTTTGATCATATTCCATTTTGGTTGGAGGTCCACAACAACCTTGATTCTCAAACTCAGGATTTGGAAAATCAAATAGATCCTCAGTATTGTTCCCAGATGTTTCGCTAAATGTTTGGGGATGTACAGGTATTTTTGATCGATAATCTACTTTAATAATTTTATCATCTCTTCCTATTTTTCAAGATCATCTTGATGTCTTTCCCAAAGTATAGGATTTGTCATGCATTGGAGATATTCAAATTTATGTAATTTCTCTAACTCAATGTATCCTGTCATGAGAACATCTCGGGTAGATCCATTTGTTTTGTTTTATAATTACTTGGGCACAGTTTATGATGAAGGTTGTTGTTATCGATACATTAACCTGAATGTTTTCAATTGGTTTTGAGGTTTTGTCATCAATCTCATAAAATTTAAGGGCATCCTCAACCATTCTATCTTTCATGGATATTTGAGATTCAGGTTTCTTCAATGGTTTTCCTAAATAGCCAGGCTACATTTTTGAATCAGATGGTGGGATCAAGATGTAGAATCAAAATTCAAGATTAGATTGAAATTGATTAGATCTGAGAAGAGATTCCCAAGAAAATCTGGGTGTATGCTCTAAATAGAAGGGATGAGGGACTGGATGTGAGACTTACCCAATCAAGGTACCCAAAGATTTTTGGATGACTAAGGTAATTTCGAGGTGGATGATACCTCTGAATCAGAAATTTGCACACCTGAGAAGTATCTGGGTAACCAGGAAGGGAGAGCCCTAAAAAGACCCCTACACGGTAGAGCATCCCACGGGTTACAAGGTTTCCCCTACTAGACCTTCCTTGTCACTGAGGGTCTAGGTAGACCGGAATGTATAAACTTTGGTCCTTAAGTCTACCACTTTTATGTCCTAATTTGTGCCTTGAGTTTCACTTGATTAGAAATTAATTCAACTTGTGACCTAATTTGGAGGTTGGTTGGCCTACAATGTAGACCAACTTCACCTGACCTGCCCTAAAGATGGTAGAATGAGATCTAGGTTAATACCTAGAAATCACCCTGATTTGATTCCCAGTTTATTAGGTCCAAGTATTTTAGGGTTCAAGTGAGATTAGAGCTTGATTTTAGGGTTTTTCTGATTAGATCTTTTCAACCAAGGGCTTGGGTAGCACACAAATGTAGGTGGGTTTGTTTCCTTTTATGCAGGCAAGTGTGAACTAGCACTCCAAAACCCTAAAAATTGAAACCCTATTTGGCTCTATTTCCAAGTCCAATTGAAAAATGTTCTCCTTGGACTTCAGACAAGAAGTTTGTAGTCCAAGAGGATTTAGAAATTAAGCATAGTCCCTAATAGGCACATGCAATTTGGGGTAGGATCTCTAAACAGAATCGCTTCAACTCAATGAGATTTGAAAAAATTTTGCAAATCAGGAAACTTGCCCTTTTAAATGATAATCACTATAAAATAAGGCAGGTGATTCCTAATTAATTGTTTCCTTTTTTCTTTTGTCTTCCCAAGATTAGGAGGTTAATTAAGGAAGAATGGAGAAGTTACCTACCCTGGTGTGGTTGTTTTGCATGGAAGATCTCCTCTTAAAGTATCTTGAAAAATCACAAGAAAGCAAACTGGGCAAGTCAGTGCTTAAATATAATCAAATAATGCAGAGAATAGTGGTGAATTGCACTTTGCTCCTCGGTAAAGGCGTCAAAATGTTTGCAAGTAAAATCGAGGTTTTAAATCATTACGTTGTAGTATAGTCGAAATCGCTTTGAAAATAAATAATATTTATTACTCGAATTTGAAAGTCCGAGGTCGATCATAGGTAGCAATATGAATTCACACACTAATCTCAATAATGCAAATGAGCACAAGAATTTAAACCAAATAAACTACTCAAAAATGATAATCAGTGTAGAACATGAGTATGATAAGAATTCAACATGATAAAAAGAAATCTATAACAAAATAATGGTGATTTAGATCACCAATTATTTAGTATAGTTATATGTAAACTAGAGTAATCAATAATGCCACAATAATCAGGATCAAATATCCGCACAGTAGCTTGAATGCTACAGTAGTAATCAGACATCTCCTTTAGAGATCAAACGCCTTAAATGGCCTTCTTCTTTGTTTCTCCTTTCTCTTCTCTCACTTTTTCATTCTCCTTCTCTTCTTTTGCTTATGCTTTCTTCTTCTTATCTTCAAGCCTTCTTCATGCACGAGCCTCCTTCCTTTCTTCCTTTTCTTCTTTCTTTCTTCACACACAGAGGGCAGCCATCGCAGATTTTAGCTGAGTGTCACACGGGGCAAAACCCTCCCCTGCCCCATGCTCTCTCTCTCTTTTTCTCTCCTCTTAGGTTTCGCCCTCCCAGGGCTACTCAGGGTAGTCGAGTAATCGGACAGGCACGCACCTGGGTCCAGGCTCACCAGCAGTGGGTGGTGAGCAAGGAGTGAAGGCTTAGGCGAGTCAGGTGCACCAAGTCCACGGGGAATATGTTGTGGACGAGGCATGTGAGGTCACGGGGGACCTCACCCCTCTGTGACTTGAGGCAAATAGCCTTAGTAAGAAATTCAATTTATGCGCAGTTGATGCCCTTTCACTTGCTGATGTGGGACTAAATCCCACTCCTCTTTTCTTTGCATACCCAAGCAGCAGCAGGCGGTCCCTTCGCACAATTAGAGTGGCAGTTGTAGTCCTCTCTCTTAATTGAAGACCTGGACGTGTAGGTACGATGTTCTCGCATCACCTGGAGATGAATTGGGTGAAGAATATGGCCGGAGGACTACGCTCATGGTCGGATGAGGTGACGGCAGCAGAGAATGACGGCGAGTACCTAAAAATCATCAACATGACCTTTCGACCACATTAAAATAGCTCATAAGGTTCACCGAGTTCTTGCGAGTGTAGTGGCTATGTTTTCGTGGCGGATGGCGGTGCATGGTGGTCAAGCGAGGTCAATAATGGCTAATAGATGATGTTTGTTCGGTGAGGAGTTCGGGTGGACGATAAAGAGAATGGAGAGAGGGGTTTTGAAGAGTCGATCACGACGGAGCTGATGGAGGTGATAGCGGCATGATTCGTGTGGTGGAACGGCAATTGGGCATCATTGGAACTTCGTCGGAGCAGAAGAAGATGGAGGGGGAGGCGTGTGGTTGGCGGTTGTTTTGAGAGATAGAAGTAGGGAAAAAGGAGGGAAGGATAGGGAATGTTGGAACCTAATCTAAGGATGAAAGAGGGAGATAGTCCCACACCTGTGTGATGGCCGGACATGGGGAAGATGAACCTTCGAAGGGAGAGACGGCGGAGAAGAAGGGGTCAGGATGCCTTTGATGTGGTTGACGAGAGGTGGAGGAAGTCAGGGAGAAAGAAGACACTCCCAATTTAGCCATTGGGAGGCCGTGGGACGATGGAGGAGGAGCTCGCCAGAGCTAGGTTGGAGGAGGCTGGAGGTCGGGTTAGGAAGAGGGTTTTGTGGCCAAATCCTAGCTGAAGAACACGGTCGTGTCCTGGGGATCCTTTTATAGGGTTCATGAGGGGGTTCCAAACTTGGAAACAAGCTTGGGAACCTTGGATCTTACACACAAATAGGATACCCATTCCTTCAAAGCATTCGCACGAGCTTTTGGGAAGGAGTTGGGATCCAAGGTTTGTCCGATTTGAAAGAGAATTTCCTAAAGAATCTCCGGTTTGATTTTAGGAAGGTTTCATCAATCAATCAAGGAGATCTCTCCAAATGAAGCTCGCCAGAGTAGGATTCCTGAGCGATAATGGTGGAGGGACCTTTCTATGAAGAAGAGAAAGAAGTTGGGGGGTTATTTGTAAGGAATTCAAAAGTTAAGGGTCTGAATGAGATAGAAAGAGTCTGATTGGACTAAAATGTAAACTTGGTCAAGATGATCTCAGATTGGGTCCAAATTTTGGTACAAACCTAATTTGGACCCAAGGAATCCAATGGTGAAATTAGATTTAGGTTTTGACTAAGTTTGACTAGATAATTTATGCAAAAACCCAAATTAGGGTAAATATCTATCTTAGACTATTTTGGGTCAAGACGGGTTCTGATGGTCAAATTGAAGGTTTCAAACCCTAGAGAATATTTTTCTATGAATTTTAGAGGGTTTAGGTGAATGTTATCCTAACCAGAACCTTAGTTAATTAAGCGGGTGTGCTTTTAGGGTTTCAAAATTTATTTAATTCTTAAAACACGTGCAAACCCTTTTCCGTTTGTTCTAACCCACTTGTTAGACTTTTAAAATCATTTGACCCTTAATTACCTCATGGGAAAGCCCGTGATTGTACTGCATTTATGATATGATGGTAAAACTATAGTTTTAACCCTCTTTTCTTATCTTTCCCTCAAAATGACTTTTTAATGGAATATAGATCTCTGGTAGTTATGTAGGAGCATTTATTGACTTAATTGGATCAAAATGAGCTAGTTATGGCTCATGATGTTAGTCCCATCAAGTAGTTGTATATATTTTTGGTTAATTAGGTTTCTTTTATGGTCAGGAGAGAAGAAGATTCATTTCAGGGCCTCGAATGGACGATCGGACCATACGGATCTGATCAAGACAACGATCATAGCTTAACACCTTTGAAATCGTCTAGATCGAAGAACTGTAGCATCACACGAAGTCTGAAGAAGATCAACGGCCAGGGGGGCAATGAGACATCCATATGGGTTTCAGATGGAAAATCTGACCGTACGGATGGATCCGGAGAGACGATTGCAGTTTGGCAATGTGGAATCATCTCGATTTGAGCACCGTGGCACCCTCTGCAATAGAAAGAAGATGGATGGCCTAGATGGCACCACGTGGTGCCATCCAGGTTGCCTAACACCGGCCAGCACCCACTCTTTATCAAGGCGTTACCCATTCTCAGCCGTTGGATCTTGATCCAACGGTTGAGGATTCATCTCCACCGTGCGCCCTTAAAACATCTTCACAACAACTCTTTGCCGTAATGCTTTGGTTGTGAAGGCACCTTATGAAGAGAGGGCACAGTTCAAAACCTGCTGCCCCCTCACTTGGACGCTTGAGGTGCGGCGCAACAGCAAAGCACGCACGCACGCGTGCATGCAGGAGCACAGTAAAGCAGCAGCGTAGCTGCGTGTAGCAGCAACCAACGCATGCCAGCATGCAAGCGCAACAAGGGGCGCACGATGTGCATGCCAGTGGAGCATGAGCAGCAGGCGGATCTTCAGTAACATAGGCCTTTAGTGACGCTTGCAACTGTCACTAATGGTCTGCGCGTGCCAACAAGAGGAATTGAAGGGTGGATCTTTAGTGATAGTTGCAGGAATTTGTAGCGACGTTTACGGATGTCAGTAATGACCCAGATGCGAATTTGTTCTTCCTCCACTATAAAATGACCTACCCACCAGCATTCCAAACCATCTTTTCCTTTCTTCCTCTCACCACCTCCAAGGCTCTAGAGAGAGCTTGTCCCAAGCCCGGGATGCTCCTTTAGAGTAGAAAATCAAATAACTTCCCTCCCCTCATCCCCATTCGTGGAGCATCCCTTAGCCATCCTTTCACCGCTCTTTGGGAAGAAGATCTGCACTGCGACGCCATCTTGCCCCATCCTTCGTCCTCTGGCTCTGTCCCCGTTCGTCTCGCTCCTCACCACCTTCCTCTTGGCGATGTTAGAGCGAGTCATCCTCCAAGTGATCATCGAGCGGGATTTTCTCATCTCCATCTATCTTTGCTGCTTTCTAGTGTAATTCTTCCCGCTTTCTTAGTTGTAGAAAACATTGGATTCAGAAATATATGTGATTGTTCCTCTCTCTCTCTTTTCTGTTTATTTTGCAAGTAGATTAGCTAGATTTCATCGACCTGATCTCTTGCCCTTTAAAAAATACCAAAAAACTTAGAAAAGACAAAAATGACCAAAAACAAATAAAAGCGACGCGCAGATTTTTTCAAATCACAAATATTGTATAGCATTCATCATTCTGCATTTAGAATAGTTGTATATATTTTAGGTTAATTAGGTCCTTTTTATGGTCAAGAGAGAAGAAGATTCATTTCAGGGCCTTGGATGGATGATCGAACCATACAGATCTGATCAAGACGATGATCGGAGTCTAACGCCTCTGAAATCGTCTAGATTGGAGAACCGTAGCATCACACGAAGTCTGAGTAAGATCAACGGCTAGGGGGCAATGCGACATCCATAAGGGTTTTCGGTGAAAAATTCGACCATTCGAATGGATCCGGAGCGATGATCGCAGTCCGGTAATGCGAGAATCATCTTGACCTAAGCACTGTGCACCCTCTACAACAAAAAGAAGATGGACGGCCCAAATGGTGCCATGTGGCACCATATAGGCCGCCCAACACCATCCAGCACCCACTCTTCATCAAGGCATCACCCATTCTTAGCCGTTGGATCTTGATCCAACAGCTGAGGATTCATCTCCATCGTGTGCCCTTAAAACATCTTCACAATAACTCTTGGCCGCAGCGCATTGGTTGTGAAGGCACTTCACTAAGAGAGGGCGCGGGTTCAAAACCCGCTGCCCCTTCAATTGGACGCTTGAGGTGTGTTGCGGTAGTAAAGCACACACGTAGGCGTGCGTGCGGGAGCACAGCAAAGTGGCATCGCAGCTGCACGCCGCAGCAGCCAACACAAGCCAGCATGTGCGCGCGACAAGGGGCACGCGATGCTCATGCTAGCGGAGCATGAGCAGTGGGAGGATCTTCAGCGACGCGGGCCTTGAGTGATGCTTGTAGCTATTACTATTGGTTTGCACGCGGCAGCAAGTGGAATTGAAGGGAAGATCTTCAGCGACTGTTGCAGGGATCTGTAGCAACGTTTACGAATGTCAGTAATGACCCAGATGCGAATTTGTTCTTCCTCCTCCACTATAAAAGGACCTACCCACCACCATTCCAAACCATCTCTTCCTTTCTTCCTCTCACCACCTCCAAGGCTCTAGAGAGAGCTTGTCCCAAGCCTGGGATGCTCATCTAGAGTAGAAAATCAAATAGTTATCCCTCCCCTCATCCCCATTCATGGAGCATCCCGTGGCTATCCTCTCACCGCCCTTCGGGAAGAAGATCCTCATTGTGACGCTATCCTGCCCCATCCTTCGTCCTCTGGCTCCGTCCCCGTTCGTCCCTCTCCTCACCACCTTCCTTCAGGCGACGTTAGAGCGAGTTGTCCTCCAAGTGACCGCCGAGGGGGATTTTCTCATCTCCATCTATCTTTACTGCTTTCTAGTGTAGTTTTTCCCACTTTCTTAGTTGTAGAAAACATTGGATTCAGAAATATATGTGATTGTTCCTCTCTCTCTTTTCATTTTATTTTGCAAGTAAATTAGCTAGATTTCATCGACCTGATTTCTTTCCCTATTAAAAATACCAAAAAAATTAGAAAAGACAAAAATGACCAAAAGCAAATAAAAGCGAAGCGCAGATTTTTATAAAACCAAACGTTCGCCTCCTCGACCTGGGACTCACTTTTCAAGTTTCAGTTATAAATTTTATCTGATAAACACGCTTTGCAAGCTACGACGACGGGTCCTCCAAAACCCTAATTTTAAGTCGTGAAACGGGCCTCGATCAGGATGACTTATGATTATTTACCTGAGGAAGCAAAGAATTTATCTGAATCATGGAATTTCGAGGAAATTGATTTGATTGATGAGAAACAAGAAGATATTTCCTCATAGGATGTAGTTCAAGACAGAGCCAATTGGGGTCAAATTTATAATCCTACTAATCATAATGGATGGCTCGATTCTGACACTCATAAATTCAATGAAGCAACATAACTAAAAATGAAAGAATTTGAGGGTTTGATTAATTTAGATTCAGATCTTACACCCCCTGGGGCAATGATTCTGAGGGATAATGAATTTTTGCCCATTACATTTGAGGATTTACATCATGAATTAAGATAGGATTTGGGTGACTCGTATGGGACTTTTGATCACCCTAGGGATGAGCTTGAGGATTCTGATTTGGATATCCAGCATGATTTGGGTGAATCTAGAATTATTGAGATGGGCCAATAGATTTTATTTGACTCACCTACTCTACATCCATCCACACCTGACTTGACTTACGAAGTGGTTCCTTATACTACTTCAGACTACACCACTCAGGTTCCTCCTTTCATTTTCCATCACTTTCAGAACCCATATGATTTATTCCCCACTGACCACTCTTTTCTCACCTCATCTGCCTTACTTGTGCACCACTTCTTAGGGTTTCCACTATCTACTTTCCACTCTAGCACCTGCACTTATTTTTCTCTCTTCTGTAGCACCTAGCTGCAAATAATTCCAAGGCCATTTATTTTATTTTTATGACCTTTTGGGCTTGGTATTCACCATCAACTGATCCACATATATGGATCACTAATTCTTGGACCGCATGACCATGTCTTCATATTAATCCCAACTCAACCCATTAATTTGATCATTCATTTAGTTTTGGGGTTTTGGTTTGGCAAATGACTTAAACTTAGTGCTGGCTGGGAGGCAACCCAGTATTCTGTATAGGTAGCTTTCATTTTTGTCTAATCAAGCTGACCCAGATTAACAAGCTCATTCAGGTTATATCCCCTCTGCTTACTTATTACATTTTAAATTTCTTGCATACATTTTAATGAGGGCATTGTAATGATTAGGCATGGGGGGGTGGACATTGCATGTCTTATTTTTGTTAGCTAATCCTGTCAGAACTTATAAATAGTATTTTTGAAAAAAATATATATACATATTGCATTCATGCATAAAGTATTTTTATCAAGAAGGTTTCATTAGGGATTTGTTCTTGAGTTGATTCCTGAATTTAGGATCTAGTACAATTTCACACTTGCACATAGAATTTGCAATAGATCCACTATGAAGACCATTAGATATCTTTAGTTTGTCGAAAATAAGCACTGCTTCTTTTCCTGAATCCTTAGACAGTAATTAGGAAGTCAGGCAAATCATCTTCTAGTAGATCCACCAAACAATTGCGAGGTGAGAGTAAAGAGTCTACTGGTGCTCTAAGTCTAGTATAAGGAATCTTAGTTTCTAGGTAATTCGATAATGATACTCGAAGTTAGGTATAGTTTTTGCTCTTGGTTCCTACGTACAAATTCTTTGTGTGTGAATTCTTGAGAACCACTAAATAAGGCAAATACGCAGAGATCGAGTTCTAATAAAAGTAGGACTAAGGTGGATGGTTACGACCATCCTTTATAGAATCCTCGGTCGAAGGAGGGTATTAATGTCAAGGTCAAAAAGTACGCCTATCATATCCATCCCTTCCCGGTGCCGAGAGTAGGCACTTCCACCAAATAAGCCACACATTATTCTCTCGAACATCATCATAATTCCCCAATAATGCCTCGTAAATAAAAATTTATGCTATGTGTGTTGTGTTGCTAGAAATGAAAAAAAAAAAAATAAATATGAAAAAAGGAAAGAAGAAAAAAAATTTGTCAAGAAAAAAAGAAAAGAAAAAAAGGAAAAAAGAGTGTTTGAGTTCAAAGTTGTGTCTATATGTTAATTTCACGTTGAGTCAATTACATTGAGGTAAGAAATCACCAATTACGATCCACTAAATATAACCCATACCTACCTTTTTAGTAGTTCTAACCACCTGAATACTGGCTAAGGAATTCTGACTTAGTTGTAGGATTATCGAAACTTTAATTGAAGTGTTAATATCATGTGAGTCCACCAAATATTTAGTATATTTACAAAATCTTGTGAGATTGTGAGCTCAAAAAGAAAAAGAAAAAGAGAAAAGAAGAAACGGAGTAAGCACAAAGGAGCCAAAGAGAGTATAGTTTTGAGCCTTTCTCTAGGTTGATTTGTTTAATAGTCTAGAGATCTAAAGTCTGTAGTACTAGGTTACATGTAGGACCAGATGAGTGTAAGCCACCAAATATAAAGCCATTTGGCTTAGACATCTTCTACCTAAGCCAGAAAATCGAGGTAGAAATTTAAAATTATTTGTATCCCCGAGGGAAAAAGTTTGCCTACCCTAATAGAATTTTTACCAAGGGTCAAAGACGAACTTTAAGTGTGTGTTGGATTTCCACTTGGATTCGTTGCTTAGGTTACTATGATGTCATCTTCACATTTATCTGGATTTCTAAATTTTTGGAAGAAGACAAGAAGAAATCTTTTGACAAACCATTGATAAAAAGGAATAAGTAGTCCTTTGGGAGCTGAATTGTAAATAGCATGAATCATACACCTTGCATTCATTTTTCATATGGATTTTGCTAAGGGACTAACAAAAGATAGTTATGGGGGTGTGAAAGCAGTCAAATCTATTACCTTAATTGGCTTATTCTAGGGTTAGCTCCTTAATAAAATCATGCATTTAGATTGCAAATGTTGCATTTAAAGCATGCATGTATATTCTATGCATTATGTTTATTTTATACCTAATTATCTAATTTTAGTCTTTTATGAATAATGTAGGTTAAGGACTTGGAATAAGCGGGAGCATTGAGCTGAATAGGAAAAGAGTTTGTAGCAGAATTAAGAGCTGGTTGAAGACCAAGATTTAATAAAGGAAGAAATGAAAATCCAAGTAAAGAAGAGAGAGAGGGATTAGGATAACATAACCCTACACTTAGAATCCTAGGATACCCTTATCCCAACTCCTACCCTTAGGTCAGCTCAAACTGAATAAGTGAGTTCAAAATCCAAAATCATGGATAACACTATCCATGATCTTGACCCTTTATCTACAAAGTTGTCCTACTATCCAGGAACCTATCCAACCTACCCTAGATCCAATCCTTAACCCAAGAACCTATTTAGGTCCATAAGCTCACTTAATTGATTTACTATAAGTCAATTGGGTTCATGGAACCTATTTGGACCCAACTTACTAGGCCAAGGGTCAACCTAGCCCAACTAGGAACCTATTCTCACAACCTATGTCTATCCATAACCCTACCTACATAAGACCCACGAAAATTCTTGCCTAATCATCTTATGTTGGTGACAACTTAAGAAGACTTTATCCCTTAGTGGTTGGATAAGAGATAAGATCTTATCTCTTGGCAAGATTTTATCCCTTCGTAGCCACCCACCTAGGTTGCCTATTTTTAGAAAACCCTCACCTATCCTAGCCCTACAACTTAGATCCTAAGTTCCCTATTCAACCAATCCTAGGCATCACTTTTAATTAAATCTAAACCATCCAAATTAGCGATCCTAGGTACTCTAGATCAACCAATAGGAAGCCACCTACTTTCCTATAAAAGGGCCTAGCCTCTACCCTTTGGAACATAACTTAGATACCTAGGGATGCAAAAAAAAATAGACCACCATAGTGCACACCCTCCTCTCTTTGCAACCTCTCTCTCTGATCTTCTTCCCGAGGCTGTGGATCTGAAGTGCTACAGCACTTCTCACAAGCATCCCACAAGCGGCTACGTCATCTCCACCACATTCTCTTCTTTTCCTCCTCCATAATTTATTCTTCTGTTTCAAGTTATTTTCAAATATTCAATTACATTAGATTTGTGAGACATTCTCTTTATCAATAAAATGTTTATTCAATCTTATGAATGCTTGTCTATATAGACATATATACATAGATAAATATTTGCTTAAAACTCTTTCTAAAAAGCTTTCGCACAAAAATCACATTTTGCTTCCTTCCGAATGACTCAGTACCTACCAAAAAATTTATAAATGTTATTTGTTTTGACGTGATTCACAACTACAACAACATAAAAAAATCTTTTTATGTGAAAAGTGATGAACACATATCACCCTCAAACAAATGCCTAAGCTGAAGTCTTCAACTAGGAAATTTAAAACATATTACAAAAGTCGGTAAAGCCCGACTGAAAAGATTAGTCAATCAAACTTAATGATGCATTATGGGCTGATCGTACGGCTTTCAAAACTCCGATCAGCATGTCATCTTCCGGTTGAACTAGAACACAGGACTTATTGGGTGATAAAGGAATGTAATTATAATTTAGACAATTGGAAAACACAAGAAATTGCAATTAACTAAACTTAAGGAACTTCACAAAATGGCTTATGAAAATGCACGCATTTACAAAAATAAAACAAAGAAATTTCATGACAAATTTATCGTTCGAAATTTTTTTGAACCTAATCAACGTGTGTGGCTTTTTGACGTGAGGTTATGACTATTTCTTGGTAAGCTTAAATCTAAATGGACTGGTCCTTACCCATGGTGCCGTTGAAATTTTGGATCAAAAAACAAACAACACTTTTAAAGTCAACGGCCAACAACTTAAGCCCTATCTTGACAATTCCATTAACGCGAAATCAGACACGTAAGACCTCCACAATGTACCTGATAGTTAGTGACTTCGCTGAATGGCGTAAAAGATAGCATTAGATGGGAGGTAACCCATCATTTTTCTTGCTTTTTGGTTTTCATTTTCTTTTTCAAAGGTTTTGACTATCCTCAGCCCAACTACTTTCACCAAGGTCACTTATTTTTCCCTTCTTACTGCATGAGGAAATTGCATATCTTAAGAATGAGGAGGTGTTTTTAAAGTTTGAGGATCGATTCAAGATTTTCAAAACATAAAAATATTTAAATATTTGTTTCATTTTTGCATGCATACCCATAAAAATAAATTTTTTTTTAAAACTTTTTGAGGAAATATTCGAAATCAGGACCAAGGTTGAAGATTCATTTCAAGGTACAATGGGATTTATTCTTTAATAAACTAGGGACTAGGATGAAGCTCTAATTGTTAGAATTTCTAGGTCTATTTTTTTAAACTAGATCAATTATTCTTCTCTAAATGCCACCTGAACTCATGATGATTCAGGTGACTTGATCTCTTTTTTGTGACTTAAAAATTATTTGGCTTAGTTTTCGACCTAAAAACTTGCGTCTCCTGAGAAATTCTTATGTCAAATTTCACACACAAAGCCAACACCTAAAAATAATTAGAAAACTTAGAAAACCCCTTGTTTAGTCTTAGTGAAATCTAAGCTACATGATTGGTTTGACTTCCCACCGCCGAGGAGGAAAATGTCTCCTTTGGGGATGCGATGTTAATATGTTACCGCCTTAGTGCTACTCTATATCTATTTTTCATATCCTTAGATGGAGAATTGAGGCACAATTTGAAACTCAGGTGTCTTAGATGGTGCTCTACCCATAGTGTCAGAGCGAGATCTTAGGTTCGCTTGGAGCACCCCTTTACACCGCATTATGATTTGGGGTTGTGAGCTCCTAGATGATGTCTTGGACAGTGCTATATCGAAGTGCTGGCGCTAGAGCCCCCTAGAGGATTGGTAACAGGAATGATGATTTTGACACATCTGTTGTAGGATTAAGCTAGAAATAAGCATGGGGAGACAAAAAAAAGTTTCAAAAATACGACCTTATAAATGTTGGAATTCACAAGCACTGACACATGGTTTTAAAAGATTATACAAGTTACGAGTCAGATTCAAGAGCCAAAGAAATCCTAATTGCCAAACAATTTTGGGTCATTTGACTTATCAAGTAGTTAACTTGTGAATTTTGAAGGATACATTAATCCTGATTCATCTAATTTTTGGATCCAAAGATGAATCCTGATGTTTTATCCTTAACAAATCCCATACCTTCTATGTTTTTAATCAACTAAGGTCTCATAATCTTCTCCTCAAAAGTAAAAAAATTTAGACCTTTCCAAAAATCTAATTGTGAAAATATTTTACTAAGAGATTAGCAAAAGATAAGCATGGGGGTGTGATAAATGCCAGTTTATCATCATTCTTATGCCCTAAAACTAATCTATCTCTTAGGGTTTTACCTTTGCAAATGGATTTTCGGGCTGCATTTAGGCATCACTTAAGATAGGCATGCATTACATAATTTTTGTATTTTTGACATGTTTGTTTGAGTGTTAGGGATGAATAAATAGCCAAATCCCTAAAACCTTAGTACTCAAGAAGACAACAGATGAAAGAGAAGCTCATTCTAGCTGAACCCTAATTGAAACTAGCTCATCATAGATGGATTCCAGCTAAATTGGGTTGGGTTTAGCTCTCTTTAGCTCCATTCAGCTCATCTCAGTTGGATGGTAGCTCAAGGTAGCTTAACTCAACTCAACTCAGCTCAAATCCAACTCAACTTAGTTGAGTCTAGCTTATCCTAGCTCCAATCAATTCACTGGGAGCTCAAGCTAGCTCAACTTAGTTGACTTGAATTCTCTTCAGCTCCAGTCTAGCTCTCCTCTGCTCCACTCAGCTCATGGTAGCTGAACTCCCTCTAGTTTAGCTACTACCTATCAACTTAGTAGCTAAGATATCTTGGGAGTTCCCAACAGAAGCAAGTCTAGCTCAACTCAGCTTCAAATAAGCTGAGACCAGCTCAACTTAGCTCTACTAAAGCTTAGTTGTTAGCAGAAGAATTAGCTAGCTAAGTTGAGTAGTTGAGCTCATGAAAGACCTCTTTAGTCAGAATCAACTCTAGGAAATTTCCTTCAACTCTAGATGTATTTTAGATAACTCCTGGCTACCTACCTCCAGCTAAACCCTAGCTCTACCTCCTCTCTCTCCAATCATCTCCTAGCTAAGCTAAGTTTAGCTAGCTTAGCTTAGCTTACCTAAGTCCACCTTCATGGCTACTGACGAGATGATTTTCCACTTTCAATTAAGTTTTACACATGAAATAACACATTGTTGTAGTATGCAAGTGGTGGAAAAATTGACTAATCAATAATTAGAATAACCACTCAATTAGGGGCGGGTCATATCCATAGGGAGGCAGTGGCCTATTTAAACTCGTAAGGGTCAAAAATCGATGTTCACTACTAATTTCGTCAAGAAATCAAGCCAAAATCACTTTTCAAATGAGATAATAAGACTTTAACATGCTGATATTGTATTTACGAGAAGGAGGGAGGTTCTTTGCATAAAATCACCAGAATAATTTAATCAGAAAATAAAGTTCACAATGGCATGAATCGTAAAAACTAATTGGTGCTTTACTGTAGCAAAATAGGGGAAAACTTCCCCTTATCCGTGTGCGAGGAGATTATGGCAGGAGGTGTGAAGCTCGGAGGAAGATCTCTAGACCGAGGGCTTCGCGGCAGTGGCAGCAGCAAGTTGAGAGGTGGCCGAAGCCGGCCGGACAGAGCTTCGATGAAGATGGGTTCCGACTTCGCTTGCTACTAGCTGTGCTTGGTGGAGGGGTGCACGGGCGCTACAGATGCGTGGGTGCGTGCGGCGCTGTAGGTGGTGCACAGGGGCATGCGGTGAAGATGGCAAGGATGCAGCGTGCTCTACGTGCTGGCAGCGTTGCTGCGAGGAGGTGTGGAGGCTGCTGCTATGGGCGATGAGGTGAGCGCGGGTAGTGGAGGTGCATGCTTAGGGTGTTTGAGTTATTTTTGGTGGAGGAAAAATAGAGGAAGGAAAAATGAAGAGGAAGGTGGAGGTCAGACATCTAGGATCATTCCCCGACATCTTAACTGGCGTGGATGGTTGGTGGCGGTGGTTGCTGGCAGTGATGGCTAGTGCTAACTGCGTGGCCTTTAGGTACACACTCATGGTAAACTGCACAAGCCACGGATGGTGCAGTGGTCTGTCACCCCGCCTGCCTGCGGTAGTGTGGACTTGTGCACATGGTTGAGGTCGGCGATGGTGATGTGAGGAAGCTCAAAAGCTCTGCGCAGTGGTGGGTTGGGATGGTGGTGGCCTGCCAAGCTCGATTGAGGCTCTCCCTTCTTTTATGCTGCAAGAGGAGTGCGGAGGCATGCGAACGTTGGTTGAAGAAGTGGTGAAGCGACGTATATCTTGGGAACAAAGATCCACGAATGTCATTTGTGCATTTAGCTGGTGAAATCTCCTACATGCATCTGTTGGAGATAAACAAATTAAATGAGGGTTATTTATACACAAGCCCTTAACTTTTATGTTAACTTAAAATAATGCATGCAATGCACCTAATTGGTTAAGTAATTAAATGAATGCAATTCTAAGTTAATTCTAAATGCATTTAGATATGGATGCCACACATGAATTATGCACTTAAGCTAAAAATATGAATTAATTTAATTACATCCTAATGTATGCTATCTAAATGTTAAAATTAACTTAATGTCGAGGCACTTAAATACTTAAATAACCCACAAATATGGGCTAATCAAATACCCCCATGCCTAATTTTTGCTAGTCCATAGCAAATCTAAGCAATAACCTAGCACTCCAAGTGAACTAGCCAACCCAATCGGTCTTCCTTTAGAAACATGTTAAGTTTATACTTTAGACCTAAGGTTCCCAAGTAGTTGCTAAATTACAGAGTAGGTCGGCTAATGACGAGTTGTAGGCACAGGTTTCCCTAATTTCTAACTCTACCCTAGGGTTTATTGATCCCTGAGATTAAAGCATCCGTGCATGTGCTTTGGTCTTAGTTATTTGAGGTTGGTTTGATTACCAACCAGGAAAGAGAGTAAGAAAGAGAGATTTTTTTTTGTAATATATATATATATTTTCTTTATTCCTCTAAGTCTAACCTTGGATAAGCTATCAGAACAGTCCGTGTCGGATTCATTGTCCCCATCACCGAACCTCGAAGGGTGCCTGGCTTTTGATGCTTTGAGATAGCACCACCCATAACGACCCCAAGAACTCCTGGCAATCGACACTTCGAGATAGTGTCGCCCATGGATTTCTAAAGCGAATTTAGGCCTGTGGCAATCGGCACTTCGAGATAGGGCTGCCCATGGTACCTGAACTACACAATGCGCTTACATGCCCCCAGTAGGATGGATATCCTAAGAGACAAGCGTCGAGGAGGTGACATGTTATCATCGCATCCTCAAGGTGAGTATGTACACCTCTCCGGCGAAAAGAACTCTTCCAATCAACTTGTGTTTTCAATCTTCTCCTAAGTCAGAACTAAGAGAACCAAATTTTTTCTCCAAGAAAGGAATTAGGGTGATCACTATTTACACAAGACCAAATGTGTGTGAATTGTGGATGCTTAGGTTACAAGGACCCATAAACTAAAAGGTAGAA
Organism: Thalassia testudinum; assembly: GCA_037157565.1. Classification (NCBI taxonomy): domain Eukaryota; kingdom Viridiplantae; phylum Streptophyta; class Magnoliopsida; order Alismatales; family Hydrocharitaceae; genus Thalassia; species Thalassia testudinum. Next base: position 855,000 of record JAZHRO010000044.1, read on the forward strand.
AAAGACACCAGGTACTACCCAACCTTTAACCCAGTCCATAGCTTTCCTTTCTCAACCTCTTGAGGAATGGTTTGCAACTTAACTCCTACTTGAGTTTTTAAGTCCACAAAGGATCCTAAAGGTCTAGAGCTAGTACCTCAACTTAGCTTCTAAAGTCAAACACCTAGAGTCAACATAGTCTAACCTAAAGTTCTGGTCTACCTAAGAATGCAGGGCCCAGCCAGTTAAGCTCAATAATGTTTTTTTTTTTTAACAAATGTATGCAATGCAAAATATTTAAACTAAATGCATGAATGCACTATGTATAAATGCTATGTACAAATGCCTCAAGCCCTATCCCCCCATGCCTAGTTCAAATAATGTCTGCATTGAAAGTAGAATGACCAAGGGAAGATATTACCTGAGGCAGAAGAGAAAGGAGCTAAGGCTCCTTGAGAGTGACCTCGTCAACTAGATGGCCATCCAAAGTAACATATGGTTTTAATCGTTGGCTGTTGACAGTGAAGGGTGGTGCTGAAGAGGAAGGGTTCTTGATCTCCACATCCCTATATGGAAATACTTTGGTGATAATATAAGGCCCATCCCAACGTGATTTCAATTTTCCTGGAAATAACTTAAGTATGGAATTAAAAAGCTAGACTTGTTGGTTGGGCTCAAAGGTCATTCTAAGGATATATTTATCATGCAAGACCTTAGTTCTTGCTTTATAAGCTTGGGAGGTGTCATAAGCGTTATTCCTTAGCTCCTTAAGCTTAGTCAACTCCAATAAACGTGCTTTACCAGCTTGCTCTAAATCCATGTTAACACTTTGGATAGCCTAGAGTGCCCTATGTTGAAGTTCAACGAGTAAGTGACACGCTTTCCCATACACAATCCTAAAGGGAGACATACCCAAAGGGGTTTTGTAGGCCGTTCGATAAGCCTATAAAGCATCACCGAGCTTTTGGGACCAGTCTTTCCTATCTGGCCTAACAGTCTTTTCTAAAATGTTCTTGAGCTCCCTATTTGACACTTCAACCTGGCCACTTGTCTAAGGGTGATAAAGGGTAGCAATCTTGTGAGTTACTCCCAGACTCCTGAGTAGCCGATTGAAGTGATGGTTCTAGAAATGAGGTCACCCATCACTTATAATCGTCTTGGGGTAGCCAAAGCGAGATATGATATTGGCCTTCACAATTTTCAAAACCACAGAGTGGTCATTTGTGCATGTAGGAATGGCCTTTATCCACTTGGAGACGTAATCCACTGCCACCAAGATATATTCAAATCCATGGGACGAAGGGAAGGGACCCATGAAATCTATCCCCCAAACATCAAAAATTTCCACAAGTCGGATAGGGTGTTGCAGCATCTCATTCTGCTTCCCAATCGTTCCAATCCGTTAACATCTGAGATAGGCTTTAACAAAATAGTCGGAATCCTTAAATAAAGAAGGCCACCAAAAATCGGACTGGAGAACCTTAAAAGCTATTTTCTTAGCACCAAAGTGTCCTCCACAATGAAGCTCATGGCAAAATCTCAACACACTCTGTTGCTCTTCTTTAGGCACACATCGTCTCCAAACTTGGTCTTGTCCAATATGAAATAATTCTGGCTCTTCCTATTGAAGGAATCTAGCCTGGGAAATGAATCGCTTCTGTTTTTGCGCATCCCAAGAGCCAGGGGTTTCTCTAGTGACCAAGTAGTTAACTGCATTTGCATACCAGGGTGAAGTTGGTGTTACTGCCATAACAGTTTCATCGGGAAATGTCTCGCGGATGTCTCTAGATTGAGAGTCATCAAAGGGGAGGCGAGACAGGTGGTTAGCCACTACATTTTCCACTCCTTTCTTTTCACGAATCTCCAAGTCAAATTCATGAAGGAGTAAAATCCATCTAATTAAACGTGGCTTAGAGTCTTTCTTGGCAATGAGATGTTTCACTACCGCATGATCAGTAAAAATGACCACCTTGGATCTAAGAAGATAAGACCTAAACTTCTCCAAAGCAAAAACTACAGCAAATAATTCCTTTTCAGTGACTATGTAGTTTTGCTGTGGTTGAGGGTTGGTTTTCCCTCAACCCTCTATCCAAGAATGGCTCCCATAGCAAAATCTGAAGCATCACACATCAACTCAAATGGGAGTGTCCAATCAGGAGCTCGGAGAGTAGGCACAGAGGTCAAGGCCTCTTTCAGCGTATGAAAAGCCTCGATACACTTTGAATCAAAATCGAAGGAAGATTCCTTTGCCAATAAGTCGCAAAGTGGCCTAGAAATTTTGCTGAAATTTTTAATGAATCACCTATAAAAACCTGCATGGCCCAGAAAGGATCTAATCTGTTTAACATTCGTAGGCAATGGAAGTTTGGAAATAGAATCAACTTTAGCCTTATCTACTTCCAAGCCCCTTTTAGGCACAACATGACTAAGTACAATGCCTTTCTGTACCATGAAGTGGCTTTTCTCCCAGTTGAGGACTAAACCAATGTCCTTACATCTCTTCAGCACATTCTCCAAGTGCAGGAGACACTGGTCGAAAGACGAGCCGTAAATGGAAAAGTCATCCATAAAAACCTCAATGCACTCGTCAATCATGTCCAAGAAAATGGACATCATACACCGCTGGAAAGTTGCAGGTGCATTACATAATCTAGATGGCATACGCCTGAACGCAAAAGTACCGTAAGGACTAGTGAAAGTTGTCTTATCCTGATCATCAGGGAAGACTGCAACCTGATTGTACCCAAAATATCCATCTAAAAAGCAGAAATACTTGTTCCTTGCCAATCTCTCAAGGATCTGATCAATAAAGGGCAAGGGAAAGTGATCCTTCTGGGTAGCGGTGTTCAGTTTGCGGTAGTCAATGCAAACCCTCCAACTAGTTGAGGGTTTGGTCACCACTTGTTCACCCTGGTCATTTGTTTCTACAGTGAAGCCTGCCTTCTTTGGCACCACATGGATTGAACTAACCCATTTGCTATCTGCGATGGGATAAATGATCCCAGCATCCAACCACTTCAAAATCTCCTTTTTAACCACTTCCCTCATGTTGGGGTTAAGATGTCTCTGCATGTCTCGAAAGGGTTTCATGAAATCATCAGTATAAATGTGATGCATGCATAGCATAGAGTCTATACCGTTAATATTAGCAATCGTCCAAGCTATGGCTTCCTTGTGCCTTGATAAGCAGTCTAGCAAAGCTTCCTCTTACACTTCGGATAGTGCAGACGAAATGATTACAGGGAGTGTATCATTTGGCCCAAGGAATACATACTTGAGAGAGTCAAGGAGGGGTTGCAATTCAAGGTTGAGGGCTTGTATGGTTGAGGGTTTCATAATAGAAGTCCCCATCTCAGGTAGCAGATCTACCTAAGGCAGACATGATGGGGAAAGAAACTCAGTCGAAACTCCAAGCAATTCCTCAAGTTCTTGTACATCCCCTTCACATTCCTCCAAGAGATGAGAATGCTCATTTAGCATTACATGCTGAAGGGGGTCATCACATAAAATTGCAGGAGTTGTCTCTTCAATCAGATCATCTATCACCTCAACTTGGGAACAATCCTCAAATCCATCTTGTTTATAAGCATCAAACACATTCAGCCGAATTTTCCTGTTCCCAAAGCCCATTTTTAACGCCTCAGTGTGACAATTATTTGAAGCATTAGAAGTCACAAGAAAAGGGTAGCCCAAGATGATAGAGGGCTTATTTGGTTTGTTGGTAGGGTTAGTGTCCAGTACTAGAAAGTCAATAGGGAAAAAGAAATCCTCTACTCTCACGAGGACATCTTCCAACAAGCCCCATGGTGTCTTCAAAGAACGGTCTGCAACTTGGAGGATTACAGGGGAAGGCTTCAAATTACCTCCTCCAAGTTCATATACATAGCTCAGAAGGATGTTCACCTCCGCACCAGATTAAGCAGAGCCTCGTCTATTTGTAGGTCACCAATGACCATTGAGATGTAAGGGGCCCCTGGGTCCTTAAGTTTTGGGGGTGTCCCATGTTGTATAATTGAGCTAACAAATTCAGGCAAGATAACCTCTGATTGGACCTATTTCCTTAATTACCGCTTTCTCGTGCACAGGTCCTTAAGAAAGCAGGCATAGGACGGAACCTGCCTAATAGCTTCAAGTAAGGGCAGGTTACTTGTTTGAAAGTCTCCATTATTTTGTCTGTCCTATCTTTGGCTCCAGATGAGCCAGCAGAAGTTTGCCCAGAGTCAGATAAGCGCTCTGGAAAGGGCACTCTCGGTCTCTGGGTGGAAGGGTTTTCATGTCAGGTAAGTGGGGGAATGGGGAAAACCTCTTCCGATGAGGTGATTTCAAGCAGAGAAGAGTTGAGCTACTCTTCTCCAGTGAGGTTGAAAGTCGGGGTGGATGGTTTTTTAGAAGGTGGGACTATAGGAGCATCAGGTTTGGGAATTTCTTTCCCACTCCTCAAAATAGTCACCGCCTAGGCTTGCTCCCTAAAAACAATCCCTTTCCCTTTAGGGTTCTCCTCAGATGAACTGGGAAGCTTCCCAGTCTCTCTTTTACGCATGGCCTCGACAAGGTGTCCAATTTGTGATTTCATCTCATTGATTGCCATGTCATGAGATTGGATGATCATGCTTTGATTCTCTTGCATGGCTTTCAGCATGGCTTTAAGCTCATCCATCTCAGAAGTCTTGGATGGTTGGGAAGGCATAGGAGGTTGATTATACTGTTGAGTCTGGAAGGGTTAGTGATGTAAACACGTTTACACTACTTAAGATGTCTATTTATACATGTTCTTAAGCATAGGATTGCATTGCATGCTATAAATATTGCATAACATGCATCATCTTGCATTTGGAGTAGTTTGAATAAAATGGAGGTTAATTGTCTCCTTTTATGTTCATGGACAGGGCAAACTTTTTATCGGGGCCTTGGATCGAAGATCCAACCGTACAGATGTGATCAGGGCGATGATTGGAGTTCAATGACTCCAAGATCGCCCTAATCAGGCATCTGTAGCGTCAGATAGTGATCGGGGAACCTTAGAAGATCAAGGGCCAAGATGGTGTAAATTTGCACTTCAAATGAAAATCCAACAACACGGATGGATTCGAATCGACGATCGCAGCCTAACAGCGTGAAAATCGACTCAATCCGAAAACCGTGGCACCATCTACATCATCCAGAAGATGGACGACTAAGATGGCACCATGTGGCACCATCTCAGCCATCCAACCGGCCCTCAAGATCGCCGCTGCCTCTCCAAAGGACATCCAGCGCAAGATCTGGGCCGTTGGATCTTCATCCAACGGCTGTGGATGCGGTGCCTTAAATCATCCGTGCGACCTTCTCGACTGCGTAGCGCAGCGGAGAGATGCTGCGGGCGAAGCAGAGGTCGCGGGGTCGAGCTCCCTCGAGCCTCAAATCAGGTGCAGGTGAGCTGGCGCGTGGAGCGTCGAATCACGATCGAATGGTCGCGTACGCCCACGCGTTATTGCACGTGCGGCGAAGACGCAACATCGTATGCGGGTGGGCACACGTTAAGGAGGTGGGCGTAGCGCGATCTGAGACGTCCGATCTCACGATCAGACGGCTGAGAATGGCCGGACGTGCGTGTGCGTTGCGCGTGGGCACGCGTGCGCCGCCCACTACGCCCATGTTCAAACCTTTAGCGACAATTTTATCCGTCACTAAAGGTCCTGAATTAATGTTTTTAAAAATGTAACGACCAAATTGTCCCCACTCCTTGCAACTATAAAAGGAGACCCCCTCCACATGAAATTCTCATCCCTTCTCTTCTCTCCCTCTCCAAAGCTCAAGAGAAGCTTGTCCCACACCAGGGATGCTTCTCGCGAGATAAAATCAATTTTTTGTCCCCCTTCGAAAGTGGATCCCGCGACGACGACGACGTGCTGCCCCATTCCCGTTCTTCTGCTTCATCCTCCTTCGTCCTGCTTCATCCAGGCGTCATCCCGTCCGGCTCGTCCTCCAAGCGACCGTCGAGGAGGATATTTCTCCCTCCATTCTTTTAATGCTTTCTAGAGTAGATTTACTGCTTTCTAGTGTAATTATTTTCCCGCTTTCTAGTGTAATGAACAATCGTTCTAACGATGAAATTCTATGTTTATTCTACATCTCATTTTGGTTTTTGTTTGTAATATTCTTTCTCTCTCTTATTCTCTCTCTCTCTTTTCTATTTATTGTAAGTAGTTAGATAGTTCTAATCAATTGAATTATTTCGTGACAAATAAAAACAAACGCGTTGTTTTTAAATCAAACGTCCGCCTCCTTGTGTTTGACCTAGAATTTCCATTTCGGTATAAATTTTATTTGTTGAACACGAGTTCTTCGCTTTCATACTACAACGACAGGTTTTCAAAACCAAACACGTTAGTGTAGCCACTCAACATTCAATAGTTAGGGTCTGTAATTCCCTGAATTAGTGACATTCCCCTGTCTCCATGAAAAATTGGGGTGGTTCCTCCATCCCTCGTTATAAGTGTTGGAAAAATGGTCATTACGAGGTCTAGGTCAGAACCCTTGGGTGGCATTCAAGTCTGCCTGTACAAGGTCAGGGAATTGGGAGGCCAAATGGCAATCCACAGTAGCGTGCATATTGTCATTGCAAATGGAGCATTCAGAAGCTTGGGAAGTAGAGGCATTTGGCATAAGTTGGTTAGGGTTTGTCATAAGCCTTTCCATGTTTTGGTTCAACAATTGAATCTGAAAGGCCAAATTCTGGGTATCCCTAGCCTCATTTGCCTCAATCTTACCTGCATAAGAGTGGGTTTCCTATCCAAATAGGCAGAATTTAAACGGATAGAATTCTCACTCAAGGTCTAAAAAAGATCCCAAGCCTCATCTTCAGTTTTTGTGAGAAAGGTTCCTGCACAGGCACCATCCATTGTTTTCCTGTGCTTATCATTTAATCCAGTGTAGAACCTTTCTACAAGTTTCCATCTTGGCACTTGATGATGGGGACATAAGCGTAACAAATCTTTGAAGTACTCCCATGCATCATGAAATTATTCTCCATCTTGTTGAAGAAAACCTATGATTTCCCTCCTGTAGTGATTGGTCTTGCTCATGGGGAAGTATTTTTTCAAAAACTCTCCCTTCAAGGCTTCCCAAGTATCCACTCTGCCATCTAGAGTGTGATACCAATGCTTCGCCTTATCCTTGAGGGAGAAAGGAAAGAGGGTTCGCATTTGGGCATCATCAGTAACACCCTACAATCTCACCATGGAACAAACCTCGATGAATTGCTCTAGATGCCTATAGGGATCCTCCCTAGAAGTACCATAGAATGAGGGGAACAGAGATATGGTACTACTCTTGATTTCGTATGGATTATTCCCCCCGGGTCTTCTCAATGTATGGCCAGGTTGATTGGTAGGGATAAAATAATCTCTCAAAGATCATTGATTTTCCACAATTCTATTCTCTCCTTCCTTGGTGATCTCTCTTCTCTCTTGGTTGGCTTTCCTAAGGATTCTTTCAGGTTCTGAATTAAACACAAGTTGTCTCCTCAGAGATCGCCTACCAAGTATACACAAACAAACACAATTCAAAAAGACTTTTATGTCTTTAATCAATTAAGGCCTTTGAGATTTTAGTCAAGTTGTAGATGACAATACAAATTGCCCAAACAATTACGTGCCTATTGTCGACCTACGAAATGCCTTAATGAAGACCTAATTGGAACTTAGGTGCTCTGCCCTAAAGTTCAAATGGTAAGGTATTCCAAGGACTGAAGATTGAGGGATGTAAGTAGGCCTAAGCCTTCCTTTGAAGTTGTGCTTTCGCGGTACTTCTTAACTACCCTCAAAAATCCATGACAGGGTATCCCCCTCCTTGAAGTTACAAAAACTTTGAGCTTAAGTTTCAAGCACTTTGGTATCCAATGATAGGAGAGTTCTTTCCTAGAAGCTCAAAAACCTAGAAGTGTCTAAATGCGTGCTTCGGTGCAAGGATCAAATAAGTGTGCATACACCAAAAAAGTTTGAATTTTTTTTGAATCGTAGCACAATGTCTCAAATCAACTTCTTGGGTTTTATATGTTCCTCCTATTGATTAGTCAAAAATGTGACCACTTGTTAAATCATTTCAAGACAACTTATGTGGTCTTAGAATTAAGTCCAAAATGCAATGCGTGATCAGAATATGGATGCAAAGTAAGAGAATGCGTACCTTGCTCCCAGTAATCAACGATGCAAGGATGCACACAATGCAGAAAAATAAATCTAGAAGCTGCTTATACAGACCTGAATGGTTCGTCCTAGGGGCAAGCAACTCGTGTTTTATTTATTTTTTCTTTTTTTAAACTACTTATGCACAATCAAGAAAGAAAAAATAAAATCAATCCACAAAAGAAAGTAAAAACCTAAATCTAAAGAAAAAGGGAACAGACTCCCAAAAAATTACCCAACACAAGCCTAAAACAAAATCGGGGAACAAACCCTTAAAACTATACCCCAGAACAAGGGTCCCAAACCAAATGTATGTGAAGTCTAAACTAAATCTAAACTAATCTAATATACCTTCTATTCTATCTATTCGGAATGGAGGAGTTGATGCTTGCAGCTTCCTCAAAATGTTCTCTTCCGAATTGTGGCTCAAGGTTCGCCTCAGTTGTGCGCACGGCAACTATGTTGCTCCTAATGTGTGGCCAACAAATGGTGTCGAGGGTCGCTTGATCTCTAAGGCTGGTGCGGCAAGATGTAGAAGATATGTGTACCTCGCACCAAAAAGATCGAAGTTAAAAATGCCTCAAAATAATGTGTGAACAAATAAATAGATAAATATGAGTTTAACAAGCTCGTTGCCTCCCCGGCAACGGTGCCATTTGACAAGCTGATTTTCCACTTTTGATTAAGTTTCGCACATGAAATAACGCGTTGTTGTAGTATGCAAGTGGTGGAAAAATCGACTAATCAACAATTAAAATAACCACTCAATTAGGAGCGGGTTGTATCCATAGGGAAGCAGTGGCCTATTTAAACTCGCAAGGGTCAAAAATCAATGTTCATTATTAATTTCATCAAGAAATCAAGCCAAAATCGCTTTTCAAATGAGATAATAAGACTTAAACATGCTGATATTGTATTTATGAGAAAGAGGGAGATTTTTTTCATAAAACCACCAGAATAATTTAATTAGAAAATGAAGTTCACAATGGCATGAATCGTAAAAACTAATTAGTGCTTTACTTTAGCAAAATAGGGGAAACCTTCCCCTTGTCCGTGCGCGAGGAGGAGGTTATGGCTGGAGGTACGAAGCTCGGAGGAAGATCTCTAGACCGAGGGCTTCGCGGTGATGGCGGCGGTGAGTTGTGAGGTGGCCGGAGTCGGCCGGACGGAGCTCTGGTGAAGATGGGCTTCGGTGGCTCTTGCTGCTAGCTGCGCTTGCTGGAGGGGTGCGCGGGTGCTATAGTCATGCGAGTGCATATGGCGCTGCAGGTGGCACGCAGGGGCGTGCAGTGAAGATGGCGAGGATGCAGCATGCTCTGCGTGCTGGCGGCATTGCTGCAAGGAGGTGCGGAGGCTACTGCTGCAAGCGACGAGGTGAGCGCGGGCAGTGGAGGCACGTGCTTAGGGTGTTTGGGTTATTTTTGGTGGAGGAAAAATAGAGGAAGGAAAACCGAAGAGGAAGGTGGAGGTCAGACGTCTGGGATCATTCCCAGACGTCTTAACTGGCGTGGATGGTTGGTGGCGGTGGTTGCTGGCAGTGGTGGCTGGTGCTAACTACGTGGCCTTTAGGCACATGCTTGCGGTAAACTGCACAAGCCACGAATGGCGCGGCGGTCTGTCACCCTGCCTGCCCGCGGTAGTGTGGACTTATGCACACGGTTGAGGCTGGCGATGGTGATGTGAAGAATCTCAAAAGCTCTGCGTAGTGGTGGGTTGGGATGGTGGTGGCCTGCTAAGCCCGGTTGAGGCTCTCCCTTCTTTTATGTTGCAGGAGTGTAGAGGCGTGCAAACGTTGGTTGAAGAAGAGGTGAAGCGACGTAGATCGTGGGAACAGAGATCCATATTGTCGCTTGTGCATTTAGCCAGCGCACTCTCCTGCATGCATCCATTGGAGATAAACAAATTAAATGAGGGTTATTTATACACAAACCCTTAACTTTTATGTTAACTTAAAATAATGCATGCAATGCACCTAATTGGTTAACTAATTAAATGAATGCAATTTTAATTAATTCTAAATGCATTTAGATATGGATGCCACACATGAATTATGCACTTAAGCTAAAAATATGAATTAATTTAATTACATCCTAATGTATGCTATCTAAATGTTAAAATTAATTTAAAATCGAGGCACTTACTTAAATAGCCCACAAATATGGGCTAATCAGCTACCAACCATAACCCTAAGCTCCACATATATAAGACCTCCACCTAAACCCTACCTAGTTCACCTAGCTAACCTACTCCTATTCCCTCTTCGGCACCAACTAAAAGGCCCCTTTTCACTCCACCATCACCACCAAAGGACACGACCACCAACTCCCATAACCACCCATATAGTTGATACCAAAAATGACCTTCATCCCAATCATACACCTACCTCCTAAATCCATCCCAACCCTACACCTAACCCTCCTTCTAGAAACCTTCTTTGGTTCCAACTATACCCACCTCTTCACCATCATAACCACCACTTAACCATCCCCTTAAGTTGGCACCAAGGCATCCATACACCCCCTCATGTGGCGCCAACTAAACCTAGCCCTTCATCATATAACCACGACCACATGGAACCATCTTAGCCCTTCCTACTTTCCACACCAACCCTTAAACCTAAACCCACCTAAAATTGGCACCAAACCAACCTTTAATCGCAACCTTCCATGCCTCCATAAAACCACATCCAAGCCCTCCAAATTGGTGCCACCTTAACCCCCTTCTAGAACCCTTAACTTGGTGCCAGAAATGGGTGGCAACCACCAACCATGGACAACCACCAAGTCCTCCCTTTGACCTTTCATTTGGCACCCATAAATCCTATCCCTAGTATCCAACAACCACCACCCATGACCCCATTCTAGTCATCCCCTTTAGTCACACCTATCCCCCTTCCTACCACTCTATATATACCACCCATAACTACCATAATTCTCCACCCTTGGCTACATCATTCTAGCATGCTTCCACCTTCATTCCACCATTCCCATTGACCAAGGAGAAGAGGAGAAGAAAAAGATTAAGGGTGCACTTTTGACCTCTTGGTGCCTTCAACTTTTTCTCTTCTTCTACCTTGTGTCCATGCATGGCCAAGGAGTCAACTAGGCAAGGAGGATGTCCAGGAGGAGGAGAATCAAGAGTGGTATTCATCCACTCTAAGGAGGAGCAAAGGGAAGCCCCTAAGGTTTGCCAAGAGGAGGACAATCAAGAGAGGAGTTTCCTTTCATTCCCAGGCAACCTGAATTGGAGTGGGGGTTCTGCAGCAGCATCATCTTCTTAATCACTAAGCCTTTCTTTACTTTGTCAATTTTTATTTTGCATTGTAGTGTTTGCTTTCTTGTTGAAGATTACAACTAAGAACCCTTCTCGCTTGTGAGCTCTCCAACCCTTTTGTAAAATAATTTTTTTAAAGAAGCATTCCTCTACTGTTGCTTTAGTTAGACTTTGTTTGATTTCTCTTTAGCATGTTTTTGCTCTTCGATTATTCCATGCCTCTCGTGCTTGCAGAGAGTTGGAATAGCAAGGCACTTATCGCCTTTAGACTCTCATTTTCTATTTCTCATTTTTCTTCGTATTTAGTTGTTGCCTATCCAAAACCCTAAAAATTATATATTCAAAATTACAAAAAGAAAGTTAATTTTCATTCTTCAAGTAAGAGAGTTCAAAAATCGCATTTCTACCTCCCTTTGGATGACCTAATACTCTCGAAGTATTCGATTTTTTACAAATTTAAAAGAGATTGGATTCACGTGTACAATGACAAAAACCCTATTTTACAAATCGCATGCTTTCTCGTATCAATTATCTATCTGAGGTTCGGATCACAAAAGCGAAAAACATGCAAGTTTTCGATGCGGTTACTCATTTTTAAATCTCGTGGGTTCAATTTGTGCACAGCAAGCTTCGACGGTTCATCTTAACATCTTAAATCCAAAATGACTCTCGAATCTGGGTTCGAGGCTTTACACCTAGGCTGACCTTCAACAGTGCCTACAACCTACTCACAAGGGATTGAAGCCTTGAATCGAGCTCACGCACGAGGAATCAAAGTAACATGTTGCGACCCGACACCTAATGATATTGGGTCACGGGTTCCAAACCCAAATACCCATTGTCCATCACATAAACATGAGAAGTATATGCAAAGTCAAATGAATTACTAACCAAAACATAAAAATGCAGAATTTAAATATAATGTGTCAGGTCCATATCCGAATAGAAAATAAAAGTGTACTAAGGAGAAAATCTATTAATCCGTTACATCACGAAGAAAATAGGGAAAGGAATACTACTATAGCGGGGAAGTGGTAAGTAACTAGTAAACTTGCGTATCACTGCTCCACACCCCACTCTAGAAACTCACGATCATTGCCTGGGCTCGGGATGGTTCACCAGCATCTGAAGTTAGGTTAATGAAAAAACTCCTAGTAGAACATATCTAGACAACTAAGTGTAAAACAACAAAAAAAAGCAAGAATAAAATAAAAGAAGAACCGGAAACATGGAAAGATAAACAAGAAGTTAAAAAAAAAACTAACGGAAATGCATTGTAAAGTTTGATTAATTAATTATTTAGTGTTAACGAGTGAACATTTGAAATAGTAGTTCATTTATTACTTTGCCAAGTACCGGTCATCTTATTATGAAATAAATCACGATTATTGATCTAAACTCATCCCTACCCATCAAGTCCCTTGAATTGGACTCAATCGGGGTCAGCAGTGTCTTGCCTGCCTTGAGAACCCAAGGCATAGAACCTCAAAACAACCCCGAGGCAGCTACATCACAGGCATAAGGTGTCGTCTACCCTGGATAGCTCTCTTCCCCAAGACACCAATGGACAGAACACTCCACATCTGGTGTAACAGAAACCTGAGGTCGCACCTGACTTGGTTAAAAGCCTGAGTCACAAGGAGGCATGCATCTCCCTTGCCACGGATGATCACCGGGAATAATGACTCGGGCAACTGACTAACATTCTACTGAGCATCTTCATATTTATCTCGTAAACTTGTTATCAGATCATTGATAACAAAATATTCATAATATGTTTATTTCTGACATTCTAGTGCAAGGTTATAATAAAACCCAAATCGCATCACTTCCCATTTAACTATAACATTAAGTTTCCAAATTTTGACCGTGATCCTAATCAATTTATTATTTAACGGTCCCAATGATGCTAGGTTCATGAAAAATGAAAATTATTTTACACATGCGATGACAAGGTCATATCTAAGATACTTAAGCCTTCATACTTCACTAATTCACGAAAAATGATAAATAATTTATAATTAATCATTTTTAACCCCACAGAAAATCATAACAATCCGATGTCAGACAACGGTAGTATTTAAACATGTTTCTCACACACATTTGCAAGCACAAGCAGGGCTACGTGAATCAGGCTTAAATTTAAAAAGAACGAATAAATCGATATGGAGTTACCCTATGTGCACGGTTTCAAAAGTGAACAACATAAAGATATATATAAAAAGAAATTAATAGAAGGCGACATTCTACCTCATGTGCGTATGAGCACTTGCGCACGAAATACCCTTCAAGTGATTATGTGTGAACACGCCCTCTAATTCGTGTCCAAAAATTAGAGTAAAAAATGCAATCATACGGATGTATCCATCACCACAAAAGACTTCGAAATTGGGTTATGGATTGCCAAAATCTAACCTCAGACTCCTAATCTAAGCAAAACAAATTTAATTATTAGATGTTAACTACCTACAATCCCCTTCACAGGAACCTATACGTAAAATCAGGAACGTTCTTTATTTTATATAATATTTCCATCTTCTTAAACTTCTTCTTGCTCCCTGTGCCTTCTCTTCTCCTTCACGTGTCGACCCATGGCAGGGGCGACGAGGCACTGGAACAGACACATCGCCGCACCGCCGTTAACCCTCTCATGATCCCACTTGACCTCCCCGACCTCTGGCAACCCTCCTCCTCCTTCCCTCTCTCTCTTCCTCGTTCTCTCTCTCGTTCGTTCTTTCTCACTTATCGTCGACGTGAACCCATGCATATTCATGCAAGGCTCACGCCAGCAACCTCCCGCCGTCTGGCCATCCCCGTCGACCTCCGACGATCTCCTCCTCTCCCTTTCCCCACCACTCTCTCTCTCTCGCTCTCTCTGTGGCCTTCTTCTTGCACCACCCATGACCGAACACGACCGACGTCTCCCATGGCCGAACCACGTCACCATTGACCTGCTCCACCTTCGAAGACCTTGCTTAGCCTCTCCTCCTCCTCTCTCGATCTCCTTCTCATCTCCCATCATGCTCTTTCTTGCACCACGTGAATAGTAAACAAAAAAAGGAAAAGAACGAACGTGGACAGCTTACCTCCGACCTCTCACTCGTTCGCTGCTGCTTCTCTTCTTAGCCCTCCCTCGCTTTCTCATGCTCTCTCTCTCTCCCTCTCTCTCTCTCTCTCTCACGTTTGCGTGCATGAAGGATCGGGGAAGGGACGGTGGTGGTGGCGGCGACTTTAGTGGTTGACGTGAGATGAGAAGGGAAAATAAGTGTTTTCATAGGTTTTTACAGGAGAGGAAAAGAAAGTGACGTGGGAGGGAAGTAAGGGGTTTAGGATTAGGGAAGAAATATCTAGGATTAGGAAATCATTAATTAGCAAATCTCTTTTTCTTTTTTTTTCAAAACTACGTGTACTCTCATAACTAGATCAAGCAAACTCTAATTCTCACGAAACATGTATCATCGTTACCAGGTAAGAAATTTAATTAAATTTACATACTTTCAAATGGAAGTCGTTTACTTAGTGTCATTCCCAAGATGGGTCATGTGTAAGTTTGCTCGCGATTCATATGCGTGTCGCACATCCAAGGTTCGATCACCACATGAAACATACTGTCAGAATCCTCATGACGTTGGAAAACTAACGGTTTCAGATCATTGATTTGAGGTTTGAAGCACAAAAGTGAAAATCATGCGAGTTTCTACCTCGATTATGCATTTTTAATTTATGCGTGACCCGATTTGTGCACGGTTGGTGACATCAGGTTTCTTTCGAGGTATGGTATCCGATTAGATAATTGAATCACTAGTTTGGGTTATTGAATAACATGGTTGGTAGGCTTGTTAATTTTCGATTATATTCTCTTGTGGTACAAAGAGAAGAGGGAGAAATTTCCTAGTGACCTAAGTGTGTTGTGCTTTGTGTTTCACGTGTGCAACACACATGCACGTGTTTTGAGTTTTGAAATCTTCACAATGCAAGTCCTTTAGCACGAATTTGAAGTTATCGATTTTAAAGTCCAATCTCTATTAACAGTCTCAATTTTTAATAATAACCACTTAATTAATCAATTCAATAAAATAGGTGATCTTAGAAATTAAATCCAAATATGTAATGTATGGCACATGATGACCCTTAAATATAGAGACGTACCTCATTCTTGCCTTCTCCTCGAAATAATGATGTAAGAAAATAAACTAAAGGAAGCTAAAATGAGTTCTTAGGATGTACGTCCTAAAATAGACTGCTTCTGAAAAGTTTCCTCGCAAACTCTTCTTATATCATTTTTGTTTCTGATTTTTTTTAATCTTTTCTTTAATGTGACAAGCAAACAAGTAAACTAAGTTACCGCTATCTACTAATCATGCAATCTACAAAATTAACAGAAACTAAATCAAAAGAAACGGGAACACACTTCCTAGAAAATTTTGCCCCTGCATACAACGGTAGTAAATAATGAAAACTCTGGCAATAAGATCCCCAAAAATGCTCAACTGATGCCCAACAAGACAGTATTTAAATGTCTCAAGACTAACTAGCCGAATATAAAACTAAACTAATCTACGCGGCACCCCACGAGTTCCAATGCCTCCTCAGGTCTCCTCCTCGCGACCCGCTTGTGCATGCTGCTACGACGATACCTGAAACAAATGGAAACGGAAGGCTCGCGAATGCAAAATTAAATGCAAATACAAAATGCTATAAACAAAGGCACTCTAACCAATCACAATCAGACATGCCTTCTTGGACAACGGCGTCATTTAAATTGATGTCGTTGTTACCCTCAAGGAAATTAAGCCCATTAATCTAGAAAAAAATTCCACTAATATATATATATATATATATATAATCTTTGTAAATTTTTATAAGATATATATATCTCCATATTCTTGATATTTAAGTATATATCTCTATAAATTTACTCCGTTAACATTGTATGCCCCTGCTCTATTAAATTTAATCGAAAATATCAAAAAAATATAAAAATTAGGAAAATTTATATTTTCATCCCCACATATATCTCTCCCCTATTCTGCCCTTTAAACCTTCACATCTCCTCCTCCTCCTCCTCCCCCTTACTGCAAGATGTCGTTGCAACCCTCGATGAGCTCTTGTAGCACCTCCCAGCAAACCCCTCTCACCGCGGCATGCACCGTGCGATTTTGCAACACCTGCCAAAACACCTCACTCTCACCTGCAGCCCTCCCTGCTCCTCTCTGCCGTCCCATACACCATCCGGAACACCTTAGGGCTCCTCCCCCTTGCCATAGCGTACAACACATTCGTCACCCCAAACTCCCCCTTCGCGAACACCAACAGGGGGTCCCTCTGGAGCTCCTCCACGAATGGGAGGTTGCTAGAGGAGGCTGTGGTGTAGAGCAGCCACCGCCGTAGCCAACGTGGAGGAGCTTGCCTCCGCCATCGAGGAGGGTGCGGGCAACGGCGGAGCGGCAACTCGGGGCAGAGGACAAGTGGGGGTCGTCATCCCACACCGTCCCGAGGTGACAGAGGCGCTGGAGGGAGGTGAGTTGGATGAGGAGGTTGGGGTCGTCGCGGAGGAGCGCGTGAAGGTGGTCGTAGTGGCCATCTGGAGGTCGTAGTAGGGGAGGTGGCTGCGGAGGCGTTGGAAGAGGGGGATGAGAAGGCGCTGAAGGAGGAGGAGGAGGTGTGAGGGTTTAGGGGGAAAAATAGCGAAGAGATAAATGTAGGGATGAAAATATAAATTTTCCTTTTTTTAATTTTTTTTGACATTTTCGATTAGGTTTAACAAAGTAGGGGCATACGGCCTTAATGGAGTAAGTTTATAGGGGTATATACGTAAATATCAAGAATATAGGGATATATATGTCTTATTGAAAGTTTACAAGAGTATATATATAATGTGTAATATAGCATAAGTTCGGTTGAATCTTCAGTGAGGGAGTATGATGTGATTAATTTAGAAGTTCTTATGAATATTTTTTTAAAATTTATTTTATAATTTTTTTTAGTTTTAATATCACAAAAGACAAATGGTGAATTTTAGAAAATTAAATTTTACTAAAATAAAAATCTAACGCTAATTTTTCTACAAAATAGAAACATGAGAAAAATGTGAATATTTATAAGGTGAATGGAATCCAACATCACCAACTGACTAAGCTAGGTATATTTCACTAATTTTAGATGACTTTAGTGGCCTAGGGTTTTACTCAGGCTTAGTTCATCCAAGAGTTCGAATCCAAGGGCATAACCTAACTCGAAGGTGATCTCCTAGGCTCAGGCTATCCTATGAATCAGTCTATGGCTATGAACCAACTTAGGTTCTCACAACCCCAAGTAACATCTATTTCATCAAAACACTAAGCCCTACCTAGCCTATATCTCATTCCTTTTTATGAAGTAATCCAAGCCACACATGATTACAATAGGCACATCAAACATGTTAAATAGCATGAATAACTCCATGCAACCACATCAAGAGTTAACAAATCTAAAAATAGGCATGAATATCATCATTAATCCACATTAGACATTTTGCAAATAAATGTGGCTACACCTAAAGGATGAGAGACACTTCCACTACAGTGACGACGACGATAGGTATAGTGGCTCGAGGCGACATGACGGTCACCTAGCCTCTCCTTCGAGCTCCTCCTTGAGATGGTGGATGACGAGAGGTGGTGCTGCCCCTATCGAGAAGATTAAAGGCAAATGTGCAAGGTGGTGCAAATCTGAACTTTAAACGACAAATCCAACCATACAGATGGGTTTGATTCGACGATTGCACCCCAGTAATTCGAAGATCGACTCAATCCTACATCCATGGCACCACCTATGAGCAATAGAAGATGGACAACTTAGATGGCGTCACGTTGCACCATTTAGACCGCTCACAGCCGCCCAAGTCATTCTCCTCACCTCTAAGGGCACCTCTAACATGTGATCTCAACCATTAGATCAGAATCCAACGACCAAGAATGTTCCATGTTGCCTGCTCCTTAGTGATTGCACAGTAATCAGACAACCTAAATCACCTAAATTAAGCTAGATCCTAGCATAAGTTAGGATTAATGCATTCATAGGCATCGTAATTTGTAGAATAACTAATTTATTAGTCATATAGATAATATCGTCATTTTATGACATAAATGAGAGATGATTTTAATCGCAGATGATTCGAAGCTGCGTATATCAGATCAGACCAGACAGGTCTGATAAAAGCGATGAGGGAGTCCAACACTTCCGAAATCGTCTCGATTAGATAACCAGGGCACCTTGTGCAGTCCATAAAAGAACGGAGATCAAAAAGCCAAACGACAAAGACCCAAGCCTCAGATAAAGAATCTAACCACACGGATGAATCCGGATCGACGATCGTAGTACAACGGTGCAAAAATCAACTCGATCGGAGGTCTACATCACCAAATACAGGAAAAAAAGATGGACGGCCATGATGGCGTCACGTGATGCAATCACAGCCACTCCCTCACCACTGCTCCATCTAGGAACGCCACCTCGCACGTTGAGTGCGCCACATCCACCAAGCCAGATAAGTATAAATAGAAACAAACAAGTATGTATAACAGAAGGTTCGCATAGTGCATTGGCTCGCGCGCGCGCAGAAGCGCATGACGCACATTTGAGTCGTGCACTGCGGGAAATTGAAGCAGCGTTGGGTGTGCGGGCGTGGGCGCCGGCACAATTACACGATCGGAGGGTGGAGGCATGACCACGTGGTGTGATCAGAGTGCGCTGTGGGCGGATGCGCGATCCCATGCATTTTGCTAGATCAGGAAGGCGAGCCAAGTGTGTTTTAGTCGTCCGATCTCACGATCGAACGACTAACGATCAGGCGCTAAAAAGGGCCTTATGGGTGCGTGCGTGGAGAGAGGATGTTGGGCGGGCATGAGGAGAAAGCGAGCTATCAGATTGCGATCCAAGGGATATGGGCGCGCCACGTGTCAGCCAAGGATTGAATCTGCACATAGAGGCCGAATTTGAAGGTGTTTTGAGGCCAGATCTGATTCGTTGATCTCCCGATCAATGGATCTAATCAAACAGGAGTTGTTACACGAGATCAAAAGGTAAAATACCCTTTTTGCTCTCCACAAAAGTATGAAAGAAGGCCCAGGGCCCCCCAGTTGAAGCATCTCTCTCTCTCTTCCATCAACTCTAGACATCTTCCACCTTCTCTCCAACTCTTCGTCCCTCTGCAACTCCACTCCGACCTTCATCCCGGTGCTCTGGATCTAAGGTGCTGTTGCATCTCACACAAGCATCCCACAAGCGACGTCGTTTCTCTGCCACTTTCTTCTCTCTCTCTCCCTCTCTTTCTTTCTATCTATCTGTTTCTATTTAGAATAGCAATTTCTACTGTGAAAAAACTCTTTATCAGTGCAATGAAATTTGGGCTTATGAATATCTGATGTCTCTTTATACATACATACATATGTAAATGCCTATTAGAACTAGTTTTATTGAAATGCTTCTGCATAAATTACGATTGCCTCCCTACGAACGACCCGGTACTCGCCGGTCTTATAAATATTATTTGTCGACGTGTTTTCGCACTATACTAGAACTGAATAATATTTTAAAATGCAAATTACATGCCGTACACTCAGCCTCTATGAAGGAGGCATCTTAGCCATTCGATGAAGATCTAATGGCCAAGATGTGACCACATCGCTTCCCCCAGTGCCTCCCACGTTCTAAAGGCAAAGCATTAAGAGATCTTGGCCGTTGGATTTTCATCCAACTACTGAGGTGCGAGCACGCAAATCATCTCCACGACAATCTGAGGAGATAGTGTAGTGGTTGAGGCTCTAACGGGTAGCTCATGGCGCACATTCGAACCACGCGGAAAGGATTTAATTTGCTGAAGAGGCATAGTGAAATTGGACGGTGTGATGGCGATCGAGCGGTGGTGGCGACTACTACGTGGAGCAATGGATGTGCTGGAGTGTGATAACACCCCATCGTATGCACGATCTAAAGTGTGCCTTCTCAGCAGCGTGAGGCAAGGCATTTTTTTTTAAGCCATTCGATCGCATGCTCAGAAGTCTAATCACAATCTGATGGCGTGATCTGAAACGACTATGCAAGCGATCTGAGCCACTCAATCTTGATCACATGCTCTCATCACACACGCGCCAACGGTCATGCTCGCCTTTAGCAACGCCTGCATGTGTCACTAAAAGCTTTATATTAAACTTAAGGCCTTAAAATGACCCTTTTACCCCTATTTCTTCACCTATCAATAACCTACCTCACTCCACTTGTTCTTCATCCATTCTTTTCCCTTCTTCTCCACTCCTAAGCTCAAGAGAACCAATCTAGAGCTTGTCCCATGCCTGGGATGCTCCACTAGGTTCTTAAAAATAGTTTTTATCCTTCTCTCTCACCCCCATTCGTGGAGCACCTGTGGCTATCCTCTCACCCCCCTTCGGGAATCGAATCCCATTCTGGCATTGTCTTGCTTCTCATCCCTGTCTTCCTGCTCTGTCCCCCTTCTATCAGCTTCCCATCTCCATCTTCTAGGCACCAATCATCCACTAAGCGGCCATCGAGGAGGATTTCTTCTCTCTATTTTCTTTGCTACTTTCTCTAGTGTAGATTTAATTTCTATAATGAACATTATTCTTCTTAGATAAAGTTTCCCTCTTTTCTCTCTCTTATTCTCTTTATATTATTCTCTTTCTTCTATTATTTATTCTTTAAGTATATTAGCTCGCATAGGTTGATTTCGATTGGCTTTCTGCTTTGTGAAAATAATTTCCGAATGCGATCTGTAATCAAACATTCACCTCCACGTACTCAACCCAGGACTCACCTCGAGTTACAGTTAAATTTACTTAATAGTGAATTTTCTTCAATGCAATGGCTTCAAAACATTTATCACACGAAATATTCACTTATCATTTTGGCACTGTTGCTAGGGACGCAACGCTCTTTGATTTCCCGCATTGCCACCTTACTTAGCTTTTACCTCACCTGCCTTCATTCTTATTGTGATTGCAGGTACTCTCTCGAGGCAGGCCAAAGTAGTAAGATCGGAGTAAAGTGTTGGTAAAGGTTTTGTAAGTGGCCCCCCACTAGATTTCATTCCACTATACAAATAACACAAACTCAAATCAACTTAGGTGCTTTTATAAACCCTAGGATAGATCTGATTATTTGATTGCCACCTCACCTCACCTTACCTTCGCATAAAAAAAAAAGAAAATCTGATATAATTGTGGGATTGACTTGAAATTTACACACCTTATAAACCCACACACTAAGGCGCACTATCAGCTTGATTCTACCGCTTAACCGGGATCTGATCTGTGGACTTGGTATACTCCAACTTAAGACACAAATAAGTGAGTAGACATTCGAATAGGCTAATCATTGTGTGTGCCTTAATTAAGTGGTGCTACAAGCCAATTGATTGATTTATTTGAGCCGCACCACTTAATATAAAATAGATCCATTGAGTAGTTGCCCCTTAGGACTCAATTGTTAGGACTGAACCAAGCACATCATACTATTTTGATTCATAAAGGAATATATCTTCATCTGTGCTTTCAAAACCTGGTGTGCTTCATTGAACCCTGATTGAATATACCTAAGAATTGAATCCTAAAAGCTACTAAACAAGGTTAAATCTTAGAAGATAAATCATCAAATAACCTAGTTTAAAAACCTTGGTTGTGCACGCACACACGAATTAATTGATCTTTAAGTGAACAACCCAGATAAAGGGCCCATCATATTCCAAAGTACAATCAGACCTAAGCTTAACTAAAACTGAGTAGACGTTGGCCTTAAGGATTTGACCTGCTCTTCGGGGCCTAGATCGAGATTTTTTTTTATTAATCTGCTTCTATTGGTCCATCTGATGTCTAGCTAGGGGAGTACTAACAAATGACTGCGGTTGGGGGTTATCAAGGGAACCTGAGCCAAAATCCAAGGGAAGTACCTTCTCCCCAATCCCTCCCTCTAACTGGTTGGATTGACTAGATAAAAGTAGACTAAATCATTTATAGTCTTAAGACAAGTTCTGAGAGTTTGTATATCGTTAGGCCACCCCACCTATGGATAGGTTTGAATTGTTTGTACTACAGTGCACCTTTCTCTTCTTTATTTTTCCTCCCATTTTTCCATGTATCCTTCCACTTCTTATTCTCATTTCCACTCCTACCCTCCTAACACATCTTATTCCCAAAATGATGATTATTATCCCAACTCGACTTGTACTCAACCATCTACTAGTTGGGATAACCTGGATTAGGGATACAGTTCCAGACCTCAATGTCCAAGGTCTAACCCTAGACATTAAGACTATGATTTCTACCTTTTTTATGCCCATACTGATTATAGATCCCAACAATCCTATGATCAACCTAACACAATCTAATATCATGAAGGATATGATGATTATAACATCTACCCTCCCCAGAATTATACTGAATATATGTCATCACCCCTTAATGAATAACCTGAAATGACCTACTATCAGGGAGGGCCCCAAGAACCTCAATTCCTTGACTCCCATAGATTAATCCTAAATCCAGTCAACCTTGAATCAGCTCGTTCGATTCAAGCAAACCAGGTCTAAGATAGGGTGCTAGCAAACATGAGGAACACCATTCAATCTTTATAAGCTCAGCCAACACCCTATACTGAAGAATTGGAGCCTCTGATTCAAATGATTGACGATCTTAACGAGTTTTTATTGGATTGGCTCCAAGATGTTAAAGACAAGGGCCCACGTGAGTTTTTACTTGTGAAATTGTCAAGATTGAGGATGGAATTCATGATTGCCTTAGTCTAATCTTGGGATGATTCCTAGGACGAACCCCCTTCAAGAGAGCCAATGTTAGAATCTTTTCAGGCACCTATAGGATGGGATACTTTTTACGAGACCCAGGATGACAAGGTTGAATCTGAGCAACCCATTGAGGATGTATAGATTCTTTCACCAGAAATCCCCAAGCCAGGGTATAAGGAAAAATATGCCTCTGTGGACCAAGGAATAACATACGATCTTGAGACATTAATGCGGATCTAGAATTCTTTGATTCTGAGGGAGAATAACTTTTAGATGAAGCCTCACTTGAGGTTAAAGAGAATGATTTTAGTAAGACATATGAGCCTGAAGAATATAATGAATCATTTGAGGGCCCTTTAGTTGAGGATTGTGATTTAGTTGGGGTTAACTTGGAGGATCAAGATCCTGATTTAATGGAAGAATCAATCAGTAGCCTTATTCCTTAACCACACCCTAAAGAGCTGAATGATGATTTTGTTTTTGAAAACACCATACCCAAATCAATTCTAATTAAACCACAATTGTTAGACAGATATTTTAGATGGGGTGTGTAACAATCTAGAGGTCCCGAAACCCTAATTTTGGAAGATAGAAATTTGAAAGTGAAAATTTGGGAAGTTAATTCCAAGGGAAATAGAATTTTGGATCTAAGGGTACTTATTTATCTTAAACCACCTACCTTTTACTAGGACTCATATGATATCTTTGATTTTGAGGAGGTGCAACCCAAGTGTAGAATGATTGATTATCTTTTTGATCTAAATTCTAAGAGGACAAATGCTTTTATTGACCCAGACTTCTCTATTGTCTGATATTTTGGATTTGGGTTATATTCTCATAAATCGCAGGCCCGACCCCATAAGCAAAAAAGTCTTTAATTCTGGATAAAGTTTATTCAGAACCTTAGAACCACCCAACCCTAAGGCATGGGTCTACATCACAATATGGTCCACATCTATGGACGTCGGACATGATTTCTACGCTAAAAGATTGAGTTTGAAACCCTATCGTAATAGTCGTGTAAAAATTCATCAAACAGATAATTTAATCAAAACAATGGTGCCTCCCAGGTCGAACACAGAAAGGCAAATGTTTGATCAAAAATCGCATAGGAATTATTGTCATGAAAGAAGATTAGCTGGTTGAAATTAATCTACTTGCTATTCCACTTGAAGAATAATTAATAGAAAAGAGAGAGAATAATACAAATAAAGAGAACATAGGGAGAGAATAAACAAATATTTCATAATGATAGAAACATGTTCATTACATCTATGTGCTACACTAGAAAGTAGGAAATCTACACTAGAAAGCGATAAAAGAGAAGGGGATGAGAAATTATCCTCCTCGACGGTTGCTTGGAGGATAAGCCACGTTGACAGGGTGCCTGGACGAGGGTGGTGAGCTGCTAGACAAAAGAGGGTAAAGATGGAGGATGGAATAGGGTAATGTTGTAGTGGGATCCGCTTCCCGAATGGAGGTGAAAGGACAACCGTGGGTTGCTCTATGAATGGGGGTGAGAAGATGGAAAAAATTATCTTTTATAACTCTAATGGAGTATCCCAGGTTTAGGACAAGCTTGTAGAGCTTTGAAGGGGGTGAGAGAAGAGAGAAAGGGATGAAGAATAAGGAGGGGATGTAGGGCCTTTATATAGTTGCATATATAATGGCAAAAAGGTCTTTTAAAGGCTTGAAATTGATGGCAAGGTCTTTAGTGATGTTTACGCATGCCGCTAAAGCCCGCATGTTGCTAAAGCGCGCATTCATCTTTGGCCGTGTGATGAGGATCAGAGCACTCAGAGCATGTCACGTTGACTGACGCGTCGTCTTCAACCGTTCATGTTCATCATGCTTGACTAAGATCCGTCGTCCGATCGAGAGATTAGACGACTTAAAAAATCACTCGTCTCTTCATCTTATCGCGCGTGTAGTGCTCGTGTGTGATCGCACGCCAGATAGCACGTCGTCGGACGCATATGCATCCAGCGCTCCTTGTAGAGCCACATTGTGCCCACATCCACCATTCGCCTTTGATCCAACGGTTGAATTGAGAGTAGCGCGCTCTTCAACAAATTAATTCTACACCATGCTCTTCAAACACACGCTGTTCATTCGCGATAAATTAGGGCTCTTTTGGTCACATTTTTTATTTCTTCCTCCAATGCTCTTCATTGTTGGATGATGATCCAACGGTGGAGATTAATCTATCTTTGTGAAGGAGGGCTGCGGTGGCGTGGGCGGCTGGGATGGCGGCCTCTAAGCCGTCCAACTTCTTTCATTTGTAGGTGATTACACAGATGTCAGATTGGACCGATTTTCACATTGTTGGACTACGATTGTCGATCTGAACCCATCTGTGCAGTTGGATTTGTCATCTGAGGTATAGATTTTACACCATCTTGCCCCTTGACCTTTGATCTTTCTTAAACTACATCTGATGCTACGAAGGTCTAATTGGGGTGATCTCAGAAGCGTTGCACTCCGTTCGTCACCCTGATCAGATTTGTATGGTTAAATCTTCAATCCGATGCCTCAATAAATATTGTCATGTCCCTTAACCATAGAAAGGGAAAATAACTTATAATTTATACAACCTAACCTAAATGCATGGTGATGTATGTTATGTAATATTTATAATGCTGAATACTTCTATGACACTAGAAACATACATAAATAAGCATTTTAGGTTAATTAGATGTGTGCATATCACACCCACATGCCTATCTTTTGCTAGTCCCTAGCAAAACTACATGCTATTTATAAAAGAATTATGATCAGATTTTTTGGGTAAAAGTTATTTCTCAACACTAAGAAATTTCCACCAAGTCTTGAACTACGTAGACACAACAGTGCCTGGGTGTCTGCCGAAATGTAGACCGCCAAAGCCCTCGCCTTATTTAAAAGCAAAAGGATCTTTTTCTTTTTCTTCTTTTCTAATTTTTTTGGATTTTTGAGTTTAGAGTTTTGGGATAGATTTCTACGGCTACCCAACACACCCAAGACTCGAAGAGAACTCTAAGTACTATGCATCTTTTCATGATTGTGATAGACTCACTGATCGGCAATTAGAACGGACTTCGGATTTCTACTTCCCTAGGTGACCTTGAAAAGAAATTCTTCTTAATGGTGTATCTATCCGACCGATAGGTTTCTCCCTACTTTTTATTTTAATGGGGTCAACACAAGGGAGAACCTAGTGTAATATCTCCCAAGCTTATTCTACTTCTCTGCTTCTTTCTAAGTGTTTGGAATTAAACGTGCATTTTTGTGAGCTGGGTTCTGGACAACCCGCTGATGAGCTGTTATCACCGACAACTTACCAGCCATACTCGTGCGGTGAAGTGTGGTTTATTTCTTTTTCTTCTTTTTTTTCTATTTCTTTTTCTTTTCTTTTTGGATGTTTTTCTATTTTTTTCTTTAAGTAGATGTCTTCCCTGACCTAAGATTTACCTATAGGAGCAGAAAGAGAATGGTCGTGTGGTTAGGCTCTAGACAAACAACCAATGAGTTGTTACCACCGAGAACTTGCCAGCCATACCACCCTAGAAGGTTCATTACTATCCAATTTCTGTTAAAACTGCTGAAAAGTGAGTCAGTACAAAGAGTGTGTAGATGCTCAGGCTTAAAGTCACCTCAAATTAGAGGGCAGGTTGATAAGTCGTGTACTTATCACTCCAACTTATTTAACCAACTTGAAATAAATTTACGAATGGTGAGGACTCAAGAACAAGTAAATATTTTAGTGGACACTCGGATTGATTAAGCCCGAAGACCTGAAGAATCTAAGTATTCAGGTCCTAACGTATCATTTTCTAAAGTTGACAAACTTTTAAAGTCCAAATTCTCTTTTCTTAATTCAATTTCTTGTTTGAAATAAAGAGAAAATAAAAAGAATCTACAGTGCTAACAAGATGATTTAGATAATGATATCCACCCCCTTATGCCTATCTAATGCAATGTCCTCATTGCAGTAAATGACATGAAAAAGGCCAGAGTAGAGAAGAAAGCACCTGAATTTCATGTTAATAGGTTGTCTCCAAGATTGAAAAGACACTGTATACGTGCTGAATTTAGTGCCTTCAACTAAGCACACTATACAAATAAAGAAGAAATAAAGAATTTACAGGTGCAGGTCAAAATCAGAATAAGGAGATCGATTATTTGACCCACAAAGAGATGTCCACAAATGTGGACGAGATTGTGGTGTAGACCCATGCCCAAGGTTCAAGTGTATCTAAGGTTTTGGATAAAAATTACCCAAAATCGGAGATTAATATGCAAGAGGGGCTAGGGTTGTGATTTGTGAGGATGAAACTCAAGTCCAAGAAGTTAGATAATAGGAAAATAAAGATCAAAAAGATAATAAATGAAATTTTGCTTGGGTTGGACATCCTCAAAGTTGAAAATGTCATAAGGGTCCTAGTAGAAGGTTTGTGGTTTCAAATCCATAGGAACCCTTAGACTCAAATTTCTACTTCCCCTAGAATTAGCTTCCCATATCTTCATTTCCCAGTTCCTATCCTCCATAATCATAATTTTCGGGACCTCACAAATGTCATCATCCCCATATAAAATATCCAAGTCCAATATTTGTGGCTAAATCAGAATTTAGTTGGGTCTAGTGATCTCAAAAATAAAATCGTCATTATGCTCAATAGGGTGTGATTGAGGAATGGGGCTATGAATTGAATCATCCATGAAATCAGGATTTGTATCTTCCCAGCTAGCCTTAACAGGATCAATTTCCTCAATTACAGGGCCATTAAATGATTCATCGAATTCCTTAGGCCCAGTTGTCTTACTAAAATCATTTCCTTCAAACTTAGGTGAGACTTCACATAACGATTCTTCACCTTTAGAATCAAAGAATTCTGAATCCGCATTTATATATATCTCAAAATCATTTATCATTTCCTGGTCCATGGAGACATATTTTTCCTCATACCGTGGCTCAGGGATCTTAGGTGAAGAAATCAATTCATCTGCAATTGGTTGCTCTAGCCTGGCCTGGTCATCCCCAGTTTTGTAAAACGTGTCCCCCTCTACAGGTGTCTGAGTGGATTCTGTCATTGGCTATCCTAAAAGAGGTTCATCTTGGGAATCATCCCAAGATTAGACTAGAGCAATTACAAATCTCATCCTCAATTTTGACAACTTTCTAAGTAAAAACTCACTTGGGTCCTAAACCTTAACATCTTGGAGCCAATCCAACAAATATTTGTTAAGATAGTCAATCATTTGAATCAGAGGCTCCAATTCTTCAGTGCAGGGTGTTGGATGAGCTTCTAAAGATTGAATGGTATTCCTTAAGTTAGCCAACACGCTATCTTGGACTTGGTTCACCTAAACCAAATGGTTTGGTTTAGGGTTGGGTGGGTTTGGGTTCAGTCTAGGGGAGTCAACAAATTAAGGTTGTTGACACGTTCCCTAATAATAGGTCATTTCTGATTGTTCATAAAGGGGTGGTGACCCATAAGCAGTGTAATCTAAGAAAAGGTAAGAGTTGTAATTAAGATATCCTTCTTGATTATAGATTAGGTTAAATTGATCATCAAAGGGTGATCTATAATCATTATAGCTCAGAGAAGGATAGCAACCACAATCATGATGTCCAGGGTTAGACCCTGAACATGGAGGTCCGAAATTGTATCCCCAATCAGAATTATACCAACTAGTAGATAGGTGAGAATATGTCTGGTTAGGATAGTAATCATCTCGGGAATAAGTAGTGGTAGGAGGGTAGGAGTGGAAATGCGAGTAGGATGTGGAAGGATCCATGGTAAAGTGGGAGGAAGAAAGGTACCCTATAGTATAGACAATCAAATCTGTCCTTAAGTGGGATAGCCTAAAGATCTACAGACTCCTAGAACCCATTTTGAGATGAAAAGAACGATGTGATCTACTTCTTTCCAGTCAATCCAACTAGTTAGAGGGAGGGGTTGAGGAGAAGGTTCTTCCCTTGGCGTTCAACTCAGGTTCCTTTAATACCCCCCAACCGTGGTCATTTGAAACTGCTTGACGTGCGGTTGTGCGTGTGTGTTAAGAAGTATCGTTATAGTCGCACTTGCAACGCCGATTTTAAAGTAAATAAATGGAGGTGAGTTCGAGTGCCGGTCTCAAGGAGGCGTGAAAATCAGATTTTTCTTATCACTTGTTGTCATGGAAAGAGTGGAGTTTTTGCTTGCGGAGGTACGGTTTGAAAAGCGACAGAGAGATAGAGAGAGAGAGATTAGGGTTAGAGTGTTTCTTGTTTGATCATGCAACTTAAACAGAAATTAAAGTAACAACTGAATGGAAAATAACTTCATTAATCATGCACTTTTAGTTCATAGCTTACAACATTAAATACATGCTCAAACAAAAGTAATGGAAACCTTAAAAGAGCGAGAGATATAGAAGAGGGAGAGCGACGAGGCAGCCACGGTGGTGGAGGCTCCGTCGGCGGCTCGTCGTCTCCAGCAATTACAAGAGGGCCTAAAGCTAGCTAAGAAAGGGGTGGAGTAGTTGCAAGGGAAGTGAATGACTTGAATGAGTGGTTGGAGGGGATTAAGAGCTTTCTAAAAGAAGAAAGGGCTTTAGTGACGTCCGGGACGTCGCTTACACCACTCCAAAAGCGTCAGTGAAGCCATCTAGCCCGCCGGTCAACCGCCCGCGCCGATCTTCAGATCTCTCCTTGGATGCGCTTGGATCGCGCCTCAGACGTGCGTGTGAGCGCACGTCGTCGCCCAGTGTGCGCGCTCGCGTGGGCGCTCGCAATCTGTGGGCACGCCGCGTGGCGTGATCTCGGCCGCTCGCTGCTGATCGGGCGGCCCAATTTCGCCGCACGCGTCCTTCGTCTTCAATTTCACACATCGCGTGGCTTGAACCCGCGTCGCGTGCGTGCAGGCGTGCGCCCTAACCGTTGCGCCACGTCCGAGCTTTGCTGCGGCGACTGCGGGCAGGCGCGCGAGTCTCGACCGTCCAATCGAAGATCGACGGCCGAGATTTGATCTCAGCTGAAGGGAGAGCGGCGTGCAGTGGAGCGGGGGTGACGTGGCGCAATGAGGGCCGGTGATCTCCAGATCAACGGTCAGAACTTCTTGGACCCATTGTAGGAGCTCCGGATGTCGGATTTGGCTGATCTTGAGTCCGTTGGACTCCGTTCGTCGTTCTGAATCCATCCGTGTGGTCCGATTGCTCATTTGAGGCCTACTTTGGTAAGTGCTTACACAAATATCCATTAATATAGTTTTATAAGCAATCTTGGTATATGATGCATGCAATGCTCCTATTCTAGTTATGTTGTGCCTTTTATTCTTACGATGGGCCCTATTCAACATAATTATCACCCCCTTGTGCAGTGTTGTCATACCCCCATGCTTACTCCTTGCTAGTCCCTAGCAAGGTTTATTCTAGCCTTTATTTTCTTTCAGAATTTAAGAAGTAATTGCTTAGACACTTCATCACTTGTCAATAGGAGAAAATATACCAAGATCTTAATCTACAAAGACTAAGCAGTGTCCGGGTGTCTGCCAAAATACGAATCGCCCGAATCCTTGCTTTAATGTATATAACTATACATATGTATATGTATATATATATATTTTTTTAGAATTTTTTCGGAATTCAGTGTGGGTTGGTAAGTTTTTATGGCTACCCAACCCACCCAAAACTCGGTCAAAACCCTAAGTGCTAAGCATTTTGGTGTGAAGGTTGTGATAGACTCACTTATCGGTAATTTAGACAGACTTTGGGTTTCTACGTCCCTAGGTGATCGGAAGAGGAAATAAATTTGCCTGAAGATGTATTTGTTCGATTGGTAGCTTTCTCCCTACGTTTGTTTTAATTGGGGTCAAGACAAGGATTTTTCCAATGTATATCTCCCCGGCTTGTACTACTTCCCCGCTTCTTCCTTAAGTGTTTTGGTTCTTTTTGTGCAGTTATTGAGCTGGGCTCCGGACAACCGACCAATGGGCTATTACCCACGATCACTTGCCAGCCATACTACTCTAGAGAGTTCATTAGCTACCCAATTTTTGTCAAAATCTCCGAGTGAGTCTGTGCAAAAATGTGTGCAGATGCTTAGGCTCAAAGTTTTTCTGAGTTAGAGGGTGAGTTGATAAGTCATATACTTATCACCTTATTTAGTAGGTGGATTAGAATGGCTTAAGGTTGCAAGGATTCAAAGCTAAAACCATATTTTAACGGACACCATGGCTGATTAAGCCTGAAGGCTTGAAAAGTCTAAGTGTTTAAGTTCTTTTTGTATTATTTTCCATTATTGACAAGTTTCTAATGCCTAAGTTTTCTTCCTAAATTCAATTTTTTTTTTATTTGATTCAGACTGATTAAATGAGCTCAGGATTATGTAATTTATCACCCCCCATGCTTAAGTTGGACAATGTCCTCATTGGCAAGTACATAGATGCATAAGGGTTCAAAAAGATAGTACCTGAATGACGTAAAATACCGGATCAGTCTGAATCCTCTGGGTTGCCTCCCAGGAAGCGTTGAGTTTAATGCTTCCAACTAGGCGATGCTCCGCGTCATCCCTCAACGAGGGTGACACTCTCCTTTGGGGGAACCTGGGCCAGGAAATGCCTCAATCTTTGACCATTAACTGTAAAAGTGTGCCCAGTGTTAGGATCAGCGATTTCAACTGCCCCATTAGGGTAGGGCTTAACCACCAAAAAAGGTCCTGTCCATTTACCTGAGTTTCCCCGGGAAGAGTTTTAGGCAAGCGTTAAACACCCAGACTTGCTAGTTAGGCTCAAAGGTTTTTCTATGAATGAGTCAGTTGTGGACGGCTTTCATTTTCTCCTTATACAGTCGACTATTTTCAAAAGCATCCTGATGAATTTCTTCGAGCTTAGATAATTGGAGCGTCCTCTACGCACCGGTTAACTAGGGATCCATGTTACATTGCTTGACAGCCCAATAAGCTCGGTGTTCCAATTCGACAGGAAGATGGCAGGCTTTGCCAAAGACCAGGTGATAAGGCGACATGCCAATCGGGGTCTTGAAAGCGGTCCTGTATACCCACAGGGCGTCATCAAGTCGTGTGGACCAGTCTTTCCTGTCAGGTCTCACAGTCTTCTATAAATGGTTCTTGATTTGTCTATTTGAGACCTCGGTCTACCTGTTTGTTTGCGGATGATACGGAGTAGCAATGCAGTGGTTCACCTCGTATTTTCTAAGTAGGGCACGGAATTGGGAATGAATAAAATGGCTTCCACCATCACTGATCATGGCCTTGGGTATTCCAAATCGGGAAAAGATGTTCTTCCTAACAAAGTCCATGACAATCCTGTGATCACATCGGCGGGTGGCGACGGCTTCAATTCATTTAGAAACATAGTTGACTGAGACTAGGATGTACTCGAAGCCGTTGGATAGTGGAAAGGGGCCCATAAAATCGATACCCCAAACGTCGAAGATTTCGACAATCAAAATGGGTTGAAGGGGCATCATATCTTTCTTAGTCATGGTCCCCAACACTTGGCAGCATGAGCAAGTCTTGGCAAAGTTGTGTGCATCCTTAAACAGGGATGGCCAGTAAAATCTAGACTGCAAAACTTTTGCAGCTGTTTTCTTTCCAGAGAAGTGGCCACCACAAGCCTAGTCATGACAGAAGGAAAGCACACTCTGAACTTCGTCTTCGGGGATACACCTCCTGATGATCTGGTCAGCACAGAGGCGAAACAGCATGGGATCATCCCAGAAATAATGCTTGGCCTCAGCCAAGAATCTATCCCGTTGCTGTCTGGACCAGCTGTGTGGGGTTTGTCCTACAACTAGGTAGTTGACGTAGTCAGCATACCATGGCATTTTCTTGTTTTGCACAGCCAGGATGTGTTCATCAGGGAAGGCGTCAGATAGAGGTAGGGAGGGTCCAATGTGGTCTGGATGAAGTCTAGACAAGTGGTCAGCCACCACATTCTTCGATCCGGCCTTGTCTCGAATTTTCAGGTCAAATTCTTGCAAGGATCCATCTGATGAGCCTGGGCTTTGCGTCCTTCTTGGCCAACAGGTGTCGGATGGCTGAATGGTCAGTGTAAATAGTCATGTAGGATCCCAGCAAGTACGATCGGAACTTTTCAAGTCCAAAGACTACAGCGAGCAACTCTTTCTATGTGACCGTATAATTTCATTGGGCCTCGTCCAACATTTTGCTCGCGTAGTACATCACCATGGGCTTCTTGTCTTGCCTTTGTCCCAGGACAACGCCTATGGCAAAATCTGATGCATCACACATAATCTCAAAGTCCTGGGACCAGTCTGGGGGTTGAAGTACAGGTGCAGTGGAGACTAAGTCCCGGAGGGTGTGATAAGCCTGGATGCAATCAGAAGACATGTGGAATAGGGCGTCGTTGGCTAGAACATCGGTTAAGGGTTTGGAAAGCTTGGAAAAGTCTTTAATGAACCTTCGGTAGAAGCCAACATGTCCTAGGAAGGAGCGAATCTGTCGGACCGACCTAGGTGGAGGAAGTTTGGAAATTAAATCAACCTTAGCCCAATCTACCTCGATGCCCCTATGCGATACGATGTGACCGAGGACAATTCCTTCTTGAACCATAAAATGGCTCTTTTCCCAACTTAACACCAGGTTAACCTCGATACATCGTTTCGAAATTTTCTCCAAGTTGCTCAGACAATGGTCGAATGAGTTCCTGAATACAGAGAGATCATCCATAAAGACCTCTAAGTATTCACCCACCATTTTTGAAAAAATGGCTAGCATGCAATGCTGGAAGGTCACAGGTGCGTTGCATAACCCGAACGGCATTCAACGGAATGCAAACATGCCATACGGGCAAGTAAATGTGGTCTTTTCCTGATCTTCCGGAGCAATTGCGACTTGGTTATATCCTGAATATCCACCCAGGAAGCAAAAATACTTCTGCCCTACCAATCTTTCAAAGATTTGGTCAATGATTGGCAAGGGGAAATGATCCTTCTTAGTGGTTTCATTGAGCTTCCTATAATCAATACACACCCGCCATGCGATGGTGGTGCGGGTGGGGATGGATTCGCCATGATTATTGGTGACAACGGTGAGCCCAGCTTTCTTTGGAACCACTTGAGTGGGGCTCACCTAGGGGCTATCGGAGATAGGATATATGATGTCGGCATTAAGCCACTTGATAATTTCTTTTTTAACGACCTCCCGCATGTTTGGTTTAAACGTCTCTGCACCTGGCGGGAAGGTCGTGCCCCATCTTCCAGGTAAATCTTATGGGTGCAATAGGTGGGGCTAATTCCTCTTAAGTCCGAAATGGTCCAACCAATGGCGGCCCGATGTTCTGAAAGGGTCGCAGTCAACCTGAGTTCCTGATCCTTGGTTAGATGAGAATTAATAATCACTAGGAAGGTCTGGTCAGGTCTCAGGAAGACATACTTGAGATTCTCGGGCAATGGTTTAAGTTCAGGTGCGGGTGGAACCACAATCGATGGGAAGGGAAAGGGCGGGAGTTGATCAACATCAATCTCCTCAAATGGTGTTGTGTGATGGTACTCAGCCTTACAGAGGTCCACGGGTAATGATGGTGATGGGTCAGAACAGTCACTACGGGTTTGGTGGTCTGATACAGAACTGAGGGTGAGACATTCCTCGATTAGAGTTTCCATGGGATCATGTTCCTCAACGCAATCGCAATCAAAAGACTTTGTCGCCCGGAAGATATCCAATTGCATTTTCCTATCCCCGAAGGCGATTTCCATACATCCCGTGTCGCAATCAATGTTTGCCTTAGCCGTAGCTAAGAAAGGTCTGCCTAAGATTATGGGTGCATTCTGTAATTTTTCAGGGACTTCCATGTCGAGCACCAAAAAGTCGATCGGGAAATAGAAGTCCTTGACCCATACAATCAGGTCCTCGACAACCCCCTTCGGGGTTTTCACTGATCTATCAGCCAGCTGGATGGTGACAGGAGTTGGTGTCAGCTCCCCAAAACCAAATTGGTGGTACAGGGTTGTTGGAATCAGATTGCTAGAAGCACCTAGGTCCAGGAGCGCTCTATCAAACGTCATGTCCCCGATATTGCAGGAAATCAGGGGTGCTCTTGGGTCAGTTCGCTTGAGTGAAAGGTTGCTTGATATTACGGAACTTGCTTGTTCAGAGAGCACAACCTTCCTAGGCGCTTGAGGTCTCGGCTTACGCTTGGGTGTACAGGCATCCTTTAAAAACTTGGCGTAAGCAGGGATGTGTTTGACGGCTTCAAGGAGCGGAATATTAATCTGTACTTACTTAAAGATTTCCAACAGCTCCTCAGTTTTCGCAACATTCTTCTTTTTCTTGATTGTTTCCAAGGCCTCAGGGTAGGGTGTCTGAATGTGGATTGGTTCTATGTTTGGGTCCTTGGTTGGTGCCTCTTCTGAGTCGGGTATTTTAGCGGGTGAAGTCTCGGGGAGAGTCAGCCATTTGGGATCCTGGATTTTGGTGCCGCTTCTCAAGGTCACCGCATTCGCAGAGGCATTGGGTCCATGGGTTGATCCTTGAGAAGACGAGGACGAAGAAGCGCCAAACCCAGGAGGTGTTTGCGGGGCTGGCTGGACCATGTGAGCCTACTCGGGGTTGCTTTGGAACCCTTGCGAATTGGGGCCTCTGTTAATTATGTTTCTCGGGTTCGGTTGTGGTTGGGAAGGTAGGGATCCTTGTTGTTTACAGTCCAAGAGTTGGCTTAACTGTCCCTTTACCAAGGCCATTTCCTCCTGATGTTTCTGGTTCATGTCAGCCATCATCTTTATTAGGGTATCCATTTGGTTTTGTGGGGGAGGGGCTGCCCTATTCTAATTATATTGGAGTCTAACTGGTGGTCCTTGCTGATGGGGGGCAAGTGTGGCTGCTGGTTTGGCCAGGGCTGATTTTGGAATTGCGATGGTTTCTTGTTTGTCCAACCAAAGTTGGGGTGGTTACGCCAGCCAGTGTTGTAAGTGTTAGAGAAAGGGTCAGGTTTCGCATAACCTTGGACAGCTTGCACATCTTCTAGGTTAGCCAATGTTGATGAAGAGGGGAGTAATCAAGGGTTGAGGGAGCAAAGGTCCCTCCCTGGAATGTGGTCAGGGGTTGTTCCAGGTTTAGTTGGGTTAAGGGCTGGACCAAGTCAATATTATGCTCCTCCTTTGCTAGGGAGAAAGTCTGTAAGGGGTTCCTGGTCTGGTTCAGTAGCTCATCAATCTTTTTGTCCACCAATTCCACTCGATCCAATTTCTTGGCAATGATGTCCATGTCAACTACTCCAGAATTTGCTTGTACCTCATAAATCCCACCACGGGGTTGACTGGACCTGTTGAACTAGGTCATAAAGACATTGTTGAGCGAATTCTCGCTCATAGACTCAAAGAGCTCAAATGCGCTCTCCTCGTCTTTGTTCAGGAAGTTCCCCCTGCATGAGGCATCGACGAAGTTCCGCAGGTTGCTGTCCAGATCATGGTAGAAAATCTGGGCCAATTGCCACCTTGGTACATCGTGGTGTGGGCATTTCCTCAAGAGTTCATTAAATCTTTCCCACGCCTCATGAAATTGTTCCCCACCCTGGAGTGTAAAGGTAGTAATAGCTCTTCTGAGGGCATTGGTCTTTCCTATGGGGAAGAATTTCTTTAAAAATGCATGCCTCATTTCTTCCCAGGTGGTGATGGGTCTACCTAGGGTTCTAAGACAATGAGAAGCCTTGTCTCTCAATGAGAAGGGAAACATCTTGATTAGAACAATGTCAAGGCTAATGTTCCTAGGTTTCATAGTTCGCGCTATTCGATCGAGATCCTCTAGGTGCTGAAAGGGGTCCCCATTTGAGCTTCCATAAAAGTGGCTCTGGATCAGACTTAAGACATTCGGTTTTAGCTCAAAATCATCTCCCCCCTCGGGGATCCTAAGGTGTGGCTCGACTCTAATAGCAGAGGGATTATAGAAATCACGGAGGGGCCTCGGCTGATCCTGAAATGGTGGTATATCAAGTGGTGGTTGCCCCAGTATGTCTTGAAAAGGTAGTGGTGGTTGTTCTTGTGGGTTCTGTAACCGTTGTATGGCTTGCATGATGGTGTGAATTTGTTGTTGCTGAAGCCGGTGGTTAGCATTAATTTGGGCTTGGATGATGGCCATAGCGTCTGGTGGGGGTTGATCCTCAGCCTCATCTACCCTACGTTCAGCCATGTTTCCAACAGAATTATGTCGCCTAGATTCCTGCCCCAAAACACACAACTCGGGATGCAGAGAGCGTCTCCCGTGCATACACTAGAGAAGAACAGGAGGGGATGTGGAGGGCAACAGATGCGAGAAATGTGTTTCAATCAAGCATACAAGCCTAGTCCTTATGGTGTATTCCTTGGGAGACCTAGAAATCTCACAAAGGGTGATTAAGTCCGTAAGCATTGGACTCCCCTTCCCAAGGCTAATTTGGCCAGGTTGATTATGAGGGGATTGCAGGGAGGGTTATTCCTTTGGCTTGCGCCTCCGGTTCCGTAGACCCTACAACCGCGGTCGTTTGACACTGCCTCACAGCCTAGTCACCATATTCTACCAAGGGAATGAAAGCCAAGGCCCAACGAACAAAACCTCGCCTTTTGAGACTTAACTCAGTTCTGCCTAGGGCACGTCTACTCAGTTTTAAAGGGCTAGGATAGTGCTTGTGCTAGGGTTATGTGATGAGGCGTTGATTGGGGTGGTGCCTCTTAATTTTCCACTTTCAAGGTGTGTGCTTCTGTCAAAACATGATTTTCAAGCAAGAATTTTTAAGATGTGTCTTTTAGTGTTTCATCCTTACTTTTAGTGCTTTTTAGGGTTGACGTGTCTTAATGTTTTCAAACAAGTTTCAGTGGGCACGTCAAGTTCTGCACACAATTCAGTGAAAGTAGATTTCCTTTTATTCTGTAGAGGCTCTAAAACCCTAATGTACTCATCCTAATGATCATGCAGCTTCTATTAGATGAGTCGATTTTAGGGTTGAGTGGTGCAGCCCAAGTCAACTCATGGTGGCTTCGCAAACACCACTCAAGAAAAAGAAAAGAACACACCAAGAATTTATTTAGAATGTTAGAGTGTACATTTTTTTTTGTGGGATAATGTGTAAAGGATGTCGGTCAAGCAATCATACACCACGCCAATTTTTTTCAATTTTTACAATTTTTTTAATTTTTTCACGCAAGCAAACAATCATGAGAGAAGAATTACTCACTATCAGTCCTCGTAGCGCCTACTTCCTTGCTACCATCGTGGGATGCGTCGCTTCGCTGTCCACACACCGAATTCCTGCAACCATCAAGTAAAAAAGAAAATAGGGCATTAGACGATGTGAAAATGAATGTGGAATGGAGGTGATAAAACAAATCCATTGCCTCCCCGGCAACGGCGTCAAAAACTGACATGCGGTTGTGCGTGTGTGTTAAGAAATGTCGTTATAGTCGCACTTGCAACGCCGGTTTTAAAGTAAATAAACGGAGGTGAGTCCGAGTGTCGGTCTCAGGGAGGTGTGAAAATCGGATTTTTCTTATCACTTGTTTTCACGGAAAGTGCGGAGTTTTTGCTTGCGGAGGTATGGTTTGAAAAGCGAGAGAGAGATAGAGAGAGATTAGGGTTAGAGTGTTTCTTGTTTGATCACGCAACTTAAATAGAAATTAAAGTAACAACTGAACAGAAAATAATTTCATTAATCATGCACTTTTAGTTCATAGCTTACAACATTAAATACATACTCAAACAAAAGTAATGGAAAGCTTAAAAGAGAGAGAGAGAGAGAGAGAGAAGAGGGAGAGCGACGAGGTAGCCACGGTGGTGGAGGAGGCTCCGTCAGTGGCTCGTCGTCTCCGGTAATTACAAGAGGGCCTAAAGCTAGCTAAGAGAGGGGTGGAGTAGTTGCAAGGGAGGTGAATGCCTTGAATGAGTGGTTTGGGGGGGTTTAAATAGGGTTAAGGGCTTTCTAAAAGAAGAAGGGGCTTTAGCGACGTCCGGGACGTCGCTAAAACCACTCCAAAAGCGTCGGTGAAGCCTTCCAGCCGGCCGGTCAACCGCCCGCACCATTCTTCTTCGCGCTCAATCCGCGGCCACTGCATGAGAGCCGTCCGATCTTCAGATCTCTCCTTGGATGCGCTTGGATTGTGCCTCGGGTGCGCGTGTGCACGCGCGTCGTCGCCCGGCATGCGCGCACGCGTGGGCGCTCGCAATCTGTGGGCACGCCGCGTGGCGCGATCTCGGCCGCCCGCTGCTGATTGGGTGGCCCAATTTCACCGCGCGTGACCTTCATATTCGATTTCACGCACCGCGCGGCTCGAACCCGCGTCACGTGCGTGCGGGCGTGCGCGCTAACCGTTGCGCCACGCCCGTGCTTTGTCGCGGCGACTGCGGGTGGGCACGCGAGTCTCGACTGTCTGATCGAAGATCGACAGTCGAGATTTGATCTCAGTTGAAGGGAGAGCGGCGTGCGGTGGAGCGGGGGTGACATGGCGTAATAAGGGCCATTGATCTCCAGATCAACAGTCAGAACTTCTTGGACCCATTGTAGGAGCTCCGGATGTCGGATTTTGCTGATCTTGAGTATGTTGGACTCCATTCGTCGTTCTGAATCCATTCGTGCAGTTCGATTGCTCATCTGAGGCCTGCTTTGACAAGTGCTTACACAAATGGCCATTAATACAGTTTTATAAGCAATCTTGGTATATGATGCATGCAATGCTCCTATTCTACTTATGTTGTGCCTTTTATTCTTAAGATGGGCCCTATTCAACATAATTATCACCCCCTTGTGTAGTGTTATCACTACTCCCCTAGCTCATCTGATTGAATGGTAGAAGCAGATTAATTGAAAATAATCTCGATCTGAGCCCTAAAGAGTGAATCCAATCCTTAAAACCAACATCTACTTTGTTTTAATTAGGCTTAGGTTTGAATGTTCTTGGGAATGTGATGGGCCCTTTATTTGGGTTGTGCCCTTAAAGATCAGTTTCAATGTGTGTGCATGCACAGCCAATGATTTTCAAGTAAGATTATTTTTTGATGCAGTGAACTTTAGGATTTAAATCTTGCTTAGTAGCTTTCAGGGTTCAACATTAGGTGTATTCAATCATGTTCAATTGACAAACTAGGTTTTGAAAGCACAGGTAAAGATGTCTTCCTTTAAAACTTAACAAGAATGTAGAGTGCCTGGTTAATCCCTAAAAGTTGAATCCTATGTCGCAAGCTACTGATGAGTTATTTTTAGATGAAGTGGTGCAACCCAAACAACTCAAGCAATTGGCCTTAATGCACCACTGAGTTAGGCACACAAATGATTACCTAGTTTGATTTCTACTCAATTATGTGTTGATGAGTGTACCAATTCCAAAGATCGGATTACTGGTTGAGTATGAAGAATCAGAAGAGGTTGTGTACCTCTGTGAAACTTTTTTCTAGATTTTTTTATAAGTGGAGGGTGAAGTAGGTGGAGGTGACAAACAAACAACCAAGACTACCCTTAGGATTTATGCAAGCTCCTAGGTTAATTAGGATTTATGTTATTAGGTGGTGGAATGAAAACTAGTGGGTAGGAGGTGGGGATATACTTATAGAACCTTCATCCGCACTTTTCTCCAATCAAATCGCTCTGGCCTGCCTTAGAGGAGTACCTGTAATCACAACAAGATCGAAGAAAAAGTGAGATAAAAGTTAGGTAAGGAGAAAAACAAGGGAAATCAAAGAGCGTTGCCTCCTCATCAACGACGCCAAAATGTTGGACGGGATTTCTATGGTAAAAGATTGAGTTTGAAACCCTGTCATCGAAGTCGCATAAAAATCCATCAAACAAATAATTTAATCGAAACTTTGGTGAGTCCCGAGTTGAACATGGGGAGGCGAACGTTTGATCAAAAATTACATAGGAATTATTGTCATAAAAGTAGATTAGCTGGTTGAAATTAATCTACTAGCTATTCTACTTGAAGAATAATTAATAGAAGGGGGAGAAAGAATAATACAAATAAAGAGAAAGTAGGGAGAGAATAAACAAATATTTCATAATGATAGAAATATGTTCATTACATCTATATGCTACACTAGAAAGTAGGAAATCTACACTAGAAAGTGATAAAAGAGAAGGGGATGAAAAATTATCCTCTTGGACGGCTTCTTGGAGGATGAGCTGCGTTAACAGGGCACTTGGACGAAGGTGGTTAGATGCTAGATGAAAGATGATGAAGATGGAGGACGGAGAATGGAACAGGGCGACATCACAGTGGAATCCGCTTCTCAAATGGTAGTGAGAGGACAATCGCGGGATGCTCCACGAATGTGGGTGAGAAGATGGAAAAAATTATCTTTTACAACTCTAATGGAGCATCTAGACTTTGTGATGAGCTCGTAGAGCTTTGGAGGGGGTTAGAGAAGAGAGAAAGGGATGAATAATAAGGAGGGGGTGTAGGGCCTCTATATAGTTGCATACATGGGGGCAAAAAGTACTTTTAAAGGCTTGAAATTGATGTCATGGTCTTTAATGACATTTATGCATGTCACTAAAGCCCTCACATTGCTAAAGTGCACATTCCTCTTCGACCAAGCGATGAGGATCGAAGCACTCAGAGCATGCCACGTCAACCGACGCCTCGTAGCTGTTCACACTTCATCGTGCTCAAGTAAGATCCACCATCTGATCAAGAGATCTGATGGCTTAAAAAGCCACTCGTCTCTTCATCTTACCATGTGTAAAATGCTCGCGTGCGATCGTGTGTTAGATAGCATGTCATTGCACACATGTGCATCCAGCACTCTTTATAGCACCATGTCGTGCCTGCATCCACCATTTGCCTCTGATTTGATGATCTAATTGAGCGCAGCGCACTCTTCAATGGATTAATTCTGCACCGCACGCTTCGAATGCATGCCATTCCCTTGCGGTAAAGCTCTCGACCGCTGCACTAAGGGGCTCTTTTGGTAACATTTTTTATTTCTTCCTCCAATGCTTCCCATCGTTGGATAATGATCCAATGGTGGAGATTAATCTGATCTTTGTGAAGGAGGGCTATGGTGATGACTGCGATGACGTGGGCGGCTGGGATGGCTCCACTAAGCCATCCATCTTCTTTTGCTTAGACCAATTTTCATGCCATTGGACTACGATTGTCGATCCGAACCTATCCGTGCAATTGGATTTGTCATCTAAGGTACGAATTTTACACCACCTTGCCCCTTGACCTGTGAACTTTCTCGGACTGCATCTGATGCTATGGAGGTCCGATCGAGCAATCTCGGAGGCTTGGACTCTGTTCATCACCTTGATTAGATCTACATTGTTAGATCTTCAATCCGAAGCCCCAATAAATATTGCCCTATCCCTTGACCACAAAAAGGGAAAATTAACCTATAGTTTATATAATCTAACCTAAATGCATGATGATACATTTTACGCAATATTTATAATGCAGAATGCTCCTATGACATTAGGAATATGCATAAATAGGAATTTTAGGTCAATTAGATGTGTGCACATCAATGGACACCTTCTTGCAGGTTTAAAGCTCAATCTTTTTATTTTGACCTTAACCCTCTCATCTCAGTTCTTATTTCTTCTCTTTATTTGTATATTATGCCTAGCTGAAAGCCATAAACTTAGCACTTGTGTATACTCTATTTTCATCTCGGAGCTGGCCGGTTAATCACATAATTCAGGTGCTTTCTTCTCTACTTCGCTCTGTTTCATATCTTTTTAATACAATGAGGACATTGCATTAGATAGGCATAGGGGGGCTAGATATTCTTATCTAAATTATTTTGTTAGTTCCGTAGATTATTTTTATTTATTTTCTCTTTATTTATATAAAAAAATTGAGAATTAGGAAAAGATAACTTAGGTATGAGGAGTTTTTCAACTTTAGGAAATGATACATTAGAACATGAATACTTAGACTCTTTAGGTCTTCGGGGTTAATTAGCCGAGGTGTCCAATAAAATGTGGACTTGTTTCTTGAGTCCTCACCATATTAATTTTATTTAATTTGGCTAATAAATTGGGATGATAAGTATGAGATTTATCAACCTATCCTCTGATTCGAGGGGACTCTAGATCTAAAGCATCTGCATACTATTTGCACTGACTCAGTTCTTGGCAATTTTAACAAAAATTAGGTAGCTAATGAAGTTTCTAGGGTGATATAGTTGGCAAATTGTCGTGGGTAACCCCCCATTGGTCAGGTGTCTAGAGCCCAACCACATGACCATTCTCTTTTACTACTACCTTTAGGAAAATCTTAGATCAAGGAAGCCACCTACTATAAAGAAAAAAAGTCAAAAAGAAAAGAAAAAAAGAGAAAAAGGGAAAAGTAAAAAAAGATAAATAAGACACACTTCACCGCACTGGTATGGCCAGTAAGTTGTCGTGGGCAACCCCCCATTGGCCAGTTGTCCAGAACCCAACCCACAAAAATGCATAAATAATTCCTAAACACTAAGGAAGAAGTAGGGAAGTAGAATAAATTAGGAAGATATACACTGGGTTCACCCTCGTGTTGACCCCACAAAAAATAAAAGTAGGAAGAAAGCTACTGGTCGAAAAGATAAACCTTTAGGCAGAAATTTTTTTTAAGGTCACCTAAGGGCGTAGAAACCTGAAGTCCGTTGTAATTGTCATTTAGTAAGTCTATCACTTTTTCACATTAAGATGCTTAGAACTTAAAGTTCATTTTGAGTAGCCGTAGAAGGCTACTCAGAAACTCTAAACTCAAAAATTCAAAAAAATTAGAAAAAAAGAAAAAGAAAAAAAATATATTTGCTTTTATAAGGAATAAGGCGAGGACTTGGTTTGCATTTTGGTAGGCATCTAGGCACTGTTGAGCCTTTGTAGTTTAGGTCTTTAATAGAAATTTCTTATTGTTGAGAAATAACTATTGCCTAAGTAATTTATTCCTAATTCTGTTTATACATAGCATTTAGTCTAATTTTGCTAGGGACTAACAAAAGATAGACATGGGGGTGTGATAAATCTACATTTATCTATGTTAATTTACCTATTTATGCATGTTTCTAGGTCCATAGAAGCATCATGCACTATAAATATTGCATAATATACATCATTCTACATTTAGAATAATTTCTGTAAGTTATATATTAATTTGCCTCTTTTTGTGGCAAGGGATAAGGCAATATATTTTAAGGCCTCAAATTTAAGATCCAACCGTACGGATTTGACCAGGACGACGATTGTAGTTCAACGCCTCTAAAATCATCTTGATTAGACTTCCGTAACATCATATGTAGTCCAAGGAAGATTAAAGGCCAAGGGGCAAGGTGGCACAAATTCTAACTTTAAACGACAAATCCAACCGTATGGATGAGTTCGATACGACAATCATAGCCCAACGGCATGAAGATTGACTCAATCTGACATCCATGGCATCACCTATGAAAAATTAAAAGATGGATGGCTTAGATGGCACCACATGGCACCA
Organism: Thalassia testudinum; assembly: GCA_037157565.1. Lineage (NCBI taxonomy): Eukaryota > Viridiplantae > Streptophyta > Magnoliopsida > Alismatales > Hydrocharitaceae > Thalassia > Thalassia testudinum. The sequence continues at coordinate 899,592 of JAZHRO010000044.1, forward strand.
TCTGGACCGTCCATATGCACCCAAGGCATTCTCCTCACCTCTAAAGGCACCTCCAATGTGTGATCTCAATCATTGGATGAGAATCCAATGGCCGAGAACGTTCCACGTTCCTCGCTCCTCAGCCTCCATGAAGGAGGCATCTTGGTCGTTAGATGAAGATCCAACGGTCGAGATGCGGCCATGATGCTTCCCCCTGCACCTCCCAAGCTATAAAAGCAAAGCATCAAGCAATCTTGGCTATTGGATTTTCATCCAATGGCTGAAGCGCGAGCATACAAAATCATTTCCACAACAATTCAAGGAAATAGTGCAGTGGTTGAGGCTCTAACGCGCAGCGCATGGCACACGTTCGAAGCACGCGGAGAGGATTTAATTCATTGAAGAGGAGGCACGGTGACATTGGACCGTGTGATGGCCATCAAGCGGTGGTGGTGACTATTACATGGCGCAACGGATGTGCTAAAGCGTGATAATGCCCCATCGTACACATTATCTGATGTGCGCCTTCTCAGTAGTGCGAAGCAAGGTATTTTTTTTAAGTCATTTGATGGCACACTCAGAAGTCTAATCGCGATCTGATGGCATGATCTGAAATGGTTTCATGAGTGATTTGAGCCACTCGATCTTGATCACACGGCTCTCATCACGCACGTGCCAAAGGTCATGCTCGCCTCTAGCAATGCCTGCAAGTGTCACTAAAAGGTTTATATTAATGTTAAGGCCTTAAAATGACCCCTTTACCCCTATTTCTTCACCTAGAAATAACCTACCCCCCTCCAGTTCTTCATCCCTTCCTTTCCCTTCTTCTCCCCTCCTACGCTTAAGAGAACCAGTCTAGAGCTTGTCCCATGCCTGCAATGTTCCACTAGGTTCTTAAAAGTAATTTTTATCCTTCTCTCTCACCCTATTTGTGGAGCACCTGTGGCTGACCTCTCACCCCCCTTTGGGAATCAGATCTTGTGGTGGCGTTGTCCCGCTTCTCATCTCTATCTTCTGGCTCTATCCTCCTTCCAGCTTCCAATCTCCGTCTTCCGAGCACTAACAGCAGCCTCGTCCTTTAAGCGACTGTCGAAGAGGATTTCTTGTCTCTCTATTCTCTTTACTGCTTTCTCTAATGTATATTTAATTTCTGTAATGAACATTATTCTTCTTCGATAAAGTTGGTCCCTTTTCTCTCTCTTATTCTCTTTGTATTATTCTCTTTCTTCTATTATTTATTCTTTAAGTAGAGTAGCTTGCGTAGATTGATTTCAATCGACTATTCTACCTTGTGACAATAATTTCCAAATGCGGTCTCTAATCAATCATTTGCCTCCCTGTGTTCGACCTGAGACTCACCTCGAGTTTCTGTTAAATTTATTTGATAGCGAATTTTCTACAATGCAATGACTTCAAAGCATTTATCACATGAAATATTTGCTTATCAGATGGCCAGTTGTACCTGTCGCTGTGAGGAAGGTGGTTATGGTTGTGGTCGAGGGTGTTGGTTAGTTTGCTGGTGGTTGTAAGGTGGTGGTTAGCTCTATTGGTGGTTGTGTAATGGTGGAGAGTGTGCTAGTCATCGAGTATGGGAAGGAGGAGGAGCAGAGGTGTGGTAGGAGCTCGCTGGTGGTGGTGGAGCTGTGGAAGGGTGGATAGTAAGGTGGTGGTGGATTTAGACTGAGGTGGAGGAGATGGTGTGGTGGTGCTTGACGGCAATTTGGAGGATGGAATAAGGTGGTGGTGCAATGAGAAAGTGAGGGTGCTTGGAGAGGTGATGGAGGCGAGGAGAGGTGGTGAAGGTGGTGATGGAGAGGTGGAGGTAAGGGAGGAGGATCGATGGTGAGGTGGCATGATGGGAGCCCTCCTCCTTCGTGCCGAGCGAAGGTCGAGTTTGCTCTCGCCTATTGCGAGAGATGAAGATGCGTTCTCCTAAGGCCTGCAGGTGAGAAGAAATTGCGAGGGCGAACGAGAGGGAGTTGGGTCATAGGCGAGGTGATGAGTCGTGCGAAGGTGTTGGATGATTAATCGCTAAGAGGGTCTCATAGTGAGGGTAAGCCAGTAGATGAGAGCTTACAGGTGCGACATTCTACCTAGCGTGCTAGTACACTACATCCTATTGCTCATTACACAGGAGTTCAACACTTACCTTCTCAAGATTGGCAGTTTGCCTCAAATATGGTAGTTAAATCTATTCCCAAAAATGCTAACCGTACCCCTACAGGATTCTAGATGGCAAGAAGCCATGGAAAAGCAAATGCAAGCTCTACAGCCTCGGGGTACTTGGGAGTTAGTTCCATGTCCACTTGATGACACCTTAGTTGATTATTAATGGGTGTATACCATCAAGTATTTAGCAGATAGGACGGTTAAAAAATAAAAAGGCCGACTTGTTGCCAAAGGATTCACCCAAACATACGGGATGGATTACTTTGAGACCTCTCCATTGGCTCGGATCACATATATCCAAGTTATATTAGTAGTGGTTGTCAGTCGAGGTGGCCTCTACAACAGCTGGACATCAAGTATGCATTTCTCTATAGGGATCTAATAGAGGAAGTGTATATACGATAGCCACCTTGTTATCAGGTTTAGGGGGAGCTTGTTTGTTGTCTGTGGAAGGCTATTTATGGCTTGAAATAGAGCCCCAAGCCTGGTTTGAGAGATTGAGTTCAGTGATACAGCGGATTGGGTTTCAGGCATCATCCATATGCCATTCCATCTTTATCTGATGCACAAAAGTTAGAAGGAAGATGTGTGTGGTGATCCTAATGGTTTACATTAATGATATGACTTTGATTGGTGATGACACAGAGGTGATCGCAATGACCAAGGCCTTACTTCAATCCACTTTTGTGACTAAAGATCTTGGTGATCTACGCTACTTCCTTGGTATTGAGGTTGTTTGGCAAGATTCATCTGTGTCTCCATCTCGGTAGCAGTATGCATTACATATTCTAGAAGAGGCCAGCATGTTGCGTGCCAAACCATTTGTTATACCTGTTGAAGCTCCAGGAGTGCCTCTCTCTGAGGAGGATGATCCACTATTTAAGGATGTTACTTGATATACAAGTTTGGTAGGGCATCTGCTATATCTCACTATTACAAGAGATAATTTCAATTTTTCTATTAGCCATGTCACTCAGTTTACGCAGTTTCCTAGATGTAGTCACTAGAGAGATGTCTGTTTGATTCTACATTACTAGAAAGGTAGCCCTAGAAGAAGATTGTGTTACCTTGTTGATACCCCACTTACCTTGTCTACATTTCTAATGCTAATTTTGCTGGAGCACCCAAGGACCAAAAGTCCACATCTAGGTTTGCTATCTATCTTGGAGGGAGCCTTATTTCTTGGCAAAGTAAGAAGTAGATGGTTCTGGCTTGTTCTAGCATAGAGGCTAAGTATTGTGCTATGGCACAAGTTACCTGTGAGATTTTTTCGATGACTGTTTTTCTTCATGAGCTGGGCATTTCAATAGACAAGCCTGTCCCTCTATTATATGACAATAAGGCTACCACCTACATCGCTCTCAATCCTGTATTCGACGAGCGTTCTAAGCATATCAAAGTGGATTGCCATTTCAACAGAGATGCTATTATTAGAGGTCAGATCAGCACTCTGTATGTGTTATCAGAATGACAGTTGGTAGACATACTCATGAAGGCTTTGAAGAAAAAGTGGCATGAGTTACTTTGCGGCAAGTTGGACATAATAGATATATATGCTCTAACTTGAGGGGGAGTGTTGAAATGTTAAGTGGCTTTACTATTTTTGGTGTTGTTATTTTTAGTAAGGGAATCTCATGGGAATATTGTGTTTCCTTGTTTGCCTTTACTATCTTTATAAAAGAGGGCTAAAGGCTTCTTTTCAAAAATAACAAAGTTTATTTTCCCAAACTCTTAACATATACAAAACATAATATATGTAAATTAGGAAATATCAATATAACTTACAAACATCATTGTAATTTATGCAGAATAGTTATGTGACTTACAAAATAAACTTATGCAATTAGAAAAGCATCTCCCATAACTAGTATGGTATGTTCAAAATGTCACATGTTCAAAAATAGATAAACAGAATATGGTATGTTATTTTTAAATGATAATGGAAACAACTATTAAAGGAATGTGGTGGATGGGAGTGATATCTTTGGTAAAGGAGATATGGGGAATGCTTTGGCCAGACATTTTAGGGATTCCACTTCCAGAAGGTGGTTGAGTGGTTGGAGGTAAGTCGGTTATAATATTCCTTCCATAATAGAGGAGCAAAAGGTGGCATTAATGGAGGATGAGCTCTGGAAGGCAGTTTGGAGTATAAATGAAGGGCACTAATTGAAATGTCGTCAGCATGTTTTTGGCATGATGACGAAATGCCACATTTTTGAAATGAAGAGCCATCTCGACATGGTGTAGGTGTTGATTTACATGTTTGCCAATGAAATTTTGACCATGTCAACGAAATTTTGATGGATGGTTCTGCTCCTTGTGGATTTGATGCAATAGCATATGAATTTCATGGAATTATGATGACTAGATTTATCGAATTGGGTACCATGTCGTTAGGTTTCGTGGAGGCTGACAGGATGTGTACTTGTTTAGATCAGGTCTATGGATTCAAGCAGCTATTGTTGGTAGACTATTTGATTTTTTTTTGAAAAGTTGGTAGATCATTTGATTACTAGAGATTTTCAAGCAATTGAATTGCTTCAATGGTTCCACATCAATAATGATTAGAGATATAATTAAGCTACATTTAAGGTCCACTATGGAAGGATAAGGCATTTTAAATAACATGGAGGTGGAAAATAGTCATCCATGCATGAATAAAAGAAATGCTACTACTACTAAATTAATTCATTATATGGTTGTGATAAATTTTCAGCACATGATTCATTTGGACTATGATTGGAATTGTTTACTATAATTGTGGGTGATGCCAAATACTAGGATGCTAGGCTTAGACTTTAAAGTGGATAATAATTGAACTGTAATACTACCACATGGGAATTGTCATTTGAACTTAATAAACTATTATATTTGAATCTTTTATCTTTGCATGTCTCAATTTAATTTAGACTGAAATTATTTGATATTTGATTCTTGAACTTGAACATGATAGACTAGATATTGCATATGAATATTAGGATATAACATTCTTATTCTTGTATAAGCTTATTTAAACTTGTGATTTTCTTGAAATTTTAATAATTTTGACTACTCTTATCATTCTTGTCGGCTTATGTTGGCTTGCCTCTAGAAGGGACTATTTTTAGGACATCAAAATCTCAAAAATTTAACATTAAAATACGAGCAATTCCATAGCATGTCTTCAAAATGTGCACTTAGAAATTTATCGAAACGACATCAAAATTAACACTGAAAACCTTCACGAAGCATTGCCTAATTCAAGTGGGTTTCCAATTTTCCTTTATAGGAGTTTTAGGCCTACTCAAAGATGATGTTATGGTAATGATCCATGAATTTGTTGAATGAAATAAGGGCTTTAATAGGCTTAATATTTTTTTTATGTTCCTTCTCCCCAACTAAGATGAAGCAAATGATGTTCATGATTATTTGCCGGATCAAAATGTCCAATGTAATTTATTTGATCGTTGCTAAAGTACTTGCCAACTAGCTGCATGGTGTTCTCCTAGATATTATCAATTCTATCTAGTTCACTTTTGTAAATTATAAGTTATGTTCTATAAAAGACATAAAGACTTTGTATAATACATAATAATTTTATAAAATTTGTAGTAGCATTTTGTAATGGGCTCAAATAAATTATTTAAGCATTAGACTCACTAGATAATTTTTCTATATATGTATATATATTTGACATTCAAAATGTTAGGACAAATGTACGAATTATTGTTTCACGGGGCCATATGTGACTTTATACAGAGAAAGGAAAATGAGGGAAAAATGCAAGTACACCCTTACATAAATAAATAAAAAACAACAAGAGCATATGCCACGTAACTCAACTCTCCCCTTCAAGCTAGAGCTTACACATTAGACATTCTCAACTTGAAACACAACTTAAGATGCTTCTTTGAGAGTGCTTTGGTGAAGATGTTTGCGATCTATTCCTCAATGGCAATATAGGGTGTTGAAATCTTCCTCGGTAGAATGGCATCGCTAATGAAGTGACAACCTACTTCTATATGCTTTGTCCACTCATGTAACGCTGGGTTGTTTGCAATGAATGTAGCAACCTTGTTATCGTAGTACATGAGAGTAGGACCTAAGATAGAAACACCTAGATCCTACAAGATGGATCTCACCCACAGCAACTTACAAGTAGTATGCGCCATTGCACTGTACTCAAATTCCACACTCGATCTGGAGACTACATTCTGTTTCTTACTTCTCCAGGTGACAAGATTACCACCTACATAAGTATAATAGCTTGTAGTAAACCGCCAATTCTTATGTGCCCCAACGTAATTGCAACTGAGTAGCTCCATATATCAAGATGACCATGTCTCTGGAAAGAGAGTCCCTTTCCAAGAGCCTGCTCGAGGTACCTTAGCATCTGGCACACACCATCCCAGTGTACCTCTCTAGGAGATTGTTGAGCTCCCAACTGTAAATGCAATATCTGACCTCGTCACTATCAAGTATAGAAACCTTCCCACCATTGCATGACATTTGAGTATAATAGTCTGTAGGAGACCACCAATCCTTATGTGCCCCAACTTAATTAGCAGCTGAGTAACTCCATATCTCAAGATGGCCATGCTCTAGAAACAGAGTCCCTTTCCAGGAGCCTGCTTGAGGTACCTCAGCACCTGGTACACACCATCCCATTGTACCTCTCTAGGAGACTGCATAAATTGGCTGAGCTCCCAACAACAAATGCAAATCTGGCCTTGTCACTGTCAAGTACAGAAGCTTTCCAACCATTGCACTGGTCACATCCTCAAATAGTAGGCTTTCAGAATCATCAAGTGGCATGGATGGATACATCAGGACACTAATAGGTTTGCAGATAAGCATTCCTATCTCTCTCAACATGTTAAGCACATACTTCCTTTGTGACAGGATAAGACCACCATCAACGTGTTGCACCTTAATGCCTAGAAAATAATTTATCAACCCCAAGTATTTAGTCACAAACTAAGAGTGTAAGAATGCTTTGGTGGTTTCTATGCCCTCTTTATCGCTCCCTATAATATCATCCATGCACATAATAAGAATGGTATATCCAATAGTCTTGTGCATAGTAAAGACTAAGTGGTCATCTATAGATCTAGTAAAGTCGTACTCCTGAACAGCCTTACTAAATCTCTCAAACTAGGCCCGTGGACACTGCTTTAGGCCATAAATATCCTTCTTCAATCTACATACCTTCTAACACTCCCCCTGAGTCATGAACCTAGGAGGTTGCTGCATATAAACCTCTTCCTCAAGGTTACTGTAGAGAAATGCATTCTTAATATTCAATTGGAAAAGGAGGATCCCTGTAGGATGGAGAGAGTCGACGGTAAGGACAATCCTTGGAGAGGTGGTAGGAGATGGTCGTGGAGATGGTCTGGTGGTGGTGGTCAGAGGAATCATGGTGAGCGGAGGGATGGTTATCCTCGTGGGAGGGAGTTTAGTGGAGGGCAATCAAGCATTGTGTTATAGATGTCGTGAGAGGGGTCATATGGTGGCGGAGTGTAGAAATGCCATTGTATGCTTCGCGTGAGGGGGGTTGGGCAATAGGCATGCTTCGTGCAAGACAGGGAAGAAGACTCTCCATGAAGGACGAGGAAACTGATGATAACATCATCATGCGCTATAACTAGCTTTAATTAGTCATAATCAAGAGATAAACACTCCTACATAATCACCGGAGAGTCATAATTCACTGCACATCCATTTTGAGAAAAGTGCATTAAAATAGGGTTAATTATGCAGTTTTAACAGTATATCATGAATGCAGAGTGATCATGGGGTTTCCTAGGGGTTAATTCAAGGTTAAATATTCATTAATGGCTAATAAGAGGATCCGTGCATATAGAAATAGGGTTTCACGCACTTCGAGAGCTAATACAGCTCCCAAAACCCTAATTTCAAACCCGCTTAAATTACTAAGGTTCTGGTCAAAATAAATTCCATCTAAACCTTCTAAAATTTATATAAAAATATTCCATAAGGTTTGGTAACCTTGGTTTAACCATCTGAACCATTTTTGACCTTAGATAGAGTCTCAGACAGAAAGTTGCCTTAATTTAGGTTTCTACGCAAATTACCCAATCAGACTTGGTCAAAACTAAATCCAACTTTACCATCAGAATCCTTGGGCCCAAATTAGGTTTGTACTAAAATTTAAGCCCAATCAGAGATCATCTTAACCCAGTTTGCATTTTAGTCTAATCTAACTCTTTTTCTCTCAAATAGCCCCTCAACTTTCAAAATCCTTGCAAAGAGACCCCTAACTTTGTTATCTTCTTTGTACGCAAGTCCTTGCTACCATTGGAGGTCAACTGATCTCCAGGCGACCTTTGACCTAAGCTAATCCCACTCAAATCTCCATCAAATCCCACCAAATTTAATAGGATTGATGTTCACACTTAGGAGAATCATTTGAGACCAGTTTTGGATCCTAAATCTCTCTGATTCGTGTGTGCGAATGCATGAAATCAATGGGGTTCTTCTTGAATCCTATGGTGCCAATCAGAGCTCCTTCCAATTCTAGAGCTCTCCTTGAAGCTTTATAAAGAGCCGGCATGCACAACCGCTCTCCCGTAACTCAGTTAAGTTCATAGTTCTTCACAACTTCCTCTCTCCGATCATCTCCGACCGTAGCTTCGATGAGCTTCTCCAATCTCCGTCCTCGCCCTCTATGACATACCATAGGTAGAGGGAAACACCTCCCCTCCTTCCTCCGCTTCTCGCAACACCAGCAAGAGCCACCCTACCTCTTCGTCCTCGCCGTTCTCCCCCGTTGGAGACTTTATCTTCCCCGCATCTTGCAACACTAGCTCGACCAATCAAAGCTGGTGCTCTCCTACCCCTTTTGTCTGCTAATTAGGTCTTATCCTCTCCCTCTTCTCCTCCTTAATCTCCTTAGCTCCTTATTCTCTTAATTCGATCACTACTCATGCCACTCCATCTCCATCTTCCCCATGTCCGGCGTACCTCCAGCATGTCCTCCCCGACGCTACATCGCACCACTCGCCTTGCCACGACCCCCAAAAGCATCGCCGTCCTCCCTACTTCAAAACCCCTCACCTAATTCCACCAAACACCCTCTCAGACACCCCACTGGACACAACCTTATCCGTACCACCTTTTTGCCTCCATCCAGCCACCACACGCCCTAACTCACCACAATTCACCTGAGGTGTTTTAACGTGGCCGTGAGGCTGTATCTCATGTTTCAGGTCATCAGCGTCCTCTGCCGTCATCGTCCTCATCTCCGATCCTAACTGTAGTGCTCTGACCTGTTCCAACCATGCAACCACTCCCAGGCACTGTGGAAGTGAATCACAAAGCAGCCTAGGCACTTAATTGAGTGAAGGAGGACTAGCGTAGCTCCAATTGGATGAAGCCCTTGCTGCAGCTACACACGAAGAGGCCTTGGTGCTTTAGTCCCACATCATGGGATCTGAAACACTTTGTAGAGCTTATTAGGTTTTTATGCTTAGGCTTTATCGCCCAAGCATAGGGGCTTAGGTCCCCATTGCTGAGTTATTCTCCTCAACACAGTTAATTAAGTTATTTAGGCTTAATTATATGCAAGAGAAAGTAACTTAGGATAACTTGATTTAATGTCAATTATGTAGTATAGGGTCAAGCTAACCTAACATTTTAGATTTTAATTCTTTTTTAACTGGTTGAGTCCAGGTCGTTCACTGGGAGACATAACTTAACTTAATTCACCATTAAATCCTAAACATAAATTACTAATTACTTAATCAATTGGAATTATAATTAAATTACTTTAAGAATATGAATCTTGCACAAAGGTTAATTACATAAAAGAAAGCAAAATTCCATAGACAAAAACATATTTATACATGTGATTTGTTATTAAAAGCAAGTAAACATGTTTATTTCACTAATTTCATCTCATTTACAAAAGATAAAGGTAAGAAAAAGAAATTCAAATGAGTACACGTGCTTTAGTACATCAATTAAGCTCAATAAGAAATTGTATTGAAGCGAAATTACAAAATCAGACATCTTAAAACTCTTTAATTTGCATCTTTTCTTCTTTCTTCAACCTCAATTCCTCTTCTCTTCTCCTGCCATCTCTCTCTCTCTCTCTTTTTATTCTTTCTATACTTCTCCCTTTACCTTTCTATCTTTAGCTTTCTCGAGCTCTTCTTCTCTTCTCCTTCAAATTTTCTTAAGTCTCTTAACCCTCTTCTCTTCTTTTTCTTTTCAACTCTTTAACTGTGCGCTTGAACCACTTTAAACCAAAAATTTAGTTTCATTATGGGTGGCTCAGACTGGACGAGGATACACAGCACCCCTCTTAGGGTGGGACCAGACCCTACTGGGTCCAAGATTAGTTTGTATTAGGTGATTTATTTCTGGTTCAGATCATCACATGCATAGTTTTTGGCCTCCCAGGCCCACACACACGCTCGCTCATGGGCCCACGCTCGCGCCCATAGGCGCACACACACCTGGGCACGTGCACCACACACACCCATACACACACACATGCTCTTTGTGCACCCAGCGCTGACGACCAAGACGGCCCTATCACTTTTTCCATTTTCCTAAGGCACGTGCTCACGTTTTACCAATGTGGGACTAAGTCCCCTCCAGGCCAAACTTTGGCTGGAGATTCTGGCCGACTCAGAGCCCCAAAATGAGCAAACAAGGGCTCATTGGAAAGCTCTAAGGGTAAACTACAAGATTGCAGCATCAATTTGATGCTGAGAACAGAATTTACCCTTCGATTTGAAGGGTGAAAATTGGAAGTTTCCATGACTAATTAAGCCTACAATGAAGCAACATAGGTCTAAAGACCTGCAGTGATCCTTTTGACCTCCAGATGAGGTTCTGAATCATCTGAGAGGATGATTCCGCTCCTAGTGGTGAAAGAAAGAGGTGCTAAGAAGCATTTGGAAGACGAAGAAGCTAAAAAGCTTCTTGAAGGTGCTTCAAAGTTCCAATTTGAACTCTAAAAAGCTCAACAGACAACTAAAGGGTAGTAATCTCCAATTAAACAACCTCTAAGGTTGTAAAGATTCCATCTGGGCAGCATTTGCATTAGAATCTCATCAGAAAAACACTAAAGTCAGTTTTGGGTTCAAATGATCCCAAACTGAACAGAACTTGAATTCATATGAAATCCTAACTTAAACTCATCCAAATCAAAGCTAAATCAACTAAAATCATCCCAGGAATCATTTTAATTCATCAATTTCTCTAATTGAAGTCTGAATCATCCAATCTAACCTGAGTTTGACCATGGAGCCTTGAAACTTGACTTTCTTCATTAGGTTATCTCAGATGAAATTAATACCTTAAATCAATTCTATTTCACCTCAGGAACAGATTCAGGGTCTCAAGAAAAGATTTCAATCAGAAATTCTAGGGTTTCAAGTCTGTCGCTTGAGATCCTATGTGAGTTTGTTCGTCAGAACAAACGAAGGCTTATCTAAGTGAAAGATCCACAGGACTGATCTTAGGGCATCCTCCTGATGCTTCTAGACCTCCTAAATCAAGTTTAACCCTAACCAACAGTATTCTCCAACTCTGCAAAAGTTAGAGAAGACAGAGATCTATATGGAGCTCCAGACTTTAAAACATCAAAGTAAATACCAAATCATAATCCTTAGACCTCAATTATGCATTCTAGAGCTTCTCAGGAAGTTCTATAGGCTGAAGAATGTTTTTGACTCGCCGAGCTCACCAGAGCTTCGGTGAGTCCAGTTAATAGCTAAAAGTGTGTAAAAGCTATAAAAATATGCCATTGAAGGTCTGAAGAGCTCCTGAGGTTACCAGGAACCTCAGGAACTTAATAATTCATTCAATTAAAGATTAAAATAAGAGGTATGCAATGAATTCACAGAGAATGTGGTATGAGTTCGCTGGAACTCAGATCAAGTTCTCTCACTCAATTGAGTAGAGAGAACAAATTAGTGAGGTGTGGCAATGGTGTACAGGTGACTAATTAGGTGGAGGAACTCCTCCTGAGTCGCCATTAACAGTGAGCTTAGGAGGTTGAGTGAATTTTAGCCATTTTAGATATAGGTGATTTTTAGTCAAATTAAAGTGAAGATCGGGGCCATTAGATGATGACTAGGTGATGGAGGGCCCCAGTGTAGGTGAATTGCCCTCGGTTACCTCCTCCATGGATAGTGGAAGCAGCCGGTGAAGGTGGAGATGGATTAGGTGTTTAGGTGATAAAATTAAGAAATTAATGTGCTAGACATGATCATGGAAGTTTAAAGAAGGTGATCAGTGAATCAAAAAGAAAAAAAGATGCTCCAGTCAAGCTCAAAGTGCTCGCCGGAGCTGAGGAAGACAACGGAAAGAATTATCATTAATTCTAACTAAACTACCTAATTAACTACTCTAATTACTCTAACTTACCTAAACTACTGTTACCTGGACGAAGGGGACAGAAAGTCTCTGTCGAAGGACCTTAATAGAGGAGGAAATCAGAGGGGCAAAGGAAGAAGTCCAGCAGGTGTTGGTGATGGTGTAGAGATGAAGTCCGACGTCGCACTTCGTTAGAAGACTCAGCAGATGACGGCGGAGATTAGGGACGAGTGGAGATGATCAGAGGAAGACGGTGGAAGCGGGAGAAGGTCGCTGGATTTGGAGTGAATAGCCTATCTATTAGCTCAGTGGGGGGAAGAGGGAAGGGAGCTAACTTCTTGAAATCGGAGAGGTGGAGGGGTATTTATAGGTTGCGGCGGCTAAGGAGGGTGAATCTAGACGGAGTAATGTCTACGTGCGAGGTAACCACCAACGACTTCTCTGACACCAGTGAGGTTAACTTCAAACCCTAAATAGGATTGTAGCTCCATCCAGACCGATGGATGAAAAAGAGGCGGTGAGAGTAAGCTCTAGGAGCTTAGTAAAGGTGAACAAGCGTCAGATAGACGGTGATCGGTGGGTGAAAGCACCTTCTATCGTCAGCCGTCGAAATGGCTGAAGAAAAAATGAAGAGGAAGAAGGTGTATGCAGGGACTTGATTGCAAGGAAAACTAAGGACCTAAGTGAAGAAAAAGGACTCGATTGAAATAAAACCTTAGGACTAAAATGTAAACTAAGGTTTTCAAGGCTTATTTTGATTTAAATCTTTTTCAACTTTTTATATATGATTATAAATTAGACAAATATTATATATAAACCTTGGATTTACATTTTTGACCTTTTAGCTTAATTTATTTAATTAAGTAAAGTTACTTGAGTTATTACATACTTAAGTATAAAGTATGCTTAAGTTAAGTAACACATTAACTAAGTAAATAGTTAATGATATTTCGAGTCCATTTATTAATTACTAATAATATTAATTGGCTAATAATTTTACATTTTAAACTTATTTTCAGATCCTTTAATGATTTGTCCCTTATTCTATAATTAACCCATATATATACATATTCCTAGCTAACTAACTAGGGAAACCAGTTAATTAAGGGTAATTAAAAGCCATGATGACCCTCTCATCATACCCCCAAGCCAAAGTTTTGCTAGTCCATAGCAAAATTAACCAGAAATATGATGATTTAGACACTTGGGTTTATATTATTATAAATAAAAACTACGTAGAGGAATGCTTAGGTCAGAATTTTGAATATTCATTTTTTTAGATTTTATGTATATATAAATAAGTATCCATAAATATACAGAGCATATTATGGGAATCTCCTTACTTAGACTTATAACTCAAACATACTTCTCAAAACATACTCTATTAAAAACAAAGTTTTTTACGGGAATTTTATCAAAAATCAGAATCCCAAAAACCCACTTATTCTCTGTAATCATTCTAAACCTTAGAAACTCAGAATTCAAAATGATTTAAGAAAACAAAACTTAAGAGTTGGAAATTAAATTTTAACTCAAAAACTCAATAGACTTAAGTTAATCCTTAAGTTTATCAAATCTAATTTTTTATCAATATAAGTTTTAGAAAATTAGCTAGATACTCATCATTAACAAAACTTAGAGTAGTAAAACCCTAATCTGCCAGCCTACAGCACCAAGGATAGACTTCTAGACCTAGGATTTTGTCAATCTTTCTCCTTTAGTCCTCAACTGCAAGTCCTCAAAACCTGATTTCTTAGGCTTCACTGCCCAATACAAAGGTTCAGTAGCTATGATTTTAAAGCAGCCATGCTTGTGAAGAGAATTATCCTAAAGGCATCCAAATTTGCAAAAATCCAAATCTTAAGACATCAATTTCCAATCCAGGTTATTCCAATTCAAGCCTTTGGCTTGGCCTTACTCAGGTTTGGTTGCTTTTTTCTCACCAGTTTTCTATCCTGATGTCAACACTATTTGTGTATATCTCCCCGGTGGACCACTGGATCTCTTATTCTTAATTTTTATCTCCATAGTTTTTCAAATTTTTTTTTCTATAGGATAGAACACCCATATGTAGCAAGGTGTTCTTTCATTTGATGGAAGGAAGGGTAGCATCCATTTGTACCGACATGCTTTATTTGGTGGATAATCTGCATAGGTATCCATTTGTAACAAGGTACTTAACTGCAGGATGTTTTATTTTTTTTATTTATATATTTTTTTCTTTTTTTTTCTTCCCCCTTCTCATTTTTCTTACTATCCTATACTCCATATCCTTTTTCTAAGTGAGTGACACATCCTTCACCCTTTCAAGAGCTTCCTTGCGAAAATCCTTGGACTAAAGAAGATTTAGAATCGATCTCTTAACCTCTGTATTTTTGCGGTCTCAGATGCCAACAAGATAACTCTATGTGTGTGAATTTTGGATGCTTAGGTTACTTAGCTCTCAAACCAGAGCTTGGATAGCAAAACCATTCACTCTTAGGTCCCTTAAACTTTTAGTTTCCTCCTATAGGATTTGTCAAGACATAACTCACTAAGTCTAGCCGAATGTCCTTAGTTGATTAAGCTAACAATAGCCTGATAGACCTTAAGACTAAGATTCTACTAACTCTTTTACTTAATTAACTCTGAATATCTGACCTTTTTACTTAACTTGATGATAAAAACAGATGTTCAAAAAACAAAAGGATTACTTAGTCTAATTGACTAAACGGTTACAATTTAATTCCAAAACTCAAGTTTTGAACTTAATACACCTTAGTTACTTTATTTCAGGGTAAAGAATAGTAAAACAAATCCTTAGGGTTTTACATTCTAACTTAAATAAAATCTTGTTTAAGATTTCGCAAACAGAAGTGTGTTTTAAAAAATATTATAAATATAAATCTAAATAAGGATTTAATGTTCTTATTAATACTATTTACAATATAAATTTTTATTTTTGATTTCTGACCTAAAAGAAAAATGAAGCTCTTATTTACTAGTATAAATAAGTATAGATATTTTTTTATCTTCTTTTTCTTCTTTTCTTTATTATAAATGTAAAACCCCTTTATTATTTTTATATTTGTATATTTTTATTTTTATGTTTTATAAAATTTTCCAATTTTTATGAACTTTTCATAAATTTTCAAAAATTTATAAGGCATTTTTATTTATTTATTTATTTTTAGTATTTCCATTTTTTTAAATTTTGTGGGTATTTAATTTTTTTATGTTTTTTTTATTTTTATTTTTTTATATTTTCTCTACAAATACACTTGAAGTGAAAATTTCACTTCACACCCCCTCAAGCCAAGATTTTATAATGTCCTCATTGTAAGAAGGGTGAAAAGGATATTATACTTCACTTAGTGTAAGGTGACGGAAGGAGTCGGATAGAGGAGATCAAAAATCTCTGTGCGGACGATTTCTATTCTGACCAAAGGTTAGAGTGGTAGTCGGACTAAGTGAAGGTAATCAGTGTAGAATGAAGTGATAAATCAAATATAGACTCAAGTGTATAGGAAGAGAAAATTGTAGAAAACAGGAAAAAGCTATATACAAAGTGTGGATGGATAAATGACAAACCCTAATGGAGCATGTAAAAGTCTCCAACAAGACCCAAAAATGTGGTTTCAAGAAAGGTATTAAACGTTGACCATTAACTTTGAAGGGTTGATCCTTGTTGGGTTCGGTGGTTTTGACAGCTCCATTGTCGAAGACTCTAACAACAATAAATGGTCCTTGCCATTTAGACCTAAGTTTCCCAGGGAAGAGCTTCAGAAGGGCATCAAAAAGTAACACCTTTTGACCAGGTATAAAAGATTTACAGGAAATGTGTCTATCGTGGAAGGCTTTAAGTTTTTCCTTATATAGCTTTGAACTCTCATATGAATCATGATGTAATTCCTCAAGTTCACTAAGCTGCAACCTACAATGATCACCAGCCTTCACGAGGTCCAAATTACAGGCTTTAATTGACCAATAGGCCTTGTGTTCAATTTCTACGGGAAGATGACAGGGTTTCCCGTAAACAAGTCTGTATGGTGGCATACCTATTGGTGTTTTGTGGGCAGTCCTATAAGCCCACAAAGCCTCATCTAAACAGGAAGACCAATCCTTCCTATCGGGTTGGATTGTCATTTGAAGGATCTTTTTGATCTCCCAATTAGAGACCTCAGTTTGCCCATTGGTTTGGAGATGATAAGATGTAGAGATACGATGTGTAACCCCATATTTTCTAAGTAAATTCCTAAACTAGGCATTATTAAAATGGGAACTGCCGCCAAAAATGATAGCACGAGATACCCTAAATCGAGCGATAATATGACTCTGAATAAAGCAATGACAACTCAATGATTATTTGTGCGTGTGGGTATGGCTTCAATCCAACAATAAACATAATCAACTGCAAGTAAAATATACTCGAAGCCAAAAGAGGATGAGAACGAACCCATAAAATCTATGCCCTAAATATCAATGATTTCACAGACGACAATCAGATTTAGAGTCATCATGTCTTTTCAGGACATGCTACCAAGAGTTTGGCAGCGACTACATGCCTTATAATACGTCTGTGAATCTGCAAATAAAGTGGGCCAATAAAACCCACATTGTAGAACTTTTGTAGCGGTCTTTCGACCAGAAAAATGACTACCACAAGCCTGGTCATGACAAAAAGAAAGGATAGAATCAATCTTAGAAGAAGTAACATAACGCCTGATGATTTGATCAATGCAGAGTTGGAAAAGATACGAATCTTCCCAGAAATAGTATTTGGCTTTTCATTTGAGTCGTGATTTGCGATTCCCATCCCAGTCTGGTAGGAATTGATGTGTAACCAAATAGTTAACAATATTTGCGTACCAAGGAACATCTGAAGATATAGTCAAAGGATGTTCATCAGGAAAGTGTTCAGTGATTGGAGGAGATGATTCAATAGTATCAGAAGGAAGGCGGGAAAGATGGTCGGCAACAACATTCTGTCTCCCGCCTTATCACGAATTTCTAAGTCAAATTCTTGCAAAAGCAAGATCCATCTGATCAACCTAGGTTTCGTGTCCTTTTTAGATAGAAGGTGTCGAATAGCTGAGTGATCAGAGTACACAATGATTCGAGATTCAAGTATATAAGATCTGAACTTTTCAAATCCAAATACTATTGCTAGTAATTCATTTTCCGTAACTGTGTAATTCCTTTGTGCCTCATTCAAAGTCTTACTAGCGTAGTAAATCACTATCAGATTCTTCTCAATTTTCTATCCCAAAACAGCTCCAATTGCATAATCCGATGCATCACACACAATTTCAATGGTAAATCCCAATTAGGTGGTTGCAAGATTGGAGCCTGTGTAACTCTGTCTCTCAATGTTTCAAATGCAGATATACACTCCTCACTCATCTCAAAAGTCGTATCCTTTGTGAGGAGCTTTGTAAGTGGTCGAGCAATCTTTGAAAAGTCGAGAATAAATCTTCTATAGAATCCCACATGCCCGAGAAAAGATCTGATGCCTTTGATTGAGTCAGGAATTAGAAGATTTGAAATTTGATTGATCTTGGCTCGATCTACTTGGATACCTCGCTCAGACACAAGGTGGCCAAGTACAATGCCCTCTGGAATCATAAAATGGTTGTTCTCCCAACTGTGGACAAGATTCACTTCTATACATCTCTTGAGAATCTTCGACAAAATATCCAGAAGACTGAAAATCATCCAAAAAAACCTCCATATATTCACCCACCATCTCGGTAAAAATGACTAACATGCAATGCTGCAAAGTCGCGGGTGCATTGCAAAACCCAAATGGCATTCTTCGGAAAGCAAAGGTTTCAAAGGGATAGGTGAAAGTTATTTTCTCTTGATCTTCGGGATAAATTGCTACCTAATTATATCCAGAGTAACCATCCAAAAAGCAAAAGAACCTATTACTACCTAATCTCTCAAGGATTTGATCAATGAATGGTAAAGGAAAGTGGTCCTTCTTTGTAGCCGTGTTGAGCTTGTGATAGTCGATGCAAACCCGCCATGAATTTGCAATTCATGTGGGAATGGTTTCTCCAGATTCAGTCTTGATTATGGTGAGTCCTGCCTTTTTAGGTACCACTTGAATTGGACTCACCCAAGGACTATCGGATATAGGATAAATAATGTCAGCATCTAGCCACTTGATTATTTCTTTCTTTACGACCTCCTTTAAATTCAGATTTAGACGTCTTTGAGCTTCTCTTGAAGGTCGTGCCCCATCTTCAATATAGATGCGATGAGTACAAAAATTGGGGCTAATCCCGATGAGATCCTGTAGAGTCCACCCAATTGCCTTCTTATGATCTCGTAAAACCTTGATCAATTTTGATTCTTGTGATTCAGAAAGATGAGAATTAATGATTACAGGATATGTTTGATCAGGTTCTAGATAAACATATTTAAGATTATCAGGCAATGGCTTCAATTCTAATGCAGGAGTAGGATCAACAGTAGGATTTGGGATGGGATTTTCGATTGCAAAAAGTGAATTAAATGAGTCGTGAGATTCAGATTCAGTATTGAGCATAGATTCTGATAGCGGGTTTTCGTTTTGAGGGTAAAAGATATTAAAAGATGTGTTCTCTAGTTCTAAAGAACTAAGGTCATCCTAAAAAACTAAAATAAATCAAATTTCCTTAATCCAATTACAATCCAATCCTCTAGAAGCTCTAAATATATCCATTTTAATTGTCTTCGCCCCAAATTTCAACTCAATCTTTTCAGATTCACGATCTATGTTGGCCTTTGTAGTGGCCAAGAAAGGTCTCCCTAAAATAATTGGGGTATCTCTAATGTGTTCGGGTACTTCCATATTAAGTACAATAAAATCCACCAGATAAAAGTCCCAAACCCTTACAATTATATCCTCCAACATTCCTTTAGGTGACTTAATAGATCTATCAGCTAATTGTAAAGTCACATTAGTAGACTTAAGGTTTTCTATTTGGAAATGTTTTACTAAAGATGAAGAAATGAGGTTAATAGATGCTCCTAAATCTAGGAGTGCTCTATCAAAACATTGGTCCCCAATTATACAAGAAATAAATAGAGATCCTGGATCTTTCTTTTTCAAAGGAAGCGTACTCGAGATGATAGAGCTCACATGCTCTAAGAGTACCATAGTGCTTCCTTTCTTCGGCTTACACTTAGGAGTACACAATTCCTTAAGAAATCTCGCGTAAGTCGGAATGTGTTTGATAGCATCTAGGAGTGGGATATTAATGTGTACCTGTTCAAAAATTTTAACTAAATCCTCATCTAATGTAACAAGTTATTTTTGTTTCCTAGTCTTCTTCAAGGCTTCTAGAAATGGGACTTGGATTTCCTATTTTATGAGGTATTTCCTGGATCTCACGAATTAGAGGGAATTACAGGATCGGGTTCTACACCTCTTACAGGTGTAGAAACAGGGGTCATTCTAGATGTACTAGGGTCTTGGGATAGGTTCCTTGGATAAACTAGATCTCTAGTGGAAGTTCCACGGCAGGTTGTAACGAAGTTAATACCTGCATGCGAAGAAGCTGATGAAGAAGACGCTTGCTGGTGCTAGAAAGATGGATTAGAGAGTAAAGGTTGGTTGCCTTGATTTGGAAATGATTGCTGTTGATTAAGATACTCGTAATCATGAGTAGCAGAGGGTGGATTGTAATTCGGATTTTGATTCAGGGGTATTTGATTAAGGAAATGGATATGTCCCTGATTCAGATTTTGAACTCCCAGATGTGGTCTTTGCTGAATATTCCTAGGGCTTGGAACTGGCTGGGATGGAAGGGCCCCTAGCTAACGAGATTCAGCTAACTGCGTGATTTGGCCCCTAAGATCAGCTAATTCTGTCGAACATTGCCGTTGTACTTCAGCAAGAGCCTCAGCATTCTGTCGCTGGCTCTCAGTCATAGCTCGCAAAATCTGGTCAAGCTGCGAATCTCTATTTGGCCCTGAGAGGTTCTGCAAACCTACGTAAAATGGCCTCACCTTTGGTTGCTGAAACGGCAACGTAGGTGGATTTTATCTGGTCTGATTCGGATATGATGGTCTTTGTGAATGGTCAGACCAGGAGAAATTCGGGTGATTATGCCATCCAGGATTATAAGACTTAGAATATGGGTTCGATCTTGGTGCATATCCCTTAATGGCATTTAAATATGAAGGATAAGGCATGTTTTCTACAAAAATGGGAAGTGGGGATAGAGGTGGGAAAGATTGTGAGACAAAGGTCCCTCCTTAGGTTGGTGCAGGAGTAGATAGAAAACCCAAGGAAGATGGATCTCTACAATCCAGATTATTCACAAATTCCCTCCCCATGAGAATTTGCGAAATAGGTAAATGCACGGGATTTTGCGTAGCGAGTAGAGGTGTAAGAGATTTCATTGTGTTTCGGACCTGGTCGAGATGCTTCGTTACGATGTCGACTTTGTCCAGTTTTTCTACTATAATCTCTAAATCCTTGGAACTGGATGAATTACCGATCTCGTGAATGCCCTTATGAGGGTTTTGATGCGATGTATTAGTGCCCCACGTGAATTGCGACATTGATGCGTTGTTGCTCGAGTTTTCCACCATCCCTTCAAACAGTTCTGAGGCAGATTCTGTGTCGCGATTTAGGAAATTCCCTCTACAAGAAGCATCGACTAGATTGCAAATGCCTTCTTGCAATCCATAATAAAAGATGTGCATTAGTTGCCAATGAGGGATGTTGTGATGTGGGCATTTCCTTTGTAATTCATGAAAGCGCTCCCACGCTTCATGAATTGGTTCTCCTTGATTTTGAGAAAAAGTCATGATAGCTCGCCTTAGTGCATTGGTGCGACCAATAGGGAGGAATTTCTTCAAAAATGTATATTCAAGTTCAGCCCAAGTCGAGATTAGTCATGCAATTGTTCCATACCAGTAGGCAGCCTTATCCTTAAGGCTAAAGGAGAACATCTTCATGAGTAGGATTTCCCGGCTTTGATTTCGAGGTCCAAGAGTTTGAGATAGATTCTTAAGATCTTCGATTTGTTGAAATGGATCCTCGGATGCAAATCCATGAAAGTGTGGGATAAGGCCTATAATATTTGGCTTTAACTCTAGGTCATTTTCCCCAATGGGAATCCTAACATTAGGCTCTACTTGTGCATTGGATGGATTATAATAGTCTCGGAGTAGAGGCCTAGGATGGGGGATCGGTAAATCAGGGATATCAAAACCCGCCTCAGGTCGAGGTGGAGGACGGGCTTGCAGATTTTGAAGAACAGCCATCAACTGATTAATTTGGTAGTTCTGCTCAATCATTTGGAGATTCTGGTTCAGGAGCGCCTTATGAACATCAAAAGGCAGCATCTCCCCCTGACCAAAAGAAGGGATCTCAGGATTTTGGTTCTGCAATTGGTCCATAGGATCAAATGCAGAAAAAACAGATGTATCAGACGGGAAATTTATTGGTTGCCTAGGTGCAACCAGTCTAGGTATAGTTATCAATGGAGATACAAGAGGCGATTTCAGGGATCGCCTCTTGTGCATAAACCAAAAATAATGTGTAAAGGCACACTCACTCCACTAAAACAGTGGCAAACAAGACCCGCAAAATAGCACGAAAAAGTGGGTTTTTCTCTTCTTTCAAAGGAAAAAAGAGAGTCCTAGAATACGCAAAATAATTTGGACGCAAACAAGTATGATATCAGTATCAAAATATGTGTCCTAAACCCGTGTCTACGCAAGTGCGTATCCTTAAAGCTCAAAGGTCTAAGGTCTAGGATCGAGACCGCTCACTACAAGCTCCCCAGGGCTCTAGTAGTAAGACAGACTTGTTGATCTTCGACCAAAGCCCTAGGAGGTGCAAAGAGGAGAGGTAGAAAAATCAGATTTGTGTGACTCTAGTGATCGCACTGTGTGCGTGATAGCATGCAACAGACGACAACGTAAAAACCTGCATGCATTCTGCAAACAGATTGAGTCACAAATTTTATTATCCTCTTCTTACTTAATCTTTCTACAAAAATATGATAGAAAGAAGTAAAGTGACCGCTTTTTAGGTATTTTCAACAAAAATATGGTCTTGTTTATTATCTCCAAGACAGGGATCTTGCGGGTTTTGCGTGTTTTCCCGCTAATGAAAGAAAAATAGTAGAAAATTTTTTCCCAAGTCAGATTGGAATAAGACTAGCAAGTATGTGCACTCCTAGGAGTGTATGCCTAAAACATGTTGCTGCTAGTCAAGAGAGATGAATATTTTTGTATTTTTTTTTAAATTTTTAAGTATCTAAATGCAGAAATACAAACTACACTAGAGACTAAGAAAGAAATACTCACAACGGTATTATAATGGTCAGAAAAATGGAAAATAGAAAAACTCGCCTCCTTTCCTGAGAATACTCGCAGAGGTAACACTGAAAAGAAGGTAGAAAACAGAACAAAACAAACTTATTAGTACAAAGAACAAACAAAACAAAAATAGTAATGGCGAATATAATTACAGTTACCTCCCTGGCAACGGCGCCATTAAAATGTTGAGTTATTTTCCTCAACACAGTTAATTAAGTTATTTAGCCTTAATTAAATGCAAGAGAAAGTAACTTAAATTAACTTGATTTAATGTCGATTGTGTAGTATAGGGTCAAGCTAACCTAACATTTTATATTTTAATTCTTTTTTAACTGGTTGAGTTCAGATCGTTCATTGGGAGGCATAACTTAACTTAATTCACCATTAAATCCTAAACATAAATTACTAATTATTTAATCAATTGGAATTATAATTAAATTACTTTAAGAATATGAATCTTGCACAAAGGTTAATTACTTAAAAGCATCCAAAATTCCATAGAGAAAAACATATTTACACATGTGATTTGTAATTAAAAGCAAGTAAACATGTTTATTTCACTAATTTCATCTCATTTTCAAAAGATTAAGGTAAGAAAAAGAAATTCAAATGAGTACAAGTGCCTTAGTACATCAGTTATGCTAAATAAGAAATTATATTAAAGTGAAATACAAAATCAGACATCTTAAACTCTTTAATTTGCATCTTTTCTTCTTTCTTCAGCCTCAATTCCTCCTCCTCTTCTACTTCTGCCATCTCTCTCTCTCTTTCTTTTCTTTTATTCTTTCTTTACTTCTCCCTTTACCTTTCTGTCTTTAGCTTTCTCGAGCACTTCTCTTCTCCTTCGAATTTTCTTAAGTCTCTTAACCCTCTTCTCTTCTTTTTCTTTCCAACTCTTTAACTGTGCACTTGAACCACTTTGAACCAAAATTTTGGTTTTATTATGGGCGGCTCGGACCGGTCGGGGATACACAACACCCCTCTCAAGGTGGGACCAGACCCTGCTGGGTCCAAGCTTAGCTTGTATTAGGTGGTTTATTTCCGGTTCAGATCATCACATGCACAGTCTCCGACCTCTCAGGCCCACACACACGCCCACTCACGGGCCCACGCTCACGTCCATAGGCGCACACACCCGAGCACATGCACCACACGCACCCACATACACACACATGCTCTTTGAGCACCCAGCGCTGACGACCGAGAAGGCCCTATCACTTTTTCCATTTATCCTAAGGCACGTGCTCACGTTTTACCAATGTGGGACTAAGTTAGTCCCCTCCAGGCCAAACTTTGGCTGGAGATTCTGACCGACTCAGAGCTCCAAAACGAGCAAACAAGGGCTTGTTGGAAAGCTCTAAGGGTAAACTACAAGATTGCAGCATCAATTTGATGCTGAGAACATAATTTACCCTTCGATTTGAAGGGTGAAAATTGGAAGTTTCCACGACTAATTAAGCCTGCAGTAAAGCAACACAGGTCTAAGGACCTGCAGTGATCCTTTTGACCTCCAGATGAGGTCCTGAATCATCTGAGAAGATGATTCCGCTCCTAATGGTGAAAGAAAGAGGTGCTATGAAGATTCTGGAAGACGAAGAAGCTCAAAATCTTCTTGTAGGTGCTTCAGAGTTCCAATTTGAACTCTGAAAAGCTCAATAAATAGCTAAAGGGTAGTAATATCCAATTAAACAACCTTTGAAGGTTGTAAATATTCCATCTGGGCAGCATTTGCATTAGAATCTCATCAGAAAAACACTGAAGTCAGTTTTGGATTCAAATGAACCCAAACTGAACAGAACTTGAATTCATGTGAAATCCTAACTTAAACTCATCCAAATCAAATCTAAATCATCTAAAATCACCCCAGGAATCGATTTAATTCATCAATTTCTCTAATTGAAGTCTAAATTATCCAATCTGACCTGAGTTTGACCACTGAGCCTCAAAACTTGACTTTCTTCATTAGGTTATCTCAGATGAAATTAATGCCTTAAATCAATTCTATTTCACCTCAGGAACAGACTTAGGGTCTCAAGAAAAGATTTTAACCAGAAATTCTAAGGTTTCACGTCTGTCGCTTGAGATTTTAAGTGAGTTTGTTCGTCAAAACAAACTAAGGCTTATCTAAGTGAAAGTTCCACAGGACTGATCTCAAGGCATCCTCTTGATGCTTCTAGACCTCCTAAATCAAGTTTAACCCTAACCAACAGTATTCTCCAACTCTGGCAGAGTTGGAGAAGATAGAGATCTAGATGGAACTCCAAACTTTAAAACATCAAAGTTAATACCAAATCATAATCCTTAAACCTCAATTAAGCATTCTGGAGCTTCTCAGGAAGTTCTATAGGTTGAAGAATGTTTTTGACTCGTCGGACCTCGCCAGAGCTCTGGTGAGTCCAGTCAATGGCTAAAAGTGTGTAAAACCTATAAAAATAGGCCATTGAAGGTCTGAAAAGTCTCCTGAGGTTACAAGGAACCTCAAGAACTCAATAATTCATTCAATTAACGATTAAAATGAGAGGTACGCAATGAATTCACAGAGAATGTGATATGAGTTCGCTGGAACTCATATCAAGTTCTCTCACTCAATTTAGTAGAGAGAATAAATCAATGAGGTGTGGCAATGGTGTACAGGTGACTAATTAGGTGGAGGAACTCCTGAGCTGCCATTGACAGTGAAATTAGGAGGTTGAGTGAATTTTAGGCGTTTTAGATATAGGTGATTTTTAGTCAAATTAAAGTGAAGATTGGGGCCCTTAGATGATGACTAGGTGATGGAGGGCCCCAGTGCAGGTGAATTGCCCTCGATTACCTCTGCCATGGATAGCGGAAGCAGCCAATGAAGGTGGAGATGGATTAGGCATTTAGGTGATAAAATTAAGGAATTAATGTGCTAGACATGATCATGGAAGTTTAAAGAAGGTGACCAGTGAATCAAAAAGACAAAAAGATGCTCCAGTCAAGCTCAAAGAGCTCGTCGGAGCTGAGGATGACAACAAAAAGAATTATCATTAATTCTAACTAAATTACCTAATTAACTACTCTAATTACTCTAACTTACCCAACCTACTGTTACCTACACGAAAGGGGTGTTGGAGATGGTGTAGAGTTACTTATGTTAGTACATACTTAGGTATAAATTATGCTTAAGTTAATTAACACATTAATTAGTAAATACTTAATGATATTTTGAGTCCATTTATTAATATTAATAATATTAATTGGCTAATAATTAGCATTTTAAATTTATTTTAAGGTCCTTTAATGATTTATCCCTTATTGTATAATTAACCCATATATATACATATTCCTAGCTAACTATATAGGGAAACCAGTTAATTAGGGGTAATTAGAAGCCATGATGAGCCTCTCATCACCTATACACCATCTCATCACTAACTTGCCTACTATTCACTCCTTGGTCACCACCCATGCCAGTGACCCTGGTCAGACTTAATTACTCAGAACCATGTATCTTGTTATTAACCCGAATAGCTCTGAGTCTTGAGAGAGGAGGAATAGGGACTTGTGAGAGAGCGGGGGAGGGTTTTACTCTTTGCAGGTTTAGCCCTTGTGTGACACAGTCATTGAAGGGAGTTGGCTCTTTCATGCTTGTGAAGAAGGAAGAAAGCCTTAAGGAAGTCTTGAAAGAAAGAAAAGGCATTGAAGGAAGAAGAGGCTTTAAAGAAGAAAGAGAAGAAAGCATTAAGAAGAAGGGAGAAAGAAAAAAGCTTCTCTGAGAGCCTTTACATGTGACACTTAAGACGTCTGATCTGATTGATGATGGAACTGTTGCATTATTTAAGTACTATAGTTTATAATTGAATTCTGATTGGAATAATTGAGTAATTGATTTCATGCTTAAATTAAAGAGGATAAGTGGTGATTCAAATCACCATTGTTTTGATTCTCTTTCCTTTTTACTTCATCATACATTGGTTCTTATTGAATATATTTCTGAGTGATTGATTCATTGACTATCTTTATTGTGCTCTGTTTATTGTACTCATTGATTTTGAATGAGATTAATATTATGAATTCCATATTTGCTCCCTGTGTTCGACCTAGAACTCTTCTTTGATTCTGAGTTACAAATTTAAATGGTTTGAGCGATTTTGTCCTGTACTATGACGCGTTTCTTAAACAATGACGAATTTGCTTAAACAGAAACCCTAGTAGCTTGTAGGGTGTGCGGCTAAACCCTGACATGCGTTTTTCCTTGTAGGCCTCCAAGGAAGCCATGCAGAACTAGGAAGCATGCAAGGGGGATGTGAATCATGGCGATGTCGACCGATTTGCCACGAGGGGACACCCATTGTCATTTCCTTCCCCTCCATCACTCGATGTGGAGGTTCTTTAACTCTCAAAGTAATGGCAATGGAGACCATGCTCCAAGGGGCATTGATTGGCGAGGTTATGTGTGGCTCTCCATCCATTGAAAAGCTTTGGAAGGTAGTTAATTCTTTATCCCTCTCCTCTTTGATATGGAAAGTTTCGATGTTATGCACATCAAGATTCTTGGTTTTTGGTCTGAGTAAGGGAGATGTGGACAAGTTGAAATTCAAATCATCAAATTTGGGTAATTTATCTACTCTTTAGAGGCTAGCATCCCCTTTCAATGGTGTGTTGCTGGACCGTCATCCTCATAGGGCCATGGTTAGAAGTGAGACAGTGGCAATCGGCGGTTTGCCATTGCACCTTTGATTGACAGCACTGGTTACTCATGTGGTGGCTAGTTTTGGAGCCTTGCAAGAAGATGTCATCGTTGGTCTGATAGAGGGAGATGGCAGTGTTGTGCAAGTCAACATGATTTTGAGACAGGGTGGTTCTTTTCCTGATAGAGTCATTGTAAGATGTGGTGGGTCGTCTTGGCTCCTTCATCTCAAGGCTAATGTCCATCTGGTTCACCCACAGAATCAAGTTATGGAGGAGCGAGATAGAGACCAGAACATGGAGGGTGAGATGCAATGGAGGGAGGTGCAGCATGAGGAGGTGGTGGGGGGAGTGGTGGTCCAAAGAAGAGGAAGGTTCATACTGTGGGTAAGAATGAGGAGTATTTGGCTATGTCAGGGGGTGCAATGGAAGTAGTGGCATCTGATGCCATTGTGATGTGCGAGGACAAATAGAGCAGCGTGCAACATGGGGTAAGGTGGATGCTCAGGATCTTACATGTGGGTTCACGTTCAAGGTTGATGTCGGCATGACCTATGATGTGGTTTCTCTTCGAAGATTGTGGTGGATCAGGTAGTTGGGGAAGATATAATCTGAGAAGCTGTGGGTCAGTGAAGTCTTTATCGGTGGAAGAGAATGCAGTTGCCAAGGTGCTAAATGTGTCTTGTACTCAGTGTAGGAATAAGGGGAATCAAGCTTTGCATGTTAAAGGTAGTATCGTGAATTGTGCATGGGTTATGCAATAGGGCCAGGCATGGGTTGTTGGCCAGATATTTGAGGGAATGGAGGATAGATTGTGGTCTATTGCAAGAGACACATGTTGATAGTGAGGAGGTCTCAGTTGGGCAGTCATTGTCTATGAATGGTCAAGCGGATATTATAAGTGTTAGGTTCGTGGGGAGGTCAGGTTGTTTTTGTGTTCGGTGGAAGAGGGACATGCTGTAGTTGGTAGATGTGTGGGCTGGCTCTTTTATTATTACATGCAAGTTTATTAGAGTGCATGATAATAGTACTATATTCATTACATGTGTGTATGGGCCCTGCTTGCAAAGTGATAGGCCAATCATGTAAGAAGAGCTGTGGGATGTTGCAGGCTGCATTCAAGGTGGAGCATGGCTGATAAGGGGAGATTTTAATGTGACACTATCCTCTGTGGATAGATCAGATGACCACACTGATTCATCTGCTTTTGGTTTTCAGTCTATGGTGGTGGATTTGGATCTGGTCAATCTTTCTGTTTCTAGGTCTATGTAGACTTGGAGAAACAGTAATGTGCTGATGCCCAGGTTGGATAGATTCATGTGCAATGTTGAGTTGATGGGTTGCTTCTAGTTGGCGTCGGTGGTGGCCTCGAAATGCCCTTTCTCAGACCATACATCTATCCTATGGGAAAGTGGAGAAGGTATTAATATGTGCACCAATTTCAAGTTCCAATGATCATGGTTAAATGAGGATGGCTTGAGGGTGAGGGTTTGCCTGTGGGTCGTAATGTATACTAGAGGGGAGGGGTGAACAGTATCTCCTTTTTCAAATAGTAAAAAGAAAAATGAATTCACAATAAAATCAAGCACAAGTTGCACTTGGATTTAGAGTGGAAACCCAAATCGGTGAAAACTACTACCTAAGCCTCTCAGCTTAGGATTTTCTCGACTAGTCAAGGCTAGTCAATCCACTATCATACCACTTGAACGAGGGTGGCACAACCTCTTCACAAACAGTTCTCTTTTTACCCTGAAGAGGAGCATAATAACGACAACAACATGGATCTTCCCAACAACTTGGGATCCATTAATCAAAACAATAATGTAAAAGAACAATAAATATATCTATGGAATCTCAATAAAAAATCAAACCAAAATTTCAACAGAGGTTTGAAACGATGTGCTTTGAATGACATGAATAGCGAAGTGTAGAAATAGTTGAAAGAAGCATGAGAAGCTCTGATATTTTTGAGGATATTTCTATTGAAAGTTAATTATGAAAAAGAGCTACGTACGGCCTCTATTTATACTGAAAGGTTGGCCTAAAAAGGAAGCCAAATTAGTTGATCAATTAAGGTATATTGGTCGATCAAAATGCCGCTTGGTCAATCAATATAGTTATTTGATCGATCACTAATTGGTCGATTAATTAGCTTGGTTGGTCAATCAAAAGAGTTTTAATCAACTTCCTAAAATGGGCTGGTCCGATCGATTAACTAAGTTGGTTGGTCGATCAATCAAATTTGGTCGATCAAGTAGAAGAATTGGTCGATCAATAAAATTTCGTCGATTAAGTAGAAGAATTGGTTGATCAATAAAATTTGGTCGATCAAGTAGAAGAATTGGTCGATCAATAACCCTAAAAATTGATTTTGAAAGAGGCAGGAAAATCTATTTGAGTTTTATTTTGAGGTTCCTTACAATAATATCCTAGACTCAAATAAAAGTAAAAGACACAAATCAGCAACTATCTAAACTTGATCCAAGAGAGAAGCTCTGATCCGAGATAGTCTTCAACTATTAGTGTAGCAGTAATTTTAGTGTATCAAAACAGAGGTGCTTACATTCTCCTCCTTTTCATGACAACAAAATTATAATTATGAAATTGAAACAGTTATGCATAATATCTCCCCATTTTTGTTTTAGCAGAAAGTAAAACATGCTGCTATGTTTTTCATTTAACTCCCCCTTAAGCATGTAAATAAAGCAACATAAATTTCAACATGCAATTACAAAGAAAGTAAAATATATCTAAGAGGGATAATATCCATGCATATAACAATGATATAAAAGGGTCTAGATAAGAAGATCAAAAAATGAAATAGTTCAGAGAATATTAAGTTTTACAAACCAATAAAAGCTAAGCAAAATTAAAGCTAGTCATCTAATGATGCCATGAAGGCATCCATCGTGCTCTAGAGGTTTGTATCTAACTCAAGATTCAACGAATCTGATCTCTCTGAGGAGGCAGGTTGACCAAGACATAGGCAGCGTTGAGCTGACGACCTCGGTGTCGGCTGCCTAGATGTCCTACGAGGTGGTGTAACCTACTAGTCTGCTGGTGCTACTGCAGTGGTAGGAGGAGGAGGAGGAGGTGCTGCTGATGATGGAGGCATGGTAGTAGATCAGCGAGGTAGAGGAGGCCAGTGAAGCTGCTGTTGAATGTCATTAATAGACTCTCCATGTCTATCCAAGAACTGGCTTTAAGCATTCAGGTAGTCTGATACCTGATGCCCATGTCTCATCATCACCAAGTTTGTCTCTCTTTATTAATACATCATCAAAGAAATACCATTTGTCACATCCTAGATACTAACAAAATCCCTGCCTAAAAGAGGTATGTCCAAAAGGCTCCACTCTTGCTCGTAGAAGGATGGAGAGGGTCGCATTAGAGGAGGACAAGTCACTGTAAAGTGCTCATAAGGTGGGAAAGGAGGAGGGACTGCTAATGGTTCCTACTACTGCAGCTGTTCCTAGGCTGCATCCTCACCATGGGCTCCCTAAGCTTGCTCCATCTCCGTATAAGTGAGCTTGTAAAAAATGGAGACTCTAGTGATAAACTATTTATAATTAATATCCATGGAAACACTGAAATGTAGGAAGATGTGGGAAACAAGTGTCCCAACCTGGAAGGAGCTGGTGGGTTGCTTGCTCATTAAATACAGAATCAAGTGGTTCTAGTTGAACCGCTTGTTCTTAAGAAAGGCATAAAGAGTAATGAGCATAATGCCAGGGCAATTTTCAAAAGGCATAGATTTGGACATGAAATTCCATAAAAAGACACGATTAAGAAATCTGGGTAGATGATGAAAATTGGGGGACTTGGCTGGATGACCCAAGTCGAAATGAAAGGGAGTGAGTAGGGTCTCCCTAATGGTATTCATTTGTGTCTGTTGGTGGAGCTCAAGAAAGGTAGGACCAACAAACGGACAACCAAGAATCTCTGAAAGAACATCTACATTGACCATAACCTCTATGCTGTAGACGTTCGAGGTCAACTTGATGTTGAAGCCCTCACCTATATTCTTCAAATTGACATAAAATAGGTGACAAGCCATTGGGTCAACACCGGGTATGCGGCTATTCTTAGAACTCGCACAAAAGTTTCACTCAAAAAGATGTAAAATTTGGCGATACGCAAATTTTTCACGAATTCTAGGAAATATAGACTCAAAGTAGGAAAAATCAACAGGTCTACCAATGTGTGTGAAAATTTGGCGAATAGAGAAAAACAGCCGCGGGCAACCTCAGTGATGCAAAACTGGTCAAATGTATCATCACGATGAGCAGAAGAGGAGGCACGTGTGTGTTTTGGAGCCATTTTAGAGTATTTGAAAACACGGTCGATCAAAAACTCAAATTGATCGAACAAAAATAACCCGGACAGAGTCCTAGAAAAATTGACTTTTGGTCGATCAACCAAGAAATTTGGTCGATCAAAAGTGGTCAGATGCCACAAAAATGAGATGTAAACAGATGATTTTCTCACTTATACTACAAGATTTCACAAGAAATCAAATGATGAAGCAAGAAAAACATTAGACCATATCATAACACATCTAAGAAAAAAATCCAAAAGAGACAGATTTCAACTAAGTTTAGAGTGTACCATGATCGATCAAAGATTGCTCAATCAAAGGGAGGTCGGCGAGGATGTGGAGGACGGCCGGTGAGAAGTGTGCACGGCAAGAGGTCAAGGTTGTGCGGAGGTGGCTCGAAGGAGGCATCGAGCGAGGTGTCGAAATGCACGGAGGATGCACGAAGGTGGCGTGACTTCATTACGTGAGAGACGGCGATGGTCGGAGGCGGCGTGAAGGTTGGTCGATCACCATCGTCGAAGGAGAGGTGGGGTTAGATGGGTATTTTTGTTTGGTGGTGGAGAGAATGTGGGGACCAAAAGGTGGGGTATAGGTGGTAAAAAAATAGGTTTGATGGTAAAAACATGTGTTTTTTATAGAAAAGATGATTAGCAAAATAGGTAAAAACATTTTAGGAAGCTAATCACGATTATCAAGGTTTGTTAGGTAAATTAGGAGCAAGATTTGAGATAAAAAGATCACAATCTCGAAAAGTGGAACCGCCTAATTTTGGTCGATCAAAACTAGTTTTTGGTTGATCAAAACAAGAAATGATCAATTAATTAAGTTAGTTGGTCGATCAGAGTTTGAACGATTGGAGGGAAAATTCCTGCCAGACCAGATTGGTCGATCAAAAAACTAAGTTGATCGATCAAAATGCAAATTTTTGGAGGAAAATTTCTTACCAAAGAATTTGGTTGATCAAACAAGGACTTTGATTGATCAAAATGTTTTCATCGATCAATTTAAAAAATTAATCGATCAACAATGTAAAATAGATCAATCAAACATATCAATTAAGTTCTTTTAGTCTTGATAAACCTAGTGAATGGTAAATTAGGTTAAATCTTTTTTTTGACAATGGTTTTATGAAGATATCAACTAATTGATTTTTTATTTTAACAAACTCTAGGTTAATTTCTCCTTTTAAGTCATAGTCTCTTAAAAAGTGATGTCTAACATCAATATGTTTAGTCCTAGAGTGTTGTATTGGATTCTTAGATAAGTTAATGACACTAGTGTTGTCACATAGTATTTTGTTGTCTTTTTAGGATAGGCCAAAATTGTGTAAGGTTTGTTTCATCTACAATAGTTGTGAACAAGCTAAAGATGCAGCTACATATTCTGCTTCGGTTGTTGAAAGTGAAACAGCGCTTTGTTTTCTATAGAACCAAAAGACTAGGGAATTTCTGAGAAATTGACACATTCCACTAGTACTCTTTCTGCCTATAAAGCTACCCGCATAATCAGCATCACAAAAGGAATATAATTCCAATGTGTCTAACTTTAGATAGAAAAGTCCTAGGTCTTGTGTGTTGTTTAAGTATCTAAGTATTCTTTTAACAGCATTTAAATGTGTTTCTTTAGGGTTTACTTGAAAGTGAGCACATAAATAAGTGCGAAAGAAAATATCAGGTCTATTAGCAGTCAAGTTTAGCAATGATCCTATCATGCTTCTATATAACTTTTGATCTACAGATTTACCTATGTGGTTGGATTTTAATTGTGTAGAGGATGCCCTACACCTTTCACTTTGTCCATAGAGAATTTCTTCAAGATCTCCATGGTATATTTGGTTTGAGATATGAAGATTCCAAAAAACAACTGGTCAATTTGAAGTTCGAGAAAGAACCAAAGTTCTCCCATCATGGTCATTTCAAATTGATCATGCATTACCTTTGCAAATTCTTGGCATAATAGGTCATTAGTTGCACTGAAAATGATATCATTGACATATATTTATATTATTAAGAGATCATGTTCTTTTCTTTTTGTAAATAAGGTTGGATCTATTTTACCAATTTTAAACTCATTTTCAATTAGATAAGATTTTAATATGACGTACCAAGCTTGTGGAGCTTGTTTTAGGCCATATAATACTTTGTTTAGTTTATATAATAGTCATGATATTTAGCATCTTGAAAACCTGGAGGTTGTTTAACATAGACTTCCTCCTTGATGAATCTGTTTAGAAAGACACTTTTGACATCCATTTGAAAAAGTTTGAATTTCATATGGGCGGCAAAGGCTAGCAGCATTCTAATGGATTCCAGACGAGCTACAGGTGCATATGCTTCCTCAAAATCTATTCCTTCTTCTTGATTATATCCTTGGGCCATAAGTCTAGCTTCATTAAGTTTATTACTAAAGACCCACTTGGTTCCTATAATGGTCTGAGAGTCAGGCTTTAGAACAAGTTCCCATACATGATTTCTGTTGAATTGATTCAACTTATCTTCCATTGCCATAATCCAGTAATTGTCAGAAAGAGCTTCCATAGCATTTTTAGGTTCTAATTGAGAAACAAACGTAGTGAAAGCTAAAGTATTAATGGAAGATATGGTTTGAACTCCTTTAGACAATTCTCCTATCACCAATTCTTTTGGATGATCTTTCACATAGGAAATATCTCTTTGTAGTTTATTAGAAACATTTTCTTCTGGAATGTTTGACGGGTCATCTATTAGATCATCATCGTCATTGCTTGAGGTAGATTTAGGTTGAGCTAGTGTTTCATCGAATGATACATGCATAGTTTCCTCAACAACTGAATTCTTCTGGTTAAAAACTCTATAGGCTTTACTTCTAGTTGAGTAACCTAAGAATATTCCTTTTGAGCTTTTAGCATCAAACTTATCAAGATTGTCCTTGGTGTTAAGTATAAAACATCAACAACCAAATATCTTGAAGTAGGAAATTCTAGGTGTTCTTCCATTATAGAGTTCAAAAGGTGTTTTATTTAGGATTGATATAATCAGGGATCTATTTTGGATATAGCAAGCAATGTTTACAACATCTGCCCAAAAATATCGAGGCAACTTTGACTTGCACAGCATTGTGCAGGAACACTCCTACAAGGTCCTATTTCTCCTCTCAACTACACCACTTTGAGATGTGGCTCTAGGGAAAGCAAATTCATGTTTTATCTCATATTGATTGCAAAAATTAGAAAAATATTCATTCTCAAATTCTCCGCCGTGATCACTTCTAATCCTAATCACTTTAGATCCTTTTTTATTTTGTAGTCTTCTAACTAGTTTGCTAAAGGCATCAATGGTTAAGTCCTTACTTTTTAAGAAGGATACCCAAGTAAATCTAGAGAAGTCATCAATTATGGCTAGACAATATCTGCACCCGCTTAGGCTTTCGGATTTTGTTGGTCTGAATAAGTCTAAGTGAAGTAGCTCTAGTGGTTGTCGGTGCTAATCATCCTTTTTGGTTTAAAAGGATTTTAGTTTGTTTACCAATTTGACAAAAATCGCAGACTTTGCTTTTCTTGAAGTTGATTTCTGGCAGACTTTTGACAAGCTCATGTTTCAAAAGTCCACTAATGTTTCCCATGTGAACATGACCTAGTCGTCTGTGCCAAAGTGTTGCTTCTTTATCAGATACGACAAGACATTCAAGACTGTCGCATTTGTTGAAGTTGACAGTATAGATATCTTTATGCCTGTTTCCTTTGAAAAGGGTTTGTTTTGTTTCCTTATCCCATATTTTAAATCCATTTGATGTGAAAGTGATTATATATCCTTTATCACATATTTGGCTTACACTTAGAAAATTATGTTTTAATCCACTAACTAAATTTACATTATAAAAAGAGGTATAAGAATTACCAATTTGGCCAGTACCAATAATACGACTCTTGTGGTTGTCACCTTTCTGGTGGTGAAGTTGCAGGAATAGGTCTTCCTCCTCGATCATGTGCTTTGAACATCCACTATCCATGATCCATCTCCTTTCTTCTCGTTCCTGTCATTGGTTTGCATTTGTGAGGTCTTGGTTTGGTTGATCTATAGAGTGGCTTCAATGTTCCATTGATTTGTTGATATGTCCACTTCTTATAGTCTACTTGACCTACAAAATAGGATTGCAATAGTGTTTTTGGTACCCATTTTTGTATGGGTCCATGGTGGTTAGATGCTGGCTATTTAGGCAAGCAACCTTCTTTTTTTTTGGCTAGAACTAGATGCTTGATGATCGTTTTTAGGTATGTAGCCTAATCCAAATTTTGTGGTGCTTTGGGTTCGTGTTCCTAATAGCTTATTCAAGCTTCTACTTCCCTTAGTGAATTTAGCCAAATCATTTAAGAGAATAGTAGAATTTTCTTTTAATTTATCTATATCTACCTTTAAATTATCTATGTGTGATTTTAATGAGGTGATTTCATCACATAACTCTTTATTTCATTGAGTAAGCATATCTTTTTGTGCTCTTTCTTCCCCTAATGCTTTTGCTTGTTTTTTATTTTCTAATTTCAGTGACTTAGCTATGTCATGCATCTCAGAAAAGGCTTCTAATAACTCATCTTATGAGAAAGAGGTTACCTCATCTTCTAGAGCCATTAGTCCTAGAAGAGCTTTTTCTCTGGAGGTTTCTTCTTCTTCTGAACTTGAGTCTAATTCATCCCAAGTTGTTGTGAAGACATTTTTCTTTCCTTCCTTTATGGGAAACTTCGTTTTTTCTGTCTCCTTCTTGAGAAATGGAAAATCCTTCTTGATGTGTCCTTTACTCTTGTAGTTGTAGCTGATAATGGCGTATACTTTGGCCTCTTCTTTCTTCTTTCTCCAGCTCTTATTTTTCAGGAACTTTCTAAATTTTCTTGAGAAGAGGGTTATGTCTTCCTCTTCGTCTTCGCTTGAGGAATCTTCAGATTGTTGATTGGCTTTCAAGAGCTACAGTCTTCTTCTTGATTCCTTCATCTTCATGCTCCTTCATGTGTTGGAGCTGAACCTCATAGGCCATTAGGCTTCCAATAAGATCGTCTAGTTTCAAAGTAGATAGGTCTTTTGACCTTGTATGGCTGTAGTCTTAGTCTCCCATTCACTAGTGAGCGATCGAAGGATCTTCCTCACCAAGGCTTCATTCTTGATCTTCAGGTCTAGATTCCTTAGGGAGTTTATGATATCCATGAATCTCGTGAACATCTCTTTGATTGATTCTCCCTTTTTCATCCTGAAAAGCTCATAATTTTGCATCAGTACATTGACTCTAGTTTCTTTTACCTTAGATGACCCCTCGAGGATGCTCCAGATCTCGCAAGCATAGATAAGATTGAATTTTGCTCTAGAAAGCCCATAGAAGATTGCATTCATGGCTTTTGCATTATCGTTGCCATCTTCTTCTGATTTGGTGTTGTTGCTACTCCCTCCTTAATCTCGGGGCATGTGTACTTGGAGGCAATGACATCCCACACCTCGAAATCCATCAACTCTAGGAAGATCTGCATCTTGGTCTTCCAGTAGTCGTAGTTTGTTCCATCAAAGAGTGGAGGTCGAACTGCTAATTGCCCCTCAGCGTATGTGTCAACATATGACTTTGACATCTTTTGGATAATCAAGCTCTGATACCAAGTGAGGCTTGTCCGTGGATCGTTGATTGCACAGCAATCATGCAACCTAAATCACTTGAATTAAGCTAGATTCTAGCATAACTTAGGAATAATGCATTCATAGGCATCATAATTTGCACGATAACTAGTTTATTAGTCATATAGATAATATTGTCATTTTATGTACTAATGAGAGATAATTTTAATCTCAGATGATTCGAAACCATGGATGTCAAATCAGACTGGACAGATCTGATCAGAACAACGACAGGAGTCCAACGCTTTCAAAATCATCTTGATCAGACAACCAGAGCATAGTGTGTAATCTATAAAAGAATAGAGATCATGGAGCCAAAGAACAAAGATTCTAGCCTCAAATGAAGAATTCAACTGCATAGATGGATCCGGATCAACGATCGTAGTCCAATGGCGCAAAAATCAACTCAATCGGAGATCTACATCACCAGATACAAGGAAAAGAAGATGGACGGCCATGATAGTGCCACATGGTGCCATCACAGCCGCCCCCTCATCGCCACCCCATCTGAGAAGGCCACCCTCATGCGCTGTGGGCCATTGGATCTTCACCCAACGGCTATGAGTGCGCTACGTCGCCCATCCAACCGTGCCTCATCAAAGGAAAGAGGATCTCGATCGTTGGATCTTCATCCAACGGCCGAGAATAAGTTTCCGTAAAATGAAAATGCAACAAAATGAAGGAGTAGCACAGCAGTTTGCACCTTCGCTTGCAAGCAAGCGACGCATGCTCAATTTGCGCCATGCGAGAAATCAAGAGAACGTTAGGCGTAGGCACAATTGGACTGTTGGATGGCAAGCGAAGCACGTGGATGTGACCGCATGGCACAATCTAGGTGCGTCGCAGCTGGATGTGGGAACCCACACGCGATCTTACGTGCTTGCTTCGACACAAAGGAGAGGCACGCACATGCATGAGCCACCCGATCGTGAGATTAGATGGTTGACGATTAGGCGCTAAAATGAGGCAAGCGAGCACACAAAGAAGAGAAGAGGACGCACGCGGGAGCAGCTGGAGCGTCCGATCCTGATCCAACGCACGAGAGCATGCCACGTGTTGCCATCAGGTTAAATCCGAGTGTAGAAGGAGATTTTGAAGGAGTTTTAAGGCCTAATCAGGTCCAAAATATCCTTTTTGCCCTCCGTAAAAGCTACAAAGTCCCCCCTCTAGGATCATCAACTCCTGCTATCAACTCCAAATATCTCTTCCACCTTCTTCTCTGTGATTCTCCATCCCTTTGCAACTCCGCTCTGACCTTCATCTCAGAGCTCTGGATCTAAGGTGCTGCTGCATCTTACAAGTGGCGTTGTCTCTCTGCCTCTCTCTCTCTCTCTCTCTCTCTCTCTCTCTCTCTCTCTCTCTATATATATATATATATATATATATATATATATATGTTTCCATTAGCATTTTCTATTGTGAAAAACTCTAAATAATTGCAATAAAATTCTGATTCTCTGGATATCTGCTTTATACATATATACATATATATATCTAGTTAGAATTAGTTTTATTGAAAAGTTTCTGCAAAAATCGAGATTGTCTCCCTGCGAAAGACTCGGTACTCACCAGAGTTTATAAATTTATTTGTCGACGTGTTTCGCGCTATACTACACTAAATCAACTTTTAAAACGTGATTTATGCGTCGAACAATCATAATGTATACTAGTGGGGAGGGGTGAATAGTATCGCCTTTTTCAAATAGTAAAAAGAAAAATGAATTCATAACAAAATCAAGCACAAGTTACACCTGGATTTAGAGTGGAAATCCAAACCAGGTGAAAACAACTACCTAAGCCTCTCAGCTTAGGATTTTCCCGACTAGTCAAGGCTAGTCAATTGACTATCATGCCATTTGAACGACGGTGGCACAACCTCTTCACAAACACTTCTCTTTCTACCCTGAAGAGAAGTACAATAACAACAACACGGATCTTTCCAACAACTTGGGATCCGTTAATCAAAACAATAATGTAAAAGAACAATAAATATATCTATGGAACCTCAATAAAAAATCAAACCAGAATTTCAACTAAGGTTTGAAATGACGTGCTTTGAATGACATGAATAGCGAAGTGTAGAAACACTTGAAAGAAGCACAAGAAGCTCTAATCTTTTTGAGGATATTTCTATTGAAAGTTAATTATGAAAAAGAGCTACGTATGACCTCTATTTATACTGAAAAGTTGGCCTGAACAAGAAGTCAAATTGGTCGATCAATTAAGGTATATAGGTCGATCAAAATGTTGTTTGGTTGATCAATATAGCTATTTGATCGATCACTAATTAGTCGACTAATTAGCTTGGTTGGTCGATCAAAAGGGTTTTAATAAACTTCCTAAAATGGGTTGATTTGATCGATTAACTAAGTTAGTTGGTCGATCAATCAAATTTGGTCAATCAATAAAATTTGGTCGATTAAGTAGAAGAATTGGTCGATCAATAACCCTAAAAATTGATTTTTAAAGAGGCGCGAAAATCTATTTGAGTTTTATTTTGAGGTTCTTTACAATAATATCCTAGACTCAAATAAAAAAAAGACACAAATCAGCAACCATCTGAACTTGATCCAAGAGAGAAGCTCTGATTCGAGTAGTCCTGAAATATTAGTGTAGTAGTAAACATAATTTTGGTACATCAAAATAGAGGTGCTTACAGAGGGATGATCTCTTCATGGTGGGAGTCACAGATGGTTGTTGGTATAGCGACGCAGTGCCTTGCTTCCAAACTGAAAGGCTTGCATCTTTTACCATTTGAATACAAAAAATCAATTGCTTTCATTGGATCATAGAAGAGGATAGATGCGTTGGAAGGTGTGAAGAGATTAGATGATAAAGAGGAGGTGGAGCCATTATCTGAGGAT
This sequence comes from Thalassia testudinum, assembly GCA_037157565.1. Lineage (NCBI taxonomy): Eukaryota > Viridiplantae > Streptophyta > Magnoliopsida > Alismatales > Hydrocharitaceae > Thalassia > Thalassia testudinum. The sequence goes on from JAZHRO010000044.1 coordinate 939,836, forward strand.
GAGTTGCAACGAAGAAAAGCCCTCCAAATGTTATAGCCCAAGAAGATCTACAACGTTAAATCGACTGGCACCAACGTTCACGTCAGTTGTGGTTAAAAAGGGGAGATTCTAATACGAAGTTCTTTCATGGGGTTGCTAGTACAAGGAGACTCAACCATATTCCAGCCTTGAGTTATGATGGTCATACAGTTGACTCACCTCATGATTTGTGTGATTTAGCAAATAGTTACTTCTTTGATATGTCATGCATAGGGCCTAGATGTGGGTGGCGACTAGGTTCTTCTGATATGTCGTTGCTAAGGGAGGAGGATGGTAGAATACTATGTAGGCTGATTAAAGAGGGTGAGGTGGTTAATGCTCTGAAGGGTTTAAAGGCTGAGGGGTCCTCAAGACTGGATGGATTTCCTATTCTTTTTTTTATGAAGAATTTTGGCCTACTGTTGGAAGGGATGTGATGAAGGTGGTGGAGGAGTTTTAGAAGGGCAACTTTGGGCTTGAGAAGATTAACATGTCTCTTCTTTTCTTATTGCCTAAGAAGCAGGGCGAGGTATGCTCTAATTTTTGGCCTATTGCCTTATCCAATTCAATCTACTTGATAATTAGTACGGTCCTTGCAAATCATCTGAGGGAGGTGTTACACGTCTTGATTAGTCCTGTTCAGTTAGCTTTTTTGAAGGGTCGCTCTCTGCAGGAGTCGTTTATCTTTGCATAGGAGATGGTATCAGGTTGGGTGTGAAGAAGAAAGGACACTTACATGTGGAAGGTGGACTTCTCCAAAATGCACGATTCTATTTCTTGGTTGTACCTTTGGGAGATTTTTCAAAGGAGGGGATTCCAGAGACGTGGGTGCAGTGGCGGAAGCATTGCATTACTACTTCTTCCTTTTCTCCATTGGTGAATGGTTGGCCTACGGGATAGTGGATGCAGCCTCAGAAAGGGGTGAAGCAGGGTTTCCCCTTAGCACCGCTTGTGTTTATTCTTACTGTAGACACGCTGGTGTGCTTCACTTTCAAAGCGTGTGCTAAAGGTCTTGTTCATGAGTACACTTTGAAAAATAATCGCACGTTCAGGCCAATACTACAATATGCAAATGACGTGGTCTTTTTTATAGAAGGGGGAGCCAGGGAGGCAGTGTCTCAAGTATGTGGTTAACATCTTTGGGGAGATATCCATCTTGAATATAAATGGGGCAAAGTCTTCTTTGACCTACTTTGGAGGGGTTTCCAATATCCAAGATTCCATCTCGCATATCTTATAGATGTCGATGGTAACTCTTCCTATTCGATACTTGGGTCTTGCACTACGAACCAAAAAGATGAAGAGTGGTGATTGGAAAGATCTTCTTCAGAATATGTCATTGGGTCTATTAGGATGGTGTGGCAAATTACTCTCTAAAGGGGGTTGGCTTGTACTCTTAAACTCTATTCTTTCAACTATGCCTGCTTTTCTTTTATCCATGTTCAAGCCATCGGGGATGATTATAAAAAAAATGGATGTAATGGGAAAACATTTTTTCTGGAAGGGGGTTGGCCATGAAGGGTGCTTTATGCAATCGATCAAATGGAGCACCATTTGTAAACCAAGAAAGAGGGAGGAATCTTAGGGAGTTTAGCGACTCCCTCTTATTAAAATGGGGACTTATCATTCTCAAAGGAGAAGGTGGCATGTGGTAGGAGGTGATCAAAGACTCGTTTGGTGATACGGATTTGCCTAAGGGCATTTCACACCCTTCTAAGCTGTCCCCCTTTTGGTCCTCCGTCTCTACGGTAGTGAAGAACCATTGGACTATGTTCACTTCGAAGCTTGGAGATGGCAATCTTTTTCGTTTCTAGAAGGATAATTGGTGTGGTAGGGGGTGTTTGGAGGATCTCTATCCATGATCATATGGTTGTGCGACTAAGAAAGATGCAAAGGTTGCTGATTATTGGGAGGGTGATGATGGTGTATGGAGAGCTCCAACGCAGGAGGGTCACTATGAATGTAGAATTGCGGAGGAAGTGGGGAGATTGATGGAGATGCTCAAGGCTTTTCACCCACGTGAAGGGGTTGATGGCTTTGTTTGGAAGGAAGGTGTTTATACTCCATCCAAGGCATATGGTGGCATGATTGCAGGATGTAGGAGTGATGAATATAAGAAGGTATGTTCATCGGTGTGGAAGCTTAGGATTCCTTTGAAGGTGCAAATATTCTTGTGGTTGACTAAAAGAGGTCTCATAACAGGTGTTACTCTAAATCATGGTTTTAAAAGTAATGCACTGTAGTATAGCTGATAAATTGTGAAGAACACTTAAAATTTATAGCTCGAAAGAAATCCGAGGTCGAACGTACGGAGCAATATGGCAATTTATCTCAAGATCACAATTTTAAGCAAGAATATAATAATGTAATAGCAATTTCAAGCACAAATGATATAAATGGAAGAATTAGAGTCAGTGTAGCAAAACAATTAGGGTAAAATGGTGATTTAAATCACCAATTCACCCTATTAACAATATACTTAAATAATGCTACAATATCAACCACACAATTTCCACGTCAACTTAAGTGTTTCAATAATGCAACAGAGGCAAAGGCCTCTCTTCTCCTTTAGGCCTCAGAGGAAAGGCATAAGCACAACACAACACCAAAAGAGGCAAAGGCCTCTCAAATTTCGCTAAGTGTAGAGAGCAGTAGAGGGAAAAACCCCCCTCCTCTCCCACTTTCTTTCTCTTCTTTCTCTCTCAAGATCAGGTGAACTAGACCAGACCCGGGTAAGTGGGTAAATGGACCAAGGCCCAGACCCGCGTTGCGTGAACGGCAGGTGAGGGGGCATGCGTATGCATGTGTGTGGGAGGACCTCACCCTCGTTCTTACTAAGGTGAAGTACTCTCTTCACATAAACAATATAATTCGCGTGGAGACTTCTGAAGTTTTCGATGTGGGACTATTCCCACACCCTTCTTCGTGCAGTTGCAGATGAGGACGTTCCTGAATTGAGGATGAAAGGGCGGCTGGCTTCTCCATTTGAGGACTTGAGCGTACACCTGGAGCGAAGTCGCTTCACCTGGGCATGGAAGCAAGGAAGAACATAGCACGAGCAAGATGGTTTCCGTCAGAGAAGGAGGGCGCAGCGGCAGAGGTTCGATGAACCCCTGAAAAGGGAAACACGGCCTCTCAGCCTTATCAGATAAGCTCAGAAGAGTCACCATGCGAAGACAAGTGCGTCGGTGGTGGTTGTGTGGTGAATGCGTGTGTGTGGAGGGCTGACGGAGTCGGAGAAGGTGTGCATAGGAGATAGAGTTCGATGGAGAAATTCAGTAGGTGGATCGGTGAAATAGGAGAGGGGTTTTGGTCATGGTGGAACGGCAGAGCTTTTGGGAGTTGTGGTGAGGCAAATGGTGGTCTGTGGAGTGAAGATTAACTCACCGGAGTTTTGCTAGAGGGGGAGATAAGTGATTGGCAATCGTGTGTGTGTCGTGAGTGTGGGAAAAAGAAGTAGAAGGAAAGAGAAAGATGTAGAGGTCTTAGGAGAGGAGGAGATAGGTGGAGGGCTTTGGTTGTCGCTAACCAGAGCCGGAGAAGATGGTAGCAATGGTGAAGCAGCGATGAGGATGGAGGTAGAGATGGCGGTCGTGCTTTGGCTGGTGACGACCATGATGAAGAGAGGAAGATGGTCTGCTGTCCAATTTGATGGTTGGATGGCTAGAAGAGGAGGACAGAGAGAGGTCATTGGAGCAAATTGTGGAGGTGGTTCGAGAGAGAAGAGAGAAGGTGTTCTCTAACCAAAATTTACTAAGGAGCAAGGGTTCTTGCCCCTAATCTTTTTATAGGCCAAAAAAGAGGAGCTCTAGGCTTGGAAATAAGCTTGCGAAGCTCGAAAATTGTGTGCAAACTTGATGCCCACATCTTCCATGCATTCTCATGGAAGATTGGGAATGAATCAGGATTCATAGTCGGGTTTAATTGGAAAGGAATTTATTAAGCAATCTCCCTTTCAATTTTGGGAGAGTTTAATTGAGAATCTTGCGAAAAATCCTTACTCGAATCTCAATGGAGCTTGGTGTGTTCACACCAATGGCAGTGAAGACCTAAATGTGAAGACTTTGAAAAAGTTAGGGACCTATTTGTAAATAATTCAAAAAGTTAAGGGCCATTGTGTGATAAGAAGAGTTTGTCTGGACTGGAATGCAAACTAGGTCAAGGTGATACTTGATTAGGCCCAAATTTTGGTACAAACCTAATTTAGACCCAAAAAATCTGATGGTGAAATTGGATTTAGGTTTTGATCAAGTTTGACTAGTAAATTACATAGAAACCTAAATTAGGGCACCAATCTGTCTGAGACTCTACTTTAGGTCAAAATAGGTTCAGATGGTCAAATTAAGGATGACAAACCCAAGAGAATATTTTTCTATGATTTTTAGAGTGTTTAGATAAATTTTATCCTGATTAGAACCTTAGTTAATTAAGCAGGTTTATTTTTAGGGTTTCAGATATTCATTAATTCTTGAAATGCATGAAAACATGTTTCTGTCTGCATTGACCCACTTATTAGACTTAAATACATATTTGACCTTTAGTAACCCTTGAAAAATCCCATGGTTATTCTATATTTGTGACAAGATGGTAAAATTGTAAAAATAACCCTATTTTCATCTTTCTTCTCAAAACAACTCATCCTACCCAAGAGACCTTCTGACTGATATGTAGGAGCTTTTATTGACTTTATCAGACCAAATTGAGCTAGTTATGACTCATGATAGTGTTCCCATCATACCCTCATGCCATGCTTTTGCTAGTCCCTTAGCAAAACTTTATGGATTAAACTAGTTATCTAGGTTGGATGTAACCGTCAGGATGCCTTACTAAGCTGCATCTCTAGGAATCAGATCTTAATATCAACAATAAGCCTAGAGGTACTCAAGTACCAGCCCAGCTCCAGACCTGACTAGCTTTCGCCTCAGTCTATCGCGAAGGTTTCTAAGGCCCGCAGAAACTAATCAAAGGTTCATTTTACCTAGTGGTTAAAGCACCCGTATATGAAACATGGTAGTCCAGGTTCAGTTTGCCAGTGCATTTTATAAGAGAGAGATATAGGACATTTTTATTTGTGGAGAGTTTTCTCTCTCTTTTTCTTTTCATTATATTTTTCCTTAGATCCATCTTTGGATTGGCTCTAAACATGGTCTGTATCGGATTCCTTGTCCCCACCATCAATCCTGGCAGGGTCCCTAGCAATCGATGCTTCGAGATAGCACTGCCCATGGCAACCCCCAGAACCCTAGCTTTCGACACTTCGGGATAGTGCCACCCATGGCGTTCTGTAGCTAAATCTAGATCCTAGCAATCGAGATTTCGGGATAATCCTACCCATGGCATCTGAACCAGCACAAGGTGCTTATGTGCCCCTGGTAGGATATTTAGATATCCTAGGAGACAAGCACCGAGGAGACGATATGTTATTGCACATCTTCAAGGAAAATTTCCCACCTCTCTACACTGGGAACTCGTCCAAATCAACTTGTGTTTTCAAGCTGCTCCTAATCTAGATCTTAGGACCATTTTCAGAATAGCATAAACGCTTTGGCATAATTTCATATTTAAGCACACTGAACCAGATTATGTGTGATTTTTGGGTGCTTAAGTTACCGAGTCTTGCAAACCAGAGGTCAGTTAACGGGACCGAATACTACCTAAGCCTTAGACCTAATACACAAGCTTTGCATTTTTCTCAACCTCTTGAGGACTAATCTTGATCTTGACAAGTGCGTGAGTATTTAAATCTCAGAATAGATCCAAGAGATCTAAGGTCAGTATTTGCCACTAAACCCTTAAGTTTTAGCCTTCCAGGTCTTAATTCATCATTCGATCCAACCTAGAAGTTAGGTAAGTTCCATATTGTTTTGAAGGGACTTCATTTTTTTCTCTTTTTGCTCCTTTCTTTTCTTTTTAATTTTTCCTCCCTCCTTTTTCTCATTTTTCTCTCAAATGAACTTTCTCTTTCCTTAATCCTCCTTTTTTTTTGTGAAATCCTTTTGTGAGAGTTGATTTTCACAGAGTTTTGCACTTTAATACCCCCCATGCCTACAATTTGCAATGTCCTCATTGTCAATTAGGTGGGTTCGAATTCAGCTTAGATCGTACATTAGGACAGGTTCAAAAGGGTGGGTGCACGGGTCAGGGTGACTGTTGAGGGCGATTTCAAGCTCTGGTACGTGTACCAGAGGTGGAGTCGGTTGTTCTAATGGACGAACCCTAAAGTGCAATATGATTTCAGCAAAGAGATATATGTCAAAAGGATTTCAGATTTTTCAAAGAGATGACTGGTTGTCTCTCGTTAAGCGCTGAGTTTAATGCCATCAGCCAGGCGCAATAAGCTCAGGGAGAATGGAGATCAAAAGATACCTCAGCCAAGTTTGTATCAGTGACTTCAATGAACGGCTTGAGTCGCTAGCCATTCACAATAAAAGGTTCAGAATCAAGGTTGGGTTGATTGATCTCAATGGGTCCATTTCCAAAGATTTTTCTTACCAAGAAAGGTCCAATCCACTTAGATCTGAGTTTGCCTAGGAAGAGTTTGAGCTTAGCATCAAAGAGTAAGACTTTTTGACTAGGGTAGAAAGATTTTCGCACAATGTGCCTATCATGGAAGGCCTTGACCTACTCTTTGTAGATACTCGAGTTCTCACACGCATCATTGCATAGTTCCTCGATCTTACTCAATTGCAACCGATGGTGTATTCTAGCCTTCATCAGATCCAGATTGCACTTCCGTACTACCCAATAGGCCTTATGCTCCACCTCTATGGGAAGGTGACATGCCTAATTGGTCTTATGGGAGGTCCTACAGGCCCACAAAGCTTCTGGAAGGCGAGTAGACCAGTCCTTCCTATCTGGCCGAACAGTGACCTGAAGGATCTTCTTGATCTCTCAATTTGACAGTTCCGCCAATCCATTAGTCTGGGGGTGGTAAGGAATCGAGATATGATGTGACACCCTGTGCTTTTTCATCAGGGACTGGAAGTGCACATCATTTAAATGAGACCTACCATCACTTAGGAACCCCAAATTTGTAAAAGATGTTCTCCTGGATGAATGGGAGAACTTTATGATCGCAAGTTCTCGTGGGGATAGCTTCGACCCATTTAGAGACGTAATCAATAGCGAGCAAGATGTATTCAAAGTTGTTAGATCCGAGAAAGGGTCCCATGAAATTGATTCCCCATGTGTCAAAGATTTCGCACACAATTATCGTGTTCAAGGGCATCATATCCCATGGGCTCATGTTGCCAAGGGTCTGACAACGAGCACATGCCCTATAATACGTTTGTGCATCTTTGAACATCATGGGCCAGAAGAACCCACATTGGAGGATTTTCACTGCAATTTTATGCCTAGAGAAATGGCCACTGCAGACCAGGTTGTGACAAAATGAGATCACTCCATTGACCTCGTCGTTAGGAATGCATCTTCGGATCACCTGATCATTGCCCATGTGGAAGAGATACGGTTCCTCCCAAATATAGTACTTGGTTTTGAAAATCAACTTGTCCCTCCTGGAAGTTGCCAAATCTGGCAGGACTTTCACCGTAACCAAGTAGTTCACCATATCAGCAAACTAGGGGAGACGGTGAATGGCTAGTAAATGTTCATTCGGAAAATGCTTGGTGATTGGACCTAACTGGTCGATGACTGAAGAAGGAAGACAGAACAAATGGTTAGCTAACACGTTCTGTTTTTCTGCCTTGTCATGAATCTCGAGATCAAATTCTTGCAACAGCAAGATCCAACGGATTAATCGAGGTTTCACGTCCTTCTTTGCAAGTAAATGCCTCACAGCGGTGTGATCTGAGTAAATGATGACACAATAACCCAGAAGATAAGATCTGAATTTCTCCAGGCCAAATACTATTGCCAACAACTCTTTCTCAGTAACCGTGTAGTTATGCTGAGCCTTGTCCAGCATTTTGCTAGTGTAGTAGATGACCACAGGTTTCCCGTCAACTTTCTGCCTAAGCACTACCCGTACTACGTAGTCAGACGCATCACACATGATCTCAAAGGATAGAGACCAGTCAGGGGATTGTAGGATTGGTGCTTGAGTAACTTGTTCACGTAGGCTCTCAAATGCGTGAGTGCACTCATCGGTAATCTCGAAAGGTACATCCTTTGAGAGAGGATTAGTCAGGGGGCATGCGATTTTCGAGAAATCAAGAATGAAACGGTGGTAAAAATTGAAGTGCCCCAGAAAAGAGCGGATGTCCTTGACCGAGCTAGGCATGGGTAGTTTGGAAATCAAATTAACCTTGGCTAGATCAACCTGGATGCCTTTTTCAGAGACGAGGTGACCCAGGACAATTCCCTTAGGTACCATGAAGTGGCTCTTTTCCTAGGAAAGAACCAGATTCACATCGATGTAACGCCTGACGATTTGGACCAAGTGCAGGAGGCAATCATCAAAAGATTCCCCAAATACCGAGAAGTCGTCCATGAGGACTTCAAGGTATTCACCAAACATATTTGAGAATATGGCAAGCATGCATCGCTGGAAGGTAGCGGGTGCATTGCAGAGATCGAAAGGCATCCTACGGAATGCGTATGTCCCATAAGAGCAGGTGAAGGTGGTCTTCTCTTGGTCCTCAGGATGGATTGCCACTTGATTGTAATCGGAGTACTCATCCAAAAAGCAAAAGAAATGATTTCCCGCTAGTTTCTCGAGTATCTGATCAATGAACGGAAGTAGGAAATGATCCCTCTTCATGGAGGCATTTAGTCTTCTGTAATCAATACAGACTCTCCACGAGTTTGCTATACAGTTCGGTATGGTTTCTTTGGTTTCAATCGTGATCACGGTGAGTCCTACTTTCTTAGCTACAACCTAGATTGGACTCACCCACCGACTATCGAAGATCAGGTAGATGATCCCTGCATCTAACAACTTGATGATCTCCTTTTGCATGACCTCTTGCAGATTAGGATTCAAACGTCTCTACATTTCACAGGATGGTCGTGTGCCCTCTTATGTATAAATGTGGTGTGTGCAATATGAAGGGCTAACGTAGTTAGATCATCGAGAGTCAAACCAATGGCTCTCTGATGCTGCTGGAGGATAGAAATAAGACATGTTTCCTGATCAGAGGTGAGGTGGGAATTGATAATCACAAGAAATGTCTGATCAGAACCCAAAAAGACATATTTCAGATGATCGAGAAGAGGCTTTAGTACCATAACAAGGTTATCAGCAGCAGCAGGTGGGTCAGGATGGGCTTCAGAAGAAAGGGTGGGAGCTGTATGTGGGTCTAGATCAGTGCTAGGCTCCTCTATCTGCAGGGTATGATTTGCTTGGGGTTGAGGATCAGGGATAATCGGGTTGTCCTCGAGAAATGAGTCCTCAACCACAGAACTGATGTCGGATACTTGTTCCATTGCCTCGCAGTTAATTCCTTTCTGGGCCTTAAATAGTTCAATTTTTAGTGTTTCTTTCCCAAATTTCAATTCAATCTGACCCTCTTTGCAATTAATGTTCGCCCTAGCTGTCGCTAAGAACAGTCTACCTAATATAATCAGTGTATTCTTCGCTTCTCAGGAGTCTCCATATCCAACACAATGAAGTCCACAGGAAAGTAGAAATCACGGATCCGAACTAGAACATCCTCGAGAACTCTTATAGGTGACTTGATTGATCGGTCAACTAACTGTAAAGTCACCTTAGTCAATTTTATCTCAGTCTTCTCGAAATGATCTAGTAGGGATGTAGGGATCAAATTGATGTAAGCTCTTAAGTCTAAAAGGGCTTAGTTGAATTCTAAATCACCGATTTTACATGAAATCAGAGGGGTACCAGGGTCTTTTGCCTTAGGCAGGAGTTTGCTCAAAATGATGGAGCTGGCTTACTCCGACAGTACGATTGGATTCCCACCTTTGGTTCACAGCTTACGCTTAGGTTTACATACATCCTTCAAAAATCTCGCATAAGCTGGTACATGGTGAATTGCATCCATCAACGGGATGTTTGTTTGGACCTACTCAAAGAGCTTGACCTCGTCCTCCTCGAGATCCACGGGTTTGGGTTTCCTCTTTCTTTTGGTCAAGGCCTCTGGAAATGGAACCTCTGCAGGTTCCTCTAGAATTGGTCCAGGTTCTTGATCTGGGACAGGGGTATCCTGGATGACCAACCTAGGGTTTGTTTTTGAACTACCAGGTTGAGTGTGGCTTGGGTAAGGTGGGTACTGAGTTGTTTTGCCACTACAGGTGGTAACAGAATTCAGTCCTGCTAGTTCTGGGTTGGGATAGGCAAAAGTGGTGGTTGTTGTTGACAACTCGCATATGATGTCAAAGCCTCCATCCCATAGGGTGATGGAGCAGAAGGGGCCTGATAGACATAATGAGCCCGGCTCTGAGTTAGGTTGATAACGCACCTCTAGTTTGGCATGATATTTGGATTAGGCAGAGGTTGCAAACGGAGTGCACCAAGTTGGCAGGGATTTGCCATCTAGGCGAGTTGATTGCGAACCTCTGTGATCTCGTCTTTGTGTTATTTTTTCATAGATGCATTTATTTTCTGAATGTCAGCCAGAGTCTGAGGGATAAGAGTCATTTGATCTTCCCAAGTTGGCCCGATTTGGTAAGTCGAGTTGGGACGAGGCTAAGGTGGCTGATATGGACGAGAAACTTGTGGTTGGGGCTGATATTGAGGTCTCTGATTTTGATTGTTCCCTGACCATGTGAAATTAGGATGATTTCGCCATCCAGGGTTGTATGTGTTTGAAAAAGGATTGTTTTGGATGGCGATGACGTCCTTGCAGGTCTAAGGAACCTTGGAGAAATCAAAGGACGAGGGTTCAAAGTTCCCTCAACTAGAATAGGTGGATCCGGAGTTTCCTCCGAACCCTAGATCAGATCGGGGTGGGTATGGATCCATCCCCTTGGAAGATCGGTGGTAGATGTTGTGCACAGCCTCCCTCCCAAAGGGTGGTTGTGCGAACGGGTTTTGCGTAGAGGTGGCTTGTTGCAAATGTCGAGTCAGCTCATCCACCTTCTTTTCAATGATCGAGACCTTGTCTAAGCGACTGGCCATTAACTCCAAGTCGACGGACGAGGATAGGCCCTATGTCTCATGTGCTCCCCTCGGATTCGTCAATGCACAGACAGTTGTTCGGTCGAACATGCCTATGGATTCATTATTGATGGAGTTCTTGCACATGTTCTTGAGAATCTCCCACATGGTGTCTTCGTGTTGACCCATGATGTTTCCTCCATAGGTCACATTGACGAACAATCGAATATCCTCACGGAATCCTTGGTAAAAAGACTAGACTTGTTCCCATTTAGAAACTCCATGGTGGGGGCACTTTCGCATGAGATTCAGAAAGCGATCCCATGCCTCATGAAGTGGTTCTCCTACTTGCTGCATGAAATGTGTGATCTGGTGCTGCAGAGAATTTGTCTGACCAACAAAGAAGAACTTTTTCAGAAACTCAGATTGTAGTTCAACCCATGTGTTGATTTGACGAGTTAGGGTTTGGTACCAGTGAGCGGCCTTGTCCATGAGAGAGAAGGAGAACATTTTCATGAGTAAAATATCCCAATTTTGAGCTTCTAACCCAAAGGTCAGGGCTAGATGCTTGAGTTGCTTGATATGCTGGAAGGGATCTTCAGAATTACGCCTATGAAATTTAGGAATAGCATGAATCATGTTGGGCTTGAGTTCATTATCAGGACCTCCAACCGGGATTTGGACTCGAGGTTCAATCGCCACCTCAACGGGATTGTAATGATCTCTCATCATAGGACGCTGTGGTGGATTCATAAAGGCCTGAAATAGATCGTTGAGGCGCTGAAGCTGATTCTAGAGATTGTTTTCTTCTTCTGCTGGTTGTTTCATGAGTATGGATGAAGGAGACCTAGGCTTAGATGAATAAGAAGATATGTCGATCTTGTTGGGTGGTTGCACAAACAGAGAAGTCGAGGCTTGGCCTCGACGAGAGTGAATAGCTAATGGAGGCCTCAAGGGTGGTCTTAGCGACCTCCTCCTAAACATGCACCGATGGAGAAGATGAGGGATAGAAGGTGTGATGGACCCAATCAAGACACCCAAATATCTTTGGATGACTATAGAGATTCGAGGTGGATGATACCCCTAGATCAGAAAGTCATCCACCTGAGAATTACTTGGGCAACCAGGAAGGGAGAATCCTGCAAAGACCACTACACGGTAGAGCGTCCCCACGGGTTACAGGGTTTCCCCCACCTGACCTTCCTTGTCACTGAGGGTGCAAGTAGACCAGAATGGATAACTTGACTTCTTAAGTCTACCGATTTTAAGTTTAGAGTGTGGGTGCTTTGGATTTCACTTGAACTTTAAGATGTTTTTGTGAGTGGTGACCTAATTGAAGATTGGTTGGCCCTACTAGGTCAACTTCACCTGATTTGTCCTCGCTTATGAGGTCCTGCTTTTAGGATTCAAGTGAGATTTAGAGCTTGATTCATAGGATTTGTTTATTTATGTAAGTTCAATCAAGGCTTAGAACATACACAGTTTGGGAAGATTGATTCTTTTTTTAAGCAAGTGTATCTCTAAAATCCTAGAATGAAAACCCTAATTGGCTCTTAATTGGTCAATCAATTAATTCCAAATCTAGAACCTAGGACTCAACCAAGAAAGTGGTAGCCCTAGGCGTCTTAAATCCCTAAGTAGGTGCAAGAATCAGGTTTGGGATATCTCTAAAATGAATCAAATCAGGCAACTTGTTGTGATTGAATCTAAATATAGAATGCAAGTTGATCCTAATTGATTTTTTTTCCTCTTTTAGCTTTTCAGAATCAGGGGCTTAATGAGGATGGAAAATGAAATTACCTACCCCTGGAGTGGCTGTTGTGCGGTTGATCTTGCTCCTTGGTGAAATCCCTGCACAATCGCAATCAAAAGAGATAAATCAAGTTAACATCAAGTCAGGAATTGCAATCAAGAGATCAAATTGCGCGTTGCTCCCTGGCAATGACGCCAAAATGTTACTCGCTCTAAATTGGGTTTTTAAAAGTAATGCACTGTAGTATACATGAAAAATTACAAAGAACACTTAAAATTTATAGCTCGAAAGAAATCTAAGGCCGAACGTAAGGAGAAATATGACAATTTATCTCAAGATCACAATTTTAAGCAAGAATATAATAATGTAATCGCAATTTCAAGCACAAATGATATAAATGGAAGAGTTAGAGGCAATGTAGCAACATGATTAGGGCAAAATGATGATTTAAATCACTAATTCACCCTATTAACAATATACTCAAATAATGCTATAGTATCAACAACACAATTTCCAAGACAACTTAAGTGTTTCAATAATGCAACAGAGGCAAAGGCATCTCTTTTCCTTTAGGCCTCAGAGGAGAGGCACAAGCACAGCACAGCACCAATAGAGGCGAAGGCCTCTCAAATTCGCTAAGTGTAGAGAGCAATAGAGGGCAAAACCCCCCTCCTCTCTCTCTTTCTTTCTCTTCTTTCTCTCTCAAGATCGGGCGAACCAGACCAGACCCGGGTAATCAGGTAAACGGACCAAGGCCCAGACCTGTGTGGCATGAACCGTCGGCGAGGGTGTGCGTACGCACGTGCGTGGGAGGACCTCACCCTTGTGCTTATTAAGACGAAGAGCTCTCTTCACAAAAATAATATTTGAAATGCGTGAAAACCCATTTCTGTCCATTAATTCTCGAAGTGTCCATTAATTCTTGAAATATGTGAAAACTCATTTCTGTCTGCATGGACCCACTTATTAGACTTAAATGCATATTTGACCTTTAGTAACCCTTGAAAAATCCCGTGGTTATTTTGTATTTGTGATAAGATGATAAAATTTTAGAAATAACCCTATTTTCATCTTTTCTTCTCAAAATAACTCATCTTGCCCAAGAGACCTTCTGACTGATATATAGGAGCTTTTATTGACTTTATCAGACCAAATTGAGTTAGTTATGGCTCATGATGGTGTTCCCATCAATAGGTATCTTGAGACAGCATCTTATGGCCACTCTGAGCATTGCATGGCCATTATATGGATTTGGTGAATATGACTCTAGGCACTTATTCGGTTCATGCCTTGTTACAAATGAGGTGTGGTGCTGAACCTTCTCTTCTTCTGTGCTAAGATGGGAAGAGCTTTAAATGCAGTTTGTGGTTCCCTCCCAGCCGCGAGTGCAAATGGCTACTGTGTTGTAGGCGATTTGGAGAGCCAGGAATGATGTTTTCTTTAATTGTGGGAGGGGATGGGTTGGGAATATTTGTATTGATGTGAACTCCAATTTGTAGTTATTTTTTCATTAATAAATCTGGATGGCTACTGATACTAGTAGTGGTAATTTCTTTTTCTAAAAAACAAAATTCAGTTGGAAAACAAACCAACCATTGTTCACTGCCAATGAGAGGAGAATACATACTGAATTGAGATGAACTATAGGAGAGAATGTCTCAAAATAGTCAACGTCAAAGGTTTGTATGTAACCTTTAACAACCATTCAAGCTTTAAACTATTCAATAGAACCATTTGGACAACACTTGGGGGTAAACACCCACCTACGCCCCACAACTATAACACAAGGGGATAGGTCAACAAGCTCCCAGGTCCTCTGGATTGGAGAGCTGCCATCTCCTCCTCCATAGCTAAGGTCTAGGAAGGATCTTTAAATGCCTTTGTATGGTCCCTAGGAACATGGTGACTGTCCATTACAAAAGATAAAAGCCACTTGGTATTGGAAAATGATCAAGCGACATCTAATGTGAATAAGAATATTTAACACAAGATCTCTGTGCTTTTATCTAGTCAATAGAAAGATTTGCATATGTTACCTCAGGTGCTAGAGGTTTCGAATGTCTAATTGAATCCATAAGACTAGTAGAGGATTGAGTAGGAATAGTGGAGAGAGGCTCATCTACTAGAGAGGTGGATGCAAGCCTATGTTGGATGTGTCTGGGAAATGTGTCTATAACATTGAGATGTCTAGGAAAGGTAACACTGTAAGGGACATCTGTCTATGGTAAGGCATGCTCAGAGGGCACTAGAGGCATAATAATAGGCATGGGAAGTGGGATATCCTGTGAAGCAATAAAGGTCTTCCCAGTAGCAGAGTAGTAGGAAATCTCCTCAAAGAAAGTAACATCCATACTAACATAAAAATGATGTGTTAGTTGGTCATAGCACCTATATCCCTTACATGTTCTAGAATAGTGTGCGAGAAACCGTGTGATTTGTAAATACAGGTTTTTAATGTCATTACAACATGCATTTTCGCACACTTTTAAATTTGTAAAAATCGTGTACTAGTGGTGACTAATCGAGTCATCCAAGGGAGGCAGGTAATTATCAAAATATAAATTGCTCTCTTGCTCTTTTGAAATCTCACATTTTTTGGTCTTTTATTTTTTGCAAAGTTTCAAGGTTTTGAAATTAGGACAATAAGGAAATAGGGTTTTGAAAAATGCACAAATCATGAATGAGAAAATAAAGACCCAACCTTCCTAAACTCACCCTAGGAAAGTGTGGCCTAGGAAGGTAGTGTAAACAACAATGAAACTAGAAAAGCAAGAAATTATAGAAACTCAAATGGAAATACAATTGAATATATACATATATATGAAGAAGAATTATAAAGCACTTGAGAAGCTCACCTGTGTCGAAGGGTTCCACACAAGTAATTCTCAAGTGTAGAAGAAAGCTTAACTACTACAAAATGGAAATACAAAAGTAAAGGAAAGATAATGGTAGTAGGTTCCAAAATGATGCTTGCAATGATCTTCGCTCCAAACTCAGAAGCTCTTGAGCTTGAAGAAGAGGCTCCTCCTACTCCTAGCGATGAGGCTCTCCCTCCAGCAATCAAGGGTGGTGGACCACCCTCCTTCTCCTAGCCGTCTACTAGTGAAGTGCTCCTTGGCATGGCTCATGGAGAAGAGAATGGGAGTATTGGAGACTAGAGGGAGGTAGAGGGCTTCCCTCCTAGTCCCAACATCCCACCTTCTTCTCTAAGGTTTTTGGTGGAAATTTTAGGTAGAAGTATAGGTAGCCAAGGATGATTTTTTTGGTGGTGGTTATGTGGTACTTTTATACAGGAGGGAGGTGGTGTTATAGATATAGGTTGGCACCAAATTAAGGGTTGGTGGTTGTGGATTTTGGCGCAAAAATCAAGGGCTAGGAGGGTGGTGGTTATATGATGGAGGGTTGGATGTAGTTGGTGCCAAATGAAGGAGCATGAAGATTGTTGGTAACTACCATGGCTGGCACCATTTTATGGTGGTTACAAGGCTTCATTTTGGTGCCACCCATGAAAGGGTGTGAAGGTGGTGGTTATGCAAGTTGGTGCCAATGGTGAAGAGATGCCATAGGTCGTTTTGGCGCCAACTTTTATGGTGGTTATTTGGAGTTGGGAGCTAGGTACAGAACATGTAGGAGGGTGAGCAGTAGATACGTTAGCTAGCTAGCTAAAAGCTAGTTGCTGAGTTGAGCTAGCTTGAGCAGGGATGGAGCTGGAAGTAGATGAGAGGACCTAAGGTGGAGCTGCAATCGACTCAACATCTAGCTTAGCTAGCTAGCTAGCTAAGAAGAAGTAGCTAAGCAGAGTTGAGTTGAGCTGTCTGGAGTTGAGATGAGTTGACTTGAACTATGTGAAGCTCAGAATAGCTAGAGCATGGAGCTGAGAGAGCTTCTATAGCTTGGAAGCTTCTTCTGTTTCTAGGGTTTTTCCTTTCACTCTAACTTGTCAAGGTTCAGATGGTGACTACGAATCTTGCATACCCTAACAAGTCAAGAATATACAAAGTTAGATAAAACAACAAAAATATCCATTTACTCATGCAAGGGTCCTAAAAATGCAAGAATGCCTAATGCATGCCTAATATTGTAGTGCGGGTGCAAAATCCTTAGGAACTAGCTATGAATGTGCTTAAGAATTATGATTAATAGGAGACAACTAATCCACTTTGAATAAGTGACTAAAACAAACACATCCAAAGATTTAAGGTGGTAGAGAAAACAACTCTCGATCAGGAAATAAAATAGAGTAGGGAGTCTTTCCACCTAGAACAAAAGATGAAACTCGATTAATTAAAAATGCAGCTGTAAGAACCGCATCGACCCAAAATGTAGAAGGAACATGCGTTTGAAACATAATGGTATGAGAAACATCATGCAATGCCTCAGCTCGCATTCAGCCACCCCATTTAGTTGGGATGTATTAACACAAGATGCCTAGTGAATAATGCCTGAGGACTGAAAAAATTGAGATAAGGTTACATTCACAAATTCAAGTCTGCTGTTAGTTCGAAACATGTGAATAATAGTAGAAAATTGAATCTTTACTTCACAAAATTTTTAATCAATACAGGGGTTTCTGATTTCTCCATCATGAATACACAATAGACATGGGTATAATCATCCATAAGAACCAAAAAATAGTAGAAACCCCTAAGACTCCTGACCTGTCATGGGCCTTACAAATCAGCATGAATAAGATGAAAAGGAGACTCAGCTCTTTTATTACTACTCAAAAAGACACCCTATCATGCTTGCCAAGTTGACAAGCCTCATAGGAATAAAAATTAGGAAAGTGCATGTTTGAAAATTGATGATGAAGAACAGAAATGCAAGGATGTATCAGTCAAAGGTGCCACTGAAGAGAAAATGCGACACAAGCAATGACAATGGAAGGACTCTCAGGTGATAAGTGGAGGTGGAAGAGACTGTCCTACTCAACTTCTCCACCAATCTGCTTCATATCTGGAGGTCTTACAGGAAGAAAAAAACGGTCGTGAAAAACTACTTTGTAATTCAATACCTTTGTAATATAACTTATAGACATTAAATTTAGAGCAAATTTAGGTGCATGCATAACATTTGATAAGGGCAAAATAGAAGATAAGGAGATGTCACCCAAGCCTATCATAGAAGATAAGGCACCATCTGCTACCCCAACATGAACAGGGGTAGTAAGAGGTCAAAGAGAAGAGAATAATGTGGCATCTCCAGTAATCTAGGAGGAGGCACATGAATCAATAAGCCACAATGGTGTACGAACACTTCCAGCACTAGTAGCATTACCTATCGGGCAAGTCACCGAGGCTCCAGCAGTAGAAGTAACCTGAGAAGATATGAGCCTTTCATACTCCTCCTTGGAGATAGTGATTCGGGAACCAACCAGCTCCTCCTCCTAGTAATACTAACTCCCTTCACCACCATAAGCCTCCTAGTTGGCCTGATACCTTGAGGAAAGCCATGCTTTATCCAACAACAATCAACAATATGATTTATCTTGTGACAATGTCACAAAACAAACCAGTAAGGCCTTTGCCATGGCCTCTTCATCTCTCACCGCATCCTCTTCCGCTATTTCCAAGAACCCCCTTACCATAGCCAATAGATGCCATGGAAAACAAGTCTGAAGGTGGCATAGGCTCTGAGGTCTCCAATCGTGAGAGTCAAGCATATATCTAGGAAGATGTAGGGATCTCCTTCAAAGTCTTGAGTTGATCTTTCACCACCTTTTACTCAGGACCAAAGCCAGCAAGCAACTGAACATATCTGAAAGCCTCACACTGCTTAGCAATAACTACAACATCTAATGAGAGGGGCTAATGAATATCCTGCTCATCCCATAAGTTCTTTATGGAACAATAATATTCAACAAGAGGCATAGTTCCCTTTTGGAATAAACGAAGCTCCTCAATGACTCTGTATAGGCAATTGATGTTGCTTATGGGAATGTATCTCATGGAGTACTTCCCAAACCTTCTTCGTAGAAGCATAAGACATAACCTTCTTGGCACTCAGTAACTTCATGCTATTCAACATTCAAGTGTTAACTCAGTAATTGTCTACTTCCCAATCTGCAATCTTGACTGTAGGTTCATCTTAGGTCAAAATGTGCTTCTTTTGACGCAAACCCAAAAACTGGGAGAAATATGTAGACCATAGAAGAAAGTTGATACCATCCAACTTAATAGAGGTCCCCTGCAAAAAGGAAGATGCACTTGTAGTGGATGATTTTGATTATACAGCAATCATAGGACCTAATTAAACCTAAATAACATTAGAACCTAGCTTATTTCTACATTTAGCATGCATATCATACATATATTGCATCATACCATTATGTATAGTTGTACATAAAATAATGTATGATTAGCCTGTTATTTATTGATTTTGTTCCTATTTGCTGGTAATAAGAAGATTCAAATAGGATCAGAATGCATAATAAAGCAGGAAGAAAGGGATAGAAGAAGAAAAGAAGGAAGATTTTTTCCAGGAAGGAGGAGGATAACCTTATCCTAGTCCGAAAAACCCTAGGATAGCCTTCCTGACCCTGAGTTACGTTAAACACTAGCCAACCTCATCCTGTAGACAAAACCTGGATAGTACTATCCATACTCCTAAAAGCACTATCCAAAGTCCTATCCCTACTATCCACTATCCTAATTAGCCTACCCATATCCTAATTCTACCTTTCCTATCCCAATTCCCCTCTAGGCTTCCAATTAGGTTCAGTACAACCCAATTGAGTTCATCTAGATTCAAGTAGGTTCACTAAGATCCAATTAGGTTCACCTAGATTTAATTAGACCCACCTATCTCTAATTAGACTCACCTAGACTTAATTAGACTCACCACTACCTATTTAGACCCATCTAGACTTTAACTGGACTAACTAGACCCACCACCACCTAAAGTTGACCCAACCATAAAACCCACACATACACACCACAAAACACAAAACCCACACAGATGCACACACACACACACCATGCCCCAACAATTTTGACACCTAACCACAAACCCAACGCAACCCTAACCCTACCATATAAAACCCAGAAAGCCAAAAGTGGCAATCATTCTTCCTCCCTCCCCCTCCCATTTACACCTTCCTCTTCTCCTCTCCAAAGGTCATTCCCTCCAAATGGTGCAGTTGTCGAGGAGGCATAGTAAGGGTTTTTGGATTTAGAATATATTCTTTTGCTTAACTTTGTTCTTTATTTCTTTATTTAGATTAGGTTAAATGAGGAGCGACGCACACATCGACCCATGATGAAGACCACAGGTAATATTCTACTCTATTTTATTGCTTTCTTAGGCTTAGTTAAAATGAAATAAAAAAAAACTCAAAAATCATATAAAAATTGGTGTGGATTGAATTGCATGCGCATATATCATCTTAAAAACACCAAACTCTATTCCTAAAGAAAAACACCAAACCCTATTTCTGGAATTTGGATAGACCTTGAGGCTAATTTTTAAAAAATTTTCTCATCTGTCTGGAGCTTCAAAAATTCTGAAATTCCTACTATAGATAGACTTTTAAACTATCTTTTTAGAGCCACCTTTTATTAGGAAAAATTTACACTATACGAATTTAGAAAGTTCAAAATGTGTGTAGGGGTCACTAATCCATAATCAAATTTTATTTAGTTTTTGGTGATTTATTGCGGAAACTATACAACTCCAATTGACCAGAAATTGGTTTAATCTGAAAGCTCTATCAATCTAGTTTCTCCAATATTTATTTCAGATTTTTCGTAATTGATTTATTGTGGTGCATATCTGTTTGAATAAAGTTGTGTCTGTTTGCTCTAATTGCACACAGTTTTCATTAAATCCAGTAAAAATAAAGATAATTGATTAAAAATCTCTAAAAAATATTTTTACTGATATGAATTAGTTGGTTTATCAGTACAAGAATTTTGAGATTAATCAAACACTGTTTGCATCTACTGTGATTAATCCTATCCTTAATTAGTCTAATTAAGTGACTTCTGATTTTTTCAAGCCTAAACCCTAGGTTGCATCAACTTAGGATTTAATATTCTACTCTATTTTTATTGCTTTCTTAGGCTTAGTTAAAATGAAATAAAAAAAAACTCAAAAATCATATAAAAATTGGTGTGGATTGAATTGCATGCTCATATATCATCTTAAAAACACCAAACTCTATTCCTAAAAAAAACACCAAACCCTATTTCTGGAATTTGGATAGACCTTGAGGCTGATTTTTAAAAAATTTTCTCGTCTGTCTGGAGCATCAAAAATACTAAAATTCCTACTATAGATAGACTTTTAAACTATCTTTTTAGAGCCACCTTTTATTAGGAAAAATTTACACCATACGAATTTAGAAAGTTCAAAATGTGTGTAGGGGTCACTAATCCATAATCAAATTTTATTTAGTTTTTGGTGATTTATTGCGGAAACTATACAACTCCAATTGACCAGAAATTGATTTAATTTGAAAGCTCTATCAATCTAGTTTCTTCAATATTTATTTCAGATTTTTCGTAATTGATTTATTGT
This sequence comes from Thalassia testudinum, assembly GCA_037157565.1. NCBI lineage: Eukaryota > Viridiplantae > Streptophyta > Magnoliopsida > Alismatales > Hydrocharitaceae > Thalassia > Thalassia testudinum. Next base: position 961,141 of record JAZHRO010000044.1, read on the forward strand.
GGTGCATATCTCTGTTTGAATAAAGTTGTGTCTGTTTGCTCTAATTGCACACAGTTTTCATTAAATCCAGTAAAAATAAAGATAATTGATTAAAAATCTCTAAAAAATATTTTTACTGATATGAATTAGTTGGTTTATCAGTACAAGAATTTTGAGATTAATCAAACACTGTTTGCATCTACTGTGATTAATCCTATCCTTAATTAGTCTAATTAAGTGACTTCTGATTTTTTCAAGCCTAAACCCTAGGTTGCATCAACTTAGGATTTAATTTATCTAGCCACCCAACTGATCTTAGTCGAGCCCAGTGGTGAGATTCATTGGCTGGCAAGGTCTTGATTGTTGATTAGACCACCTCACCTACATTAATAAAATTAATTCATTTCACCATAGAAATCGACCATTAGGCACTTAGTAGGAGTTGCAGGGTGAATTAAAAGAAACAAAGATCTTCGCTCATGTTTGCTTCACACATTTTCCCTAATCAACTGATTAATTAATACAACTCCTAAGAAGCTACTTAATCTAAGGTTGAATCTTAGAAGGTCATTCATTTTAATAACCTTAGTTAGGTAAAACTCCAAGGCACCAAGCCTTATTTTGTTTGACCAGCCCCTTGTGGCTGTTAGTGGGTCGCCAAGACCTTAGTTGGTTCATCCTTAGGAGTCTTCCCCAAGAAGACCTCTTATTTCCCACTCTCCTCTCGCTACTCACTCTTCTTCTCCTTCCTCTTCTCCTATTGCTCTGATGGTCTCAATTCCTTCTTCATCCCTCTACCCCAACTATCAATTCCCAAACTTTCCTCTCCCCCAACCCAACCATGATTCCAACTTCTCTTGGGTAGGAGACCCCTCATCAAAATCTAGGATATGATAATTTCATCGACACTCCTTATTCCTCAATTTTCTCAAAACTCGAACCCCAAAAACCAAATCCATATATAGACTAGAATCGACTTATAGGTCCCAGCACCACAACTCAATCAAATGTCTTAGCCAAATCAGAAAAGCAACTCTAGGAGTCCAAAAGGAGATTTGAAAGTTTAGCCACCAAGATCCTGGAGAAACAAAGACAAAGTTGGGTGCAATTACAATTGTATCAACAAACTCACTCCCCCCAGGTACAAAAGACCTAGAACACCCAGCCTAGTGGATCCAGTGACTCATCTTTAGAACCCGCTGACCAAGTGGAACCCACTAGCAACTCCATTGACTCTTGCTACCTTGGGGAGGCATTCTGGACTTAGGCAACCTAGAAGGTACCATTGGACCTATATCTTGACTTGGATAGATCATTTGGGGAATGTACCATTTCTGACACTCCTATACTTAATGATACTTCATTCAAGGATTGGACCAATGGATCACAGGTACAAGACCAAACATCGGGCTCTCAATCAACTAACTACACGTCAACCTACTTAGGGCAATACACAATTTGACTCATATCTAGAATCGTATAACCTTGAGCAAAGGAACAATCCTGAACTTTCTTGGCCACTACAACAACAAACTCAGACTGAATCGAATTCCACTCAATCCATCTTAAAGCAATTGTCTAGTCCAATCCAACCCATAATTACACTTGAGACTATCATGAATTTATTACTAGACTGGGACAAGAAACATGAAGAAAGGTTGACTTGTGTGACAAAAGAAATTCAATCTCAAGGGGACCAAATCAAGAGACTTCAAAGATCTTCTTATCCTTCTTATGCAAACTCCTTACTCATATCTTCCACCCCTACTTCTGACCCGTCCTCCAATCTATCGCATTTGCCTCTGTGTAGGTGCTAATTCCCTAGCCCATAAAAAAAGAGAAAAGCAAGAAGCCCCTCCAAACGATCTGATTTGGGCTCATCTAAAAATCCTAAGGTCAACCTGCATCCGACTCTAACTTAGACTCTTGGGAGAAAAAGAAGAAGGCCTCTGAATCTGACTCCATCTCCTTACCTTTCCTGAGGCCTTAAAGAGAGAATCAAAGAAGAAGAAAAAGACCTGCATATCAAAAGAGGTAGTGTTGTCTACAAAGGTGAGAGGATTTGTTCTGGTCACTCTACCACCTAAAATGACCAACCGTGGAAAACCTCTCATATCTTGTGTCATCAAGGGATTCACTTTCAACAGAACTCTTGTGGACCTGGGGTCTTCAATTAGTTTAATTCCAACCACCCGTTTTGAGCACGTCAAGCTTAGAGAATTGCACCATACACCAGTGACCATTAAATTGGCAGATGGCTTCACCAACATACCTAGGGGGTAGTTCATGATGTAATTATCAAAGTGCAAGGTCTTAGCTTCCCGATTGATTTTATTGTATTGGACATGGACATACCGGAGAAGTTAAGTAATTCACCCATTATTCTAGGTCAACCTTTCTTGGCTACGACCAATGCCCAAATAGATTGTGATACAGGATACATGGAAATGGGTAGCGGCAAAAAGAAGATTCACATAGATATTTTTGTAGCAACTAAGAAATTGAAGTCAAAGAATGATTTAGAAAGTGATTTGGAGGATGACTCGAAGATATAGTGGCTATGGATACATGGGTAAGACCACATAACCATTCTAATCCAACTAGGATGCAAGCTTCTTTTGGGTGGGAGATTCCTCCTCAATACTAGGCGAATGATCATTTCACTCCCACTACTTATTCCTTAGGTCAGACTCACGTCAATCCCTATAGTTCATATCAAACTTAGCTAGGCCTATTCCATCCCTATGGAATCCCACTTCCACACAGGCCTCTAGATATCAAGAATGTAAAAAAACACAAAAGCCACCCTCCATGCATGACTGAATTCCTTAATAGTATGACTAACTATCTTGACCAATCTAACCAAATGCAAGCCCCTACTCATCACAAGGATCCCTGGATCGATTAGTTGATCCAAATGCTCCAGACATACGTGAATCTGATAAGAAAAATTTTGATGACATGAAGAAGGAGCTTAATAGAATCCAGGACAAGCAACAGAAATCTCCAACCCATGAATCTAGTTTGGGTGTGAAACCATTTGGTGGTAAGCCACTTGAAGTTGAGAGTCCAACATCAAGAATGACCTATGTCCAACCAAAGCCCACCCACTAGCCCGTAGATTATCTAGAGAAAATCACAACTAGACCAACATCTTTACAAGGACCCGCATCTTATACATCTGACTCACATTCTAGGGTCTTAAGTGATGATAACATCATCATGAGCCATAACTAGCTCTAATTAGTCAGGATTAATTGACAAATGCTCTTATATAATCGCCTGAGAGACAATTTCTTGCAAATCCATTCTGAGAACTGAACATTAAATCAGGATTAATTTTACAGTTTTAACATTATATCATGAAAGCAGAGTAACTATGGGGTTTCCCAAGGGTCAATTAATGGTCAAATAAGCATTAATGCCTAATAAGAGGGTCCACATAGATAGAAATACGATTTTACGCAGTTCGAGAACCAATACAACACCTAAAACTCTAATTTCAGATCCGCTTGAATTACAAAGGTTACGGTCATGATAAAATTCATCTAAACCTCCTTAAATTCATATAAAAATATTCATTGAGGTTTGGTACCCTTTATTTAACCTTTGGAACCTATTTTGACCTTAAATAGAGTCACAGACAAAGTTTTACCCTAATTTAGCTTTTTGCATAAATTACCCAGTCCAAATTGATCAAAACTCAAATCTGACTTTACCTCTAGATTTCCTGGGTCCAAATTAAGTTTGTACCAAAATTTGGGTCCAATCAGAGTCCATCTTGACCTAGTTTGCATTCTAGTCCCTTAAAATCTATTCTTCACATATAGATCCCTAGCTTTTGAAATTCTTTGCGAACAACCCCCTAGGTTTGTTATCTTCCTTGTGGAAAGGACCCTGCCTCCATTTAAGGTCAACCAACCTCCAAGCTGCCTTTGACCTCACCTAATCCTACTCAAATCAACACAAAATCCTACTAAATTTAGTAGGATTGGCATTCACATTGTGAGGAATTATCTGAAGGCAATTTGGGATCTGAAATCACATCTGATTGTCCTAGTGAACCCATGAAATTAGTGGGTGTTTCTTGCATCAAGCACAAGCCAATGAGAGCTTATTTCTTGATCTAGAGCTCGGTTGGAGCTCTATAAAAGCTTCCCCATTGCAAGATCAAGCTCCTTAGCTTGGTTTAGGCCTCAATTCTTCAAATATTCCTCTCTTCGACCACCTCCGCTGCAGCTTCAGCGAATCTCCTCCAACCCCCTTCATGTCCCTCTACCACATACCATAGGTTGAGGGATCATCTTCATCTCCTTCTTCCGCACCTCGACGGACAAATCAAGAGCTTCCAGGTCCTCTTCTTCCTTGTCGTTCCCTCACCGGAGGATTCATTATTCCCGACATCGGCCAATTACAGCCAACGCCTCTCCCTCCCTTTCAATCGTTAGCTAGGATCCCAAACTCTTCCTCTCCCTCTCTAGATTAAGTACTTCTTCTCTCCTATTTCGACCACTGACTCTGGCAACCTCCTCAATCCCTTTTATCAGGGCCTTCAATGGTCAAATTGAAGGCACCTCCTCTCCTTCCTCTGCTCCTCGTAATACCAGCGAGAGCATCTTAGACTCCATCATCACCACTTCTTCCATCGGAGAGTTCGTCTCCTCCGACGCCAGTCAATCAAAGCCAACACAGACCACCTTCCCCTGGTACATTAGTTAGCTCTCTTTCTTCCTCTTCATCTCCTGAATCTCCCCAACTTCTATTTCGACCACCAACATGCCTGCTCCCTCACTGTCTTCCTTTGCTTCAACCAAGCTCCAACGAGGTCATGCCACCTCCACAGACCACCAAACCCTTCGTGATCGCTCCCATAAGCTCCGTCATCCCACTCCAATCAAAACCCCTCAAGAAATTGAGGGGATTGTCCATCCAAATCATCCTCTAAACACATGCACTTACACACACCTTCTCCAAAGTCACCAGACCTCCACACACACCTAAACGCCATGCAATCATCGCCATTGCCTTCGTCGCCCTCAGGCGACCCTTCTAGAACATTTAACCGGGGCTTTTGAGCCCGTATGCATGTTTTCAGGTGTTCGCTGTCACTCGTCGTCACCACCATCATCTCCAATCTCATCTGCACCGCTCTAACCACTATCCCCACTACTTCTAACTCCAGGTACTGCAGACTTCATCTACAACCCCATAAGCAATCTCAATTGGATGCAGAGGAACCAGTAGCTACGTTGATTTTGGAAGGATCATTTGTTGCAGCTTCACGCGAGGAAGATAGGGACAAAGTCCCACATCAGTTGTTGAATAATCACTTGCGAGATATAAATTGATTTCCTCTCATAACCTTATTGCCCAAGCACACATGGGGTCGGGTCCCCCACGCATGCACCTCCTCACACCCTCACATCTCGCCTATGCACAAGCACGCAGGTCTGGGAACTTCTTGGGATCTGATAACCCGACATTGAACCTGATTAACCCTGGGTCAGAGAGAAGAGGAAAGAAAAGATTTGTGAGAGGAGGGGGGTGGGTTTTGCTCCGAAGTGCTAAAGGATGACTAACAATTAGCCGTGTGCTTTTGCTTGAAGGCCTTGGTCAGGAAGGATTGTGAGAGAAGAATGATAAGTCAATTTTCACTTTCAATTAAGTTTCGCACATAAAATGACACATCGTTTTAGTATCAAAGTGGTGGAAAATCGCTTAACAAAATAATTAAAATAAACCACTCATAAGAGAGCGTGTCGTATTGATGAGAGCCTCATCATGAGCGCTAACTAGCTCATTTTGACCTAAGAAAGATAATAAGAGCTCATACATAACCTGGAGAAGGACCTAATTCAAGGAATAAGTGTTCTGAGAAAAAAACATAAAACAAAGGTTAAAACTACAATTTTACCATTGCAGTACATAAACGGGATTTCTCAGAGATGAAACATAGGTCAAATGGACTGAATAAGGTAAAACGTGGGTTGGTTCAGTCAGAAATGGGTTCATGTGCAGTCTAGGAATTAAATGACATTCTTTAACCCTAAAACAGACCTGCTTAATTCAACAAGGTTCTGGTCAGGATAAAAATCAACTAAGCCCTCTAAAATTTATGGAAAAATATCCCCTATGATTTAGAACCTTCAATTTGACCTTTAGAACCTATTTTGACCTAGATTGGCGTCCTAGCTCGTAAATTGACCTAATTTAGGTTCTTATGCAAAATATCCAGTCAAACGTGGTTAAACCTAAAATAAAACTTCACCATTAGATTCCTTAGGTTAAAATTAGGTTTGTACAAAAATTTAGACCTAAAGGGAGGTCATCTTGACCTACTTTGCAAAATAGTACACCAGATTACATTTTGGTCCCTATCTTTTGAAAACCATTGCACAGACCCTCCTAGCTTCCTCGCCAATCTTACAAACAGGTCCCTCCACCATTAATGGGGGAGAACCCTTACTCCAGCGAGGAATGGAGGGGGAGTACTCCCTGATACCTCAGAGATCTCCCAGATTTGGAAGGAAGATTCTCTAAGGAATTCCCTTTCATCTGAGCGTGATCCTAATCCCTGATTCACACCCAATCTCTCGTGCAAACGCACGAGAGATTTGGGTATCCCACAGAATTCCTACTCTGGCGAGGACTCGCATTTGGATGCTTGTCTTCCAAGCACAAGAGCCCCTACCAGTGCCTATAAAATGATCAACCCCGGCCGCACCTGTGGAGCTCGACTTGGCCAGAGATCCACCCCAATTTCATCTTCTCCTCCGGTCAAGTAGTCCAGCAAGGCTTCCTCCTCTTTCTCATCGCTCTTCCACAATACCAGTGGCAGAGCCACCCTCACCATCTTCCTCCACATCGCGCAATACCCGCGCGAGCATCTCTAGCCCCATCGTCGCTACCGTCTCCCTCCACTGGACACCTACTTCTCCGGTGACAGCAAGTACTGCCAGTCGCCATCTCTCCCCCTTCATCCACTTAATTAGGTTAGACTTACTCCTCTCTATCCCCTCTTGAATTCCCCTCAATCTATTTCACAAATTACCCCTCGAGAGCCACTGTCCACCGCCATCTTCCCCATCTCTGGCCAACCTCCGGCGAGATGCACCCATCACTCCACACCTCCACACGTCTCGCCTCCAACCTCTTCACCTCCGCCATCGACCACTGAACATCTTCCACCCATCCATCGACCGCCTACACCTCCCTAAACGCCCCTCAACCTAACCCATAAGCACGGCTACAAGGTGACCAAGGCACGCACACCTAGGCTTAGGCTGCCCCCCAGCCTGCCACCTACCATCCCACCTTCGCCTTCGCACGGGGAAGCTTCCCATCTATTTTGATGGTGCCACCAGGCCGTATTCGTGTGTGACAGATCTGAGCACCTGCCGCCATTGACGCACATAGCAAGGAGCTCGCAAGCTTGCTCCAGGCTAAAGCACTCCAGGGTCCCAGGTCCAGAAGGCACGGGTTGGTCTCATGCATTCATTTGTCCAGGCAATTAGCTCCGCGAGGCCTCCAGCTGCAGCAATTGGAAGAAGACATCTGTTTGCAGGTGCGCGCAAAAGCAGGTGGGACATTAGTCCCACCTCGTGAACGCATGAGCATGGCGGGTAACATAAATTGTATTTGTGTTTTATGCTGTCTGCCTTGAGACACACAGGGGTGAGGTCCCTCACCGTTATCACACCTCGTCCGCGACATTCCCCCGCGGACCTAGCACCCAGACCCGACTAACCTATCCGTGCACTCCTCACGCACCACACCCACGCCGGTGCACCTGGACCCGGGCATGCGACCGACCCGATTACCCGACTCTGGGAGAGCGTAACGAAGAGAAATATATAGAGAGAGACGAGGGGGAGGGTAGGGTTAGGTTTTGCTCTTCAGTGTGTGTAGGGAAGAAGGAAAAGGAAGGTGCAGCTGAAGCTAAGGAACGGTGAAGCGCTAAGCAGACTTAGCTGCAAAAGGAAGAAGGAAGGATGGCTAAAGCCAAGGGAAGCAGAGCTAAGGCTGAAGGAAACAAGGGCAAGGTGAAGCTGATACTTAGTCGCAAATAGAAGTCAGAAGAGAAGAAGGCAAGCCAAAGAAGGAAGAAGGATAAAGGCACTGTGTAGAGGAAGAAGAGAAGGAAGAAAGCAAAAGCCAAGAAGGCAGAGGAGAAGCAACTGAAGCAGAGACAGAAAGAGAAGGAAGAAGAAGAGAAAGCTGCAAGGAGAAGAATAAGAAGTCATCATTTAAGACGTATGATCTTATGATCAGACATCCAACTCTTTTATTTTTGCTATAAATTTAATTCATAAACTCTTGCATTCATATTCTGAATTAAGTTTTGAGTAATTCTAAGTGTTCAATTACATTATTGAGATTAGTGAATAAATTCTATTTACTCCCTGTGTTCGAGCTCGGATACTTTGATTTTTTAGTAATAAATTTTTATTTGTTGTCAACGCTTGGTCACCTATACTACAACGTGACTAACTTATAAGCCGGACAAAGCGTTGCAAACATTTTGGCACCGTTGTCGGGGAGCAACGCGTAATTTATCACTAATCTCTGCATTCATTTTGATCATATTGAACACTAACTTGACCTACTTTGCTTTGTTGTGATCTTGCAAGGTATTTCACAAGAAGATCCCTCCTGCAAGTCAACTACTCCAGGGCAGGTAATCTATTTTCTTCCTTAAACCATCCCCTAATCCTTGAAAGACAAAAGGAAGAAACCAACTTAGGAATCAATTCCTTCCTTTTAGGGTAATTACCATATTTAAGGTAAAGGTCTCCTGATTTTGTGAAAATTTTTTCAAAACTTATTGAAGTAGAGGCAATTTTTTAGAGATTCTATCCCACAAAATTCTTGTGCCTAAGAGAAATCACGCTTAATCTCTGCGGACAACACACTTCTTTTTGAGTTCAAAGAGAACCTTTTTCAAGAAGAAAAGAGGATTGGAAATAGAACCAAATTAGGGTTTCTACAATAGGGTCTTGGAGTGCTAGTTTACACATGACTATATAAAATGAAATGAACCCTCCCACATCAGTGTGCGACCCAAGCCCTTGATTGAAGAAATCTAAACAAGACAAACCTTAAAAAATTGAGCTCTAAAATCACTTGAATCTTAAAATCTTGGACCTAATAAACTGGGAGTCAAATCAGGGTGGTCTCTAGGTCCCATGCCTAGAATCATTCTGTCATCTTTATGACAGGTCAAGTAAAGTTGACCCCTTAGGTCAACCAACCTCCAAATTAGGTCACAACATCAAAACATCTAAAGTTCAAGTGAGAACCCTAAAGCACCTTTGAAATAAAAGCCGTAGACTTAAGAGGTCAAGGTTCCCATTCTGGTCTACCTAGAATCTCAATGACAAGAGAGGTCGGGTGGGGGAAACCCTATAACCTGTAGGGACGCTCTACCGTGTAGGGGTCTTTGCGGGACTCTCCTTCTCTAGCTGCCCAGGTAATTCTCAGGTGGATGACCTTCTGATCCAGGGGTATCATCCGCCCCGAACATCCATAGTCATCCAACATTTTTGGGTGCCTCGATTGGGTCAAAAACATCTCCAGTCCCGCATCTTTTCCCTTTAGAGCACACACATACATTTTCAGTGGGACTCTTTATTCAGATTTAATCGCTTCATAACTTGATTCTACATCTTAATTCAAACTCTTATTCTACATCTTGATTCCACCACCTAATTCAAATATGCAGCCAAACCATTTAGGACTACCATTCAAGAAACCTGAATATTGAAGGTCCATGAGAGATAGGATGATTGAGGATACCCTGAAATTCTATGAAAAAGAAGACAAAACCTCAACACCAATAGAAAACATTCAGGTTCATGTCCCAACAACCACAACCTTCATTCATAACTTGTGCCCAAGTACTATTGGCAAAAGCCACAAAAGGATCAACCCGAGACATGCGCATCACAGGATACATTGAGATAGAAAAACTACACAATCTTGAATACCTTCCATGCATGACAAATCCGCTACTTTGGAAGCAACACCAAGATGATCTTGAAAAATGAGAAGAGATAATGAGATTTTTAAAACAAATTATCGACCAGAAATACCCATATATACCACAAACAGAGGATGAACCATCTTGGGACAACATCGAGGATCAATCTAGTCTCGGGTTTGAGGCACAAAATGGTTGTGGATTCCCAACCTAGATGGAGTACAATGTGCTTGATATTGAAGAAGGTTGGGAAGCTCCAATTGCAGGAGAACACAATGTTGAGCCCACTCTAAACCATGAATCACCAGGCTTAGAATCTCAAAACTCCTACAATAATGAGAGTAGAAATGAACCTCTCGAGGGTGTAAATTCCATCCCTTATTCTGATAAGGTGACCCTCGAAGATTATTCATACCTAGATTATAGTGATTCAACCCACATCCTAAGCCCAGAATCTAGATCTGCAACCTATTGGGAAGATTTCGAGGTCCCATATGAGGAAGATCAATTTTTCAATGAAGAATATGATTTTGAGCCTCTATTTGACGAATATCCCTCGCCAACATCCTCAGAGGAACCAATCGATTTTTCAGAAGTCATGCCAATTTATGATATAGAAACTGAGGAGTTGGACGAGTGGGGTTTCAATTGGGTCTGTTCTACCAGCTTAGAACCTGAGCTTCTACCAGGTAAGGACACCTTTTTAAGCTCAGAATTAACATCTAGGCTAGACCCCAGTCAGGCTGCTGAATCTACAGCATATGATTTATTCTATGGTGTAACTCATGATCTTGAATCTCATTTAGATTTTGATTTTCGCAAACTCTCCGACGATTTCGAATTTAACCATAACATCTAAGAAAATATGTTTCCTGATTATAACATGTCAATCTACGACCTCAGCTCACATGACTCATTCTCTAACTCTGATTTTGAAAGTTACTATGAGGAGTCTCTACATGAGACCACCTGTCATTCCTTTCTAGAAGAGCCCTCATATAACATTCTCATTGAAGCCACCTCTTCCACACAGACAGAACTGATCAAAACCCGTTCTCTACCTCAACCCACAACCGGACTCAATTTCTATTCTGATTCACCTCTCACTAAGCCGTTCACAGATGATTCACCTCCACATCTATACCGGGCGTCGGGTATCAATCAGACTAAAAAACATGATCCATCATTCTCTGATCACCCCTATAGGGTTTCACACCATGCACTGATTACTTTTCGGAACCCTACTCTAACCAGGCTGATTCGACTCAGCCTAAACCCGAGTTTTCACTTCCATATCCATCCGAGCCACATTGCATATGGTGGGTTCCGCATCTATTGATCTACATCTATCAACCCACCAGACTGATTGGGTTTGGGCTGCATCATTAGCCTGTTGATCTTAACAAGCACTTGGTTGGACCAACCAAGCTCTTAATCAAGGTGTTTGTTTTACAAAAATCCGCTAAGTTGACCACTCCCTCTCCACTCCATGTTCTGCTCGGCTGAAGGCGTTGAATTTAGCACTTAATGGGAGGCAACCCATCATTCAAAAAATAGAGACTCATCTGATTATCCGTCTGTACTCCACGTCCATTGCACCTTGAGTTCCACCTTAGACAGTTGATCCTACCTCTGGTACACGTACCAGAGCTTGAAATCATCCGCATTAGCCATTTTTGACCCATCCACCTACCCGATGTATCCTGTTCTAAGTCCCTGACCTCAACACTATTTCACACCCTCTGTTTACAATGTGGACATTGCAAAACTTAGGCATGGGGGGTGATAAAGTGTATACTTACAAAACCAAGAAAAAGCCAGAAGGATTCTCACAAAAAAAATTCACATATGTCAAAAACACAAAAAAAAAAGAAAAATTACAAAAAAGAACAAAAAAAATGGAGGGAAGAAATTTTGTGAGCCACACAATCATAAGGAGGAGAAAAAGATCAAAATGACAAAAAGAAGCACAAAATGAAAAAGAAATAGTCATTAGTAAGAGATTAAGGAATTAACCAAAGTTCTAGACCACATCAAGACAAGAGAAAAGTGAAAGAAAAGTGCGGAGGAGACACAAAAAGAGATTAGCAGGAACGCTGATCTCAGGCCTTCTGGGCTAGACTCTTAGGCTTAAAAATTCACGTACCCACTAAGATCTGGATAATCCTCAAGAGGTTGGGGAAAATGCAAAGCTTGAGTATTAGGTTTAAGGCTTAGAAAGTATTCGGCCTCGTTAACTGACCTTCGATTTGAGGGATTCGGTAACCTAAGCACCCCAATCCACACACAGTCTGGTTCAATGTACATAACAATCAAAATCACGCAAAAGCATTTCAATGTTCTGAAAAAGTTGCCTAGATTAGGAGTGGCCGATCAACACATTGATTTGGACGAGTTCCCAACGTAGAGAGGTGGGAAATTCCCCTCGAAGATGTGTAACAACATATCATCTCCTCGTTGCTTGTCTCTTAGGATATTTAAATATCCTACCGGGGGCACGTAAGCACTTTGCTGGTTCAGATACCATGGGCGGCATTATCACGAAATGTCGATTGCCAGGGTATGGATTCAGCCACGGAACGCCATGGGAGGGATTATCTCGAAATCTCATAAGCCAGGGTTCTGGGGGTTGCCATGGGCGGTGCTATCACGAAGCATCGATTGCTAGGGACCCTTGAGGATTGATGATGGGGACGAGGAATCCGATACAGATCGTGTTGAGAAGCTAATTCGAAGCTAGAAATAAAAAGAAAAGGGTGAGAAAACTCTCCAAACAAATAAATCTTTTGTCTCCCTCTTACAAAAATGCACTGCAAACTGAACCTCGGCTAAAAAATGTCTCAAGTACGGGTGCTTTAACCATGGAGTCCAACAAACCCTAGGATAGTTTCTACGGGCCTTAAAAACCTTCACGGAGGACTGAGGCTAAAACAGGCCAAGTCCGGATTTTGGTTGGTACTTGAGAACCTCTAGGCCTATTGTCGGCATTCTGAATTAATCACAAGAAAAAGAAAATCACTTATCACAACTGATGACAGACACTATGGGTCTAGAATAGAAGTTAAAACCTTGAAATTTTGCTAAGGGACTAGCAAAAGCTAGGCATGGGGGTATGATGAGAGCCTCAACATGAGTACTAACTAACTCATTTTGACCTAAGAAAGATAATAAGAGCTCCTACATAACTTGGAGAAGGACCTAATTCAAGGAATAAGTGTTTTGAGAAGAAAACAAGAAATAAAGGTTAAAACTGTAATTTTACCATTACAGTACATAAATGAGATTTCTCAGAGGCAAAACATAGGTCAAATGATATGAACAAGATAAAAAGTGGGATGGTTCAGTCAAAAATGGGTTCATGTGCAATCTAGGAATTAAATGACATTCTTTAACCCTAAAACAGACCTGCTTAATTCAACAAGGTTCTAGTCAGGATAAAAATCAACTAAACCCTCTAAAATTTATGGAAAAATATCCCCTAGGGTTTAAAACCTTCAATTTGGCCTTTGAAACCTATTTTGACTTAGCTTTGAGTCTTAGCTCATTAATTGGCCTAATTTGGATTTTTGTGCGAAATGTCCAATCAAACATGGTCAAACCTAAAATCTAACTTCACCATTGGATTCCTTATGCTAAAATTAGGTTTGTACGAAAATTTGGACCTAAGGGGAGGTCATCTTGACCTACTTTGCAAAATAGTACACCCAATTACATTTTGATCCATATATTTTGAAAACCATTGCACAGACCCCCCTTACTTCCTTACCAATCTTGCAAACAGGTCCCTCCACCATTAATGGGGAGAAATCCTACTTCGGTGAGGAATGGAGTGGGAGTACTCCTTGATTCCTCAGAGATCCCCCAGATTTGGAAGGGAGATTCTCTGAGGAATTCCCTTCCATCTGAGCGTGGCCCTAATCCCCGATTCACACCCAATCTGTCGTGCGAACGCACGAGAGATTTGGGTATCCCATAGAATTCCTACTCCGGCGAGGACTCTTGCATTTGGAAGCTTGTCTTCCAAGCACAAGAGCCCCTGCCAGTGCCTATAAAATGATCCTCAACCCCGGCTGCACCTGCGGAGCTCGACTTGGCCAGAGATCCACCCCAATTTCATCTTCTTCTCCAGTCAAGTAGTCTAGCGAGCTCTGGCGAGCCTTCCTCCTCTTTCTCGTTGCTTTGCCACAATACCAGTGACAGAGCCGCCCTCACCATCTTCCTCCGCATCGCACAATACTCGCGCGAGCATCTTTAGCCCCGTCGTCGCTGCCGTCTCCCTCCACTGGACACCTTCTTCTCCAGTGACAGCAGGTACTGCCAGTTGCCATCTCTCCCTATTCATACACTTAATTAGGTTAAACTTACTCCTCTCTATCCCCTCTTCAATTCCGCTCAGTCTATTTCACAAATTACCCCTCGACAGCCACTGTCCACTGCCATCTTCCCCATCTCTGGCCAACCTCCAGCGAGATGCACCCATCACTCCACACCTTCACATGTCTCGCCACCAACCTCTTCACCTCCACCATCGACCACTGAACATCTTCCACCCATCCATCGACTGCCTACACCTCCCTAAACGACCGTCGACCTAACCCATAAGCACGGCCACAGGGTGACCTAGGCAGACACGCCTAGGCTGCCCCATGGCCTGCCACCTACCGTCCCACCTTCTCCTTCACACGATGAAGCTACCCATGTGTTTTGATGGAGCCACCAGTCCATATTCGTGTGTGACAGATCTGAGCACCTACCACCATTGACGCACACAGCAAGGAGCTCGCAAGCTTGCTCCAGGCTGAAGCACTCCAGGGTCCCAGGTCCAAAAGGTGCGGGTTGGTCTCGCGCATTAATCTATCTAGGCAATTAGCTCCGTGAGGCCTCCAACTACAGCAATTGGAAGAAGACATCCACCTGCAGGTGCACGCAAAAGCGGGTGGGACATTAGTCCCACCTCGTGCACACATGAGCACGGCGGGTAACATAAATTGTATTTGTGTTTTATGTTGTCTGCCTCGAGACACACAGGGGTGAGGTCCCTCGCTCTTATCACGCCTCGTCCGCAACATTCCCCCGCAGACCTGGCACCTGGACTCGACTAACCTATCCATGCACTCCTCGCGCACCACACCCTCGCCAATGCGCCTGGACCCGAGCATGCGACCGACCCAATTACCCAGCTCTGGGAGAGCATACCGAAGAAAGATATACAGAGAAACGTGGGGGAGGGTAGGGTTAGGTTTTTCTCTTCAGTGTGTGTAGGGAAGAAGGAAAAGGAAGGCGTAGCTGAAGCTAAGGAACGGTGAAGCGGCTAAGCAGACTTAGCTGCAAAGGGAAGAAGGAAGGATGGCTAAAGCCAAGGGAAGCAGAGCTAAGGCTGAAGGAAACAAGGGCAAGGTGAAGCTGATACTTAGTCGCAAATAGGAGAAGTCAGAAGAGAAGAAGGCAAGCCAAAGAAGGAAGAAGAAGGATAAAGGCACTATGTAGAGGAAGAAGAGAAGGAAGAAAGCAAAAGCCAAGAAGGCAGAGGAGAAGCAACTGAAGCAGAGACAGAAAGAGAAGGAAGAAGAAGAGAAAGCTGCAAGGAGAAGAATAAGAGGTCATCATTTAAGACGTATGATCTTATGATCAGACATCCAACTCTTTTATTTTTGCTATAAATTTAATTCATAAACTCTTGCATTTATACTCTGAATTAAGTTTTGAGTAATTCTAAGTGTTCAATTACATTATTGAGATTAGTGAATAAATTCTATTTACTCCCTGTGTTCGACCTCGGATACTTTGATTTTCGAGTAATAAATTTTTATTTGTTGTCAATGCTTGGTCACCTATACTACAAAGCGACTGACTAAGCCTCTACAAAGCGTTGCAAACACGTATCCACTTGGAGGAAGAGGCCTATTAAAATCACAACTAGGTAGAAATCGAGTTCACAGAAATATTCTTCAAATCAAACAATGCATATGTCGCTCTGAATGTAAACCTTAAATTTATGGAGAAGTCAAGGGTTGTTGACATAATTTTCACGTAAGAAAATAGTTCATGTGCAGGGGTATATCCTGTATTTTCACTTGCATGCATACTAAAATGTAATTCAAAATTAAATGTAATGCATATTGAGATGAATCATAAAGGCTTAGCAATTATATCGAAGAATAAGCATAAAGTTGTAATTTCACCTTAATTTAATTAATCTAAGAAATCAGAAAAATGACTTGACAATGGCAATTCCCGTAAATTATAATGCAAACCAAAACAGGGGATTCTTCCTCTCTCCTCCTCTTGCACAGGAGAGGTTCGTTCGAGAAGCTTCTCTAGGAAAAGGTCGGCTGGAGTGAGGCCTTCGCAATGGCATACGAGGTGTGGCTAGAGGTGGCCAGCGGTGGCCACCAGCGATCATGCGTCGGCCTACCGCATGCATGCACAGGTGGCTGCATTGCTAGGTGTGCGCGTGGCTGCTAGAGAGGTGTGACAAAGTGGCTGCTGACTACGTGTGGGCTGGAGGCGAGGGTGTGCAGCGAGGAGGCGTGCGCCGCTGGAGGCGGCTGTTGGAGGTGCGCACAGAGAGGAAAGAGCATGTGCAGAGGCTGTGCAAGCGAGCGCGCTGCTGTACGCTGGCGAAGGCACAACGAGGGGAGGGCATGCAAGGCTGGAGGTGCGCATTGCGGAGGTGTAGCTGGGGAACACAAGCTGCTGCATCTGCGGGCTGTGGTGCTGCGCTGCTGCAGGTGTAGCGGAGGGGCTGAAGGCAAGGGGGAGCATAGGGACACATGCACTGGAGGCGTGTGTTCCAGATTGTGCGTGGCCTCTACTGCACGCGGGGGAAGGCGTGGCGAGAAGGTGACACTCGTTGCAAGAGCTTGTGCGCATGAATGGCTACACATCGGGCACGTGTAGCGACGGTCTAGATGGTTGCAAGGCGTGGGTGTGGTATGCTACTGGTGGTGGTGATGGGTTGGTTGAGTGTGTGAGACACTATGATGGTGCAGGTGAAGAAGAAGCACAGTGATGGATGGCAAGACTTAGCGAACGGTAGTACAGGCTGTCACCCCGCATGCTCACAGTAGCAAAGTTCTCGCTGCGGTGGAGGCCCACGGTGGTGAAGTGGGTAGGAGCTTGATGCTCTGCACGGTGATGGTACGAGGTGGTGGCCTGCGGTGAATGGCAGTCGTTCCTCCTTTGTAGCTGTGGCTACAAAGATTTGAAATCTAAACAGGCGGGAGGAGATCCACTCTTACCGTCGAGTGAATGCTAGCAGTTGTGAAGATTGAATGGGCACAGGAGGAGGAAGTGGAGTGGCTACCTGCGGAAGAAGGAGAAGATTAATAAAATAAAATATTATGATTATTTATGCACAAATCCTTAAGTTCTATGTTAATTAAAACAATGCATGTAATGCCTACTTACATGCCATTCTAAGTCAATTCCAAATGCCTTTAATTATGAATGCAAAGCATGAATTATGTAATTAAATCAAAAATATAAATTAATCTATTTACATCCTAATGCATGCTAAATAAATGGATGTGTTACCTTAATGTTTAAGCATTTAGACATTTAATTAGCTCACAAATATGAGCTTATCAAATGCCCCCATGCCCAATTCTCGCTAGTCCCTAGCAAATCCAAGCAATAACCTAGCACTCCAAGTAGACTAGTCAACCCAATCGATCTTCCTTTAGAAACATGTTATGTTCAAACTTTAGACCTAAGGTTCCCAAGTAGTTGCTAAATTACAAACTAGGTCGGCTAAAGACACGTTGCAGGTACAAGTTTCCCTGATTTCTAACTCTACCTTAGGGTTTATTTCTCCCAGAGATTAAAGCATCCGTGCATGTGCATTGGTCCGAGTTATTTGAGGTTGGTATGATTGCCAACCTAGAAAGTGAATATTTTTTTTTTGTAATATATATATTTTTGTTTGATTCCTTTAAGTTTAACCTTGGATTAGCCATCAACACGGTCTGTGTCAAATTCATTGTTCCCATCACCGAACCTTGAAGGGTGCCTGGCTTTTGATGCTTCGAGATAGCACTGCTCATAGGACCCCAAGAACTCCTGGCAATCGACACTTCGAGATAGTATCACCCATGGATTTCTTAAGCAAATTCAGACCTGTGGTAATCGGCACTTCGAGATAGGGCCGCCCATGGTACCTGAACCGCATAATGTACTTACATGCCTCCAGTTGGATGGACATCCTAAGAGACAAGCACCAAGGAGGTGACATGTTATCATCGCATCCTCAAGGTGAGTATGTACTCCACCTCTCCTGCAGCAGGAACTTTTCTAACCAAATTGTGTTTTCAAGCTTCTCCTACATCAAAACTAAGAGGGCCAACTTTTCTTTAAGAAATGAATTAGAGTGATCACTATTTACACAAGACCAAGTGTGTGTGAAATGTGGATACTTAGGTTACGAGGACCTGCAAACCAAAAGGTAGAAAAAGACACCAGGTACTACCCAGCTTTAACTCAATCCCTAGCTTTCCTTCCTCAACCACTTGAGGAATGGCTCGCAACTTAACTCCTACTTAAGTTTTTAAGTCCACAAAGGACCCTAAAGGTCTAAAGCTAGTAGCTCACTTAGCTTCTAAAGTTCGACACCTAAAGTCAACTTAGTCTAACCTAAAGCTCCGGTCTGCCTAAAAATGAAGGGCCCAACTAGTTAAGCTCAATGCAAAATGTTTTTTCATTTTTTTGCTTTTATTTATTTATTTCTTTTTCAATGCAAATGTATGAAATGCAGAATGCTTTAACTAAATACATGAATGCACTATATATAAATGCTATGTATATCCCCAAGTACACCCCTCCATGCCTAATATTTGCAATGTCCCCATTGCATAGAAGGATATTACCTAGGTCAGAGATGGGCTACCGTTATTTTGTTGGCAGCTGAGTAGCCAAAGAACCTACTAGTTAGGTTCAAGTATCAAAGAAATAGGCCCTAAAAATGAGCACAGTAATGCTGGCCTAGAAAATAGGTAACTTAGGATGTTGGCGAGCTGATGATGAATCCCAATAGCAAATGCTCGCTCAACCAGGATGGGAATGAAATCATCCCAGGTCACCAGAGGAGGTTCTAAAGGATAAGCGGGAATAACAACCTCCATATGGGTAGGGGAAGGATGACAAGAATCCTCCAAAAGGAATAGGGAAAGAATGGTGTAGAAATAAACCCCCAGGATAATGGACTAACCATAGAAATCATCAATCCATACCCGATATCCCATTACAAGAGATATTGGTCTGTTAAGCCCCTCGGTCAAAATAGTAGTGAGCAAAACTTTAAACCAGGGATTGTCTAGGGTGTCTAAATTTTGAGGTTGCAGAATGGCCATAAGATCTAAGGTAGGTCTAGTTGGCTCAGTGTCCATACCTAAGAACCCTTCCAGTTCTTCAATCGCATCCCTAGCATCTCTGGTAATATCACAAGTATCTACCTGCTCTTCGTTAGTGATCATTTCAAGGTATGGAGTCAAAATTTCACCTTCAAACATAGGCGAATAGAGGGTGACTCTGAATCAAATGAAGGCAGGTTGGAAGTAATAGATCTATGGATTATCCTATCAATCTCATCCCTAGGTTCTTGTTCATTACTCAAATCCTCCCTAGAGTATATATGTGAATCCACATTAATCTCAGAAGTTGCTTCCAAATTTTCCATTATTTCATCATGAGGAGAGATATCATCAATGGGTGTGCTAAGGAAACCTAATTTGGTCAACTTTGTGACATCCTCAGGGGCAATTCTTCAAATAAGACATAATCACCCTTAGTGTCACTCCAAATCATGAATGTAGGTTCCTCATATAATTCATCCTTCTCATCATACGATTCATCATATACCCAAGGTCTAGAATCATCTAAAATCTCAGCAGATCCCCTAGGGCACTCTATCTGGGGTACATGGTTTACACTAGTAACATCAGACTCCTCAGATAGGTGAATTTCTTCAGGGTTAGGTTCCCTAAGTGTGGGCTTGAGTTCCATCTCATGATCAAAAGGGAGGGTGGGATTAACAACTTAACTTCTGCCCACTTCATCAAATGCGACGAAAATACTATCATCTGGGTCGAGGTCTTCCAATGGTACCATTATTCCCTTCTTTTGACTATAATATAATTCAGGTGGATACTCAACCTAATCATCATCTTCCTTGGGTTGCCACCTTTCTTCATCCAATGTATAGCTACTTTCATACATATCCACCTTCCACTTAAGGCATGGACCTCTCAAGGAAGTGTCATTTAGTGGGGAGGTTTCAAAATAAATCCTTGAAAAGTAGCTATAATTCCTAAAATTCCCCTCCAACTTATGGTGTGGCTCTTCTACGGGAGATGCATCTAGCATAGAGGGGTGCATGTCATCCTCAATGGTGTAGGTTGGGTGGCTAATGTCTTCTTTTGCTTGTTGTCCTACTCTCGAAGATTCTCCTAATAATTCAATCATTTCATCTTGCATTTTCTTTATTTCCATTTTCAAGGAGTAGAGATCATCATTTCTATCAGGAAAGAAGTCAGGCTCAGGCTTATAGTACCTAGGAGTTTCTGTCCAACCATTATAATCAATCTGGGAGGGTGGGTTGGGTGTTCCTATGGTGTGTGAGTTATTGGGCAAGGTAAATCTCGCTTCTAGGTTCTGCTCAGTGATTTGGGGCTTAACTAAACCAATACTCCTATAGTAGGAGTAAGAAGGATCCCAATGATTATCATTTTGTCCATCAAAAGATGGACCATCTCAGCGTATGGGATTAAAGATTGCAAAGTGGGTGTAAGGGTGTGGGCAAGATGTGAAAGGATGAAACTCAACGTGGCCCATTCTAACTCACCACAATCAGACTCCCTAAGCAAACACAAATCAGAGGACTTTTTAGGTCTTTAATCAGTTAAGCTTTTGAGATTTTAAGTCCACTTGTAGGTGACAAATCAAGTTATCTAAAAAGTTACACGCCTACTTGTCGACCTACGATACGCCTAAGAAGACCTAACTGGGACTTAGGTGATCCTCCCTAAAGCCCAAAAAGTTTAGTCACCACTAAACACGGCAAAGAGGGATGCAAGTAGGGTCAAACCCTTCCTTTGAAGTGTTGCTTTCGCGGTGCTTCTTAACTACCCTCAATCTGCAAGGTTTGGAGGCAACTTCACCTCTGAACTAACTTTGGGTCACTTTAGACCCCAGTAAAAGGAGGCTCTAGTCCTATCGATTTCAAACCTAAGGAGTGTCTAAAAATGTGCCATGGTGCAAGAGATATAAGTGTGCATACACCATAAAATATTTTGAATTTTGAATCGCACGCCAAGTTCGAAAACCAAGTCTTTGGCTTTTAAATCCCTCCTTTAATTAGTATTTTTTCAAAAAAAATTAAATATGACCACTTGTTAGATCTATTAAATACAGATTAGGTGGTCTTGAAATTAATCCAAATGCATTTGCATGATAGGTAGAAATGCAAAGTTAGAAGTGCATACCTAATTCTAGCATTCTTCATGCAATATTGAAGATAGGAAATTAGATCTAAATGCCACTCATTCAATCCTAAATGATACGACCTAGGGGCAGGCAACTTGTGTTGTTCTTTTATATATATATATATATATATATATATATATATATATATATATATATATATATATATGCACAAACAAAGAAAAGAATAAACAACTACAAAATAAAATAAAAACCTAGATCTAAAGAAAAGGGAACGGTCTCCTGAAAAATATTACCCAACATGGGCCTAAAACAAAATTGGGGAACAAACCCTTAAAAATGTACCCAGAACAAGGGTTTTCCAAATGAATGTACTAAAATAAAGAGAAGAAAGAAAAATAAAAACTATCTACAGCTAAATGGGTGAGATGCAGATGTGGTCCTCCAGATATCTTCTCCAGCGATGGAAACAAGGTCCACCAAGGCGTTGCTGAGGTGGGCGTAATGCTACTTCCAGTGTTGCAACTCCACCAACAATGTCAATGATCGCCTGATCTTTGAGGTTGGTGAGACAAGACGTCTCCAAATACACGTACCTTGCACCAAACAGATAATCGAATTGAAATATGCCACAAATAAAAATGAACAAATAATTAAATTAATGCGAGTCTAATAGGCTCATTGCCTTCTCGGTAACGGTGCCATTTGATAAGTCGATTTTCACTTCAATTAAGTTTCGCACATAAAATGACATGTCGTTTTAGTATCAAAGTTGTGGAAAATCGCTTAACAAAACAATTAAAATAGACCACTCATAGGAGAGTGAGTCGTATCCACAGGGAGGTAGAGACCTATTAAAATCACAACTAGGTAGAAATCAAGTTCGCAGAAATATTCGTTAAATCAAACAATGCATATGTCGCTCTGAATGTAAACCCTAAATTTATGGAGAAGTGAGGGGTTGTTGACGTAATTTTCACGTAAGAAAATAGTTCATGTGCAGGGATATATCATGTACTTCTCACTTGCATGCATACTATAATGTAATTCAAAATTAAATATAATGCATATTGAGATGAATCATAAAGGCTTAACAATTATATAAAAGAATAAGCATAAAGCTGTAATTTCACCTCAATTTAATTACTCTAAGAAATCATAAAAATGACTTTTGACAATGGCAATTCCTGTAAATTATAATGCAAACCAAAACAGGGGATTCTTCCTCTCTCCTCACACACGGGAGAGAGGTTTATTCTAGGAGCTGCTTTGGGAAAAGGTCGGTCGGAGCGAGGCCTTCACAATGGCGTAGGAGGTGTGGCAAGAGGTGGCCGGCAGTCGTGCGTTGGCCTGCTGTGTGCACGCACAGGTGGTTGCGCTGCTAGGCGTGCGCGTGGTTGCTAGAGAGGTGCGACGAAGTGGCTGCTGACTGCGCGTAGGCTGGAGGCGAGGGTGCACAGCGAGGAGGCGTGTGCCGCTGGAGGTGGCTGCTGAAGGTGCGCACGGAGAGGAAAGGGCATGTGCGACTGCTGTGAAAGTGAGCACGCTGACGGAGGCACAACGAGGGGAGGGTGTGCAATGCTGGCGTGCACGCTGCAAAGGTGCAATTGGAGAACGCACACTGCTGTGTCTGCGGGTTGTGGTGCAGTGTTGCTGTGGGTGTGGTGGAGGCACTGAAGGCAAGGGGGAGCGCAGGGACACGTGCACTAGAGGCGTGTGCGTTGGATTACACATGGCCTCTACTGACGCGAGCAGAGGCATAGCAAGGAGAAGGTGATGCTCGTTGCAGGAGCTTGTGCCCACAAATGGCTGTGCGTGGAGCACATGTAGCGATGGTCTAGATGGTTGAGAGGTGTGGCCGTGGTATGCTACTGGTAGTGGTGATGGGTTGGTTGAGTGTGTGAGACGCTGTGATGGTGCAGGTGAAGAAGAAGCACGGTGATGGATTGCGAGACTCAGTGGACGGCGATGCGGGCTGTCACCCTGCATGCCCACGTAGCGAAGCTCTCGTCGCAGTGGAGGCCCACGGTGGTGAAGTGGGTAGGAGCTTGACGCTCTGCATGGTGATGGTACGTGGTGGTGGCTTGCAGTGAATGGCAGCTGTTCCTCATCCTTTGTGGCTGTGGCTACAAAGATTTGAAATCCAAATAGGCGAGAGGAGATCCACTCTTTCCGTCGAGTGAATGCTGGTAGTTGTGAAGATTGAATGGGTGCAGGAGGAGGAAGTGGAGCGGTTACCTACGGAAGAAGGGGAAGATTAATAAAATAAAATATTAGGATTATTTATGCACAAATCCTTAAGTTCTATGTTAATTAAAACAATGCATGTAATGCCTAATTACATGCCATTCTAAGTCAATTCCAAATGCCTTTAATTATGAATGCAATGCATGAATTATGTAATTAAGTCAAAAATATAAATTAATCTATTTACATCCTAATGCATGCTAAATAAATGGATGTGTTACATTAATGTTTAGGCATTTAGACATTTAATTAACTCACAAATATAAGCTTATCAAAGGCCTTTGTCTTTAAGAGTCCTTGAGAAGGGTTGGCACCCTTGTGTGCCTTCTATGAGGCACTGTGATATGTTTTGAAGGTTAAGTCATTTGGTTCTATGAAGGAGACATCTGATTTGGTTCTGAGTACTGTTGAATTATTTAAGTACCTAAGTTAATATTGATTATCTGATTGATACTATTGAATTATTTGAATAAATTGAATGTGGGGTATATGCTTAATTAAGATGAATAATTGGTGATTTCAATCACCCTTATTTTGTCTTTCTATTCTTTTTATCCCATGATCTTTTGAGATACATTGATCTATGTTTTGAATGCTAATTTGACAAGTTGTATTCGTTGAATATCTGTTATTATACTCAATTGATTGTGCTCATCTATTTTAAATGAATATTAATGTCTGAGTTCCATATTTGCTCCCTGTGAATGACCTCAGACTCTTTTTAGATTCTGAGTTTAGAAATTTAAATGTTTTGTTGTATGATTTAGGAGTGTACTACAACGAGTGCATATTTTAAAACTCCTCTTTCGCCTCGCAACATTAAGCACACCGATCACCTCTAAGGAGCCACCTCCGGTCTTGCAACCAATTCAGCAATTAGAACAAATGATTGCAAAATTCAAGAACATGGTTGCAGTGTATTTACATCAAGTTCAAACCATTACTGACCTAGGGTAGAAATAGATTTTGACCACTACCCAAGCCTGTGTATTGACCACCCTTTAGGAATTAGAATCCTTGGCTAAGATGACCTCATAAGAATCAGCACTTCAAGAAATACTTCATTTGAAACATCAAGTTTAGACTAGCCTAGATGACCTTAGGAAACCTGCTATGGCTGCATCCTAGTCGATCAAAACACCTAAGGAAACATTAAAGATTCTGAGCTTTGAAGCTGTTATTGAGGATTCTTGGGATCAAACACCTGAGGTGGATGATGTTGATGTCTCAAAGATTGATTTTGAAATAAAAGATAATTCTATGAAAGAGGCATCAGATGGGATAATTGGGCCTAAGTTTGATACATTTTTCCTAGAAGTAATTGAAAACCAGATCTTGGAAAATGACAAAGAAAAAATTTACACTCTTAAGACTGATTTGGAATCACAATTTGAAGACCGCAACTCTTGGGAGATATCCTATGTTCATGGCATTAATTAAAATTGTCCAACAACCCTATTGAAGTTGAGGAGGAAAATCTAATTGAGGAGGTAGACCTTGATTTAGGCCGTGAATATCAATCATTTTATTTTGAGGAACCAAGCATTGTTGGGTCTGAATATGATTTTATTGTATTCGAGGACGCCCGCATAGACATAGATGACCTAGTTCAAATGATCTCATACACTGAACAATAATTTCAAGAAGGCCCTGACAACTTTGTAACCAATGATTCAGCCCGATCTACTCTCATGGAGGGACCCACTTCTGAATCTGATGCCCAATCTCATTTGAAGGAGCAAGAGGAAGCATCCCCTTATGAAAAAGACATTCAAGAGATTGCAAGACTCTTGGGGATGACATATGATGAGTTGTCTGAGGAATCTAGGAATACATTTGAATTATGGGACACTTGGGAACAGGAATTAAATGATTTCAAAACTGAGGATGAAGAAAAGGTAGACACATTAATGAGAGAGACCAAGACAGATCAATAGATCCTCCCTTTCACATCTAACTCTCAGAGCACCACGCCAATCTCAACTTCCTCGACCCCTACAATTTTATCCCCTAATCTCAATCCACTCATACCCGAACCACCCATATTTTCCATCACCTTTTCAGGTTGCCTCCAACTTCATTCCATCCAGGCACCCATATTTATCTTTCCTCTGTATCACTTGACTGCAGATTCTTCCAGACCCATTTTATTATTTTTTTGACCTTTTGGGCTTGGAATTCATAGGCAGCTGGTTCGCATTTACAACTCATTGTTGGTGATTGAATTTAAACTCCTTGTCATTTTAATCGCCATTTTCAATACTATTTTGACATATCCATTTCAAGTTTTTGCCTAGTTGGAGGCATTAAACTCAGCACTTATATATTTTCTGAAAAAAAAAATTCCTTATATATAGCATGTTTTCTTTATATGTTATGCATTTATAGGTATTGGATATGTTTAATGCTAAAAACTCAAATACTATTCCAGGTGATCTCTATCATTATTTCTTTATGTTTATTTTCATGCACGAGGACATCTAAGAACTTCGGCATCGGGGGGTAATGTTTATGCTAAGTTAATTTCTATCAATACCTAGACATTCCTACAGCTTCATTTTATTTTTGAAACGAGAAAGTTGCAAAATGGAAATAAAAGATTTTATTGCAGTAAATAACTTGTTTTACATGTCTCCAACTAAGTTGAGTAGAGTGGTTAAATACTTAGAGCTAATCAAACTAAGAGGATGGTAAGGAACCTTAGACCATAAGGCATTGCAGGCTATAGTTAGCTTCATCAATCAAGGATTGTCCTCTAGATGCAATTTGGGTCTGATTCTTGATGAATCTGGCTAGTTGAAACTAATGGTCTAGAAGTAAGAAAGTATAGGGCATTGCTGTTGACTCTCCAATTTGAGCTAAGTAACTAAAGCAATCAAAATCTCACGCACATTAGAATTGACTTTCAGACATCTAAAACCATGAAAACACAGACATCATGGGAATAGGGTTTATTTCCTTTTCACCCCAAGGATCTATGTGGTGCAGTTCTTGAAAGGATGAAGGATATGCCACTCACCTAGAAAAATGAATTGGAGAATAAAGAAAAAAAATTGAGAAGTTGGGAAATGTCAAATAAATTCCCACCCTGTTACAAATGGGTGCCAAAAATTCACAAATAATGAAGACACCTCGCTACATATGGGTGTTCATTCCTTCCAAAAATAGAAAATAAAATAAAAACAGAAAGAAAGAGAAAAAAATAGAAATAAAAATATGGAGCAAAAAATATTAGGAAAATAGACCAAGAGTCCAGTCGAGGAAATTTATGCCAATGAGTGTTGACCTCGAGATAGAAGCATGTGAGGATAAAGCTACCAATTTTAAGTAAGGTCAAACCAAAGGTGAAAATTAGGTTGACTAGGAATGAATCTCAATGCCTTGAAACTTGGGTTTTTACAACATTGGATGCCTGTAAGTTGAATCTATTACACATGCATGAGTGCTTTACACTCATAGCTACCAAATCCTGAGTGGGCAATGAAGCCTAAGAAATAGAACTTTTAAAACTAGAGGTTAAAGCTAAAAAGAAATGGAAAGACTCAGCCACCTGAGTCTAGATGTCTATCCTTGACGCTGTAGGCCTATTGGAATAAGAGTCATAACTTTCTCTTAAAAATTTGATTAATAATAAGTGTCTCGTTAACCTGCAAAACTTTAGTCAAAGACAAAGCATTTATTTATTTTTGCTAGCGACTAGCAAAGTTTAGGATGGGGGTATGATTGCGCAACAACCATAGAACTTAAATAAACCTAAATAATGTTAGAATCTAGCTTATTTTTGTATTTAGCATGCATATCATACATATATTGCATCATACCATTCTATATAGTTGTACATAAAATAATGCATGATTAGCCTGTTATTTGATGATTTTGTTTCTATTCGTAGGTAATAATAAGATTCAGATTGGATCATAATACAGAATAAAGTAGGAAGAAAGGGATAGAAGAAGAACAAAAGAAGCAAGATTTGCTCCAAGAAGAAAGGAGGATAACCTTATCCCAGTCCTAAAAACCCTAGGATAGCCTTCCTAACCCTGAGTCACCTTAAACACTAGCCAACCCCATCCTCTAAACAAAACTTGGATAGTACTATTGATGGGAACACCATTATGAGCCCTAACTAGCTCATTTTGACCCAATGAAGTTAATAAATGCTCCTACATAACCTACTGAAGGTCATAATTCATTACATAACCATTCTGAGAGAAAAATAAGAAACTAGGGGAAAAACTGCAATTTTATCAATGTAGTACAACCATGAGTTTTCTCAAGGGCGGAATAAAGGTCAAATGGTCTTAATAAGATAACAAGTGGGTTGGATCAGATAGAAAAGGGTTTGTGCATGTTCTGATAATTAAATGACTTTTGAAACCCTAAAAACAAACCCACTTAATTAACTAAGGTTCTGGTCAGGATAAAATTCACTTAAACCCTCTAAAAGTCATAGAAAATATTCACTAAGGTTTAGTACCTTTAATTTGGAACAACGACGCCAAAATGTTTATCGATTACAATTTATGATATAGATTGTAACTTGCTATATCTTTTTGCCGTGGTTGTTTCAGGGAGAAGATACATTGAAGAAAGTCAGCGGCAAAACAAACACACCAGAGGCAGGTAAATTCTAATTACTCTCTCTCTTAAGCCCCTCATTCTGAAAAAGTTGAAAAGGATAAAATCAATTAGGACACTTGCTTTCCATTCTTAGATATTCCATCAAGTTGCCTGATTTGATTTCAACAAAAAAATCTAATTTGTGCACCCATTTAAGGTACTTAGGGTTATCACATTCTTGTTTGAGCCGTAAATACCACATTTGGCAAACTAAATTGGACCAAAATTAGAGCCAATTAAATATTCCAAGTTAGGGTTTGAGAGACACACTTACATAAGCAAGAATCAACATTCCAAAATGATGTGTGCTTAAGCCTTGGTTGAATTGATCTATTCAAGCAAACCCTAAAAATCAGGCTCAATCTCACTTGAATCTTAAAAGAGGGACCTAAAACTTCTCAAAGGATAAATAGGTGAAGTTAACCCACCTTGTTGGGTCAACTAATCTTGAAATTAGGTCACTTTTTGCACTCAATACATCTTAAAGTTCAAGTGAAATCCTAAGCACCCTTGCTCTTAATTAAAACTGGTAGATTTAAGAGGTCAAGTCCCCATTCTGGTCTACCTGGAACATCAGTGACAAGAGAGGTCGGGTGGGGGAAACCCTGTAACCCGTGGGGGTGCTCTACCGTGTAGGGGTCTTCACGGGACTCTCCCCCTCTGGCTACCCAAGTAATTCTTGGGTGGACGGCTTTCTGACTAAGGGGTATCATCTGCCCCAAACCTCTACAGTCATCCAAAATTTTTGGGTGTCTTGGTTGGGTCGATCACATTCTATTCTCATCCAGACCATTGGTGCATGTTTGGTAGGAGGTCCTTAAGACCATCCTTGAGGCCTCCTTTAATTATTCACTCCCGTCGAAGCCAGGCCTCGACTTTCGTGTTTATGCAGCAACCCCATCACATTAACATCTCTTTTGATTCATCTGAGCCTAATTCTCCTTCGTCCATCATCATGTCACAACCCGTAGAAGAAAAGAATAACATTGAGAATCAACTTTAGTGCCTTAATGATTTATTTCAAGCCATTGTGAGTACACTGCAGCGTCCTATGATGCGAGATCATTGCAATCCCGCTGCAGTGGCGATCAAATCTCAAGTCCAAATCCCGGCTGGAGGTCTTGATACTAAACTCAAGCCCAACATGATTCATGCTATTCCAAAATTTCATGGGCTTAATTCTGAGGATCCTTTCCAGCACATCAAATAGCTCAAGCATCTGGCCTAGACCTTTGGGTCAGATGTCCAAAATCGGGATATCCTCATGAAAATGTTCTCTTTCTCTCTCATGGACAAAGCAGCACACTGGTATCAAACTCAAACGCGTCCAATCAACACATGGGTTGAACTACAATCCGAGTTTCTTAAAAGGTTCTTCCCAGTTAGTCAGATGAATACTTTACGACACCAGATCACGCACTTCACACAGCAACCTGAAGAACCACTTCACGAGGTATGGGATCATTTCCTGGATCTCATGCGAAAGTGCCCCCATCATGGAGTTCCTAAATGGGAACAAGTCCAATCTTTTTACCAGGGACTCCGTGAAGATATCTGTTTATCCGTCAATGCAACTTGTGGAGGAAATATCATGGATCAACGCGAGGACACTGTGTGGGAGATTCTCGAGAATATATGCGAGAACTCCATCAATAATGACTCCATAGGCTTATTCGACCGAATGAATGCCCGCGCATCAATGAATCCAAGGGGAGCACATGAGACGTAGGGCCTGTCCTCTTCTGTCGACTTGGAATTGATGGCCAATCGTTTGGACAAGGTCTCTATCATTGAGAAGAAGCTAGATGAGCTAACTCGACATCTGCAGCAAGCCACCTCTACGCAAAACCCATTCGCACAACTACCCCAGCGAGAGGGAAGATGTGCATAATATCTATCACCGATCTTCTGAGGGGATGGACCCGTATCCACCCCCGTCTGACTCTAGGGCCAGAGGAAACTCCGACCCTGCCTATTCTAGTTGGGGGAACTCTGAACCCTCTCACTCTGACTTTTCTGAGGTTCCTCAGACCTGCGAGGACCTCAACGCCATCTAGAATGACCCATTCTCTAATAACTATAACCCTGGATGGTGAAATCATCTTCATTTCATGTGGGCGGGAAACAATCAAAATCAGAGACCACCATATCAACCCCATCCACCAACTCCTCATCCATATCAGTCACTTCAGCCTCGGCCCGACCCCACCTATCAATCTGGGACAACTCAGACAGATCAAATGACTCTTATCCTTCAGACTCTAGCTGACATTCAAAAGATGAATGCGGCTATACAAAAATAGCACCAAGACGAGATCACAGAGGTTCACAATCAACTCGCCCAGATGGAGAATTGCCAACCTGGCACACTCCCTTCGCAACCTATACCTAATCCCAATAACGTGCCAAACTAGAGGCACGTTATGAACCAAAATCCAGGTCAAGCCCACATGATTTATCAGGCCCCTTCTGCTCCATCACCCGATGGGATGGAAGCTTCGACATTGTACTCGGGATTTCAGCAGCAGCCACCTATTTTACCCAGACCAAACCAGAACCAGGCAGGTTTGAATTCAGTAACAACCCGTAGTGGCAAAGCAACACAGGACCCACCTTACCTAAGCCACTTACAGCCTGGTAGTGCTAACCCATGCCCTAGGAAAGTCATCCAAGATACCCCTATCCCAGATCAAGAACCTAAACCTATTCTAGAAAAACCATCCAAGGTTCCATTTCCTGAGGCCTTAACCAAGGGAAAGAGGACAACCAAACCCGTGGCACCTAAAGAGGACCGGGTCAAGCTCTTTGAGCAGGTCCATATAAACATCCCCTTAATGGATGTGATTCGCCACATACCAGCTTACGCACGATTTCTGAAAGATGTGTGTACACCTAAGCGTAAGCCACGAACCAAAAGTGGGAGCCTAATCGTATTGTCGAGGCAAGCCAACTCTGTCATTTTGAGCAAACTCCCACCTAAGGCAAAAGACCCAGGTACTCCCCTAATTTCCTGTACAATTGGTGATATCCAATTTGATAGAGCTTTATTGGATCTAGGAGCCTCCATAAACCTAATACCTACATCCCTACTTGATCATCTTGAGGAATCTGAGCTCAAACCAATAGAGGTGACATTACAGTTGGCAAATCGATCTATTAAGTTACCTAAAAAAGTCCTTGAGGACGTCATTGTTAAGGTTCGAGATTTCTATTTCCCGGTGAATTTTGTAGTCTTGGATATGGATGCTCCAGAAAACCTGAGGAACACACCAATCATACTAGGGAGACCCTTTCTGGCCACTGCTACGGCCAACATTAATTGTGAAGAGGGCCAAATTGAACTGAAATTTAGGTACCAGACACTAAAAATCGACATCTTTAAGGCCCAACAAGGGATTAATTGCAGAGTTGTAGAACAGATATGTGACATTGAAGCTATGGTTGACAATCAGTACATCAAGGAAAACTTGACTACTTTTGATGAACAACAAGAGGATCAAAACCTGCAATCAGAGGAGTCCTAACTCAACCTAAACACACTCATAACTCCTTCCCGTGCTCCTGACACCCACCCTAAACCACTCACTGTTGCTGATAACCCTATTTTGGAACTAAAGTCTCTTCCTGATCATCAAAAGTACGTCTTTTTGGGTCCCAATTAGATGTTTCCTGTGATTATCAACTCCAGACTCACACTTGATCAGGAATCCCATCTGATTTTCGTTCTCCAGCAACATCGAAGAGCCATTGGATGGACTCTCGATGATTTGATTGGCATTAGCCCCACTTACTGCACACACCGCATCTACACTGAAGAGGGCACACGACCATCCTGTGAAATGCAGAGATGTCTGAATCCTAATCTGCAGGAGGTCGTGATGAAGATCATCAAGTGGTTAGATGCTGGGATCATCTACCCGATCTTCGACAGTCAGTGGGTGAGTCCAATCCAGGTTGTGCCTAAGGCAGGACTCACCGTGATCACGACTAAAACTGAAGAAATCATACCGACCCATGTGGCAAATTCGTGGAGAGTCTGCATTGATTACAGAAGACTCAATACCTCTACAAAGAAGGATCATTTCCCACTACCATTTATTGATCAGATCCTCGAAAAACTAGCGGGAAATAGATTCTTCTGCTTTTTGGATGGGTACTCCAGTTATAACCAGGTGGCAATCCATCCAGAGGACCAAGAGAAGATCACTTTTACCTGCCCTTTCGGGACGTACGCATTCCAAAAAATGCCTTTCGGTCTCTACAATGCGCCCACTACTTTTTAGCAGTGCATGCTTGCCATAGTCTCAGATATGGTAGGTGATTATATGGAAATCTTCATGGATGACTTCTCAATTTTTGGCAAATCATTTGACGATTGCATCCTGCACTTGGTCCAGATCCTCAGGTGGTGCATTCACGTGAATCTGGTTCTTTCTTGGGAATAGAGCCACTTCATGGTCCCTGAAGGAACTATCCTGGGACATCTCATCTCAGGAAAAGGCATCCAGGTTGATCGAGCCAAGGTGAATCAGATTTCCAAACTCCCTATGCCTAGCTCAGTCAAGGACAACCGATCTTTCCTGGGGCACGTTGGTTTTTACCGTCGATTCATTCCTGATTTCTTGAAGATCGCACTTCCTTTGACTAATCTACTATCTAAGGATGTTCCTTTTGAAATCACCAAGGAATGCACTCAAGCATTTGAAATCCTACGTGATCGAGTTACCCAAGCTCCCATTCTATAGTCCCCTAATTGGTCTCAACCCTTTGAGATCATGCACGATGCATCTGATTTCGTTGTAGGCGCGGTACTTGGACAGAAAATTGACGAGAAACCTGTGGTCATCTACTACGCTAGCAAGACACTTGACGAGGCTCAGCGTAACTACACAGTTACTGAGAAAGAGCTACTAGCCATAGTAAAAGTTTAGATCGTATCTTCTGGGTTCTCGTGTTATCATTTACTCGGATCACACAGCTATGAGACACCTCCTTGTGAAGGACGTGAAACCTCAATTAATCCACTGGATCTTGCTGTTGCAAGAATTTGACCTCAAGATTCGCGACAAGGCGGGAAAGCAAAACATGGTAGCTGATCACTTATCCTGCCTTCCTTCTGACATTATCGACCCTTCCGGACCCATTACGGAACATTTTCCTGATGAGCACCTCCTGACTATCAGTATAAGGCTTCCATGGTTTGATGACCTAGTAAACTACCTGGCATCACATCAGATCCCGTTCGATTGGCCGAAGGCCAAGAAGGACAAATTACTTTCCAATGCCAAGTACTATTTTTGGGAAGACCCGTATCTTTTCCACATCGATGCTGATCAAATCATCCTACGATGTGTCTCGGAAGCGGCAATTCAAGACATCTTGTCCTTCTGCCATGATCAGGCATGCGGTGGACACTTCTCTGGTCATAAAACCGCAGCTAAAGTCCTCCAGTGTGACTTATATTGGCCCACGATTTTCACAGATGTATACAATCACTGTAAGGCATGCACTCGTTGCCAGACCCTAGGCAACATGAGCCACCATGATATGATGCCCTTACAGCTGAATCTCGTATGCGAAATCTTCAATGTCTGGGGGATTAATTTTATGGGACCCTTTCCTATTTTGGACGGCTTCGCGTACATTCTGCTCACTGTTGACTACGTGTCCAAGTGGATCGAAGCCATTCCGACCTGAACCAATGATCATAAGGTGGTTATCAAATTTATTCATCAGAACATCTTTCCTCGGTTCGCTTATTCCATGTGCTATAATCTCTGATGGAGAGACCCATTTTACTAATGCTCAGTTCAAATAACTGATTACCAAATACGGGATGTCACACCGAATCTCTACTCCTTATCACCCCCAAACCAATGGTCTAGCTGAGCTATCAAATCGGGAGATCAAGAAAATCCTCCAGGTCACTGTTCGACCTGACAGGAAAGACTGGTCATCTCAACTTCCGGAAGCTTTGTGAGTTTATAGGACTGCCCACAAAACCTAATTAGGTATGTCTCCCTTCAAATGGTGTACGGGAAGGCATGTCACCTCCCCGTCGAATTGCAGCACAAAGCCTATTGGGCAGTACGGAACTGCAATCTCAATCTTTCTAAGGCAGGAACCCACAGAAAGGTTCAAATGAGCGAGATCGATGAATCACGCCAAGACACATATGAGAACTCGTGAATTTACAAAGAGCGGGTTAAAGTCTTCCATGACAAGCACATATCCAGGAAGATCTTTTTCCCTAGTCAAAAATCCTACTCTTTGATGCCAAACTCAAACTGTTCCCAGGAAAACTCAGATCGAAATGAATCGGACCTTACCTTGTCTGACAAATCTTTGGAAATGGAGCTGTCGAAATCAGTCAACTCAGCCTCGATTCAGAACCTTTTGTCATGAACGATTAAAGACTCAAACCGTTCATTGAAATTATCGATACAAATCTGGCTGATACATCTTTTACCCTCCATTCTCCCTGAGCTCATTGCGCCCGGCTGATGGTGTAAAACTCAGCGCTTAACGAGAGGCAACCCGTCATTTTGAAAAACTTGAAACTTTTCTTGACATTCCTATGTTGAACTCATATTGTACTTTAGGGTTCATCCTTTAGAACAGCTGACTCCACCTCCGGTACCCAGACTCGAGCTTGAAATCGTTTGCAACAGCCATCCCGACCTATTCACCCATCCAACACCTGTTCTAATGAATGATCTAAGCTAAACTCGAACACACCTAATTTACAATGAGGACATTGCAAATCGTAGGCATGGGGGATATTAAAGTACAAAATG
The DNA here is from genome assembly GCA_037157565.1 of Thalassia testudinum. Taxonomy (NCBI): domain Eukaryota; kingdom Viridiplantae; phylum Streptophyta; class Magnoliopsida; order Alismatales; family Hydrocharitaceae; genus Thalassia; species Thalassia testudinum. The sequence goes on from JAZHRO010000044.1 coordinate 996,199, forward strand.
CCATGAAAATCATCTCACAAGAAGGGTTTCATCAAAAAAATCACATATCCAAAAAATACCAAAAAAATAAAAAAATTCTTCAAAAAGAACCAAAAAAAAAGAGAGAATTTTGAGGGCATATCAATTTTAAGGAGAAAAAGGGGAGTTAAAATTGTTAAAAAAAGGAGCACAATTTGAAAATAAAAAGAGATAGGCATTAGTAAGAAATTAAGGAATTGACTTAGTTCTAGACCATATCAAAAGAAAGAAAATGAAAGGCAAATAGGGCTAACGAAACAAAGAAGAAATTAGTAAGAACGTTGATTTTAGGCACTTTGGGCTATGATCATAGGCTTAAAAATTCAACTACCCACTAAGATCTGGATGCTCCCCAAGAGGTTGGGGAAAATGCGAAGCTTAAGTATTAGGTCTAAGGCTTAGGGATTATTCAGCCTCGTCAACTGACCTCTGGTTTGCAGGACTCGATAACCTAAGCACTCGAATCCACACACAACCTAGTTCAGTGCCCTTAAGTATCAAAATCACGCAAATGCATTTAAATTGTTATAAAAAAGTCGCCTAGATTAGGAGCAACAGATCAACACAAATTGATTTGGACTAGTTCCCGACGTGGAGAGGGGGGAAATTCCCCTCGAAGATGCGCAATAACATCTCGTCTCCTCGGTGCTTGTCTCTTAGGATATCTACATATCCTATCGGGGGCATGTAAGCACTGTGTGCTGGTTCAGATGCCAAGGGCGACATTATCCCGAAAAGTCGATTGCCAGGGTTTGGATTTAGCTACAGAATGCCATGGGCGGGATTATCTCGAAAGCCAAGGTTCTGGGGGTTGCCATGGGTGGTGCTACCTCGAAGCATCGATTGCTAGGGACCCTTCGAGGATTGATGACGAGGACTAGGAATCTGATACAGACCGTATTGTGAAGCGAATCCGAAGCTAGAAATAAAAAGAAAAGAGAGAGAACACTCTCCAAAAATAAAGAAAAATTCCTCTGTCTCTCTTTGACAAAAATGCATTGTAAACTAAACCAATGCTAAAACATGTTATAAGCACAGGTGCTTTAACCGTGGAGTTCAACGAGCCTTAGGTTAGTTCCTGTGGGCCTTAGAAACCTTCGCAACAGACTGAGGGTAGAGCTGGTCAGGTCCAAATCTTGGTTGATACTTGAGTACCTCTAAGCCTACTATTGGCATTCTAACATAATCTACAGAAGAATGCACACATCACAGTTTTTTAGCATCAAAAGATTGCATGGTCTAGAAGCAAAGTTAAAACCTTGAAATTTTGCTAAGGGAATAGCAAAAGCTAGGCATGAGGGTATAATAGAAACACCATCATGAGCCCTAACTAGCTCATTTTGACCCAATGAAGTCAATAAATGCTCCTATATAACCAATTGAAGGTCATAATTCATTGCATAACCATTTTGAGAGAAAAATAAGAAACTAAGGGAAAAATTACAATTTTACCAATGTAGTACAACCACGGATTTTCTCAAGGGCTGAATAAAGGTAAAATGGTCTTAATAAAATAACAAGTGGGCTGGATCAGATAGAAAAGGGTTTGTATATATTCTGAGAATTAAATGACTTTTGAAATCTTAAAAATAGACTCAGTTAATTAACCAAGGTTCAGGTCAAGATAAAATTCATTTAAATCCTCTAAAAATCATAGAAAAGTATTCTCTGGGGTTTAGTACCTTCAATTTGGCCATTAGAACCCATCTTGACCTAAATTGAAGTCTCAAACAGATATTTGCCCTAATTTGAATTTTTGCATAAATTACCTAGTCAAATCCAACTTCACCATTGGATTCCTTAGGTCCAAATTAGGTTTGTACCAAAATTTGGACCCAAGATAAGTTTTCCTTGACCTAGTTTGCAAAAAGTCCTATCTGATTATATTTCTACCCCTAACTTTCAAAAACCCTTACATTTAGCCCCTTAACTTCTTCATCGTCATCACAAGTAGGTCCCTCCACCATTATCGCGGAGGAAACCTACTCCGGCAACTTTTGACAAGGAATATCTCCGTGATTACTTGGAGAATCCCTTCCAAATTTGGAACGGAGATCCTCTGAGAAATTCTCTCCCGTCTAAACCCATTGATGAACTTTGATTCCATCTCAATCTCTCATGCGAATGCAAGAGAGATTTGGGTATCCTAACAGTTCCCATCTCCGGCGACCTTCCAAGCTTCCCAAGCCTTAACCGCCCTTTAGAGCCCTATTTAAAGAAGCTCAGATCTCCCCAACTTCTTCACGTTTGAATTCAGCCGTGATTCCCCTAAATTCTTCTCTTCCCCGTGGTGAGACTCGAATAGGTTTTGTTAATATGGTGATATTATCGTTGAAGTTATTGTAGTGAGTTCACCTAAATCGAGTCTAACCAGCTTCACAAAATTTTTAACCTGACCTACTTGATTTTATCTTCGTCGCTTTTAGGCCTACGGTCGATCTCAGGGAGGCGGGAATTTGAAGGTCAAGGAGTTTCTATGCCTTTCCTAAAACACATCTCTTTCTTGCGTTTATTATGTTTTTGGTTTTGTTTTCTATTTATGATTTTTGTTGTTGATAATGTTGTCCTTGAGGTACACCCTAAAAATCAAGTCCTTGGCCTTGAACCAAATGGTTCTTGGCTTGTAGCCAACCTGGGGTTTCCAAAAATTGATCCTGTTATTCGCAAGACCGAGTACCTGCAAGACAAGAATTATCTTTTCTCTTTTACTTTTTTTTTTATCTTATTAATAGTAAGAAATAAAAGATAAATGAAAACAAGGTAGGTTGCTAGAAAAGAAAGAAATACTTAACTTAGTATATGTATAGATATGTAGTAGATACAGTATATATATATGTATATAGTTATATATTATATATAGGGGTGGAGGTGGAAGTGGAAATGGAGTGTAGCACAATGTCAAGTTGGTCCGCGTCTAATAAGACGCGACCAACAAGACTGAGTGCCGCGTAAAGTGTGAGCAGATGTGTGGGAGTGTGTGTGGAAGCACTTGCTTTGCACAGATATCGGGGAATATTAGCAACTGGTATAGATATTCCCTTCATATGATGTACGGTGGAGGGACTAGTGCATGAAAGTATGGGTGGTGAAGTGTATATATGGATATGGGTAGGTGGATGTATATGTAGAGACACACACATATATATATATATAGTTGTATATGTATATAGATATGTATATGTATATATGTATATATATGTATATATATATTTATGTATATATGTGAGTGGATATATATATATGTGTGTATGTGTGAGTGTATAAGGGTGTGGGTGAGTGTGTACCAGTGTGTGTGTGAATGTACGTGTGTACAAGTGGGTGTGTGTGTACTGGTGGAGGGGAGCGCAGTAGATAAGCTGTCTGCTGCGCTACCCCGCCGTCTGATGCGCGAGGATGCGCAGGTGCAGGAGGGAGAGCGCGCGTGGTGCGATGGGGAGCGATTGCGCTCTCTTCGTGCGTGGACGGGTGCGGTGAGGCATGGACTGGTGTGGGCGACCGGTTGGCGTGGGTAGCGGGCGAGGAGAGAGAGCACGATGCCACCGACTAAGTGAGAAGCAAGTCGGTGGCTACAGTGTTGCATTGAAAGGTGTGAACAGAGCTGCAGTGCACGCAGAGTGGGCGACCGGTAGCGGCCGGTTCTGCATGCACGAGCGCGCTGTGGAGCGCCTGCGCACACTGGAAGAAGCTGCGCACGGCCTGCCGGTGAGTGCGCGACGGTCGGTAGTGGCTTGCAGTCCGGTGCATGGCTTGTTGAGCTTCTAAGCTTTGAGTGCTTGAAGCTCTGGCAATGGCAGAGAAGACGATAGCAATGAAAACAAAAGGTGAATCCACCACGCCCACCTACTCAGGAAAGAGCTGGGCGGTGGTGGAACTCACAGTGGTGGTGTGAAACCACTGTGGGTTTTCTCCTGCCCACGGTGTGTCTCTTCTCAGTGAGAAGAGATACTGTGTATGGAGAGGGAGAGGGGAGGAGGTTGGCCCAGGGTGAACGGTGGATCTGAAGGTGTCTGCAGGTGTATGAAAGTGTATGCTCGCACGAGGGAGAGAGCCAGGGGTTTTAAAGATGAGAAGGCGTGCCACAGCCATGCTGCTGGCAGCGCACATCCTGCCATACTGTTGGCAGGAGGAGAGGTGCGAAGAGGCGCGGATGCCCCATTCCCTGCAGCCATGCGAGAGAGAAAAATTCAAAGTAAATAAAAGAATGAAAATGGTGAAATTGCAATGCTGCACTTGAGGAAGATGTTAATTAATAGATGGCCAATTATTCACACTCTCCTCCCCTCTTTATAAATGCATGTAGGCGTCTATTTACAAATGCAACTACATCTACATAAGATGCAATGGCAGTGCTAGGAAATAACACAATATGGCATATTTACTGGTGTATTTTTGCTGTGTAAACATGCCCCCATACTTATCTTTTGCTAGTCCCTAGCAAAACATTTTGTATTGTATTTAGAAATGATCTTAAGCTAAAGACTTTTTTTTGAGGTGACAAGGGTGTGTTTATCTGTTGGATATTGTGAGAACCAATTGCAGAGAGGACTACTAATACTTTAAGTCTTACATGACATAGACCATCCTTGACTAACCTAGACTCTTGATATTTAAACCTTAAGTACGATTTCCTAGACTTAGAGGGTTTTGATGTACTCGAGAGCTCAAGAGATTATGGTTTGTGCATAGTGAAGGTTCAAGATTGACCAGATGAACATTAAGGCTCAAGTCCAGGGTTTCACGAATTTTTAAGTGTAGGTTGGTCCCAATTTTAGCTCATGTCTTCGGATTGACCCTTAAAAAGATGATGGAAAACTCAACCCCCATTTTATTGCTTTTATGGCTCAATGAATATATGGTAGAAACAAGGTATTTGTAACGTGCCCTGAAAAACTTTTTGGGGAGAAGAATTTACAGACATTTGAAAGATATACTGACTTATTTGTAAGATTTTCTCCCTCTATTTTTTTTTTAAACAAGTGTCAGTATATCTCTTACAACTTTATTTGAGGGAGCACACATTTTTGGTGGGAGAGTACCTTTTTGGTGGAAAGAGTTTCTCCTAGACACAAGATTAAAGTCTAGGATAAAAAGTCTACCTGCGCGTACAGGTAAGGACTCCACCTTCCCTAATGAACACTAGGGTTGGATCTTATGTTCACCTAGTCATTCTTGATATGTGTAGTGTGAACCAAGATTACTTAGACTCTCAAGTAGAAGCAAACCAATGAATCATGTACTGGTAACTCAGGTACAAGAATACATCCTTAGTTAGGAGAGATTCCGATCTATTTTATCAATGCTCAAGTGAATTAAGCCAGGCCTGAGCGAATCAAGCTTCTTTGGCCTGGAAAGTCTTCAAAACAGCAGTTGAATATCCATAAACACTTATTGTATTTTTGTTTCAGCCTTCAGATCATTGCTAAATACTTTTTTTTTTTTTAAATAGGCTATGTATATACTTATAGATGGATATATATAATGGAAGCTGCATGATACCATATAATACCCAAATCCTATGGATGCCTATCCACCCCCCAATGCCAAATGATGCTATGTCCTCATATGCATGCAAGGTAAAACAAAGTCCAAGGATTAGGGAACGAGAGATGATGTGCAAGGTATATAGCACCGTGGTAGGGTGGGTGGATGGTGGGTGGTGAAGTGAAAAGTGAAGAAGTGCGAAGTGAAGTGACATGGAATTGTGTAAGTGATAGTGGAGGAGTGTTGCTGGGGTGACTCCGAACAAGTGCTGAATTTAACATCCCCAGCTGGACTCAGAGTGAGGCACGAAGTTAGTTACGCTCCAGCAGGGCAATAGAATCACCAACGGAGGCAGGTTCATGAGTAAGATAGGGTTTTAACCACTACAGATTGGCCGTAAATTTATGTCAGATTTGGGATCTTCAATTTCAACGGCCCCGTTGGGAAATGGTCTCGAGACCAAGTAGGGACCAATCCATTTGGACTACAATTTCCCTGGAAAGAATTTGAGCAGGGCATTGTAAAGCCAAACTTGCTGAGATGGCTCAAATTCTTTCCGCCGAATTCGGCTGTCGTGAAAGGCCTTAGTACGTTGCTTGAAAGTTAAGGTAGAATCATAGGCTTCACGACGGAGCTCTTCCAGCTCCTGGAGTTGGAGTTTCCTTTCTCGACCACACAGGTCTGGGTCGAGGTTACATTAGCGAACCTCCCAATAAATGCAGTGCTCCAGCTCCACGGGTAAATGACAAGGCTTCCCGTAAACGATTCTATAAGGAGACATACCAAGGGGAGCCTTGAAGGCGGTCCGATATGCCCAAAGTGCGTCAATCAGCTTGTCGGACCAATCCTTACGGTTAGGCCGAACCATTTTCTGGAGAATTTGCTTGATTTGTCAGTTCGACACCTCAGCCTGGCCGTTCATCTGAGGATGATACGAAGATTCAATACGATGGTGAATTCCATATTTCCTCAGAAGTGCCCGAAAAGAAGCATGGGTAAAATGACTTCCTCTATCAAAGATAATGGCTCGAGGGATCCCAAAGCACGCAAAAATGTGGTCTTTGACAAATCGAGTAGATATGACATGGTCAGCATGGCGCATGAGAATAGCCTCGATCCATTTCGAAACATAATCAACAACAACGAGGATGTACTCAAAGCCGTTGGAAGGAGGAAAGGGACCCATGAAATTGATTCCCCAAATGTCAGATTTCAGCAACTAGGATGGGTTGCAAGGGCAAAATGTCACGACGTGACATTGACCCTAACGACTGGCACTTAATGCAATGTTTAGCATAATTGTGTGCATCCTGGTGAAGGGAGGGCCAAAAGAACCCGCACTGCAACACCTTGGCTGCAGTTTTCCTCCCAGAGTAATGGCCTCCGCAGGCCTGATCATGGCAGAAGGATAGCACACTGGGGAATTCGTTGTCAGGAATACAGCGACGGATGATCTGGTCAGCACCTATTCGAAAAAGTAGTGGATTATCCAAGAAATAGTATATTGCTTCTGCGATGAGACGCTCGCGCTAGTTTTTAGGCCAGCCACGTGGAAGGGAACCAGAAGCAAGGTAATTGGCAAAGTCGGCACACCAAGGTCCACTTGCCACATTAATTGCCAATAGGTGCTCATCGGGAAAAACCTCATTAATTGGCAGGGTAAGTCCAATGTGGTCAGGGTCCATTCTCGAGAGATGATCAGCAACAACATTCTAGGCTCTGGCCTTATCACGAATCTCAAGGTCAAATTCTTGAAGCAGAAGGATCCAACGAATCAATCTAGGCTTGGCATCCTTCTTGTGCATGAGATGGCGAATGGCCGCGTGGTCAGTGAATATAATAACATGCGAGCCCAAAAGGTAAGAGCAGAATTTCTCCATCCCAAAGACGACTACCAGTAGTTCTTTCTCAGTGGTTGTATAATTGCGTTGGGCCTCGTCTAACGTCTTACTGGTGTAGTACACCACGAAGGGGTGTCTATCACGTCTTTGTCCCAGGATGGCTTCGACTGCAAGGTGGGAAGCATCACACATGAGTTTAAAGTCAAGGAACCAATCAGGCGGCTCGAGAACAGGGGCCTTGGTGACAGCATCACGTAGCTGCGTGAATGCTCGTATATAGTCGGGGCCCATATCAAAGGGTACGTCGGTCGATAGGAGATGAGTTAAAGGTCTAGAAATCTTGGAGAAGTCTTTGATGAATCTCCCATAGAAACCGACGTGTCCTAAGGAGCGGATTTTCTTGACAGAGCCAGGCACACGTAAATCAGCAATCACATCAATCTTAGCTCTGTCAACCTCAATACCCCTATCAGAGATGATATGCCCAAGAATAATTCCCTCGTGTACCATAAAATGACTTTTCTCCCAAGAAAGCACGAGGTTCACATCAATACATCTCCGAATGATACGGGTCAAGTTGGCAAGACAATCATCAAATGAAGGTCCAAAGATCGAAAAGTCATCCATGAAGACCTCAAGAAAGTCACCCACCATATCATGGAATATCGCCAGCATACATCTCTGGAAAGTTGCTGGCGCGTTGCAAAGGCTGAAAGGCATCCTTCTAAATGCGAAGGTGCCGAAGGGGCAGGTAAAGGTGGTTTTCTCTTGGTCTCGAGGGTCAATTGCCACCTGGTTATATCCAGAGAATCCATCCAGGAAACAGAAAATTTTATTTCCTGCTAACCGCTCCAGGATTTGGTCAATAAAAGGTAGCGAAAAATGATCTTTCTTTGTTGCAGCATTCTGTTTCCTATAGTCTACACACACTCTCCAAGATGTAGGAGTGCATGTAGGGATGGATTCGCCCCTATCATTGATACGAATGGTGAGTCCCGCCTTTTTGGGCACGACATGAATCGGGCTTACCCAGGGGCTATCTCTAATCGGGTAGATTATACCCACATCAAGCCACTTAATGATTTCCTTTTTAATGACCTCCCGCATGTTAGGGTTGAGATGTTGCTGCATCTCGCAGGAAGGTCGAGCCTCCTCCGTACATATACGGTGAGTGCAGGAGGGGCTAATGCCAGTTAAGTTAGATAAGGACCATCCAATGGCTGCCTTGTGTTCCATAAGGATCTTTGTTAGTTTGCACTCTTCCTCCCTTGTCAATTTTGAACTAATGATTATGGGGAGTGTTTCATTTGGTTCCAAGAAACATACCTAAGCATGTCAGGCAGCTTTTTTAGCTCGGGAGTGGATGGTGAAAGATCTGGCATTTCTTGGGATGAGAGTATCCCAAGCGGATCAGAAGAAAGAAAGGCAAGAGGAAGAAGTTGGCCCTCAGATTGGCCAAAAAGAGAGGCATCTTGGATTGATGGATCCAAAAAGGGATAGCCCCAGTGATCAGTATGTGGGCTCAAGGTCCTAGTGTGGAGTCGCATTTCCGCCTTATTTGGCGGGAAAGAAAGGGCACTCTGGTCTTCAAGAGGGTGGACCGGCGGTGAGTAGCACAAATATGACTCAGACCACGAGGTATGGGAAGCAGGAAAAACCTCATTAGAAGTCTGGTTAGAAGAAGGTACGAGTAAGGGGAGGGATGGGGGAATGTCACCATATGTGCTAGTCAGGCGATGGTCTGTGTTTAGGGGCAATCCACAGCAGTCAGAATAGGTCACTGTAAGTTCGATACATGCGCTGACGGCCATGTCCTCGTCAGACGTGCCATCCTCGATGCAATCGCAATCAAAATTCTTGGCTGCCTTGAAGATGTTTAGTTTGAGCTTCTCAGAGCCAACAGCAATCTCAATGCAGCCCGACTCATAGTCGATATGGGCGCGGGCTGTGGTCAAGAAAGGTCGACCAAGGATGATCAGACAATCAGAAAGTGAGCTAGGAACTTCCATATCCAAAACAAGAAAGTCAACAGGAAAATAGAGATTGTTGACCCTAACCACCACGTCTTCCACCACACCCTTCGGTATTTTGACAGAACGATCTGCCAACTGTAACGTGACAAGGGTGGGTTTCAGATTTCCTAAGGCAAATTTCTCGAGCATGATGGTTGGTATAAGATTGATGGAAGATCCTAGATCAAGCAGAGCACGGTTAAAATTGCAGCCTTGGATGCTACAAGAAATAAGCAGTGTGCCTGGATCTTTCTGCTTCGATGGTAGATTTGACAGTATAGCACAACTCGCATGAGGCGAGAGGACCATCGGATTCTTTGTTTTCTTTGACTGTCGCCTAGGTGTAGTCTTTGAAAAATCGGGCGATAGTCGGTATATGGTCGATAGCCTCCAACAGGGGTACTTTGATTTCAACATCCCTGAATAAATTACGCAGGTTATCAAAGGACTGCGTATCCTTTTTCTTGACTTTTAGCTCCCTCAGTAGAGCCTCAGGGAATGGGACTAATTCTGGCACTAGTTTGGGTGTATCGTCCTCACGAGTATGCGGTGCGCATCCCGAATGAGAGGGCGATGAAAAAGATGGGCCAGGATCAGATCGAGGCAGATCGACGGTTTACTTACTACTCCTCGTAGTAATTGCATTGGACGTCGCAGGTCCAGTGGGATCATATGGCGGAGGAGGGTTCGCAATAGGGACATAAAGGTGATGTGTTGCTGTGGGATTAGCCTGAAATCCCGGTGAAATGCTCGGAGCTTGCAGAATCTGGTGAACCTGCCCTTGAGAAGGGCGTATCTATGGTTGAGGACCACGGGGTACAAAATTTTGCAGGTTGAGAATAGGTTGGGCAGGAAGAGTGCCCTGAGATCGAGTCATCATGCGTAGTTGACTGATCTCAGCATTCTGTTGCGCCAATTGGTGCTGAAGAGAAGTCATGTTTTCTTCATGGTGCTTACACATTTCCATCGCCATTCACATCAATTTATCAAGAGGACTTGATGCGTTTTCTGTTTGAGGAATGCAAGGACCCGATGGTAGATTTGCCACAAGATTAGACTGGGCCCTTGGGATAACGGGTGCAAACGGTCGCATTGGTCCACCCGCGGGGTTTTGGCGCTGCGGGTTGCTGGACCATGCGAAGTTAGGATGATTTTGCCACCCTGGGTTATAAGTAGTAGAGAATGGTTAGTTCCCCAGGGCGCAAGCATCTTCTAAGCCCGAAGATGAGTCCGCATGTATATATGCATCCGAGCACATGGAGGCTTGGTCCTCCATGTCGAAATATTGGCTTGCAGAAGCTAGGTCCAGATGACTTACCGAATCGCTCGGCGTGACACTCGGTAAGGATGGTCTTACAGGATTTTTGGAAATAAGCCTGGCATTGGAAGGATTAGGGTTGTGACAGAATGATGAGGTGGAGGTGTTTGCCATAGAGCAGGCAGCATTGGCCAGAAGCTCGTCCAGCTTCTTGTGCATAACGGAGACTTCATTCAATTTTTGTGCAATAAGGTTAAGATTTGTGAATGAATGGGAGGGTCCTGTGTCAACTTTGTGAACATTGCGAGGCAGGCTGGTACGATTAAAGGCAACAATGGAGGCATTGTTGATTGAATTTTCACTCATGTTCTCAAATAATTCAAATGCTCCATTCTCGTCTTTATTCATGAAATTCCCTCCACAGAAAGCATCTACAATCTGCTTCAAAGTTTCATTTAGCCCATAATAGAAGATCTGGGCTATATGCCACTTAGGCAGACCATGGTGCGGACATTTCCGAAGGAGGTCATTATACCTTTCCCAAGCCTCATGAAATTGCTCGCCGTTTTGTTGCGTGAAAGTTATAGCCCGACAAAGTGTATTGGTTCACCCGATTGGGAAGAATTTCTTGAGAAATGCTGTTCACATCTCTTTCCAAGAATGGATTGTTCTCCCAAGGGTGCACAACCATTGCGATGTTTTATCTCGCAACGAAAATGGGAACATTTTCATGAGGACAATTGATAACCTGATGTTTCTTGATTTAATAGTTTCAGCTAATCGGGTTAAGTCTTCCAAATATAGAAAGAGATCTTCACTTGCAAGACCATGGAAGTGAAAGTTAATTAGGCCAATGACATTAGGTTTTAGTTCAAAATCATCCCCGCCCATGGGGACCCAAATTTGCCCTATGGTCTCTGTAGCAGCAGGATTTTGATAAGAACTAAGAGACCTAGGCTCCTCCCATTCGGGAGGGTTCTGCATTTCCTCTAAGGTTTCCCTAATGGCTTCAATCTGCTCATTATACATTTCCATTTAGGCTTGGAGGTTGGTTATGGGGTCTACTGCTCCACCACCACCTGGTGGGATTTGAGGGGGGCGATTTCCTCTTTCAGGATTTAGGGGTGGGTGTGCAGCCATGTTTGTGGAGGAAGATGATGAATCAGTTTCTATCATTCTAGAATTATCAAACAATTCAAACAATTCAGGGTTTTGTGATCTCCTCCCAAACATACACTACTGCAGGAAAAATTGGGGAGATAAGAAGGGAAAAGGGGATGAGAGAAACGACGTCGTAAGGGTACACTTAATGACAAATCAAAGCAATCAATTTCCTAACCTCTATAATGTGCCGTTAGACCTAAAGATCTAAGTTACCCACTATCACAACCTACGGAACCAAATGAGAGCACCGCGGAACCACCAGGACAGATTGAAAGGCCATTTGCCCCAGTCTTAGACACCCGATAGCACGTGGGAACCCACACCAGCACGTAGGCGCTACACGTAGGTAGTTAGACCTCCAATCCATAATAGAGGTCAAGTTGCTACCAGTTTTAATTTAAAGGATTAGGATCAAGTGCTCCAGGAATGTGAAGGGTGCTGTATATGGGTAACGCCCAAGTGAATTGATTTTAAGAGTGTGTAAACCAAGCATGCAACGGGGAAATCTCCCCGAATTGGAGTTTTAGATGATGAATGACTTTTAGAATTTCAGCCTTAAGTAGTATGGATTTTAGGATTCCACTGAGTTACCAATTCAACCAATCTCCGATTTTGAGAAAACACAAGTTCTTTTATGCCCAACAAACCCTTCTTCAATGTGAATTAGTTAATGCATGCTAAAAATGCAATGGGCTTCCCTAGATGGAAATTTCTACGTGTTGATGCACGAGTTTATTTTAAGTCAATGTGAAAGGGAGCCAAAGTACTTCAATTCAAGTGCTCCCAATCACCAAAATGATGTTCCACACAAGGCTCAACCACAAGATGATGTAAAGAAAATTAAAATGTTGGAGTTGAAATATTCAGGATCAAATCTAAGGTACTCGAAAGGTCATGGTGGGGTTGGAATCAACTCAATTCCAAATCTCCCCATCAAAAATGTGACCCCGAAATGTGAACAAATGAGGCAAGGAGGGATGGCAATCAATTAATTTTAACTTGCCTCAAAGAAAACTTCACACAATGAAGGATCCAGGAATCAAGATTCTTGGATTTTCGCTATGCGAAGCTTTGTGGGAAATCAAGGGGCAGTGGGGGTGATAGCAAACAATCAGCAAGTGGTTTTTAATCCACTTGCCCCAAGGAATTCCCAAGAAGTGTTTTTAGGTTTTTTTTTTTTAAGTGACAAGTTAACCTAAGTTACTAAGAGAGAGACACCTACCTCTTCAGCAACATGGGCGAAGCTCCAATGCGGCGCCGACGATTTCACGCTCACTCCCACCTTGGATTTGCCCACGTCTCCGACTTCCTCTGCTTGTCTCCTCCTTGCAACCAATTTACCTACACACAAGTAAACAAAACACCTGTGAAAAGAAGGGTGTGGAGAAAATTAAAGGAATGAGAGTAGAAACCTACCTCAATTTGCGCCTCCCCGGCAACGGCGCCAGAAAAGCGTGGTGAGACTCTAATAGATTTTGTTAATATGGTGATATTATCGTTGAAGTTATTGTAGTGAGTTCACCAAAATTGAGTCTAACCAGCTTCACAAAATTTTTAACCTGGCCTACTTGATTTTATCTTGGTCACTTTTAGGCCCAGGATCGATCTGAGGGAGGCGGGAATTTGAAGGTCAAGGAGTTTCTACGCCTTTCCTAAAATGTATCTCTTCCTTGCGTCTATTACGTTTTTGGATTTCTTTTCTATTTAAGATTTTTATTGTTGATAATGTTGTCCTTGAGGTACACCCTCAAAATAAAGTCCTTGGCCTTGAGCCAAATGGTTCTTGGCTTGTAGCCAACTTGGGGTTTCCAAAAATTGATCCTGTTATTCGCAAGACCGAGTACCTGCAAGACAAGAATTATCTTTTCTTTTCTACTCTTTTTTTTATCTTTCTAATAGCAAGAAATAAAAGATAAATGAAAACAAGATAGGTTGCTAGAAAAGAAAGAAATACTTAGCTTAGTATATGTATAGATATGTAGTAGATACAGTATATATATATGTATATAGTTATATATTATATATAAGGGCGGAGGTGGAAGTGGAAATGAAGTGTAGCATAGTGTCAAGTTGGTCCACGTCTAGTAAGATGCGACAACAAGACTGAGTGCTGCATGAAGTGTGAGCGGATGTGTGGGAGTGTGTGTGGAAGCACTTGCTTTGCACAGATATCAAGGAATATCAGCAACTGGTGTAGATATTCCTGTGATATGATGCGCGGTGGAGGGACTAGTGCACAGGAGTATAGGTGGTGAAGTGTATATATGGATATGGGTAGGTGGATGTATATGTAAACATATATATATATATATATTTACATATCTATATATATATATATATACACAACTATATATGTATGTATTTATAACTATATATATATATATATATATATATTTACATATCTATATATATATATATATATATATATGTGTGTGTGTGTGTGTGTGTGTGTGTATATATGTGAGTGGATATATATATGTGTGTATGTGTGAGTGTATAAGGATGTGGGTGAGTGTGTACCAGTGTGTGTGTGAGTGTACGAGTGTGTGTGTACAAGTGGGTGTGTGTGTGTACTGGCGGAGGAGGGGAGCGCAGCGGATAAGCCATCTGCTGTGCTACCCCGTCGTCTGATGCATGAGGATGCGCAGGCACAGGAGGGAGAGCGCGCGTGGTGCGCTGGGGAGTGCCTGTGCTCTCTTTGTGCGTGGACGGGTGTGGGCGAGCGCAGCATTGCCGGCAGGCGCGGTGAGGTGCGGATGGGTGCGGGCGACCGGCTGACGTGGGTAGCGGTCGAGGAGAGAGAGTACGATGCCACCGGCTAAGTGAGAAGCGAGCTGGTGGCTACAGTGTCGTGCTAAGAGGTGTGAACAGTAGCTATAGTGCCGCACAGAACAAGCGACCGGTAGCGGCCGGTTCTGCGTGCGCGGGCACGCTGTGGAGTGCCTGCGCGCACGGGAAGAAGCTGCACACGGCCTACTGGTGAGTGCACGACGACCAGCAGTGGCTTGCAAGCAGGTGCGTGGCTTCTTGAGCTTCTGAGCTTTGAGAGCTTGAAGCTCTGGCAATGGCGGAGAAGACAACAGCAGTAGAAACAAAAGGTGAATCCACCACACCCACCTGCTCTCGAAAGAGCTGGGCGATGGTGGAACTTACAGTGGTGGTGTGAGACCACTATGAGTTTTCTCCTACCCATGGTGTGTCTCTTCTCAATGAGAAGAGATACTGTGTATGGAGAGGGAGAGGGGAGGAGGTTGGCCCAGGGTGAACGGTGGATCTGAAGGTGTCTGCAGGTGTATGAAAGTGTATGCTCGCATGAGGGAGAGAGCCAGGGGTTTTAAAGATGAGAAGGCATGCCACAGCCATGCTGCTGGCAACGCAAACCTTGCCATGCTATTGGCAGGAGGAGAGGCGCGAAGAGGCACACATGCCCCATGCCCTGCAGCCGCACAAGAGAGAAAAATTCAAAGTAAATAAAAAAATGAAATGGTGAAATTGCAATGCCGCACTTGAGGAAGATGTTAATTAATAGATGGCCAATTGTTCACACTCTCTTCCCCTCTTTATAAATGCATACAGGCGTCTATTTACAAATGCAACTACAGCTACATAAGATGCAATAGCAGTGCTAGGAAATAACACAATATGGCATATTTATTGGTGTATTTTTGTTGTGCAAACACCCCACATGACCGAAGGCTCCTCAATATTCGACGACCTTTCTTGCCCTTTCTCATCGTCCGTCCGCCATACCTGCGGCAAATTCATCCTCCTTGCCTTCGTTCGCGTCTCATCGTACCAGCAAACGCCACTCCCTCTTCATCCTCGCCGTTCCTACCTCACCAAAGCTGCCTTCGTCTCAAGTGTCTGCCACACCAGACTCGACGCCCTCACTGCCCCCTTCGTAAATTAACTCCCTAGCTAAGTTCCCGCTCTCCTGCACTTTCTTCTCTGCGCTTTACTTTCCAAAATCCACCATTGACACCCCTTTGCACCTCCATCTCCGGCCACTACCTCTGGCAAGGCCATCCCACCTCCACAAGTCACCAAAACCCTCTCTGACCCTCGCAGAACCTCCACCACACTTCACTGATCACTTCCCCTAACTTTATTCACTGTGCCACTCACCCAACTCACCCCCCAAACACACCCACTCACACGCACATAGTCAGCCCTAGGCATGCACTCACAGACACCCACACGCCATGCCACCTCCCCCAGCACATTTGCCATGCTCCGACAACACTCTCTGAATGCTTTGATGTGGCCGAGAGGCCATTCTATTGATTTCAGGTGCATGGCCTTGTCCGCCATTGGCAAGCAAGCTTGAAGCTTGCTTGAAGCTACTCCAGGCCTTGTTGTCCCAGGCTGACTCTCCCAGGATGCGCAGAAGACTCTTGCGCATGCACCCAGGACCTCAATTGCAGTTGCGAGCCTCAGCAACTACTGTAATTGGAAGCACCATCCCTGCTGCCGGCGTGCGAGAAAAGGAGTGCGCGGATAGTCCCACCTCAGATACGAAGAAGCGCCCACACCCGCATAAATTGCAAAAGTGCCTGCATCTGTTCGCCTTAGTTACCATGAGGTAAGGTCCCACTCACGTACACCTGGTCTCATCCGCGACACTGCCTCCGCAGACCTAGCTGACCCGACCCAACCTACACTCCTCGCTCACTACCGCACACTGGTGAGCCTGGACCCGGGTATGCACTAGATCCGATTACCTAAATACCTGTGTAGCTCTAGGAGAGCGGATCCTAAGAGAGAAACAAAGAGGAGTGTCGCGCGGGTAGGGGGAGGGTTTTGCTATAGGAACCTTCAGCCGACACTTAGCCTCATTCTGAAGAAGAAGAGAAGGCCAAAGTTGAAGGTAGAAGGAAGAAGCTGAAGAAGTGGAGGCCAAAAGAAGAAAGGAAGAGGACAAAAAGCTAAGGGAAGAAGAAGAATCAGAGAAAGCTAAGGGAAAAAGAAGAAAGATAGAGAAGAAGTAGAAGAGAAGAAGAAAAGGTGAAGACTTGAAGAGAAGAAGAAGAAGAGAGGAAGAGAAGGATACAACAAAGATAGAGAAAGAAGAAGAAAGAAGTAGAGAAAGAGAAGAAGAAAAGAAGAAGAAAAAGCAGACAACTTAAGTCGTCTGATTTCCTCATCAGACGACAGATCATTAGCTCTGACTGCATATTCATACATTGAGTTCCTTAGTAATATTGTAGGAGTATTTGGTGATCTAAATCACCATTTTACTCCCATATTTTTGCACATTGCTACTGCTATTATTGCAAATTCTTTTAAATTTTGAATTGTTATCTTGATTTCTAAATACCAATTTGTTCCCTGTGTTCGACCTCGGAATCTTTTCGAGTAATAAAATTGTATTTGTTTTCAAAGTGATTTTGACTATATTGCAACGCGATTATTTTAAACATAGATCTCACCGCAGTAAACAACTATCCATAATCCCAAAAACACTATCTAAAGTCCTATCCCTAGTATCCACTATCCTAATTACCCTACCCATATCCCAATTCCACCTTTCCTATCCCAAGTCCCCCATAAGCTTCCAATCTGGTTCACTACAACCCAATTGAATTCATCTCGATTCAATTGGGCTCACATAGACCCAATTAGGTTCACCTAGATTTAATTAGACCCACCTATCTCTATTTAGGCTCACCTAAACTTAATTAGCCTCACCTTTACCTAATTAGACCCATCTAAACTCTAATTGAACTAACTAGATCCACCACCACCTATCCTAAGTTGACCCAACCACAAAACCCATACACAACACCACAAAACACAAAAGCCACGCACACACACACCATACCCCAACACTTGTGATACCTAACCATAAACCCAACGCAACCCTAGCCCTACCATATAAAACCCAAAAAACCAAAAGGGGCGATCATTCTTCCTTTCTCCCCCTCCCATTGTCACCTTCCTCCCTCCTCCAAAAATATATCCCATGGACTATAACGTACCAAAGCTCTGTACCTTATGTGAGATCATTCTTCATAGATTGTTCAAGCACCGAAGACCTAATATGATGTTGAGTTATCAAAGCAAAAAATGACTTTGATCAAGTAGTTGAGTGAATGAGCTAAACTCTGTTAAGCAAATATAACTGTTCCATTTGACAAATCAAATCAACACTTTGCCAATTCCATATGCTATCACTCTTTTGAACACAAGTTGCTATCAGCTTATATGAGAGAGGTTTGAAGCACATGAACTTGTGGTTAAGTACATTTTATCTGAGCATCCTTTGTTGATTAGCAATCAATATAGTTATATCAAAAGCCAATGGTGCCTTGTTCCTTTAAAAGCATAATTTTTATGACTGATCAAAGATATTTATTAACATTTTCTTGTGATGCCTTTATTGTGTACTCTTTTGACAAGGACTCACGTACGGAAGTACCTAGAGAACTCACTAAGTAGTGATCTAGGCTCTTATTTTGATTTGTCAAGGTAGAGAGAAGCCCTAGGAACCTTCATTAGTTGTTTAACTGCAAGACAACCATGTATCATTTAATGCTTTCCTTTTGCAGCATATGGAAACTTGACGATGGATATGCCTGAGTGCCTAGCATCTCATTTTTATGAGATATCGCTAAAATCTCATCAACTAAAGGCAAGATGTAGTCCATTATTCTCTTATCACGATGATGTATATAATATCCATGTATTAATCCCATTAAGGTCTCCACTAGTCTTCATTGTTCATTTGTTTAGGTTTAAGATCAGAGATGACAATGCTACACCCTACAATAATAGTGGCAAGAAAGGTGCACACATTTTTGGGCTTCCACAAACTGATGATAACATCATCATAAGCCATAAATAGCTTTAATTAATTAGAATCAAGTGACAAATGCTCCTACATAATCACCTGAGAACTATAACTCAATGAATATCCTTTTTTAGAAGAGTGCATTAAAATAAGGTTAATTCTGCAGTTTTAACAGTATATCATGAATGCAGAATAACCATGGGATTTCCCAGGGGTTAGTATAAGGTCTAATAAGCATTAAAGTCTAACAAAAGGGTCCACACAAACAGAAATGGGTCTTCACGCACTTCAAGAACTGATTTAGCACCTAAAATCCTAAATTCAGACCCACTTATTTAACAGAGGTTCTAGTTAGGATAAAATCCATCTAAACCTTCTAAAATTCATAGAAACATATTCCATGAGGTTTGGTACCCTTGATTTGACCATTGGAACCCATTTTGACCTTAAATAGAGTCTCAGATAGAAAGTTACCTTAATTTGGATTTCTACGCAAATTGCCCAATCAAACTTGGTCAAAACTAAAATCCAACTTCACCATCAGATTCCTTTAGTACAAATTAGGTTTGTACCGAAATTTGGACCCAATTAGAGTCCATCTTGACCTAGTTGGCATCTTAGTCTAGTCTGTCTCTTTCTCTCTCATACACGCCCCTAGCTTTTGAAATTATTGCAATCTGGTCCTTAACTTTGTTGTCTTCTTCACACGAAGGTCCCTACCGCCATTGAAGTCAACTGACCTCCAAGTAAGCTTTGACCTAAGCTAAACCTACTTGAATCTTCATTAAATCCCACCAAAATTGGTGGGATTGATGTTCACACCTTGGAGAATCGTTTAGGACCATCCTTGGATCCCAAATCGCATTTGATTGGTCGTGCGAACCCAGTAAATCAGTGGGTGTTTTATTGAATCCTAAGCAAGCTAATGAAGCTTGTTTCTTGTTCTAGAGTTCGCCCTGGAGCTCTATAAAACTATCTCAAGCACGACTGCTCTTCCTGAGCTTGGTTTGGCTGCATTTCTTCATGAAAAACCTCTCCCTCTAGCCTCCTCTGACCAGCTCCAGTGACATCCTCTCCCATGACTTCCTCACCCGCTGCCACATACCATAGGCAATGGGATTGCCTACCTCACTTTCCTCCACTTCTCATGATACCGGTAGAAGCTCTCCGACTTTTTCTTTCCTCGTCGCCCTCTCACTAGAGGTATTCTCTTCCATGATGCTAGCCAACCAAAGCCAGTGCCCTCCTACCCCTTTCGACCATTACTTACATTCCGTCACTTCCTCTTACCCTCTATTCTCTTTCCTACTCTTTAAAACCTAGTTTCAACCACAGACCATGCCTCTCCCTCTCCATCTTCCTCCACTCCGGCAAAGCTCTGGCGATGCCTCCTAGACGCCACACACCACCAAACGTCACCGTTCCACCTCCAAAAGCTCTGCATCACCTCACCTCACAAAACCCCTCACCTAATTCCTCAATTCACCCGCTCGAACACCCCACTGGACACGACCTCCATCGCACTCTGTCTGCGACCTTGCCCGACCTCCATGCTCACTCCCACACCATGCAAACACCACGACCACCTTTGCCAACACTTGGTGAGTCTCCTGAGATGTTTTAATTTGGCCGAAGGCCGTATCTTGTGTTTTAGGTTTCGATCGCCATCGACGTTCCGCCCACCGCCATCCGCTGTCATCAGATGCTTCCAGACCTCAACTCCAGCTCTGAAAGCCATGGAATTACTTCACCTATCTACCTGTAGCGACAATTAGAGGACAAAGCTCCAATGAAGCTCCAATTAGACGAAGCTTCGTCCTGCAGCTGCATGCGAAAAAGAGCTGGCGCTATAGTCCCACATCATGGGAATACAAAGCACTTGCAGTGCATATAACATTTTTGTTCTAAGGCCTCTTTGCCCAAGCACTGGGGGTCGGGTCCCCATACACCTCACATCCACTTACTCGACCTATGAGCACTCCTTGGTCACCACCAATGCCCGATGACCCTGGTCCATGCTCTCGACCCGATAACCCGTATCTGGATCCAATTATACGCTGGGTTTGAGAGAAAAAGAGGAGGAATTGTGAGACAGTGAGGGAAGGTTTTGCTCTTTGAAGGTTTGGGCCCTATGCGACACTTAGCTATTTAAGGAAAGAGGGAAGGCTTTGTGAAGAAGGGAATCTTTGAAGAAGAAGAAAAGAAGAAGAAGAAGGCTTGACGAGAAAGGGAAGGCATTGAGAAGAAGGCTCTGAAGAGCCTTGTGCTTGAGACACTTAGCTGCTTCAGGAAAGAAGGCTTTAAAGGAGAAGGAAAGCTTTGTGAAGAAAAGAAGGCGGCTTTCTAAGAGCCTTGTGCTTATGCTGTTAAGTTGTCTAAAAGAGAAAGTCTTAGTCTGATTTGGTTGTGAACATTGTGGCATTATTTGAATGATTGATTAGAGTTACTGATGAATGATTTAAGAACCTATGTTTAAATTGAATACTTTAGATGCATGCTTAAATTAAGAGGATATCCATGGTGATTCAAATCACCATTGCTTTTATTCTCTTTCCTTTTTGCTTCATCATACATTGGTTCTTATTGAATATATTTTTGAATATTTGATTCATTGAATATCTTCTATAGCATCTATTTATTATGCTAATTCCTTTCAATTCAAGATTAATGTTGTGAATTCTATTATTTGCTCACTGTGTTCGACCTCGGACTCTTCTTTGATTTTGAGTTATAAATTTAAATGATTCAAGCGATTGAGACTTTACTACAATGAAATGATTTAAAACTCCTCAATAGCCCACGAACATTTTGGTACCGTTGTCGGGGAGCAACGTGTAATTCCAGATTAGTCTTATCTCTCTTGATTTTTATCAAAAACACTAACTTGTCTTGTTTGCTTTGATTATGATTTTGTGATGTACATCACGGAGAGATCTTCCGCACAAATCAACCACTCCAGAGGTAGGTAACTCTCTCTTCTTTCTTAATCAATCTCCTAATCTTTTGGAAGAAAGAAAAGGAAACAAAACAATTAGGATTCATCTGCCTTATTTTCTTAGTAATCATCACTTAAAAGGTAAGTTTTCTAATTTGCGAATTCAAAATCTGATTGAAGTTGAGATGATTCTGTTTAGAGATCCCTACCTAAATTTCCTGTACCTACTAGGGATTTACGCTTAACATCTGATCATCCTGGACTACGCACTTCTTGTTTGAGTCCAAGGTGTACATTTTGAGATTAAATTGGACTTGAAATACAACCAATTAGGGTTTCTACTCTAGGGTTTTGAAGTGTTAGTTCACACTTGCCTGAATTAAATGGAAATTACCCTCCCGCATTTGTGTGCTACCTAAACCCTTGCTTGAAAAGATCTAATTAGATGGACCCTAAAATCATGTTCTAAATTCACTTGAACCCTAAAACTTTGGACCTAATAAGTTGAGATTTAATTTAAGGTGATCTTTGGGTCATAACCTAGATTTCATTCTTCATCTTTTAGGGTAGGTTAGGTAAAAGTTGGCCTATTTTGTGGGCCAATCAACCTCCAAATTAGGTCACAAATTGAATTAACTTCTAATCAAGTAAAATCCAAGGCACAAAATAGGTTAAACTTGGTAGACTTAAGGTCTCAATTCATACATTCCGGTTTACTTGGAACCACAGTAACAAAGAAGGTCAGGTAGGGGAAACCCTATAACCTGTAGGGACACTCTACTATGTAGGGGTCTCTATGGGGCTCTCCCTTCCTGGCTACCCAGGTACTTTGCAGGTGTGTGGATTTTTTATTCAGAGGTATCATCCACCTTGAAACAAGCTTTAGTCATCCAAAAATTTTGGGCTGCCATGATTGGGTCCAATTCATATCTAGTCTCTCATCTTTTCCTTACGAGCACATACACAGGAAAGGTCCTTAGGTTGTTTGACCTAGAGACCTTCATTAGAGTTGATCATCTTGGGATTTCTGATCTGATCTAATAACTTCAATTTAAACCTGAATTTGATTCTCCTTCTTCATCCACCATCTAATTTGAAAATGCAACTTGACAATTTAGGAAGAATTTGTAGGAAACCTAAATCCCAAATGACCATGAAAGAGAAAATGATTGAGGATGCCCTTAAACACTATGAGGATTATGACACAACCTCAAATCCAGTGAGCAAGATTTAGGTTAATGTATCAGAAACAACAACCCACATTGTGAACTATGCCCAACTAATAGTGACACAAATGATAAATGGGTCAACCCAGGATATTCTCATGACAGGATACATGAATTAGAGAAATTGCATAATGCTAAGTATCCCCAATGTATGATAAATCCATTACTTTTGGAGATGCACCAAGATGACCTTGAGAAATGAGAGAATTTGATAAATACATTGAAACAAACTATCAATAAAAAATATCCATATTCCTACATAGAAATCGATCTCCCAAACCTCAGATTCAAAAATCAAGGTTGTTGTGGACCCCCAACCCAAATGGAATTTGATCCAAATTATGTGCAAATTGACATACCTGATCTTAATGAAGGTTGGGAGGATCCAATTGCAGGTATTCCTGATTTTGAGCCAACCTTAGAGAGCCTTGAAGCTGGTCTATCATGCCTTGATTTCCCAAACACCTATATTAAAGTTGAATTAGAACCTCTCGAGGATGTAATTCCCGAACCTTATCCTGTTAAGGTAATTCTCAAGAATGATTCTAACATCCCAATAGAGCCTAAATCAGATTCTAGTAGCCCAATTCCTACTTTTGACCTAGAATCTAGATCAAAGCCTACTTGGGATGATTACGAGGCCCAAATTGAAGAGAATTAGATTTTTGATCTGGACTATGATTATAGGCCCATGTTTGATGATTACACCTCTCCAACCTCCTCAAAAATAGAAATTGATTTTTTGGAAGTCAAATCGATCTACGATATAGAAATCGAGGAGTTGGAATGGCTGGGAGTCGATTGGGCCTATCCTAGGAGCCAAGAACATGAGTCTATGCCTAATAAGGACATCTCTTTGAGCTCAGAATTTGAAATTAGGTTAAATCCTAGTCAGGCTGCTGATTCTACACATCTTAATCCATTCTATTATGGTGGAAATTCCGATCTGGAATTAGGTTCAGAAATTGATCATTGCAAATTCTCTGATAATTTCAAATCTCACTCTGATTTTGGAGAATTGTTGTTTCCTAATGATTATGAACCAATTTACAACATCAGCATCCATGATCAATTTTTTGATTCTGATGTTGAGGCCAATGATTTTGACCTTAAAGAAACCACACCTTCTGATCCACATACAGAGCCTTCCAAAATCTGATCCCAACCGCGAATCACCACTGGAATTAACTTCTACTCTGATTCACCTCTCTCTAATCTGGTTGCATATGATTCTCCGCCATCTTTTGATCGGGTACCGGACATTGATCAAATTGATAATCACTTCCTATCCTCTTCTAATCTCACTAGCAGGGTCCCTACATCCTCTACAACTCCATTTTCATTTGAGGATCCCTACTTTGACCAGGCTGAACCGACTCAGCCAAACCCTAGATTTTCATTTCCATATCTGTTTGAGCCTCAAAGTATCTGGTGGGCTCCGTATCTACTGATTCACATCCATCAACCCACCAGACTGATTGGGTTTGGACTACATCATCAGCTTGTTGATCTGAACAAGCACCTAGTTGGACCAACCAGCCTATTGATCAAGGTGCTTGTTCTACAAAGCTCATCTGATTTTACCACCCCTTCTCCTTAACCACCTTCTGCTCAGCTGAAGGCATTGAATTTAGCGCTTAATGGGAAGCAACCTATCATTCGAAAAACTTGAGACCCTTCTGATCATCTTTTGAACTACACTCCTACTGCACTCTTAAGTTCAGTTTTAGAACAGCCGACTCCACCTTTGGTACTTGGATCAAAGCTTGAAATCATCCTCAATAGTCATCTCGACCTGTTCACCCACCCTTAATCCTATTCTAATCCTTGAACCAAACTGAATTTATACCCTCCGTACTTGTATCAAAGCTTGAAATCGTCCACAATAGTCATCTCGACCCGTTCACCCACCCTTGATCCTATTCTAATCCTTGAACCAAACTGAATTTATACCCTCCTAGTTTATCATGAGGACATTGCAAAACTGAGACATGGGGGGGTGTTAAAGTGCAAACAGATAGAAAATCAATTCTTTGAGGGGTTCTCACAAAAAATATATATATTCAAAAAAATGATAAAAAAAATAAAAAAATTGAAAAAGAAAAAGAATAGGAGAAATGGGAGGAATTTTGTGAAGTCAATTGAAATCTTTCATGAGGAGGAAAAGAGAGGAGAATTCAAATTGGAGCAAAAATCAAGAACAAAAATGATAGTCATTAGCAATTGATGATGGAATATACTTAAGTTCTAGACCTAATCAAAAAGAAAAAAAAATCAAGTCTTGAGATGACAAAGAGACAAGGAGATTAGTATGAGTACTGATCTTAGACCTCTTGGGCTTGTTTTAGGGTTTAAATATTCACGTATTTGTTAAAATCTGGATTAGTCCTCAAGAGGTTGAGGAAAATGCAAACCTGATGTATTAGGTCTAAGGCTTAGGGAGTATTCGGCCCCATTGCCTACCCTTGGGTTTGTGGGACTTGGTAACCTAAGCACCCAAATTCACACACTTAGTCTGATTCAGTGCGCTTAATAAAGAAAAATCATGCCAAAAGTGTTTTATTCTGAAAAGTCATCTTGAAGATCTAGCTTAAGAGCGTCTCGACAACACAAGTTGATTGGATGAGTTCCCGGCACGGAGAGGTGGGAAATTCCCCTCGAAAACGCATAATAACATACCATCTCCTCGGTGCTTGTCTCTTAGGATATCTAAATATCTTATTGAAGGCATATAAGCACCTTGTGCTAGTTCAAGTGCCATGGGCAAGATTATCCTGAAATGTCGATTGCCAGGGCCTGAATTTAGCTATAGAACACCATGGGTGACACTATCTCGAAGTGTCGAAAGTCGAGGTTCTAAGGGTTGCCATGGACAATGCTATCCCAAAGCATCAAAAGCCAAGGACCCTTCAAGGATTAATGATGGGGACAAGGAATCCGATACAGACCATGTTTAGGGCCAATTCAGGGCTGGATCTAGGGAAATTTAAGAAGAAAAAGAGAGAAAACTCTCCGAATAAAAATCCTTCTCTCTCTCTTATCAAAAAATTTACACTAGCAAACTAAACCTAGACATGTTACATCTATGCACGTGTGCTTTAACCGCTAGGTTCAACGAACCTTTAGGTAGTTTTGTGGGCCTTAGAAACCTTTGTGGTAGACTCAGGCTAAAGCTAGTCAGGTTTGGATCATGATTGATAGTTGAGTACCTCTAGGCCTACTATTAGCATTCTAACCTAATTTCTAAAGAGTAATGAGAATCAAGCATCTGAACTTCAATGCATGGTCTAGAACTCTAGTTCTTTCCATAAGATTTTGCTAAGGGACTAGCAAAAGTTAGGCATGCGGGTATAATGATAACATCATCATGAGCCATAACTATCTTTAATTAATTAGAATCAAGTGACATATGCTCCTACATAAACACCTGAGAGCCATAAATCACTGAATATCCTTTTTGAGAAGAGTGCAATAAAATAAGGTTAATTATGTAGTTTTAACAATATATCATAAATGCAGAATAATCATGAGATTTCCCAAGGGTTAATCTAAAGTCCAATGAGCATTAAGTCTAACAAAAGGGTCCACACAAATAGAAATAGGTTTTCACACAATTCGAGAATTAATTCAGCACCTAAAACCCTAAATTCAAACCTACTTAATTAATAGAGGTTTTGGTCAGAATAAAATCCATCTAAACCTTATAAATTCATAAAATAATATTCCATAAGGTTTGGTATCCTTGATTTGACCATTGGAACCCATTTTGACCTTAAATAGAGTTTCAGATAGAAAGTTGCCCTAATTTGGGTTTCTACACAAATTTCCCAGTCACACTTGATAAAAACTTAAATCCAACTTCACCATCGAATTCCTTGGGTCAAAATTATATTTTTACCAAAATTTGGACCCAATCAGAGTCCATGTTGACCTACTTTGCATTTTGATCCAATTTAGCTCTTTTTCTCTCATACATGCCCCTAGCTCTTGAAATCCTTGCAATTTGGTCCGTAACTTTTTTGTCTTCTTCGCACAAAGGTCCCTACTACCATTGAAGTCAATCGACCTCTAAGTAAGCTTTGACTTAAGCTAAACCTACACAAATCTTCATCAAATCCCACCAAAATTGGTGAGATTGATATTCACACCTTGGAGAACCCACTAAATCAATGGGTGTTTTATTGAATCCTAAGCAAGCTAATGAAGCTTGTTTCCTGTTCTAGAGTTCGCCCTGGAGCTCTATAAAACTTCCTCATGCACGACCGCTCTTCTTTAGCTTGGTTTGGCCGCACTTCTTCGTCAAAAACCTCTCCCTCCGGCCTCGTCCAACCAGCTCCGGCAATGTCCTCTCCCTTGACTTCCTCGCCCACTGCCACATACCATAGGTAGTGGGATTGCCTCCCTCACTTTCCTTCACTTCTCGCAACACCGGTAGAAGCTCTCCAACTCTTTCTTTCCTCACTATCCTCTTACCAGAGGTATTCTCTTCCATGGCACTAACCAACCAAAGTCGATGCCCTCCTGCCCCTTTCGACCGTTAACCTTAGGTTCCCTCACATCCTCTTCTCCTCTACTCTCTTTCCCACTCTTTAAAACCTAGTTTTGAACACAGGCCATGCCTCTCCCTCTCCGTCTTCCTTTGCACCAGCAAAACTCCGGTGATGCCTCCCCGATGCCACACACCACCAAGCACCGTCGTTCCACCTTTAAAAGCTCCTCCTCACCTCACCAAACAAAACCCCTCACCAATTCTTCGATTCACCCACTCAAACACCCCACCAGACACGACCTCCATCGCACTCTGTCTGCGACCTTGTCGACCTGCACGCCCACTCCCACACCGTGCAAACACCATGACCACCTTCGCCAACCCTTGGCGAGTCTCCTGAGATGTTTTAATGTGGTCGTGAGGCCATATCTCATGTTTCAGGTCTCGGTTGCCGTCGACGTTCTACCTGTCGCCATCCACCATCGTCAAATGCTTCCAAACCTCAACTCTAGCTCCTGAAGTTGTGGAATTACTTCACCTATCTACCTGTAGCGACAAGTAAGGAACAAAGCTCCAGCGTAGCTCCAATTGGACGAAGCTTCATCCTATAGTTGCACGTGAGAAAGAGGTGGCTCTATAGTCCCACATTGTGGGAATACAAAGCACCTGTAGCGCATATAACATTTTTGTGCTAAGGCCTCTTTGCCCAAGCACTGGGGGTCGGGTCCCCATACACCTCACATCCGCTTGCCCGACTTATGAGCACTCCTCAGTCACCACCCACACCTGGTGACCCTGGTCCATGCTCTCGACTCGATAACCCATATCTGGATCCGACTATACGTCGGGTTTGAGAGAAAATGAGGAATTGTGACAAAGCGGGGGAGGGTTTTGCTCTTTAAAGGTTTGGGCCCTGTGCGACACTTAACCGTTTAAGGAAAGAGGGAAGGCATTGTGAATAAGGGAAGCTTTGAAGAAGAAGAAAAGTAGAAGGCTTGAAGAGAAAGAGAAGGCATTGAGAAGAAGAAGGCTCTGAAGAGCCTTGTGCTTGAGACAGTTAGCCGCTTAAGGAAAGAAGGAAAGCTTTGTAACTTCTTAAAAGTATATGATTTCTTACCAAAACTTGAGCCTGACGTTGAGGTGTCGACATGAACTGGGGATATACTCCCCACCATCTCATCCGCTGCCTCCTCACCCTCCTCCTCTCCTCCCTCCCCCACCTCCTCCCCCTCCTCATCTGATCCTCCATAATCTGGATCATCCTCTACTAGGTCTGGCAAGGTCTGAACAATCTCCTTCCTCTTTCCCTTCCCCCCATATGTAGTAAACATGCCATTCCCCCAGGTTGTACAAAACGTGACTGGGGGGTGGCTGAACCTGCTGTCGAAGGGGTGGCTGAGCCTACTGTAGGGGGGTGGTTGAGCCTGAGGAGACGGATCAAGCTGCGTGGAGGGCTGTGTCTCAGGAGGACCCTTTTGTTTGGATTTTTTCTTAAACAACTTCATCTGTAATAAGTAAAAAATGTAATAATTAATATAATTAGAAATCATTAATATATAAATCATTAATGAAAAAAGTTTGCTAAACATAAAGAAATATTATTTAAGAATTTTTACTCCAAACCCCCTTTGTAATGACATATATGCCCCTATAAATTTCAATTTTAATATGAATTTCATATAAACAGAAATGAAACAAAGTAAAGAAATTGTTACTAACCTTACATGTCAACATCGGTTGCAAATAAATAACCTTCTCCTGTTAATTCTTGGCATGCTTCAGACTGTGCGTCAAAATAGTTGTGCGGTACTACTCTTATGGGTATAACCCATCCCCTTTGACAATTATCGAGGACATAGAAAACTTATGTTGCTTGACATGCCAATATAAATGGTTTATCAGACGGAAGAATTTGACGATTTAAACTCAAGAAATTGTGCTTCTTGTCAATTTTGAAATCGGTGCCCTCTTTAAAAACATCAAACCAATGACATTTAAATAGGACAACTCTACAATCAAATCTGAAGCTGATCTCCATAATTTCTCTGATTTCACCATAATATCCATCTGGACCGATGGAAAGATTTGAATCAACAACTCTAGCTTGTTGTGTAACCTTTCTATCATCAATTTCTTTTATTCTGAATCTAAACTCATTTATTATATACCTAAAGTGGTAATGTGTATAATGTAATGATGAATCAGCAATTACATCAAAATCTGATACTCATCGTGGGTCCTTATCCTCTTTCAATTAATTAACCTGATCTTTAAACCAATCTAAAAAGTCAAATTCAGTTGTCCTTGAAAGAGGTAATCGTTCAAATTTCTCGTAAAATGGATCAATTTCAGGAATTTGTTTTAAAATATATAAATGTGCATAATGTCTGTCATTTTCTAAAATTGCCTCGTACTCTGTATGAAGAATCGACCTTCCTCTGATATCAAAAATTGACAAACATTCTTCATCACTATCATTGTATTCCCCTCATAGTTTCTTTGAAGTTTATTAAAGTGATTGTCTATTTCATTCATGTACATGATAGTAAAATTTATACACTCCTCCACGAGATACCCTTCTATAATGGATCATTTTGGCTTTACCTTATTCAAAACATAATCTTTAAGCTTTTTCAAAAATCGCTCCACAGGATACATCCATTTGAATTGTATAGGTCCACCGATTCTTGTTTCATTTGCAAGATGCAGGATGAGATGAACCATTATATCGAAGAAGGCTGGGGGAAGAATCTGTTCCACCTTAAAGCGAGTATTGACTATTTGTTTATCCCAATGATACAACGTATCATTTTGTAGCGTCTTTGAACAAATAGCTTTGAAAAACCTACTCATATCTGTGAATGAATCAACAACTAACTCTGGTAGTATCTCCCGTATTGCTAGTGGAAATAATACTTGCATATAAACGTGGGAATCATGACTTTTCAAGCCAGATATCGTTTTCTGCACTTCATTCACACAACAAGAAAGCTGCGATGAAGACCCATCTGGCACCCGAATTTCCTTTAAGGAGAACAGTCTACTCTTCTAGTCTTGATTCAAGTTATAAATAACAGGTGAAAAGTAGCCATCATCCTCATGAATATGCAGCTCCGAACGCATCCATAAACTCTCCATATCTTTCCTTGTTTTCACCGTATCCTTTGGATCATCCAATAGATTTAACGTCTAAGATGTCATCTATCACATTTTTTTCAATGTGCATAACATATAAATTATGACGTATTGTAAGATCTTTCTAGTATGGCAGCTCCATAAAGAAAATGCTTTTCTTTCGAAGTTCAGAATTCCTTGAGGCCTTTTTGTCTTGTTTGAATGGTCGACCCAACCGTATCTCACCCATTTCTTGTAATCTCTCAATTATAACCTGACCCGACAACCTAATAGAATCTGTACTAAGTTTATTCTTTGGATTTTTCTTTGAATACCGACACGTCCTGCCATCAAAGTTACTCCTGAACTGGGATGTTCGCCATCTATGTTCAATAAGTAGAAATCTGCGATGTCCTAAGTAATAGAATTTCTTACTTTTCGGTAATCGTAGGTGATGAGTGTCTTCCATACAGACTGGGCAAGCAAGCCTTCCTTTAGTGCTCCAACCTGACAAATTTGCATACGTCGAGAAGCTGTTTATGGTCCACAACAATGCTGCATACATATTATAAAATTCTTTCTTTTTTGCATCATACGTCTTCACGTCGGTGTACCACAACTGTTTCAGTTCATCGATTAATGGCTGGAGATAAACATATATTGCATTTCCTGGTTGTTTTGGACTGGGGATTAATAGGGTTAGCATCATGATTGACGATCTCATACACAACAAGGGAGGTAAGTTATAAGTGACCATTACCACTAGCCATATAGAGTACGATGGGTACAAACTCTTAAATAGATTGAATCCATTGCTTGCAAGACCCAGCTGCATGTTCCTTGCTTCTAAAGCAAATAAATTATTTCTTTCATCAAATCTCTTCCACTCCTCTGAATCAGTAGGATGGTATATTCTTCCATCTTGAGATTTACAATCCTAGTGCCATGTCATCCACCATGCAGTTTTGGTTGATATAAAAAGGCATTGAAGCCTAGGTGTCAGTGGAAAGTAACGAAGAACTTTCTGACGTTGTCTCCTCTTACTTTCATTTTTACCTTCCTTATATCTCTCATGTCCACATTCGGGACAATTACTCAAATTTGCGAATTCATTTCTGAAAAGAATGTAGTTATTCAGACATGCATTGATTTTCTAACAATCCAAACCAAGCTTACGAATCTGTTTTCTTGCCTCATACCATGAAGCCAGAAAACCATTAGGGTTATTCAGCAGCTCAGCAATAAACTGAAGTATTTCTGACATAAATTTAGCATTAACTCTATTCATAAGCTTCAGTTGAAACATCTTCAACAAAAATAACAACTTGGACATTTTTGTAAAACTGGGAGCAATTAGATCCTCAGCCACCTTAACAACATCATAAAACGGATCACAACTGAACGGATCTTCCTCATCTGTATTTATATCCTCTCCTGTTCTCATCTTGTTCAACATTTCTTCTAATTCTTCACCTTCACTATCAGCAATTTCCTCGTCGATCTCTTGGTCAATAGTGTTCTCATTGTTTATGACTTTCTCAGTCAACTCCTCTCCATGAGCTACCCAAGTAGTGTAATGCTACTGCCACCCATTACAAATGCAGTGCTCGAGCACAGTATTGCGATTATGCAAGGAACTGTTTAAACATCTTCTGCATAGGCAGAAGATATCATCAAGTTGACCACCTCACCTAAATATCTTCCTATTGTCATGAAAGACCCAATCTAGGAATGAAATTACTCCATCCTTATATCTGGTGTAATCTGAACCCCGTAATCCAATCCAATATTTATCAATTATAACCTAAAATTTAGTGTAAACAAATCACTTATAAAGAAGGGAAATGACCGAATGATGTGTATGTTGATTAAGATTTTCACTTTATAGCCCATCCTCAAAGATTTGATGACAACTTAGTTTTGCTCATTACATGTAACCTTAGTGCAGTGAAATTTCGGCAGCATCTCCCTTCACTTCTCCAGTATATCCCCCAATACTAACTTTAGCTAGATTTCCTTTAACACCCAATTAAGGGCACCACAGGAAACTATATAAGATTAGTTAGTATACCAGAGAAGAGCAGGAATAGGTAACCAAAATTTCACCACACAAGGTTACATGTAACAAGCAAAACTAAGTTATCATCAAATCTTTAAAGACCTTCTTTAGTTCGGTACTTCAGCGAACTAAAGTCGATTGAGTCTTATGGCATGCTACAAAGACAACACATCATGCATGTAAGTGAGGTATACATACACTTCTTGCATTGTCCGTATAACATGATCATAAATCTCGATGAGTGAGTAGTTTGGACATAATTTGACTTGAAGGACTTTTACCTTAGGGGTTAGAATACCTAATGTTTGGCCTCGTGAGCATATATCTTCTTTAGCAAGTGTGTGTATCTAAAATAGTACTCATAATTGCAAAGAAATTAACATAAACATAAGCAATCATCTAATATGAAATAAAATTATTTTTATTAAATGCTAAAAAGAAATGTACAATAAAGCAAATAGAACTACAAAGTGGATGACGTAGCTTCAAAACAATAAATTATATGAACATAAGATCAAATGCCTAGCTGGGCAACAGCTTGAGCAATTGAAAGTTGTTTTAATTTGTCTATCAGAGTTTGAGCAATACTTGAGAGATTTGAATGAAGGTCTATGATTGGTTTTGAGTTGATTTTAATACCTGATGTGATTTTCCTCCTTCACGTTGTCTGTAGCGTAAGGAGTGGGATCAATTAGGGTTTCTAGGATCTAAAGATTCCTAATATAAGTTGGATTGAATTCTAGACATATCACAGATTATTTATGACAAGTTAGAATGGAGATTTACTACTTTGATCAGATCTGGGATAAACACTTTCATCACCCAGGTCTGAGGTGATTTATCGATTTTAAGCGTACGTTTAAAGGTTAAGGTGTTGATTAAGGTTCAAAAATGGTTCAGAAGCTCATATAGAGTTTCTAAATGGACTTTGAATTAATTTGGTTGGAGATTACAACTAGTTTTGATTAATCAAACACATGAAATGGATTTTCTGGACTTAGTTTTTTTGTAGATTGACATCTCAAATGCTTATAGGTGTCAATTTACTTCAAATTTAAAAATTTGTGGCTTATGAAATCGAGCTTTAAAGACCTAGTCCAAGAAAAATGGAAGAAAGCACCACCAGGACTGACAGCTACGAGGGCAACTTCCACTACCGCCCCTTCACCCCCACACCCCCATCCCCCCTCGGACTTCCCTCCTCCACCCCTTCCACCCACCCCCTCACCAGAGCCCTAACAGGGACACCTCCACCCTCCAACCACTCCCCTACGCCCCCAGCAGCGGCAACTCCTGCCACTAGCACCACCCCTCCTCCAACCTGACTGCCCTTCCCTTCCCCTTCCCACACGATGACTACATCCACCTCGATGCCTTCCGCCCCACCGTCAACCTCAACAACAACTCGTGAGACGGCAATGGCAGAAGAGATCCCCTTCCAAAATAACATTCTGCACCTACACCGACAGTCAGTAACCGTCAATATAGGTCAAAATGACCGTTGCTATAGGTCCATAGAGCTATTCCGACGATCATTGAAGGTGTTCTCTTAAGAGGAGTTGCTGTAGACAACACTGACAATTTTTTACCGTCAGTGTTGCACCTAGGCCTACAGTGACGGTCACATCCTAAAAGCTAGCCATTTTTTGTGATAGTAGCAATAACAACACTTTTATCCATCGCTATAGGGAAAAAATGTTGCTAAACCATCACTACAAGTAATAACTCTAATTGACTTTTTAACATAATACCAACATAACCATCCGTCACTAGATCTATCAGTATAGATATCAAAACAATATCTTAATAGAATTAATATTTAACCTTATCATCAACAACAATGTTTACCTTCAATCAAGTAAGATTAAAAGAAAACATACAAGATATAACACTTTTGAAATAACAAATTGAATTATTCATAAAAGCATGCATGTACATTCAATGGAATAATTTTTCCATGTGATTCTAAAAGAAATTTGTCTATTAGCAAGTATTATAAGTGGCATAAGCCACAATTATGTATCAATCTCTTTCTATACACAAGTATCTAATTATTTTAAAAGTTTGTTAGTTGTCAAGTATTTCAACCATGAGATCTTGAGCAACTCGCAAAGGTTCTTGATCAACTTGAGGTAATGCACAACTGCAAATCATTAAACATGATGTTACAACTCTTGAAAAAGAAATAACGATTTTACCGTTTGCTTATACATAATTAGAAAATCATCATAGAAAAAAAGGAGTTTCAATATTAATATCCAGCTTCTCTCGAAAAAAACAAAAAATCATGAATATGACATGGGAGACAATATATTTTTTTTTTTTCTTTTCTTTTCACTTTTTGGTGGGATGGAGAGGGGGGCAATGGGATTACACGGAATCTAAATGGGTTATATGAGAATAAATATAAATTAGACATCAAATTTACATTTAGAGAAATTGTTATGTCAGATGCTATGGGAGAAATCAATGGGGCATATCCACGAGCAAGAGACAACTTTTGTCTATTAATAATAATAATAATTGAGAATGGATTGGTTGTAATGTTTAGAATTGATGTGTCGTGTTGTAGTAATGTTGCACTAAGAGTGTCAAAGTGGTGAGTTAGGGTGAGTACCAGTCATTACAACCATTATTATTATTTACTTATCTAATTTTTACTGGTTTTGTTCCAGGTCGTTCACTGTGAGGCAATTTATTCAATTATATCGCTCGCTCTTTGATCTCAAAATTATCCTCTAATTCCAAAAAGAAACTTTACATCTTATTAAAGAATGAATGAATATAAAAATGATTTGCCTACTTACTAAAAGTTAATTGTAATGCTTGTAAAAATTAACTAACTAAAAACAAGCACCAAACAATTTATTACTATACTAAAAACTATGTATTTACAAGTTATAGTATTAATACTAACATGATAGTACCTAATACACTAAGATGCCATAGTATAAAAACTTAACTTACTAGTCTGTTATCTACAGTAACATATACAGCAGTTTTAATGACAGATATAAGCGTCGCTAAATCTCAGAAAACACTATATACAACGTAAGGAGGGAAAACTGAGGTCTTTAGCGACGTTTATGGTGTCATTTTATTCTGTTAGTAATTATATAGGTTTACTTATACA
The DNA here is from genome assembly GCA_037157565.1 of Thalassia testudinum. Classification (NCBI taxonomy): domain Eukaryota; kingdom Viridiplantae; phylum Streptophyta; class Magnoliopsida; order Alismatales; family Hydrocharitaceae; genus Thalassia; species Thalassia testudinum. Next base: position 1,031,719 of record JAZHRO010000044.1, read on the forward strand.
AATAATAGGCTATACTACGTGTACATATATATATCTTTTTCTTCTCTTTTGTTTCTGCCTTAACAGGTTCCAGATATAGCGGCGTAAAGGCACTTACCACTGTCATTAACTTTCTTTAATCAATTAAAAATGTGTTTAATTTGTGGGTGCGCTTTTTGAGGGATATGTTGCACCCAGAGGGTGAGACCAGACCTCTACTAAGCGCGCCCTAATCTTGATTAGGTGGCTTAATTACGCTTTCAGACTCAGCGCAGGGCCTTGGCCCCACGCCGCACACACACTCGGGACCCCGACCCCACACACAATGTACAGACAGAATGCTCAGATGGTAACCGGATCCATGTATATGCTGTATTTCGGGCGCCCAGCGCCCATGACAACTGGGCAATAGGAAACACAAATTCCTAATAAGGTGCTGCGCGCGATTTGCAGCGCACGATGTGGCACTATTCCAGCGCCACATCTGCGCTGGAAATCGGGCGCAGCTACGTCTGGAGGCGAATTTGACCCTTGATTTGAGGGCCATAAATTATTAAAAAAATAAAATAAAATATGAAAAATAAAGTATTTACATAAAACTACATAATTATTTAATTAATTTTGAATTTTAATTAGGTTTACTATACAAATAAATTAATTAAAGTAGGCTGTTTGTACATGCTAATTTAGGTGCTTAATTGATTAATTACTTATAAATTAGTTAGTAAATGATCTAATTGACCTTATACAGATTTAAATTACATACTTAAGTATTTTATACATATTTTTATTATATTTTTACGAATTAATTTATATTTTATTTATATTAGAGTAGCAGCTTGTAGCTGTTTAACTTATAAACTAAATAACAGTAATCTAAAATAGGTAAAAATATACTTTACTAGCTTAAATTACTTAATATATATTAACCTAAGTCTACATATTCAATTAACTTAATTATACCCCTAAATTACTAATTTATCTAATTTATATGTATATATAATGTTCAAGAGGTGATTAATTATGTACACTTACATTTCAGTAGATATATACATACTTTATACAGTTATTATGTACATTATAGTTATAGTTAGTTGTATATATATATGTACAGTATCAGCTTTCAGTTAGATTTCAGCAGGAGGTGAGAAAGAAAGGATTAATTGTGTTTAATTTTCTTTTTCTAACAGCAACATCAGCCACTGTCAGAGATGAGAAGGGGAATGCAGCTTCAGAGTGTTCAGTGTTTTAGATGAGAAGGGAAGAATTTAGAGAAGAGGGAAATATGTAACTGCAAGATGCAGCACTTCACTGTGTAACTGGGATTAAAATCAATCAAAATCAACTGAAAAGCAATTAAGTAAATCCCAAATCTGACAAGGGTTCAATTTCTCACGAAAATCAATAAATGTCTCAATTCAAATACCCAAAAAAAACCCTTATCAAAAACCTCATTTCAGATTAAAACCAAAAATAACACTGAATTAGCTCTTCCTAATGCTATAGACAGCATGAAGGAAGAAGTAATTCAGCCAATTAAAACCATAAAATCAAATCCCAGTTTCTTACAACCTTAAGAAGTATTGAGAACTCCTTAAATTAGGAATTCACCATACAAATCACCATAGTCATTATCACATTAATTATCAAAACAGATAGTGTATGGCAATTCTGAATTATCAAGACAGTACTGAGAATTCATTAAGGGAATTCACAATAACTTGTAAATGCATTCAAAACATAGCAAAACAGATAATGGATGGCTCTTCTGAGATAGCTTCTGTCACCAGAAATTCTCTCAGAGTCCTTGCCAACAAGAAATTCCAATCCTCTTCAATCTGTCAGATCAGGCAATGAAATCCAGAAAGCAAAAATCCTTAAAATCCATGTTGAAAAGAAATCTGACAAACTGAAGAATTCAACCCAAAATCAAGGGGCTTTTGTGAACAAATATGGGTTGAGTGAGAAGCCCCAAAGGTGCTTGTGACGCCAATTTCAGATCTGAGGTTGTAAACCACCAAATCTGAAATTGGATCAGGGTGTGTGGGTGAAGGATGAGAAAAACTTGTCGTTAAAAAGAAATCAGAACTGGATTGTGAAAAAACATGGAGAGGGAGATAATTTGAAAAATGATTTGATGAATTCTTCCCCTCTGATCTGGACTGATCAGAGGAGGTGAGGGAAGGGAATTAAAGCTAATTCTACTCCTACAGCTACTTCAACCTACAGCGAAAATTAAACACTAACAATTATGCTAATTCTACTCTAAACTACTTAACTACAGCTAAAACTAATTATGCAGAATTAAAAACCTAAACTAACAGGAAGAATGGGACCTATGGGTCCTTAACCAGTGGCTAAGGAGGAAGAAAGGAGGAAGATGACTCCAGCGGAGGGAAGAGTCCGCTAGTAAGGCTCCAGGGTCGTCCTCAGGTGCTACGAAGTCCTTAGCGATGAGGAGTGTCGAGAGAAGGTGATGATTTCATAGCCGGGGCTGTGAAATCAGAGGCTGGATGGGGAGGAGAGACTGGAGTGGACGAATTGATCGCTAAGAGGTGTAGGAGGGAGCGATCCCTTGCGCGCGACACCACTGAGGTGCTTAAGTAGCAGCTCAGTGGCTGAGATCACCGTGCAGGTGAGAATAAACAAGATGCAACCGGCGGCGAGGATATGAGGGGCGGAGCGTGCGGTGAGCTGAGCGCAAGATCTGACCGTCAGATGAGATCTGGGGAGAGAGGTGAACGCACGCACCGAATTACGCGAAAGTTCCAATCGAATCCAATCGCAGATCAAGATCTAAAGAGCGACGGACGGCTGAGATTGGCCGTGTTCTTTGCGCGCTACAGTGCGCGTGAAGAGCAGCGGGCTTCTCTCTGAAATGAGGGAAAAATTGCAGGAAGACCCTTGAACGAAGGGGTAGAAGAATAGCGTGCAGGCCCATAAGTGAAAAGAACTATAACTGGAAGGGCCCTGCAGTCTTACAAAAGGGCCCCTGCGGCTTACAAGCAAGTCCAAAGAGGAATTTTTAAGGGTAAGAGTGTAATGCATGAAGGACCTAAGTGTAAACTACATATTTCATAACCTAAATGATGTCCAATTGCCTTCAAGTTTTTATATGTTTTTAATTGAACATTTAAGACATTGATTATACTTCTGATTTGACCTTTCAAACTTATTTATGTGTTCAATTGACGCATGGATCATCATTTGTATTTTACTTTCAGAATATCTCATTTTTGTGACCTAATTATGAAGTTTTAACACAAAGTAAAGGTTTTAGGTCTTTTTCTTTAATTCCCACACTTAACCATTTTTATCTGTTAATTTGATATTATTTTACTTGGTGTCTAGCTTAATTTCAGCTTTTTAGTCATGATGAGTAATCACTTATCATCTATTTCTCCCCGAGTTGCACCTAGAAATAAAAAAGGAAAAATGCTTGAGAGCGGAGTAAGGCAAACTCTAGCATTTAGATCTATAAAGAAAAACTAGGTCAAAAATGGTAGGATGGTCATAAACAATGACGGTCAGAAGACTGAAAACAAAGAAAGATTGTCTATCAAGGAAATTTGTAAGATGGAGACCACTCACATAAGGAACCACATAAAGAAAATAAGAATGTAAAGCACATAAGGATGCATTCTGCTAAGGATTAAGAAACTTAATAAGCAACTTAAAATGTTATTCTAACGTTTTGATTTTGAATTGACATAAGGCTGAATTCTACTTGTAATGGCAATTAAACAATCTCTCCAAACTGCTATAAATGAGACCGAAGGAGGTAATTCAAGAAGCATAAAGATTAAGAAATAGATGCTGCAACTTGAAATCAAAAAAGGATGCACCAGCCAGGAATCGAACCCGGATCTACACCGTGAAAGGATACATTCTACCACTCGACCACTGGTGCTATTAATGTTTCATAAAGCAAACTAACATAGAGTGAGAGTGGTTAGAAGATAAATAATCTTAAAGTCATTCCTAATAATTTTGAAGTGATAAAGATGCAAAAATGACTTACATCAAGATTAATTTTTCATATACCTTAATGTGATTATGATTTCAAGAAGTTTAAAGCAAATAGCAACAACAATCTATTTCTTTTTCATTACTGCTATATTAGATAAGTTAGGAAGTTGAGAATGACCCCAAGTTTTTCCTGAACCAAACCCATACAAGCAAAAATCGAATATGAAAGTTACTCTTCTTTGACAAACACCCAGTGATTATTTATTTTTTAGAAGGAATAGTAATTTATTACCCTACAATTCAGCAGAAAACCCTAAATCAGAGATTCCAAGCACTTGACACTGACCTTCCCTCTCTCTTTTTCATAACAAAAGAAATAAGTAAGACCAAATTGAGAGTAAGTAGCGTATTACCAGGGAACTCTTTTCAATGATTTCCCTATAGCAGAAAATATTGTGAATTTTTGTCCAATACAATCAGTTCCATCATTTTTGGAAACAAGTTCCAAATAGTAACTCCAAAGTGTGACCCACATATTTTAATAAGTTCATTTTTATTTTAAGGGAAGGAAGTTATGGCTAGTGCTAAATGAAGATGACACTTATATGTGAAAAACTTACCTGTACTCCTTTGTACTATTTGGGAAGCACTCCTCAAAAGATGGCACTGGAAGGAAATCAAGTGCTGCAGGGTCAATGGTGCGTTTCCTCTGCAGGGTCAATGGTGTGCTGCAAGGAAGGAAAGCTGCTTCCTATCTCATAAGGTGTGATCTGCATAAGGTGCTAATATAGGCATTTGGAATAGTACCATTAAATGGGGCTTCCCTTTGATTTCAGACTCCTGTATGACGAGAAAAGAGCAAACATCATTCTAGCATCATATATTTAATTAATTATGTAAACAAGCATGCAAACCTAGCATGAAAGTTAATTGGATTGTCAGGTAATAACAAGAAATCTGAATATGGTTGCTTTGCATGATTATATTGAATGAATGAAGAAATGGAATAGGGATAATCTGGAACTATATGAACTGACTTGAGGAGTATGCAAGTAAATGTAAGAGTTTGCTGTTGTAGGATTATGGTCTTCAGCACTTTTGCTCTAGTCATAACAAACATGTAAAAGTAACCAATAAAGGAATAATTGAAACAGTTTTCGAGGGTTCATAGGAACCCGATCTTGGTCATATTATAGCTTGCATATACCTAATGATATGTTCATCAACGAGCAATGCATTGATAATGAGTTTCCATAAGAACATTTTGATTCTATCTTGGATTTTGGAATTCTAGATTTTCCTGAGAAATTTTTTAGCAATGCATAAATGATATTGTAGATTACTCAACTTTCCTAATTTTGGTCAACTTTCCTGATATTGTAGATTACTCAAAATTTTGGTTATATTCCAGATTTTCCTAAGCAATGCATTGATAATGATATTGTAGGTTCTAGTTGGCAAAATTTTTTAGAAGCATCTGTTGCTGCCTTAATGGGGAGCTGAGCTGCAGAATTTCAAGCTAATTTCTAGAGATGCAACAGATTGTAAACAGGTTGAAGAGTAATAACCTATTTGTGGGTTTTCTTCCTTTAGTTGTGCCTTGAGATCAAGGAACTAAATCCCTATTTGTGGGTTTTTGGATCTAATAAAAGAACTCAAATAAACTCAACAATTGTAATATGATGGATTTAGGTCCCAAAATAGGGACTTTGGTTGGTTAACTTTGAGTCTTATTATTTGCACTATGAGCAACTCAGAAAATAACAGCACTCAAACTTATCTATAGTAATCAACTTCATAAACAAGAGTTTTGGCTGTGATTTCCAACATAACAAACTTCATAATAGTAATCAACTCTTTTTTTTATTGGTAAGAGAATCCATTTAACTTATCTACAGTAATATATTTGATTTCCAACATATCAAACTTCATAACAGCAATCCATTTTATTTTTACTGGCAAGGGAAAGATGGTGGAGTGCCTCCTATCAGGCTGCCAAATGATCATCGATGTGGGTCAGTTGTGGGGTGCCAAGTCAGAGAGAATGGTGATGGAGGGGGCAAAGAAAGAAAGGATGTGGAAAAGGGAAGGAAAGAATGCTATCCCATTAATCAAGAATGGAGAGAAAAGATTAGTTCTAATGTCTTCTGTTCAAAATAATCACTCATCATGATCGAAGCTAAATCTGAGTGGCATTTATGCAGATGTAGTCAACTTTGCAGTAGCATTGGTATAAATTCAAAGGTAATTATGCAATATAGAAATGTTTTCATGGCAATTATATAAGATCCTAAAATATATATGAGAAATAAATACAGTATCACTAAATCTTTACCTAAAATATAAATTCACAGGTAACAATGCATTTGTTCTTGAAAAAGCTATACATGTATGCCTGCAAATTGATAAAGGAAGTTTATTACAACAAATGATAAATAAATGCAAGAATATAAATGCTTTCTTTATGGATAGAAGTAGAATTCTAAAAATATATAAGAAGAAATAGTTCAAAGCTGCATCCTAGATGGCATAATTCAATCCATGGATAAGCTAATTCATTGATCATAATATACTTAAGGCAATGCTAGTCATACGCTAAATTAGACAGCAATTCCCTAAAGCTGAATTGAGTGCAACTTTGATGAAAGTCACAAATAAGAAGCTCTATAGAATCACCATGAAAGCAAGCAACAATGCATTATGCGTACAGTATAGTTCAGAAAGGAAAGTATCATGGTAAAAAAGCATAAATACAGGCAAGAGGCTCAAAGTAGTACATTCTTTTTTTTCAAAAAAGGAGCTTAGTACATTCTTCATGAAGGCCTTTAAGGGAGATTTGGCAGCTTGGTCTTTAAATCTAACATTGGAAAGACATTTTCTCTACAACCTGCCTACTACCATGAATTTCACCATGAATATTACAACAATAATAGGAAATCATGTATAAATGTTAAATTTTCTTTCCATTAGAAAGAGTTTTATCAAAGTATCATTACATGTCATAACAAATTCATTAAACTATATTTACAATTCTTGGAAGAGTAAGCACTGTCTTAGCATGTTGTTTCTAATCCTAACGATTTGAACATGAAGTTAATAGGGAAATAGAATTCTTGAGATGACCCAATCGGTCCTGCCATGTCATGATCGTAACTTCAGAGTGACCCCCCTGCTTAGCTATTGAAGCCGTGATCATGATCTTATAATTCAAGTTTCGTACCATTAAGGGTTCCTAGCACCTCTTTTAGGCAACTCAAATAAAATTTGATGCTAGGCACACAAGTTTTATATTTCAATCATAATTCTACTTAACTTGAGATGGCACAATCAGTCCAACCATGTCATGATCTACTTAACTTCAGAATGACCCCCCTACCTTGCAATTGAAGCCATACTCATGATCTTCTACTCCTGGTTTCGCATCATTGAGGGTTCCAAGCACCTTTTTTAGGCAACCAAAAAAAAAATTGATGCTAGTCACACAGGTTTTATGTCAAATTTCAATAATAAAATTTGCATAGACATGATCAACATCAACAACTCCTTTCAAGAAAATAAGCATCATAATCAATTGCATAACTAACTTCACAGACTATGAATTTAAAATCTTGCTAGTGAGTTGGTCCTCTATATTTGTAAATAAAAAACCAAGCATATCATATACATATTTATGTGCTCAATTTAGGACTCACATTGCTGTGACTTGATCTTGTCGATCCATCAACAACGAAAAGTTTTTTCAAAGGAAATTTAAGAGAGGAAGCCAGCTTCTCAATTTTCTATCTTAGTTCTCCATCAGAAGGCTACTAAGCATGAACAAAATAATTAAACTTTGATGTGCATGGCAAGCAAATTTTAAACAATCATCATATAAGAAGTAAGCATATAAAAATCCAGAATGACAAGCATTAAATTCTAAGCTAAAGGATAGCATATAACTTACAGGAGTGAATTTATTGAATAGTCGAGCTATTAAGATCGGATATAGTGTTATCATTAGAATGAATATCACACACATAAAAGCCCAAAAATAGGTTGCCAGATAGGGGCCACCCTTCTGCAAAGATACAAGCGTTTTATGTATAAAGGAAAAACTTAAATGTTTATGAATTAGCTAAACAACATAAAAATGCAAATGTATTAGAAAAAACCTCTCAAACAACTCCAGAGACAGGTTAATAAGCAACCATTACTTGAACTATATAAATGAGAAAATATTAGCAATTATCTTGATACTAAGAAAATGGAGGATTCCTATCACAATCAGTACTAAACAGAGTTTGTATTACAATAGGTTCCCTTTTACTAGAAGCAATAATGGAAGCAGGTTACCTATCAACTTCCCATAAAATATTAGAGAATTGAAAAAGCTAAAGAATTCTATTGAAACTTAAAACATGCTCACCAAATATTCATTCAAGATTTAACAGAGTAATTATCTATGACCACGTGGCAAACTTAGATAGTTCTTCAAGTTGTAGATGCAAGTTACTGCACTATTTCAATCTCATTTTTTGGTGGAAAAATTGAGACATGGATATCCATCATTGTAATCTAATATTCTGATGTAGTTGGCAACATAACGCATCTAATGTTCTCCAATTAAGGGAGGCCCATTTTATTATTAAATTGATTTTTTTTAATGGGGTTTACTAAATTGAAGTTGTAATATGTTCATCAAATTAGTAATGAAACACACTGTAATATTTCACCATTCCTATTCAAACATTTCAATGACAACCAAGCATTTGATCTAGTTAGCTACATGGCACATTCGCATCCATCCAATTAAAACTCTAACAGAAACATGTTGATATCATCTGAACAAAGTTAAGATGAGATCACATACTGATGTATAAATCCCTGAAAGCAGAATACGTAGTGTGGCCATGATGATGGCAAAAATGACAATACCCACTGGTTGCAGCCTCAATTTCCTAATAGGGTACTTGTAGATGTTTACACTCATCATGGATATGTGTGTGAACCACAAGATAAGTCCTGCCAACATATCCAACAAGGAATCAAGAGTCGATGCCGCAATGGCCAAAGACCTGCTCCTCATTGCCGCATAAATCTAAATTCATTAGCGGTATACATTCAATTCATTATCACATTTGCTTAGTCCTAGCATATGGATCAGATATATACATACATATATATATATATATATATATATATATATATATATATAGTTGCGGCATAGTTTGCTTCATGGTCTAAATGTGGGTAGAGAATTGAATTGGGTGCCAATTAAGGATAGATAATCTAAAAATTTTATTGAACCTAATACCATAGCTTTATTCAACTTGAGAGAAACCAGTCCTAATGGGTTCAGTTAATCCCATTCACATAAATGTGACTTTATGCTGGCTAGATGTTTGGACTTCAATCCCAAATCTTTATCTAACTCCTAGTAAAACAGTTTACAGTTCTAATTGTAGAATCTTGGGCTGACAATCTTAACCATTTATTTGATGTCTACATCTCAATCACTATGTAGAAGCCTGACTCATAAATGGTTCGACTATGAAAATTAATTAGAGCCTCTACTTCAACAAAATGTGGATGCATATGTAAGGATTTGGATCACTCCATTTGAAATTTGAAAAAGGAATCGTCTGTTTCTAAGCAACAACATTGGAATCTAAACAAATTCTAATGATTGAATGGCTGCCTCAAAATCAAATTTTGTTTAACCATATGCGAATATCCCACCGCAGGAGCAAAGAGTCCAAAAGGACTTGCCATAAAGAATAAAAAGACAACAAAATAGGAAATTGAGATGTTTACTAATATATACATCTAACTAAACCTGACAACAATTTACTATTTTGTTGCAAGATGTACAGAAGTGCAGGAAGACACGTGCTCCCCATCACACCGTTTACCTTTTTTTCCCCTCTGTGGTTCATCATCCCCCCCCGATTTACTTTTTGCCATTTCATCTAGGGAAGCACTCTCCTTTTACCTCTGTGTGTTTAATATTGTAGAGCTTTCTGAGGGTGGCGTAGATGGAGTGTGGAGGCTCTTGTGCATGGACAAATCCGGAGACAGAATGTAGGAACACGTTGTTGAAGTTTTTAGAACATCTGGACCGTCACCCAGATGTCCAGACTATCCAACAAAAGTTTGGGAAGACCTCCTAAAGTCTGGTTGGCAAGAAGGAAGCTGGCTGCAGCTGTAGCTGGTCTTATTGGTTGCTACAGATGATTTGTAGGACAAAGAGGAAGCCAATCTATTGTAGGCAGACCGGTCTACAGTCAGGGAAACACTGGTTTGGAGGGCCTGATCCGGCCTGGACCTGTGGCCTAATCTGTTGGTGTATGTAGAAGGGCAAAGGCCCTTCCTTGATGTAATCGGCTGATGTAGAAGAAGAGAAGAGAGAGGAGAGGAGCTATTGGTTGGAAGAATTAATTATATTGCTTAAAAAACAAATCATAGGAAAGGCTCTCTTTAAATAGAGAGTACATATTCTTATTTACAAACAAAACAAATTCTAATAAAATCTAAACAAATCTTCTAGATTTGGTAAGACCAAATCTTTACAAATCTCTTTAAAATAAATCCTAAACTTAATTCCTAAGAACTAACAACTCCTACTTTTTCTTGGACTCCAACTGATGGCCCTATTGGCCAATAGATAACTGCCACGTGGCACAGGCCACGTGGCTTGATGGCTACCACGTGGCATGTGCCATGTGGTTCTCTGATTCCCAACAAATATATACCCAAATATTACTATATTGTCAACTAGTCTGCTCACTCAATTGCCATCCCAAGTATAAAACCTTTTCAAGTACATTTGCTGATGTTTAAAATAATGCTAATTATCAGTTGCTTTGACAACCTTTTTAAGCTTAAATATGTCTAGTATAAATTTCTACTTTTTGTTCAAAATGATAAACTTTTTTTTTAGAACTTTTCTAAATCATTGCCTCTAATTTTAAAAGATCACAAAAACAACCAGCAAGATTCCAAACGAGTCCTACAAAACAAGGAAGAAAAAAATCTAGCAAATAGAATTTTGAACTGAGGAATCAGAAAGCCCACAATTTCCCAATGTTTAGATATAAGATTACCAAGTCAGCCTCCAAAGGGCAGTTAGCAAATTAGATACCATGTAACACTAAAGCTGAATGTAAAAGGTTGAACAGTTTTACCCTTCCAAAAGGAAAAAAAGAGTTTGAAACTTGTAATAAGACATTGAATTGATCACCAAGGTCACAACTGTCAAAGAGCAAAATCTAATGCAAATATGATCACAAAACTATCAAAAAATAGTGTGGAAATGATGTAAAGTTCAAGCACTCTTACCTGACATTGTTGACATGAGGACAACAATGCCAAGAAAAGGTGTTAAGATAGAAAACCCAAAACAAATAAAGTAGCAATCTCAAACAAAAACACTTACACTACATAGCATACCTTAAAGAGAACATGAAAGAAGCAAGTCTTGGGATTGGCATAATTCCCCTCTATTGCCACCATTAGCCACTAGACTCGCCTTGCAAAATACAGAGATTCAATGTAGAACTTTTCCCATAAAACTGAATAATTAGACATTAATGCTGCTAGATCTAAAATTGGAAAATCAAGCTACCCAAATATTGCCCTTTATCATATAGAGCATGGGTTGGAATGCTCAACTAGTTGGAGATCCTAGAGTGTAGACACCACCTGGAAAAAACTTCATGTCAAAATTAGCCAACTGTCTCCAACCACAACATGGATCCATCATCTACTTGTAGCATCTCCAAGACTCCAAGAACATTACCAATTCGCTTTGATTGTGGAAAGTAGGACTTCTACAGTGACCGATACCATGGTTGGTGCATCTCCATATCCCTAAACTCCAAGTTTGCACCCAAATTTTATTTTCATACTAAAAATTTGTTCATATAATACCACTTTCTGCACTAGCTCTAGAAACTATATGTTGTCCCATACAATATATTTGCAAGACTGGCCCATGATTTAATGACTAGCAGCATTTCAAAAAAAAAAGTCAAGCAACTCTTTTTCTCGAAAAGGTAAATGATGGCTATTAGAGAAGTCCACAAACCGAAGAACAATAAGATTAATTCCCCCACTACATTTTCAACCCAAAGTCTTTCTCCTTCGAAAACCACCCAATTTTACGGGAACCAAAGGAACCATAACCTAGCATAAGCCTTTATCCAAATGAGAGGATCTACCTCAATACCATTGCGAAAAGATATCCCAAGGTCATTTACATTAACAACCTCTGAACTAGTAATAAAGAGCATGCCTTGCACTTCTTTCAATGTCCTGTCATTTAACAGCTTTCTCTCTCTCTCACTCTCCATTTTTTTGTTAAGGGGCCATACATTTTTCTCCTTCAATCAAAATTTAGAAGATTAGTAGAGAACCAAACTTATTAGACAAGTGAAGCACCAACTATAAATTATTTGATTACATAACAATCTACATTGACAAATTTTAGTTCGACCAGATCTAAGCTAAAATACCTTATCATCTACATGATGAGCTATCAGTAAGACTCCTATCCAGTGACAGATGCAGGTACCCTGAAAAATCCTGTAACTGCACAAAACATAGTAAGCGCAAATTTAGTGAATGTAGAGAGTGTGGAGAAGAAAATAAGACTGTGAATAAGAAAACACAGTAAGACTCATATTTCTAGTTGCAACTTATATATTTTGAACCCTACAAGCATGGACATTCTTGTGAACAAGAAAATAAGGACTTCAACCTATTTAGCTAATACCATAGACATGGTCATTTATCTCCAAAAAATATAAAATTGTGATCTGATTGCTCATGGCAAGCAACTTATGAATAAACTTGGTTTCAGATATCTATCGTTTGGCATAAACCACCCAAGTCATGTGCCTGGCATCTAGGTCCAATCAAACTTATATGGCGATATGCCTTTGATAAGACAAAATGTTGCCAAATCTAATTTATTGGTATTAATATGCAACTATTTGTGTGACAAGAAAGCAAGTATAGCTGAAAGTAGTTGATACATAAAGCAAATGAAGCAAATATAACTGAAAGTAGTTGATGCCTTAAGCAAATAACTACAAAATCCACACACCACGATCCCCTTAAAAAAACAAAAATGATGTAATTATATAATCTTTAAAGTAAGAAAAATTTCCTTCAATCATACAATGCATTTGCATTTGTTCATCAGTCTTCAATTCAACAATCCCTTCCCCTCCCACTTTCCCGCCTACCGTGGTATTCTATCGAAAACCTTACCTGCACCACCACATCACCCCTTACCCATCAAGGCATTTCATCAAACACCTCGCCTGCATCGCCACGACCCTCCTGCCTACCGGAACCATTTCATCAAACACGTCTCAAGAAAGATCAACACATATACCGAGAGATATCGAGTCGAGAGAGAGATATCAAGCAAGAAAAAGATCGCTACGACCCTCCCAACCACAAGTCCAACTTGGATCTTTAAGATCTGAGCAAGTTCAATCAGATTTGAGAGAGATCTTACCGGTAAGACTAAGAGACTGACAGATTAGAGAGAGAGATAGAGATTTAAGAGATATACGTAGGCTTGGGTGAGATCTTGAGAGTCATGTAATGAAAAGCAAGAGAGACCTACCTATATTCGAGATTGTCAAGAGAGTCATGGATAGACCATCGAGAGTAGGCAGCGATATATATAGAACAGGAGACGATGTGGAATGTGTCGTGAGCCTGGGAGAGTTGAGCGGAAGGTGTTGGGAGATCTACTTGAGGGGTAGTGAAGACCTTGCGAGATCAGTGGGCGACAGTTCCTTGGGCACAGTGAAGGGCTTAGGGCTTAAGATTTGGGATGTTGCTTTAAGTCCCTCGGGATCGAAACCTTGGTGAAGATAAGGTCAGTACAAACGAATAAATTGACCCTACAATAATGGCTAACTGATGTCAGCATATGTCGACTGTTGGTATATGTACATTTTTTTTGTAGTGTTTGCGACAACAAGGATGGTGATGTGAGGGATGTGCAGCGTAGTGAAAATCAGAGGTTATACATATAACTTAACCAAATTCTAACATAACCTAACCAAAGTCCAACCTAACCCTAAATCCCCAACCAACCAATACATTTATAATTAAAGAATTTTAAAAATTTTGACAGAGTTTCCACTTAAATTTTAAGTTTTTTCGTAAACCTTCATCTCAAAATAACAGACATAATAAAAGTGGATACATCCCACAATAACAGTGCATCACACAAAAAACATAAAGTGTACAAAAGTGGGCACACCCTACCATACATTCAAACAAATGACATTATGTGGGCACACCTCACATCTAATATAGTCCTAAAATATCATAAAAATAAATTTAAAGAAATGAAGTTATACCTCTGATATACTATAGCCTTTGAGCGTGACCAAGCGTGACCGTCACCAACAATCTGTGAATTCAATAATGCATAATAAATTAAATAATAAATCATTATGTTATTAATAACTTAACATATTAATTTGATAAAAGGAAAGTAAGATGAGAAGGGGATGAAGAGGAGGGTGGTAGTAAGGAGGAGAGGAGGATGGGGGAAGGCGCAGGAGGAGGAGGAGGAGGGGGATGGCAGGCGAAGGTGGAGGGAGGGCAAGGGCGTTCCATGCAAGATGAGGAGGGTGGCAAGGATGAGAGGAGGAGGAGGAGTCAGGGAGGAGGAGGGAGCGGTAGGAGGAGGTCGGGAAGGAGGAGGAGGGCGACAAGAGGGGTCAAGGAGGAGGAGGATGGTAGGAGGGGGAGGAGGAGGAGGAGGGGCAGCAGGAGGGGGTAGTGTAGAGGAGGAGGCCGACAGGAGGGGGTTGGGGTGGAGGAGGAGGTCGGCAGGAGGGGTCAAGGAGGAAGAGGAGGAGGAGAAGGGTGACAGCAGGAGGAGGGTGATAGGAGGGGTTAGGGAGGAGGATGAGGATGGCAGGAGGGGGAGGAGGAGGAGGGGGTCAGAAAGGAGGAGGGGCGGTAGGAGGGGGCGGTAGGAGGAGGGTAGGGTGGAGGAGGAGGTTGGAAGGAGGGGGTTGGGGTGGAGGAGGAGGCCGACAGGAGGGATCAGGGAGGAAGAGGAGGAGGAGGAGGGGTGGCAAGAGGGGGTAGGGTGGAGGAGGAGGCCGACAGGAGGGGGTTAGGGTGGAGGATGAGGCTGGCAGGACGGGGTCGGGGTGGAGGCAGCCGGTAGGAGGGGTCAGGGAGGAAGAGGAGGACAGTAGGAGGGGTAGGAGGAGGAGGAGGGGGATGGGGAGGAGTCGCGGAGGGGGAGGAGGTTGTCGAGGATGGTGAGGAGGATGACGAGCAGACAGCCGAAGGAGGAGCAAGAGGAGAGTATCAAGGAGGTTACCTAACGAGGAGGGGGAGGAGGGGTTGGCGTGTGTTGTGGGAGGAGGGGTCGACGTGCATTGTGGTTAGGTTTTTGGGAAGAAGATGAACAGCGATGGGGAGGTCGACGTGCATTGTGGTTAGGTTTGAGGCACAAAATGGTTGTGGATTCCCATCCCAGATGAAGTACAATGTGCCTGATATTGAAGAAGGTTGGGAAGTTCCAATTGCAGGAGAACATAATGTTGAGCCAACTCTAGACCATGAATCACCAGGCTTAGAATCCCAAAACTCCTGCAATAATGAGAGTAGAACTGAACCTCTCGAGAGTGTAAATTCCGCCCCTTATTCTGATAAGGTGACCCTTGAAGGTTATTCGGACCTAGATTCTAGTGATTCAACCCACATCCTAAGCCCAGAATCTAGATCTGAAACCTATTGGGAAGATTTCGAGGTCCCATATGAGGAAGATCAATTTTTCAATGAAGAATATGATTTTGGGCCTCTATTTGATGAATATCCCTCGCCAACATCCTCAGAGAAACCGATCGAATTTTCAGAAGTCATGCCAATTTACGATACAAAAACTGAGGAGTTGGACGAGTGGGGTTTCAATTGGGTCTGTCCTACCAGCTTGGAACCTGAGCCTCTACCAGATAAAGACATCTTTTTAAGCTCAGAAGTGACATCTAGGCTAGACACCAGTCAGGCTGCTGAATCTACAGCATATGATTTATTCTATGGTGGAACTCATGATCTTGAATCTCATTCAGATTTTGATTTTCGCAAACTCTCTGACAATTTCGAATCTGACCATAACATCAGAGAAAATCTACTTCCTGATTATAACAAGCCAATCTACAACCTCAGCTCACATGAATCATTCTCTAACTCCAATTCTGAGGTCCCGATTCCCGAGATCACTAATTTCAGTTCAGGTTCCAGTAACATGGAATCATTTCTTTTCAATCCTGAGGAATCAGAACCAGCAAATGTCGAGAGTGATTGCGACCTAGAATACGAATCTTTTCTCGACACCGATTTCCAGTATCCCATAAACACTCTCCAGGCATTTGCTTTTTATTTTGAAAGTTACTATGAGGACTCTCTACATGAGACCACTTGTCATTCCTTCCTAGAAGAGCCCTCATACACAATTCTCATTGGAGCCACCTCTCCTACACATACAGAACTGATCAAAATCGATTCTCTACCCCCACACGCAATCGGACTTAATTTCTATTCTGATTCACCTCTCATTGAGCCATTTGCAAATGATTCAACTCCACATCTATACCAGGCATCGGGTATCGATCAGACTGAAAAACATGATCCATCATTCTCTGATCACCCCTGTAGGGTTTCCTTACCATGCACTGATTATTTTTCAGAACCCTACTCTGACCAGGCTAATTCGACTCAGCCTAAACCCAAGTTTTCACTTCCATATCCATCCGAGCCTCATTGCATATGGTGGGTTCCACATTTGTTGATCTACATCTGTCAACCCACCAAACTGATTGGGTTTGGGCTGCATCATCAGCCCACTGATCTTAACAAGCACCTGGTTGGACCAACCAGGCTCTTAATCAAGGTGCTTGTTTTGCAAAATTCCGTTGAGTTAACCACTCCCTCTCCACCGCATGTTCCACTTGGCTGAAGGCATTGAATTTAGCACTTAACGGGAGGCAACCCGTCATTCCAAAAATAGAGACTCATCTGATTATCTGTCTGTACTCCATGTCCATTGCACCTTGAGTTTAGCCTTAGACAGTTGATCCCACCTCTGGTACACATACCAGAGCTTGAAATCATCTACATCATTCATTTCCAACCCATTCACCCACCCGATGTGTCATGTTCTAAGTCCCTAACCTCAACACTATTTCACACCCTCTGTTTACAATGAAGACATTGCAAAACTTAGGCATGGTGGGGTGGTAAAGTGCATACATACAGAACCAAGAAAAAGTCAGAAGGATTCTCACAAAAAAATTCACATATGTCAAAAACACAAAAAAATTGAAAAATTATGAAAAAGAACAAAAAATTGAAGGGAAAAAATTGTGTGAGCCACATAATCATAAGGAGGAGAAAAAGAGCAAAATGACAAAAAAGAGCACAAAATGAAAAAGAAAAAGAGATAGTCATTAGTAAGAGATTAAGGAATTAACTGAAGTTCTAGACCACATCAAGAAAAGAGAAAAATGAAAGAAAAGTGCTAAGGAGACACAAAAAGAGATTAGCAGGAACGCTAATCTTAGGCCTTCTGGGCTAGACTCTTAGACTTAAAAATTTACGTACCCGCTAAGATCTGGATAATCCTCAAGAGGTTAGGGAAAATGCGAAGCTTAAGTATTAGGTCTAAGACTTAGGAAGTATTCAGCCTCATTAACTGACCTTCAGTTTGTGGGATTCGGTAACTTAAGCACCCCAATCCACACACAGTCTGGTTCAGTGCGCATAAATATCAAAATCACGCAACAAGCGTTTCAATGTTCTGAAAAAGATGCCTAGATTAGGAGTGGCCGATCAACACAAGTTGATTTGGACGAGTTCTCGGCGAGGAGAGGCAGGAAATTCCCCTCGAAGATGTGCAACAACATATCGTCTCCTTGGTGCTTGTCTCTTAGGATATTTAAATATCCTACCGGGGGCATGTAAGCACTCTGCTGGTTCAGATGCCATGGGCGGCATTATCTCGAAATGTCGATTGTCAAGGTCTGGATTTGGCCATGGAACTCCATGGGCGTGAACATCTCGAAATCTCGAAAGCCAAGGTTCTGGGGGTTGCCATGGGCGGTGCTATCACGAAGCATCGGTTGCTAGGGACCCTTGAGGATTGATAATGGGGATGAGGAATCCGATACAGACCATGTTGAGAAGCCAATCCGAAGCTAGAAATAAAAAGAAAAGAGAGAGAAAGCTCTCCAAACAAATAAAACCTCTGTCTCTCTATTATAAAAATGCACTGCAAACTGAACCTAGGCTGAAAATGTCTCAAGCACGGGTGCTTTAACCATGGAGTCCAATAAACCCTAGGATAGTTTCTGTGGGCCTTAAAAATCTTTGCGGAAGACTGAGGCTAAAGCGAGTTAGGTCTGGATTTTGGTTGGTACATGAGTGCCACTAGGCCTATTGTCAGCATTCTTAACCTAATCAAAAGAATAAGAAAAGCACTTATCATAATTGGTGACAGGCACTCAGGGTCTAGAACAGAAGTTAAAACCTTAAAATTTTGCTAAGGGACTAGAAAAAGCTAGGCATGGGGGTATGACGAGAGCCTCATCATGAGCCCTAACTACCTCATTTTGACCTAAGAAAGAGAATAAGAGCTCCTACATAGCCTAGAGAAGGGCTTAATTCAAGGAATAAGTGTTCTGAGAAGAAAACATGAAATAAAGGTTAAAACTGCAATGTCACCATTGCAGTACATAAACGAGATTTCTCATAGGAAAAACATAGGTCAAATGGTATGAATAAGATAAAAAGTGGGTTGGTTCAGTCAAAAATGAGTTCATGTGCAATCTAGGAATTAAATGATATCTTGTAACCCTAAAACAGACTCGCTTAATTCCACAAGGTCCTGGATAGGATAAAAATCAACTAAACCCTCTACAATTCATGGAAAAATATCCCCAAGGGTTTAGAACCTTCAAATTGGCCTTTAGAACCTGTTTTGACCTATATTGGGGTCCTAGCTCATTAATTAACCTAATTTGGGTTTTTATGCAAAATATCCAGTCAAACATGGTGAAACCTAAAATCCAACTTCACCATTGGATTCCTTAGGTCAAAATTAGGTTTGTGCCAAAATTTGGACCTAAGGGGAGGCCATCTTGACCTACTTTGCAAAATAGTACACATAATTACATTTTGACCCCTATCTTTCGAAAATCATTGCACAAACCCCCCTAACTTCCTCACCACTCTTACAAATAGGTCCCTCCACCATTAATGGGGAGAAATCCTACTCCGGCGGGGAATGGAGGGGGAGTACTCCCTGATTCCTCAGAGATCTCCTCACAGATTTGGAAGGGAGATTCCCTGAGGAATTCTCTCCCTTCCATCTGAGCGTGGTCTTAATCTCTGATTCGCACCCAATCTCTCGTGCGAATGCACGAGAGATTTGGGTCTCCAAGAGTTTCCATCTCCGGTGAGGTCTCTTGTGCTTGGAAGTTTGTCTTCCAAGTATAAGAGTCCCTGCTAGCGACTATAAAAGCACCACCACCTCCGGTCGCATCTCTTCAGCTCGACTTGCCCAGAGATCCACCCCAATTTCATCTTCTTCTCCTTCGGTCAAGAAGTCCAGCGAGCTCCGGCGAGCCTCCCTCCTCTTTCTCGTCGCTTTGCCACCATACCAGTGGCAGAGCCGCCCTCACCATCTTCCTCCGCGTCGCGCAACACCCACGCGAGCACCTCTAGCCCCGTCGTCGTCGCCATCTCCCTCCACTAGACACCTTCTCCGACGACAGTAGGAATAGCCAGCCGCCACCTCTCCCCCTTAGTCCACTTAGTTAGGTTAGACTTACTCCTCTCTATCCCCTCTTCAATTCCCCTCTCTCTATTTTCCCTTTCGACCCCTCGCAGCCACTGTCCATCGCCATCTTCTCCATCTCTGGCCACCCACCGGTGAGGTGCCTCCACCGCTCCACACCTCCACACACCTCGCCAGATACCTTACTACCTCCACCATAGTCCACTGATCACCTTCCGCACATCCACTGACCGCCATCCCCGCCCTAAACGTCCCCCGACCTAACCCATAAGCACGGCCACAGGGTGACCTAGGCACGCACGGCTAGGCTGCCCCGCGGCCTGCCACCTGCCGTCCCACCTTCGCCATGACACAGTGAAGCTTCCCATTTGTTTTAATGGGGCCGCAAGGCCATGTTTGTGTGCGTCAAATCTTACCACCTGCCGCCATTGAAGCACACAACGAGAAGGTCGCGAGCTTCATCCCAGGCTGCGCGCTCCAGGCGTCGAAGTCCCAGAGGAAGCAGATGAGTGTGCGAACTCATACAGCTGAGTAATTGGTTTGGCAAGAAACCTAGTAGTAGCAATTGAAGTAGTTCCTGCGGGCGCGAGCACAGAAGCGAGTGGGACATTTAGTCCCACCTCGTGAACACAAGAGCGCGGTGCATAGGATAAATTGGATTTGTGTTTTATGCTGTCTGCCTCGAGAACACAGGGGTGAGGTCCCTCGCCCTCACTTGCCATGCCCCATCCGTGACTTGATTATCTATCCGAGCACTCCTCGTGCACCACACCCACGTCGGTGCGCCAGGACCCGGGCGCTCACCCGACCCGATTGGCCGGCTCTGGGAGAGCGTACCGAAGAGAGAAATAGAGAGAGAGTCGTGGGGAGGGTAGGGGTAGGTTTTGCTCTTCAGTGTGTGCAGGGAAGAAGAAGGAAGAGGAAGGCACAGCTGAAGCTAAGGCAGGGTGAAGCGAGGCTAAGTAGGGGAGGAAAGACTTAGTTGCAAAAGGAAGAAGAAGGAAGGAAGGCCAAAGAGAAGAGAAAATCAGAGGAGAGCTAAGGCTGAAGGAAACAAAAGCAAGGTGAAGCCGACACTTAGCCACAAATAAGCAAAGTCAGAAGAGAAGAAGGAAAGGCAAGGTAGAAGGAGAGGCAAGCCAAAGAAGGATGAAGACTGCAGAGGAAGAAGAAGGAAGAAGAAAGGCAAGGCTAGAGCAAAGAAAGGAGCTACAAAGAAGAGACAAGGAAGAAGAAGCAGACGGCCAAAGTCAAAGAAGAATAGAAGAAAAAAAGCTAAGGAAAGAGGAAAATCAGAGAAAGAAGGAAAGAAAGAAGAAGAATAGAAAGCAGACAGAAGGAAATAAGAGAGAGTTAAAAGAGAAAATATCTTTTTAAGACATCTGATCATGAAATCTGACACCCAATTTCTCTATTTTTGTTATAATTGACTCCTAAATTCTTGCATTTATATTCTGAATTAAATTTTGAGTAACTCTAAGTGTTCAATTACATTATTGAGATTAGTGAAAAAATTTCATTTACTCCCTATGTTAGACCTCGGATACTTATGTTTTCAAGTAATAAATTTTTATTTGTTGTCAATGCTTGGTCACCTATACTACAATGCGACTAACTTAAAAAGCTTGACAAAGCGTTGCAACAAGTGCCAAGAAAGTTATGTCTTATGCTTTTTCCAGGAAGGTGTGGGAAGTACTCCATGAGATACATTCCCACAAGAGCAACATCAGTCTCTTATACAAAGTCAATGAGGAGCTTCGTTCATTAAGGGAACTATGTGTCTTTTTGAATATTATGTTTCCATGAAGAACTTATGGGACAAGCAAGATATTCATTAGCCCCTTTTCTTATATGTTGTAGTTATTGCCAAGCAATGTGAGGTTTTCAAATATGTTTAGTTGCTTGCTGACCTTGGACCTGAGTACAAGGCAGTGAAGGATCAATTAATGACTTTGAAGTAGATCCCTACATCTTCCGAGATATATGCTTGACTCTCACGAATGGAGATCTTAGAGCCTATCCCACCTTCAGACTCGTCTGTAATGGCATCTATTAGCTGTGGTAAGGGGGTTCCTAGAGACAGGGAGAGAGGTGATGGTAACACCATCATGGAACCTAACTAGCCACATTTAGTCAAGTTTGATTGATAAAAGCTCCTACCTAATCATCCGTAGGCCACAACTCCTTATCATTCTGATTTAAGGAGAAAATAAGGAATCAAGGTTAATTCTGTAATTTTAACAGCACATCACAAACACAGTTTAACCATGAAGTCACTCAGGGGTTAACTGAAGGTCAAATAATCACAAAAGTCTAAAAAGTGGGTCAACACTGACAGCAACACGATTTCGTGCATTTCGAGGGCGAAAATAGCACCAAAACCCTAATTATCAACCCACTTAATTAAAGAGGTCATGATCAGGATAAAATTAACCTAAACATCCTAAAATTCATATAAAAATATTGTAAGAAGTTTGGTATCCTTGGTTTGACCATTTGAACCTATTTTGACCTAGAATAGAGTTTCAAATGGGATTTTGCCTTGAGTTGGGCTTATATGCAAATTGCCCAATCAAATGTGGTCAAAACTCAAATCCAAGTATACCATTATATTCCTTGGATTCAAATTAGGTTATCACCAAAATTTGGGCTCTATCAGAGTCCATCTTGACCCAATTTGCAATTCTACCCCCAGATTTTTATTTCTCTCAATCAAACCCCTAGCTTTCAAAATTCTTTGCAAATAAGGCCCTAGCTTTCTCTTATTGCTTGTAATTGGGTTCTTACCGCCATTGATGGGCCAACTAAGTAGCACCAACCTTTGACCAACTTGAAACTACATCAAATCAGCACCAAATCTCACCAAATTTGGTGGGATTGGTTTTTATACGTTGGAGAATCATTTGAGTAAGACTTTAGCTCCTGATTGGTAGCTAGAAGAGCTCAGGAATCCAAGAAAATCATAGGGTTTCTCTTGATTCCAAATCCTTCTCTCATGCCCTCTTTCCTTTCTTTAGAGCATGAATTTGAGCTCTATAAATAGAACTCTAGGTTCTAGCGTGCTTGGTAGCAAAGATTAGGCCGAGACCTCTCCCTCCTCACCTTGAGCTCCGACAAGCTTCTCCAACCCTTTTATCCAGCGGGCCAACGGTCACAATGACCAGACCTTCATCCTCCCTCTTCCTCATAACCCCGACTGACCAAAGTCTAGCTACTCTCTACCTCTCCATCCTCGTCGTTGTATCGCCGTCAACTTCGCCTTCTCCGAATCTGGCCAATCATAGCCGGATGACTCCTCTCTTCTCTCTATCCTTAAACCTCTTCTCTCTCTTCCTCTCCTTCTTTAGAACACACTCACACCCTTTGCACTCATTTTTGATCACTCAGCGCATCGCACCACCTTCATCTTCCCTACGGCCGGCAAAACTCTGGCAAGTTCGCATGGCCACCGCACCATACGCCATGCCACAACATCCACAAGCATCACCACTTCTCACTGATGGAAAGCCCCAAAGAAATTTGGGGCTTTAATCAACCATACACCCCACCAAACACCACCTCCTCCAGTCATCTTCTCTGTCATCGGCAGGCACTCTTCGACCTTCGCACGCCCTCCAACCACCACCACCATGGTTGGGATTCGTAGAGCACATTTTGATAGGAAAATGTGTCGTAGTATAGTGTACAATACGATTAAACAAAGAATATTTATAAAAAGATAACGAGAGTTTGAGTCTCGGTCGTTCGTCTCTGGGAGGAGTTTGTTCAAATCTGAAATCGATCTTTTCGCTCTACTTATTTACAATCGCATGGCAGTTTATGGTTATTACATATTTAAATACGACATGCTTAGTTGCAATAGATGATAATGAAAAGCAGGCAACTTTAATCACATGAAATATTTTGCAATCAATAAGCTCATGGTGATTTTCAACACAGTGATATATATATAAAAAAAATATTTCTTTCATTCATTCATTTAGGAAGGTGTTTGCAACACAGAATGTAGAGGAAAGCTTATACAGGAAAGCTTGAAAATATAAATCTAGCTAACAGAAAATGATCGCATACAGGAATCTATGGGAGGATTTTGCATGCATCATTGCGAAAGAATAAGAGCTACACTACTAAGCAGTAAATGAAAGCAATAAAACTATGAAGAGCTAAGCTACTAATCTAGTAGAAAAGAAGGGCATTTGGAGGTGGGCTCTGATGGCCTTTGAGTGGTTGAGAGGAGGAGGGGCGGCCAATGGTGCTTAGGCTGACCCTTGGAGAGAGGTTGGGGAGATGATCCAGCATCCTGGCGTGGAGATGGTGGCTTCCATGGTGCACAACTCATGGAAGTGGAGTGGAGGTGGATGTAGCTAACCTAAATGTTAATGAGTGCCAAGAATGGGATGGGTGCAAATGGCCACCCCTTAGGTTGGAGACTCTCTAGAGAAGTGTGGAATTCTCTAGAGAGAGCCCCATAAGTGGCCAGCCACGGTGAGAGAGAGGTAGTTCTTAGATCCATAAAAAGTGGATCTAAGAATTGAATGGCTCTTGGTTGCTAAATTTGGCAACCAAGAGTGTCGCCACTTTGAAGAGAGATCTATAGAACTCTAGATGAGTGTGTGTGCATGAATGGGTGTGTGTGTGTGTGAGTGTGTGGCCGTGCCCTATGTGGCTAAATGGTTTAGGTTAGGTCCTAAACAGTTTAGGTTGGTGTAGGCCTCAAATTAGGGTTGCAAACCCTAATTGCTAAGGGGGAATTGCAATTAAACTTAACACAAGTTTAATTGAATGTGTGTGAACCTAATTGAGAGTGAAATAACTCAATTAGGTTGGGCTTAGGTCAATTGGACTTGTGTGGGTTGAGATCTGGGCTCAATTGGACCCTATGAGTCCAATTGATTAGGCAATGGAAATTGACTATGATCTAAGTCAATTAGGTTTAATGAGGACCTAATTAGGTCCTTCGGGAGGTCTAGAGGTGGTGTACTAGGGTTAATGTACCTTAATTTAGGTTCCTATGGGGTTGGAATTGGGTTGAGGGAGTTAGAGATTCAAGATCAAGGCTTGAATCTCAAACAGGAACTAGAGAGCAGTTCCAAACATCCAAAAACAGAATCAGACGTCTTATACTAAAAAATTAGAAGTCCAGACTTGTTGTCTAGACGTCCAATCAGAGTAAGGAGGGATTCAAGGTTCTGTTTTGGGTATTCTGCAGAAATTGGATGTCTGACCAAGTGTTTAGATGTCCAATAACATTGCAAAAGTGGGTTTAAGGTGTGCGGGAGTTGGCTAAGGGTTTTGGACATCCCATAATTCATCTAGACGTCTAGATAAAGGTTGGAATTAGGGTTTTAAGGTTTCTTAGGGTGCGGTGACCTAATCTAAGGGTGGCTAAGGCTTAGGGAAGTCTCTAGGCTATCCTAGGGCTAGGATAGACCTAAGTTCTTCACATTTTACTGCCTGATTCCTACTTAATAGAGTAGCATACCTTAACTCCCTTACATCATTATTTACTATATCTAATCTAAGTCTTTTGCTCCAGCTATGCTACAACACCCGTTATTCTTCTATTCTCTTGATCCAGCTTCAGATCCAGCTTATTACCTGTAATTGACATAATGCACCTAATTAGCACATTATAGTATTATTTTATGCATAGCTAAAAGAAAGCAATAAAGATGCAAATAATGCTTATGCATGCATGAACTACCCTAACTTATGCTAAGTCCTAGCCTAATTTAGGTCAACTAAGACCTATGATTGCTGCGCAATCACACCGCATTCACCTTCTCATGGCAAAGCTCTTAAGCTATTTTGATAGGGTCGAAGGGTCATTTTCGTGTGTGCAAGCAACGACCGGAGCTTCACCGTTGCCTTCTTCTTCTTCGACCACGTCCGCATCTCTCTGGCCCTCACTCGATCAGCTGTTGCTTGCAATCGACTCGAAATTGAATCCTGAAGTTCTCCAAGCCCTCAATTGAGTGAAGACGCAGCTGCAGGGGCCTCAATTGCTCAATGCCATCTACTGCAAGCGTGCTAAGGGAGAAGGGACTTTAGTCCAACATCAGAAAGAGGCTTGAGAAGACACATAAGAGGATTCTATGCCAAGGGCTCTTCGCCTCAACACACGGGGTGAGGTCCCACTCACCACTCGTGTGCACTCCTCGCCTGAGATCACACCTGCGAGTCTGGACCCCTGTACGCGACCTAATAACCTGTTATTGTTCTGACCCATATACCCAGGTCTGAGAGAGAGAAAAATAAGGAGGTGGGGGATGGTTTTGCACTGTGGCCTCAGGATTCGTGCCCCCCCTCTCAGTACTTAGTCATTCTAAGCTTTGTGAGGCCTTGTGCCTCGGCTGCTGTGCTATGCTTGCGGTTCTTCTGGGCTTGAGATAAAGCGTCTGAACCTTATACTTGTCGTCTGAGACATTGGCTTGGTTCTAATAGTTACTGTGGACATGCACACTGACGTGGAAATTAACATTAGTGGTTGTAGGTTACTATTGATTTATTTGAGTTGGATTAGAGCTTAGAACTTAGGGTTAATTTGGTGGTTCAAACCACCACTTTTAACCCAATCTTTTTGCACTTTGATATCCATATTCTGAGACACATTTTCTGATATATATTGCAAATCTTTTTGGTTATCTGATTCACTATTTCTTATTATTGTGATTAGTGATTGATTTGCTTATAATTTCTCCCTACAAACGACCTTAGACTCACATTGTTTTCGAGATTACAAATTTAAATGCTATTGTGATTTTCGTCACTGTACTATGATGCAATCATTTCCTGAAATGATGATTTTCGACACAACATTCTGAGAGGACTTTGTACGAGAGGAGGAGGCCATGACAGAGGCCATACCAGTTTGTTTTGTGACCATTCTCACAAGATAAATCACATTGTTGATCGTTGTTGAACAAAGCATGGCTTCCCACAGGGGCATCAGTCAACCAGGGGGCTTATGGTGGTGAAGGGAGTTAGGATTAGATTGGTTCCTAGATCACTATCTCCAAGGAGTACTATGACAGGCTCATATCCTCTCAGGTTACATCTACTACTGGAGCCTCAGTGACTCACCTGACAAGTATTGCTACTAGTACTGGAGGTGTTCATACAACATCGTGGCTTACTGATTCATGTGCCTCCTCCAACATTACGAAAGATGCCACATTATTCTCTTCTCTTAGACCTCTTACTACCCTTATTCATGTCAGGGTCACAGATAGCGCCTTATCCTCTATAACCGGCTCGGGTGACATCTCCTTATCTTCTACTTTGCCCTTGTCAGATGTTATGCATGCACCTAAATTTGCTTTGAATTTAATGTCTATAAGTCATATTACAAAGGCATTGAATTGCAAAGCAATTCTTCATGACCATTTTCTCTTTCTGTGGAACCTCCAAATGATGAAGTAGATTTGTGGAGAACTTGAGCAGGATGGTTTCTACTACTTGCACCAATCACCTAAGAGTCCTTCCATTGCCATTGCTTGTGTCACATTTACTCTTCAGTGGCACCTTCAACTGGGACATCCTTGCATTTTGCTCTTTATCATTAGTTTCCAGGCATGCACTTTCTTGATTCTTTTTCCTGTGAGGCTTGCCAACTTAGCAACCATAATAGGATGTCTTTGTTAAGTAGTAATAAAAGAGCTGAGTCTCATTTTTGTCTCATTCATGCTGATTTGTGGGACCCATTTTAGGTTAGGAGTCTTTGGGGTTTCCACTATTCTTTTGTTCTTATGGATGATTATGCCAGTGTCTATTGGGTATTCATGATGGAGAAATAAAAAACCCTTGTACTGATAGAAAATTTTGTGAATGAAATAAAAACTTAATTTTCTACTCTTATTCGCATGTTTTAGATCGACAATAGTCATGAATTTGTAAATGTAACCTTATCTCATTTTTTTAATCCTTGGCATTATTCACCAGACATTTTGTGTTCATACATTCCATCAAAATGAGGTGGTTGAATGCAAGCTGAGGCATTTTCTTGATGTTACTCATACCATTATGTTTCAAACACACGTTTGATGCGAAAAATACGCGATTTGTTATTATACGAAATAGTGTCGTTAAGACGCGTAAATCCACAATCAACTCTTAAATTTATAATATCTAGATAGTGGAGTATCTAAGGTCATCCAAGGAGGCCAATTTGTTAATCACATGAATGGTTCTCTCTCTTGCCTTTCAAATTCGCACTTTCTTTTTGTGATTTTTGATTTTGTTGTTTTTATATTTTTCAAAAACAATCAGGTTTGAGGCAACAGAATGCAAAGACCTAATTGTGCTACAACTAATCCTAGGTGACAAGAATGGAGTCCTCTCTTCTAAGCTCACCCTAGGCAAGTGCACCTAGGGTAATTAGAAGAGGAGAGTGTGTACACTACAACTACAAAAACAACATGGAAAAACACACTAACTACAACATGAAAATTGGAAGGCGAATAAATTCTGTATTACTAGTAAAGTCAAATATTGGTAGAGGAATGCTTTTACAAGAACATTAAACTACTAGCTAAAACAAACTGATAGAATAGAAGATAAAGAAGAAGGGGTGATTCTGGTAGAAGATCCAAGTGGCTCTTGCTCCAAGTGTGGTTGCCTACACTTGAAAAGAGTTGTACTTCTCTCCCTTCCTCAATTGGCCTTCCTTCAAACTCTCCTCCAAGGTGGGCATCGACCACCTTGTTGGCTCCTCCTTTGCCTGGCCATCCCCTCTAGGTGAAGATGATCTCCTCCTTGGTGTGGCTACAGAAGAAGAATGAGACGAAGAAGGCACCAAGGGGCAGGTAGGTTGCCCCGTTGATCTTCTTCTTCTTTGGCATGGAGATGGGGTGGAAGAATGGTGGACCTAACTAATGGAAGAGATGGTTTTTAGGTGGTAGATAGGTGGGGTATATATAGAGTAGGTGAGGGGTGGTTGGCATGGGCTTAGGTGTAGGGCTAAGATTAGGTTTGGTGAGTAGTTAAGGGAGGTTATGGGAATCCTATGGTGTAGACTAGTTGGCGACATCTTTGAGGGTGTGAAGGGGGTAGTTATGGTGGTGGAGAGGTGCATGGAGTTGGCCCCAACCATGGAGGGATGCCATGGTTTGGCACCACCTAAGGGGGGTTCTAGGAGGTGGGTAGGTGGATGGCTAGGATGGGTTGTAGGGGTAGGTGTATGGTTAGGATGTGGGGGTTTTTGGCACCAAGGGAGAGGGGTAGTTGGGGTGGTTTTTGGTGCCAAAAGAGAGGGGTCTTTCGGTGGTGGAGTGGGGTGGAAGGTTTCCTATAGTTGGCGCCAAAAGTAGGGTGGACTAGGTAGCTTAGGTGAACTTAGGGTTAGTGCTATTTGGTGGAGCTATTTAGGTAGGGTTTCAGGGTTAGGTGTTAGTGCCAAGGAGGTGACTAGCTAAGATAAGCTAGCTTAGCTAGCTTAGCTAGTAGGGAGTAGGGTTGGAGGCATTTGGAGCTAGGGTTTTGAGGGAGAAGAGCTGGAGGTAGTCATCTTGAGCTACACTGGAGCTGGTGGCTGTTGAAGAGAGCTGCAAGGAGCTACCTTAGCTGGCTTAGCTTGCTAGTTCTTTGCTAGCTACTAAGCCAAGCTAAGATGAGCTGGATTCTACTGATGTAAGCTGAGGTGAGCTAGGCCTGATATTCCCGAGGAGGACCTAGCTAGCTGGAGCAGCTAAGGTAGCTTAGCTCAACTAAGTTGAGCTAAGTGGAGTTCCCAGGAGCTGGACTTGAGCTAGCCTGAGTTAGTTAAGGTCATCTTCAGCTGACTAGGTCTAGCTAGTTGATAGTAGTAGCTAGTCCTAGTTAGGTTGAACTTCCAGTGAACTCTTCTGAGCTGGAAGAGCTGGAATGGAGCTGGGATCAACTGTCTTTAGCTAGTTTGAGCTGCCATCTAGCTGAGGTGAGATGAATGGAGCTAAGGTAAACTAACTAGAGCTACCATTCAGCTGAGATGAGCTGAATGGAGCTAAGGGTGAGTTGATCCAGCTAGAATGAGATGGGATCCAGCTGGGATGAGCTGGATCTAGCTGAGATTCAACTGAAATGAGTTGGATCAAGCTAGGATCCAGCTGATAGGAGCTTCTTCTTCATCTTTTTCCTTCCTAAGTACCAAGATGTGTGAGATTTGACATTCTGCCTAATCCTGACACTCAGATAAATGCATCAAAAATACATTAAAATGCAATGCATGCCCATCCTAGGTAAATGCCTAAATGCAGCCCAAAAACCCATTTATGGAGTTAAAACCCTAAGAGCTAGGTTAGTTTTAGGCCATAAGAATGATTATAAACTGGCATTTATCAACGTTCCTTCTACCTTTTGGGCTGATGTAGTTCTTACAACTGTGTTCTTAATTAATTGGGTTTCATCTTCTATTCTGGGTGGAAAGACTCCCTACTCTTTTATTTCCTAACCGAGAGTTGTTTTCTGTACCACCTAAAATCTTTGGATGTGTTTGTTTTGTTTGGTTGTTCAAGGTGGACAAGTTGTCTCCATGGTTGATTAAATGTATTTTTGTTGGGTATTCTAAAACCCAGAAGGGATATAGGTTCTATGACCCAATGACACATCATTTTTATGTCAGTGTGGATGCTACTTCTTTAAGGAGATTCCCTACTACTCTTCTATTGGGAAGACCTCTACTTCTCCACAAGATATCCCAGTTCCCACATTACCCTCTGAGCTTGCCTTACCACAGACTGATGTTCCTCATAGTGTTACCTTTCCCAAGCATCGTATTATTATAGACACATTTCCTAGACACATTCAGCATAGGACTACATCCACTGCTCCAGTAGACGAGCCTCTCTCCACTATTCCTTCTCAGTCCTTTACTATTCTTGTGGGTTCGATTAGAGATCCAGAACCTTAAACACCCAATGTAACAGATGTAGAACTTCTTATTGACCAAATGAAGGCACAAAGATCTTGTGCTAAATATTATGTTTCATATTATATGTCACTTGATCATTTTCCTGTAGCAGGGTGACTTTTATCACTTGCAATGGATAGTCAACTGATTTCACAGCAATCATAGGCCCTAATCAACCTAAATTAAGTCAGTTCCTAGCTTAACTTAAGAGTAATGCATGCATGAGCTACCTAGTTGCATCAAAATTGATCCATTTAGCCATGTCAAGAATACTGCTATTTTTATGTCTAATTGATAGATAATAATAATTGTAGATGATTCGGCATAGCGGATGATAAATCTGACCATACATATGGGCTCAGAGCGACATACGCAGTCCAACGATGCAAAAATCACCTCAATCGGAGCCCTGTAGCACCATTTAGAAAGGCAAGAAGATGGATGGTTAGGATGGCGCCACATGGTTCCATCGCAATGGCTCTCACCCATGCCTTCATCTTCTGAAGGCACTCCCACGCCCTTTATGGGCCATTGGATTATCATCCAACGGCCATAAATGCACCACGTTGCCAACCTCTCTATGTTACACCAAAAGAAGACTCATCTCAGTTGTTGGATCGTAATCCAACAGCTGAGGACACATGACCAAGAAATCAAAAGTGCGACTCAAACACGCATGTAGTGCATTGGTCGAGTGATCTATAATGAGCAGGCAGTGCCCGTTCGAGAAGTACAAAGTGGGCGCAATTGCGCTTAGCGCTTAGCGTGCAAAATTTGCACTTCGGATCGAGATCAAGCAGCACTAGACGCAACATGTGGTGCAACGAATGACAAGAGGATTGACATGTGTGTGATGATGCATGTACGAACATAGGTATGAGGCTTCAGCAAGCATTACGTGCACGGTTGACGCGATCTTGACCATCGATGATCAGATCCAATGGCCATCAGAGGGTCCTCGTGCGATCTCGTGTAATGAGTGTGTGCAGAGCTCGTGATCATAACAAGAACGCGACTGTTTGATCATGATCAGACGACCATGATGAAGGCTGGATGTTGTACATGTGATGAGCTCACACAGATGGTGCGATTTGGATGCAATCTAAGCTATAGTTCTCTAGATCGATGTCCCTCGTTTGCTCCAGCTCGATGGCATGGTTGGGGGCTCTAGAATACCCTTCCTGCCCCCCAATTTGCCTATTTAAGAGGCCAAGGACTCCCCATACAAGCTATAACTACACCACCGAGTACTCTCCCTCTCTACTTTCAAGATCCCTTCCTCCAAGCTCCTCCAAACTAACCCCTTACCACCAAAGGGGCTGGTCTTGTTGCTATCCCTGAAGCTCTCCAAGCCCGCCGATGCACTCTTCACCGGAGAACCTTCAGTGCCCTCATTTCTGCTCTCATCTCTCTCCTTCTCTCCCTCTATATTCTTGTTCTTTATTTGCATTCGTAGTATTAGTTGAAGCATGTATCTAGAATCAACCGTCTATATATGGAGCTTTGTTTTTAATTATGTTTCTCTTCGCTAGAAAATAATGGCAATAAAAATCAAAATCAAAGTCGCCATATTTCACCTCCCTGAGATCGACCGGGACTCACGTCTCCTTACAAAAATGTTTTGTTGAATTGGACGATATACTACGACACTTTCAAATTAATCCGCGATCTACCGATCTCAACATCACCACGTTCCTAGGAACCATACAAAGGCATTTCAAGATCCTTCCTGGACCTTGGCTATGGAGGAGGAGATGGTAGCTCTCTAATCTAGAGTACTTGGGAGCTTGTTCACCTATCCCCTTATGCTACAATTGTGGGGTGTAGGTGGGTGTTTACCCTCAAATGTCATCCAGATGGTTCTATTCAACAATTTAAAGCTCAACTAGTTGCTAAGGGTTACATACAAACCTTTGGCATTGACTATTTTGAGACATTCTCTCTTGTAACTCAACTCAATTCGATACAAATTCTCCTCTCATTGGTAGTGAATAGTGGTTGGTCCATTTTCCAGCTGAACATTAAGAATGCATTCCTCTATAGTTCCGTATTCGAATGAGTACCGGTACCCATAGAATATTGTTTAGAACTCATGTCCAGATGAGTACATATTGATGTAAATACGTTTATATCACATAAATCGTCGATTTATGCATGTTCTTAAGCATATAGTTACATCATACATTATAAATATTACATAACATGTATCATCTTGCATTTAGGTTAGGTTGTATAAAGTTTTGGTTAATTTCTTCTTTTTATGGTCAGGTGATAGAGCGACATTTAATCAGGGCCTCGGATTGAAGATCCAACCATACGGATTTGATCAGGGCGACGATTGGAGTTCAACGACTCTAAGATCGCCTTGATCAGACATTTGTAGCATCAGATGCAGTTCGAGAAAGATTAGATGCCAAGGGGCCAATCACGCGAAGCAGAGGTCGCGGGGTCGATCCCCCGCGCACCTTAAATCGAGCCCATGCGTGGATGTGGCCAAATTCCTCTGTCAGATTTGGATCGTGCGGCTACGTGGGCGCAACGTGGCCCGATTTGGGCACCTCATCACGCACACGCGTAACGACATACGTTTGAACGCCCGATCGCACGTAGGTGCGCAATGAAGGCACGGGCGTGATGGCTTCTAAGTTATTCGATGTTGCAGTCGGATGGCTGAGAGCGCATGATCGTGCGTAGGAGTTGAAGCGTGGGGAGAGGAGGCGCGACGTGCATGTGACGTACACCCACATTCAGGGGCTTTAGTGATGCTTAAATCCGTCACTAAAGACCATGAGTTAATGTTTTTAAGTATAAAATGACCAAATTGCCCTAAATTCCTACAACTATAAAAGGAGACTATTTTTCGCGCTAAATCGATGTTTAAGATTGTCGTATTGTAGTATAGGAAAAATAGCACTGAAACAAATAAAATTTATTACTCGAAAAAGTTCCAAGGTTGAACACAGGGAGCAATATGGAATTTAAACCTCAAAATCACAATTTATAATACAAATGAGCATAATAAGTACAAGCTTAAGAATGATATAAGAAATCAATGATCAATGTGCAAAATGAGGAGGGTAAAATGGTGATTTAAATAACCAATTACCCTTATACAGTAATAGCAAATAGAAGCACAATATCAATTGAGTTAATTATAGCTTTAGAAACTCAAATTAGATGTCTGAAGATGGGATCAGACGACTTAAATGTCTGATGCTACAGTGTTCTTCTCTTCCTTTCCCTTTTGATGTTCTTCTTCTTTCTCTAGTTTTCTTCTTTCTTTCTCTCTGGGCTGCAGCTCCCTCTTCTCTTCTTCTTCTTCTTCTTCTTCTTCTGCTCAGCCTCTTCTTTTTCTTTTGCTGCCTTCTCCTTCTTTACACAGAGGAGGGGCTTCTCGAATTGGCTAAGTGTTAGCCAATTTCCTTTGCAACAAAACCCCCCCTACCCCCACACAAGCTTTCTTTCTCTCTCTGGGTCACGCTCTCCCAGAGCCTTCAACAGTACCAGGTATACGAGTAATCGGACCTAGAGAATACCTAGGACTAGGGCTGCAGGCGTGGGTTGCAACCGAAGAGTGCTTAGGCTTAGGCGGGTTATTGGGCGCACCAGGTCTGTGGGGGAGAGGTCGCGGACGAGGCGTGTGAGGGGGGGTGTGGGGACCTCACCCCTGTGTATGCTGAGGCGATAAGCATATAGCACAAATTCAATTTATGCGTTGGCAGGTGCTCTTCAGTCCACGATGTGGGACTAAATCCCACCGCCTTTCTATGTGTGCGATTGCAGCAGCTTCTTCACGTGATTGTGGTCAAAGGCTCAGTCAAAAAGCCTAATTGGCTCCTTGGTTGCGATCCTGGAAGTGTTCCACAGCGCCTGAAGCATCGCCTAAGGTCTGCAGATGCTTGAAGCGAGCTTTGAGCCTTGCTCGAAGCTTCAGTAATGGCGGCGGAGACCCTGGAACCTGAAAGCACGAAAACGGGCTAAGAGCCCCAGTTAAAACAGTTCATGAGCTTCACCGTGAGGTGAGGAATTGAATGACAGTGTTCGTGAGGTGTGAGAGTGCGTGAGGTGGCCGGATGGTGACGGAAGGCGAAGTGTGAAAGTGTGGTGTTCGGAGGAGCAGTGGGGAGGCTAATAACCTCGAAGACCAAAGGGATTTTGCTCTCTGGAACACGGCGGAGGTGTAGGGCTGAATGGTGGTTGGATTGGTGGAGTGTAGTGGCCATGCGAGCTCGTTGGAGGTACGCCAGTGAGGTGGAAGATGGAGGACAGTAAGGCACGTCGGCGGTTGAAACGAAGTGGCGAGTGTTTGAAAATGAAGAGTGGAAGTTGAGGAGTTGTTTAGGAGGGGAGGCAGATGAAAGGGAGCGGAGTTGGCACCAGTTGAGGTGTGGCCAGCACCGGAGACGAAGCTGCTCTGATGAGAAGTAGACGACAAGGATGAAGGGGGGTAGGAGCGCCGGCGGGTGCTGCGCGATGCGGAGGAAGGCAAGAAGGAAGAGTCTGCCACTGGTATTGTGGTTAGACGACGAGGGAAGGCAGGGAGGGTCACCGAAGCTTGAAGAGCAAATCGGCCGGAGGAAGAGAGAGGAATTTGAGGGATTCTCTGGTCGAATTCAAGCTTGAGGGATTCGGTATGAGTAGGGGGAGCTTTTATACACCTCAGGAGGACGGTTAGATCTTGGGAAGCAAGCTTCCCAAGCTTGGAAGGTCACCGGAGTTGGAAACCCAAATTCCTCATGCGTTCACATGAGAATTGGGAAACATTTGAAGCACAAGAATCAGTCTAATTAAAAGAGGATTTCGAAAGAAATCACCGGTTCAATTTTGAGGAGGTTTCATCAATCAATCAAGGAGAAATCCTTGATTTATTGTCACCACAGTTGTAGGAGTATGAGTTCTGTGCAGCGGAGACCTCTTTGTGAAAATGACGGCAAAGTTGGGGACCTGTTTGAAAGGATTTTGAAAGTTAAGGGTAGAAATGTAATTAGATAGGATAAATTTGCAAGCTAGGTCAAGACAAACTCATCCTTGGGTCTAAATTTTGGTAAAAACCTAATTTGGACCTAAGGAATCCATTGATGAAGTTGGATTTTGGTTTTGACCATGTTTGACTAGGTAATTTATGCAAAAACCCAAATTAGGGTAAATGTCTGTCTGTGATTCTATTTTGGGTAAAAACGGGTTCTAATGGTCAAATTGAAGGTTCTAAACCCTAGAGAATATTTTTATATGAATTTTAGAGGGTTTAGGTGGATTTTATCTTGATCAGAACCTTAGTTAATTAAGCAGGTCTATTTTTAGGGTTTCAAACGTCATTTAATTCTCAAAACACATGCAAAATCCTTTTCTGATTAACCCACTTGTTATCCTTTTAAGAGCAATTGACCTTCATTCAACCCCTGAGAAAATCCGTGGTTGTACTGCATTCATGATAAGATGGTAAAATTATAGTTTTAGCCCTAGTTTCTTATTTTTCCTTCAGAATGATTATGCATTGACTTGTGACTCTCTGGTGGTTATGTTGGAGCATTTACTAACTTAATTAGGTCAAAATGAGCTAGTTATGGCTTGTGATGGTGTTCCCATCATACCCCTATACCTAGCTTTTGCTAGTCCCTTAGCAAAATTTCAAGGTATTAACTTTGATTCTAGACAATAAAACCTTTTGATGCTTAAAAACTTTGATGTGTCTTTCCTTTTGTAGATTAGGTTAGAATGTCAATAGTAGGCCTAGAGGTACTCAAGTATGAACCAAGATCCAGACCTGGACAACTCTAGCCTTAGTCTGCTACGAAGGTTTCTAGGGCCCACAGGAACTAACCTAAGGTTCGTTGAACTTCGTGGTTAACGCACCCGTGCTTGTAATATGTTTTGGCCCAGGTTAAGTTTGTAGTGCGTTTTTGTCAGAGAGAGACAAAGGAATTTTTCTTTATTTTTGGAGAGTTTTCTCTCTCTTTTATTTTTATTTTTACCTTTAGATTACCTTTACAACATGATCTTTATTGGATTCCTAGTCCTCATCATCAATCCTCACAGGGTCCCTAGTTATCAATGCTTCGAGATAGCACTGCCCATGACAACCCCCAAAACCCTGGCTTTCAGGATTTCGAGATAATCCCTCCCATGGCATTCTGTAGCTAAATCCAGACCCAGGCAATCGACATTTCGAGATAATGCCACCCATGGCATCTAAACCAGCACAGGGTGCTTACATGCCCTTGGTAGGATATGTTATTGTGCATCTTCGAGGGGAATTTGCCACCTCTCTATGTCAGGAACTCGTCTAAATCAACTTGTGTTGATTAGCCGCTCCTAATCTAGGTAACCTTTTCATAACAGGTTTAACACATTTGCGTGATTTTGTTACTTAGGTGCATTGAACCAGACTGTGTTGATTGGGGTGCTTAGATTACTGAGTTCCGCAAACCAGAGGTCAATTAACGAGGCCGAATAATCCCTATGCCTTAGACCTACTACTTAAGCTTCGCATTTTCCCTAACCTCTTGAGGATTATCCAGATCTTAGCGAGCACTTAAATTTTTAAGCCTAGGATTAAAGCCCAAGAGGCCTAGAATCAATGCTCCTACTAATTTCTTCTTTGTTTTATTAGCACTTTTTGCCTTTCATTTTCTTTCTTTTGATATGGCCTAGAACTAAATCAATTCCTTAATCTTTTACTAATGACTTTTTCTTTTATTTTCAAATTGTGCTCCTTTTTGACATTTTTATCCCCCCTTTTCTCCTCAAAACCTGATATGCGATCAAAATTTCCTCTCCTCTCATATTTTTGTTCTTTTTCATTTTTTTTTATTTTTTTGGTATTTTTGGAATATGTGATTTTTTTGATGAAGCCCTTTCTTGTGAAGTGATTTTCATGGCATTTTACACTTTAATACAACCACATGCCTACGATTTGCAATGTCCTCATTGTAAATTAGGTGGGTTCGAGTTCAGCTTAGATTATTCATTAGAATAGGTGATGGGCGAGTGAATGGGTCGGAGTGATTGTTGCGGACGATTTCAAGCTCAGGTACGAGTACCAGAGGTGGAGTCGGCTGTTCTAATGGATGAACCCTAAATTGCAATATGAGTTTAGCATAAGATGTGTTAGGAAGGGTTTCGGGTTTTTCAAAATGACGGGTTGCCGCTCGTTATGTGCTGAGTTTAACGCCATCAGCCAGGTGCAATGAGCTTAGGGAGAATGGAGGGTAAAAGATATCTCAGCCAAATTTGTATCGGTGAGTTCAAGGAACGGTTTAAGTCTCTGACTGTTCATGATAAACGGTTCTAAATCGTGGCTGAGTTGACTGATTTTGACAGCTCCATTTCCAAAGATTCATCGGACAAGGTATGGTCCAATCCATTTTGATCTGAGTTTTCCTAAGAACAATTTGAGTTTGGCGTCAAAGAGTAGGACTTTCTGACTAGGGAAAAAGATCTTTCTGGATATGTGCTTGTCGTAAAAAGACTTAACCCGCTCTTCGTAAATTCACGAGTTCTCATACGCGTCATGGCGTAATTCATCGATCTCACTCATTTGAAGCTTTCTGTGGGTTCCTGCCTTAGAAAGATCAAGATTGCAGTTCCGTATTGCCTAA
The DNA here is from genome assembly GCA_037157565.1 of Thalassia testudinum. Classification (NCBI taxonomy): domain Eukaryota; kingdom Viridiplantae; phylum Streptophyta; class Magnoliopsida; order Alismatales; family Hydrocharitaceae; genus Thalassia; species Thalassia testudinum. The sequence goes on from JAZHRO010000044.1 coordinate 1,069,973, forward strand.
TAGGCTTTGTGCTCCAATTCGACGGGGAGGTGACATGACTTCCCGTACACTAATCTGAAGGGAGACATGCCTAATTGGGTTTTGTGGGCGGTCCTATAAGCCCACAAAGCTTCCGGAAGTCAGGATGACCAATCTTTCCTATCAGGTCGAACAGTGACCTGGAGGATTTTCTTGATCTCCCGATTCGATAGCTCAGCTAGACCGTTGGTTTGGGGGTGATAAGGAGTAGAGATTCGGTGTGACACCCCGTATTTGGTCATCAGTGATCTGGATTGAGCATTTGTGAAATGGGTTCCTCCATCGAAGATATGGCACGTGGAATCCCAAACCGAGAAAAGATGTTCTGATGAATGAATTTGATAACCACCTTATGATCATTGGTTCAGGTTGGAATGGCTTTGATCCATTTGGACACGTAACCAACAGCGAGAAGAATGTATTCGAAGCCGTCCGAATTAGGGAAGGGTCCCATAAAATTAATCTCCTAGATATCAAAGATTTTGCATATGAGAATCGGTTGTAAGGGCATCATATCACAGTGGCTCATGTTGCCTAAGGTCTGGTAATGAGTGCATGCCTTACAGTGATTGTATGCGTCTTTGAAAATCTTGGGCCAATAGAAGCTACATTGGAGGACTTTTGCCATGGTTTTATGACCAGAGAAGTGTCCACTGCATGCCTGGTCATGCCAGAAGGACAAAATGTCCTGAATTTTCACTTTCGAAACACATCATCAGATGATCTGATCAGTACCAATGCGGAAGAGATACGGATCTTCCCAAAAGTAGTACTTGGCATCGGAAAGTAATTTGTCCTTCTTGGCTTTTGGCCAATCAGACGGTATCTGATGTGATGCCAAGTAGTTTACTAGATCAGCAAACCATGAAGTCCTGTACTGATAGTTAGGAGGTGCTCATCAGGAAAATGTTTAGTAATGGGTCTGGAAGGGTTGATGATATCAGAAGGAAGGCGAGATAAGTGATCAGCTACCAGATTCTGTTTCCTTGCCTTGTCACAATGTCGAGATCAAATTCTTGCAACAGCAAGATCCAGCGGATTAGTTGAGGTTTCGCATCCTTCTTCGCAAGGAGATGCCTCACGGTAGTGTGATCTAAGTAAATGATAATATGGGAACCCAAAAGATACGATCTGAACTTTTCCAGGGCAAATACTACGGCTAGCAGCTCTTTCTCAGTAATTGTGTAGTTACGCTTAGCCTTGTCAAGTGTCTTGCTAGCATAGTAAATGACCACGGGTTTCCCATCTATTTTCTGCCCGAGTACCACACCTACAGCGTAATCAGATGCATCGCACATGATCTCAAAGGGTTGAGACCAATCAGGGGGCTGCAGGATATGTGCTTGGGTAACTCGATCACATAGGACTTCAAATGCCTGAGTATAATCCTTGATGATTTCAAAAGGGACATCCTTAAATAAAAGATTAGTTAGGGGGCGTGTGATTTTTGAAAAATCGGGAATGAATCGACGGTAAAAATCGACGTGCCCTAGGAAGGGTTGGATGTCTTTGACTGAGCTAGGCATAGAGAGTTTGGAAATCAAATTCACCTTGGATCGATCACCCTGGATGCCCTTTTTAGAGATAAGATGTCCTAGGACAATTTCCTTAGGTACTATGAAATGGCTCTTTTCCTAAAAAAGAACCAAGTTCACGTCAATGCACCGCCTAAGGATCTGGACCAAGTGCAAGAGGCAATCGTCAAATGATTCACCAAATACAGAGAAGTCATCCATGAAGACTTCAAGGTACTCACCTACCATATGAGAATATGGCAAGCATGCACTGTTGAAAAGTAGCGGGTGTATTGCAAAGATCGAACCGCATCCTTCAGAATGCGTAAGTTCCAAAGGAGTGGTGAAGGTGGTCTTTTCTTGGTCCTCGGGATGTATTGTGACCTGGTTGTAACTAGAGTACCCATCTAGAAAGCAGAAGAATCGATTTCTCGCTAGTTTCTTGAGAATCTGATCAATGAACGGTAGTGGGAAATGATCCTTCTTCATGGAGGAATTGAGTCTTCTGTAATCAATGCAGACTCTCCACGAGTTTGCTATACGGGTCGATATGGCTTCTCCGGTTTCAATCGTGATGACGATGAGCCCTGCCTTGTTAGGCACAACCTGGATTGGACTCACCCACCGACTATTGGAGATCGGGTAGATGATCCCTGCATCTAACCACTTGATAATCTCCTTTTTCACGACATCCTACAGATTAGGATTCAGGCATCTCTGCATTTCACGAGATGGTCGTGAGCTCTCTTCAGTGTAGATGTGGTGTGTGCAGTATAAGGGGCTGATACCAGTGAGATCATCGAGAGTCCATCCAATGGCTCTTTGATATTGCTAGAGAATAGAAATCAAGCGTGTTTCCTGATCAGGTGTGAGTTGGGAGTTGATAATTGATAGCGATTTCACGCGGTTTGTTAAAATACGTCGTTGTAACGCGTAAAATCGATCAACTCTTAAATTTATTTTCCTAGATAGGGGAGTATCTAGGGTCGTCCAAGGGGGCAATATGGTTGCAAAATTGATTCTCTTGCTTGGAATATATCTCAACTTTCTTTTTGGTAATTTTCAATATACCATTTTTCTTTATTTTTGGACTAAGGCAACATGCGAACTGATGGCGGGAAAAGTGTTTACACTTCCAATTAAGTAAACAACTCTAAAGTAGCAAGTAGAGCCTCTCCCTAAGCTCACTCTAGGCAAGTGGAGACCTAGAATAATTAGGGAGAGGAAGTGAAGAATGCTGAAAATAAGCAAAAAGAAATGCAAACAAGATATGCGAAGAAGGCAACTAGATAATTGATAAAGTGTTTAACAAAAATGCCTAGTAGAGGAATGCTTCTACTACTAGATAATTGAAGTAAAAGAAAACACAAATCCTCTAAATAGATGGTGAAGAAGAGGGCTTCTTGCTCCAAGGTTGGTGGCTCCCAAGCTTGAAAAGAATCCTTCAACTCCTTCCTTTCAGAATTCCGCCAAGATGATGACCTCCAAGGCAAGCCCTAAGGGGGCGTGCCCTAAGTTTCTCTCCAAGGGTGAACGTCCACCCTAGGTCCTTCTCCCTTGCCTGGCCGTCCTCCTTGAAGTGGAAGAGTCCTCCTCCTTGGCATGGCCCAAGTTGAAGAGAGTGGGGAGAAGAAGGCACCAAAAGGGCTGGTGGTGTGCCCCTTTAATCTCCTTCTCTACTCCTTCTTCTTGGGCGTAGGTATAGGTGAATGTAGGTAGAAAATACACTAAGGGAGGATGCCCCAAAAATGGTGGTAGGTGGTGGCTTTTTATAGAATAGGAGGGGGGCTATGGTGACCTTTGAAATGGATGGCCAAGATGAGTTGATGGAGGTGGTTGGAGATCTCATGGCCAAGGAGAGTTGGCGCCACCTTAAAGGGCACCAAGGGGTAGTTATGGGTGTTGACACCCTTTGGTGTTAGCGCCAAAATGGACATTCTAGAAGGTCATTAGGTGGCGCCACCTTAAGGTTCTAGAAGGGGGGGTATGTGGATGGCTAGGATGGCTTATGTGGGTAGGTGTAGGGTGGATTAAGGGGCTGAAAGTGGCGCCAATATAGAGGTGGTTAGGGGTGGTTTTTGGCACCAACTTGAAGTGTCTTTTGGTGGAGATAATGGGGTGAAGGGATGGCTAGGAGGTGGCGCCAACTTAAGTAGGGTAGCTAGCTTAGGTAGGCTTGAGTTGGTGGAGCTAGCTAGGGTTGATTTTTAAGGTAATGGATGGCCAAGGAGCTGGTTGTTGGCTAAGCTAAGCTAAGCTAAGATAAGCTAAGCTAGCTTAGCTAATGGAGGAGTAGAGGAGAAGGTGTTGGAGCTAGGGTTTGGAGGGAGGAGCTGAGGAGGAGAAGTCTGGAGCTGGAGCTGGAGCTGGCTGCTGCTGAAGAGGTTGGCATGGGACTACTCTAGCTGGCTTAGCTTGCTAGTTCTTTGCTAGTTGCTAAGACAAGCTAAAGTGAGCTAGCTTCTACCAAAATGAGCTGAGGTGAGCTAGGTCTGGTGCTCCCGGGGAGAATCAAGCTGGTTGAGGCAGCTAAGGTGGCTTAGCTTAACTGAGTTGAGCTAAGCTAAGTCCCTGGGAGCTGGACTTGAGCTTCCTGAGCTGGGATGAGTTCTTCTTCAGCTGGCTGGAGCTGAGTGGAGCTGGATGTAGCTGGATCTGAGCTGGGGTGAACTCCTGTCAACTTAGCTGAGCTAGCTAAAGCTCCCTGTGGACTAGTGGGAGCTGAGATGAGCTAGACTCAGCTAAGTTGAGCTGGATCTGAGCTGACTTGAGCTAGGGTGAGCTAAGGTGAACTCTCTTGAGCTGCCATCCAGCTGAGATTAGCTGAATGGGGCTGGGATGAGCTAACCCTAGTTCAAGTAAGCTAGGTTCCAGCTGCGGTGAGCTGGATCAAGCTGAGGTGAGCTGGATCAAGCTGAGGTGAGCTGGATTAGGCTGAGTTCCAGCTAGTCTGGGCTTCTCCTTCACCATTTGCCTTCTTGAGTGCTAGGGTTTTAGGGATCTATATATCTGTACATCCCTAACACTCACAAAAACATATTAAAAAGACAATAAAAAATGCAATGCATGCCTAACCTATTTAATGCCTAAATGCAGCCCAAAAACCCGTTTGCGGAGTAAAATCCTAAGAGCTAGGTTTGTTTTAATGCATAAGAATGATGATAAACTGGCGTTTATCAATAATCATAGGAAACGTCTGATTGGAACCCAAAAAGACGTATTTGAGATGATCGGGAAGAGGCTTTAACTCCAAAATTGGGTTTTCAGCAGCAGCAGGTAATTTAGGATGGGTGTCAGGAGCAACGGAAGGAGCTATGGGTGTGTCTAGGTTGAGTTCATGCTCCTCTAATTGTTGGTTTTGATCCTCTTGTGGTTGATCAAAAATAGTCGGGTTCTCTACGAAGTCATCAACCACTACTTCAATATCGAAAATTTGTTCTATGACTCCACAATTAATTTCTTGTTGGGCCTTAAAGATGTCAATCTTTAGTGTCTTGATCCCAAATTTTAATTCAATTTGGCCCTCCTTACAATTGATATTGGCCCTGGCAGTGGCTAGAAAGGGTCTCCCTAATATGATCGGTGTATTCTTCACATTCTCAGGAGCATCCATGTCTAAAACGATGAAATCCATTGGGAAATAGAAATCATGTACCCTAACCATGACATCCTCGAGAATTCCTTTTGGTGACTTAATTGATCGATCTGCTAGTTGTAAAGTCATTTCAGTCGGTTTAAGTTTAGGTTCCTCGAAGTAGTCTAGTAGGGATGTGGGCATCAAATTTATGCAGGCTCCTAAGTCTAATAAAGCTTGGTCAAATCATATATCACCGATTTCACAGGAGATCAAAGGAGTGCCTGGGTCTTTTGCCTTAGGCGGGAGTTTGCTCAAAATGACAGAGCTGGCTTACTTTGACAGTACAATCAGATTCCCGTCTTTGGTTCTCGGCTTATGTTTAGGTGTACATACGTCTTTTAGAAATCGTGCGTAAGCCGGTACGTGGCATATCACATCCATTAAGGGGATGTTTATATGGACCTGCTCAAAAAGCTTAACCAGGTCCTCCTCAGGTGCCACGATTTTGGCTATCCTTTTTCCCTTGGTCAAGGCCTCAGGAAATGGAACCTTAGATGGTTACTCTAGAATGGGTCCAGGTTCTTGATCTAGGATAGAGGTGTCTTGAATGACTATCCTTGGGTTAGGGTTTGTACTACCAGGCTGGGTTTGGCTTGGATAAGGTGGGTCCTGTGTTGTTTTGCCAGTACAGGTAGTAACAGAATTTAATCCTGCCTGATTTTAGTTTGGAGTGGTTAGAAGAGGTGCTTGCTCCTGGTAACCCATATATGATGTCGAAGCCTCCATCCCGTCAGGTGATGGAGTAGAAGGGGCCTGATAAACAAAGTGAGCTTAGCCTGAATTTGGGTTCATAATGCGCCTATGATTCGGCACATTATTCGGATTAGGCAAAGGTTGTGAAGGAAGTGCACCTGGTTGGCGAGGATTTGCAATTTGGGCAAGTTGATTACGAACCTCTGTGATCTCGTCTCTGTGCTGTTTTTGCATAGTCGCATTCATCTTCTGAATGTCAGCCAGAGTCTGAAGGATAAGAGTCATTTGATCTGTCTAAGTCGCCCAGATTGATAAGTTGGGTTAGGCCGAGGCTGAGGTGGCTGATATGGACGAGGAGCTTATGGTTGAGGCGGATATTAAGGTCTATGATTTTGATTATTTCCTGACCACGTGAAGTTGGGATGATTACGCCATCCAGGGTTGTAGGTGTTTGAGAATGGATGATTTTGAATGGCTTTGAGGTCCTCGCAGGTCTGAGGAACCTCGGGAAAATCAGAATATAAGGGTTCAGAGTTCCCCCAACTAGAGTAGGTGGATCTAGAGTTTCCTCAGTAGCCAGAATCAGACAGGGGTGGATAGGGATCCATCCCCTAAGAAGGTTGGTGATAGATGTTGTGCACGGCCTCCCTGCTAGAGGGTGGTTGTGTGAACGGGTTTTGCGTAGAGGTGGCTTGCTACAAATGTCGAGTTTGCTCATCCACATTCTTCTCAATAATAGAGACCTTGTCCAAATGACGGGCCATTAGTTCCAAGTCAACGGAAGAGGATAGGCCCTACATCTCATGTGCTCCCTTTGGGTTCGTTATTGCACGGGCATTCGTTCGGTCGAACATGCCCATGGATTCATTATTGATGGAGTTCTCGCACATATTCTTGAGAATCTCCCACACGGTGTTGACCCATGATGTTTCCTCCATAGGTCGCATTGACGAATAATCTAATATCCTCATGGAGTCCCTGGTAAAAAGACTGGACTTGTTCCCACTTAGGAACTCCGTGATGGGGGCATTTTTGCATGAGATCTAGGAAACAATCCCATGCTTCGTGAAGTGGTTCTCCTGCTTGTTGTGTGAAATGTGTGATTTGGTGCCGTAAAGCATTTGTCCAACCAACGGGGAAGAACTTTCTTAGAAACTCGGATTGAAGTTTCACCCAGGTGTTGATTGGACGCATTTGGGTTTGGTACCAGTGAGCAGCTTTATCCATGAGAGAGAAGGAGAACATTTTCATGAGTAGAATATCCCAATTTTAAGCTTCTGACCTAAAGGTCTGGGCTAGATGCTTGAGTTGTTTGATATGCTGGAAAGGATCTTAAGAATTATGCCCATGGAATTTGGGAATGGCATGAATAATGTTGGGCTTTAGTTCAGTGTCAGGACCTCCAGCGGGGATTTGTACTCGAGGTTCGATTGCTACCGCAGTGGGATTGTAGTGATCTCTCATTATTGGACGCTGTGGTGGGTTCACAAAGGCTTGGAATAGATCATTAAGGCGTTGAAGTTGATTTTCAAGATTATTTGCTTCTGCGGGTTGTGCCATGATGATGGATGAAGGAGAATCAGGTTCAGATGAATTAGAAGAGATATCAATAGGATTGGGTTGTTGCACAAATAAGGAGATCGAGGCTTGGCCTCGATGTGAATGACTAAAGGAGGCCTCAGGGATGGTCTTAGAGACCTCCTCCCGAACATGCACCGATGAAGTAGATGAGAGGTAGAATGTGATGGACCCAATCAAGACACCCAAAAATTTTGAATGACTATAGAGGTTCGAGGTGGATGATACCCCTTAGTTAGAAAGTCGTCCACCTAAGAATTACCTGGGCAGCCAGAGAGGGAGAGTCCTACAAAGACCCCTACATGGTAGAGTGCCCCCATGGGTTACAGGGTTTCCCCCACCCAACCTCTCTTGTCACTGATGTTCCAGGTAGACCAGAATGGGGACTTGATCCCTTAAGTCTACCAGTTTTAATTAAGAGCAATGGTGCTTTAGAATTTCACTTGAACTTTAAGATGTGTTGAGTACAAAAGTGACCTAATTTGAAGATTGACTGACCCAAACAAGGTGGGTCAACTTCACCTGTATTGTCCTTGAAAATTTAGGTCCCTCTTTTAGTGTTCAAATGATTTTAAGAGCCTGATTTTAGGATTTTGCTTGAATAGATCAGTTCAGTCAAGGTCTAGGCACACATTGTTTGGGAAGATGATTTCTTGGTTAAGCAAGTGTGTCTCTAAAAACCCTAAATTGGAATCCTTAATTGTCTTTAATTTGGTCCACTTTATTTTTTCCAAATGTAGTACCTAGGGCTCAAGCAAGAATGTGATAGCCCTAAATATCTTAAGCTTTAAGTGGGTGCACAAATCAGGATTTGTTGTCCAAATAAAATGTATCAACTTAGGCAACTTGATGAATTATCTACGGATAGAATATAAGTAGCCCTAATTGATTTTTTCCTTTTATCCTTTTAAGAATGAGGGGCTTAAGAGAGAGAGTGGTTATAACTTACCTAACCCTGGCGTGTTTATTGTGCAGTTGATCTTCCTTGAATGTATCTCTCCTGAAACAACCATAGCAAAAGAGATAAAGCAAGTTAGAATCTAAATCAGGAATTGCAATCAAGAGTTCTAAATTGCCCGTTGCTCCCTAGCAACGGCGCCAAAATGTTTTTCGTGCTAAATCGGTGTTTAAGATTGTCGTGTTGTAGTATAGCAAAAATAACGCTCAAATAAATAAATTTTATTACTCGAAAAGGTTTCAATGTCGAACACAGGGAGCAATATGGAATTTAAAGCTGAAGATCACAATTTATAATGTAAATGAGCAAAATAAGTAAAAGCTTAAGAATGATATAAGAAATCAATGATCAATGTGCAAAATGAGGAGGGTAAAATGGCGATTTAAATCACCAATTACCCTTATACAGTGATAGCAAGTAGAAGCACAATATCAATCGAGTTAATTATAGCTTTAGAAACTCAAATCCGACGTCTGAAGATGGGATCAGACGACTTAAATGTTTGATGCTACAGTGTTCTTCTCTTCCTTTCCCTTCTGATGTTCTTCTTCTTTCTCTTCTTTCCTTCTTTCTTCTCTCTGTGCTGTGGCTCCCACTTCTCTTCTTTTGCTCAGCCTCTTCTTCTTCTTTTGCTACCTTCTCCTTCACACAGGGGAGGGGCTTCACGAATTGGCTAAGTGTAAGCCAATTTCCTCTACAGCAAAACCCCCTACACTCGCGCAAGATCTCTTTCTCTCTCTAGGTCACTCTCTCCCAAAGCCTTCAACAGTACTGGGTATATGGGTAATCGGACCTAGAGCATATCCAGGACCATAGTTGCGGGAGTGGGTCGCAGCTGAGGAGTGCTTAGTGTTAGGTGGGTTATCAGGCGCACCAGGTCTGTGGGGGAGAGGTCGCGGATGAGGCGCATGAGGGGGGTGTGTAGGGACCTCACCCCTTATGCGTGCTGAGGCGATAAGCGTATAACACAAATTCAATTTATGCGTTGGCAGGTGCTCTTCAGTCCAAAATGTGGGACTAAATCCCACCGCCTTTCTTTGCGTGCTACTGCAGCGGCTTCTTCATGTGATTGTGGTCAAAGGATCAGTCAAAAAGCCTAATTGGCTCCTTGGTTGAGATCTTGGAAGTGTTCCGCAGTGCCTGAATCTTCGCATGAGGTCTGCAGATGCTTGAAGCAAGCTCCGAGCTTCGCTCGAATCTTCGGTAAAGGCGATGGAGACTTGGGAACCTGAAAGCACGAAAATGGGCTAAGAGCCCCAGTTAAAATGGTTCATGAGCTTCGCGGTGAGGAGAGGAATTGAATGGCAGTGTTCGTAAGGTGTGAGAGTGCATGAGGTGGCCAGACGGTGACGGAAGGTGAAGCGCGAAAGTGCGGTGTTCGGCGGAGTAGTGGGGAGGCCAATAGCCTCGAAGACCAGAGGGCTTTTGCTCTCTAGAACACGACGGAGGTGTAGGGATGAACGGCGGCTAGATTGGTGGAGTGTAGTGCCGTGCGAGCTCGCCGAAGGTACCCGACGAGGTGGAAGATGGAGGACAGTGATGCACGTCGGTGGTTGAAAGGAAGTGGAGAGTGTTTGAAAATGAAGAGTGGAAGTCGAGGAGTTGTTTAGGAGGGGAGGCAAACGAAGGGGAGCGGAGTTGGCGCCAGTTGATGTGTGGCCAGTGTCGGAGACGAAGTTGCTCTGATGAGAAGTGGACGGCGAGGATGAAGGGGGGTAGGGGCACCGGCAGGCGCTGCGCAATGTGGAGGAAGGAGGAAGAGTCTGACATTGGTATTGTGGTCAGATGACGAGGGAAGGCAAGGAGGGTCGCCGGAGCTTGAAGAGCAAATCAGCCAGAGGAAGAGAGGAATTTGAGGGATTCTCTGATCGAATTCAAGCTTGAGGGATTCGGTATGAGCAGGGGTTGCTTTTATACACCTCAGGAGGGCTGTTAGAGCTTGGGAAGCTTGCTTCCCAAGCTTGGAAGGTCGCCGAAGTTGGAACCCAAATTTCTTATGCGTTCACATGAGAAATTGGGAAAGATTTGAAGCATAAGAATCGGTCTGATTGAAAGAGGATTTCAAGAGGAATCCCTGGTTCAATTTTGAGGAGGTTTCATCAATCAATCTAGGAGAAATCCTCGATTGATTGTCGCCGGAGTTGTAGGAGTAGAAGTTCTGTGCGGCGGGGACCTCTTTGTGAAAATGATGAAAAATTTGGGGACCTATTTGAAAGGGTTTTGAAAGTTAGGAGCAGAAATGTAATTAGACAGGACCAATTTGCAAACTTGGTCGAGACAAACTCATCTTGGGTCCAAATTTTAGTACAAACCTAATTTATACCTAAGAAATCCAATGGTGAAGTTGGATTTTGGTTTTGACCATGTTTTACTGGGTAATTTATGTAAAAACCCAAATTAGGGCAAATGTATGTCTGTGATTCTATTTTGGGTCAAAACGGGTTCTGATGGTCAAATTGAAGATTCTAAATCCTAGAGAATATTTTTCTATGAATTTTAGAGGGCTTAGGTGGATTTTATCTGATCAGAACCTCAGTTAATTAAGCGGGTCTATTTTTAAGGTTTCAAAAGTCATTTAATTCTCAATACACGTGCAAACCTTTTTCTGATTGTTCTAACCCACTTGTTATCTTTTAAAGACCAGTTGGCCTTCATTTAACCCCTAAGAAAACCTATGGTTATACTGCATTCATGATAAGCTGGTGAAATTGTAGTTTTAGCCGTAGTTTCTTATTTTTCCTTCAGAATGATTATGCAATACTTGTGACTCTCTGGCAATTGTGTAGGAGCATTTACTGACTTAATTGGGTCAAAATGAGCTAGTTATGGCTCATGATGGTCTTCCCATTAGAGACCCCTACCACTCAAATTCATCATCCCTTCCTCTCTTCTCTCACCCCCTCGAAAGCTCTAAGAGCTTGTCCCAAACCCGGGATGCTCCTCTAGAGTTAAAAATATAATTTTTCCACCTTCTCATCCTGTTTGTAGAGCATTCTGTTGTTGTCTTCTCACCACCATTTGGGAAGCGGATCCTACTACGATGTTGCCCTGCCCCAGTCTCCATCATCCATTGTCATTCTCCTTCGTCCCACATCTCACCACCTTCATCCGAGCACTTTGTCAATGCGGCTCGTCCTCCAAGTAGCTGTTGAGGAGGATAACATTTCTCCACCTTCTCTTTACTGCTTTCTAGAGTAGATTTACTGCTTTCTAGTGTAGATTTCCCACTTTCTACTGTAGTGGTTAGTTATAATAGACATGATATTGTGGTTATGATATTCTTGTTTATTCTCTCTCTATTTTGTCTTTATTTGTATTATTCTATCTCTCTTTTATTAATTATCTTTAAGTAGATAGCTAGTTTAGATTTAATTCGACCAGCTAATCTACTTCGTGACAATAAAATAAACGTGATTTTTAATCAAATGTCCTGGAATTCCATTTTAGTTTTAGTAAAATTTATCTGTTGATGGATTTTATGGGTTTTCAAAACTCAAATCTATTTGCGATGATTCACCGCTTCAACATTTTGGTGCCATTACCGGGGAGGTGACGCTATTTGATTTTTCACATTTTCCCGCCTTACTTATCTTTTACCTCCCTTCTCTCCTTTCTTATTGTGATTGCAGGTACTTTCTCAAGATGGGCAAAAGAAATAGATTGGAGTAATGTGTTGTTGAAGGGTCTGTAAGTTTATATCCACCTCCCCACCCACTAGATTTCATTCCATCACGTAATAACACAAACCCTAATTAACCTAGGAGCTTGCATAAACTCTAAGGGTAGTTTTGATTATTTTTTTGTCACCTCCACCCACCTCACCCTTTGCTTATATAAAGAAAAATTTTTTAAAAAAATCTCACAGAGGTACACAACCTCTTCTGATTGTTCGTACTCAATCGGTAACCCGATCTTTGGGACCAGTACACTTAGCAACACATAATTGAGTCGAAATCAGATTAGGTAATCACTTGTGTGCCTAATTAAGTAGTGCATCAAGCTAATTGGTTGAGTTGTTTGGGTCGCACCACTTCAACTAAAAATAACTCATTAAGTAGCTGCCACATAGGTTCAACTTTTAGGGATTTACCAGGCACTCCACATTCTTTTAAGCTTTAAAGGAAAACATCTTCACCTATGCTTTCGAAACCTAGTGTGCCAACTAAACTTGATTGAATACACCTAAAGTTGAATCCTAAATGCTACTAAGCAAGATTTAAACCCTAAAATTCACGACATCCAAAAATAATCTTGCTTGAAAACCATTGGGTGTGCACGCACACACATATCAATCAATCATTAAGGGCACAACTCAGATAAAGGGCCCATCACATTCCAAAGCACATTCAAACCTAACCCTAATTAAAATAGAGTAGATGTTGGCCTTAAGGATTGGACTCGCTCTTCGGAGTCTAGATTGAGATTATTTTCAATTAGTTTATTTTTATCATTCAATCTAATGTCTAGCTAAGGGAGCAGAATCAAACTATCGTAGTTGGGGGGTACACTAGGAACCGGAGGTGCAAGCCAAAGGAAGAACCTTCTTCCCAACCCCTCCCTCTAACTGGTTGGATTGACCAAAAAAGAAGTTGATCAAATCGTTTCTTCATCTCAAGATTGGTTTTGGGAGTCTGTAGGTCTTTAGGCTAGCCCACTTAAGGGCAGGTTTGATTGTTTGTATTGCAAAACACCTTTCTTCATCCCATCTGTCATGGATCCTTCCACATCTTATTCGCTCTTCCACTCCTACCCTCCTACCACTACTTATTCCCAAAATGATTATTATTCCAACCAGACTTATTCTCATTCATCTTCTAGTTGGGATAATTTTGATTGGGAATACAATTCTGGACCTCCATGTTCAGGGTCTAACCCTAGACACCATGATCTTGATTCTTATCCTTATCCGAGCTACATCGATTATAGATCATTGCCCTCATTTGGACAACCTAATATGATCTACAATCAAGAAGGATGTGCTGATCCTTACCCTTCCCCCAAATTACACTGCATATACATCATCACCTCTTTGTGGACAACCTGAAATGACCTATTATCAGGGAGGGTATCGAGAACCTCAATTTTTTTACTCCCCTAACCTGAACCCAAACCCGCCCAACCCTGAACCAAACCATTTGGTTCAGGTTAACCAGGTCCAAGATAAGGTGCTGGCTAACTTAAGGAATACCATTCAATATTTAGAAGCTCAACCAACACCCTACATTGAAGAATTGGAGCCTCTGATTAAAATGATTGATGATTTTAACAAATATTTGTTGGATTGGCTCCAAGATGTTAAGGATAAGGACTTGGGTGAGTTTTTACTTGGGAAGTTATCGAAATGGAGGATGAGGTTTATGATTGCTCCAGTCCAATCTTGGGGGGATTCCTAGGATGAACCCCTGATAGGAGAGCTGATGTCAAAATTCGCTCAGGCACATATAAGGGGGACACATTTTACGAGACCAGGGTTGACCAAGTTGTTCTAGAGTAATCAAATAAGGATGAACTGATTTCTTCACCTGAGATCCCTGAGCTGGGGTACGAGGAAACATGTCTCCATGGAACAGAAAGTGATTGATGATTTTGAGGCATACGTTAATGCGGATTTAGAATTCTTTGTCTGAGGGTGAAGAATCATTATGCGAAGTCTCACCTGAGTTTACAACACATGATTTCAGTGAGACGACTGGGCTTAAGGAATTCGATAAATCATTTGATGACCCTAAAATTGAGGAATTTGATCCTATTGGGGCTCGCATGGCAGATTCAGATCCTCATTTCATGGAGGATTCAATGCATAGCCCCAATCCTCAATCACATACCATTGAGCTTATTGAAAATTTTGATTTTGAGATCACTAGACCCAAGTCAATTTTTATTCAGCCATCAATCTTGGACTTGAAAATTTTAAATGGGTTGATTATCATGCAAAGGTCCTGGAATCTGAAGTCCTGATTGCAGAGGATAGGAATTGGGAAATGATGATATGGGAAGTCGATTCCGAAGGAAGCCGAAGACTGAGTCTAAGGGTTCCAATTTGTCTAAAACCACCAACTCTCTACCAGGACTCTTATGACATCTTTAATTCAAAGGATGTCCAACCCAAGCGCACATTCATTGATTGCCCTTTTGAGCTTGATTCCTCTGTAACCCGACTTTTCGGACTTGGGTTGCATCCTCACAAATTGCAGGCTCGACCCCACTTGCATAATGATCTCAGGTTTTGGATAATTTTTATCCAAAATCTTAGATATACTCGACCATGGGGCATGGGTCTGCATCACAGTCTGGTCCACATTTGTGGACATCTTCTCCTGGTAGATCCAAAGCTAAATTTTCTTATTCTGATTCTGATCTACATTTGTGAATTCTTTATTTCTTCTTCTTTGTATAGTGTACCTAGCTAAAGGCACTAAATTCAGCACGTATACAGTTTCTTTTCATCTTGGAGCTGACCTGTTATTCATGCAATTCAGGTGTTTTCTACTCTACTCCACTCTGTTTCATGTCTTTTTAATAAAATGAGGACATTGCATTAGATAGGCATGAGGGGTTGGATATTCATCTCTGAATTATTTCGTTAACTCCGTAGATTCTTTTCTTTTTATTTATTAAAAAAAATTATGGAATTAGGAAAAGAGGACTTGGGATTTAGAAAAATTTCAATCTTAGAGAATAAAAATGTATGACTTGAATACTTAGACCCTTCAGGTCTTTGGGCTTAATCAACTCGGGTGTCCACTAAAATGTGGATTTGTTTCACGAGTCCTCGCTAGTATAAATATATTTCTAATTTGATTAAATAAGTTGGGGTGATAAGCACACGACTTATCAACCTGCCCTTTGATTTGAGGGGATTTTAAGTCTAAGCATCTACACACTTTTCGCACTGAGTCATTATTCAATGGTTTTTACAGAAGTTGGGTAACTAATGAACCCTCTAGAGTGGTATGGCTGGCAAGTTATCCTGGGTAACAACTCATTGGTAGGTTGTCTAGAGCCTAGTCACACGACTATTCTTTTGCTGCTGCCTTTAGGTAAATCTTAGATCAGGGAAGCCACCTACTTAAAGAAAGAAAAGAGAAAAAAAATATCTAAAAAGAAAAGAAAAAAAATAGAAGAGAAAAGAAAAAGAAAAGAAAAGAAATAAGCCACACTTCACTGCACGAGTATGGCTGGTAAGTTATCGTGGGTAACAGCCCATTAGTAGGTTGTCCAGAACCTAGCTCAAGAAATGCACGTATAATTCCAAAACACTTAGGAAGAAGCAGAGAAGTAGAATAAGCCAAGGAGATATATACTGGCTTCGCCCTTGTGTTGACCCAATAAAAATAAAAGTAGGGAGAAAGCTACTAGTTGAATAGATACACCTTTAGGTAGAATTTCCTTTCAACGTCACCTAGTGGTGTAGAAACCCGAAGTTTGTTCTAATCGCCGATCAATGAGTCTATCACATTTCACACATAAAGATGAATAGAACTTAGGGTTCTCTTCGAGTCTTGGGTGGGTTGAGTGGCCGTAGAAAGCTGCTCTGAAACCTTAAACTCAAAAATCCAAAAAAATTAGAAAAGAAGAAAAAGAAGAAAAGGATCCTTCTTTGAATAAGGCAAGGTCTTGAGGCGATTTGTATTTTGGTAGTCACCTGGGCATTGTTGTGTCTCTGTAGTTCAGGTCTTAGTTGAAATCACTAAGTGTTGAAAAATAACTATTGCCCAAGAAATTTGACCTAATTCTCTTATAAATAGCATGTAGTTTTGCTATGGACTAGCAAAAGATCAGCATAGGGGTGTGATGTAAACACATTTACATCACATAAACCATCTATTTATGCATGTTCTTAGGCATATAGTTGCATCATACATTATAAATATTGCATAACATGCATTATCTTGCATTTAGGTTAGGTTGTATAAATTTTAGGTTAATTTCTCCTTTTTATGGTCAAGTGATAGAACGGCATTTAATCGGGACCTTGGATTTAAGATCCAACTGTACGGATCTGATCTAGGTGACGATTGGAGTTCAATGACTTCAAGATCGCCCTGAACAAACTTCTGTAGCATCAGATGCAGTCTGAGAAATATCAGAGGTCAAGAGGCCAAGATGGTGTAAATCCATACATCAGATGACAAATCCGATCACGCGGATGGGTTCAGATCGATGATCGCAACCCAATGGCAAGAAAATCGGTCCAATCCGACATCTGTGGCACCATTTGCAAGACACAAAAGATAGACAGCCAAGATGATGCCACATGGTGCCATCTCAGCATGGTGCCATCCCAGCCGCCCACACTGGCCATGAACACCCGCTGCCCTCTTGATTGCGCAGCAATCATAGGTCGTAATTGACCTAAATTAGGCTAGCACTTAGCATAAGTTAGGGTAGTTCATGCATGCATAAGCATTATTTGCATCCTTACAACTTTCTTTTAGCTATGCATAAAATAATGCTATAATGTACTGATTAGGTGCATTATGTCAATTGCAGGTAATAAGCTGATCAGAAGCTAGATCTGAAGCTGGATCTAAAGTTGGATCTGAAGAATAAAGAATAATCAATGTTGCAGCAAAGCTGGAGCAGAAGACCTAGATTAGATGTAGTAGATAATAATGTAAGGGAGTTAAGGTATGTTATTATATTAAGTAGGAATAAAGTAATAAATTGTGAAGAACTTAGGTCCATCCTAGCCCTAGGGTAGCCAAAAAGCCTCCCCAAGCCTTAGCCACCCTTAGATCAGGTCACCACACCCTAGGAAACCTTAAAACCCTAATTCCAGCATCTATCTGGATGTCCAGATGAGTTATAGGATGTCCAGAACCCTTAGCTAACTCACGCAAACCTTAAACCCACTTCTGCAGTGTTATTGGACGTCCAGACACTTGGTCAGACATCCAATTTCTACAGAATACCCAAGACAGAATCGAGAAACCTTCCTGACTCTGATTAGATGTCCAGACTTGAAGTCTGGACTTCTGATTTTTCACTATAAGTCATTTGACACATTTATTGGACATCTGGAACTGCTCTCCAGTTCCTGTTTTGGAATTCAAGCCTTGAGCTTGAGTTCTTAGCTCCCTAAACCCAATTCCAACCCCCTGGGAACCTAAATTAAGGTACCCCAACCCTAGTACACCATCTTTAAACCTTCCCAAGAACCTAATTAGGTTCTCATTAAGCCGAATTGACTTAGATTATAGTCAATCTCATCATCCTATTCAATTGGACTCATAGAGTCCAATTGACCTAAGCCCAACATAATTGAGTTATTTCACTCTCAATTACATTCACACTCATTCAATTAAACTTGTGTTAAATTTAATTGCATTTCTCGCTTAGCAATTAGTGTTTGCAACCCTCATTTGAGACCTACACCAACCCAAACCCCTTAGGATCTAACCTAGGTCACATAGCCACATAGGGCACGACCACACACACACACCAATTCATGCACTTCCACACCACCTAGAGTGTTCTAGGTTCTTCCAAAGGTGGCGCCACTCTTGGTTGCGAGAATTAGCAACCAAGAGACATTCAAATTGTAGATCCACAAATAGTGGATCTAAAAACCACTATCCATCCTCTCTCTCTCACTCTCCTACGAGCTCCCACCATATGCCTCTCTAGAGAATTCCATAATTCTCTAGAGAGCTTCCCTTAGGTCTATAAAAAAACCTAAGGGGTGGCCATTTGCGTTCATTCACTCTTGGCATCCATTTAGTTTATCTACATTCCACCTCCACTCCACCTTCACAAGTTGCTTCACCATAGCCACCACCATCTCCACGCCAAGATGTTGGATCACCTCCTCAACCTCTCTCCAAGGGCCGACCTAAGCACCATTGGCCGCCCCTCCTCCTCTCAACCAACTCAAAGGCCATTGGAGCCCACCTCTGAATGCCCTTATTTCTGCTAGATTAGTAACTTAGTTCTTCATAGTTTACATGCTTTATTTATTGCTTAGTAGCGTAGTTCTATATTCTCCCCCAATGATGCATGCATAATCTCCCGTAGATTCATATATCCAATCATTTTCTACTAGCTAGATTTGTGTTTCCAAGCATTCCTCTATAAGCGTTCCAGGAGTTCCATGTTGCAAACACCATGATGAATCAATGAAAGATCTTTTTCTATATATATATCTATGTGTTGAGAATCACCATGAGCTTATTGCAATATATTTTGTGTGATTAAAGTTGCCTATTTTTTTAATTTCTGATATTCTGGCAACTAAGCATGTCATGCAAAAATACGTAATAACCATAAACTGACGTGCGATTTTAAGTAAGTAGAGCGAGTGAGATTGATTTCAAATATGCATTTCCATAAATGCCTCCCAGAGACGAACGAATGAGACTCCAAGTCTCGTTAGCTTATAAATTATTTTTGTTGATCATTTTTCGCAACTATACTACAATGCATTCTAATCAAATATGCGCTATACGATTCCCAACGAAATGGCACCGTTGCCGGGGAGGCAACGTCATTTTTGATTTCGATCTCTTGAATTATCACTGATAAATCTTCCTTTGCTTGTCTTTTGATGTGCAGGAAAACAGAAAAAATGGGATCTGTGCACACATCTAGTGCAGAAAAATCATCAGGTGCACATCTCTTAGATTAGAATTTCCCTTTTTTTGAACCCTAGGTTAGATTTCCTTGTAGCAATTTCATTTAAAAAAAAAGCCTATTTATTTTCATGAAAAAAAATTAAAAAAAAGGTCTAGGTAGTTAAATTAGGTCTCCATTTGAATCTTAGGTTAGTTTACTTGAAAGAAAAAAGAAAAAAAATTCTTTTGAAAAAAAGTTTTTCCTTCAAAAAAAAATTAAAAGTTTTTGAAAAAAAAATTCGTTTTGGTGGAAAGTTTGAATTTTGAATTCAAACAACTTTTAAAAGCTTCCTCACCATTTTCTAATTTTTTGCCAGATTTCAAATTTCAACTTAAAAATTCAATTGCCAAAAAATTAATGAGTGAAAAATTCTAAAATTCAAACTATATTTTCATTTTCAAATCATCTTTCAAATGGCGCCATTCACTTGAAAAAATTCCAAGTATAAAATTTTTAAAAATTTGCGAAGTGTAAGTGGGTCAAACTGACCCAGACTTGAAAATTTTCAAAATTCAAAAAGTAATTTCGAGTAATTCGTGAATCATTTTTGACTAAAAATTGTGCGGTTTGAAAGCTGATCTCAGTAGCTTTAATTTCCATATTTTTTCTAAATTTTTGAAGATCATTTGATACTGTTTAAAAGTAGAAAATCGACCAGGGGACCAAATTCCAAATTTGACCCCTTGATATTTAAAAATCTCTATAAATTCGGTTAAAATAGTAAAAATTATAAAAAAAATATTCTCTGAAAATATAATTGAAATAAGAATCTACTTACCAAATTTTAACTTATTTTGATTCCAATTTTTATCAGAGAATTGGTCTTAATTTCGTGGTCTGCTGAAGAACAAAAAAAAAAGACCCTAGAATTTCATGAACCCTAGGTTACACCTTTAGGGTTACATTCTTGAGACCACACTTGGGCTAGCCTAGACTTAGTCAAGTCTAGTGTTTAGCTGGTGAGCTTGGTCACCTTGTGGGCCACTCACCACAAACCCCAACTGAAGAACGGGTTCAAATTAATTTTAAAACTTGTATGCAAACTCGAATTCGTTGTCGTACTACTGGGTGGCTTCAACCTCTCTTGTTGAACCTGGTGAGTAAGTCTGCGGGGCGATGTCAAACGACCGCTGCTAAGGGGTAACGAAACCAGAGGCGTGAGTCGAAGGAAGATCCTTCCCCTTAGTCCCCTCGTAACCAGATTGGCTGGGTTAGCTTGAGAGGCAGGAATCACTTTCAGTCGGTTGTACGACGAATTTTTCTTCAGGAATTCGAACTTTAAACGAAAAATCTGGTCATCCGATCATAAGGACCATCTGATTGATAGGGCCTTAGACTTTTCTGGCTGGCTGCACCAGCCTAGGGATTGGTTGGTGCATGCGAGGAAGGAGGTCACTCAGACCTCAATTGGTTGGACTTTGGGAGCCGCTCCCAAGGAGGCGAGTCACTTTGCACGAGCCATCTTCTTCCCCACCCTCTTCTTTTATTTGCTTAGTCGCAATGGCTAACCCTGGATCTGGACCTAATCAGGATCTAGAAGAGTTGGACCCAGGAGCTTATCTGAGAGCCCTAGTTACTGAATCAGCTCAACCTTGGGATCAGAACCCAAGGTGGCGAAGAAAACTTTTCGCTTCGCCTAATCCTTCTCCTCGGGTTACCGAAATGGTTAACCCATATCCTGACCCTGGATATTATGACCCATACCAAATGGTCCCTCAAAGGACTGCATCTTATAACCAAGGGTATGGATTTCACACTCCTGCTTCTCACACATGGAATATGCATAGACCTAATTCACCCCATGGGACCCTTGAAGAACTACCAGTGCATATGCGACTGCATTATAGAATACAGAGAGCTATAGTTAGCACTAAAGAGAAAGCCGCATTCTTTCTACACAAAATCCAAGCTATCATTGAGCTGGATCAAAGACAAAGCTGGATTCCATATCAACAAGCTGTGATGGAGCTCCTTCAGGGAACAACAGGGATAAAAGGTTAATTGGAAAAAATCAGGAAACTCAAGAACTATTTCTTTTGAGATATCAAGTGGAAAATAGACTTGAAGACCTCGAAGAATCTGAAACGACTACGCTAGATGGACACACAAGAGATTCTCGGGAGCAGATGCCAGAAGATAATTTAGGGGAAGAAGAATCTAGCTTGGATATGAGACAGGAGCAGGAAATATTCAGAATGGGTTCATCTGAGAACTCCATTTAGGAAACTAAGAGGAAAGGACTGATATCTCCATAACTGAGCCACAATCGGATTATCCTGAATCCCTGGAGATACCTCTTGGGTTAGATAGCCCAACCGTGATAAGGGAAGTAGATCCATTTGAGGATATGGATCTTGAGGCAAACATTATATGTGACACTACTGATCAATCGTGGCCACTTCCCATTGTAGGTGAACCTGTGCTAGAGCCAACATCTTCTGATATGCACTCTTCTTCTTTCAACTACATACCTAATTCGGATGTTAGAGATTCTGAGATGACACTTTCTATCCCTGATCCTGACATCCAAAGACCAGAAGTAGCTATGGATGACTTGACCGAAGAAATAAATATATTACCTGAGGCAGGAATTACTAAGGAGCCCAATGCATATGAGGGTGAAGCTTTAAGCAGAATGAGCTGGGGACGCACCTACCATCCTAGTCAATCTAATGGATGGCTCGACTCCGAGCTTGAAGAGTCAGCCTCCAATGAATCAAAGATGAGAACTGATGGGGAAGTAATTTCTGATGAGGATTTCAGTGACCTCCCCACAGATCTTCTACTTTCACGGATACCCCCATATGATCTAGAGCCTGGAGAGGGCATGATCTTTGATGTCAATTATCGTTATGAGGATCACTATGACTCAGATTCTGGTTCTGAGATACATTTTGATCTACTCCCTCAGCAACTTCCTGCTAAATTGTGGGACATGTAAATCAGCTGAATTAATATCATAATCCCCCCTCTGATTATCCTCTATTTTCCACCACTAATCCACAATTTCTTATAGCTAGACTTTTTGGAGTAGGGCACACAATCAGCTGGTTCGCATCTCCGGACCACTGATTCTGGGAGCATACAAGCACATCTTTCTCTTAATCTTGACCAGCTCTTATGCAAGAACTGATACATCTGATTGAGTTTACGCCCAGCCACATTTTGTTGGGAATCGTATAGCGCGTATTTGATCAGAATGTGTCGTAGAATAGTTGTTAAATACGATCAACAAAAACAATTTATAAGATAACAAGACTTGGAGTCCTGGTCGTTCATCTGTGGGAGGCGTTTATGGAAATGCAAATTTGAAATCGATCTCGCTCGCTATACTTGCTTAAAATCGCATGTCGATTTATGGTTATAACATATTTATGCACGACATGCTTAGTTGCCAGAATATCAAAAATTAAAAAATAGGCAACTTTAATCACACAAAATATAATACAATAGCTCATGGTGATTCTCAACACATAGATATATATATATATATATATATATATATAGAAAAAGATATTTCATTGATATATCATGGTGTTTGCAACATGGAACTCGTGGAAAGCTTATAGAGGAATGCTTAGAAACACAAATCTAGCTAGCAGAAAATGATTGCATACAAGAATCTACGGGGGATTATGCATGCATCATTGGGGGAGAGCATAGAGCTACACTACTAAGCAGTAAATAAAGCATGTAAATTATGAAGAACTAAGCTACTAATCTAGCAGAAATAAGGGCATTCGGAGGAGGGCTCCGATGGCCTTTGAGTTGGATGAGAGGAGGAGGGGAGGCCAATGGTGCTTAGGCCAGCCTTTGGAGAGAGGTTGAGGAGGTGATCCAACATCTTGGCGTGGAGATGGTGGTGGCCATGGTGAAGAAACTTGTGAAGGAGGAGTGGAGGTGGAATGTAGCTAAACTAAATGGAAGCCAAGAGTGAATGAATGCAAATGGCCACCCCTTAGGTCTTTTTATAGACCTAAGAGAATCTCTCTAGAGAATTATGAAATTCTCTAGAGAGGCCTATGGTGGGAGCTCATGGGAGAGTGAGAGAGAGAGGATGGATGGTGGTTTTTAGATCCACCATTTGTGGATCTATAATTTAAATGTCTCTTGGTTGCTAATTTTAGCAACCAAGAGGGGCGCCACCTTTTGAAGAACCTAGAACACTCTAGGTGGTGTGGGAGTGTGTGAATGGGTGTGTGTGTGTGTGTGTGTGGCCGTGCCCTATGTGGCTAAGTGATCTAGGTTAGGTCCTAAGGGGTTTGGGTTGGTGTAGGTCTTAAATTAGGGCTGCAAACCCTAATTGCTGAGGGGGAAATGCAATTAAACTTAACACAAGTTTAATTGAATGAGTGTGAACCTAATTGAGAGTGAAATAACTCAATTAGGTTGGGCTTAGGTCAATTGGACTCTTACTGAGTCCAATTGGACTTGTATGGGTTGAGATCTGAGCTCAATTGGACTTCATGAGTCTAATTGAATAGGCTGATGAGATTGACTATAATCTAAGTCAATTGGGCTTAATGAGAACCTAATTTGGTTCTTGGGAAGGTTTAAAGATGGTGTAGTAGGGTTAGGGTACCTTAATTTAGGTTCCTAAGGTGTTGGAATTGGGTTTAGGGAGCTAAGAACTCAAGATCTAGGCTTGAATTCCAAAACAGGAACTGGAGAGCAGTTCCAGATGTCCAATAAAATTGTCAGATGACTTATAGTGAAAAATCAAAAGTACAGACTTCAAGTCTAGACGTCTAATCAGAGTCAGGAAGGTTTCTAGGTTCTGTCTTGGGTATTCTGCAGAAATTGGACCTCTTACCAAGTGTCTGGACATCCAATAACACTGCAAAAGTGGGTTTAAGGTGTGCGGGAGTTGGCTAAGGGTTCTGGACATCCTATAACTCTTTTGAACGTCCAGATAGAGGCTGGAATTAGGGTTTTAACATTTCCGAGGGTGCGGTGACCTAATCTAAGGGTGGCTAAGGCTTGGGGAGGCTTCTAGGTTGTCCTAGGGTTAGGATGGACCTAAGTTCTTCACAATTTATTGCTTTATTCCTACTTAATAGAATAACGTACCTTAACTCTCTTACATTATTATCTACTATATCTAATCTTGGTCTTCCGCTCCAGATCTGCTGCAACACCAGTTATTGTTTATTCTTCAGATCCAGCTTTAGATCCAGCTTCAGATCTAGCTTCTAATCAGCTTATTACCTGCAATTGACATAATGCACCTAATCAATACATTATAGTATTATTTTATGCATAGCTAAAAGAAAGCAGTAAGGATGGAAATAATGCTTATGCATGCATGAACTACCCTAACTTATGCTAAGTCCTAGCCTAATGTAGGTCAATTAAGACCTATGATTGCTACGCAATCATACCCCCATGCCTAAATCTTGCTAATCCCTAGCAAATGCAAAACTAAATTATTCACATAAGGGTCCCTAAGAAATTGATTATTTTATCAAGTGTATGCCTAGAGATTTTTCTCCCTTTTTTTTTCATCCTATGTTCTAGAAATCCAAACAAATGTGAAAGTGCAACTATGTAGCTTTTGCAACGGATTCGAGTGAAAGACCTGATTCACCTCTAAAGCCTGTACTTGGCTTCTAGTAAAATTCTATTAGGATAGGCATACATCTTCTCTTGAGGTATTCAAGATATTCTATGAATTCCACCTCGGCTTTAAGCTTGGGTAGAGGATGTCTGAGGGTTGCGGGTGTTTATTTGGTGGCTCACTCTCAGCTCGTGCTACATAGCGATTGGTACTTCAAAATCTAGATTCCCAAATTATTAAGTAACTGAACTCAGAGAAAGACGAGAAAAACTATGCTCTCTTTTAGTTCCTTTGTATTCATTCTCTCTTACTCTCTCTATTTTTTTTCCCTTAGAGCTCACAAGCTCACCAGATTCTCATGCATGATCTGTATTTGGTGGTCTCATTTGGCATTAACACTTTAATTGAGTTTTCATAACCTTAACACTAAGTCAGAATTCCTCAGCCAGTATTCAGGCGGTTAGAAACACAAGAATGGTGGGTTAAGGCCATATTTGGTGGATCTCAAATTTACTTGGTGGTATTGCCTCAATGCAACTGAAATAAACACTAAATATTCACTCTTTTTTTTCTTTGCTTTTTCTTCTTTTGTAATTTTTTTTCTCTTTTTTTTTTAACATAACACAACTAGACACATCCATGAACTTTATTGAGGAGGCATTATTAAAGATTGGTGGTACTCAAGAGACATTGGGTGGCTTATTTGATGTAAGTGCCTACTCACGGCACCGGGAGAGACGGATAGGATGATGTATTTCTGACCTTGACATCAATACCCTCCTTCAGCTGTGGATTCCGTAAAGAATGGTCGTAACCATCCACCTTAGCCCTAGTTTTATGAAAACTCGCTCTCCGTATATTTGCCTTATTTGGTGGCTCTCAAAATTTCACACAAAATGTATATGTAGGAACCGAGAGCCATCAAAATTTTTCGCTCTCAGTTCCTGCGTATACAATTTGTGTGAAATTTTGAGAGCCACCAAATAAGACAAATACGCGGAGAGCGAGTTTTCATAAAACTAGGGCTAAAGTGGATGGTTACAACCATTCTTTACGGAATCCTCGGATGAAAGAGGGTATTGATGTCAAGGTCAAAAATACACCGTCCTATCTATCTCTCCCAGTGCCGTGAGTAGGCACTTCCACCAAATAAGCCACCCAATGTCTCTTGAGTACCACCAATCACTAATAATGCCTCCTCAATAAAGTTCATGGATGTGTGCTAGTTGTGTTATGTTAAAAAAAAAAAGAGAGAAAAAAATTATGAAAAGAAAGAAAAATTGAAAAAAAATTAGAAAAGAAGAAAAAGAAAAGAAAAAAAATAGTGAATATTTAGTGTTTATTTTAGTTGCATTAAGGCAATGCCACCAAATAAATTTGAGATCCACCAAATATGGCCTTAACCCACCTTTCTTGTGTTTCTAACCGTCTGAATACTGGTTGAGGAATTCTGATTTAGTGTTAAGGTTATGAAAACTCAATTAAAGTGTTAATGCCAAATGAGACCACCAAATACAGATCATACGTGAGAATCTGGTGAGATTGTGAGCTCTAAGAAAAAAAAACAGAGAGAGTAAGAGAGAATGAATACAAAGGAACCAAAAGAGAGCATGGTTTTTCTCGTCTTTCTCTGAGTTCAGTTACTTAATAATTTGGGAATCTAGATTTTGAAGTACTAATCTCTATGTAGCACCAACTGAGAGTGAGCCATCAAATAAACACTTGCATCCCTCAGACATCCTCTACCCAAGCTTAAAGCCATTGTGGAATTCATAGAATATCTTGAATACCCTGAGGGAAGAAGTCCGCCTATCCTGATAGAATTTTACTAGTGGCTAAGTACATGCTTTAAAGGTGAATCAGGTCTTTCACTCAAATCCATTGCAAAAGCTACGTAGCTTCCTTTCACATTTGTCTGGATTTCTAGAACATAGGATGAAAACAAAAAGGAGAAAAATCTTTAGGCATACACTTGATAAAATAATCAATCCCTTAGGGACCCTTATATGAATAATTTAGTTTTGCATTTGCTAGGGACTAGCAAGATTTAGGCATGGGGGTATGATTGCACAGCAATCATAGGTCTTAAATGACCTAAATTGCGCTAGGACTTAGCATAAGTTAGGGTAGTTCATGCATGCATAAGCATTATTTGCATCCTTACTACTTTCTTTTAGCTATTCATAAAATAATGCTATAATATACTGATTAGGTGCATTATGTCAATTGCAAGTAATAAGCTGATTAGAAGCTAGATCTAAAGCTAGATCTAAAGCTGGATCTGAAGAATAAAGAATAACTGGTGTTGCAGCAAAGCTAGAGCGGAAGACCTAGATTAGATGAAGTAGATAATAATGTAAGAGAGTTAAGGTATGCTATTCTATTAAGTAGGAATAAAGCAATAAATTATGAAGAACTTAGGTCCATCCTAGCCCTAGGACAGCCTAGAAGCCTCCCCAAGCCTTAGCCACCCTTAGATTAGGTCACCGCATCCTAGGAAACCTTAAAACCCTAATTCCAGCCTCTATCTGGATGTCCAGATGAGTTATAGGATGTTTAGAACCCTTAGCCAACTCCCGCACACCTCAAACCCACTTCTGCAGTGTTATTGGACGTCCAGACACTTGGTCAGACATCCAATTTCTGCAGAATACCCAAGACAGAACCTAGAAACCTTCCTGACTCTGATTAAACGTCCAGACTTGAAGTCTGGACTTCTGATTTTTCTCTATAAGTCGTTTGACACTTTTTTTGGACATCTGGAACCGCTCTCCAGTTCCTATTTTGGAATTTAAGCCTTGATCTTGAGTTCGTAGCTCCCTAAACCCAATTCCAACCCCTTTGGAACCTAAATTAAGGTACCCTAACCCTAGTACACCATCTTTAAACCTTCCCAAGAACCTAATTAGGTTCTCATTAAGCCCAATTGTGTTAGATTATAGTCAATCTCATCAACCTATTCAATTGGACTCATAGAGTCCAATTGAGCTCAGATCTTAACCCAAACAAGTCCAATTGGACTTAGTAAGAATCCAATTGACCTAAGCCCAACCTAATTGAGTTATTTCACTCTCAATTATGTTCACACTCATTCAATTAAACTTGTGTTAAATTTAATTGCATTTCCCCCTTAGCAATTAGGGTTTGCAACCCTAATTTAAGACCTACACCAACCCAAACCCCTTAGGACCTAACATAGATCACTTAGCCACATAAGGCATGGCCACACACACACACACACACACACACCCATTCATGCACTCCCACACCACCTAGAGTGTTCTAGGTTCTTCCAACGGTGGCGCCACTCTTGGTTGCTAAAATTAGCAACCAAGAGACATTCAAATTGTAGATCCACAAATGGTGGATCTAAAAACCACCATCCATCCTCTCTCTCTTACTCTCCCATGAGCTCCCACCATTGGCCTCTCTAGAGAATTCCATAATTCTCTAGAGAGCTTCCCTTAAGTCAATAAAAAGACCTAAGGGGTGGCCATTTGCATTCATTGACTCTTGGCTTCCATTTAGTTTAGCTACATTCCACCTCCACTCCACCTTCATAAGTTGCTTCACCGTGGCCACCACCATCTCCACGCCAAGATGTTGGATCACCTCCTCAACCTCTCTCCAAGGGCCGGCCTAAGCACCATTGGCCGCCCCTCCTCTCAACCAACTCAAAGGTCATCGGAGTCTACCTTCGAATGCCCTTATTTCTGCTAGATTAGTAGCTTAGTTCTTCATAGTTTACATGCTTTATTTATTTCTTAGTAGTGTAGCTCTATATTCTCCTCCAATGATGCATGCATAATCCCCCATAGATTCATGTATGCGATCATTTTCTGCTAGCTAGATTTGTGTTTCCAAGCATTCCTCTATAAGCTTTCCACAAGTTCCATGTTGCAAACACCATGATGAATCCATGAAAGATCTTTTTCTATATATATATATATATCTATGTGTTGAGAAACACCATGAGCTTATTGCAATATATTTTGTGTGATTAAAGTTGCCTGTTTTTTTAATTTCTGATATTCTGGCAACTAAGCATGTCGTGCATAAATATGTAATAACCATAAACCGACATGCGATTTTAAGAAAGTAGAGCGAGCGAGATCAATTTCAAATTTGCATTTCCATAAATGCCTCCCAGAGACGAACGACCGGGACTCCAAGTCTCGTTATCTTATAAATTATTTTTGTTGATCGTATTTCGCAACTATACTACGATGCATTCTGATCGAATATGCGCTATACGATTCCCAACACCTATCTTCCTCGTCAGCAGCTTGATCAACCTCAAAGAGTAGCTTGGCACAGTGGACGAACGCCCTCATGCGAAGCAAAGGTTGCGAGGTCGAGCCCCTGTGCAACTCAAATCGAGTGCAAGCTCAGGCATGGCAAATTCCTCTATTAGATTTGGATCGTGCGGCAGCGGGGGCACAACGTGGCGTGATCTGGATGCCTCATCATGCACGTGCACGATGACACACGTTTGAATGCCCGATCTCATGCAGGCACGCGATGGGGCGCGATGGCTTCTAAGCCGTCCGATCTCGCGATCGGACGGCTGAGAGCGCACGATAGTGCGTCGGCGTTGAAGCGCAGGGAGAGGAGGAGGAGCAGCGTGCGCGCGTCCTACACCCACGTTCAGGGGCTTTATTGAAGCTTAAATTTGTCACTAAAGACCCTGAGTTAATGTTTTTAAGCATAAAATGACCAAATTGCCCTCAATCCCTACAACTATAAAAGGATATCCTTTCCACTCGAATTCATCATCCCTTCCTCTCTTCTCTCACCCCCTCCAAACCTTTAAGGGCTTGTCCCAAACCTGGGATGCTCCTCTAAAGTTAAAAATATAATTCTTCCACCTTCTCATCCCGTTCGTGGAGCATTCTATGGCTATCTTCTCACCGTCATTTGGGAAGCAGACCCGCTATGACGTCACTCGGCCCCGTTCTCCGCCATCCGTCGTCATTCTCCTTCGTCCCACATCTTACCACCTTCGTCCGAGCGCTCCGTCAACGCGGCTCATCCTCCAAGCAGCTGTCAAGGAGGATAACTTCTCTCCACCTTCTCTTTACTACTTTCTAGAGTAGATTTACTGCTTTCTAGTATAGATTTCCCACTTTCTACTGCAGTGGTTAGTTGTAATAGACATGATATTGTGGTTATGATATTCTTGTTCATGCTCTCTCTATTTTGTCTTTATTTGTGTTATTCTATCTGTCTTCTATTAATTATTCTTTAAGTATATAGCTAGCTTAGATTTAATTCGACTAGCTAATTTGCTTCGTGACAATAAAACAAACGTGATTTTTAATCAAACGTCTACCTCCCTGTGTTCGACCCGGAATTCCTTTTGAGTTTCGGTAAAATTTATCTGTTGACGACTTTTCCTCGTAAATCACGCTACAACGACGGGTTTTCAAAAGTCAAATCTATTTACGACGATTCTCCACTTCAACACTTATCTAGTACTTATAGTGTATCAATACTTTTAATAAGTACGGGTACTCATAGGGTATTGGTATTCTCCAAGAAAGGACTAATCTCAATGAGTATCGTTACGCATGAAGAGTACCGGTACTTGTTGAGTACTATATACACCACCTGTAGCCTACTAGTACTGGTACTTGTAAGCTACAAGTTATGGTGACTTCAAGACTAGAACCTGACCTGGGACTTATGTGTACCGGTACTAATGAAGAATACCGGTACATGCAAGTCCCAACTTTGGACTTAAGTCAACCTAGAGCTAATATGTAGCTTGCATATATTGGTACTCATGAGGGGTACCGGTACTAGCAACCTACAGTACACTTAATGATCCAAGATAGTATTGCATATGTACCGGTACTCATCATGAGTATCGGTACTTACGACAGTTATAAAATGTATTTTGAAGTTTTTTCTGAAGATGAAACAACTTACGTTAACTCTAATACATGCTATTCTAATGACTAATGTTTATATCTATTTGAATCAAGTAAAGATATAAAATAGCAAGCCACGACAAGATATGAAAGATAGCAAAATCTACACATCTTATGCATGAAAACACAGACCTATATATTCATATCTGAAACCCATAGGTTTTAGGGTTTAGATGTACCTATATTCATCTTGAAAGTTAAGAGAAAGGGCTTTAGGATGGCACTACCAAGGAATCCCACCTTCAGATCCTGATTAAGAGTAGTAGGAGATCAATCTCAACACACAATCTCTCTCTCTATTCTCTGGAGACGATGGGTCTTCTTCAGGGAATTCTCTATGTGTGGTTTCCTTAGGGACCATAACCCCACATTAAGAATGCAATAATCCTCACTAATTGCATTTTGGGTAATTAGCATATCCCCCCATCAAAGAGATCCTAATTACAACTAGGTTTCTGCGCATGTATATTTATATACCACACTTTCTCTTTTGCATTTCATATCCATATGATCTTAATATCATTAGCTGATCACTTTACAAATGGATATAAATTAATGACAGTCTTTAAATTGTATGTTATATGATTATATTTATATGTTCATATACAAGTCCATATATTTATTAGATCATAATCTAACAATCTTCCACTTGGACTGTATATGTAACCTATTAATCAAACAACATTGGAAAAACTAAATTTTGAGCTCACTTTGCTATCATAACTAGAATGCATATCTTTAAACTATCTGATCTACTAATCACACTAGTAATAGAATCAAGGTAGCTTCCATTACAATTACTGTAACTAAACCAACATCGATCACAATCACTGGTGTAAATAGTAACTAGAATATGTGTGGATGTGCAGCATGGAAATTACATGCAATGTGATCAATAACATGCCTATTTCCAACTGGTCCTCCTAATTGAGATCACTTACAAAATACTGAAATCATAACCATAGATTCAGAATGGGCATATGAATAAATTGATAAGTTTTGTTATTTCCACAGAAATGAAGCTTTACAAAACTTTATACATAACCAAAGAATCGAATAACTAAAGTACTAAAAAATTGAAGTTTGTCTATTAAAATGAGCATTTAAATAAAACTCCCACTAAAGTTGAAATTTCTATAAGGAAATTACACCCATAGAAACAGTGTGCTTTTGAAACATCATAGGTGAAATTTCTTTGGTAAGCGGATCCACAATCATGGTATTTACCAATATGCTCAATAGACAACTGTTCATTCTGAATTCTTTCTTTAACAACTAGGAACTTGATATGAATATGCTTCGATTTGAAAGAGCTCCTATTGTTGTTAGAGTAGAGAACTACGGATTGGTTGTCACAATACATTCTAAGTGGCCTTTCAATGTCATCAACAATGCACAGTCCGGTGATAAAATTCTGCAACCATATGCCATGGTTGGATGCCTCATAACATGCAATAAATTCTACTGCCATGGTGGAAGAGGTGATAAGAGACTGTTTTGCACTCTCCCAAGAAACCGCACCATTAGCTAGCAGAAAAACATAACCCAAAGTAGACTTTCTACTATCCTGGCCTCTAGCAAAATCGGAGTCTCTTTGCTAACCTCAAGCCAATCCGACCTCTGATAGGTAAGCATGTAACCTTTGTTTTCTGTAAATATCTGAATACCTTCTTGGCTACTCTCTAAATACCTTCTTAACATTCCAGTAATGTAAGTCAAGTCTGAATGAGTATAGACTTGAGCATACATTATGCTCCTAACGACTAATGCAAAAGATACTGATTACAACTCCCATTTTCAAAATCATTGTCGGGGCATTATTGGAGACTAAAGTTGTCTCCCTTTGCCACTGGAGTAACTAATGGTTTGCAATCCTACATCCCAAACCTTTTAAGTATCTTCTCTACATAGCCTCTTTGGGATAAACCTAGAATATGGTGAGAACGATCTCGACATATTTCAATCCCTAACACAAATGAAGAATATCCAAGATCTTTCATGTCAAAATGTTTGGCAAGAAATTTCTTGGTATCATGAAGAAGACTTATATCATTAGTGGCAAGAAGAATATCATCCACATAAAGAACCAAGAAGATATATTTGCTCTCACTAAACTTATGGTATATACATTCATCAACCAAATTTGCCTTAAGACAATTACTTGATGAAACTTGAAATACAATTGTCTGAAGGCTTATTTGAGTCCATAAATGGATTTTCTTAATCTACATACCACTTCTTTTGGGTCACCCATCACAAAGTGTTCGGGTTGAACCATATAAATGGTTTCCTCAATATCACCATTGAGAAAAGCAGTCTTAACATCCATTTGATGTAAATCAATGTCAAAATGTGCCACCAATGCTAAAATTATTCTAAGTGAATCCTTAGAGAAAATAGGAGAAAAAGCCTCCTTATAGTCAATTCCTTCCTTTTGGGTAAAACCTTTCGCAACAAAACGAGCTTTATACCGTTCCACCTTTCCTTTCAAATCCCATTTGATTTTAAAAATCTATTTGCAACCAACAGGTTTCGCACCTTCAGGAAGAGGAATAATATCCCAAACCCCATTATCAGACATTGACTTAATTTCCTCTTTCATGGTGTCAATCCACTTTTTAGCATTTACACTTTCTATTGCTTGATGGATGGTGACTGGGTTATCTTCCATCACACCAATGTCTACTTCATGATCTTAGAGAAGTACAATATAATTTCATAGGGGGATAGTGTAATTTCAAAATAGAATTGAAGTAGAATAAGTATAAGAAGATGTTTGATTGGTAGGATTATAATATTTGGTGAGATTGTTAATGATTAGTATGTTAATTTTGTGAGAGATGAGAGAAAGTTAGTGGGTTTTGATGTGATGGTAGGTGAGGTTTTTTTTTTAAATATAATGTGTTGTGGTTATTAGGTAGTTTTATTTGAATTATAATAATATTATGATAAGATATTAAGTATTAAATGTCTCTCTTTTCTAAGTGGATAAATTTTGAAGTAACCCAATGATGTAGTCTGAGATAAATTTTCAGCCTTTTTTATAGTTACGAGGGTGTTCTAGAGTTTGTACATTTTTGGGTGAGGAATATTATATTTAGACGTTATGTATGGAAAAATTCTAATAATTTCCCCATGTTTAGTATGAATTAATTTTATATGATATGCTGGATTTATGTGGTGTTAAATTAGCATAATCTTCTCAATGGATCATGGATATATTTTTAACATGATTTTTATAGAGTTAAATGTTTGGCAGAATGCTGACTGTACATTGGATTTACATTTTATGAATTAATATTTTGTAGGAATCCGGTAGTCATGTATGTCTACCAACAATGGTGCATTATTATGATGATAGCCATGTCATGTAAGTGCAACATCAAACATTCGAATAGTGTCCACAGATGACCAAGTGTGACGAAAACATGAGTACATAACATAACATATAGTTTGAGCACGAAGGTAATGCAGCGAACATTAACCGAGTATCATACTTAGGAGAGTGAACTGTGGGAAATATCTCTCCTTTAAGCACTCATGCCTGTCGTCCACCTGTTGGGTAAATTTGTGTTAAATTCTGATCGTATACAAAAATACTATCAATGTGACACATTAATAAACTAACCTCCAGCCATTGTTGCTCACCACGAAGTGGGATAACAGTGCTTGCTGAAATATCCCATTCCCAATCATCCATATAAGATAAGATCATTTATGAGAAGGTAAGTGTCACGTAAATGGTTCCAATAATGATGCAAAGTATTGACTATTAGATTAAATTGTGTAGCTTCAATAAATTCCATCCTTGTACGATCCCAAGCTACACGAGTGAAGTGATTCCATGTATAGTGTCTCTCTCGCTTCATTCTGAGGAGAGCGTAAAGGAGGAACCATTGTTGATCGTTGGAAAGTACATTTGTCATTTCTTAAATATCACCTATGTATGACCAATATATGAATGAGAAGTATCATGCAAACAACCCAAAAAAGTACTTGCATTAAATGTAATTTCCATTGATAACGTATGTACTTAGTTTAGAGTCGACATTAACGCATATGTGTATGAAGGGTGCATATTCCATGTTAGTTACTATATGGTTGGGGTAAGTCAAGATATGTAAATCAATATCCTTGCCATGGTAGATCATGAAAAACCATAGAAACGACATGTTATGTTAAAATTTCATTAATTTACCAACGTAAGATATATTTTAAGATATGAATGGCCTGACGAAACTTCTCTATTTTTGAGTTAAATTACTATTGTCCAAAAAACTCTAATAAAATACTGATCGAAATGTCATTATCCTACATAAAATTCATAACATATTACAGACATGTCGAGATGTTAATAAAGTGAAATAAAAGACTAGTAATGCACTAATGCAAGATCATTCCCACTAAAGTAAATTGAGGAAAGCAACGTCCTTGAAGCCATCGATGTTCCTCATCAACCTGATTTAAAGTTTGGGGGTTATTAGAGCATAATAAAATGATAAGTGGCAACGTAATGAATCAAAAGTTGTGATACTTACTTCCCACCATTGATTTTCACTATGTTTGGGAAGGAGAATGTACAATCCTTGATCCCAAATCCAATCCTCCTCATTTATCATGGACGTAATGAAGATGTGAGTACGACGATAATAGGTCCAACATTTGTACAACCATTGCATTCGTACGTAGTAATTAGTTTGTTCCACAAACTCATTGTAGGTTGTTCATGCATCGCGGCTGAAGTGACCACTGCGATAGAGTCTTTCCTGTTTCCCCCTCATAAGACAAAGTAGGAGTACCCATTATTACTACCATGACAAAATGTATTCCATTCCTACTATCGAAATTTTTCAGAGAATTTACTTATCCGGAATGAAGGAATTGTAAAGAAATAAATCACAAATGTATTTCATTTGGACGCATCACTTAATCGAAATATATCCCAAGCAGGAAAAGTGATGATGTGGCCATATATGTCCTTGTCCTCTTTGATCCATTCACACGGACATCTTATAAGGGAAATGCCATTCGCAATGGTAAAAATAAATTCCATTCTAAGGTAATAAGTTAACGATAAAAATTAACTCTTAAAGTAAACAGTACAATTAAGTTTGTATTAAGAGAAACATATATGGTTTAAAATGAAAGAACATCACTTTAATATTGCAAAAATAATTACATACTTCCGTATTACTTTAATGAATTTACTATCCTCTAAGCACATGACCTATTGATGTGCCTTTGAAGGCCACCAACAGATTTGTTAGCGTAGGAGGTGCTACTTAGCCATTAATCATCCATCACGTAGGAAGATAGAGCAACAATCAAGCATACACAAAGGAGAATAAAGGTTTAGTGACCCAGTTCCACTATAAGGGATGTACGTTTGGGGGGAGGACGGAGCTCCCAACTATGCACTAGAATTGATGGGGATTATATGGCATTACATGATCTCGCCCTCTCTCTCAGGGAGAAGACCCCCTCTTCTGAGGGTCTTCCTTTCTATTTATAATCTGGGGTGGGGGCTCCCCCACTCGATGGCCTAAGTACCCCTAGTTTCCAGGCTACATGGTAGCTGTTAGGGTGTAGGCGGTCAGGCCCATCTTATTGTATCTTCCGCTTATGTTGCACTGAATCTTTTGGCAGGCTGGGCGGGTTCTGGTTGGTGTTTGGCTAGTCTGAGGCAGGGTGGGCTGAGCTGGTCTTGCATTTACACCCTGCAATTGGGTAGCTGGATCCTTTATCAGGTCATGTGCGGAGTTTTGGATCCGAGGATGGTTTTTGCCCCTCATCATATGCCCTCACTCTATAGCTAGTGTGAATATTGAGAGAGTAGTAAGAGTGGCCAAAACTCTGCTATAGATGATGCCCCGAGATGTTCTTCTTGCTGTGCTATAGTGGGGAGAACATCTATGATTGAGGAGTTGAGTGGCCTTCACCTACTTCTCATTATTTGGAAGAGGGTCCTTATTAGGGCGTACGAGCTTATGCCAGCGACATGTACCAAGGCGGAACGTGGGGCATGCGTGTAATCCTGAGTTCAAGCTGGCCGCATGAGGTAGTGTCAACTTTGACGTGGGGCATACAAGGCCGAGCCGACGTCGACCTTAGGAGGCAGCATAGCTTTGGTAGGGGGCTTGTAAGCCCGAGCTGGTGCTGGCCTTAGGGGGCAGCAGAAGGTAGGCGTAGGGTGTATGAGCCCAAGCCGATGCTTGCCACAAGAGGCAGCAGAAGTTCGGCATGTGGCGTATGAGCCTGACCAATGCCAGCCTTAAGAGGCAGCAGAAGTTAGGCATGGGGCGTATGAGCCTGAGCTGATGCTTGCCTCAGGAGGCAGCAGAAATTAGGCGTGGGGCATATGAACCTGAGCTGATGCCAGCCTTAGGAGGTGGCAGAAGTTAGGCATGGGGCATATGAGCCCGAGTCGGTGCCAACCTTACGAGGCAACAAAATTAGGCATCGGATGTATGAGCCTGAGCCGATGCCAGCCTCAATAGGCAGTAGAAGTTAGGCGTGGGGTGTATGAGCCCAAGTTGATGCCTGCCTCAGGAGGCGGCAGAAGTTAGTCGTGGGGCATATGAGCCCGAGCCGATGCCTACCTTAGGAGGAAGCATAAGTTAGGCGTGGGGCATATGAGCCCAAGCGGATAACCTCCTTAGGAGGCGATAGAAGTTAGGCCTAGGGCGTATGAGCCTGAGTCGGTGCCAGCCTCAGGAGGTGGCATAATTAGGCATGGGGTGTATGAGCCTGAGCTGGTGCCAGCCTCAGGAGGCGGTAGAAGTTAGGCGTGGGGTGTATGAACATGAGCTAACTCCTACCTCAGGAGGCAACAGAAGTTAGTCGTGGGGCATATGAGCTCGAGTCAATGCCTGCCTTATGAGGCGACATAAGTTAGGTGTGGGTGTATGAGCGTGAGCCGATGCCAGCCTTAGGAGGCAATAGTTCTCCTGATTGAGACGCTGAGGCTGGCATTAACTATTGTTGTCGTGCAAGGACATGGCCTGAACCGTCAGGCCTTTTAGAAAAGGTGTGAGAGGCTATTCGGATACCTGTCATCTAATAATGCGCAGGGGTCCGTGATAGGCAGTTTATCAGCATATTTATGCAGTTGCGGAATCCATTCTAAATTTTAAGGGATTCTATTACTTAGGAATTAGCGACTCACAGGAAGGGTGGGAAAACATTATCGCCCTCGAGAGCCTGTGAGAGGGAGCTATAAATAGAGGCCTAATGTGGGCCTTGTTTCACCACCTTTAATCATCTTTGGATGTGCTTAAGAGACTTAAGAGTCGTGGGGAGGAACGTGTTTTTGTTGTTTGTTCCTTGGGTGGAGTTCTGTTGTCGAACTTCTGCATGTTCGGTGGAGCGGCCGAAGAATGGTTATGTGCAGCTCTTCAAATGGGGGCATGACCCTCTTCGTGCCCCCACTTAATGCACAGGTTGTGGTAAGGGCTTCCATCTTTTGATGTGGCTTTTCCTCCCCCCTGCGTAGTTAACTTGTCTTATTTTCCTGGCGTAGGCTTCTAGGGGTTTTCTTTTCCATGTGATGTTAGGTGTCACAGTGGCTTGTCCCAGCCAAGGGTCCATCCCGCGTGGGGAAAGCTTGCTCGGTGAGGCACTAAGAAGCAGGCCTCTTACTCATGAGGAACTCAATGGGGGGCGAGTGGTGAGCTGAGAAGGGGCAGAGCAGGCTCCCTTAAGGCCTCCGTGGGGAGAGTTCGGGGGGGCATTTGTTGTAAGAGAGTCGGTCGTGCCCATCCTTGTGAACCCAAGCAGTGGGCAAGGTAGGGGACGTTTCACTGGAGGCGTCATCTCGTTCAGTCTCGTTTGGAGAACCCATCAAAAACCAGGTCACAGAGGCACTACCCGGGACCTGTGTGAAGGTTGTGCCCTTACGAAGGCTCGACTCTTCCACCGCTTCCCACGGGTCCCTTGGTGGCTCCACGAGGGCGAAGCAGAGGGTGCTTCTACCGATAGTTCCTCTGGTTGGAGAGTACTTTGCCCGGGTGGAAGTAGGGCGGGGCTCATCGGGCAAGTGTCTGCTTAGGCAATTGGGCTCAACTGGTTATTCCCTTATGAACAACTTGCTAAAGGCCTTATGGCTTCAACCACGTGGGTGCCTTATTGATGTATGGAAGGATAACCAGTACAGCTAGGTTGTTGTGTTTGCCTTGCATCGGTCCGTGGCCCAGCAAGACTTGCCGCTCCACCTGCTGTGCTCCTCAATTAGTCCTCCTTCCTCTGTGGATGGGACTAAGAAGGAGTTCACCCTGCCCGTTTGGGGCTTTGTCTTAGGGGTATACTGTTGGCTGGCAAAAGATGGACCTTTGCTGGGGAACTGGTTTACGCTGCAGGGCCTGCCAGTCTTGATGCCGCACTATAACCTGCGTTGTCAAAGGTGAGTGGGATTGAAAACCTGGGGTGAGGCTGCTGAGTCACAATGACTGGTGCCAACTTTTCTCTTGTATTAATTTGCCTTTCCCCAACTATAATTTAGCTGGAAGCAATAATCCGAGGGATGTAACGGTTGATGTTTTCTATAAAGGAAATAAAAGAGTTTTTTATTCGTTGTATGGACTGCTTGTATGCCAAGTGTGAAAATGTATTATCTGCATGGGTTTCATGAACCACATTTTAGGAGGTTTGGCTTGATTCCTTTCGCTTGCTCAAATGACTTGGCAAAGAGATGGATGTCGAAGAGACAGATGTGGGGTGCGAAAGCCACAAATCTGTTGTAGGGTGTGAGAGCCACGTCGGATGCTTTGTAGAGCGATGGCTCTTTCATTGACACTTCCCACAGACGGCGCCATTTGATGTGCCTCTGAAAGCCAACAACAGATTTATTAGCGTAGGAGGCACTACTTAGACATTAACCATCCATCACATAGAAAGATAAAGCAACAATCAAGCATACACAGAGGAGAACATAGGTTTGGTGACCCAGTTCCACTACAAGAGGTGTATGTCTAGGGGGAGGACAAAGCTTCCAACTATGCACCAGAATCTATGGGGATTACATGGCATTACATGATCTCACCCTCTCTCTCTCGGGGAGGAGACCCCCTCTTCTGAGGGTCTCCCTTTCTATTTGTCATCTAGGGAGGGGGTTCCCCCACTCAATGGCCCTAGTACCCCTAGTTGCCAGGCTACATGGTAGTTGTCAGGGTGCAGGTGGTTAAGCCCATCTTATCGTATCTTCTGCCCATGCTATGTTTAATCTTTTGGAAGGCTAGGTAGGTTCTGGTTGGAGTCCGATTGGTTTGAGGGGGGCCAGGTTGAGCTGGTCCCCCCTTTACACCCTATGATTGGGCAGCTGGATCCTTTATCGGGTCATGTACGAAGTTTTGGATCCAAGGATGATTTTTGCCCCTCATCACCTACTATTGCATACGTGGAAATAAACATTCAATTAGAATGAAATGTGTTCATCCTTTCCCATTACATTGTCAATTCTATATGAGAATATAACACGTACGTTTTATTTTTTACCCTTCTCTGGCCTGTACTTCCTAGGAAATCAATTATTCAATCAATGGATAATACGTACAGGAAATACCGATAAAATTAAGTAACAACATCAATCCACAAAACTAAGCTATGTACATTACCATACATTACATTAAAATGTTCTCCCTAATCATCCTTCCTCCTTACTATTATAATATGTTGCATGAGCTAAAACTTCAAAATTCAAATAGTGGAAGGAAATCTCTGAAATTCCAGGATGATAAGCCTCTATAGCAACTCATATTGGACATATCATCGTCCTTGTAACCACTTGTAATCTTCAGGTAACTGTCGCGAGGAGTACAATATTAGTAAAGAACAAATAATGAATGTACTTTTTTATGCATAAATGTTCTGCATTGATACTCACCTGCTCCCATTGGTGGTCCCTAGCCGAGGGCCATAACATATGGTCATTCCAATCCCAATACCATGCCCCGTGTAGAATGAGTGGGTTTATAAAGCGAAACGTCTCCTTCAATCGTCCCCAGATTAACTTCAACCATGTTAACAGAGCAGGGAAGTTGAACTCCAATGAGAACTCAGCTTGAATGAGGGACCAGGTATATGAGGAGAAATGACCACCAAGTAAGTCTCCAGCTTCCCTCCTTCGAAGTGATCACAATAGGAAGATCTCTTGTGTCATTTACGTGAGAAGTCATACTACAATATTGGGCATTTAAGTAAGTGCAAATAGGAAGAAAGTAAGAAGTGCCTGTAATTCATAGACGTGAAGTTCATAATACATTATATGCATAACAACATCTACCAATAAAGTAATTTTGCAAACGGCATTCGCTTACGCTATTAGGAGCATAAGTCGAAACAAGGAATCTACGATAACATCTTCATTATAAAACCAAGGACAATGAGCACGACAATAACTTTCATTCATAGAAGAAGCTTTTCAATATGTTTCCTCACTTCTAATATGTCAGCATGACATGCCATGATATGTTGCCTCAAGGAAGCGAAATGTGTGTCGCACTTTCCTTCGACATTTGCCTCCCTGCATGACATGTAAGGTTTTTTGGGGGCCTCAACCCACATGAAGAAGTCGCATGTGCCAAGCTTACAAGTGTAAAATTGTTGTCCCTTCATTCTTTTGTCGATGTTGTCAGAACAGCAGGGACTTGGCAATTGCAATTTGGCCCCCCTCCTACTACATGAAGGGGACGATCCGTCCATAATCATCTGCATAATTTTGAAATATGTAATCATTTCAGAAGTTCTTTATCGGGCATGGAAAATCAAACCTTACCATTGTAGCTGTTACACTGATAATAATTAACGTGTTACATGATAAGTTATGAGAGACATAACTTTGAAGTATTTACATTTGCATGGAAATTTTGAAGTGGAACACTCTAGCTAAAAGCGTAGGGGAAATCGTCATCCCATCAACCAACGATACCGAGAATTGATCTATATTTAATAATGGAAAGAAAGTTTCAATACGTATTTAATTATATTGTTATGTTCGATTTATTACATTAGTTACCTTTCATTTGCCCACGTATTGAGGTCATCATTCCAAAAGAGTATGTATGGTTCATTATCCTAACTCCATCGTGTTATGATAATAAGGCCTATTATGTAGTAGTACACTCATCGAAGATATATCCAATAATAACACATATCTTGGCATGATATCTCCACTTGAAACTCCTTCCTGAATTCATCAATCGTTTTAAACAACATGTCCTTGTTGAAATCAAAACCTACTGAACCCCCTTCTAACATCCTCAATTTTAAATAACATAGTATGAATATTTCCTCCTCTTTGCTAAATGAGATGGCCACGGTAAATGTCTTGCAGGAAAATGAAATGTCAAGAGAATTGAAATGACACCCGTACCTACTTCTAATAGGTGCACACAAGAAATGCCACCACATAAAAAAATAGCAATGTACATAAAAACAAGGTATGTGGAATGAAGGTAGCAAACATAGCTACATCAAACATGGTAACTACAAATATGTTCATGGCTAAATGTCGTACAGAGGACATTAAATTTTGCATATCTGATAGATTGATAGACAACTAACACAATGTAAATCTACGAAATGACAATGACAAATAGGTAGAAAACTATGATAACTAATAACTGGAATAAGTCAACTACGAGAACATGATGTGAGGTAGGCCATTCAGGTTGATATGCACTATCGTCAACCATCGAGCCGAGTTGAAGATGTCATTAATTGCATCGAAGTGCGGGTACATGTGGCCCCTTAGCAAGCGGTACTTCTTGTCAACCTATGTAGGAAGGATATCCTTTAGAAAATATGTGATATGAAAGTGAAGATATAATAGAACATGTAGGACAAGTCATATGTACTTACATAAAACCAGGTCTCCTCCTCTCCTAGTGCAATAAGCATCGCAGACTCCTCATTCCACTCCCACCCGTAAAAGACAATCATTTCCATTATGAAATTGTAGGTTGATTTAATCTTCATCCAAGAACTTTTGATAGAATTGACAATAATGTGTCTACCGTAATGCTCAGTCATCTCCATGGTCGTTTCATGCCAAGTTGTAGGCATGAATGCCTCGAAGATGTACTCTCCTTGATGGTATCTCCTTCATAGGAATGCGAGAAGGGTCATTTCATGATCCTCCTTCATAAGTGTTAGCATCCTAACAACATGATGGATTTGTTAAAGTAGATCCCATGAACAGACTGATTAGCCCATAGTTGTGGGCTATTTAAGTATTTAAATGCCTAAACATTAGGATAATTCTAACATTTATTTAGCATAAATTAGGATGTAAATAGATTAATTCATATTTTTAATTTAATTACATAATCCATGCACTGCATTCATATTTTAAGTGCATTTAGAATTAGCTTAGAATGCCATTCATCTAATTAGTTAACTAATTAAGTACATTGTTTTAGTTAACATAAAACTTGAGGGTTTGTATATAAATAACCATAATATTTTAATAATATTCTTTATTCTTCTTCTTCTCAGCAACGGCTCGGCTGCCGCTGCAACGCCTCCGGCCTCACTAAAAGCGCATTCATGGATCGGCGGAGAAGGTGGATCTGCTCCCGCCTCTCCATTCAAATTTGTGCAGGCCGCTACAAAAGGAGGAGAGAGGATGCTGAGCGAGGCAGGCCTCCGCCACCGACCCACCACTGCGCAGAGAGAACCTCTCTCTTCCACTCCACACTGCCGGCCTCTACTGTGGCGACGAGCCTCCATCACCGTGGGCGTGTGGTGTGACAGGCCACACCGCCATCCGGAG
Source organism: Thalassia testudinum (assembly GCA_037157565.1). Classification (NCBI taxonomy): domain Eukaryota; kingdom Viridiplantae; phylum Streptophyta; class Magnoliopsida; order Alismatales; family Hydrocharitaceae; genus Thalassia; species Thalassia testudinum. Next base: position 1,113,241 of record JAZHRO010000044.1, read on the forward strand.
CTCGCCGCATCACCGTGAGCACCTTAGCGTGCATCCCCCTAGCCGTCATCGCCGACCACCATCACCGACCTATTGATTCAGCCACCCTCTCAGTAACTTAAGACGTCTGGGGAATTTCCCAGACGTCTGAAGTTACCCGCTCACTTCACCGCACACGCCTGAAGTCGCCTGTAGACCCCTTCCCGCACCTGCAGAACCTTCAGCGCACCCACATCCGTCAACCTTTAGCTCAAACGCGCCTCAACTCTCCAACAGCCATGCCTCCGCTCAACCGCTTGCAGACCACCACAACTCATCCTTGTGATAGGACCTCATTTTGTTGCGAATCTGGGGTTTGCGGAGGCACGTGGACCTGCCAATCACGCCCCCAGTACTCCCGATTTTGCAGGTAGAGTGGCTTCCCTTGATTATTTATCAACATCAATGCACTTGTGAGATAAATAATAGATTCTAGGATATGGCATGAATCCTAGGACTTGAAAACTAGATTGAATGATAGATCCTAGGGTATGGCATGAATCCTAGGACTGGAAAACTAGATTGAATGATAGATCTTAGGGTATGGCATGAATCTTAGGAACAGAAACACTGAAATGAATGTCGTGAATACATGAATTTGCAGTCTTGGAAAAGTAGAAAGAATAATGATAATTTCCTGTAATTGGATAACTACTGCTTGTATACGAATGTTTATTAAATGTTGGAAACACGGGCTATATGAGAGTAAACTGAATTGATGAAACTTAAAATGGCTTGGCCTGAGGAAACATGAGCACTAACCCTACGAGGAATTAGGAGTAGAGCTCCTGAAAGGTAAATGGAATGGAATTGGGGAAGTGAGCTGGCCCTTGAGTACGGAGTACCAAGGAGAGCAACTGTCCCCCTGTTTAGTGCAAAGCAGAGCTAGTCGCCCCAGGGACCTGGGGTTAGGTCTGGCCACTTTGTACCGACTTTTTGCCCTCACGTACACAGTACCGGGGAGAGCTACTAGTGTAGGGAAAGCACTAGCCACCCCATGGGTCCCGAGGTTTTGCTTGCCTTCCTGCACCGACTTGTTAGGCCCACTAGGCAAACCAGGGTAGTCAGGCGAGGGTGCGCGGACTGTGGAGGGGCAAGACCCTTGTTTGGTTACTGTGGAGGGGTTGGACCCCTATTACTGAGAAGGCTCTGCCCTATACCAGTTCCGTGCTGTGCTTGGGGCGCACCCGTTAACGGAAACGACTGACCGCGTGCCAGTGCGGGGTAGCTACCCGTGCGTTTATCGTGCGTGCCGTAGTCACCGTTACGTCTGTCAGTGACCTTGGGGTGGTTGATTGAGGGTAGGACCACCATGGGGGACTCTCCCGACCAGGAGAGCACCACGTGCTACTTCTGCTTTTCAGAAAAGGCTGCAATCAAGATCATTCCCACGAGGAACATTCGAGATCAAGAGAAAGATTTGAGAAATAATTCGAGAACAAGTAAATAGAGGAATAAAGAAAGAAACTAAAAACAATAGCTACTTGTCCACTTTTACTATTTTTCTTAGCTAGTTGGTTGCCACTCTACTCAGCGTTTCGCTGATGTGTCACCTTTGTCACCTTTTCAGGATCAGGTGTTGAGCAGCCAGAGCTTGCGGCTGCAGAGGGTGCTGGGCCTAGTAGAGCCCAGTAGTTTTACTTGTGTTGCACCTACTGTATCGTTTCTTCTGTTGTAGTGAGTATTTTCAGTTAAAATTATACTCTTTTATTGTAAGCATCATGTTTATGTACCTGTTTAATTCTCTATTGTTGTGGTGGTGTGTACTGTAGTAGTTCTTTTCTTTATTGCTGTACTTTTGTTACTGTTAGTTACATGCATGATGAATGTGGTTTATTTTATTGCTCTTTTGGTTACTTTCTCATTGGATGACTGGGTCTTGGGATCAATCGAGTCGGTCCGATTCTTGTGTCTCGTAGGGATTCGGGAATCAAGTCGTAACAGACACCTAGGCTTCAACACCTTTTTATATCAACTAAAACTACACGATGGATGACATGGCACCAGGATTGTAAATCTCAAGATGGAAGAATATGTCATCCTATTGATTCAGAGGAGTGTAAGAGATTTGACGAAAGAAATAATTTGTTTGCTTTAGAAGCAAGGAATGTGCAGTTGGGTCTTGCAAGCGATGGATTCAATCCATTTAAGAGTATGTACCCATCGTATATGGTCAATGGTAATGGTCACTTATAGCTTACCACCCTGGTTGTGTATGAGATTGTCATTCATGATGCTAATCCCCAGTCCAAAACAACTAGTAAATGCAACTGATAATCGATGAACTAAAACAAGTGTAGTACATCGGCGTGAAGATGTATGATGCAGAAAGGAAAGAATTTTACAATATGCATGCAACATTGCTGTGAACCATAAGTGAATCCTGGCATATGCAAATTTGTCAAGTTAGAGCACTAAAGGAAAGCTTGCTTGCCCAGTCTGTATGGAAAACACTTATTACCTATGACTGCCGAAAAGTAAGAAATTCTGTTACTTAAGACAATGCAAATTTCTACATATTAAACATAGATGGCAAACATCACAGTTCAGGAGTAAATTTGATGGTAGGACGTGTCAATATTCCAAGAAAAATCCAAAGAATAAACTTAGTACAGATTCTATCAAGTTGTTGAGTCAGGTTATAATGGAGAGATTACAAGAAATGGGCGAGATACTGTTAGGTTGACCATTCAAACAAGACCAGACGACCTTGAGGAATTCTATCTTTCGAAATAAAAACATTTTCTTTATAGAGCTACCACACTAGAAAGATCTTACAATACATCATAATTTACATGTTATGCACATCAAAAAGAATGTGATGTATAACATCTTAAATGTATTAAATCTGATTGATGATCTAAAGGACACGATGAAACAAGAAAAGACAAGAAGAGTTTTGGGATATGTCCAAAGCTGCATAATCATGAGGATGATGGCTACCTCCTACTTGCTATTTACATCTTAAATCAGGACTAAAAGAGTAGATTGTTCCCCTTCTTAAAGGAAATTCGGGTGCCAGATGGATTTTTGTCGCATCTTTCTCGTTGTGTGAATGAAGCACAGAAAAAGATATCTGGCTTGAAAAGTCATGACTCCCATGTTTATATGCAAGTATTATTTTCACTGGCGATATTGGGGATATTACTTGAGCTAGTTGTTAATTCATTCATAGAGATGAGTGTAGATTTTTCAAAGCTGTTTGTTCAAAGATGCTACAAAATGATACGTTGGAACACTGGGATAAACAAATAGTTATTACTCTGTATAAGATGGAACATATTCTTTCCCCAACCTTCTTCGATGTAATGGTTCATCTTACATTGCATCTTGCAAATGAAGTGAGAATCAGTGGACCTATACAATTCAGATGGATATATCCTATGAATCGATTTTTGGAAAACCTTAAAGATTATGTTTTGAAAAAGGAAATGTTGGAAGGTTCAATTGTAGAAGTTTATCTCATGGAGAAGTATATAAATTTTACCTCCATGTACATGAATGAAAAAGACAACCACTTTAATAAGCTTTAAAGAAACTATGAGGGGGAATACAATAATAATGATGAAGAATGTTTATCAATTTTTTATATTAGAGGAAGGTTAATTCTTCATACAGAGTACAAGGCAATTCCAGAAAATGAGAGACGTTTAACACATCTATATATTTGAAAATAAATTTTTGAAATTGATCCATTCTACGAGGACTTCGAACGATTACCTCATTCAAGGACATCTGAATTTGGCTTCTTAAATTGGTTTAAAGATCGAGTTAATCAATTGAATAAAGATAAGGACTCATGATGGATACCAAATTTTGATGTAATTGCCGATACACCATTACATTATGCTTATTACCACTCTAGATATATAATAAATGGGTTCAGATTCAGAATAAAAGAAATTGATAATAGAAAAGTTATACAACAGGCTGGAATTATTGTTAATTTAGATCTTTTCACTGATCCAGATGGATACTATAGTGAAATCAAAGAAATTGTGGAGATCAGCTTCAGATATGATCGTAGAGTTGTCATGTTTAAATGTCATTGGTTTGATGTTTTTAAAGAGGGCATTGGTTTCAAAATTAACAAGAAACATAATTTCTTAAGTGTAAGTCGTAACCATCAAATTCTTTGGTCTAATGAACCATTCACATTGGAATGTCAAGTGGCACAAGTTTTCTATGTCCCCAATAATTGTCAAAGGAGATGGGTTATACCAATAAGAACAGTATCGCGAAATCATTTTGACTTACAATTTGAAGCATAACAAGAATTAATGAAAGAATGTCATATAGATTCAAATGCATTAGATGTAGACATTTAAGGTTAGTAACAATTTCTTTACTTTGTTTCATTTCTACATAAATTAAATTCATATTCAAATTGAAGAAACCTAAATTTCTCTGGCATTTTCTATACACTAGAAATACCAAAGCTTAAACCTAATCACGCACACATATTCAAAATATGTTATTCTTCCTTTCAAAAAAAATATGTTATTCTTACTCACTACACTTTTTATTTATTTATTTTCTATACATTTGCATTTATAATGTCTGATTTAATTACTTTTTTTTTCAAATTACAGGTTATCGGTGATGGATATACTTGGAGGTTGTTATACTTAGAGGTATAATTTCAATATCTTCAATTTAATTGGATGAAATTATAGGTTTATACTTGATGTGGGGTGTGCCCACATATTATTTTTTATTTCATTGAATAGATGTGAGGTGTACCCACTTGTGTTGCAAATTTAGCTATTTTATTTGGATGAATGTGGGGTGTATCCACTTGTTTGCTTTATATTTCGTTAATTTGAATGGATGTGGGGTGTACCCGCTTATGTGCTATGCAGGTTTATAGACAAGCTTTAGATTTTAAGGGGAATGTCTGCCAAAATTTTTTAAATGACATTGCCACATCACCTAGCCATGCGCTTAATCACCTCACTCTCACAATCCTCGACATACCCACTCTAGGAAACCACCACTCTAGCCTATCCATTTAAGAACCCAACCTAAGAGGAAGGTGGAGAAGAAGAAGGTAGAAAGGGAGACTAGCCTAAGGAGGAGGAGGAAGAAGTCAACTTAAAACTAGTTGGTCTCATTTATAAAAGATCATATATTCATCACCAACTACTTAAGTAGTAGAGGCACCCTCTCTTTGATGAACAAATTTTGGAGGATGAATGGTAGAACCATCAAAAGACCCAAGTAATAAATCATAGGTCTTTAGCAAATGAAAGAACAGAAAAATTGGTGGAAGTTTATAAGGGATACCATGTTGAAGGGTTTGAGGTAGTTGAGGAATAGTAAAAGAAGAATCGCAACACTTCCCAATCACTCGCTTGTAGAATCATCTTTGAATAACCTAGGTTTGCTGAACAATGAGTTAAATTGTTAACTTAGAACTTAGATTTGATGAAAACCAGATAGAAATTGTCTTAAGTTTGCCGAATAATGGTTAAATTGTTAACTTGCATAATAGATTTAGAATCAACTTTGAATAACTTGCATTTGCTTTGCGTTGTAAATATGCAAGTCCTTGTACATTAAGTTGCAATTTTTTTTAATGTGGGGTGCGCCCACTTTCATTTTAATATGCAGGTTTATAGAGAAACCTCTAAATTTAAGGGGAAACTCTGTCGAAATTTTTAAATATTTTTTTAATGTTTGCCAAACTTTTTTCATGAATGATTTATATATTAATGGTTTTCAATTGTATTAATTATTGCATTTTTTCCTAGTTACAGATGAAGTTGTTTAAGAAAAAATCCAAAAGAAAGGATCCCGCTGAGACACAACCATCCATCCAGCCTAATTCGTCTCCTCAGACTCAGCCACCCCCCTGACAGCAGGCTCAGCCACCCCCCCGGCACCAGGCTCCCCCCTAGTCATGTTTCGTACGACCTAGGGAAATGCCACGCTTACTACATGCAGGGGGGAAGGGAAAGGGGAAGGAAATTGCTCATACATTGACAGAGCAAGTAGGGAATGATCCAGATTATGGAGCATCAAATGAGGAGGAAGGGGAGGAGGCAAGAGAGGAGGAGGGAGAGAAGGAGGGGTAGGAGGCAAAGGATGAGATGGTGGGGAGTATGTCCCCAGTTCATGTGGGCCACTTTGCGGCAAGCACAAGTTTTGGTAAGAACTCCTATACCTTTAAGAAGTAAATTACTTATATATTTTAAGGTTTATTATAACTTCAAAAATATATAATGAATATGATTAATGTTTACACAAGTAAACTAAGAAGAGGATGGGGGAAGACAAAGAATCAAGACCTCCAACGTGTCCCCGAGGACCTGAGGATAATAATCAGGCTTAGAACTACAGGGGAGACGGAGAATTACCCGGGCTTCATCGGTCGAGTGGACACAATGGTTAAGTCCATTGTGCTCATTTGCTACTTCGACTGGAGGAAGGTGCCCTCAGAGGTGAAGCAGCAGCTGATGCAAGGAAATGCATGATTTGAAATTAGGGTTTTTAAGTCGTTGTAACACGCCAATTCGCAATTACTTTTACAATTTATAAACCTAGATAACGGTGGTATCTTGGGTCATCCAAGGAGGCAAGAATGCATTTTAAATACTCTCTCTTGATAATAGGGAAATCACCTTTTCTTTTGAATTTTTGAATATAACTTTTTTTTTTTGGATTTTCAAGTAACGGGCAATTACGAACTTGAAAGCGGGAAAAAGACTACACCTAACTTGCTAAAACTGAAACCTAAGTGACAAGCAATTCTTCTCTCTAAGCTCACCCTAGGTATGTGAAGACCTAGGGTAATTAGAGAGAGTGTGTGAGTGCACTATGGTAAAAGTAATAAGATGCAAGAAAAAGTAACCATAATTGAAAAGAAAACAACTTTGATTAAGGAGAAATTTGTTTTACAAAAAGACAAGTAGAGGAATGCTTCTACTAAAAAAAAAAAAAAGTACAAAAAGTAAAACACAAATCCTCCTGGTGATGTTGGTGAAGAAGAGAAGCTTCTTGCTCCAAGCTCAGCTACTCCTTCCTTGAAAAGCTCCTTCAAGTTAGTGACATCCTCCTCCTGGCAAGCCCTAGATGGGCATGCCCTTGCTCCTCCAAGGGTAGAAGATTTCCACCTACAAGAATTCCTCCTAGGGTGGGCATGCACCACCCTCAAGAACCTCCTCCTGGACGTCCTCCTTTCCCGGCTGGTCCTCTGGCTAGTGGGGGCACAAGAGAAAAGGGAACAGGGAAAGGCACCAAGGGGACAGAGTGTCCCCTTAATCATCTTCTTCTCCTTCTTCTCTTGGCCAGCTATGGTGGGTGGAATATGGTGGAATTAATGAATCCAAAGGTCCCCCTAGATGAAGGCTTCCTCCTTAGGGTGGCACAAGAGATAAGAAGAATGAGGAAGAAGGCACCAAGGGGACGGGTAGCTTGCCCCCTTAATCTTCTTCTCTTCTTCTTTTTCCTTGGGCTTAGGTGTAGGTGGTGTAATGGTGGAATATACAAAGGGAGAAGATGATGATATGGTGGTGGTTAGATGGGGCATTAATAGGAATGGAGAGGGGGTTGGTTGGCATGGATTGATTGAGGGCTTGGGATTAGGTTTAAGGAGGTGGTTGTGGGATGAATGGCTAGATTTAGGTGGCACCACATAAAGAGATGATAGGGTTGATGGTTATGGGTTGGAGGCTACCTTTGGTGGACGTCCATGGGTGTAGGGATGTGTGCATTTGGTGCCAAAGGGGAGTGGGTTCTAGAAGGATTGGTTTTGGAGGGAAAAGGGATGATTGGGATGAATTGGGAGGTGATGTGTAGGGTGGAGATAGCTTGGTGGTTTGGTCCCAATTGGAGGGTGGTTAAAGGGCGGTTTTGGCACCAATTGTAGGTGTCTCTTGGTGGTGGTTGAGGGGCCAAAGGGTGCATAGTTTTGGCGCCAAAAGGGATTGGGAATAGGGGAGCTTAGGTGGACTAGGTTTAGGGCTAGTAGGTGGAGCTAAGGTTGGTGGGTTTTAGGGTTATGTAGGGATTCCATGGAAGTGGACTATCTAAGCTAGCTTAGCTAGTAGATGAGTAGGGTAGAAGGTAGAGGGGGCTAGAGTTTTAAGGGTGATGAGCTAGAGAAAGCTATCTTGAATTGCACTGGAGCTGGTAGTTGCTGAAGAGAGCTACAAGGAGCTACCTTAGCTGGCTTAGCTTACTAGTTCTTTGCTAACTGCTAAGCCAAGCTAAGATGAGCTGGTTTCTACTATTGTGAGCTGAGGTAAGCTAGGTCTGAACTTCCTGGAGATTACCGAGCTAGCTGGAGTAGCTAGCTTAGATTAAGTAGCTCAGCTCAACTAAGTTGAGCTGAGTTGAACCTTCGGGAGGTGGACTTGAGCTGGCCTGAGCTGGTTAAGGTCATCTTCAACTAACCAGGTCTAGCTAGTAGCTAGTCATAGTAAGGCTAAGCTTCCAGTGAACTCTTCTGAGCTGGAGGAGCTAAAATGGAGATAGGATCAACTATCTCAAGCTAATTTAAGTTGCCATCCAACTGAGGTGAGCTGAATGGAGCTAAGGTGAACTAGCTTGAGCTATCATTCAACTAAGATGAGCTAAATGGAGCTAGAGATGAGTTGATCTAGCTAGAATGAGCTGAGATCTAGGTGTAATGAGTTGGAATTAGTTGGAATCCAACTGAAATGAGCTTCTTCTTAATCTTCTGCCTTTCTGAGTGCCAAGGTATGTGATATCTAACTCTCTGCTTATCCTTGACACTCAAATAAACTCATCAAAAAGATAATAAAATGCAATGCATGCCTATCCTAAGTAAATGCCTAAATGCAACCTGAAATATTCGTTTGCGAATTTAAAATCCTAAGAGCTAGATCTATTTTAATGCATAAGAATGATGATAAACTGACGTTTATCAATAGCTCCTCTGATAGTTGGAGGTAATTTCATTTATCAAAGTTACTTTTATAAATTTATCTTAAAATTATTATCAAGTAAGATTGACATTTTTTTAAAATAAATGAAGGCAAATTACGATTGGAGTGACGACCCTAATGCCTTCCGATATATCCTTAAGCACGCCGTCAAAATCCATAGAGAATGGAGGACGGAGACTAAGAGAAATGTAATAATTTTTAAATATTTATATTTTTACAATGTACATAATTTCATATATTATTTCTAACAATTTATATTTGGTATTTAGTTTTTCTCGAACTGCAGTTCACCCGAGGAGGCAATGGAGAATTACCCTCTTGATGTCATGCCTCAAGATTGGAAGAAGGCATGTGAGCATTGGCTGGATCCCAAGACGGAAGTTAGTAAATGATTAAAAATGATTCTATTAATTTCATATATCTTAAATTAATAAAAAATATTATTGTGTATATCTACAGGAGCAAGCAAGAAAAAATAAGGCCAATAGGGCCAAAGCTCTACCACAGACCCATTGTTTGGGTCGAAGGAGCATCGAGACGGTCAAGAGCCGTTACTTAAGTATTAAAACTAATTCGTAGTTGAATATTACTTAATTTTTTTAAGTTATCATAATATAATTGTATCATTTTTATTTTTTAACTCCGCTATGCATGATGGGATGGAAGAGTAGGATGGATATCTATGAGGTTACCCATAGTAATGCTGCAGATGAGGGTGCTCATAAGTGAATTCATGAGTCATATCTGGAGAGACACCTAAGTTTCCTAAACTCAAAAAATTTATAACTTTGTATATATATATATATTATAATAATATTTTTTAATACATTTAGGAGCAAATGATATACTAGTACATGCCCCCACTGACGAGACCTCCAATAACGTCTAGCAACCTTTGGATCTAGATGAGGCATTTAGGAGAGTGATGCTACTGAACCATGCTGGTTTCGTTCGTAGTGTAGGGAGGGCACACATGTTGTCTAGCTAATATGGGAGGAAATGTGTTGTTTCATCTAGTGTCGTCGATCAGTTACATCAAAAGATTGACGCACTATAGAGACAAGAGGAGGAAAAGCAGAAGAGAGAGGAAGAGAGGGATAAAAGATGAATTCCATGGATGAGAAGCTTTAGACCCTTCTATCCATTCTTCTCAAGAAGGGACAGTCAAAGCATTCGCCTTTATCAAATCTTAGCATCTACAGACGTGACGATGACATGGGCGGTGTAGGTGGAGCTGGTGGCATCGGGGAAGTAGCATTTTGATTTTTATTATTTTTTTTGTTATGGTTTTCATGTTACCCTTTTTATGTAAATATTTCATTTTCAAACTTTTTATGTATTAGACTTTATATTTATGAAATATAAACTGCTCTTCATTTTCATTAGTTATTTTTGTATAAAAGTAAGTCTTTTAAGTAGGTTTAGTGGGTAATTCCCATCATTTTGAATTTTTTTTTTTTAAAAACCCATACATTTTCCATCAGTTATTTGAACAAGTGACGATAGATGTGATGGTAAAAATATTTTTTCCATCACTTCTCGTAATAAGAGAGGCATATATGGTTTTAGAGAACTACACCTCCTCTTTTATGCTGTCGCTTATTAGGACAAATGACAGCAAAAATATTTTTACCATCGCTTCTATGCCATCTCTTATAAGAAGTGACAGCAAAATTAATCATCGCTTATTCAAATAAGCTACGGCAAAAAAGAGGAGGGCTTCTCTAGAGCCTTATATGCCGTCGCTTATAAGGATAAGGGACGACAAAAATATTTTTGTCGTCGCTTATATAAGCAACGATGTATTTATTCAAACAACAGTAAAATTTAAGAAAGGGTGCGTAAAGGAGTGACATATAAGTGTCGTCGACTATTTTATAAGCGATGGCAAATACAATTTCCGTTGATCTTAGAACGACGTCGAAATATCCCATCCGTCTGGTGGTCAAACAATATTTTGATGTCGGATGTGCCTTCTAATCAACTGGAAAATGAAATAGCAATGCTGATGGTAACTTCATCATGAGCCATAACTAGCTTTAATTAATCATAATCAAGTGACAAATGCTCCTACATAATCGCCTGAGTCATAATTCCCTGCACATCCATTCTGAGAGTAATACTTTAAAATAGAGTTAATTCTGTAGTTTTAACAGCATATCATGAATGCAGAATAATCACGGGGTTTCCCAAGGGTCAATTGAAGGTCAAATAATCATTAATATCTAATAAGAGAGTCCATACAGACGGAAATAGGGTTTCATACATTTTGAGAATTGATTTAGTACCTAAAACCCTAATTTCAGACCCACTTAAATTATACAGGTTCTGGTCAAGATAAAATTCATCTAAATCTTTTAAAATTCATAGAAAAATATTCCTTGAGATTTAGTGTCCTTGATTTGACCATATGAACCCATTTTGACCTTGAACAAAGTCTCAGATGGATTTCCACCCTAATTTTGGCTTCTATGCAAATTACCCAGTCAAACTTAGTTAAAACTCAGATCCGACTTCACCACTATATTTCTTGGGTTCAAATTAGATTTTTACCAAAATTTGGGTCTATTCAAAGTCCATCTTAACCTAGTTTGTAATTTAATCCCCAAGATCTCTATTCCTCACATCCAGGCCCTTAACTTTCTAATTAATTATAAATAACCCCCCAACTTTGTTGTCTTCTTCACAAAAGGGTCCTTGCTGTCATGGCAGGTGTGAACCCAAAATCACCGACCTTCAATCAAGGATACCTCCTTGATTTCTCGATCAATCCCTTCCAAAATCGGAAGGGATGATCCTGAGGAAGTCCCCAATCACCTAAATCACATCTGGGACCTGATTTGATCCACATAGCTCGTGCGAACTCCTCAAGATCAAGGATCTTATTCCCTAAATTTTTGAGCTCCTCAAGCATGTTTCCTTGCCTAGAGCTTGTCCAGGAGTTCTATGTAAGCTCTAATATCTTCCATCGTCTAAAACTAGTCAGGTTCAATCCAAATCCAAGTCTTCTCCTTCAACTCCAGCCACCTCCAACCTCGACTCTGGCGATCCTCTCCCCTATCTTCCTATGGCCTTCCAACCATCAAATTGGGAGTGCCAAACTCTTCCTCATGCTCGTCCATGCCTGGTGGGCCAAAGTCAGGGCTTCCAACCCCTTTCATCTTGCTATTCCCCCTAGCGAAGGTCTTCATCCCCTCTGTGACCAGCCAATCATAGCCATTGCAATTCTCTCTCTCTTCATCCATAAATAGGTTCAATATCTTTCTCTACCTCTATAGATCCTCATCGACCCCTCTACTTCTCAATTCAACTGACAACCGCCTCCTTTCCTCACCGTCTTCCCTAAGTCCGGCGAGAACTCTGGTGAGCTCGCACCGGCGATCCATGCCACGAAACCTCACTCCACCTGGTCTAGAAGCTCACCCACAACCGTACGAGAGAAACTGCTCAAGAAATTCAAGGTTTCGCTCATACATACCCCTAGCCGAAGAACCCATCAATCCACCGACCATCCCTTCACCCTCTGGCCACCACATGTCGCCATTCACCTTATCGACCTCACCATCACCTTCCTCGCCTCACAGTGAAGCTCATGAGCTTTTTAATTAGGCCGCAAGGCTGTTGTATTGCATTTCAGGTCACCATCGAAGCTTCGTTGTTGACATCCAATCTCTGCCTCCGTCCACCGTTTGCCGACCGCTATCACTGCTACTTCCAACTCCAGGAGCTACAAACTTCATCTACAACCCCAGAAGCAATCCCAATTAGATACAGAGGAACCAAAAACACGAAGCGTAGATTTCAACGAAAGTAAACATTGCCTCCCTGTGTTCGACCCGGGACTCCCTTGGAGTTTCGGTTAAAAATTGTATTTGATAACGTGTTTTGCGAACTACGATGACGGGTTATCGAAACCCTGATTTTACTTCGCCAAAAATCGTTCATCAATCACCTGCTGCGGCTTTGTGCAAGGAAGATAGGGACATAGTCCCACATCGGTTGTTGAAGAACCGCCTACGTGATATAAATTGATTTCCTCTCATAGCCTTGTCGCCCAGTAACACGGGGGGTCAAGCACCCCACTCATGTGCCTCCTTGCGCCTTCACGCCTTGCCCATGCACACGCACGCGGGTCTGGCGACCATATAGGATCTGAATACCCGATTACTATACCCGAGTATAAACCAGGGTCTGAGAGAGAAGAAAGAAGAGAGTTTTGTGAGAGGAGGGGGCAGGGTTTTGCTCTGCAACCCTTTGCCTTGGCCTTGTGCTGAAGAGAGAGAGGCTTATACTTAGCCCCTGAAGAGTGGTAGCTGTGCCCTGTGCTTGAGGAAGGACAAGGTTGTGAAGAATAGTAGGCCTTTGTCTTTGAAAGGCCTTGAGATGGGTTGGCACCCTTCTGTGAGGCTTTGCTATGTTGTGAAGGTTAAGTCATCTAATTTACTTAGGCGACTACTAATTGAGGTTGATTCTAGTTACTGTTGGATTATTTAAGTACCTAAGTTAATATTGATTAATTGATTGAAGGTACTGTTTGGTTATTTAAATAAATTGAATATGAATGCATGCTTAATTAAAGGGATCTAAATGGTAATCTAAATCACCACATTTTAGGTTTTCTCTATTCTTTTTATCTTATGATCGTTGGATTACATTGAATATCAATCTGACAAGTTGTATTCATTTGAATATTTATTTGATGCTCAATTTATTGTGCTTATTGATTTTAAATGAAGATTAACGTGTGAATTCCATATTTGTTCCCTTCGAACGATCTCGGACTCCAATTAGAATATGAGTTATATAAATTTAAATGTTTTGTTGTGCGATTTAGGAGTCTACTACAATAAGCACATATTAAAATCTCCTTGATTCATGCTAACAACAGACTTTAATAACGACGTCGCTTAATGGCATCGGTTATATGGGCTTTGCCGTTAGTTTCCAACCGATGGCAAAGGTAGACTACGATGTAGTGGAAGGTATCAAATAAGTAGAACATCTACATGAAAGAAAAAATGGAAGGTAATATTGATGACATTATATTACATGAAGGTCCAAGTGAGGAGTTCTTTCCCTACATAGGTTTTCCATTGTAGGAACGTACTTATCTACATTGTCGTGCAGTTGGGTTCATACAATAATCATTCCACATGTCCATCGCAATCCTTTCCCAGTGGGAATCTCCCCATGTGAGGGCTGCATGAGTGAAAGATTAACGTGGCTACTCATCACCTTGGTCAGGACCATTCCATCTACAAATTCGAGTAGGGATGATTCGAGGGAACCATCTATTCGTACCGTATTTCCTAATGAAGTTGTGAATAATGCATGTGGCACGAACAACATCTCTTTGCATAGACAAGGAGTACTCTCTCATATGCTTAAGACATTTGAACCTTGTCTTCCAAACTCCACAAGTTCACTCCACACATCCTTGAAGGACCATATGACTGTGATTGAATAACTCCTTGTAATTATTAGCTAAACTACCCCTAACATGCCACTCAGGGATGGGGTAATAAACTCATCAGTATTTGTATACCCACAATCAACTAGGTAACAATAACCATCTAGAACAGAAAAGGTACCGGACTCCAATGCAAGTCGGAGGACTGCCATATCACTAGCTGAACCCTCATACCAGGCAACGACGTACGTGAACAAGAGGTTGAAGTCAACAGTAGCCATAACATTCTGTTATAACTCAAGGTGACGGTTGCGATATCAGCTCTCCTTAGATCTTAGGATGTAGGCTCTCATGTGAGAACCGTCAATGGCTCCAATTAATCCCTACACACATGTTATCACTCCATAAACAAACATTAACGATCCTTTCATAACCTTATATTGCTCATTGGCAGTTAAAGGGGACTAACCTCAAAGTATGGGAAATACTTATGGTTGGAAGAGAAGTAATCTACAGTTTGAGTAGGGGGTGGATGTATGAACATCAGCTCGATGCATAAGATCGCGTCGAGAACATATCTAATCTTATAACTTATTATTTCTCCTGAGTATTGGAATCGCTCCTGAAGGTCACGATTTAGCACTGCACGACTAAAGGCGTACAGGAAAATGCATACTTGCTCAATAGTCATCATATATGTTGTCTCTTGTAACTTGCCATGAATTTCCAACAACTGCACGAATGACTTAAAAGCATCAGGGTGCATCTTGAAGGTTTGGTATGCATGAATCTCATGTCCATCCATCATCTCACTAATCCATACATGACCTCCCATCTGGGTAGTGTGAACCCTCCTTGGAACTCTACGCTGTGGTTGCCCCTCATTCCTTTCAAAATCTTTTTCCCCTTCTTGCAATAATTTTGTCGCATATTGCAAGTTCTATGCAACTATGGATAGGTGGATTTGTGAGTATAGATACCGTTGTCTATAGTCGATTCTAACAGATGACAAGCACCATAGAAGTTTCACAAAGTTATACTTAAGCAAAAAGGAAATAACTATCAACATAATTCTTCTTAGATACAATGACTTAATAGCTTCAAAACTTCAGTACAAACGATGTGAAAATTAAGATTTTGCAAGGTACGACGATAACATGATTTAGGAAGAGAATGCATACAATAAAGATGGCTGACATAGATATTAAAACATCTATTGAGTCCATGTCGGTCATGGACATGTCCTATTCGAGTGCTCAACTATCCCTTGAAGTTCGCCAATTAGAACTCCAACCAATTATCTATCTGGTAATCTAGTTGCTACAGCATGCCCAAGAATGTATACCTCTTTGGGGCATCCTCGAATAAAATGAGCAGAGCAGAGAACTTTTACTGGACAAGATTAGGCCAAATTCTGTGAAGAGCAGCGATGGCCTCCCTAATTCCACCAATCAAGTCGACAGGCACATGGTACTTTTCAACCAACTCCTCTGTTGCTTCATAAGCTGCCTACCCCATGTTCCACCATCAGAACTTGGTCCCCCACTACAATTCCTCTTCCTGCGATTGGCAGTGCCAGATTTACTTGACCTGTTGGGTGGGTTGGAGTGCAAGCCCTGCACCTCCTCGTCCTCATCCTTGTTGTCTAGGTTAGTTATGACCTCCTTCCTCTTTTGCCTTGCAAATGAGGTTTCACCTCGAGTAGTTCAAGGAGCCCAAGATGGGTATGTGGGCCTATGCAATCTAACTAGCACAGTCATCCTGCCGTGATTGCTTGCCATAGCCCGATCACCGAAAGTAGTATCACGACCCCGGAGCGCATGCATCTCGTCATAGTACTTGAATAGGTTGTTGCGAAACTTTCTATACCTCTCATCAATCTAAATGTATGAATTACTTATTAGACACATACATCGCATGAAATATTCATGGAACATAGTTTAATGATGAGATTAGTTACCTCGTTCCAAGCCTCCACATAAGGTGGAATAGGTTGACAGGAATTGACATCATATCCCCAACCACTCTTAGAAATTAGCTGGTGAAACTTGGCATAGTTCTTCTTCATTGTCTTCCACTTGTTCATGATTTGAGACCGAGTCATATTCAACTCCCATATTGAGTCAAACTTCGAGGTGATCCTAAATCCCATCGGCATATTCCCTGCGGATCTCCTTTGTCTCCATTATGGCAAGGTGACCCCTAGTTGTGTTTGAGCTCTAGTACACGCGGGAACCATGTTCATTCTTCATTACATCATTAAGGTTTTGAGTTCCAAAGTTGTTTCTCGCTTTGATGTCACCACGAGAGACGTAACTGCTAGTTGAAACCCTCCATATGAATGTTGAGAGGGGGCATTTTTAGGGATAGATGATCCAAAGAAATCCTCGCCGAGGAAATCATCAGAATAGAGGTTGTTAAGATCCACTGCACTGCATCTCTATGAATGAGTCAGAAATACATCATTTTACGTTGTATATCTAAACGATACCGTGTTAACTATTGCAATCTAATGTGTAACGCAAAATGGTTGAGGTGGTTCACGTATATTGGTATTGTCGTAAATCATAACGTCTAATAATATTGAGTGCCACCATATACAATTGTACAAATTACATAAATAATTCATTTCCTGACCTTTATATTACACAAGATTATCTTCTTTTATAACGTTCTTACAATGCCAGTAATTTTCTTTCCCCAACATACTTATAAAATCACACATATAAAAATCGGAGAGATGGGTTGGATCATCTTGTTGTAAACCATACATTTAAAATCGTATCTTTCTTTCGATCTTTACATGTTCTTAAGTTTCGCTTTGTAATCCTCCTTTAACCCCTTATGATATTGCACATAAATATAATGCTTGAAGGTGGATATTGGTAACCGCTTACGTAATGTTAAACATTATATATACCACTTTTACATATACGCTGTAGATATGATATACGAACGATATATTTCCCTTGTATAACGCATCAAACAAAACTTTCGACAAATATAATGTACACAATTTAAGTCAATTGCCAAATTTCGAGTAGAGATATTTTATGTACTAGTTCATCAAAGTACATAATGATGCCCCTCTTGAACCACGTACCCATCCACGTAAACAATATTAACTTCGCAAATACTAGGTATCCTATGACATGAGTAGAAATCTATATTTTCCCAAATCATTATAATTGTACACCACATTTTCGTATAAACGTAAAAATCATAACATCGTTCATTTATTTATTAATTTTAATTATTTCGAAGCTAACTTCTCTTAATTTTTAATTGATCTCCACATCTTAAGAAAAGATATTTCCTCCATAGCCGTAGATGTTATGACATCAACTACCCTCAACCAAACACGCAGCCAATGCAAAGATGGTAGACAATAAAGATTTCGCACATATGTATATTATAATTCCATAAAATGGCCGTAGAGATATAACGACGCTAACTAACCCAACCAAACACGCAAATTATGCAGAAAAGGAAGATCTCACGCGAACGTCTTCCTCATTTCCAAAATCAATCTCCACGTTCTCAATATTCAGTGGCAGAGTGTATTGAAAATGAACACCACCTACTACTTCTATGCATGTCTTTTTAGCACTCTGTTAGAGTTAAACTACTAAAATAGTTTTCCGACGCAATCATATGTCCGTTATGTGTATTTGAACATATCAAATAATCTAAAAAATAATTGGTTGGGAAGAATATAATCGACAAGATTACGATTTTTTTGGTTGGTTTGAAAACTCTATCCATTTCTATTATTTATAACTACACGTGTGAATCCCCCCTCCCGGCTTCGTTGTTCTCAGTGCTCTTCCATCCAACATCACCATCTTTTATTTCTCTATTTTTCGAGTCCCTTTAACTAGATGTTGGATGCACAAACACATCAAATCTCACGACAATATGCACCACTATAAAGTATTCATTCAATTATTAAAGATATGCATTACAGGATTAAAAGAAACCTCTCAATAAGATGTTCAAAACGTTCTTGCTTATTAATTTATTTTTTAAAAAAAAAGGTGCCTACCTCGGGTAATAAAAGAAGGGGTAAAACTGTTCTAAAATGTAAAAGACAAATAATATTTCAATGGCCGCTAAATAAATATGTTCGTCTACGTTGGATTAACAAAAAAATGATCTAAAGGATGTGTTCTAATTCAAGATGAAAAGATAAACTACAATCATATAATCTGCCCTATTAGATTGAATATCAATGTCAATTTTCCTATATGCATGAACCTTGAAGTATCAAGTAATATATGCTTATGTAAAAGTGCCAAGCAAAACAACCACGATCGTCTTTATCTTTTATCTTGTGATTTTTTTTTCCATGTTCCCACAAATTCATTCAATATAACAACAGCACCATGTCTACTCGGATAACAATATCTAACTAGCATATCCAATGAACGTAGAAAATTTCCATGTCCACTCGGATTTCACACAAACTCACATTCCCATTATTAACATTCAACTATTATTAACTCAA
The DNA here is from genome assembly GCA_037157565.1 of Thalassia testudinum. Lineage (NCBI taxonomy): Eukaryota > Viridiplantae > Streptophyta > Magnoliopsida > Alismatales > Hydrocharitaceae > Thalassia > Thalassia testudinum. Next base: position 1,132,088 of record JAZHRO010000044.1, read on the forward strand.
AACTGACGGTAGAAGTTCATACTGCACCACGAAAGCAAATGGAAGAATCAACCACAATCTTACCACAAAACTTGCCCTCAATGGTTATCCAATCAAAGACATAAAACGTACAACTTGATTGCACGAAATACATGTAAACATCAGAGAGGAGGGGGAATGGGGCTCTTATAATTGCACGTCGGTGGAGTCGGAGGGGAGAAAAAAAGGAATCGAAGAGTCGTAGCATGGAGCCATAGTATCGCGTCGAGGAGTCGGTTGTCGGCGTGCAACGAACGTCGCTGTGCTATGCTTGCTGGCGTTCGGGAAGCAACCCAAGGTGGAGTTACGCTCTCGGAATCAGAGGGCACTCTCACGCTTGCAGGTAACGTCGTCTCCTTCAACTCTCACAATGTATTTAAAGAGGGCGATGGAGGACGTAACCTTCTTCCCTTTGACCGTCGTATGTGACCGGAGTGCCTCTTCCTTGGAAAGCTCGCCAACACGGGATGCCAAAGCACCTCTCCAATCTCGCTCCCTCCAGTGTTGAAGGCTTCAAGAGTGTAAGGACGATGTCTTTTAGTCTTCAATGGGTGCGGATGGCGTTCTGAGGAAGAACTGCAGGGAAGAGCAGAGTCTCCCTAAACTTTCACGCGCAACGGCCAGATCAACTCTCCCAAAGTAAATGCGGTCACGTCCATCAGCACATCTTTTTGCACTCTTGCCACACCTTTCGTCATGACCCTCATATCCCGCACCCACCCTACCTAATCCCTTCGCTAACCCTCCCGTTAGCCCCTATTTCCCTCGTAAACACCGAAGCAAATGCAACCTAAGGATTTCCATGGATTTAGGTAGGCGAGCCACCTGGGGATGGTAAATCAGAAGGGTGGAGATTAAATTTTAGTGATAAAATATATGTCTTAAAAATAGTAACTAATTTTTTGAGATGAATTTTTTATCGCTCACTTTCTTTTGTCATCAAAAATAAAATTATTCTTAAATTGTGGTCGTTAAAGATGTATTTTGTTATAATGATGGGTTGGTGGGTGCATGGGATGCATGGGCGTAGGAGGGTTTGTATATGGGATATTAGATATAAGATATATGTATATGAGGTGGGAAATCAAGGGATAGATTAGCTTAAGTTCTAAGGGTAGAAAGTTGAGTGTCTAAATAGGTTAAGACTTGAGACCAATTGGGTCGGGTTTTTGCTAAGGTGTGGTCTAATCCTAAAATGGCCAACTAGGTAGTTTGGCTATTTGCCTGTGGAGCTAGGTGCTAGGCTAAGGACAACCTGGCTTCTAAATAGGTTAGGATTTTGGTTGCACCAACTAAACTTAGCTTCTTTCTTTTTTCAGTGAGCTCAGTTCCAAAATTCCCTCCAATCATGCTCCAATCAATCCACAATTTGGTACCCACACATAAGAACAAACACATCATGGTACTAGATACGGTTGTAGGAAAAATTGCATAAAAACCCATGAGTATGCATTTTTTATATAATGGCCTAAAATGACTAATCTAACCTAAATTGAATGTAGTCTAACCCAAATTTCCCTTAGACTAACATTAGTTAGGCATTAATTAATATAAATAAATAAGAAATTATCATGATTGTACCAAACACCTACATTTAAGCATCTCTAAAGGGCATATCTTGGACCCTCGCTTAGACAATTTTCTATGGCACTTTCAATTGTGACTATACCTACTTCACATTAGCAAGCCCTTCAAGATCTCAAATGAAGGTAGGCTATGTAGGAGATGTCGACTTTGATTTCGAGAGGCACTTGGGAACTCACTATATCTCCTATAGGTGCTATAGTGGTTGGCTCGAAGTGGATGTTCACCACAAAGTACAATGTGGATGGGACAACAGAAGTGATGAGAGCGAGTATGGGGGGAGGAGTTGTGTGAGAGAGTGGGAAGGAAGGTGTGGTCAGAGAGGGGGATCGGGGGGATGGTGGAGATGGTGAAAGGTGGACCTTAGTGGTTGGGCAGCGTTAGAGGCGGACGGAGGACGTGACGGTGCAATAGAGGATTTGTGATGGTTGATGCTTCAAGTGTCGCCACAACGGACATTTGGCAAAGGATTGCAAGGAACTTTGTGTGATGTTGGAGGTGCAGGCGATTCGGCTACCATTCGTCACGTTGTATAACATCTTGGAGGGATAGGCACAGTGGTGGGGCACAACAACTGCTATTGCCACCACTGCCAACCATACCTGTCGTAGAGGTTTGTGTGTTGAGGATGAGGTTTTTGGTTGCCTTGGAGACATCCCTGGACTTAGCCTTAGTCAGGGAGGTCATCTTCGAGGTTCTATTATCGGGGATGCTGGAGGAATCCCTCTTAGAGCACTTAGGCGACGTTCATCCTATGGTTGCGAAGATTGAGGCAGGGAAGTTACTCCTCACCGACCTATGCTAAAGCGACTGGAAGATGTTATGTTTCTCTAAGGCGGTGGTCGGAGTGGCTTGGTTACGGTGGAGTAGACTATGCACGCATGATGAGGCAACTAGTGAGCAATCATCGTGGAGGGTACTTGCTATGGTGAGGCTGGAGGGGATCCCCATCGAGTTACGTACGAGGGAGGTCATGGCGGTGATTGTTTTACCCTTTGCAACATGGATGACCTACCAAGGGTTAGGGCTACCTGTAGATGAGTTAGCTCGGGTGGTAGTGACAGTGGCATTAAGGATGCAGGTTGCCCTTCCAATCAAGGTGGTCCTCCATCATGGTGGTTCATCATGGGTGGTGGTTTGTACTAAGGAGAATGGGTCGAGGAGCAGTGTGTGCGCGTGGTGGCTGGAGGCGGTGCGTGCAGGTTGGAGTGTAGTGGTAGGGTGGCAGTGCAATCGAGGACTACTAGGGTTTGGAAACCCAAGCATTGCATTGTTGGTGGAGGATTTGCAGCTGATGTGGTAGCTACTATTGCAATTCCTGCGGGGGAACCAAAGTCTCAGCTACCCGGTGCGAAAGGTGAGTTGTCAAGTGATACACACCATCGTCACCCAGCTGCCACTGCTTAATGTATGCCTCCAGCACCAAGCCATTTTGATGGAAGTAGGAAGAAGGCATAGTTTAGATGGTTGTTGGGACTTTCCTTAATGAGGTCTCTGTGACCATTTCTTCTTCTTTTCTCTTTTTGGGGTCTGCTTGCAACTCCCTCTTCCCCTCACGTTAGATAGACATAGGAATGGAAGATTTAGGGATTTTGTTTAGATCTCATTCATCACCTTAGTTGTTGTGCCATCGGAACCTCCAAGGTTCCGTCTATATGTAACCACAATGCATTGAATGAAAGGAAAAATAATTAATCTCATATCTAGCTCTCTTCTATCCATACTCTTGTGGTTTTTGGTGCACCACCCACAACAATGGCCCAACGTAGGAACTCACGGCCGCCACCTTATATCAGGCAATCCCCTTGCCTCCATAATCAGATAGTGACTCTAACATCAAGGGCAAGGATCTCGATGGAACGAGGGGGAGAGGCGAACAATTGAAAGTCCATGGGTGCTTTTTTGGAGGAGATGAAGAGTTGTTTGAGGGTTATTTATGGAAATGGAGCAGGGGTGGGTGTGCTATACATGATCGGTCACTAGGGGCTTTTGGCTGATCCAAACCCGACCCGTTAGACTTGGATGCGATGGCAAACTTTAGGGCCCACGATGACCCTTCTTTGATGACTTTTCCTGAAGTCATTTTGAGGCTGATGGGGCTTGATCGGAGAAGGGGTCTGTGGAGTGGGGAGATCTATCCTGTGATGACATGCAGAAGCAGAAGAGCAAGGAGAAGGTGGAGGTGGGGCATCGTGGTGGTAGTGATGATGGTGGAGGTGATCAAGGAGATGCAGGAGGCGAGGAGCAAGGAGGCCCCGTAGCTTTGCAGGCAACGGGGGTGAGTAAGGTGGGGAAGGAGGAGGTCATGGAAGGAGGGGAGAGACCGAGTGGTTAAGAAGGAGACCTTTTTTCGTCAACCGAAGTTTCACGAAGTGCAAAGACTAATGGAGGTGGAGATGGTAGGGGGCACTTTGGCCTGCCTTTAACAAGGTGGAAGCCACGTATGGTACGGAGGGGAAGTTATGGTATTTGATACTTGAGGAAGTAGTCTCTTTGTAGGAAAGTAGGTGGCAGTGATGGCCGGAGAGGGGGAGCTAATCGGCAGAGATGGGTTGTGATTGATGAGTGCAATATCAGTGTGCCCTTGTGAGAAGAGACTGTCACGGATGAAGATGAGGAGGTGATGTGGCAGGTAGGTTAGGCGGTGGGTTTCAGGCTTATCGTGGGGGAGGAATGTGCTGTTGCTCAATGATAGGAGTCCTCATGTGGAATGTTAAGGGTCTGGATGACCCTGCTAAGAGGGCAGCATTGAGGGGGCATGTCAGGCAGTGGAGGGTGGATGTGGTTCTATTGCAGAAAATGAGGTTTGTGGAGTGCAACCGAGCTGTCTGAAACTAGGTGGGTGGCTCCTTCATGGAGGGATTTCTAGCTCTGGGTGCGATTGGTCGTGAAGGGGGGCAATTGGCAGACTAGTAGAGGACATCTTTGACCTAGAGGACTCATTTGTGGGGACACACGCCATCTTAATTATGCTCAAGGGGAGAGGTGATAGGCTGAAGATGGTGATATCAAGAGTCTATGGTCCAACAGATGCGACGATAAGAATGACAATGTAGGAAGAACTATTCGTGGTGGCGGAGAGTTGTCAAGGGACTTCGTAGCCGCTTGATAGATCCACTTTTTTTTTTTTTTGAGAAAGAAAGGAATGCTATCGAATCACCGATAGCAAACCAAGAGAGCTATTATTAATAAGAATGAAATAATTACATGATCGAACCCCAATGCTGTATGAGACTCTAGCAAAAATTTACAATATTATCCACACACACTGGGATCTCCTGAAAAACACACTCATTTCTAGCCCTCCATACAGCCCATAACACAGCCACCATATGTAAGCATGGCTTATTCCCATCCACAAGATAACGCCACAGATTCTCCCATGTGGGTAGAGACTCATTACACACTCTCCTCCATACATAATCAGTGATCATACATGAAGAAAAGATATGAATGCTGGAATCATTATGCATCCCACATAGGTGGCAAAATTGGGTGTGGGTACCCATCCTCCTGTGTCTCAGATCTCCAGTAATCAAGCCACCCCTTCTGCAAATCCACCAAAAAATTTGTATCTTCAATGGTATTTTTAAATTCCATAGCTTCTTCCCCATCTCATCAAATTCCGCCATCCTGGAGGACATTATCAATCTGTCATAAGCAGTCGCAGTAGAAAATTTACCATCCCATTTATATGTATCATATTCATGAGGCAAGGGTTTGAAGGCAGCAAGTTCTTGCATGAGACGTTCACTCTCTACACGTGCTCTTGTTTCATGATTATTCCACCCAGCATTATTGAAAGACCATTGCTTAGATTCTGCATCCCAATAATCAGACACCACAGCATTTTTATCCTACTCGACTGCATAAGCAAGGGGGAACTTGTCGTTAAATACCCCCCATGTACCCAACTTTCTAGCCAAAACTTGAAGCTTTTCCAATCACCTAATACAGATTTGAAAAAATTCCAATTGTCCCGCAGGGCGCGCACCACTGAAGACCAAAAGGGTGAAGGTTTACGAGGGTTTAGACGATTATTCTCATCATTGGCAGTCCCATAGCTGTCCTGAATTATTTCTATCCAAATTTTTTTTTCTCCCTGCAACAACCGAACAACCCACTTCAATAGCAAAGCTTCGTTGAATTCCTTAAGGGATCTAATACCCATACCTCCCATCTTTTTTGGCTTGCAAATTGTGTCCCACTTCAAAGGTTGAAAAAAAGCCCCTTGATGAGAGGCCCCTTTCCAGAAGAATCTTTTGCGCATCACATCTAGTTTTTTCCAGATTGAGTTCGGAGCTTTAAGGATAGAGAAGAAGAATACTGGAATCGAAGTGATGACAGAATTTAATAATATATATCTCCCCCCTTTTGATAGATATCTACTGCTCCAACCATCTAATTTCGTAGCTACCTTTTCATAAAGGACAGACCAATCTGCTTTCTTCATCTTAGAACATTTCAAAGGCAGACCTAGATATTTAATAGGCAATGAAACCACAAGTGTACCTAGAATGGTAGAGATGTCATTCTGTAACACACTATTCATCCCAAAGCAGACAAAGGAGGATTTATTTCCATTCAATCTGAGATCGGAAATCTCTCCAAAAATCTTTACCATATGTATAAGTGCTTGCGCTTCCCTCTTCCCCCCTTCCACAAAAAAAACAGTATCATCTGCATATTGGAGTATAGGGGCTAGAGCCCTATGATTAGACATTGAATATCCCCCTATAAAACCATCCACTGCCAGTTTGCAGGCGTATCTTGCCAAAGTATTCGCAGCAAGGTTGAAAATCAGAGAAGCAATTGGGCAGCCTTGCCTAACTCCACACTGGGGCTGAATCCAAGAGCGGTATGGTTTATCAATGGGGAAAAAGAGGTTGTCGTAATGCACCTCTTCACCCATTGTATCAATAAAGGTGGAAACTTCCTTCTTTTAAGAATCTCCCACAAGTATGACCATGAGATTGAATCATAGGCCTTGGAAAAATCTACTTTCCATAAAAAACCTTGGTCTTTTTCCTATGCCATCCCATTACCATCTCCTGTGCAACAATGAAGGACTCTTGTAATGATCTCCCAGGAAGAAAAGCTGACTGAACAGGCATTATCAAGTCCTTTAAAACCTCCTGCAATCTGTTGGCTATAACCTTACTAATAATAAGATAGATGGAATTAGATAGTGCAATGGGTCTGTAGTCAGAAAATCTCTCCGCACCTGATTTCTGAGGAAGCAGAAACAGATAGGATTTGTTCAATCTCTCAAAACCAGAGTTGCCCAGTTCAAATTCATGAATAACCTTTAAAACATCCACCTTAACAACATTCCACAATTCTCTGTAAAAGAACACCTGAAAACCATCCGGACCAGGCGCACCTTCATTATTTAAATCTTTAATAGCTTTTAGTACTTCTTGTTCAGATATAGGGGTGACAAGCATGTCTCTCTGATCATCACTAACACAAGGAAAATCCACCGATGCCATCCTCCAAGAATCTCTTGGAGCAGCCTTGGATATTTCTTTAAAATATTTACCTGCTTCAGTTCTGATTTCACCAATAGATGTAACAGTTTTCTCTTCCACTTTAACAGATGAGATAAGATTGAATCTCCTCCTAGCACTGGCCGCAAGATGGAAAAACTTTGTGTTCGCATCCCCCTCTTTGAGCCATAGCTGTCTTGATCTTTCACGCCAATCCATTTCTGTTTTTAGATCCTCTTCCCCCACTGCAGCTTGCATCTGCTGCCTCAGCTGTTGTTCCTGATGGTTTAAGGGCTACCTGCACTCTTTCAGATCCAAGTCCCTGATTATTGCCAGAGCCTCCCTCCTCTTCTATTCTCTGATCAGAGCCACAGCCTGCCCGTATTCTTTAAGCACATCACACAGGCCTGACAATTTTGTAGCCAGCTGCTGGGTTGCTGTACCATGCACAGCCTTGTTTTGCCACCACTGGGACACCATTTGCACAAAACCTTCTTCCCTAAACCAAGATCTCTTGAGTTTAAAGTATGATCCAATATCTGAACTTACCCCATTGTCCCATACAAGCAGAGTATGATTAGAGAAAGGCCTATCAAGGCTCATAACTGCTGATAATTGATACCTCTCCAACAAGCTAGGACTGCCAAAAAACCTATCCAATTTGGAAACCTGTCCACTTCCATTTCTCCAAGTAAACTCCACACCACTGATGGGGTATTCCGTTAGTCCCATGTTTTGCACAGCCATTTGAAAGCCTACCATTGAGCTGTCCACTCTCCCATCTGGGTTGTCATCACCTGAGAGATAACAGTTGAAATCACACCCTAATAGCCATGGGACCTCTTGCACTCTTTGATGCATTGCAGAGAGCTCCTCCCACAAGCCAGCCCTGTCTGTAGCCACACAAGGACCGTAAATGCAAGATATAAACCATTCCATATCTCCTTGGGGAGACTGACATCTGCAAGAAAGCATGTACCTGTAATGAATAACTTCAGTTATTGATAGGCAAGACTTTCTCCACCAAAAGGTCATTCCACCATACCTTCCAGAAGCACCCTTAACCACAACATCACTGAAACCAGATTGCTTAAAGCAATCCCATTCCTGACCATCCTCCATCTCCAAATGTGTCTCTTGAATGAGAGCACAATCAATCTCCCACTCAGAGAGATATCTACACAAGGAAGTCCTTCTCATCTTATTGCGCAACCCACGCACATTCCAAGTCATCACTCTCATTCCTTATTGGAGTGGCTCCTTTGGGCCATACAACCCACAAATTCGACCATAATAGAATTAGCAATATTCTGCTCCTCAATAGGAGGCAGGTTCTCCTTCCTTCTCCTTCTCAGCATGTAGGGAGATCTACCCACACCTCTTTTCTGATTGGATCCACTGCCATATTTCAGATCAGTAGGAATTGAGAGCTGCATCTGGTTTGCTTCTTTGAGCACACTGCTATCATTTCTGAGCACCATTTCCCTTCCTATCCTGCCCTCCTCATTACTGCTAAGCATCTCTGAATCTATCACTAAATTCTCAGCAACCTCCAGATAGCCGTCCTCTTTGACTACCATGGCTTGTCTGCAATCACCAGCTATATCAACCTCTTCCATCTGGTCCTCCTCCTCATAGACCTGGTGGCAATCCTTCCTCTTTTTAGACTCAGGAGCATCAACAGGAAGAATGCAGCCATGGCTTTCATTCTGTTTCCTCACCTCAGTGCTTACTCTAGACGTCTTATCCTGCCCTTGTTCAACCTACCTAGGCACCTGTCCAAGTACTGCTAGCCGAGTAAGCCAAGAGGTGCCCCCACATCTGATTGTAACCAAATCAGGAATTGAGCCAGCACTGAAGACATCAGCCTCAATTCTAAGAGATTTGATGTCTCCCTCTCCAATTAAAATTTCAGACCCATCACAGATGGATGCAAAACCTGTTAGCATCTTAGAAATGACTCCCTTTGATCTCAGATGTAGCAGTAGGCCAGAAATCTCAAGAAGAATCCTCCTAGAGCCCACTCTTTGCGGAGGCCGATCAAGGAGAGCCCCATCAAAGGGAGACACCATTCTCCAAATCACAATAAATTCTTCAAAAGAGCTCGAACAAAATCTCAGTCATTCAACATCCATCATACCCAAACCATAAACCAGGAATCGAGAATGGGATAGCATGGCTACCTTCCAGCCCATAGACAAGAGATTTAAGGAGCATACTAGGTTTTGAAGCCTATCTATCGATGGTTTGCCTTCCATGATTTCGCCAATCAAAGCACCCCTCAGCATGATCTCTGCAGACAAGATTTCTTCAGAAGTCGGGATCTCAACTTTGATTGAATGCCTGCCCAAAGCTGGTGGCGGCGGCGGCGGTCGGGATTCTTTCTTCACCCTCCAGACAGGGTGCGAGAATACCCTATTTGTCTGAAGAGGAATCCTTTTAGGGCATGATTCACGTTTGTGCCCTTCTGCCCTGCACGCCAAGCAGATTAGAGAGTTTTTGCAAATTGCCGCCACATGCCCCCTTTGTCTACATCTGAAACAAACAACATCTCCATTCATCCTCTTCTAGGGTCTTCTTGGAGTGTTTTCAGACGTCCTACGAAAACTCTCCTGCCAGACCCTCTCCCTTCTCCTCCAAGCCCTCAATCTCCACATCCTCCACTCGCCTCCTTCTCCAGCCCTAGATGGCTCTGCCGCACCACCACTTGCCACCCGATGCCGATCGCTCTCTCGCCCCCTCTCTCTCATCTGAAGACCTCCTGATAGATCCACTTTAGTGGACTAATTTAGTGCCTAAGTACATTATTATGGGGATAGAAATTCTGTTTAAAGCATGCATTACGTTGATAAAGTATTTAAGTGAGTATGTTGACATTCATGCAATTTTGTGGAAATATGTTGCATATGTATATGCATTAACTAATCATATATTACAAATACTTATTCTTCTTTTGTGAATATTGGAATACCATATTCACATGAACAAAAAAGTTAGGGAATTGGATGATTGGGAATGAATTAAATGCAAAGAAATCACGTGTAGGATTTTATGAGATTCCTCTTATTTCTTTCCTTATTCTTCCCCTCAAATATATCTCTCTCTCTCTCATTCTCTTAATTCTTTATATATCAAGAGAGGAGGACGGCCAGAGGACTATCATCTTCCTCCCGACGGAGGGAGAGACTACTTTCCTCCACCATCTCCTTCCCCATGCACTTGATGGAGATCCACAACCGCGAGCCTCTAGCCTTGACCATGATTTTCAGCTATCGTGAACCTTTCATTACTGCACCCTCGATAGTCCATAACCGCAGTTGGCAGTGACATTGTCGATGCCATCATTGTGATCCACCTCGACATTCATCACCGCGCTCCATCACCTTACTAAACTATGAGATCATCACCGCATCTCATCCTCCTCGATCGCACACCTTCCTCACAACAACTACTTCCCGTGCACCTCCATAGCTTGTTCTTCCATCTTCTTCTTCCTTCAGATTTCCCAATAGAGAAGAAGACCCATCACCATATGCCCTCCTCTTGAACTCATTAGTAGCAACACACCGTCGGCCCATGGTGTTGAGGGTGACCTCCACATCGCCACCGAGTCTCCTCTTAAACCATAGGCCAAGACACACCACGCACCCACCGGTGCCACCACCTGCTGGCACCACTAGCCTCGATACCCAGAGCAACATGCGCCCACGCACAATAGCCCATGCGTGCCCTCACGCACAACAGCCTGCACTCAGCCGTTAGCACTACCTCGCACATAGCCACACCCTCACGTGCAAACCGCAGACCACACGCCTGGCCTCCTCCTCTTCTTCTCTATTGATAGAAGAAGAGGAACCCAACACCCACCGGCTTCCTCCACTCGTAGTTGCCATCTCCGGCCATGAAACTCTGCACTGTTGACTCCATCGAGCTTGTCATGCCTTCACGAGCACAACCTTGCCCTCAGAACCGCAAACAGTAGTCCACGAGCGTGTGTGCTCAACCCACCACCGGTGAGCATCTCCTCTTCGATCGACAACCACTAGCCACCGTCTCTCGTGCCACCACCACCCATGCATAAGGCTCGTCATTAGCGACCCCCACTAAGCTCCGTGCCTCTAGTAGTGCCCCCTCTGTGCATGAGAGCACATAGGAACTCCTTTGTTTTGGGTTTGATTTTAGTTTACATTTGCACGGCATTGATGAGATGTGGGTTTTTGAATTTTTGTTATTTTATTGAGGTGAAAATTGTAGCAGCACCCTCGCATTCTAGCATTATTATTCAACTCTTTCTTATCACCTTGATTACACGAAATTGGGATTCAGATTTGCACTCGAGTACACATGCAATTGAAAATTACATGATCTGCCACTACACATACACTGTTCACCTATTTGGAGCTTTGATTTCTTACATGAAATTTACATAAATAGCCCTTGATTTCTCTATAAATTGGAGATTCACATTCAAAGTAGCATATCCATTGATTGATTTGATGAATATTTCTACGAATATGATTGCTGCATATTTGTGATCTTATTGGTCTGTTCCTCCCTATGGATATAACTTAATCCACCATGGTTAGTTTTACTGATAAATAATTTTGATCTGAGATTTTTCCACCACGATTTACATTACTACGACAACATATTCTGAATAGGGAAAACTCCTGTTCACTTCCTGGTGGGGACTTTAGCACCACACTAAGGATGGATTATCGACCTAGAGGGAGAGGGGGATAGGACCCTAGTTTGAATTAGTTTTCTAGGGTTGTGGTAATGTATGGCCTCATTGATATGGTGCCTACTTCATGCACTCAAACGTGGAGGAGCTTGAATGGTCAGAAATCCAGGCTGGATTGCTTCCTACATCCAATGTGGAGTTGGCAAAGGCTTTCCCGATTGCCTCCATCAGTCCAATGGATAAGCCCTTCTTAGATCATGCACCTCTACTCTGGAAATCCAATGGAGTGTCTTTTGGCACATACTTCAAGTTTGATAGATCTTGGCTGATAGAGGCTACCTTCTGGGAGATGGTTGAAGAAAGATGGATATCTTTATAGGTGGAGGGATCAGCAACAACCCGGCTAGCTTCCAAGCTGATTGCATTGAGAAGGCACTCGAGGGAGTACAAGAAGTGCGAGAGGCGGGGAGTAGAAGGAAAAGGGAGGCCTTGGTAGAGATCAGTGAGCTGATAGGAGGGAGGATGTGGGGACGTTGCCTTTGAAAGAGAGAGCGCATAGAGCAAGTTAGACACACATTGTACAACAAAAGGACAAGAAGGCAGAGGTGGAGTGGAGGTCAAAGTCCAAGTAAAAGTGGTTGAAAGAGGGTGACTCAAACACTAGATTATTCCACCATATGGCATCGACTAGGAGGAGGAGGAATTGGATTGCAAGCTACTGGTGTGTAGGGTGTGCCACTCGGGTAGAGAGGAGGTGGCAAGGTGATAGTAGAATTTTTCAGAGAGTTTACTGGGAGGCACAGGCGAGGGGGGTGGAGATGGATGGGGGAGGGCACATAGGGAATCTCTACTGTTCAAGAGACGGCTCTCAAGGAGGGCTTCTCGAAGGATGAGGTTAGGCAGTAGTTTGGGGTCTTAATGTTGATGGGTGCCTTGGGCCAGATGGCTTCCCTGTACTTTTTTTATAGAGAGTTCTGATCGCTTGTCAAGGAGGAGGTGATGCAGGTGGTTGAGGAATTTACTAAAGGAAACAGGGCGTTGATAGGCTGAACAATTTTATCTTTTCTTGTTGCCAAAGAAGAAGGGGGCGGAGGCCATAGAAGACTTCAGGCCGATCAAATTGCCCAATGTGATCTACTTGATTGTCACAAAAGTCCTAATAAATAGATTGTGGGGTGTGCTGCAAGATGTGGTCTCTAAGGTGCAGACAATCTTTTTCTTGAGGTCAAGTATTCTTGATGGCTTTGTAGTGGCTTTAGAGGCCTTAACATCGTGGAAAAGAAGGAAAACGAAGCATTTCTCTGGAAGGTGGAGTTCATCAAGGCCTATGACTCGATGTAATGGTCTTTTTTGTGGACTAGCCAAGCTAGGAGGGGCTTTCTATAGAGATGGATCGATTGGGTGAAGAGTTGCGTTACGAAAACATCGTTTTTGATTTTGATTAATGGGAAACTCGCTAGGGGATGGATGCAGCCAAAAAGAGGTGTTAGACAAGGGTGCCTGCTCGCCCCTATATTGTTTGTCTTAGCAGCTGATGCCCTAGGGAGGGTCGCATTTGCAACTTGTTCGGGAGGCATATTCAAAGGCTTTGTGGCAAGTGGTGATCTTCATATTTCGATTTTCCAATACGCAAATGACATATTGCTCCTGGTGGAGGGTTCTTCTAGGGAGGCGACACATTTTGTCACTCTACTTGAGCTGTTTGGTGAGGTATCTAGTTTGTTGATCAATTATGGATCATCCAGGTTTATATCTTTTCACCTTTCAAAGGGGGAAGTGAATACTTGTAGTGGATTGCTTTAAACGGGGATTAGCTCCTTTCCATTGCCATATTTGGGTCTACCTCTAGTTGACAACTGCGTTAGGCTTCAAGATTGGATCCCGGTACTTGAGAGGATGGAGAAGAGGTTGGCAGGTTAGGTATCAAGGCTGCTATCTAGAGGAGGAAGGTTGATGCTAGTCAAGGTCATGCTATCCTTTGTGCTAAGCTACTTCCTTTATGTTTTTAGGAAGCCAAAGAAGATAGAAAAGATCACTGGCTTGATGCAGGATTTCTTTGCATAAATTATAGAGCTGCAGGGAAAGGTGCCAGATTTGTGGCTTGGGAGGAGGTGAGTCAATTGGTGCAAGAAGAAGAAGGTGGCCTTGGCGTCCATGCTATCCAGTGCATGAACATGATATTGTTGATGAAGTGGATTGTCAGGCTGCTGAAGGGGGATCAGAACTTGTTTGGGAATGTTATGCAAAACTACTATGGGCCCTTTTGGTCACGATCGACATTGGGGTCACCTAGGGCTAGGACCTCCCATTTCATCAAAGGGCTGGCGTCAGTGGCCTCATTGGTGTAGGACTTCTCCCCTTTTCTAGGGATTGGTAGGGCTTTCAGGTTCTGGACTAATGATTGGATACGTAATGGCCCTCTATGTGATAGATTCCCTTCTCTTTTCACCATGGCTACCCAAAGGGAGGAGACAATAAGGAGTTGCTAGGCCAGTGCTTGGTGCCCTACTTTTCAAGGGGCATTCTTCGTTTAGTGATTGGCAGAGCTACAGGAGCTTTTATTGTGTTTGTAGGGATGGGAGCTTGAAGTTGGTGTGGATGGTTTCCATCAGGAGGAGGGAGAATTCTCTGTGAGGAAGGCATACATCAGGTTGCAGGGGACCATGCATATAGAGAACATTGACTTCCTGTGGGACTGCAAAATGATGTGGTTGACTGACTACCCCTTGAAGGTGAAGATTTTTACATGGTTGCTGAGAAGAGGAAGACTCTTTATAAAGGCTTGTAGAGCAAGGTGGGCACCAGTGGATTATAAGGCCTGCTCGCTGTGTGATGGGGATGTGGAGCACTTGTTTTTCAAATGCAATTTTGTGGAGAAGGTATGGAGGAGGCTGGGGATTGCTTGGACCAAACATGGCAAGATGGAAGATTTTTGGGCCACTTTCAGGAGGGGTTAGAGGCAATGAAGGTATAATGTTTTCAGATTGAAAAAAAAGAAATCCAAGGAGTTAGTAACTCTTTGGGGTTTTTGGTTAGAGAGGAACAAGGTGGTCTTTGGGGGGCATAACCCCTATATAGAAAATTTTGTTTCTTCCATCTCATCCCAGGTGGCATTTTGGGAGTCTTCCATATAACTCTCTCATTTTGTTACCAGCTTCAATGGTTAATGAATGATCTTGGATGGTTATCATTTGGATAACCACCCTTCTTTCAAAAAAAAAAAATATAAGGCAAGGCTTAAGGTAAAGTTGTTCGCTCAGACCTATGGGGTGAACCTTTTGATACATGGTAGGATTGCGTAGGAGCTCGATGGTGGCGATGGTGTCACTATGGTGACAAGTGGGTGGTTGCAGTATCGTGGTGAGTATTCTGGCTTGTTACGCAGGTGACTTGAGTTCAATCTTCGACAACAGTGCTAAGAAAATGATGTTATAGTTATCTCGCAATTGTAATTAGGGTTTTATATCATAGTATAGTATACAAGACAACCAACATATTTGATAAATTTATACTGATTTTGAGTCCAAGTCATTTTCTGGTAAGCTTATTATAATTTTATTCACCAATTATTATCTTAAATTATCTTGATTATGTTAATTATACTATTATAACCAAGGATTCAATTGTATTTTAGGTTAATTTAATAGTTCATAATATATACTTATGTTATATATTTAGCTTAAGTTTAGAAATAGATTGTATATAATGTACAATATACACATAAGTTAATTAGATTTTTAATTTACTAATTCCTATTAACATTAGTTAAATTATAAGTACTTATTAGAGTATAATTTACTTAACACTGTAGATTACTATATTATACTTAGATTTAATTACTCAAGATAATAATATAACTAATCCCTTTATAGATTACAAATAAAACTTATAGGTAACTATAATTAACTTATAGCATAAGACTATAATTAACTTAAGTATACTATAAACATATAGCTTATTTAAGTTATAAGACTTAGATCAACTTATACCTAAATAAACTTAAGTTATCTTATTAAGTGTATGCACAATAATTACTTCTTAACTTATTATTTCTTAGATTATATTAAGCTAATTAGATTCATATAGTTCATATAGTTTACAAAGCTTAACTAAATGGACCATTAGCTTATTTAGTTAATTAATAGCTTAAGCACACACCATTAATTGCAAAAAGAAATAAACAAAAGCATGGCAATTAATGCTGCACGATTAGAACATTAAAGATGTAAACATTAAGAACATGTTCTTTTATTACATAAAAAGAATGAGAAATCAATGCTAAAAGAATGTTCTTTTTACAAGTAATGCACAAACTCAACTCAATTCAATCTAAGTCATAAATGCACTTTACTCTAAAAACAATTACGACCTTAACGACCGGATTGATCCACGTGTCGTCATCAGAAATGCCCGTAGACCACTCTTTAATGTACTCAAGGTCATGATATGCTGGTATATATGCTCAAGGAGAAAAGGATAGAAATGCTTATAGGGAGTTGACCCCCAGACTAGCTAATAAGCCAATAGAAGCATTTCTTTATATATGAGTGTCGATGCCTCATTCATTACCGAGGTGGGACTAAGTAGTCCTCTCTTTCAATGTGAAGCAAAGAATTGAATTGGTGATGATGCTTGATTCCAATCCATTACCTGCAGTTGTTACTACTTTCTCCACACTTCAATATCAAGTAAAGACTTCACTTACCATCTTGGAACACTAAATCATGAATTCGAACTCTGAAGTGATGAAGAAATCCCCAGGATCAATCCAAAGATTGCTCTGGACTACTGACAATGAAAAATCACCTGAGGTTCTATGAATTCTCTAAGAACCATAACATTCTCTTGTTCAAAAGTTTCTGATCAATCTCTAAATGCTTCTAAATATATCAAAGTACCTTTACAACTCACCTCAGACTTTAACTCAACTGTAAAAGCACCAAAAATAAGTCAAATAGATTGGAGTTTCAGAATGCTTATAACAAAATACTCAATGCTAAAATGCAACTTAAATCTCTATTACAAGGATTACAATCACTCGTAAATGCTTTTAAAATACATCTCAGGCCCTAAGATGAAGCTTTAGAGCTTCATGAGTCCTAATGGCGGCTTGGTTTGACCCATTCCAGGTTAGGAATTGACTTTGCGCTTGAAGAGCATTCAAACCAATTTGAAGGCTCAAATTGACTCAACTTGACCTTCTAAATCTTTTCAACTTATAATATGAAAGAATTGAACACTTAAGTGCAACTTAACAAATCATTGCCATTGTCAAAATATGGGTATGTTTGTCAGACAAAATAGAAGTTCAAATGAGTCTGCTGACATCGATTTTCAACTCAGAAGACTCCAAGGATGTCTCTAGACCTGTCACAAAGCTCTATGATTGAAGGATCAGTGTAGCTCCTTGTCATCAGAGTTAAAGAACACGGGGGAGTTTAGGACAATAAAGTCAATGGAATTAAAATTCGATGACTTGAAATTGCTATATGAGCACTAAGGACTTGATTGAGGTAATTGGAGTTTGCTAGGATCTATGTAGTAGTGATTTAGGGTCGTCGGAGATATGAACAATGATCGAAGTGATGACAAAGTTCACCGGAGTTCGTCAAAACAAAATGTTCCATTAAATAACTCAAGAAGTAGCTTGACAGCTTCCTTATGACTTCAATTAGGTTGAGGAATGCTTATGGAAGTGTTATGAGATCAAATTAGTTACGAAAGAATGCAACTTAGATAGATCAATAGAGGAGATTAATCTTGCAGTAAAATGAGGCAAAATGATCCTCAAAGTGTGACGAAGGTGGAAAGAGGATTGATGTAAACATGTTTATATCACATAAACCATCTATTTTTGTGCATTCTTAGGCATATAGTCGCATTATACATTATAAATATTGCATAACATGTATCATCATGCATTTAGGATAGATTGTATAAAATTAGGTTAATTTCTCCTTCTATTGGTCAGGTGATAAGGAGACATTTAATCAGGCCCTCTGATTGAATATCCAACCGTACAGATTTGATCAAGGCAACCATCGGAGTTCAACGACTCTAAGATCTCTCGGATCGGACTTCCGTAGCATAAGATGCAGTCTGAGAAATATCAAAGGTCAAGGGGCCAAGATTGTGTAAATTCGTACATCAGATGACAAATCTGACCACACAGATGAGTTCAAATCGACGATCGCAGCCCAACGACGCAAAAATCGATCCAATCCGACATTTGTGGCACCATCTACAAGACACAAAAGATGGACGACCAAGATGGTGTCACGTGGTGCCATCTCAGCTGCCCACACCGGCCAAAGGCACCCGCTCCCTTTCTCTCCTCAACCACACGATCAGATCTAATGGCCATGGACGCTGGTGCCTTAATTCATAACTGCAATCATCCATGAGGATGGCGCAGCAGTCTCGAAGCCATGGGCGACGTGGAGGTCACACGTTCGAGCCTCCGCACGCCTTAAATCAAGGTGTAGACACAGGAGTGGCTCAATTTGGCCATCAGATGATGATCGTGCAAGTGGAAGATGCGCGACGTGGCAGCATGGATGGGCTCGGATTGTGCACACGCACGATAACGCGAGTTTGAATGCCCAATCGCACGCAAGTGCGCGATGGGCCGCGATGAAGGTGCAGGCGCGATGGCTTCAAAGTTGTCCGATCTTGCAATCGGATGGCTACGAGGGCACGATCATGCATACGCGTTGAGGCACGGGGAGAGGAGGTGCGGCGTGTGCGCGACCTACGTCCATGTTCAGGAGCTTTAGTGACGCTTAAATCCATTGCTAAAGACCCTGAATTAATGTTTTTAAGCATGAAATGACCAAATTGCCCTCAATCCCTACAACTATAAAAGGAGACCCCTACCACTCGAATTTCTCATCTCTTCCTCTCTTCTCTCACCCCCTCCAAAGCTTTAGGAGCTTGTTCCAAACCCGGGATGCTCCTCTAGAGTTAAAAATATAATTTTTCCACCTCCTCATCCCATTTGTGGAGCATTCCGTGATTGTCTTCTCACCGCCATTCAGGAAGCGAATCCCGCTGTGACGTTGCCCTACCTCATTCTCCGTCGTCCGTCATCGTTCTCCTTCGTCCCACATCTCACCACCTTCGTTCGGGTGCCCCGTCAACACAGCTCATCCTCCAAGTAGCCGTCGAGGAGGATAACTTCTCTCCACCTTTTTTTTACTGCTTTCTAGAGTAGATTTACCGCTTTCTAGTTGTAATCTTTCCAGCTTTATAGTGTAATGATTAGTTGTAATGAACATCACTTGATGATTGTGAAATCCATGTTTATTCTATCTCTATTTTGTCTTTATTTGTAATATTCTCTCTCTCTTCTATTCATTATTCATTAAGTAGATAGCTAGTTCAGATTCAATTCAACCAATTAATCTACTTCGTGACAATAAAACAAATGCATTTTTTAATCAAATGTCCACGTCCCTGTGTTCGACCCGGAATTCCTTTTGAGTTTTGGTAAAATTTATTTGTTGACGATTTTTCTCGCAAATCACACTACAACGGCGAGTTTTCAAAACTCAAATCTATTTGCGACGATTTTCCACACTAACATTTTGGCATCGTTGTCGGGGAGGCAACGCACTTTGATTTTTCGCATTTTTCCCCCCTTACCTATCTTTTACCTCACTTCTCTCCTTTCTTATTGTGATTGCAAGTACTCTCACGAGGCGAGCAAAGATGGTAGATTGGAGTAAAGTGCTATTGAAGGGTCTATAGGTTTACCCCCACCTCCCTACCCACTATATTTCATTCCATCATCTAATAACACAAACCCTAATTAACTCAGGAGTTCTCATAAACCCTAAGGTTAGTTTTGATTATTTGTTTATCACCTCCACCCACCTCACCATCTGCATATAAAGAAAATTTTTAAAAAAATCTCGCAAAGGTACACAACCTCTTCTGATTCTTCATACTCAACCGGTAACCCGATCTTTGGGACCAATACACTTACCAACACATAATTAAGTAGAAATCAGATTAGGTAATCACTTGTGTGCCTAATTAAGTGGTGCATTAGGCTAATTGTTTGAGTTGTTTGGGTCGCACCACTTTAACTAAAAAGAACTCATCAAGTAGCTACCACATAGGTTCAACTTTTAGGGATTTACCAGGCACTCCACATTCTTTTAAGCTTTAAAGGAAAATGTCTTCACCTGTTCTTTCAAAATCTGGTGTGCCAACTGAACTTGATTGAATACACGTAAAGTTGAATCTTAAAAGCTACTAAGCAAGATTTAAACCCTAAAATTCACTACATCCAAAAAGATAATCTTGCTTGAAAATCATTGCTTGTGCATGCACACACAATCAATCAATCATTAAGGGCACAACCTAAGTAAAGGGCCCATCACATTTCAAAGCACATTCAAACCTAACCCTAATTAAAATAGAGTAGACGTTGGCCTCAAGGATTGGACTCGCTCTTTGAAGCCCAGATAGAGATTATTTTCGATTAGTCTGTTTCTACCGTTCAATCTGATGTCTAGTTGGCGGAGCAGAATCAAACGATTGCGGCTGGGGGTTCACTAGGAACCGGAGGTGCAAGCCAAAGGAAGAACCTTCTCCCCAGCCCCTCCCTCTAACTGGTTGGATTGACTCGAAAGAAGTAGAACAAATCATTTCTTTATCTTAAGACGAGTTCTAGGAGTCTGTAGGTCTTTAGGCTAGCCCACTTATGGACAGGTTTGTTTGTTTGTATTGCAGGGTGCCTTTCTTCCTTCTGTTCTACCATGGATCCTTCTACATTCTATTCATACTTCCACTCCTACCCAACTACCACTACTTATTCCTAAAATGATTATTATTCCAACCAGACTTATTCTCATCCATCTTCTAGTTGGGATAATCCTGATTGAGGATACAGTTCCGGACCTCCATGTTCAGGTTTAACCCTAGACACCATAATCATGATTCTTATCCTTTTCTGAGCTACATCGATTATTGATCACCACCCTCATTTGGACAACCTAATATGATCTACAATCAAGAAGGATATGCTGATCCTTACCCTTCCCCAGATTACAATGCATATAGGTCACCACCCCTCTTTGAACAACTTGAAATGACCTATTATCAGGGAGGGTATCAAGAACCACAATTCGTTGACTCCCCTACACTGAACCCAAACTCGCCCAACCTTGAACCAAACCATTTGGTTGAGGTTAACCAGGTCTAAGATAAGGTGTTGGCTAACTTAAGGAATACCATTTAGAAGCTCAGCCAACACCCTACACTGAAGAATTGGAGCCTCTGATTAAAACGATTGATGATCTTAACAAATATTTATTGGATTCGCTCCAGGATGTTAAGGATAAGGACCTGGGTGAGTTTTTACTTGGGAAGTTATCAAAATGGAGGATGAGATTTGTGATTACTCTAGTCCAATATTGGGAGGATTCCCAGGATGAACCCCTGATAGGAGAGCCGATGTCAGAATCTACTCAGGCATCTGTAGGGGGGACACGTTTTACGAGACTAAGGTTGACCAATTTGTTCTAGAGCAATCAAATAAGGATGAATTGATTACTTCACCTGAGATCCCTGACCCGGGGTACGAGGAAACGTATGTCTCCATGGAACAAAAAGTGATTGATGATTTTGAGACATACATTAATGCGGATTTAGAATTCTTTGATTCTGAAGGTGAAGAATCATTATGCGAAGTATCACATGAGTTTATAGAACACGATTTTAGTGAGATGATCGGGTCTGAGGAATTTGATAAATCATTTGATGGCCCTAAAATTGAGGAACTTGATCCTGTTGGGGCTCGCACGGGGGATTCAGATCTTGATTTCATGAAGGATTCAATTCAAAGCCCCATTCCTCAATTACACCCCTTTGAGCATATTAATGATTTTGATTTTGAGATCACTAGACTCAAGTCAATTCTGATTCAACAACAAATCATGGACTTGGACATTTTATATGAGGTGATTAATATGTAGGAGATCCTGGAATTCAAAATTCTGATTATGGAAGATAGGAGTAGGGAAATGAAGATTTGGGAAGCTAATTCCGGAGGAAGCAGAAGACCAAGTCTAAGGGTGCCTATTTATCTGAAACTACTAACCTTCTACCACGACCCTTACGACATTTGTTCTGAGGATGTACAATCCAAGCATAAATTCATTGATTATCCTTTTAAGCTTAATCTCTTTGTTATCCGACTTTTTGGACTTGGGTTGCATCCTCACAAATTGCAGGCCTGACCCTGCTTGCATACTGATCTCAGGTTTTGGATAATTTTTGTCCAGAACCTTAGATATACTTGACCATGGGTATGGGTCTGCACCATAATCTGGTCCACATCTGTGGACATCTGCTGGTAGGTCCTAAGGTGAATCTTTTTATTCTGATTCTGACCTGCACCTGTGAATTCTTTATTTTTTCTTCATTGTATAGTGTGCTTAGCTGAAGGCACTAAATTTAGCATGTATACAGTTTCTTTTCATCTTGGAGACAACCTGTTATTCACGCAATTCAGGTGCTTTCTATTCTACTCCACTCAGTTTCATGTCTTTTTAATACAATGAGGACATTGCATTAGATAGGCATGGGGCAGTGGATATTCATCTCTGAATTATTTCGTCAGCTCCGTAGATTTTTTTTGTTTTCTTTTTATTTATTAAAAGAAAAAGAAAAAAAATTGTGGAATTAGGAAAGAGAACTTGGGCTTTAGAAAATTTTCAATCTTAGAGAATAAAATTGTATGATTTCAACACTAAGACCTTTCAGGTCATCGGGCTTAATCAGCCTGGGTGTCCACTAAAATGTGGACTTGTTTCTCGAGACCTCACCATTCTAAATTCAGATTTTAATTGTTTAAAGAAGTTGGGGTGATAAGTAACGACTTATCAACCCATCGTCTGATTTGAGGGGATTTTAAGTCTAAGCATCTACACACTATTTGCACTTACTTGCTTTTCATTGATTTTAACAGAAATTGGGTAGCTAATGAACCTTCTAGGGTGGTATGGCTGGTAATTTATCGTGGGTAACAGCCCATTGGTAGGTTGTCCAAAGCCCAGTCACACAACCATTCTTTTCCTACTGCCTTTAGGTAAATCTTAGATTAGGGAAGCCACCTACTTAGAAAAAAAAGAAAAAAATAGAAAAATATTCAAAAAAAAGAAAAGGAGAAAAAAAAAAGCCACACTTCACCACACGAGTATGGCTGGCAAGTTATCGTGGGTAACAGCCTATTGGTAGGTTATTCAGAACCTAGCTCAAGAAATGCACGTATAATTCCAAAACACATAAGAAGTAGAGAAGTAGAATAAGACGGGGAGATATACACTGGCTTCACCCTTGTGTTGACCCTGTAAAAATAAAAGTAGGGAGAAAGCTACCGGTCGAATAGATACACCTTTAGGTAGAATTTCTTTTTAAAGTTACTTAAGGGCGTAGAAACTCAAAGTCTGTTCTAATCACCGTCAGTGAGTTTATCACATTTCAGGCATAAAGATGCTTAGAACTTAGGGTTCTCTTCAAGTCTTGGGTGGGTTGAGTAGCTGTAGGAAGCTACTTCGAAACCTGAAAACTCAAAAATCCAAAAGAATTAGAAAAGAAGAAAAGAAGAAAAAGATCCTTCTTTGAATAAGGTGAGAGCTTGAGGTGGTCTGCATTTTGGCAGACACCCGGGTGCTGTTGTGTCTCTGTAGTTCAGGTCGTAGTTGAAATTCATAAGTGTTAAAAAAAAACTATTGTTTAAGAAATCCGACCTAATTCTTTTATAAATAGCATGTAGTTTTGCTAGGGACTAGCAAAAGATAAGCATGGGGGTGTGATGTAAACATGTTTATATCACGTAAATCGTCTATTTTTGCGTGTTCTTAGGCATATAGTTGCATTATATATTATAAATATTGCATAACATGCATCATCATGCATTTAGGATAGATTGTATAAAATTTAGGTTAATTTATTTTTTTTATGGTTAGGTGATAGGGAGACAACTAATTGGGGCCTCGGATTGAAAATCCAACCGTACGAATTTGATCAGGGCGATGATCGAAGTTCAACGACAACAAGATTGCCCCGATCGGACTTCCATAGCATCAGATGTAGTTCGAGAAAGATCAGAGGTCAAGGGCCCAAGATGGTGTAAATCCATACATCAGGTGACAAATTCAACCGCATGGATGGGTTCGGATCGACAATTGTAGCCCAACGGTGTGAAAATTGGTCCAATCTGACATCCATGGCATCATCTACAAGACACAAAAGATGGATGCCCAAGATGGCACCACGTGACGTCATCTTAGCCACCCACACCGGCCAAAGGCGCCCATTCCCTCTCTCTCCTCAACCGTGCGATCAGATCTAGGTCATTGGATCTTAATCCAATGGCAATGGATGCTCGTGGCTTAATTCATAACCGTGACCATTTGTAAGGATGGCGTAGCGGCCTCGAAGCCACAGGCAATGTGGAGGTCATATGTTCAAGCCCCTCGTGCCTCAAATTAAGGCTTGGGCATGGGAGCGACTCAATTCGGCCATCAGATGGCGATCGTGCAGGCGGGAGATGCACGACGAGGCATCATGGAAGGGCGCAGATTGCCTATGCACACGATGATGTGCGTTTGAATGCCCGATCGCACGTAAGTGCGTGATGGGGTGCGATGAAGGCACAGGCACGATGGCTTCTAAGCCATCCGATCTCACGATTGGACGGCTGAGAGTGCATGATCATGCATAGGCGTTGAGGTGCGGGGAGAGGAGGAGGTGCAGTGTGCGTGCGACCTACGTCCACATTCAGGGGTTTTAGTGACGCTTAAATCTGTCACTAAAGACCCTAAATAATGTTTTTAAGCATGAAATGACCAAATTGCCCTTAATCCCTACAACTATAAAAGGAGACCCCTACCACTCGAATTTCTCATCCCTTCCTCTCTCCTCTCACCCCCTCCAAAGCTCTAAGAGCTTTCCCAAACTCGGGATGGTCCTCTAGAGTTAAAAATATAATTTTTCCACCTCATCTCGTTCGAGGAGCATTCTGCGGTTGTCTTCTCACCGCCATTCCAGAAGCAAATCTCGCTGTGATGTCGCCCTACCCCATTCTCCATCATCTGTCATTCTCCTTTGTCCCACATCTCACCACCTTCGTCTGGGCACTCCATCAACGCAGTTCGTCCTCCAAGCAATCGTCGAGGAGGATAACTTCTCTCCACCTAATTTTTACTGCTTTCTAGAGTAGATTTACCGCTTTCTAGTTGTAATCTTTCCAACTTTCTAGTGTAATGATTAGTTGTAATGAGCATCACTTGATGATTGTGAAATCCATGTTTATTCTATCTCTATTTTATCTTTATTTGTAATATTCTCTCTTTCTTCTATTCATTATTTTCTAAGTAGATAGCTAGTTTAGATTCAATTTAACCAATTAATCTACTTCATGACAATAAAACAAACGCATTTTTTAATCAAACATCTTCCTCCCTGTGTTCGACCTGGAATTCCTTTTGAGTTTCGGTAAAATTTATCTATTGACGATTTTTCTCGCAAATCGCACTACAATGACATGTTTTCAAAACTCAAATCTATTTGCAATGATTTTTCGATACAACAAGGATCAATTTGAAGATAGAAAGACTAATGGAACTCTACCATAGACAGTAGAGTCTAAAGATCAGTGGAATTAGGCATTTGATGATTAATGACTAATAACAGGGGGAAAGAGATGGAATGGGATCACGATGAGGTATAGAAAGTGATTTGAGTTGTCAATTGATTGGAAGGAGGTCAGACAACACCAGAATGGTATCATCGGAGTCAGAGAAGGAGATGAGGAAATTGGGATCTAAACTAAGCCAATAGAATCATCGGAGTCGAAGAAGGAGATAAGGAAATTGGGATCTAAACTAAGCCTAACTACAAATTAATTACCTAGATCTACTCTAAAGAACTAAGTAAGAAGTTAGAATCATTAACCTGAATGAAGTGATGAGGGTGGTGCCGGTGATTGCTCACTGGAGCAAAGAGAGAAATAGACTAGGTGAGAGGAGAGCCAGTGCGAATGAATAGTGAAGAGAGAGAGGTTGTGAGCACAACTCTGACATTGGCAAGGTGGAGCGAACGAAGAGGAGGTGAGGGAGGCGATGCCTACTGTTAGAGTGCGTCTGAGAAAGAAGAGAGGATACGTCGAAGATCGAAGGAAGTCGTACGATTAGGCACCGTGTGGAGGATAGAGATAGGGTCTCGATACCTGAAATTGAAGGGTTGAAGGTCTATTTATAGGCATCGGCAGAGGTCAGGTGCAAAGAATTTAGACGTAGATGCATCCAGGTTCGTTGGAACAACAATCATCATCTCCGACAATGAGGATGACGATGCATGTCTCTAAGTAGTTAACGGCTAATTCGAGCTGTTAGATTGAAAGAATCAGTTACAGGGAAGCTTGGCAGCCACAACAATGGTGGTTGACCGTCTGATGAAGCCTCATCAATAGAGGGGAAATTGGGTGAACATTGGCCGTTGAAAAGGAAGAAGAGAAGAAGATAAATGGGGGACTTGATTGTAAATAAAAAGGATAGAATAGTAATGAAAAAGACTTGGATGAAATGATTTCTAGGGACTCAAATGCAAGTTTATGATTTAAACATGAAAATTAATTGATTTTCTTCTCAACATTTTATGGTAGACTATATGCATGTTGAGAAAAAATATTATGGGATTAAATTGCATTTTTGTCCCTATTTGTGCTATATAATTTAGGGTTTAATATTAGGCTTTAATTATTAACTAAGTTTTTTTTTTTTTTGAAAAAGTTTTAGAAAAGCCTCCCTAAGGGAGGTGGAGAGCTCATCACCCAGGTGCATGCCCCAGTAGTCGAACTGGGTGGGCTTGAATGGGGCACCTTTTGTTTGGTAAAGCCTTACAAGTTGGGCTAGCCACCGATTGAGCTGGCCATACTCCCCAATTATTAACTTAAGTTATACTTAACTTCTTTAACTTAATTGTAAATAACTTATATAATGATATTAAGTTCTTGTTCTTAACTTAAGATAATGAAATGCTTAATTGATAATAATAAGGCTTAATTAAGGTATATTTAAGGTCCAAGCCTGTTATTAACATAATTCCTAATTAACCCTGTTTATATAATATTACTGTAGAAACATGAGTAGGGTTATTTAATTAGGTGATATTAGCGTCGAATTTGATATAGTGGAAGTGATTACCTATAAGCAAATCTACAGTAGTTTATCAAAAATTTATTATCCTAGGCTAAATCAGTTTTTAAGATAGTCACTTTTAGGCCAGGGTCGAACTTAGGGAGGCGGGTTTTGGAATTAACCAGTTTCTACGCACTTCTTTAAATCGCATCAATTCCTTTTGCTTATTATATTTTTGGGATTTTCTCGATTTTAGATTTTTGTTTATATTCTTGTCCTTGAGGTATAACCTCAAAAAAATGATCCTTGGCTACATGCCAAAATAATCAGAAATGGTCTCGCCATACGCGAGACCGTGTACTTGCAAGTTAAGGATTATCTTTTCCATTTTAGATTTTTTTTGTCTTTTCTTTATCAACAAAATGAAAGAAAAATATAAAGTAAAGAAAAGAAATGCGAAATTGAAATGTGGAAAGGAAATGAATTGAAGTACTTCGCTTATTTATAGATATGTATATATATATATAGGATATAGCTATATAATATAAATATATATATAACTATATAATATATAATAAGAAGGGGGGGTATCGAGTCAAAGATTCAATGGGAATGTAGCACCACACTAGGTTAACCGTCGTCTAGAGAGACACAATTAACCTAGCTATGTGCCGCATGCAGGTGTAGAGCGGATGTGTGGGAGTGTATGTGGAATGATTTGATGTGTGTGAATATCGGGGATATATGCACAACTGGTGCGAATATACCTGCGATATAATGCGCGAAGAGGGAAATGTGCGGTATGATGAATGGGACGATGTGTGTGTGTATATATAAATGGAATGTATATGTATATATGTGTAAAAATATATATATATATATATATATATAGATATATCTATATATGTACAACTATATATATATGCATGCATGTATGTATGTATATGTCTATAAGTATATATTTGTATATCAATATATGTGTATATAAATACCTATGTGTGAATATATATGTGTGTGCGTGAAATATATATGTAAGTGTACGTATGTATAGGTGTGTATGTATATGTATATGTGTGTCTGTCGGTACATGAGGGAGTGAGAGATGTGAGTGTGCATGCTGAGTACATGAGGGATTGAGAAGTGAGGGAGAGCGGGTGGCGTGAGGTTCGTGTGAGGAGTGGGGTGCTACCGGCTAGGGGCGGTGGGGTGAGAGGAGAGAGTAGGCTGAGTGACCGGCTAACTAAGGAACGGCCGGTCACCAGAGAGTGCAATGAGAGAGCTGCGAGGTCGCGTGAATCGGCGAAAGTGTGGAAGTGGGATGGTGTGGGTGCTGCAATCGGTTGAGAAATCGGTTGGGTGAGCGGGAGGGTGAGTGTGTCACTGACAAAGTGAGAAGCCCCTAGTGACACATGATGGAAAAATCAACCACAATGGATGCTACAGTGTCTGAAGAACATATTAACTTCAAAGCTCGCTCTTACACTAATGGCGAAGGAAATCTGATAAAATGAAAGCTAAAATAACAAAGAAAAAGAAGAGCGTCACTGATGAGAGCCTCATCATGAGCCATAACTAGCTCATTTTGACCTAAGAAAGAGAATAAAAGCTCCTACATAACCTAGAGAAGGGCTTAATTGAAGGAATAAGTGTTGTGAGAAGAAAACATGAAATAAGGGTTAAAACTGCAATTTTACCATTGCAGTACATAAACGACTGGTGCGAATATACCTGCGATATAATGCGCGAAGAGGGAAATGTGCGGTATGATGAATGGGACGATGTGTGTGTGTATATATAAATGGAATGTATATGTATATATGTGTAAATATATATATATATAAATATAGCTATATATGTACAACTATATATATATATATGCATGTATGTATGTATGTGTATGTCTATAAGTATATATTTGTATATCAATATATGTGTATATAAATACCTATGTGTGAATATATATGTGTGTGCGTGAAATATATACGTAAGTGTACGTATGTATAGGTGTGTATGTATATGTATATGTGTGTCTGTCGGTGCATGGGGGAGTGAGAGATGTGAGTGCGCATGCTGAGTACGTGAGGGATTGAGAAGTGAGGGAGAGCGGGTGGCGTGAGGTTCGCGTGAGGAGTGGGGTGCTACCGGCTAAGGGAGGTGGGGTGAGAAGAGAGAGTAGGCTGAGTGACCGGCTAACTAAGGAAGGACCGATCAACAGAGAGTGCAATGAGAGAGCTGCGAGGTCGTGTGAATCGGCGAAAGCGTGGAAGTGGGATGGTGTGGATGCTGCAACCAGTTGACAAACCGGTTGGGTGAGCGGGAGGGTGAGTGTGTCACTGACAAAGTAAGAAGCCCCCAGTGACACATGATGGAAAAATCAACCACGATGGATGCTACAGTGTCTGAAGAACATATTAACTTCAAAGCTCGCTCTTACACTAATGGCGAAGGAAATCTGATAAAATGAAAGCTAAAATAACAAAGAAAAAGAAAAGCGTCACTGATGAGAGCCTCATCATGAGCCATAACAAGCTCATTTTGACCTAGGAAAGAGAATAAAAGCTCCTACATAACCTAGAGAAGGGCTTAATTGAAGGAATAAGTGTTCTGAGAAGAAAACATGAAATAAGGGTTAAAACTACAATTTTACCATTGCAGTACATAAACGAGATTTCTCAGAGGCAAAACATAGGTCAAATGGTCTGAATAAGATAAAAAGTGGGTTGATTCAATCAGAAATGGGTTCATGTGCAATCTAGGAATTAAATGACATTCTGTAACCCTAAAATAGACCTGCTTAATTCAACAAGGTTTTGGTCAGGATAAAAATAAGGTAAATCCTCTAAAATTCATGGAAAAATATCCCCGAGGGTTTAGAACCTTCAGATTGGCCTTTGGAACCTATTTTGACCTAGATTGGGGTCCTAGCTCATCAATTGACCTAATTTGGGTTTTTATGTAAAATATCTAGTCAAACATGGTCAAGCCTAAAATCCAACTTCACCATTGGATTCCTTAGGTCTAAATTAGGTTTGTACCAAAATTTGGACCTAAGGGGAGGTCATCTTGACCTACTTTGCAAATTAGTACACCCAATTACATCTTGGCCCCTATCTTTTGAAAACCATTGCATAAACCCCCCTAACTTCCTCGCCACTCTTACAAATAGATCCCTCCACCATTAATGGGGAGAAATCCTACTCCGATAAGGAATGGAGGGGGGATACTCCTTGATTCCTCAGAGATCTCCTCCCAGATTTGGAAGGGAGATTCTCTAAGGAATTCCCTTCCATCTGGGCTCGATCCTAATCTCTGATTTGCACCCAATCTCTCATGCGAACACATGAGAGATTTGGGTCTCTTAACTGATTCCATCTCCGGCGAGGTCTCTTATGCTTGTAGGCTTGTCTTCCAAGCTTAGGAGTCCCTGCTAGCGACTATAAAATGACTACCAACCCTGGCTGCACCTCCTTAGCTCGACTTGGCTGGAATTCCATCTCAATTTCTTCTTCTTCTCCGGCCAAGTGGTCCAGCGAGCTCCGGCGAGCCTCCCTCCTCTTTCTCATCGCTCTGCCACAATACCAGTGGCAGAGCTGTCCTCACCATCCTCCTCCACATCGCGCAACACCCGCGCGAGCATCCCTAACCCCATCGTCGCAGCCGTCTTCCTCCATTGGACGCCTTCTTCTTCGACGACAGCAGGTACTGCCAACCGCCCTCTCTCCCCCTTCATCCACTTAATTAGGTTAGGACCACTTGTCTCTATCCCCTCTTCAATTCCCCTCAACCTATTTCACAAAACACCCCTCGACAGCCACTGTCCACCATCATCTTTCCCATCTCCGACCAACCTTCGACAAGACGCACCCATCATTCCACAACTCCACACGTCTCGCCACTAACCCCACAACCTCCACCACACTCCACT
Organism: Thalassia testudinum; assembly: GCA_037157565.1. NCBI lineage: Eukaryota > Viridiplantae > Streptophyta > Magnoliopsida > Alismatales > Hydrocharitaceae > Thalassia > Thalassia testudinum. The sequence continues at coordinate 1,162,940 of JAZHRO010000044.1, forward strand.
GAACATCATCCACCCATTCACAAACCGCCTACACCACCACAACCGCCCCCCGACCTAACCCATAAACCCAGCCACAGAGCGACCTAGGCACGCACTCCTAGGCCACCTCGCGACCTGCCACCTACCGCCTCACCTTCGCCGTGACACGGCGAAGGTCCTCCTGTGGTCTGATAGAGCCGCAAGGCCCCTTTTGTGTTGTGCAGGACCTGAGCACTAGCCGCCATTAGCGACGGCTTGAGGAGGTCGAAGGCTTGCTCCAGGCTGAAGCGCTTCAGGGTCCCAGGTCCAGCAGGTTTGGGGAAATCTCGCATAGTCAGCTGTCTAAGCAATTGGCGCTGTGAGGCCTGCAGCTGCAGCAATTGGATGGAAGATCTCCTGCGAGCGTGCGAGCAAAAGCGGGTGGAACATTAGTCCCACCTCGTGAACCAGTGAGTGAGGTGCGTGCAATAAATTGGATTTGTGATATTAGTTGTTCGCCTCGAAAACACATGGGGTGAGGTCCCTCACCTATACACGCCTCGTCCGTGAATTCATCCCGCGGATCTGGCAACCCGACCCGACTATCCTACCAAGCACTCCTCGCGCACCACACCCACACCGGTGCGCCTGGACCCGGGCATGCCACCCGACCCGATTACCCGGCTCTGGGAGAGCGTACTGAAGAGTGATATATAGAGAGAGAGATGCGGGGGTGGGTAGAGGGGTAGGTTTTACTCTTCAGTTTGTGCAGGGACGAAGAAGAAGGAAGGAAGGCTGAAGAAGAAGACCCGCAGAGGAAAAAGCTAAGGAAAGATAAGGCAGAAGGAAGAGGCGAAGCCAAAGAAGAGGAAGTCAGAGAGCAAAGGCTGAAGAAGGAAGAAGAAAGAAAGGGAAAGACAAGCAAAAGTAGAAGAAGAAGAAAAGCTAAAGCCAAGAGAAGCTGAGCCAAGGAAAGAAGAAGAAGAAGACCCGCAGGGAAAAAGAAGGAGAAAGACACTGCAGAAGAGAAGCAAGGCAGAAGACAGAGGAAAATAAGAAGGAAGAAGAAAGGCAAGAGTAGAAAAAGGAGCTGCAGAGAAGGAACAAGGAAGAAGAAGCACATGGCCAAAGAAGAACAGAAGAAGAAAAATCAGAGAAAGAAAGTCAGAAGAAGAAGAAGAAGAGAAAGCAGACAAGAGAAGAGAGAAAACATCTTTTTAAGACATCTGATCTCATGATCAGACGTCCAATTTCTCTATTTTTGCCACAATTAACTTTTAAACCCATGCATATATATTCTGAATTAGAGTTTGAGTAATTAAGTGTTAGATTACATTATTGAGATTAGTGAATAAATTCCAATTGCTCCCTGTGTTCGACCTTGGATACTTAGGTTTTCGAGTAATAAATATTTATTTATTAACAATGCTTGGTCACCTATACTACGACGCAACTGGCTGTTAAAACACGATCGAGCGCGTCAACAGCCACCACACCCACCTACTCACGAGGGAGCTGGGCGGTGGTGTACCTTCATCATAGTGGTTACAACCATGGTAGGAACTCCTCTGCTCTGCAATGTTCCCTCTCAACTTGTGATAGGGTACTAAGAGTGGAGGAGGGGAAGAGAAGGAGAGAGGAGAGGTTAGGTTGATGGCCTGCTGGAGCGGATGGAGATGCTGCTGTGAGTGAATATGAGTGTGTGCATCTGTGGGAGGGGAGATGGATTGCTGTTGGTGGAGGTGGGAGCCGATCCCTGTGCATGGGCGTAGGGTGGGGAAATATATAGGTGAGGGGATGAGGGTGGCGGGTGAAGGTGAGTGCCGTTAGGAGATTTGTTTAGTGGGGATATTTTGGGTAAATTATGGGTAGGCACTTAGGTTGTCATGGACTTAATGTAGGTGGTGTTAGGTGGTATTAGGTGGTAGAATGTGGTGGAATTGAAATGAGAATGAGGTGAAAATAGGAGTTCAATCTCTCTCTATTTTCCTCTCCATAAAATACACAAATGCAAATACTTACAAAATTCATGCAAAGCTATCTAATCTAAATGCATAACATTAAGAAATAGCATAAGATGACATATTTACAGGCTTGAATTACTGTGCAATCACAACCCCATGCCTATCTTTTGCTAGTCCCTAGAAAAACACTTATTTAATAGTAAGGTGGTAGTGTTTAGAAATGATCTTAAGCTGAAGATTTTTTTCTTAAGTAATATTAATGTGTTTATTAGTTGGACATTATGAGAACCAATTGCAAAGGAGACTACCAGAACTCAAGTCTTACAAAACATAGACCATCTCTTGACTAAAAAAGACTCCTGATATTTAAAACTTAACTGCAATTTCTAGGACTTAGAGGGTTTTGCAAAACTTGAAAGCTAAGAGGTTATGGTTTGTGCTTAGTGATTGATCAAGACTAACTAGATGGACATTAACACTCAAGCCAAGGTTTCATGTCTTTTTAAGTGCAGGTTGGTCCCAGCTTTAGCTTATGCCTTCGGATTAACTATAAAAAATGAGTAAAAACTCAACCCAACTTTTATTGCCTTTTGGCTCAAAGAATATTCGGTGGAAACATGGTATTTATAATGCACCCTGAAAAACTTTTTGGTGGAAGAATTTACAGGAAGTTGGAGAACATGCTGACTTATTCAAAAGAATGTCACTTTCTTTTTTTTTTTTTTAAGGCAAATGTCAATATGTCTCCTACAACTTTATTTGGTAAAGCACACTTATTTGGTGGGTGAGAACTTAGGTGAAAAGAGTTTCTCCTAAACACGTGACTAAAAATTGGGATAAAGAGTCTACCTACACGCATAGGTAAGGACTCCACCTTCCCTAATAACACAAGGGTTTGATCTTATGCTCATCTGGTCCTTCCTGACTTTGTGTAGTGTGAACTAAGGTTACCTAGACTTCCAAGCAGAAGCAAACCAACGAATCATGTACTAGTGACTCGGGTATAAGAACACGTACTAAGTTAGGAGAGATCTTGGTCTATCTTGTCAATGCTAGAGTGTATTAAGCCAAAGCCTGAGTGAATCAAGCTTCTGTGGCTTAGAAAGTCTTCAAAGAAAAGGTTGAATGTCTATAAACACTTATTTTATTTTTGCATCAGCTTTTAGATCATAACTAAACACTTCTGGAAACATTTTTAATTTTTGAATTTTTTCTTTTTTTATGGACCTTTTCTATTTTGTATTTTGTTTTTTTTTTTTGAAAATTTTCAACATTTTTAATTTTTATGGATTTTTCAATAGGGCTATCTATATATACTATAGATGGATATATATAATGGACAAGAATCTTCATAATACTCATATAATACCCAGATCCTATGGATGTCTATCCACCCCCCCATGCCAAATCAAGCTATGACCTCATATGCATGCAAAAAGGGTTAGATAGGGTTAAAGGGTCTTGGTGCAAAGGTGAGTACAAGGTATAAAGCAAGGTGGATGGATGAGCAGATGGTGGGTGGTGAAAAGCGAAGTGAAGTGAAGTGACGTAAAGTGAAGTGAAGTGAATGAAATGTGATGTCGAGTGAGAGTGAAAGGGTTGTTGGGGTGCCTCCCAACGAGTGCTGAATTTAATGTCCCCAGTTGGACTCGAAGTGAGGCACAGGTAGTTACCCTCCAGCAGGGCAACTGTTTCACCAATGGTGTAGGCTCATGAGTGAGATACGATTTCAACTGCTACTCATTAACCGTAAATTTATGCCCAGATTTGGGATCTTCTATCTTGAAGCCACCGTTGGGAAAAGGTCTTGAGACCAAGAAAGGACCAGTCCATTTGGACTTCAATTTTCCAGGAAAGAATTTTAACCGGGCATTATAAAGCCAAACTTGCTGTGATGGCTCAAACTCCTTCCACCTAATGCAACTATCATGAAAGGCCTTGGTTCATTGTTTAAAGGTCAAGGAAGAGTCAGAGGCTTCACAACGTAGCTTGTCTAATTCCTGGAGTTGGAGTTTCCTTTCTCAACCACACAAGTCAAGGTCGAGGTTACACTGGCAAACAGCCCAATAAGCGTGGTGCTCTAACTCCACGAGCAAGTGACAAGGCTTCCTAAAAATAATCCTGTACGGAGACATACCAAGGGGAGCCTTGAAGGCAATCTGATATGCCCATAAGGCATCAATCAACTTGTCAGACCAATCCTTGTGGTTAGGTCGAACCATTTTCTGGAGGATTTGCATGATCTATCAGTTCAACACCTCAGCCTAGCCATTCATTTGAGGATGATATGGAGAAGCGATACGGTAGTGGACTCCATATTTCCTCAAAAGTGCTCGGAAATACGAATGGGTGAAATGACTTCCTCCATCAGAAATAATGGCTCGAGGGATCCCAAATCGTGCAAAGATGTAGCCTTTGACGAATTTGGTGGTAATGACATGGTCAGCATGGCTCGCGGGAATAGCCTCAATCCATTTCGAGACATAATCATCGGAAACAAGGATGTACTCGAAATCGTTGGATGGAGGAAAGGGACCCATAAAATCGATTCCCCAAATATAAAAAATTTCTATAGCTAGGATGGGTTACAAGGGCATCATGTCGCGACCTGACATTGACCCTAGCGATTGTCACCTAGTGCAATGCTTAGCGTGATTGTGTGCATCCTGATGAAGGGAGGGCCAAAAGAATCTGCATTGCAACACCTTGGTTGCAGTTTTCCTCCCAGAAAAATGCCCTCTACAAGCTTGATCGTGGCAAAAGGATAGCACACTGGGGAACTCACTGTCAGGAACACAACGATGAATTATCTAATCAACACCTACTCTAAAAAGTAGTGGATTATCCCAGAAATAATACTTTTCTTTTGCAATGAGATGCTCACATTGGTTTTTAGGCCAGCCTTGTGGAAGAGAGTCAGAAGCAAGGTAATTAGCGATATCGGCATACCACAGTCTACTTGCCACATCTATCGCTAGAAGGTGTACATCAGGAAAAGATTCATTTAAAGGCAAGGTAAGTCCAATATGGTTCGGGTCAAGTCTCGAGAGGTGGTCTGCGACCACATTCTGAGCTCCAGCCTTATCTCATATCTCAAGATCAAACTCTTGAAGGAGAAGGATCCAACAAATCAATTGAGGCTTTGGGTCCTTCTTATGCATGAGATGACGAATGGCCGCGTGATTTGTGAAGATGGTAACATGAGAGCCCCAGAAGATATGAATGGAATTTCTCCAGCCCGAAGATGACCACCAGTATCTCCTTCTCAGTGGTTGTGTAATTACGCTGGGGCTCATCCAGCCTCTTACTGGCGTAATACACCACGAAGGGTGTTTATCGTGTCTTTGTCCCAAGATAGCTCCGATAGCTAGGTCAAAAGCATCACACATCAGCTCAAAGTCGAGGGACCAATCACGCAGTTGGATAATAGGGGCCTTAGTGACAGTAGCACGCAACAGCGTAAATGCTCAACTACAATCGGGGCCCATGTCGAAGGGTGCATCGGTTGACAGGAGATGTGTCAAAGGTTTGAAAATCTTGGAGAAATCCTTGATAAATCTCCTATAGAAATTGATGTGACCTAGAAAGGAGTGGATTTGCCAAACAGAGCTAGGTATGGGTAAATCAACAATCACATCAAGTTTAGCTCTGTCCACCTCGATACCCCTTTCGGAGATGATATGTCCCAGAACAATAACTTCGTGCACCATAAAATGGCTTTTCTCCTAGGAAAGTACGAGGTTAACATTAATACATCTCCGAAGGATGCAGCTCAGGTTGGCTAGGCAATCATCAAAAGTGGGTCCGAAGATCGAAAAGTTGTCCATAAAGACCTCAAGAAAATCACCCACCATATCGTGGAATATCGCTAGCATGCATTTTTGGAAGGTAGCTGGTGGGTTATAGAGTTAGAATGGCATCCTTTTGAAAGCAAAGGTGTCAAAGGGGTAGGTGAAGGTGGTTTGTTCTTAGTCCCGAGGGTCAATAGCCACCTGGTTATAGCCTGAGAATCCATCCAGGAAATAAAACAACTGATTTCCCCCTAATCGCCCCAAGATTTGGTCGATAAAAGGTAGCAGAAAATGGTCTTTCTTGGTAGCAGTATTGAGTTTCCTATAGCATACACACACTCTCCAAGATGTAGGAGTGCATGTAGGGATGGATTCTCCCCTGTCATTGACATGAATGGTGAGATCCGCCTTTTTAGGAACAACATGAATCAGGCTCATCCAGAGGCTGCCGCTGATTGGGTAAATGATGCACGCATCAAACCACTTAATAATTTCATTCTTGATAGCCTCCCACATATTAGGATTGAGACGTCGCAGCATCTCGCGGGAAGGTTGAGCCTCCTCCTTCGTCTATATACAGTGAGTATAGTAGGAGGGGCTAATGATAGTCAAATCAGAAAGAGACCATCCAATGGCTGCCTTATGTTCAATTAGAACCTTCATTAGCTAGCACTCTTACTCCCTAGACAATTTTAAACTGATGATTATAGGAAGCGTTTCATTTGGTCCTAAGAAAGCATATTTTAGTGTGTCAGGAAACACTTTAAGCTAAGGAGTGGATGGGGAAAGATCTGGCAATTCTTGGGACGAGAGTGTCCCAAAGGATCATAAGAAAGAATAAGGTGAGAAGGAAGTTGTCCCTCAGGTTGGCTAAGAAGAGGGGTGTCTTGGATTGATGGATCCAAGAAAGGAGAGCCCCAGTGATCAGCATTTGGGAACAAGGTCCTAGTGTGCAATGTCTCTTCCGCCTAATTTGGCGAGAAAGAAAGGGCATTTCGATCTTCAAGAGGGTAGATCAAAGGTGAGCAGCCCGGAAATGACTCAGACCATGAGGCATAAGAAGTGGAGTGGACCTTGTCAGGGGTCTAGTCAGGAAGAGATAAGGGTAAGGGAAGGGGTGGCGAAATGTCACAGTAATGGTTAGTCAGGTGATTGTGATTTTCCAAGGGTACGCTGCAGTAGTTTGAATAGGTCCGTACCAACCTGATACACGCATTGGCAGCCATATCATCATCAAACGTGTCATTCTCAATAAGACTGCAATCAAAATTCTTGGTGACTTTAAAAATGTTAAGTTTGAGCTTTTCAGAGCCCACAACAATCTCAATGCAGCCTGATTCACAATCGATATGGGCGCGAGCTGTGGCCAAGAAAGGTCTACCAAGGATTATCGAATAATCAGAAAGTGAATTAGGAACTTCCATATCTAATAAAAGAAAGTCAACAGGAAAACAGAGACTATTGACCTTAACCACCACGTCTTCCACCACACCCGATAAGATTTTGACAGAGCGATCTACCAATTGTAATGTAATACGGGTGGGTTTCAGATTTCCCAATGCAAATTTTTGGAACATGATGGTTGGTATGAGGTTAATGGAAGATCCTAAATCCAGCAAGGCATGATCAAAATTACAGCCTTTGATGCTGCATGAAATGAGAGGGGTCCCTGGATCTTTCTACTTCAGTGGTAATTTTGACAGTACAGCACAACTCGCATGAGGTGAGAGAACAATCGAGTTCTTGGTTTTCTTTTGCTGTCGCCTAGGTGTAGTGTAGTCTTTAAAGAAATGGGTGACAGTCAGGATGTGGTCGATTCCTCCAGCAAGGGAACCTTGATCTCAATGTCTTTGAACAAATCACGTAGATTATCAAAGGTCTACATGTTCTTTTTCTTGCCTTTTGGCTCCCTTAGTAGATCCTCGAGGAATGAGACGGACTCTGGCATTAGTTTGGGTGTGTCGTCCTCACGGGGATGCGGTGTGCAAGCTAAATGAGAAGACGATGAAGAAGATGGGCTAGGATCAAGTCGAGGCTGATCGAAGGTCTGTTTACCGCTCCTCGTAGTAATCACATTGGAAGTCGTAGATCCAGTGGCATCATAAGGCGGAGGAGGGTTCACAACAGGGACATAAGGTTGATGTGTTGCTATAGGATTAGCCTGAAATCTTGGTGGATTACTTGGAGCTTACAGAATCTGATGAACCGGCCCCTAAAAAGGTCATACCTATGGTTACGGACCATGAGGTACAAAATTTCATGGGTTTGGAATAGGTTGGGCAGGAAGAGTTCCTTGAGATCGAGTCATCATGCGTAGTTGACTGATCTCAGCATTCTGCTGTGCCAATTGGTGTTGAAAAGAGGTCATGTTTTCTTCATAGTTCTTAGACATTTCCATCATCATTTGCATCAATTTATCAAGAGGGCTTGATGCGTGATCCATTTGAGTTATGCAAGGGCCCAGCGGTAGATTTGTTGAAGGATTTTATTGGGCCCTTGGGATGACAGGAGCGAATGGTCACATTGGTCCACCAGCGAGGTTTTGGCACTGAGGGTTGTTGGACCATACGAAATTTGGATGGTTGGGCCACCCTGGGTTATAAGTAGATGAATATGGGTTGTTCCCCAGGGCACACACGTCTTCAAATTCAGAAGACGAGTCTGTATATGGCAATGCATCCGAGTACATGGACGCTTGCTCCTCTATGTCATAATACTGGCTAGCAGAAGCCAAGTCCACATTACTTACCGAGTCTCTCGGTGCAATACTCGACAAGGATGGTGTAGGTCATGTGGGGTTTTTAGAGATCAACCTGAGTTGGGAAGGATTGGGTTTATGACGTGGTGGAGTCGAAGTGTGAGCCATTGAACGGGTGAGGTTGGCCAAGAATTCATCCAACTTCTTGTGAATGAGGGAGACTTCATTCAATTTTTGTGCAATTAAATTTAAGTCAGTGGATGAATGGGAGGGTTCGTGTCAACCTCGTGTGCTCCATTACGAGGTGTGTTGGTTCGATTAAAGGCGACGATGGAAGCATTGTTTATGGAATTTTCACTCATGTTTTCAAAAAGTTCAAATGCTTCATCCTCATCTTTATTCATGAAATTACCTTCACAGGAAGCGTCCACAATCTACCTCAAAGTTTCATTTAGCCCATAATAGAAGATCTAGGCTACATGCCACTTAGGTAGACCATGGTGTGGACATTTCCTAAGGAGGTCATTATACCTCTCCAAGGCCTCATGAAATTGCTTGCTGTTTTGTTGCATGAAAGAAGTTATAGCACGACAAAGTGCATTGGTGCGCCCGATTGGGAAGAATTTCTTGAGAAACACTGTATGCATCTCTTCCCAAGAGCAGAGGGGTTTCCCAATAATGCGCAACCATTGCATGGCTTTGTCCCGCAATGAAAATGGGAACATTTTCATGAAGAGGATATGCAACCCAATGTTTCTCAGTTTAATCGTTTAAGCTAAATGGGTTAAGTCCTCTAAGTGAAGAAAAGTGTCTTCACTGGCAAGTCCATGATAATGGAAGCTGATTAATCCAATTATGTTCGATTTTAGTTCAAAATCCTCCCCACCCATGGGGATGCAAATTTGCCCAAGGGTCTCTATGACAGTGGGATTTTGATATGAGCTAAGAGACCTGGGCTCCTCTCGTTCAGGAGGGTTTTGTATTTCCTCCAAGGTTTTCCTAATGGCTTCAATCTGCTTAGCATACAATGCCATTTGGGCTTGGAGGCGGGTTAATGGGTCGATGGCTCCACCACCACCTGGTGGGTTGAGAGGGGGATGATTTCCCCCCTTGCGATTTGGGGGTGGGCGAGCAGCCATGTTCACAGAGGAGGAGGACGATTCACCATATTCTTCCCTTCTAGAGTTATCAAACAATTCAACAAGTTCAAGGTTTTGTGACCTCCTTCCAAACATGCATTGTCGAAAGAAGAATTGGGGTGATGAGAAGAGAGAAGAGGATAAGAGAGATGACGCCGAATAGGTGCACTTGATAACAAATCAATTCAATCAAGGTCCTAACCTCTAAATGTATCCCTAAGACCTAAAGTCTAAGTTACCTACTATCACAACCTACGGAACTGAATACGAGCACTGTAGAACCACCAGGCTAGATTGAAAGGCCATTTACCCCAGTCTTAGACACCCTATAGCATGTGGGAATCCACACCAGCACGTAGGCGCTACACATAGGTAGTTAGACCTCCAAACCTTAATGGAGTCAAGTTACTACCAATTTTAAATTAACTGGCTTAGGATACAAGTGCTTTGGAATGTGAAGGGCATTGTATACTGGTAATGCCCAAGTGCGTTGATTGATATGTGTGTAAAACAAGCATGCAACCGGGAACTCTCCCTGAATTGAAGTTTTAGGTGGTGAATGGCTTTTAGAATTCCGTTCTTAGGTAGTATGGACTTTATGATTCCAATGAATTACCAATTCAACCAATCTCTAGGTTTTCAAGAATACAAAGTTCTTTGTGCCCAAACAACCCTCCCGCAATTTGATTTGGTTAATGCATGCTACAATGCAATGGGCCCCTTAAATGGAAGTTTCTAAGTGTGGATGCATGAATCAATTTTAATTTAATCTGAAATGGAGCCAAACACTTCAATTCAAGTACTCCCAATCACCACAATGGAAATCCACACAAGGCTCAACCACCAAGATATGAAAAATGAAGATGAATATTTTGGGGTTGAAATTCAGGATCAAATCAAGGGCAAATTTAGGGTCATGGTGGGGTTGGAGTCAAATTGATTTCAAGACTCCCCAACCAAAATATGGATCCCGGATGTGAATAAATGAGGCGAAGAGATGTTACACATAATCAATTTAAATTCACCTCAACGAAAACTTCGCGTCACGAAATACCCAAGAATTGGGATTCTTGGATTTTTTGTAGTGAAGTGTGAGAAATCGAGGGCAGTGGATATAATAGAAAACAAACCAGTGGATTTTAGTCCACTCTCCTCAAGAAATCCCAAAAAGATATTTTTAGGGTTTTTATTTTTTTTGATTTTTTTATATTTTTATCTTTAATGTGACAAAAGTACCTAAATTGCTAAGACAGACACCTACCTCCTCATCAATGTGTGCAAAGGTCTAAGGGGCACCAGCAACTTTACATTCTTGCTCCAGCCTTGGACTCGCCCACGTCTTCGACCTCCTCTGCGTGTCTCCTTCTCTAAACTGGTCCACCTACACAAAAATAAACAAAAACACCCATCGAGAGATGGGTGGAAGAAGAGTTAAAGGAAAAGAATAGAAACTGACTACAGATGGTGCCTCCCCGACAATGGCGTCAGAAAACTTATGTAGAAACGTGAGTAGGGTTATTTAATTAGGTGATATTAGCATTGAAATGGATACAGTGGAAGTGATTACCTACAAGCGAATCTACACTAGTTTATCAAAAATTTATTATCCTGGGCTAAATCAGATTTTAAGATAGTTTTAGGCCAGGGTCGAACTTAGGGAGGCAGGTTTTGGAATTAACCAGTTTCTACGCACTTCCTAAAATCACATCAATTCATTTCACCTAATATATTTTTGGGTTTTCCTCGATTTTATATTTTCTTTTTGATATTCTTGTCCTTGAGGTACACCCTCAAAAAAATGGTCCTTGGCTACATGCCAAAATAATCAAAAATGGTCTCGTCACACGCGAGACCGTGTACCTGTAGGTCAAGGATTATCTTTTCCATTTTAGAGTTTTTTTGTCTTTTCTTTATCAACAAAATGAAAGAAAAATATAAAGTAAAGAAAAGAAATGCAGAATTGAAATGTGGAAAGGAAATGAATTGAAATACTTTGCTTATTTATAGATATGTATAGAGATACATATATAGGATATAGATATATAATATAAATGTATATATATAACTATATAATATATAATAAGAAGGGTGGATATTGAATCAAAAATTCAATGGGAATGTAGCACCATTCTAGATTAATCATCATCTAGAGAGACGCGATTAACCTAGCTATGTGCCGTGTGCGGGTGTAGAGTGGATGTGTGGGAGTGTGTGTAACACTTTGATGTGCGTGAATATCAGGGATATATGCACAACTAGTGTGAATATACCTGCGATATAATGTGCAGAGAGGGAAATGTGCGGTATGATGAATGGGACGATGTGTGTGTGTATGTATAGATGGAATGTATATGTATATATGTGTATAAATATATATATAGCTATATATGTATATATCTATATATATATATATGTATCTATGTACAACTATATATATTTGTATGTATATGTATGCATATATTTGTCTATAAGTATATATCTGTATATCTATATATGTGTATATAAATACCTATGTGTGAATATATATGCGTGAAATATATATAAAAGTGTATGTATGTATAGGTGCATGTGTATATGTATATGTGTGTTTGTTGGTGCGTGAGGGAGTGAGAGATGTGAGTGCACGTGCTGAGTGCGTAAGGGATTGAGAAGTGAGGGAGAGCGGGTGGTGTGAGGCTCGCGTAAGGAATGGGGTGCGACTGGTTGGGGGCGGTGGAGTGCGAGGAGAGAGAGGGTTGGGTGATCGGCTAACCTAGGAATAGTTGGTCACTCGAGTGCACGATGAGAGAGCTGCAAGGGCACGTGAACAATGCCTAGGGGTAAAATGCACCAGCTCGCATGATTTTCCACCGGTTGGGTTTCTCACCTAGCCAGTGGAATGGAGAGAGAAGGCATTGGCGAGTTGCGGGCATGACCAGCTCAGTGCGTGGGTGTGGGTGTTGAGTGAACCAACTAAAGCGAGGAAGTGAGATGGTGTGGGTGCTGCAATCGGTTGAGAAACCAGTTGGGTGAGTGGGAGGGTGAGTGTGTCACCGATAAAGTGAGAAGCCCCTGGTGACACACAAAGGAAAAATCAACTGCGATGGACGCTACAATGTCCGAAGAGCAGAGCAAGCTTTAGAGCTCGCTCCTACACTAATGGCGAAGGAAATCTGATAAAACGAAAGCTAAAATAATAAAGAAAAAGCAAAGAGTCACCACGCCCACCTGTTCATAAGGGAGCTGGGTGGTGGTGTTGCGACCACAGTAGGGACTCCATTGTTTTGCAGTTTTCCCTCTCAACTTGTGAGAGGGTATTGAGAGTGGAGGGGAAGAGAGGGAGGGAGGAGAGGTCAGGTGGACGGCTAGCTGGAGTGGATGGAGATGCTGCTATGAGTGAATATGAGTGTGTATGTGGTAGGGGGGGATGGATTGCTGATGGTGGAGGTGGGAGACGACCCCTACGCATGGGCGTGGGGAAATATATAGGTGAGGGGATGAGGGTGGGGGTGAGGACGAGTGCCATTAGGAGATTTTTTTAGTGGGGGTATTTTGGGTAAATTATTGGTAGGCACTTAGGTTGTCATGGAATTAATGTAGGTGGTGTTAGGTGGTATTAGGTGGTACAGATGTGGTTGAATTGAAATGGGAATGAGGTGGAAATAGGAGCTCAATCTCTCTCTCTATATCTTCCTCTCCATAAAATGCACAAATGTAAATATTTACAAAATGCATGCAAAGCTATCTAATCTAAATGAGTAACGTTAAGAAATAGCATAAGATGGCATATTTATAGGCATGAATTGCTGTGCAATGAATTACTAACTAATTAACTAGGTAAACTAGCTATTTTAAGTAAATTATGAGGTAGGATGAGTACCTTATCAGTAGTGTAGGGGCGAAGTAGAGCCGTGGTGGCCAATGGGTAGATTTCAATGTTGGATGGTGCTGACGATGGTGATTGGCAGTGCAGGTAGCCAAAGGTGGTAGGTTGGTGGATAGTTGTTGTGTGCATCTGGTGGGAGTGGTGCTGTTGGTGGTTGAGTGGTGATGGAGGTTGTTGGGTGAGTAAGGAAAGGGAAGGATAGGGAGAGAAAAGTGGTTATGGGAGAAAAGGGGAGAGAAAGAGTAGGTCTCATTGGGAAGAGGAAAAGGTAAGAAAGAGAGAGAAAAAGGTGGAGGATAAGTACGACTATCAGATAAAGGAGGTGAGAGAGAGAATTAGAGATGAGATGAGGAAATAAAATGAGAATGAAACCAACTTTCTTTTAATTCATTCCAATCCCTCCTCTACATCATAATGGTGGTCCCTTTTAAAGGGTTACCAACCACAAAATAAAAACATCAACACATCTCTTCAAGGCATCCCTTGGTGAAAAGACATAAGGGAAAGTTACAAGGACACCCTCTCAAAATTAAATAATGGGAAAATTGCTACTAAGAACTTAATCTCCTTATAATTTAAAATTTTCCATAATTTTTCTACTACAGGGTCCAAGTTGGAGACGCAAACTGCTAGTGATCCCATGCCTATTCCTTTTATTGCTTTAGAGGATATTCTTTTTTGAAAATGACACATACAAATTTGCATATATTCGTCGTCCTCTTCTTTCTAAGCCAATGCCACATCTACCCCTTTAGGTAAGCATGAAGCATGTTTTTATTGATAGAGATCTTCCTATTTCCTTCATAGGTGGATATTCCCTCAAATGATGGGAAGCTAGTAGTTATAAAGGGCATAGACCTTCCTATTGCATTAAGGTACCCTACAATTGTACTAGAAAGCCTATATTTAAGCATGTCTAAATGGCATAACTTTGACCCTCGTTCAAATGATTTTCTATGGCACTTTCAATTATGACTACCCCTACTTCACATCAGCATGCTCTCTTAGATCCCAAGTGAAGGCAGGCTATGAAGGAGATATTGGCTTTGATGTCAAGATGCACCTGGAAACTCACTATATCACTTTTAGGTGCTAGAATGGTTGGCTCCAAGTGTCCACTATAACGTACAATCTAGATGGGACAAAGGAACAATATAAGGCTAGGGTAATAGCAAAGTTGTTCACTTAAACCTATGGGGTAAACCTCTTTGATTCCTTTTCTTCTGCTGCCAGATTACTTACAATGCAACTTCTCATTTTTATTGTTGTGCAGTATGAGTAAGCCTCTATACCAGCTCAATGTCAAGGGGACTATTCCAAGGTGTGTTGATTAAGAAAAGCCATATATGGATTAAAGTAGAGCCCTTAGGCTTGGTTCTAGAAGTTGTCTGAGATGACCAAGAATCTCGAATTTAGGCATTTATATGTTGATTATTCCTCGTTTATTTAGCTTACTAATCATGGAATGATTGTAATTCTTGCAGACGTAGATGAGATCAATGTTACAAGAAATGATGCGCATGGGATATTGGATCTATAGATGTGTTTAAATGTTCACTTTGTTATTAAGGATTTGGATCCATTAAGATATTTTCTTAAGATTGGGGTTGTCAATAATAAGTGGGGTGCAATACTGTTACAAAGGAAGTATGCTACAGACCCTCTATAGGAGATTAGCTTGTTGGTTGCCAAACCAACATCTATCCCCATGAATCCTCGAGCTCACTTAAATAATGATACTATAGCTCCTCTTGATACTTGTCAATATAGAGGGCATGTAGGCAAGTTGTTATACTTGACCATGACTTACCTGGATATTTCCCTTGCCGTTGAGAAACTTATCCAATTTATGGGCAGGCCTATAAAGACACACTATGATGCAATAATGATGGTTCTCAACTATCTCAAGGCTTCTCCTGGGAAGGGACTCTTATTCACCAAGGGATCTTCATTAGGTATTGTAGCATATGCAAATGCAAATTATGCTAGTTGTCCTAGAGACAAAATCTACCAGTAGATTTTGTACTTATCTTATAGGATACCTAGTGACATAGCACAACAAGAAACATGATATGGTCTTCTGGTCCAATGCAAAGTCAAACTGCAACATAAATGATGTGGACTCATTCCATCCTTATTGATATATATATCCAAATTCCATTAACGATGAAGATATGATGTGATAACAGGGCCACTTGTCACAATGAAAATAATGCCATGTTTCATGGAAAGACTAAACATGTAGAGATGGATTGTACTATACTAAGGACTTAATTCAAAAGGGCCTTCTGCACTCAATTCATGTTAACCTTGAAGATCAACGACAGATATTTTCATGAAAGCACTTCTTCGGATCTCCTTTTACAAATGCTTTTCTAAGTTGAGACTAATTGATATCTATCCTCTAGCTTAAGGGGGAGTGTTGAGGATAGTCACCTTTTGTTTGTAATTTTTTAGTTGTTTTTGCTTTTATAAAAGTTCTATAATTTTTCCTGATGCTCTCTATATTAAGGATTAAGGTTTCAGAAATAAATGATTTTCTTAGTTCTTCTAACCATTTCCATAAACCTCATTCAGTTTAAGAATGACCTTGGTCAATCATAAGCATTCTTCTTTGGTTTGATTATACATAGACCTATCCATGGACTAGGGGTCCTATCGACCCGACTCATCCAACCGACAAAATGGACAGGCTTGGGCTTCATTTTTTTATCATGACCCAACCCGACCCTCTAACTAGCTCAATTTTAAATGGGTGGGCTTTTGTCGCCAATTTACAACTTGAACAGACCTAACCCAACCCATAAGCCCTTAATATTTAAAATCAAGAACTCCAATAGTCCTAAGTTGGAACTCCAACAGTTCCAATCCCATCTATTGAATGCCAAATTTCCTATCTATTTAACCATTGTCTTGCTTCCCAAACATCTCTACCCCTGTAGGTATCATATAGGAAGTCCAACAGCCACCATCTAACATGGAAAATGATGAACAAATTATTTAACATGAGAAGTCCAACATTGTTGGCAACTTTGCCTACTACTGGAGGTTCACAACAACATTCTGCACCTACACCGACAGTCAGTAACTGATGTAAACATGTTTACACTACTTAAGATGTCTATTTATGCATGTTCTTAAGCATAGATTTAATTGCATACTATAAATATTGCATAACATGCATCATCTTGCATTTAGAGTAGTTTGAATAAAATGGAGGTTAATTGTCTCCTTTTATGTTCATGGACAGGGCAAACTTTTTATCGGGGCCTCGGATCGAAGATCCAACCGTACAGATTGATCAGGACGACGATTGGAGTTCAACGACTCTAAGATCGCCCTAATCAAATATCTGTAGCATCAGATAGTGACCAAGGAACCCTAGAAGATCAAGGGCCAAGATGGTGTGAATCCACACTTCAAATGACAAATCCAACCGCGCGGATGGATTTAGATCGACAATCGCAGCCTAACGGCGTGAAAATCGACTCAATCCGACACCCGTGGCACCATCTACATCATCCAGAAGATGGACGGCCAAGATGGCACCACGTGGAGCCATCTCAGCCATCCAACCGGCCCTCAAGATCGTCGCTGCCTCTCCAAAGGAAATCCAAGGTGCGATGTCAGCCGTTGGATCTTGATCCAACAGCTGTGGATGCACGCGCTTGATTTCATCCACGCGACATAATCCACCGCGTAGCGCAGCGGTCGGGAGTCGTTGCACGACCACAAGACGCGAGTTCGACTAGTGATCATTGGCGCGCGTGCGATTAAATCCGACCGCTTGATTGGCTGTGGATGGCCCAGATTGCTCGATCGGGCGCACGCACTATTGTATGTCGCGCCTTACGTGGAATCACACACGGGCGGACGCGCAGAGGAGGCAGGCGGAGGCGCGATCTAAGCCATCCAATCTCGCGATCGGATGGCTGAGATCGGCTGGACGTGCGCGTGCGTTATGCGCGAGGAGGTGAGCAGGCGCGCGCGCGCCGGCCACTACGCCCACGTTTGGACCTTTAGCGACGGTTTTATCCGTCACTAAAGGTCCTGAATTAATGTTTTTCAAATTGGAATGACCAAAATGTCCCCACTCCTTGCAACTATAAAAGGATACCCCCTCCACACGAAATTCTCATCCCTTCCTTCTCTTTTCTACCTCTCCAAAGCTCAAGAGAAGCTTGTCCCACACCTGGGATGCTCCTCGCGAGATAAAGTCAAATTTTCGTTCCTCTTTCGGAAGCAGATCCCACAACGACGACGACGTGTTGCTCTGTTCTCGTTCCTCTTGCCTCAATCTCCTTCTTCCCACTCCATCCTCCTTCGTCCAGGTGGCGTCTCGTCCGGCTCGTCCTCCAAGCAATCGTCGAGGAGGATAACTTCTCTCTCCCATTCTTCTCTATAGCTTTCTAGTGTAGAATTTTCCTGCTTTCTAGTGTAGCTGATTTCCCGCTTTCTAGTGTAATTCTTATTTGGTTTTATTGTATAAACATTTTGAATTATTGAATGCATGTTTCCGCTCTCTCTCTCCCTTTTGTTTAGCCTGATTGTTGTTATGGCTTCATTGTAATTACATCGCCTCACTTTTCAAGAAAAATTCTAAAAAGACATATAATTGTGAATATAGATTGACGTAGCCTCCCTGTGTTCGACCCGGGATTTTTATTCCTGTATAAATTTTATTTGTTGAACACGAGTTCTTCGCTTTCATACTACGACGATAGGTTTTTCAAAACCAAACACGTTAGCGTAGCAAGCTCTACGTTTAACATTTTGGCGCCGTTGCTGGGGAGGCAACAATTTCCGATCTTCTTTTTGCATTTCTTGCACTTTATTGTTTTCTAACTTATTTTCTCTTATGTCTATTGTTTTGTAGAGACCTCCATCAGGGAATCATCAAGCGATAGACTAGAGAAAATTGCAGTTGAAGACAACTGTAAGTGCTCCCCATTCTTCCCCCCTCCATAGATTTCATTCGCCACATTAAATCCAAATTTCAATTAACCTAGGTGTTTGCATAAATCCTAGGAATAGTTTGGTTGTTTGGATTCTCACTCACATTCATTCCACCCTCATTTATAAAAAAAAACAACAAAAAGATAATCTTGTGGGGCAATTTTCAACAAACACACAACGTACACCCACATTCAAGGCACTTAACCGAATTGATTTGTTTCTACTCAACCGGGTTCTGATCTGTGGAACTGGTACACACAAAGCAACACATAAAAGAGTAGAAATCATTCTAGGTTAACCATCTTTGTGTGCCTAACTTAGTGGTGCATTTGTGGCCAGTTGTTTGAGTTGTTTTGGCCGCACCACTCTACTTAAAATCAACTCATCAAGTAGCTCCTCCTTAGGGTTTTCAATCTAGGTCTATTCCAGGCACTCGACTTTCTTTCTGGTTTTAAAGGAAAACAATCTTCACCCGTGTTTGACAACTTGGTTTGCCTAGAAACTTGATTGCAATCCACCTAATTTGAAACTCTAAAAGCTACTTAAGTAAGATTTGAACATTAAAATCCACGCATCACAAATAGTCTTGCTTGAAAACCCTGGTTGTGCATGCACTTACACAAATCTCAATAAATCATTAAGGGCACAACCCATTTTAAGGGCCCATCACATTCCATAAGCACCACAATCCCAGGCCTTAATAAAATTGAGTAGACGTTGGCCTTAAGGTCTGATTCGCTTTTCAGGGCCTAGTCTGAGATTGTCTTTGATTAACCTACTTGTACTGATTAATCTGATGTCTAGCTAGGGGAGTAGCGTCAAACGATCGCGGCTGGGGGGTACACTAGGAACCGGAGGTGAAAGACGAAGGAAGAACCTTCTCCCCAGTCCCTCCTTCTAACTGGTTTGATTGAGCAGATACAAGTAGAGTAAATCATTTACAATCTTAAGGCAGGTTTTGGGAGTCAGTAGATCCTTAGGCTACCCCACTTAAGGATAGCATTGTTTTGTTGTGCTGTAGGGTCCATATCCTCAGTCCTTTCGACTTGCTCCTAGTTTATGTTGGGAAGATGGTCATTGAATCCCCGATTGGAAGGACCATTAGAGTATTCTAGGAGGCGCAAATTGTATTTTGGTCAAATTGATCCCATGGCCGACCAACAGCCTCCTCTGCCTGGAAATCCACAGGAAGAATTTCGAAGGTAGCTGGAACAAATGCAGAGAATGCAGGAATGGTTCCAGAGAATGCAGGGTGCTCAACCCTTGAAGGATTTTTATGATCCTTCAAATTACGGGAAACGTCCTGGTGTCCAGATTCTAGTCGGTGACGTAGAAATTAAGCCCCAGGTATTAAGCTTGATCAAACATTATCATGGGCTTGGCTCCGAAGATCCATTTCAGCACTTGGAGGACTTGACCACTTTGGTCCAGACCACCAAGGCACGAAACGTAAACGAGGAGAAAATGATCATGAGGCTCTTCCCCCACTCTCTTAGGGATAAGGCCACGCATTGGTATAGGACAATAGGAAGATCAATTGCAACTTGGAATGAGCTGAAATCAGCCTTTCTGAAGAAATTCTTCCCAGTCGGACGTACCAATGCTTTGAGACAAGCAATCACTACCTTTACCCAGTGGCTGGGGGAGCAGTTTCATGTGGCCTGGGAGTGATTCCAAGACCTATTGTAGAGGTGTCCACACCACGAGGTGCCGAAATGGCAACTCGTGCAGATCTTCTATCATGGGTTGACTGAGCAACTCAGAAATCATGTGGATGCTTCTTGTAGAGGCAATTTCCTCAATAAGGATGCAGATAGTGCACATAATTTATTTGACGAAATGAGTGAGAATTCAATCAATCATGCCTCCATGGATACATTTAACTGGTCCCAGCAACGTAGATCAAATGTCAATGAAGTCCATGACTCTCATTCATTTGATATGGAATTGATTTGTAACAAACTTGATAAGGTGGACTTGGTTGCTAAGAGAATGGAAGAGTGGATGGCTGGCAATTCTATGAACAACTCTCGATCCACTCAATCCCAAAATTCGGGATTCCATTCTTCACGAGCTCCTTCTAGACGGGAGTTCATGAATCAACTCGATGTGGCTCAACCTGTG
Organism: Thalassia testudinum; assembly: GCA_037157565.1. Lineage (NCBI taxonomy): Eukaryota > Viridiplantae > Streptophyta > Magnoliopsida > Alismatales > Hydrocharitaceae > Thalassia > Thalassia testudinum. Next base: position 1,183,435 of record JAZHRO010000044.1, read on the forward strand.
AGTCAGCATTTTTCGGAACCCCACGGGTTCCAAACTGGGACCTTTGATCCCAATTTTTCTGATCCTCCCCTTTCTTTCGCTCCATCCTCACCCTATGAGGATGTCTGTGCTGTACAAGAGAATGTTAGATCCAATCCCTACTCTAATGCTTATATTCTGGGTTGGAGAAACCACCCTAACTTCTCTTGGAAAAACCCAGGGCAACAGACCCAATTCTGACCCGGCAACTATGCTCCGCAACGACCAATGGGTCAGGGTCATGCATATACTCAGTTGCCTCCAAATCAGGTCAATCAGCCAGCTTGGAATGCCCGTCAACCAGCAGGGCAAGCTGATTTGAACCGACAAATGGTAGAGATGCAAGGATCCATGCTCCAGCTCATGCAGCAAATGAAAACCTCACTGGACAACTTACAGTCCGGGCTTATTGCTAACTCTCGTCAACCCGGATCTCTACCATCCCAACCCGTACCCAACCCATGAAATATTATGAATTCGGGCAACCAAGCCCATGGTACGAAAATCAGAGGGACCCACACGCACATGCTCAGGTGGTTGAGCAGGGTTCCTCATCCTCTTCTTCCTCTTCTTCTACAAATCAACAATTCCTGGCTAATCAAGCCCCTCCAATCTTTCCTAACCCTCCCCAAGACCCAAATTCTTATGCATCTGCAAATTCTGTCAGTCTGAGTGGTAAGCAGACTCAGGATCCACAACCACACTATTCTGATCTTTTGAATCTTGAAGAACCTGAGGAGAGAGAGGAGAATTCTGGAGCAGAAATCAAGGCTCAGGAATTTGATTCCAAAGATCTGACTCATGTTCCTTTTCCTGAAGCCTTGATCAAATCAAAGAAGAAGTCTATTGATAGCAATGAGGAGCTTCTGAATCTATTTAAGAATGTTGAGATCAATATCCCACTCCTTGATGCTATGAAGCACATACTGGCTTACGCAAGACTTTTAAAGGAATTATGTACACAAAAGCGTAAGTCGAGAGAATCTGTTCCGAGGAAGGTGGTACTCTCCGAGCAAGCTAGTTCTGTTATCCTGCACCACCTCCCTCAGAAAAAGAGAGATCCAGGTGCTCCGCTAATTTCTTGCGTCATCGGAGATTACACATTTGATAGAGCACTTTTGGATCTAGGTGCATCCATCAACCTAATTCCGACTTCTCTTTACGAGAAGTTTGGATTAGGTGAACTTCGGCCAACTTCAGTAACGCTACAGTTAGCAAACTGCTCGATCACAAATCCGCGAGGCGCTATTGAAGATGTTATAGTTAAGGTCAAGGATTTCTATTTTCCTGTAGATTTCCTTGTTCTTGACATGGATGTACCTGATATTTGAGGAACACGCCCATCATTCTGGGGCGTCCATTCTTGGCTACTGCTAAGGCCAACATTAATTGTGAAAGCAGTAGCATGGAAATCGCCTTTGGGGATCAACGAATGAAATTGGATATTTTTAAGGCGATTAATAAATTTGAGGATTGTGGATTTATTGAGGAACTTGAGGAGGATAATGGAAACATTGAAACTTGTCTGATGGTTTCTTAAATCGAAAGTTCCTCCTTTGATGACGAATTCGACCCACAACCCTCTATGGCTGACCTGCCATCTTCTAAAGAGGTTATTGATTTTGTTTACTCACAACCTCTTCCTTTTGTTGAGTCTTCAGCATATACCTTACCATCAATCATCAACCTGCCCCAACTTGAACTGAAACCATTGCCTGAGAATTTGAAATATCAATTTTTCGGACCTCAGAAGACACTCCCTGTGATTATCAGTGCTAAATTGACAAAGGAGCAAGAAATTAAATTGATCAAGGTCCTGAAGGAACATAAGGAGGCAATTGGTTGGACCATTCATGACCTCAGGGGGATCGAGCCATCTTACTGTAATCATAGAATATTCTTGGAAGATGGATCCCGCCCTTCTCACCATATGTAGAGGAGATTAAATCCAAATAGGCAAGAAGTGGTCAAAAAGGAAATAATCAAGTGGCTCGATGCAGGAATTATTTATCAAATCTCTGATAGTCCCTGGGTAAGTTCTATGCAGATTGTTTCGAAGAAAGCCGGGATTACCGTTGTGACTAACAAGAGAGGAGAATCTGTCACAACTCGTTTAGCTTCCTCTTGGAGGGTTTGTATTGATTATAGGAAGCCAAACGTAGCCACTAAAAAGGATCATTTTCCCCTGCCCTTCATCAATCAAATCTTGGAAAGATTAGCTGGGCAGAAGTACTTCTGTTTTCTTGATGGCTACTCGGGATACAACCAAGTTCCTATCCATACCGAGGATCAGGAAAAAACTACTTCCACTTGTCCCTACGGAACCTTTGCTTTCCGTAGGATGCCTTTCGGGTTATGCAATGCACCTGCGACTTTTCAAAGGTGTATGCTAGCCATATTTTCCAACATGGTGGGAGAGTTTATGAAAGTCTTCATGGATGATTTCTCTGTTTTCGGAGAATCATTTGACTCTTGTTTGGCTAATCTGGAAATGATTCTTGAGCGATGTATCAAAACACGATTGGTCCTTAGCTAGGAAAAGAGTCATTTCATGACCCAAGAAGGCATTGTTTTGGGTCATGTAATCTCTGAACAGGGAATTGAAGTGGAAAAAGCTAAGGTTGATGCTATCGCTAAACTTCCTCCTCCCACATCTATTAAACAAATCCGATCATTTCTTGGCCATGTGGGATTCTATCGAAGATTCATCAATGATTTCTCGAAGGTTGCTCGTCCCCTGAGCAACCTTCTTGCCAAAGAAATGCCATTTGTTTTTGATGAAGCATGCCGAAAGGCATTTGATTTCCTAAAAACGGCAGTCACCTGTGCTTCAGTTTTGCAACCACCAATTTGGACAGCCCCTTTTGAGATCATGACCGACACTTCTGATTATGCGGTCGGGGCTATCTTGGGTCAGAAAATTGATAGAAAGCCCTCTGTCATCTACTATGCTAGTAAAACTCTGGATGAAGCACAGAGGAATTACACTGTTACTGAAAAGGAATTACTAGCTGTAGTGTTCGCTTTGGAAAAATTCAGGGCTTATCTCTTAGAGTCTCATGTTATCATCTATACCGACCACTTGGCCTTGAGACATCTCTTGGCCAAAAAGGAGGCTAAACCCTGGCTTATTTGTTGGATTCTTCTGCTTCAAGAATTTGATCTTGAAATCAAGGATAAAATCAGGGTACAAAATGTGGTAGCGGATCATTTGTTGAGACTCCTAGGTGATTCCTCTCGTCCGGACATTCCGATTGCTGACACTTTTCCGAATGAAACTATTCTTACAGTTTTAGGTGCCTACACCCCATGGTTTGCTAACATTGTTAACTATTTGGCCGTTGGTTAAATCCCTCAGGATTGGACCAAGCAACAACGGGATGCACTCAAATCTGAGGCTAAATACTACTTTTGGGAGGACCCTGAACTATACCACATCGGCTCTGATCAGATTATTCACCGATGTATACCAGAGAATGAATTCAACAGTATACTCGAGTTCTGCCATGCATCTGGGTGTGGTGGACATTTCTTCGGGAAAAAGACGGCTGCAAAAATCTTGCAATCTGGCTGCTATTGGCCATCTTTATTTAAGGATGCCCAGAATTTCTCAAGGTCATGTTCTCGATGTCAGGCACTCGGGAGCATAACTAAGAGAGATATGATGCCCCTAAACCCAATTCTTCCTGTCGAAATTTTTGATGTTTAGGCATCGATTTCATGGGACCCTTTCTCCCTTCATTTGGACATCAGTACATTCTTGTTGCTGTTGATTATGTGTCCAAATGGATTGAGGCGATTCCTACCTGAACTAATGACCGTAAGGTGGTTATCGATTTTGTCAAGAAAAATATCTTCAGTAGGTTCGGGATTCCGAGGGCCATCATCAGTGATGGTGGCACTCATTTTACTAATGCCCAATTTTGAAATTTGTTGGCCAAATACGGGGTTAATCACCAAATTTCCACACCTTACCATCCCCAGATGAATGGACAAGCTGAGATCTCCAATCGGGAGATCAAGAACATTTTGCAAAAAACTGTTAGGCCTGATCTCAACGACTAGACTCAAAAGCTTGAGGACGCTCTTTGGGCTACCTACGGCGTATAAAATGCCCATCAGCATGTCTCCATTCCGTTTGGTGTATGGAAAGGCATGCCATCTCCCCATAGAGATTGAACACAGGGCATTCTAGGTGATCAAACAATGCAATTTAGATTTGAATTTAGCTGGGAAGACCAGGAAACTCCAACTATCTGAGTTGGAGGAGCTTAGAAATGATGCATATTAGAATGCTAAGATCTACAAGGCTCGGACCAAAGCTCTACATGATCAACTGATTTCCCGCAAGAGCTTTAAGCTGAACCAGAAGGTTTGGTTATTTGATTCTAAACTTAAGCTCTTTCCTGGCAAACTTAGATCTAAATGGAATGGCCCATTCATAATTGACCAGATTTTTCCAAATGGAGTCGTTCAGATTTCTGACCCAAAGACGGGCAACACATTTAAAGTCAACGGTCAACGTCTGAAGCCTGTTATTGACCGTATTCTTCTAGAACCTATCTCAGACACGGTTGCCCTAGACATTCTGTGACTTCTTTGGTTGGACTTCGCCTAGCTGACGGCATTAAACTCAGCAGTTGTACATATGACAAAAAGCTGATACGAGCTTCATATTCAGGTGACTTCTTTCATATTATACCCTTTCTTTCATGTCTCTTTTTCAATGAGGACATTACATCAGCTAGGCATGGGGGGGTGCATTCATTTTTGAATCATTTGGTCAGCTTTGTGAAATTCATTAAAATTGTTGTTCTCTTCTTATTTATACAAAAAAAAAATTAGGAAGGAATAGTTGGACATTAGGACTTTTCAATCTTAGGAAATACTACATTATGATCTGAACACAAAGACCGTTCAAGTCTTTAGACTTAATCAACCTGTGTATCCACTAAAATGTGGATTTGTTTTTCGAGTCCTCGTCAACCTAAATTCTATTTTAATTGGAGTAAATAAGTTTGGGTGATAAATACACGACTTATCAACCCACCCTCTGATTTGAGGGAATTTTGAGTTTTAAGCATCTACACACTATCTTATCACTGACTCGTTCGACGATTCTAATGGAAATTGGGTAGCTAATGAACCTTCTTGGGTGATATGGCTAGCAAGTTATCGTGGATAATAGCCCACAGGTAGGTTGTCTAGAGCCCAATCACTGGATCTTTCTCTTTTTGCTGCCTTTAGGTAAATCTTAGACCAGGGAGGCCACCTACTTAAAAAAAAAAAATCAAAAAGAAAAGCAGAAAAAAAAAAGAAATAAACCACACTTTGCCGCAAGAGTATGGCTGGCAAGTTGTCGGTGGTAACAGTTCATTGACCGGTTGTCCAGAACCCAGCACTTAGGAAGAAGTGGAGAAGTAGAATAAACCGGGGAGATATAGACTGGATTCACTCTTGTGTTGACCCCGTAAAAAATTAAAAGTAAGGAGAAAGCTACCAGTTGTAAAGATACACCTTTAAGCAGAATTTTTTTTTTTAGGTCACCTCTAGGAGTAGAAATCCGAAGTCCGTTTTAACTACCGGTGAACGAGTCTATCACATTTACAATAAGATGCTTAGAACTTAGGGTTCTCATCAAATCTTGGGTGAGTTGAATGGCCGTAGAAAGCTACTCTTAAACCCTAAAACTTGAAAATCCAAAAAAATTAGAAAAGAAGAAAAAGAGAAAAATAAAATTTTCTTTGAATAAGGCGAGGGCTTGAGGTGGTATGCATTTTGGCAGATACTCGGGCACTATTGTGTCTTTGAAAGTTCAGATCCTAGGTAGACATTTTCTTAATGATTGAAAATAACTCATGCCCAAATAATCTAACCTAATTCTTCTATAATTAGCATATAGTTTTTGCTAGGGACTAGCAAAAGATAGGCATGGGGGTATGATGTAAACATGTTTACACTACTTAAGATGTCTATTTATGCATATTCTTAAGCATAGGATTGCATTGCATACTATAAATATTTCATGACATGCATCATCTTGCATTTAGAGTAGTTTGAATAAAATGGAGGTTAATTGTCTCCTTTTATGTTCATGGACAGGGCAAACTTCTTATCGGGGCCTCAGATCGAAGATCCAACCGTACAGATTGATTAGGGTGACGATTGGAGTTCAAAGACTCTAAGATCGCCCTAATCAGACATTTGTAGCATCAGATAGTGATCAGGGAACCTTAGAAGATCAAGGGCCAAGATGGTGTGAATCCACACTTCAAACGACAAATCCGACTGCACGGATGGATTCAGATCGACGATCGTAGCCTAACGACGTGAAAATCGACTCAATCCGACACCCGTGGCACCATCTACGTCATCCGTAAGATGGACGGCCAAGATGGCGCCATGTGGCACCATCTCAGCCATCCAACCGACCCTCAAGATTGCCGTTGCCTCTCCAAAGGAAATCCAAGGTGTGATGTTGGTCGTTGGATCTTGATCCAACGGTTGTGGATGCACGTGCCTGATTTCATCCGCGCGACATAATCCACCGTGCAGCGCAGCTGTCGCGAGTCGTTACGCGATCACAGGGCGAGAGTTTGATTCACAATCTGCGACGCACGCGTGATTCAACCGCTTGATCGGTTGTGGATGGCCCAGATCGCCCGATCAGGCACATGCGCTATTGCACGTCGCGCCTTACGAGGAATCACACACGGGTGGGCGTGCAGAGGAGGCAGGCGGAGGCACGATCTAAGCTATCCGATCTCGTGATCGGACGGCTGAGATCGGCTAGATGTGTGCGTGCGTTACGCGCGAGGAGGTGAGCAGACGTGCACGTGCCGCCCACTACGCCCATGTTCGGACCTTTAGCGACGATTTTATCCGTCACTAAAGGTCTTGAATTAATGTTTTTCAAATTGGAATGACCAAAATGTCCCCACTCCTTGCAACTATAAAAGGATACCCCCTCCACACGAAATTCTCATCCCTTCTCTTCTCTACCTCTTCAAAGCTCAAGAGAAGCTTGTCCCACACCTGGGATGCTCCTCGCGAGATAAAGTCAAATTTTCGTTCCCCTTTCGGAAGCGGATCCCACAATGACGACGACGTGTTGCTCTGTTCTCGTTCCTCCTGCCTCGATCTCCTTCTTCCCACTCCATCCTCCTTCGTCCAGGTGGCGTCTCGTCCGGCTCGTCCTCCAAGCAATTATCGAGGAGGATAACTTCTCTCTCCCATTCTTCTCTATAGCTTTCTAGTGTAGAATTTTCCTGCTTTCTAGTGTAGCTGATTTCCCGCTTTCTAGTGTAATTCTTATTTGATTTTATTGTATAAACATTTTGAATTATTGAATGCATGTTTCCTCTCTCTCTCTGTCCCTTTTGTTTAGTCTGATTGTTGTTATGGCTTCATTGTAATTACATCGCCTCACTTTTCAAGAAAAATTCTAAAGAAAAATATAATTACGAATATAGATCGACGTAGACTCCTTGTGTTCGACCTGGGATTTTTATTCCGGTATAAATTTTATTTGTTAAACATGAGTTCTTCGATTTCATACTACGACAACAGGTTTTTCAAAAGCAAACACGTTAGCGTAGAAACCCATGCGTTCAACAATAACTATCAATATATGTCAAAATGATCGTCGCTGTAGGTCCAAAGAGCTATTTCGACGGCCATTGAAGGTGTTCTCTGAAGCGGAGTCGTTGTAGGCAACACCAATGGTTTTTTACTATTGGTGTTACACCTAGACCTATAGTAGCAATCACATCCTAGAAGATGGCCATTTTTTGTGATAGTAGAAACAATAATGCTTTATCCGTTGCTGTAGGGTAAAAAATGTTGCTAAAACCATCACTACAAGTAATACCTCTAAATGTCTTTTTAACATAATACCAACACAACCATCCATCACAAAATCTATCAATATAAATATCAAAGCAATATCTTAATAGATTTAAGATTTAATCTTGTCATCAACAATAATGTTTACCTCATTCAAGTAAGATTAAAGAAAAATATACAAGATATAACTCTTTTGAAATAACAAATTGAATTATCCACAAAACCATACATGTACATTCAATGGAATAATTTTTCCATATGATTCTGAAAGAACATTGTCAATCTACAAGTACTATAACTGGCATAAGCCACAATTATCCATCAATCCCCATCTCTATACACAAGTATCTAATTGTTCTAATAGTTGTTAGTTGTCAAGTACTTCAACTATGAAATCTTGAGCAGCTTGCAAAGGTTCTTGATCAACTTGAAGTAATGCAAAACTATAAATAATTAAACATGATGTTAGAGCTCCTTAAAAGAAAAGATGATATTATAATTTACCTATACAAAAATAAAATCATCATTAACATATCCATTAAGATAAAAAAAAGATGAGTAACCTATTCTACTAGCAAATAGTAGATGAAGCCCTTCAATAGCAAGCAACGCAATAATAAAAGCAGATGATTATGATAGTGTAGTAGAAGATTCTCTAGTGCAACCAATATCTCCTCTAGGATATTTAGATCTATTATGGAATTCACTCACCAAAAACCTAGTTGTGCAATTCAAACTTGATTCACCTATTGCCCATGAATAGTAGCAATGCAGCAGGGACTCCAACTTCTTTATGTTTAAGTATTTGGTGAATAGTAGCAGAAGGGAATCCAATTTCTTAGCATTTAGACTTAAAATATCATAGCAAATAGTGATCCATAGTAATACCACCCATCAGAGGAAAATGTGACTTGCTATGACAAAAAATGAATTGCTATAACATAGGTGTCTTCACCCCCTCCCCAATGATGAATGACCTAAATACGATACATTACATGTGAATAAAGACAAGATTGATCTGCCTAACCCAATATTTGGGATACTCAAAAGACCAGGATGAGTGAGTGATCTTAATTTCCACCTTTCCGTGTCACTTAGTTCTATCTGCCAGTGAATATGTGTATGCCTCTCACTAAAGAAAAGGTGTGAACATCTCAAAGAATTTAGATGACTCTTCGGTAGTACATCAAAGATACAGTAGCAGTTAAAAGCCTAGGATAGGAAATCTCAGCCTCAGTTCCAAGGAAACAAGGAATCGAAGACATTGAAGAGTATTAAACATATTCCAAAATAGATACATATGCATCGTCTTGTGTAAATAGATTGGCCAATAATATGTTATTCTATAATTAAAAGTCTCTACCCAACATGGATGCATGTGACAGGTGTTATGATTTGAGTGTTAAAGGCATCTCATTGCCTAGGTCATCACATAAAAACTCTTTCTTCTATGTTAAAAATGCTAAAAAAACTAATTTGCACTATGCACAAGTTTCCTGACAGTAAAATAAAAATAGACAAAGCAGGCCAACCTTTGAAACCAAAAAAGAGCAAACTTCTAGAGATACTTTCATGCTAGCATTTCAAAAGAATACCAAGTGTTCACATTATGTCTTGCTAATAATTGGGAATTAGTAATGAAATAGACAAGTAAGAGAGAATATATGGTTATATGGCTGGTAAAAACCATTTTCCAAACTACTTGGTTTGGGTCATTATATACCAAGAGAAGCATATGAAAGCCAATATGACTAAATGCATGTGGATATGTACCTCTATCTCATGCAACAAAGCCACCTCTTTAGAAGCCTAAAAACACATTAAGATTGGCAAAGATAACCATGCCTACCATTTTCTACTTTGTCAACCACAACTACGACTAGTTTGGATTGTTCACCAAGGTGTAAAATATTCTACCATCTCCACTTGGCAAAAGAGCAAGTCATTTCCACATCAATGTCATCTTAGTGATATCTCCTCTAGGTAGATTCCCTTGAAGCTACATGATATATAGTTTAGTCTAATTGTTTATTGTTTCTCTTTTGCCATACACTTTGCATGTTTTGTACCTCAGACTCAAGGGACTGCACAGGAATGTGTCTACCAACTTTGAAAATGAAATGGCTCTTTTCATTTAAAAAGATCTTAGTCATCATATCTTGCAAGAACTTACATGTATGTTGGAAATCCCAAGCTCCCCCATTGGCAGTTTAGTTTTTAAGTGAAGACAGGTATGAAACAAAAGATACTTTGTAGCTTGATTATGTGAAGAATTGCCTAGTAGGAGATGATGTTGTAGAGCATACCAAGCATAGTTGAACCTGCTCTGCAAAGCAGGTTGATTGATTGATTACTTGAGACAGTATTCTGATCTCAATTTTCCTCTTCGAGTTGTAGTCATATAGATGCAATAGGCTTTAGTTTCTTCTTTTTGTTAGTTAGTAATCAAATCAAGATTGGTTTAAAGTTGCTTTGCTAGGTCGGTGGGAAGTCAGTTGTTAAAGGATAAAGTCCCTCCTCTTGACCAACAAGTGTTGGAACCTAGTTCCATTTCTATTTTATGTTTGGTGTTAACAAAACTATTTTAAAACTAATGAGTTGATGAAGTGTCATTTTTAGAAAATCACAGGATTTAGGAAGTATGAAAGAAGTGGTGATGACATGAAGAATGAAGATTGATTTCATATTGTTTTTATATCTTATAATCTAGATTTTGTATGTCTCCTAACAAGAACAATGATTTAGGAATTAAAATCAAAATAGAGATAATTAGGAATCATACTCTCATTCTATTATTCATTTGAAAAACTAATATCGTTTCGTTGTCATATTGATCATATATTTGCATTCAAATATCACTTAGATTGATGAACAAATCTTATTCAAGGTACTTATTGCAAGTATTGGTACTGTTCCCCAGTACCGGTACATGCTAGGCACAGGTTTGGGTGCTAGTCCCAAACTTTGAACAACAAGTACCGGTACTCATCATGAGTATTGGTACTAGGTGTTTATGAGCGAAATCGAGGTTTTAAAAACTGCATTGTAGTATAGCCGAAATCGCTTTGAAAACGAATAATATTTATTACTCGAATGAAAGTCCGAGGTCGAACTCATGGAGCAATATGGCAATTTCAAACTCAAGATCACAATTTGAATAAAAAATATAAGAGATTGCAACAATAATAATGTCAGGTATCAATGTGCAAAAAGAATGGAGTAAAATGGTGATTTGAATCACCAATTACTCCTCACAAATAGCAACTAAATCAACAGTATCAATAAAGCCTCAAATATATGCAATCAGATGATCTAGGCTTGTATCAGATGGCTTAAACAACTGGTGGCTATAGTGCTTCCAAGAGACTCAAGGGTCTCTTTTCTCTGCTGCTCTCTTTCTCTTCTCCTTTCTTCTTCTGAGGCCTTCTTCTTTCTCCTTTCTTTCTTTCTGTGCTCTGCTTCTCCTGCCTTGTCTTCTCTGCTACCTTCTGTTCTTCTTCTTCATTGGCCCTTCTATTCTTCTACTCTTCTCCTTCTTCTACCTCTCTTCCTGTGCGGCTCCCCTTCTTCTTCCTTCTTCTTTCTTTCTCTTCCCTGCTTCTTCACACACAGAGGGGGATCCTTCTTCAAACGGCTAAGTGTCAGTCGTAATTCTTTGTAGCAAAACCCCACAACCCCACACTCTCTTTCTAGGCTCTTCTTCTTTCTTGCCTTTCTAAGGCCACACATAGTATCGAGTAATCAGATTCGGGCAAGAGCGTACCCGAGACCAAGGCTACCGGTGTGGGTGGTAGCCGAGGTGTGGGCTTAGGCAGGTCGGGTGTACCAGGTCCATAGAGGAGAGGTTGCAGATGAGGCACGCGAGGGGTGTGAGGGACCTCACCCCTTGTGTCTGAGGCGATAAGCCTCTATCACAAATTCAATTTATGTAATAGCATGCACTCTTCAGCTTCCGAGGTGGGACTAAAGTCCCACCTTTCCTTTGCGCGTCGCAGCAGCAGGGAACTCTTCCTCAATTGGGTCAGCTACTGAAGGTATCTCCCTCAATTGGAGACCTGGGCGTGTGCATGTGATGACTCCGCATGGTTTGGAGCCAAAGCCTAGAGTGAAGGTGCCCTGGAGTGAGCTTGAAGCTTTCTTGAAGGTCAACTTGAGTGAAGTGCCCCTTTAGATGTGCCAAGACTTGCTGAAATGCACAGTCGTGTGATGGTGTCTCTTTTATAGGCCATAGGAAGCCCTTCCAAGCTTGGAAAGAAGCTTTCAAGCTTGGAAGGTGCTTGCGAAGTAGGATACCCGAATCTTTGAAAGGTTCACATAGCCTTTTGGGAAGGACTTAGAGCCTAAGGAATGGCTCAAATGGAAGGTAACTCCCTAAGAAATCTGTGTTTCAAATTTGGGATTGATTGATTGAGAATCGAGCTGGAAATCGTCACTCGAAACTTGACAGTGAAGGTTTAACCTTCCAAAAATGGTGCGGGAACCTGCTTGTGAAGAAGACAAAGAAGTTGGGGGCAATTTGTAAGAGAATTCAAAAGTTAAGGGTCTGAATGAGATAGAAATAGTTTGACTGGACCAAAATGTAAACTTGGTCAAGATGATCTCAGATTGGGCCCAAATTTTGGTACAAACTTAATTTTGACCCAAGGAATCCAATGGTGAAGTTAGATTTAGGTTTTGACCAAGTTTGACTAGGTAATTTATGCAAAAATCAAAATTAGGGCAAATATATGTCTGAGACTTTATTTTTGGTCAAGACGGGTTTTGACGGTCAAATTGAAGGTTCCACACCCTAGAGGATATTTTCCTATGAATTTTAGAGGGTTTAAGTGAATTTTATCTTGATCAGAATCTCAGTTAATTAAGCGGATTTGTTTTTAGGGTTTCAAAAGTCATTTAATTCTTAAAACACGTGCAAACCCTTTTCTGTCCGTTCTAACCTACTTGCTAGCTTTTTAGGACCATTTGACCCTTAATTACCCCCAGGGAAAACCCATGATTGTACTACATTCATGATATGATGGTAAAACTGTAGTTTTAACCCTATTTTCTTATCTTTCCCTCAGAATGGCTTTGTAGTGAAATATGGCTCTCTGGCAGTTATGTAGGAGCATTTACTAACTTAATTGGATCAAAATGAGCTAATTATGGCTCATGATGGTGTTCCCATCATACCCCCATTCCTAGCTTTTGCTAGTCCCTTAGCAAAATCTTATGAAATTAACTTTAATTCTTGACCACATGCTTTTTTATGCTTAAAACTCTGATGTGTGCTTTCTTTTGTAGACTAGGTCAGAATGCTAATAGTAGGCCTAGAGGTAGTCAAGTACCCACAAATATCAGAACCTGACCAGCTCTAGTCTCGGTCCGCCGTGATGGTTTCTAAGGCCTACAGGAACTAAACTAAGGTTCGTTGAACTCTGCGGTTAAAGTACCCATGCTTGTAACATGTTTTAGCCCAGGTTCAGTTTGTAGTGCGTTTTTGTAAGAGAGAGACAGAAGAATTTTTATTTATTTTTGGAGAGTTTTCTCTCTCTTTTCTTTTTATTTCTAGCCTTGAATTAGCTTTACAATACGGTCTGTATCAGATTTCTAGTTCCTACCGTCAATCCTTGCAAGGTCCCTGGCAATTGATGCTTCAAGATAACACCGCCCATGGCAACCCCCAAAACCCTGGCTTTCGAGATTTCAAGATAATCCCACCCATGGTGTTCTGTAGCTAAATCTAGACCCTAGCAATCGACATTTCGTGATAATGCCGCCCATGGCATCTGAACCAGCACAAGGTTCTTACATGCCCCCGATAGGATATTTAGATATCCTAGGAGACAAACACCGAGGAGACGATATGTTATTGCACATCTTCGAGGGGAATTTCCCGCCTCTCTACGCTGAGAACTAATCCAAATGAACTTGTATTGATCAGCCGCTCCTAATCTAGGTAACTTTTTCAAAACAGATTTAATGCATTTGCATGATTTTGATACTTAAGCGCACTGAACCAGACTGTGTGTTGATTGGGGTGCTTAGGTTACTGATCCTGCAAACTAGAGGTTAGTTAACGAGGCCAAATAATCCCTAAGCCTTAGACTTAATACTTAAGCTTCGCATTTTCCCTAACCTCTTGAAGACTATCTAGATCTTAGTGGATACTTGAATTTTTAAGCCTAGGATCGCAGCCTAAGAGGCCTAAGATCAGCGTTCATACTAATCTCTTTTTGTCTCTTAGCACTTTCTTTCTTTTTTTGATTTGGTCTAGAACAAAGTTAATTCCTTGATGTTTTACTAATGACTATCTCTTTTTCTTTTCTTTTCAAATTGTGCTCCTTTTTGACATTTTTATCTCCTCCCCTTTTCTCCTTAAAAATGATATGCAATCAATTCACTTAAAATTTCCTCCCTTCTCCTATTTTTGTTCTTTTTACATTTTTTTATTTTTTTTTGGTTTTTGGAATATGTGCTTTTTTTTTTATGAAACCCTTGCTTGTGAAGTGATTTTCACAGCGTTTTGCACTCTAATACCCCCCCATGCTTATGATTTGCAATGTCCTCATTGTAAATTAGGTAGGTTCGAGTTTAGCTTGGATCATTCATTAGAATAGGTTTTGGATGGGTGGATGGGTCGGGATCACTGTTGCGGACGAGTTCAAGCTCGGGTACGGGTACCAGAGGTGGAGTCGACTGTTCTAATGGATGAACCCTAGAGTGCAATATGAGTTCAGCATCAGATGTGTCAAGAAGGGTTTCAGGTTTTTCAAAAAGATGATGGGTTGCCTCCCATTAAGCGCTGAGTTTAACGCCATCAGCCGGGCGCAATAAGCTCAGGGAGAATGGAGATTAAAAGATACCTCAGCCCTATTCGTATCGGTGAGTTCAATGAACGGCTTGAGTCACTAACCGTTCACAATAAAGGGTTCTAAATCAAGGCTAGGTTGGCTGATTTCAATAGCTCCATTTCTAAAGGTTTGTCTCACCATGAATGGTCCAATCCATTTTGATCTAAGTTTTCCTGGGAAAAGTTTGAGTTTGGCATCAAAGAGTAGAACTTTTTGACCAGGGTGGAAAGATTTTCGTACAATGTGCTTGTCATGAAAGGCTTTAACCCGCTCTTTGTAGATATGCGATTTCTCATATGCATCATTGCATTGTTCCTCGATCTCACTTAATTGCAATCAGCAGTGTATTCTAGCCTTCACTAGATCTAGATTGCACTTCCGTACTGCCCAAAAAGCCTTGTGCTCCATCTTGACGGGAAGGTGACATGCCTTACCGTACACTAGTCTGAAGGGAGACATGCCTAATTGGGTTTTGTGGGTAGTCCTATAAGCCCACAAGGATTCTGGAAGGCAAGTAGACCGATCTTTTCTATTAGACCAAACAGTGACCTAAAGGATCTTCTTGATCTCTCGATTAGACAGTTCTGCCAGTCAATTAGTCTAGGGTGGTAAGGAGTCGAGATATGATGTGACACCCCGTACTTTTTCATCAGGGACTGGAAGTGCACATTGGTGAAATGAGACCCGCCATCGCTGATGATGGCCTTAGGAACCCCAAATCTGGTAAAGATGTTCTCCTGGATAAATCAGAGGATAACTTTATGATCACTAGTTCTCATGGGGATGGCTTCGACCCATTTAGAGACATAAGCAACAGTGAGTATAATGTATTCGAAGTCGTTAGATCCAGGAAAGGGTCCCATGAAATCAATTCCCCATATGTCAAAGATTTTGCACACAATAATCAGGTTCAAGGGCATCATATCCCACGGGCCCATGTTGCCGAGGGTCTGACAATGAGCGCATGCCCTACAATACGTCTATGCGTCTTTGAACAAAGTGGGCCAAAAGAACCCACACTGGAGAATTTTCACTGTGGTTTTACACCTGGAGAAATGGCCACCGCAAGCTCGGTCGTGATAGAATGACATTATGTCATGGACCTCGTCATCAAGAATGCATCTCCGGATCACCTGATCATTGCTGATGTGGAAAAGGTATGGTTCCTCCCAAATATAGTACTTGGCCTCGGCAATCAATTTGTCCTGCTTAGAAGTTGGCCAATCTAGTGGAACTTTCCCTGTAACCAAGTAGTTTACAATATTAACAAACCATGGGAGATTGTGAATGGATAGCAAGTGCTCGTCCGGAAAATGCTCGGTGATTGGACCAGACGGGTCGATGATGGAAGAGACCAGACGGGTCGATGATGGAAGAAGGAAGACGGGACAAGTGGTCAGCTACCACATTCTGTTTTCCCACTTTATCACGAATCTCGAGATTGAATTCTTGCAACAGCAAGATCCAGCGGATTAGTCGAGGTTTCGCGTCCTTCTTCACAAGGAGGTGCCTCACTACTGTGGGATCTGAGTATATGATAACACGGGAACCTAAAAGATATGATCTAAATTTTTCCAGGGCAAATACTACGGCTAGCAGTTCTTTCTCAATAACTGTATAGTTACGCTGAGCCTCATCAAGTGTCTTGCTAGTGTAGTATATGACCACAGGTTTCCCATCTATTTTCTGCCCAAGTACCACCCCTACAGCATAGTCAGATGCTTTGCACATGATCTCAAAGGGTTGAGACTAATCAGGGGACTGTAGGATAGGTGCTCGGGTAACTCGATCATGCAGGTTCTCAAATGCCTGAGCGCACTCCTTGGAGATTTTAAAGGGGACATCCTTAGATAGAAGATTAGTCAGGGGGTGCACAATTTTCGAGAAATTGGGAATGAATCGATGGTAAAAACTACTGTGCCCTAGAAAGGATAGGATGTCTTTAACCGAGCTAGGCATAGGGAGTTTGGAAATCAAATTCCCCTTGGCTCGATCAACCTGGATGCCTTTCTCAAAGATGAGACGTACCAGGACAATTCCCTCAGGTACCATGAAGTGGCTCTTTTCCCAAGAAAGAACCAAGTTCACATCGATGCACCACCTGAGGATTTGGACCAAGTGCAGGAGGCAATCATCAAATGATTCACCAAATACCAAGAAGTCATCCATGAAGACTTCAAGGTATTCACCTACCATATCTGAGAATATTGCAACCATGCACTGCTGAAAAGTGGCGGGTGCATTGCAAAGACCAAACAGCATCCTTCGGAATGCATATGTACCGAAGGGGCAGGTGAAGGTGGTCATCTTTTGGTCCTCAAGATGAATTGCGACCTGATTATAACCGGAGTACCTGTCTAAAAAGCAGAAGAATCGATTTCTCGCTAGTTTCTCGAGAATCTGATCAATGAACGGTAGTGGGAAATGATCCTTCTTCATGGAGGAATTGAGTCTTCTGTAATCAATGCAGACTCTCCATGAGTTTGCTATACGAGTCGGTATGGTTTCTCCGATTTCAGTCATGATGACGGTAAGCCCTACCTTCTTAGGCACAACTTGGATTAGGCTCACCCACCGACTGTCGGAGATCGGGTAGATGATCCCTGCATCTAACCACTTGATGATCTCCTTTTTCATGACATCCTGCAGATTTGGATTTAGGCATCTCTGCATTTCACGGGATGGTCATCAACCCTCTTCAGTGTATATATGATGTGCAGTATGAAGGGCTGATACCAGTCAGATCATCGAGAGTCCATCCAATGTCTCTACGATGCTGCTGGAGAACAGAAAACAAGTGTGTTTCCTGATCAGGTGTGAGTTAGGAGTTGATAATCACAAGAAATGTCTGATTAAACCCAAAAAGACGTATTTGAGATGATCGGAAGGAGGCTTTAATTCCATAACTAGGTTGTCAGCAGCAGTAGGTGGTTCAGGGTGGGTGTCAAGAGCAAAGGAAGGAGCTATGGGTGTGTTTAGGTTGAGTTCGGACTCCTCTAATTGTGGGTTTTGATCCTCTTGTGGTTGATCAGAAATAGTCAAGCTTTCCTCGATAAAGTCGTCAACCACAGCTTCGATATCGCAAATCTATTCTATGACTCCGCAATTAATTCCTTGTTGGGCCTTAAAGATGTCGATCTTTAGTGTCTTGCTCCCAAATTTTAATTCAATTTGGCCCTCCTCACAATTGATATTATCCCTAGCAGTGGCCAGAAAGGGTCTCCCTAGTATGATCGGTGTATTCTTCACATTTTCAGGAGCATCCATGTCTAAGACAATAAAATCCACTAGAAAATAGAAATCATGTACCCTAACTATGACATCCTTGAGAATTCCTTTTGGTGACTTAATTGATCGGTCGACTAGCTATAAAGTCATTTATGTCGGTTTAAGCTCGGATTCGTCGAAGTAGTCTAGTAGGGATGTAGGTATCAAATTTATGGAGGCTCCTAAGTCCAATAAAGCTCAGTCGAATTGTATATCACCGATTGCACAGGAGATCAGAGGGGTGCCTGGGTCTTTTTCCTTAGGGGGAGTTTGCTCAAAATGATGGAGCTGGCTTGCTCCGATAGTATGATCAGGTTCCCACCTTTGGTTCATGGTTTACGCTTAGATGTACACACATCTTTTAGAAATCGTGCATAAGCCGGTACGTGGCATATTGCATCCATCAAGGGGATGTTTACATGGACCTGCTTAAAGAGCTTAACCAGGTCCTCCTCAGGTGCCACGGGTTTGGCTGTCCTTTTTCCCTTAGTTAAGGCCTCAGGAAATGGAACCTTAGATGGTTCCTCTAGAATGGGTCCAGGTTCTTGATCTGGGATAGAGGTATCCTGGATGACTATCCTAGGGTTAGGGTTTGTATTACCAGGCTGGGAGTGGCTTGGATAAGGTGGGTCTTATGTTGTTTTGCCACTACGGGTAGTAACAGAATTCAATCCCGCTTGGTTCTGGATTGGTGTGGGTAAAAGATGTGCTTGCTACTAATAACCCACATATGATGTCGAAGCCTCCATCCTGTCGGGTGATGGAGTAGAAGGGGCCTGATAAACAAAGTGAGCTTGGCCCTAATTTGGGTTCATAATGTGCCTCTGGTTTGACACGTTATTCGGATTAGGCAGAGGTTGTGAAGGAAGCACACTAGGTTGGCGAGGATTTACCATCGGGGCAAGTTGATTGTGAACCTCTGTGATCTCGTCTCTGTGCTGTTTTTGCATAGCCGCATTCGTCTTCTGAATGTCAGCTAGAGTTTGAAGGATAAGAGTCATTTGATCTACATGAGTTAGCCTAGATTGATATGTTGGGTTAGGCCGAGGCTGAGGCGGCTGATATGGACGAGGAGCTTGTGGTTGGGGCTGATATGGAGGCCTTTGATTTTGATTATTTCTTGACCACGTGAAATTAGGATGATTATGCCATCCACGATTGTAGGTGTTTGAGAATGGATCATTCTAAATGGCGTTGAGGTCCTCATAGGTCTGAGGAACCTCGGAAAAGTCAGAATACGAGAGTTCAGAGTTCCCCAAACTAGAGTAGATGGGTCTAGAGTTTCCTTCGAAACCAAAATCAGACAAGGGTGGATATGGGTCAATCCCCTAAGTAGATTGATGATAGATGTTGTTCACAGCCTCCCTGCCAGAGGGTGGTTGCACGAACGGGTTTTGTGCAGAGGTGGTTCGCTGCAAGTGTCGAGTTAGTTCATCCACCTTCTTCTCAATAATAGAGACCTTGTCCAGATGACTAGCCATCAGTTTGAAGTTGACGGAAGAGGACAGGCCATGCATCTCATGTGCTCCCTTTGGATTTGTTAGTGCATAGGCATTCGTCCAGTCGAACATGCCCATGGATTCATTATTGATGGAGTTTTCGCACATATTCTTGAGAATCTCCCACATGGTATCTTCATGTTAACCCATGATGTTTCCTTCACAGGTTGCATTGAAGAATAATCGAATATCCTCACAGAGTCCCTGGTAAAAAGACTGGACTTGTTCCCAATTAAGAACTCCATGGTGGGGGCACTTTTGAATGAGATCTAGAAAACAATCCCATGCCTCGTGAAGCAGTTCTCCTGCTTGCTGTGTGAAATGTGTGATCTGGTGCCGTAAAGCATTTGTCCGACCAACTGGGAAGAACTTTCTGAGAAAATCGGATTGAAGTCCTGCCCAGGTGTTGATTGGATGCGTTTGGGTTTGGTAGCAGTGAGCAACCTTATCCATGAGAGAGAACATTTTCATGAGTAAAACATCCTGATTTTGAGCTTCTGACTTGAAGGTCTGGGCCAGATGCTTGAGTTGCTTGATATGCTGGAAAGGATCTTCGGAATTACGCCCATGGAATTTGGGGATGGCATGAATCATGTTGGGCTTGAGTTCAGTGTCAGGATCTCTAGCGAGGATTTGTACTCGAGGTTCGATTGCCACCGCAGTGGGATTGTAGTGATCTCACATCATTGGATGTTGCGGTGGGTTCATAAAGGCTTGGAATAGATCATTAAGGCGTTGAAGCTGATTTTCAAGATTATTTTCTTCTGCTGGTTGTGACATGATGATGGATGAAGGGGAATTAGGTTCAGATGAATCAGAAGAGATATCGATTCGATTGGGTTGTTGCACAAACAAGGAGGTTGAGGCTTGGCCTCGACAAGAATGAGTAGCTAAAGGAGGCCTCAAGGATGGTCATAGAGACCTCCTCCGAAATATGCACTGATGGAGTAGATGAGAGGCAGAATGTGATGGACCCAATCAAGACACCCAAAATTTTTAGATGACTATAGATGTTTGGGGCGGATGATATCCCTTAGTCAGAAAGCCGTCCACCTAAGAAATACCTAGGCAGCGAGAGAGGGAGAGTCTCGCAAAGACCCCTACACGATAAAGCGCCCCCACGAGTTACAGGGTTTCCCCCACCCGACCTCTCTTGTCACTGATGTTCCAGGTAGACCAGAATGGGGACTTGACCTCTTAAGTCTACTAGTTTTAATTAAGAGCAAGGGTGCTTATGATTTCACTTTAAGTTTTAAGATGCTTTTGTGAAAAGTGAACTAATTTGAAGATTGGTCAACCCAAACAAGGTGGGTCAACTTCACCTGTACTATCCTTTTGAGAAATTTAGGTCCCTCTTTTAGTGTTCAAATGAATTTAAGAGACTGATTTTAGGGTTTTGCTTGAATAGATCAATTCAATTAAGGTTTAGGCACACATTGTTTTGGAAAGATCAATTCTTGATTAAGCAAGTATGTCCCTAAAATCCTAAATTGAAATCCTTAATTGGCTCTGATTTAGTCCAATTTAATTTCTCAAAATGTGATACCTAGGGTTTAATCAAGAATGTGATAGCCCTAGATACCTTAGCTTCAAATGGGTGCACAGATCAGGGTTTGGTTGTTGTCTAAATAGAATGTATCAAATTGGGCACTTGATGATTTGTCTGAAAATAGAATGCAAGTAGCCCTAATTGATTTTTCCTTTTTTAGCTTTTTCAGATTCAGGGGTTTTAGAAGAAGGTAGATGGAGTTTACCCGCCCCTGGAGTGGTTGATGTGCGGCTGATCTTCCTTTAATGAGTCCCTGGAATAGATCACAATCAAAAAAGATGTAGCAAGTTAGAATCCAATCTGATATTGTAATCAAGGGATCTGAATTGCGCGTTGCTCCCTGACAACGGCACCAAAATGTTTACGAGCGAAATCGAGGTTTTAAAAACTACATTGTAGTATAGCCGAAATCACTTTTAAAATAAATAATATTTATTGCTAGAATGAAAGTCTGAGGTCGAACATAGGGAGCAATATGGAAATTTCAAACTCAAGATCACAATTTGAATAAAAAATATAAGAGATTGCAACAATAATAATGTCAGGTATCAATGTGCAAAAAGAATGGAGTAAAGTGGTGATTTAATCACCAATTACTCCTCTCAAATAGCAACTAAATCAATAGTATCAATAAAGCCTCAAATATATGCAATCAGATGATCTAGGCTTGTATCAGACGGCTTAAACAGCTGGTGGCTACAGCATTTCCAAGAGACTCAAGGGTCTCTTTTCTTTGCTGCTCTCTTTCTCTTCTCCTTTCTTCTTCTTCTGAGGCCTTCTTCTTTCTCCTTTCTTTCTTTCTGTGCTCTACTTCTCCTCCCTTGTCTTCTCTTCTACCTTTAGTTCTTCTTCTTCATTGGCCCTTCTATTCTTCTACTCCTCTCCTTCTGCCTCTTTTCCTGTGTGGCTCCCCTTATTCTTCCTTCTTCTTTCTTTCTCTTCTCTACTTCTTCACACATAGAGGGGGATCCTTCTTCAAACAGCTAAGTGTTAGTTGTTATTCTTTATAGCAAAACCCCCCAACCCCACACTCTCTTTCTGGGCTCTTCTTCTTTCTCACCTTCCCAAGGCCACACACAATATCGAGTAATTGGATTCAGGCAAGAGCGTACCCAGGACCAGGGCTACCAGCGTGGGTGGTAGCCGAGGTGTGGGTTTAGGCAGGTTGGGTGTACCATGTCCGTGGAGGAGAGGTCGCGGACGAGGTAAGCGATGGGTGTGAGGGACCTCACCCCTTGTGTCTGAGGCGATAAGCCTCTATCAGAAATTCAATTTATGTGATAGCACACACTCTTCAGCTTCCGAGGTGGGACTAAAGTCCCACCTTTCCTTTGCTTGTCGCAGCAGTAGGGAACTCTTCCTCAATTGGGTTAGTTGTTGAGGGTATCTCAATCAATTAGAGACCTGGGCGTGTACGTGTGATGACTCCGCATGGTCTGGAGCCAAAGCTTGGAGTGAAGGCACCCTGGAGCGAGATTGAAGCTTGCTTGAAGGTCGAATTTAATGGTGAAGGGGGGCTGGAACCTGAAATAAAAAATACAGCCTTCGGCCACATCAAAAGTCTCAAGAATGTTCGCCGGAGCACAGCGAGTGTGATGGTGGATGTAGCGTGGAGTGAGAGTGCGTGTAGGTGCTTGGCAGAGACGGAACTGACCGGAGGATGATGGGTTGTTCGGGGAGGTGTTTGGGTGGATGGAATGGCAACTAAGGAGAGGGGTTTGGTTGGAGGAGTTGAGACAAAGGTTATGAGGTGGTTGGCTAGGTGGATGGAGGAATGTAGTGGTGGATACGCCTCACCGGAGGAGTAGTCGGAGACGGACAAGATGAGGGTGAACGGCGATGGTTGGCAGTTGTGTGTGTCTGCGAGGGTGGAAAAATGAAATAGAAAGAGAGAGAGAGAGAGATAAAGAGAGGCTTAGCGAGAGGATAGGGAGGTGGAGGGCTCTGGTGTTGGTCGACCAGAGCTAGAGAAGGAGGAAGATACGGCAAGGTAGCGACGGCGATGTCGACGGAGAAATGCCCTCCCTTTGGCTGGGGAGGGTCACGACGAAGAGAGGAGTTTAGGTCGTCCAATTTGATGGTTTGACGGTCCAATGAGGGAGATCCAGGGGGGTCGCCGGAGCAAGGGTCTTTGGTGATCGGAGAGGGGTTTTTAGGCCATTAGACGCGCCAAGACTTGCTGAAATGCACGGTCGTGCGATGGTGTCTCTTTTATAGGCCATAGGAAGCCCTTTCAAGCTTGGAAAGAATCTTTCAACCTTGGAAGGTGCTTGCGAAGTAGGATACCTAAATCTTTGAAAGGTTCGCATGGCCTTTTGGGAAGGACTTAGAGCCCAATAAATGGCTCAAATGGAAGGTAACTTCCTAAGGAATCTGTGTTTCAAATTTGGGATTGATTGATTGAGAATCGAGCAAGAAATCCTTGCTCGAAGCTCGATGGTGAAGGTTTAACCTTCCAAAAATGGCACGGGGACCTGTTTGTGAAGAAGATAAAGAAGTTTGGGGGCTATTTGTAAGAGAATTCAAAAGTTAAGGGTCTGAATGAGATAGAAAGTGTCTGACTGGACTAAAATGCAAACTTGGTTAAGATGATCTTAAATTGGGCCCAAATTTTGGTAAAAACCTAATTTGGACCCTAGAAATCCAATGGTGAAGTTATATTTTGGTTTTGATGAAGTTTGATTGGGTAATTTATGCAAAAATCCAAATTAGTGCAAATATTTATCTGAGACTCTATTTTGGGTTAAGACTGGTTCTGATGGTCAAATTGAAGGTTCCACACCCTAGAGGATATTTTTATATGAATTTTAGAGGGTTTAGGTGAATTTTATCCTAATTAGAACCTCAGTTAATTAAGCAGATTTGTTTTTAAGGTTTCAAAATTCATTTAATTCTTAAAACACGTGTAAACCCTTTTCTGTCTATTCTAACCCACTTGTTTGCTTTTTAGGACCATTTGACCCTTAATTATCTCTAGGAAAACCTGTGGTTATACTGCATTCATGATATGATGGTAAAACTGCAGTTTTAACCCTATTTTCTTGTCTTTCCCTCAGAATGACTTTGTAGTGAAATATGTTTCTTTGGTAGCATGTAAGAGCATTTACTAACTTAATTGGAACAAAATGAGCTAGTTATGGCTCATGATGGTGTTCCCATCACCAGGTGCTCACAGTTTGAAGGCTTAGGAAGTGCCTGGACCTTACAAGTATGAGTACTAATCACAAATACTGGTAAATGTAGGTCACAGTTTATATCATGACCTGAATCTGTGAGTCACAAGTACCAGTACTTATCATGAGTACTAATACCTAGTGACTAAGTTGGTACTCAACTGTAAGCACTGAGTACCAGTACCCATGATGAGTACCAGTACCCAGGCTTTGTTGGGCTGGCAGTTGGTTAACTGTGAGCAATCAGTACCGGTACCACAACTTCAGTACCGGTACCAACTAACCGTTGAGCCCAATGTGAACGGCTATTTTGCAATTAAACCTATCTCTAATCTTCCCATTATTTCCCTTAATGGCTAGTAATCGTAGGAAAGGTGTTTAGTGGCTTATATAAATACCTTGTGTGTGTCATTTGCACATAACACAAGCATAAAAAATCTCCTTGCTCAAATTCCCAGATTTCACAATTCAAGCTACAAGGGTTGTTGATTTGTTGCATTTCTTCAACGCAATTCACTCTTTAAAGCAAGTCTTTTTAGGCAAATTCATTCATCATCGTAAAATCACTCTTTGTCGCTTTAGTATTTTTCGCTAGATTGGTATACAAACTCTCTTAAGCTAATTCTTGTTGGAGACTTTGAAACTTAGTTGTAAGCTATATTGTTTCTTGCTTACACCTGTATTTTTTTGTTCTTATTTAATATTGTAATTGGGTTGAGGTAACCTGTTAATTACCTCTATTTATAGTGAATTGATTCTCTTCGGGTTGAGGGAATCAGGTTAAAAATCCGAAGTTGAGAGACCTAGGTAGTGGAGTGCCCAAGTGAGTGGAATCACTATACATCTATTGTTATATTTTGTTGTTTGTTGTATTTGCACGATTTTTGTTTACCACACTATTCATCCCCCCTTCTAGTGTGTTTGTGCCTTTTAGATTCTAAAACAAGAATGAAAGGTGAACAAGTTTAGTTCAAAGACTAGTAAGCTAAATACCATTGAGCCTTAAACGAGGCAGGAATCAGGGGATGTATGAGACTACTTCACATTGCAAGTTGTAGGTGTGAGCAGCAACCGCAAATTGAATGTGAAGGAGATAGAGATGAGCCTTGTTTCATTTTGCTTTGCTCTACGTCACTTCATCCCTTGCTGAGCTATTCAAAGATGAACTTTGTACCTTGCCATTTGAGCTCACCCACAACTATGGTGGTTGATTTTAACTTGGCTACGGGGTCTGACCTTTTTCCTCCTTTTTGGCTTTAGAACAAATCTAGTATCAGGGAAGAAATAGGGAAGGGAATCGAAACGTTGTCTCCTGAGGTTTGCTTTCTTTGTTTCTGCCTGGTAGAGTGATTTCTCCTCTCCAGCAATAATGAAGAATGATTCTATTACTATTGATGTGTTAAGTGATTTTTCTCTACTAGATTGGCTTGACGTCTCCTAGTAGATTCAAACAACTATAGACTTAGGTTGTTCTAAATCATTTAAAGTATCACACAATGTATAGTTAAATGCATTAAATTCAATTTCATACAAGTGATAACTGCTTTGGAGGAGAGAAAAGCAAAGGGCCTAGATGTGACAACACCTATTAACAATGTCCAAATTGTTAATAACAGAGCTAAATAATTTGAAATCATACTATTTTCAAATTGTTAAATGTTTGCCTGCTTTGTAGTAACAGAGCTAAACAATGTTCAAATTTTCATTTAAAATCATACTTATCAAGATACTGGTCCATGTATATGCATTTTTTTCAGAAAAAATCTTTCATTTAGTGGCTAAAGGATTTAATCAGAGTGAAGGTGTTGACTACTTCAATACTATCTAGCCAGTCATCAAAGTAACTATCGTATGCATCTATTTTCAGCACTTGCAGTTTCAAGCAGCCAAGTAGTTGGCATATCAGTCAATGAGATATTCAGGATGAATTCTTTACATGGAAATCTAGGGGAAGCCATTTTAATTTCCTCCTAGTTAGATAGCAATGTCATAATTCTTCCTCCTTAGTTCCGATATTGGCAAAATCCCTAAAGAGCTCCAAAAGAAGCTCAGAATAAAAAACTCAATCCTTTCCAGCTGCACCAAAACTAGGGCCCAGTAAAGGTAGCCCTAGATAGATAATGGGTACTACAACATTGCAACACAAGCTTCTGCCTCATGCACTTCATACCAAAAGGTTGAATTTAGAATTTGTGTGAAAATGAATTAGACACAGATGTCACTAAGGCATCATATATGTTCCAGACATATATGATTTAAAAAAAAAAAAAGGATCATGTAACTTTCATTAAGTATTACTAATACAATTGATGATGGAGCCTTTGCCGAAGCATAATAATTGAAATCATACATACTTAAATGAGGGAAATAATATTATTATGTGTATGATAAATACATGTGAGGGTATCCATATGTATAAATCCAAAATCACTAGGTGACTGACATCTTATGCATAAAATACTTTTAATATAGGAATATGTAATTTGAATTATATATCTTATGGTTGGTAGATAGATGATGAAGACCCTTTGTCTCCATGAGAGTTGCTAGGTACACTTCAAGCATGAGAAGACTATGAAGTAATAGATAATTACCAAACACAGTCAAATTTTATAATTACATAACAAAAGGCTCATGTCTTTTATACAAATAAAGTAATTGAATACCTCTACTTATCCCACCTCTACCTGTATATACAAAACAAACATTCAAATCATATTAAAATACATGAATATCATTCACATCAAATAAATGTATCAAATCATACTTGCATAGCCAATTGCCTTGCATGTTGGCATTGGGAAATTGTTCTTTCAACATCTAGACCATCCTCGAAATAATCCCGAAAAGTACATTCAAAGTCAGATGGATATTAGATTGAGGGGATGTTGTGGTGTTAAAGCTTTTGGATGGAGCAATTGCTCCTAAACAATGAACTCTATCTTTGTTCTCATCTCCCTTCACCTTCGAGTAGGTATCCCCTTGCCAAGAAGTGACTCCATTGGAAGTTGAATTACTAGCATCACTTTGATATTTCTTCATGAGGTCCTAATGGTTGTAACAAGAAAAAATCCAATCCTAAAAATATACGTGGTATTTAATCATAAGCCGTGATCACAGAGTATACTGCAAGTAGAAACTAGAATTAACATCCCTACATTCATATCCACAGTAAACATACATTACATACAAAGATGCTTGCACACTACACACACATAATGTAAAGGAAGCAGGGAAACATATTTATACATGCATCTCTACGTGTATATCTCGTTATCTTGCCTACCTTGATGGCATTACCGTCAAAGCAATTTCTTCACATGTGATATAACAGTTGTGTTGCATAGAACTAATTTTGTACTTAAAATTGTGCTCCAATCTGACTAGTAACAAGTTGTGAAGAAGACAGGGAAAGTAGCATGAAGTATTGGCAATCTAGATGCTAAACCATCAAACTTCTTTGTCCAAAGAATAGGACCTGTGAGTCTATAGGAGTCAAAGAATGAAGGAACCACTTCTTAAATTTGGGAAATTGGTCTTTAAATGTGCCTTTTTTTAATTATTTTTTTATATCACTCTCTTTTTCTCTTTTCATTTTTTGCTAGGCAGTAATGCCATTGCTCCATATATGCCTATTTAAGAAGTGCTTCCCAATACTTTTAACCCTAATGGAATTGTGATTGGGTATTTGCATGGCTGACTTTTGCAAATTTAACCTGCAAAAGTCAATAACCTGCATCAAATAACCTGCATACCAATTCCAAGCATCGAAGATATGTGCATACCTTTATATATGTTGTTGTTATGGCCCATATATGCATGCATTAAATTATAATATAAGGAAGCAAATGGATCCTCTATCAATGAGAAACCACAACAGCAAAAGTAACAAAGCATTTTTCCACATTGAGGTTGGGTTGGCTATGTGGCTTTTATGTCTGCACTCGGATCTATCTTGAGACATTTTTGGGCTTAAACCCAAGTAATCATGATCATACCTAATATCCATTAACGTGAAACTATAAAGCCAAAAATCCATTAGGCAGAGTTTGAGGAAGTGGAAGGAGTAGGGAAGACCTTGAGGCTTGGATGTAGTTTAATGCTTATATAAAACAACTCAAGCTTAACTTTACAGTAGTTGGTTGTATTGGGTTGGAGTCCCTTCATCCTTATATATGTAAAACCCAACCAAATCCGACCATGAGTTGGAATTTTTTCACAGCCAGATAAAAGGAGCCTTCTAAAATGTCAAACAATTTTTAGGTGTAGAACAGCAACATATCTCTATTTTCGGTGGCTTGTTTTGAATGACATTAGGCCTATGAAACAGGAGGGTTTATCTGCAATTGAACCAAAGGAAAAGGTAATCTCTGGTTTCTCCACTCTCCCTCGATTTACCTCTTTACCTTCGATTTGAGTGTGCAAGGCAAGCATCTAAATCACAGTAAATAACAATGACAAATAATAATAATAACAGATCTATAATAGCAGTGAGAACAACAGGATAAGATTATTTCTAGTGCCAAGTTATGTTTCACTATTCCTCTCTTGTGAATATCATAAACATACACAAGAAGAAGAACAAGACCTATATTACTAAGCTATGTTTTTTTCCCCATACATAAACATAAGCTATAAATTTTGAAGCCTTTCCGTTCCCTTTCAATAAAATGAAAGTAGAAACTAATTCTATCTACTAATAACCTGCATCAAAGATATTAAAAATTACCAACAACTAGCCTCAAATGTCCACAATTCCAAGCATCCAAATGTTAGATTGAGATCTGGCATAATTCTGGAGCAACGGAATTTGTTTGAAGCGGCTATGCACAGGCAAAATAGAAACAAAGAAAGGTATCTTCCCAAGAAGATGGACAAAGCAGTGGACAATGATGAGGTGGTAATATGATGGCAAGACAGAAACAATTATGGTTGCATGTGAAGACATGCGTATGCGTGTCGAAGGGAGGGGGAGAGCATGGAGGATGGAAAAGTATCCTTACTTTATTGCTAGATCTAATATTGCAGGTAATTAAATTAGCTTTTCAGAAACAACAGCTATAAGGTTTTATCACCCCATTGACGAATACTTGCTATGTTATTCGACACTCAAACTTCCAACTTGGGAAAAGTATATAACCAGCAAAAAAAATAAAAGAAGGATAGGTATCCATAGTTATATTAAATCCAATATTTATGTACAAGGTGCATTTCCCATAACCAGTTGTATCCTTAAAAGAGGAAAAAATTCCTATATCCTAACCTAATTAGTATAAGTATCTCGACTGCCTTTCTTAACCTAGGTGCAATAAAATTTTCTTTTCCTAAGATGACACATAATGGATCTGCAAATGTAGTCCAGAGCATAATCTATATAGTTTAATAAAGTTGGTGAGCCGTTGTAAATTCCTATGATAAGGTGAGCCAATGTCATGGCATGAAAAGGACAGCCCACAATAGTAGTTGTGGGACAATACCATGCTTGTTATTTTTTGTAAAAAAATGCGTAATATAAAAAAGCACCATCTAAAAATCAATCTAGCTACAAAGGACCTTCCAGAATTCTGGTACTCCCATTTTCAAAAAGAAAAAAGAACATGAGCATTTCACTGCATCGAGGTTACTCTTTTGAGTCCTATTAATTTCACTCCTGAAAGAGGGAATATTGTTTGATGTGCTGGGGTTTACACCTCGGGAACATCTGGTTGATGTATGGGTCTCATACAGAAAAGTGTATTTCTCAATAGCTTGTCAGACAGTAGATTATGTGCTCCTCCTCCCTTGTCCTTCCCTTCTAAGTCCTTGTGGATAAAGTGATATAAGGAAAAGGATTATAAGTGTTGTTGATGTCTAGGAGCAGGTATAGGTGAAAGGAAGATTTGGCAGGACAGACTAGCATTCTAAGTGTTCACAAGACATGGACACCACTGGCTTCCAACGTAAGCATTTAGATTATCGTGGTCCTTCAAGGTGCTTGTTATGTGCTAGTGAGAGAATTGTTATTGTGAATATTTATTTCTTTTTTTAATCATAACCAAGGAGGTGCTAATGTGACGCCATGAATTTGTAATACTATTAATAAGTTAATTAAAAATCTTAATTAGTTGTTTAATGTGAGATTAAGGGCTTTGGGAACCTTAATTTAGTAATGGTAGTCTTGGGATTAAATAAAATCTTTTAAGTTATTAACAAAATGTTAATAAAAGGAAAGTTGAGGGGCTATATGTGTAAAGAAAATTTGTTTGGAGGGATTTCTTGGAGTCCAAGTAAAAAGTGGAAGGACTTAGGTGTAAATGTCCAACACATATATGTAAGTGGTGGAAAAAAAAGGAAAATAAAAACCTTCATTTCTCCCCTAGATAGCCGGTGCTATCCCTTCTCCTCATTTGGCCATCAACAAAAGAAATAGAGAGAAAGGAGAAGAGAATGAAGGAGAAGGGAAGGAGTGGAAGCTGCTACTGCTGCTGGCTACTATGGGTGCTGCTCCAGCCCATGTAGCTGCTGCTACAACTACTATTGCTGTTGTGAAAGTTGCCGATGTTGCCAAGGAAAAGGAGAAGAAGAGAGGAAAGGAGGTGGTGCTGCTGTTATAGCAGCTACCATTGCTATTGTTGATGTTGTTGTTGCGATTAGGAGAAGAGAAAGGAGCTCCAATTAAGGAGGAGAGGGAAGAACACCGCCTATCTCAGACTGGAGGTGAGAAATGAAGATTTTTATTTTACTTTTTTTTTCCACCACTTATATATATGTGTTGGACATTTATACCCAAGTCTGAGATCAAGGATCTGTTGGGTTCTAGGTACAGATGTGTGCATGTATTGGAGGTCTAGATTACAGAGGATCTTGGTGGTGCAAAACCCAGGTTTCAGGCACAAAAGGCGGGTTTTGCAGTCCTGGTTTGGATAAGCATTCTTGACCTAGCGATAGGTTAGGATTGCCTGATAATAGATGTATGCTGTTGGAGTGTACTAATGATAGGGAGCAGGTCCTTGATGTTTGATAGTCTTTAAATGTAACAATTGTATTGAACTGTGTGATTTTGATAATTAGAAATCCTGTGAAATGTTAGAACCCAATTGGGGGTCCAGCAGTAACCCAAATGGATAGAGATGAGTGGGGAAAAATTGCAATTAAACCCTAGAGGGGTGAAGCACATGTATGGGTGTGTGTGTGTACACCTATAATTTGAGCATGAAGCTCCCTAAACACACTAAAAGCAATATGAATTGACTAAGTAATGGCTTGAATCCCACGAGATGACACCTATGACTCGATCCGAGTCTAATAAGAGGAAATGCTTAGATCCTAAGGTCTTGTGTAAGACCCCAGGAGATCCACTAGGTCCTTATGACTGCATTCCAGGCACGGAACCTAAATGAAATCAATGAGATTGTAAATCAACTAGGTAAGCTCGTAAGGCTGCCCCTTAGACTTGGTGAACCATGGGTTCACTGCTCGGGTAGAAGACCAGAGCTGTTGCTGTAGCAAGAGGATACCAAGGAGATTTGCCTTGAAACAATAAGGTTCCTAGGTTGGTGACAAGCCTTGGGACTATCACTAGTGTTTGGTACTTGGATGTACCCTAATCCTACTCGATGTGAAGGTACTCAAGCAAGAGGCTCACTAGGCGCCTGCATATGCGGAGATGGCCGGGTACTTAAGATGGATTGGTTGAGATCTCGTCCGATGGTGGATTGAGAGGGCACACCCGAGGACTGCGCTCCTATAGGGAGTTGTTCCTAGTGGGAGCATTAGTGTGGCTCGGCAATTCTAGCCAATCTTGCGATAATGATCTGGTTGTTCTGTGACTAGTTCTTGTTGGACACCGTTTGGGCCCGTGTTTCTTGATCACAAGCCATAGGCCTGGGTAGCTACCAAGAAGCCAGACTCTTTTGACTGAAGTCAGCAACGTTTTCGATACATCGAGAATAGACACAACTTTCTAGAGGATTACCAGACTACTAATCTCTCCCTTGGCTAGGGCGAGACTATTAGGCTGGGATTCAAAGGAAAGGATGTGTCTTAATCTCCTCTAGTAGAAAGGGATGAATTTCCAGAATCTGATCATTGTGGCGAGTGAGGGAATAAATTATTACACCAAATCGAGGAAGGAACTTGGGTAACTTGTTAATTGGTTACTGGACCAAGGTGATTAGTTGTACCAAGTAGGGTTCGAGAAACTAGAACCTAGAGTGTGGGTTTGGGCTAGGAACTAGCCAATAAATGAAACTGTACACTATCCTGTTTGGTTGAGATATAGCACATGATTGTTCCTTGCTGAGCCGATTGGCTTATCCCTACTTTGTGTCCTACTTTCAGGTTGTCGCCGCAGGTAGTCGACGTACAGAATTTGTCGCTGTGCAAGTTTGTGTGTGCTCTTTTGACAGGTACATTTTATGCTTTGGTTTACAAGTTTATGTTTTGTTATTGTTTTCTTGTATCAATTATGTGCCATTTTTTTTGGATTTTCTTCCATTTTATGTTGTAATGGAACTCTTTCATAGCTTGACTTAGTTAGGTACAACCCAAATTAAATAAACCAGCACCTCTTTCTTTTCCGCCCCTCTAGACTCTAACCCTCATTTGGGGGTGTGGGTTTTGGGGCGTGACAAACTTGGTATCAGTGCATGCATTTCCTTGGAAGTGCATATGCTATGGCTGGTATAAGGTTGTGACCGGATCTCAAATTATGGTCAAGCCATGATGGCACATGTTGATTTTCTCCGATGTGTTATGTTGTCCTTGAGAAGGAAGTGTTCTCAAGGTGGTAAGCAGTTTGATTGCGTTAAGGAATGGAGCCAGCTAAAGTGGTGGAGGACAAAGCAATCCTAAGAAAATTGGTCGGGATTTATCGGGTTTCTTGACAGCATGTGGAGTATTGTGAAGTCACCTACTTCTTAAGTACTGGTGATCCACCTACAGCAGAGGACCAGAGTAGGCCAGCAGACTTGGGATAGAAAGGGAGCTATGGCAATCACTTCTTGAGACAGTGATGGGCTGAGAGCTGCTCTGCGGGTTGCATGAGAGATTCAAGCTGCTTCTTTCATAGACCAGGACATGGGGCCTGCTACAGCTAAAGAAAAAGGGAAACAGATGACTTAGAAATGGGATGAATTCGTGGATCCTGGACAGGACCAGATGACAGTGACAGAAGATAGCATCAAGGTTATGGAACTATCTGGCTTTGTCAGAAAAGCCTTTATTGAATAAAGGGAAATAAGTTTGGAGTTTTACTTGGGGCTAAGGGATGACCAAAGAGTGCAGACAACTGAGATGCCAATGGTTAGTTGACTAGGACAGTGAGCAAGCGCTATAATAGTCGATAGGAAGACGATGGTAACCTAGCAACAGGAATAGATCTTATGACTACTCCTTGGGCTAAAAGGACCCATTCACAGGCATAATCGCCGACCTCGATGATATGACTCAATGACGATGGACTCTCGGATAAGAGAAGAGTTCTAGCATGGAAAGCACCCTAGGTACTATGAGTCGGTCTCTTAAGAGAAGGCGATGCACTGATTTCGGAAGGAATCATGAGAGATCATACAGAGTTCCTATAAGGAAGGATTATCCCATGAGGGGACTAGTGTCAGCCTTGATTGCAGGATGCCAGGGCAGGGACAATGATGTTGGACTGAGAACTACTATGATGGACTCACTGGATGCAAGCTGCACCTTCCGAGAAACTAGAACATGGGCCCAGCTGCGGTTAAAGGGAAGCAAGTGATTGGTATTCCTATGGAAGATGACGACATTGATGTTTGAGCCTGATAAGTAGGTTCAAGATGATAGATTTGGTTTTGGTGTGTAGATTTCGATGTGGACTCCCTCTTTAGTCTTCTTTGGTGATTTCGAGGGAGGGTGACTGATATGATATAATTGAATTGATTGTTTGGAGCAGATGTTATGTCGCTCTTGCACTTGTGTTCTGGTGATTTGTGCTGGCATGATTGTCGCCTTGGTATTATTTGTAACTGTTGTGCTTACACCCGATTGCCTTAGCTGATTTTGGGGACAAAATCCTTTCTAAGGAGGGTAGGTTGTGACACCTCAAATTTGTAATACTCTTAATAGACTAATTGAAAATTTTAATTGGTTGCTTAATGTGAGATTAAGGGCTTTGGGAACCTTAATTTAGTAGTGGTAACCTTGGGATTAAACAAAATCCTTTAAGTTATTAACAAAATGTTAATAAATGGAAAGTTGAGGGGCTATATGCGTAAAGAAAATTTGTCTGGAGGGCTTTCTTGGAGCCAAGAAAAAAGTAGGACTTGGGTGTAAATGTCCAACACATATATATATAAGTGGTGGAGAAAAAAAGGAAGATAAAAATCTTCATTTCCCCCCTCCAGTCTAAGATAGCCGATGCTCTCCCCTCTCCTCCTCATTGGCCATCAATGAAAGAAATAGAGAAAGAAAGGAGAAGAGAATGAAGAAGGGAAGGAGTGGAAGCTGTTGCTGCTGCCAACTGCTGTGGGTGTTGCTCCAGCCCTTGTAGCTGCTGCTGCAGCTACTGTTGCTACTGTGGAAGTTGCTGGTGTTGCCGAGGAAAAGAAGAGAGGAAAGGAGGTGGTGCTGCTATTGTAGCAGCTACCATTGCTACCGTTGATGTTGCTATTGCGATTAGGAGAAGAGAAAGGAGCTCCAACTGAGGTAGGGTTTATTCGCTTGTTTCATCCTCTTGTTCCCATGACTAAAAGTAGCCAAAAAGGGTTGTTTTGGTTAAAATTTCCATGTTGCTTGTGATAATGGTTGGGTTATGCCCTAGTTATGTGCTAAATCTTGGGAATGCCAATTGGAGGGTTTCCATTATGGGTTGAAATTGATGTTGCGGTCTATAAATTCATGTGGTTTTACGTGTTTATCATCGATTCTGGGTTGTAGTCGTAAATGGTGGTTTGGATTAGGGTTAACGGGGTGTTTTGATATGTTTAACCGGGTGCTGAGAGCACCTAGTACCAGTAGTAATGATCAGTACCGGTACTAGTTAACCTAGCACCGCAATGTAATGCATTGAAAAGGGGACTGAGAGCACCCAGTATCGGTACTAGTGATCAGTACTGGTACTAGATGATTCTAGTCAGTGAATTGGGGCTGCCAACACTGGTATTGGTATTCAGTATAGGTACTGGCTGGGTTTTTGGTAGAAGGCCGATGGTGCCCAGTATCGGTACTGGTGTTTAGTACCGGTACTGGCTGGGTTATGTTGATATAAAATTGATGGCACACAGTATCGGTATTAGTGTCTAGTACTAGTACTGGTTGGAACTTGTGAATTTGGTACTGGGGTTGCCTAGTACCAATACTAAAGCTTAGTACTGGTACTGGTTGGCTGAGTTGAGTTTGAGGACAGAATGTGCAAATACATGTGGTTGTATGCAGTTATAAACTGAATTCAGGTTGTAAACAATAATTCTTTAGGTAAAGGTTATTGTACGTGGCTTTTTGATGTTAGGAACTCATCCTGAACTCAGATGCGATTTTGAGTGGGTTATTCGACATTTGATGATCCATTAGGCATCCGATACCCTTGATCCTAACGTCTGATCCCTTAGTTAGATGTCCCTACAACTGGATTGCCAATCCAGGGACTAAGTCCTAGCGATTTGATGCATGATATTACATCAAGCGCCTAATATGCAAGATTCAGACGTCTAGCCAAGGAATCAACCGGTCACCGATTGAGATGTTATTCTCGGACGTTTGTCACAGGATGTTGGACGTCCAATTTGAGGCTTGTGGTTCCATTTTGCATGGAATTTTCCCACAGGAATCAGGAGCTTAATCTAATTAGTTAAACCCCGGCCTAGTAACCATGAATGTGAGCTAAGAATCCTGGTTAGCATTTAATGTCAGGAAACTCAGATTTTGGGCATAATTAGGACCCAGGGTGGTTGGTCCTAGATGGAAATAAAACAGACCCTCTAGTGGTACAAATCCTAATATGGAAATAATAAAGAGAAGATTCTAAAGTGAATGCATGAGGCCATGTCACCAGAATACCCGTGAGACCAAAATGAGTGGTATAAACTAAACCTAATGGGTCTTGGTAAAGGTATAGAAACCCTAATGGGCTAGATAAGCACAATCCTATAATGGTGAAAGGGAAGCTTCATTAGTAACTTGTGTAACAATAAAGATTTAGGGTCATAACCGTATGTTGCAGGAGGTACTCCTGTACCTAGTGTAGGTCCTGGGTGAGGAGAGGATCGACTCTAACAACGGGTTGCAAATACGGGTTTCATGTGAATCTTTGCCCTTACATGGGGACAACCATCTTGAGATGTTACAGGACTTACCCACCCCTCTGCTAATTGTATAATTTAGGTAATCAAACGGAGGGTTTAAGCCAGGGTTTGGGAGTGGCAAACGCCTGGTACTGGTAGTGATGGCAGTTATCGGTACTTGTTGAATCGAAATAAGTTAAAAAAAGGGACTTAAGTCTAGTACTAAAGGCACCTTGTATCGATACCGGTGTCCTGTATCGATATTGTGTGAGCTTAGTAGCCATGGCAGCGGGGGTGCCTAGCACCGGTACCTAAGACTAGGACCGGTACTGGTGTGCTCGTTCTAAATCGTTGAACTCTGTGAAGAGATTAATTGAATAAATAGGGTTAAGGGTGAAACCATAATATTGAGATCAAGGATCTCTTGGGTTCTAGGTACAAATGTGTGCATTATTGGAGGTCTGGATTATAGAGGATCTTGGTGGTGCAAAACCCAGGTTTTGGGCACGAAAGACAGGTTTTGCAGTCCTGGTTTGGACAAGCATTCTTGACCTAGTGATAGGTCAAGATTGCCTGATAATAAATGTATGTTGTTTGAGTGTACTAATGATAGGGAGTAGGTCCCTGATGTTTGATAGCTTTTAAATGTAATAATTGTATTGAACTGTGTGATTCTGATAATTAGAAATCCCATGAAATGTTAGATCCTAATTGGGGGTCCAGCAGGAACCCCAATTGATAGAGATGAGTGGGGAAAAATTGCAATTAAACCCTAGAGGGGTGAAGCACATGTATGGGTGTGTGTGTGTGTGTGTGTGTGTGTGTACACCTATAATTTGAGCATGAAGCTCCTTAAACACATTAAAAGCAATCTAAATTGACTAAGTAATGGCTTGAATCGCATGAGATGACACCTATGACTCCATCTAAGTCTAATGAGATGAAATGCTTGGATCCTAAGGTCTTGAGTAAGACCCCAGGAGAAACACTAGGTCCTTATGACTGTGTTCCAGGTACAGAACATAAATGAAATCAATGAGATGGTAAGTCAACTAGGTGAGCCCGTAAGGCTACCCCTTAGACTTGGTGAACCACGGGTTCACTGCTCAGGTAGAAGACCCGAGCTGTTGCGATAGCAAGAGGCTACCAAGGAGATTTGCCTCGGAATAGGAAGGTTCCTAGGTTGGTGACAAGCCTTGGGGCTATCACTGGTGTTTGGTACTTAGATGTACCCGAATCTGACTCGATGTGAAGGTACTCAAGCAAGAATCTCACCAGGCGCTCCCACATGCAGAGATGGCCGGGGTACTTAAGATGGATTGGTTGAGATCTCGTCCGACGGCTGATTGAGAGGGCACACTCGAGGACTGTGTTCCTACAGGGAGTTGTTTCTAGTGGGAGCATTGGTGTGGCTTAGAAATTTTGGCCAATCCTGCGATAATGATCTGGTTGTTTTGTGATTAGTTATTACGACCCGGTTCCCAAATCCCTGCAGGACACGAGACCGGACCGACTTGACTGATCCCAAGACCCAGTCATCCAACGAGAAATAACCAAAAATCAAGAAAGTAAACCACATTCACTATGCTATGCAACTAATAGTAAAAAGGTACAGTAGTAATGAAGTAAAAACTACTACAGTACATATCACCACCACAACAGTAGAAAAGTAACAAGGTACAGGAACATAAAAGTGCCAAAATGTAAAGGTACAAGAGTCTAAACTCACTACTACAAAAGAAGTGCAACAAAGAAGCTACTACTGCTGGGCTCTACTGGGCCCAGCACCCTCTGCAGCCGTAGACTTTGGCTGCTCAACACCTGGACCTGAAAAGGGGTTATGAGTACACAACATCAACAAACGCTGAGTAGAGTGGCAACCAACTAACTAAAGCTGTAAAAGTGGACAGGTAGCTGTTATTTTTCAATTACTTTCTTCAACTAATTATTCTTTTTCACCACTTGATTTATTTATCAGATCTCTTTCTTGATCTCGAATGTTCCTCGTGGGAATGATCTTGATTGCAGTCTTTTCCGAAGAGTAGAAGGCACACGTGGTGCTCTCCTGGTCGGGAGAGTCCCCCGTGGTGATCCTACACCCAGTCAACCACCCCAAGGTCATGGACAGATGTAACGGTGACTACGGCACGTGAGATAAATGCACGGGTAGCTACCCCGCACTTGCACGCGGTCAGTCGTTTCCGCTAATGGGTGCTCCCAAAGTACAGTACGGAACAGTATAGGACCTAGCCCTCTCAGTAACAGGGGCCTAGCCCCTAAGAACCAAACAGGGGTCTCGCCCCTCCACAGTCTGCGCACCCTCGCCTGACTACCCTAGTTTACCCAGTGGGCCTAACAAGTCGGTGAAGGGTGGCTAGCTGAACCCCAGGCCTCGTGGGGTGGCTAGCTGAACCCCGGGCCCCATGGGGTGGCTAGCTCTCTCTCAACACTAGTAGCTCTCCCTGGTACAGTGTACACGAGGGTCAAGAAGTCGGTGCAGAGTGGCCAATCCTAACCCCAGGTCCTAACCCAAGGGCGGTTAGCTCCGCTCTACCCTAAATAGGGGACAGTCGCTCTCCTTGGTACTACGTACTCAAGGGGCAGCACACTTCCCCACTTACATTCCTAGATCCATTCCATTCATTTCCAGGAGCTCTACTCCTAATTTCCCCGTAGGGTTCATTCTCATATTTCTCATGCCATTCCATACTAGGTTTCATCATTCACATTTCCATTCTCAGATTATATACATACAGCTCGTATTTCTATCATTTATATTTCCATTCTCAAGTTATACACATGTAGCTCGTATTTCTATTATTCACATTTCCATTCTCAGAGTATACACATGTAGCTCGTATTATATCATTTAACGTATACAACAGGAAGGTTACATGCAACTGTTAACTAGCACAAGTAATTCATAATTCACAGGCAACTTTGGTACATTTACAGGTAGCTGTTTAACATTTCTGTCTACTCATTCAAGATTGCAATTCAATCACGCATACAACCATTTCAAGTATTTCTCATCCTAGGATTCATGCCACATCCTAGGGTCAAATCATTCATTCCACACATGCATTCAGGGTTATAATTTCATTAAGTGAAGCCACTCTACTAATAAACCCAGGAGTATTGGGGGCTTGAACGGTAGGCTCACGTGCCTTAGCAAGCCCCAAACCCGCAACAGAATGAAGTCCTATAACAAGGAACAATCACAATGGAATATTCAGAACAATATAGAAAGCCTTCTAACAAGTAGAGGAACTCACAAGGAAAACATCAGTATCTTATTTATGTAAAACGAACCTCAAACGGACCCTAAATAGGTCAAAACAGGGTTAGTGACTCAAATCAGACGTCTGGAACAACTTCCAGACGTCTTAAAAGTGTCCAAAAATGCACCTCAGTCTCTGTGTCATCCTCAGACATCCAGGAACTCTTCTGGACCATCTAGATTCAGCTCCAGATGTCCGACCACCTCTCTGGACGTCTGGAAGTGCTTCAAGTCGTCTAGTAAGCTCCCTAGACATCTGAAATGTGTGGGAGGGCGTGTCTCGTGCCTTCCTGAAGCAAATCTTGCACGCATCCACCAAATCTTCTCAAAATAGGTATGCAAAAAGGGTACCTGTGGAGTGGCCTGCATGGTTGTATCTGCAAAGAGAACGTACCTTCGCGAAACTCACTCCTCAGACTTCTGGAACTGCCTCCAGACTTCCGCTCCATCGTCTGGACGTCACTCTAGACGTCTGATTCTAGGAAAAACCCAGAACCAGAACCTGCTCCCACTCGCTCTCGTCGCGCATGGTTGCGCCTCCTCCCCTCGCTTGTAGCTCCGGCTGCAGCAGTGTTGGGGAGCACTCCCCCGACACACTCCTCTTCGCGCACGCGCCGCTCCAGCAATGTGCTCTTCGGTGAGCTCCCACACAAGCTCGCGAGCACAACTCCTCCTTTCCTTACGTCTCTCCTCCTCGTTGCTGCTCTCGCGCTCATGCTAGCTCTCTCGCTGGAGGGGAGAAGAAGAAAGGAAGGTGGCTGGTGTGGGGTGAACGAGAGAGGAGGAAGGGGTTTTATAAGGATGAGGGTTAGGGTTTGCTGGAGGGGAGAAAAAGAGAGAGAGAAGAAGAAGGAAAAAGAGAGTACTGTCTGCGCGCAGCCCACGCCCAGACGCGAGCTCGTACTCAAAATTTTTGATTTCCAGACGTCTAGAAAGGTGT
This sequence comes from Thalassia testudinum, assembly GCA_037157565.1. Lineage (NCBI taxonomy): Eukaryota > Viridiplantae > Streptophyta > Magnoliopsida > Alismatales > Hydrocharitaceae > Thalassia > Thalassia testudinum. The sequence goes on from JAZHRO010000044.1 coordinate 1,224,069, forward strand.
CTAGACATCTTACCAGACATTTGACCGACAGTCTAGACATCTTAAAAGGCTCAAACAGCACGGGTCTTAACACTAGTCCTTGTTGGACACTGTTTGGGCTCATGTTTCGTGATCAGAAGCCATAGGCCTGGGTAGCTCCCAAGAGGCTCGACTTTTTTGACTAAAGTCAGCAACATTTTCGATACATCGAGAATGGGCATACCTTTCTAGAGGATTAACAGGCTGCTAATCTCTCCCTTGGCTAGGGAGAGACTATCAGGCTGGGATTCAAAGGAAAGGATTCGTCTCAATCTCCTCTTGTAGAAAGGGATGAATTTCCATAATCTAATCATTGAGGCGAGTAAGGGAGTAAATTATTACACCAAATCGAGGAAGGAACTTGGGTAACTTGTTAATTGGTTACTGGACCAAGGTGATTAGTCATACCAAGTAGGGTTCGAGAAACTAGAATCTAGAGTGTGGGTTTGGGCTAGGAACTAACTAGTAAATGAAACTATACACTATCCTGTTTGGTTGAGATATAGTAGATGATTGTTCCTTGTTGAGAAGATTGGCTCATCCCTGCTTTGTGACATACTTTCAGGTTGTCGTCGCAGGTTGTCAACATATGGAATTTGTCACTGTGCAAGCTTGTGCGTGCTCTTTTGATAGGTACATTTTATGCTTTGGTTTACAGCAAGTTTATGGTTTGTTACTATTTTCCTGTATTAGTTATGTGTCATTCTTTTCGGATTTTCTTCCATTCTATGCTATGAATGGAACTCTTTTATAGCTTGACTTAGTTAGGTATAACCCAAATTAAATAAACCAACACCTTTTTCCTTTTCGTCCCTCTGGACTCTAACCCTCATTTTGGGGTCTGGGTTTTGGGGCGTGATAGTTAAGATCCCTGATTGTTGGCACATTTTTCTTCAATGCAAAATTCAAGATCATGAAAATGTTAGGAAAATGCTTTCTAGGAGTGGAACATTTTGATGGAGCAGGCAAGTAAACATTACATACTTCCTAAACTTCTCGAATAAGGTTTTCACTAGTGATGCATGAGGACAAGAAGTACAATTTAATGTTCTTGGAAAAAGAAATAAGTAATCACTGAATCTTATAAATAAAGCAATGAAAGCATCTAAACTGTACCATTAGATCCTTCGCCTTCTCATCCACTATAGTTTCATCTTTGTGTTTCCGACTAGTCATGTAAATGTCAGCTCTTCTAGGAATTAGTCCATCTGCTTGTGTCTAGTGTTTGTATCAAGAGCTAACCATTAATGAATTATTCCAATGTTAATAGATTAATACTAAATAAGAACATATTACTTTTTCATGGATAATCCTAGCAAACGCCTTTGTTCCAGTGCAATGGGGGTCCTCATGGTTTAGCCGATTTCTCCTATTTTGCTCACACATTTTCTAAAGGTATAAGGGCATTCAAATAAAATGTAAGTGATGCATTTGTCATAAAAGCATTGAGAAAAGTGCAATTCATTTGCATTAAGACAATACTTGATGCTCATCACTAAGCCAAATATGAGCAAGTGTAAGAAATTGTCGTTTGTGAATCTGAGCATCTTCAACTCTGTCCCACATCTCTTCTGGGGACTATCTTTTATCAAATACTTTACTCTTAATTTCATTCTTCCACGCCCTCCATTTTGTAGAAGCACTATGCATGACATATTTCCTTATCTTTTAATTACAACATGGCTGAAATTCAATCTTCTCCTACAAATCATATGATATTGTTGTAAATATTTTCAATAACCAAGAAGTTAACAAAAAAGATGAATTATAATTAGCTCTTAAACCTGAATGGCCTCCCATATTGTCGTCTTATATTGAGGTCCCATGTCTTTCCAATTGGAATATCCTATGGTGGCCAAATTTGATCTTCGTATCACAGATCTGATAAAGTTTGCTAACTTAGCAACTTCTTCTCCAATGCCAACAACACCAACTTGAACCTCCATCTTCATGCCATCTTCCAAGTCCCATGTTTGTTCATTAAGTTGGGACCTCTCATCTTCTTTAATTGAGATGAAGCTACTCCTATGACAATAAAGAAAGGGATAAAAGAGTAGATTAGCATCTTATATATTTTTCTGCAAAAAAATTTGAGAAGATTCTAAATACTCTCCAAATGTTTAAAAAAAATTGACCTAGCTCTGAGACATCTTGTATTGGGGCACTTGGTGATGAAACTGAAGTTGATTGCTCACTTACAATTGCAGGTTGTTTTCTTTTTCTTGTATCAACTACTTTATAGTTCCTTTTCCTTCCCATTTATCTAAAAAAGAAAAGACAAGAAAAGGAATCATCAAAAAATGCATAATCGTTACTAAGTCATTAATTTGAAGTAAGTTTTAATCAAAAAATAAAATAAATTGTATTGAAAAGAAAATAAATAAATAAATAAAATCTTCTGCTGAAGCTGATTTTTGTTTTCTCTGCTTGTTTCTTGTCGCAAGTATCCAAATCAAAATCAGTTGAGATGGAATATACTCTTGCAAGCAAGATAAAAGTGCACCTATTCGGATTTCATTATTGAGGGTAGGTTTCTTAGTGAAGATCATTTCTCCTCACACATGCAGTAAAGCCATTCATGAACATTCATTATTTGATTGGAATTTAATATTCAAGAATGTATAAAAAGTGTCCCTGGTTGTAGGTTCTCTTGTTCCTTGTCGAAAACATGATTTCCCCTAACCAAATACTTCATAGAGGCTATTGCCCATCAAACTTATGGCCTCCCTCAAGCTTGGTTCCACAAAGGAAATCAATCCTTCTTTTAGACCACAAGACTAGCTAAGCTCGCTGCACTTAGGCTTTGACAGATCTAATCTCAAAAGTCACATCAAACTTTTAAAATGAGTACCCTACACAATGAGATTCTTCCTTCTTATTGGAGATTGACTACTAAAGCCAATCCTTATACAACGAATTTGAAAGTTATTCATATAATTTTTGAATGATAAAGAAAAGATTGCTTTTGAAGGAAAGAAAAACAAAGGAAGATAATCTTCTGCTCTACTTAGAAGTGAACTTTATATCTACAGGAATAAATATTTCGATGGCAACTGGCCACAATCCATTATCAATGTTCTCTCATAGAAAAATGTAGATGGCCAGTGAAAAGTCGAGAGCATATCCGACTGTTTGGATTATGAACTACCATATTTACTAGAATGTGCAACACAGAGGAAAGACTAACCAACGGATATACCCAGCACAGAATCATCCTTACAACAAAACACTACCAACCTTCCGAAGGAAAAGGATTTGTAGTGTAGCCTTAAAACACTTCAAAGACAATCAGACTCCTGAATATTTATCCCATTTTTTTAAATTCTTTTTTTTTTAAGCAAATCCCACAAATAATGGTTACAATCTATTTATAGCAGGAATACATAGGAATACACATAACAACATCCACAAATGCAGGACTACACATAAATGTAGGTCAAGCAAAAAGGGCTCTGAAAGTGAATCATGAAGCATAAACCAAAATCTAGTAATCAGTATGAAGATGTATAACAACATCCATGATCAATTGAAATTGGATATAGTTGACGTATTGGATGTTAAAATTGTCCAATACATCGGTTTTAAATTTTAGAGTGCTTATTATTGATTGCCTAGTATCAGCCCAAATTAAATTTGCAGGTGGAGGTCTTTCACCTGAAATAGAGGTTGTGTTGCATTCGTAAATCACGTATTTGATTTAAAACACGTCGTAGTATAGTTTTAAAATACAACTCAACAATAATTAAGTTAATGAGATGTGAGTCCCGATCGATCTCACAGAGGCATTTAGAAAAGCGAAATTGATTTTGATTTCCTCGCTTAAAACTGTACCCCGGTCTCTAAGGTGCGAGTTAAAGATTCACCAGTCGCTTTACTTTTGCAGAAATGTGTGCGTGCCTCAAATAGATCATGAATGTGAAGATGTGATTTGGTGTGTACATGACTTTGACAATACGATGACAGCTAGCGGAAAACATATCGATCGCTAATTCATTTATATCTTTAGGGACAGACATTTTAGTTGCAATATGATAGGAATATAAAGAAAGCAACTAATAGAGAAACAGATATCATGAAAGTATTGGTTTTATTTTCCCAAGAATGGTCATCATTACAATTGGATCTAGAGACATGCTTGTACTTGAAAGATTAAATCAGGAGTTCTAGCTAACAGAATATGGATGCATTCATGGATCTAAGAAAGATTATGCATGCATCTTACAGGCAGGAGATTACTACACTACTAAGCAGTAAATTCAATGCGAAAATTAAACTATGAAGAACACTTATCTGCGAGAACGCAGGGCATTGAAGGTGGTCTCCAATGGCCTGTGGAGCTTGTGGTGGTAGGAAGGAGAAAGAGGGGCAGCCACTGGTGGGTAGGCCAACCCTTGGAGAGGTGGTGGAGAGTTGCTCTAGCTTTGGACATGGAAGTGGGAGTGTTGATGGTGATTGTGCTCGTGGATGGAGGTACACATGGAGCTAAAGTGAATGGCTAAGTGGCTAGATGGCTAGATGGGGACTTGTGGCCATCCAAGGGTTCTTTAAATAGACCCTTGGCTTGGCTCTCTAGAGAACTCTAGAGTTCTCTAGAAGAACCTCCATCTTGGTGTCAAAATGGGAAGGGAAGTGGTCTTCTTAGATCCACATTTTGTGGATGTAAGAGTGGACTCCCTTAGTTGCCATTTTTGGCAACCAAAGGTGTCTCCATCTAGAGAAGACTTTAGATGATGCGTGAATGTGTGTGTGTGGGTGTGTGTGTGTGTGCGTGAGTGTGTGGCTAAGTGTAGCCATGGGTAGGTGTTCAGGTGGACCACTTGGTCCACTTCTAGGTAGGTCTAGGTTGGTCTTATGTAGGTGTCTAAAATAGGTTTAGCTGTAACCTATTACTAGATGGTTGATCAATTAAACTTGGCTAAGTTTAATTGAGCTTAGTGAGAACATAATTAGGTTCTTAGGAAGGTCTTGGGTTAGGCAATTGGACTAAGTAGATCTAATTGGACTTTCTTGGGCTGATTTGAATCAATCAGATTCAAGTCTAACCCTAATTAGGTTCTACTGAGCCTAATTAGACTTAAATAGGTAGGGATGGATCAATTGGATCATGGGTAGACCCAATTGGATGTAGGTAAACCTAATCAAGTAGGAATGCACCCAATTGGAAGTAGGTTAGGTAATTGGGTTTGGGCTAAGTCTAATTAGACTAGTCTGAGCCTAATTAGCTTGGGGTTAGCCTAATCAGGTTCATCTAGACCTAATTAGAACAAGGCTGACCCAATTACCTCCAATTGAGCTAATTGGGATATCAAGGGATCTAAATGGGATTCTAAGCTGGGAATTGGGTTAGGGATAAGAGGGTTGAGTATAGGGATAGTGGATAGTGGGAATCTGGATAGTGTTATCCAGGTTTTGGTTGAAGTGGGGAAATTGAGGTTTAGGGATAAGGGTATCTTGGAAGGGGGATAAGAGTTGGGATAATGTGGATAAGGGCATGGATAGCACTATCGATGTTTTGATTTTTCAGCTAAATTAGCCTAATAGGGAGGTGGCTTAGGGATAGGGACATGGATAGGGTTATCCTAGAGACTAAGGATAGGGATAGGGTTGTCCTAATGCTAGGGATAATTGCAGGGATGTCCTAATGTTCTTCATAATTTAATCTAAGAATTAAAATTCCACTTAGTAAGGTAGTATACCTCATCCCTATTTTATTTACAACTTTATTCCAAACTTCCGCTCCAGCTCTAGCTTCTTCCCTACTTCAGATTCAGCTTCAGGCCTTCTTCTAAGGTTCTTATTGCCTACAATCCAAATAATGCACTAATCGGTACATTATAACATTATTTTATTCATGTCTAAATAAAATAGGAAAGATGCAATGTATGCTACTTATGCATGCATTACATTACAATTATGCTAAGTTCTAACTTAATTCAGGTCATTTAAGTCCTATGATTGTTGCGTAATCAGGCTGGAATTTCTAGAAAATTGTGCCCTTACCCCAAGGAAACCCTTTCAGATCTAAAGTTCCCAATTTCACAGGCATGGCCTCTTGTGCCTAAGTATTACGTTTTTTTAGAAAGAAAGGAATGCTATTGATTCACCGATAGCAAACCAGGAGAGCTTTTATTAATAAAAATGAAACAATTACATAATCGAATCCTAATGCTGTATGAGACTCCAGCAACAATTTACAATCTTATCCACATACACTGGGGTCTCCTGACCATTCCTAGCCCTCCATATAGACCATAACACAACCACCATATGTAAACATGGCTTATTCCCATCCACATGATAACGCCACAGATTCTCCCATGTGGGAAGAGAATCATTACAAACTCTCCTTCAGACATAATCAGTGATCACACACAAAGAAAAAATATGAATGCTAGAATCATTATGCATCCCACATAGGTGGCAAAACTAAGTGGGAGTACCCATTCTCTTGTGTCTCAGATCTCTAGTAATCAGACAGTCCCTTCTGCAGAACCACAAAAAAAATTGTATCTTCAATGGTATTTTTAAATTCCATAACTTCTTCCCCACCTCATTAAATTCCGCCATCCTCGAAGAATTAATCAGCTTGTCATAAGCAGCCACAACAGAAAACTTACCCTCCCATTTGTATGTGTCATATTCATGAGGCATGGGTTTGAAGGCGGCAAGTTCTTGCATGAGACGTTCATTCTCTGCTCGTGTTCTTGTTTCATGAGTATTCCACATAGCATTATTAAAAGACCACTGCTCAGATTCCACATCCCAATAATTAGACACCACAGCATTTTATGTGAAGACGCTGCATAAGCGAGGGGGAACCTGTCTTTGAACACCCCCCCAGGTACCCAATTCTCTAACCAGAATTTGAAGCTTTTCCCATCACCTAATACAGATTTGAAAAAATTCCAATTGTCCCTCAGGGCATGCACCACTGAAGACCAAAAGGGAGATGGTTTATGGTGGTTTAGACGATTCTTCTCATCATTGGCAGTTCCATAACTGTCCTGAACTATTTCTGTCCACATTTTTTTCCCCCTACAACAACCGAATAGCCTACTTCAACAGCAAAGCATCATTAAATTCCTTAAGGGATCTAACACCCATGCCACCAAATTTTTTGGCTTGCAGATTGAATCCCACTTCAAAGGATGAAGAAAAGCCCCTTGGTGAGAGGCCCCTTTCCAGAAGAATCTTTTGCGCATCACATCAAGTTTTTTCTAGATTGACTTCGAGGCATTGAGAACAGAGAAAAAGAAAACTGGAATCGATGTGATGACAGAATTCAGTAATATATACCTCCCCCCTTTTGATAGGTATCTACTGCTCTAGCCCTCCAATTTTGTAGCCACCTTTTCATATAGGAAAGACCAATCTGCTTTCCTCTTTTTAGTGCATTTCAAAGGCAAACCCAGATATTTGATAAGCAATAAGACCACAGGTGTACCCAGAGTGGTAGAGATGTCATTTTGTATCATTCCATTCATCCCAAAATAGACTAGGGAGGATTTGTTTCCATTAAGTCTGAGACCAGAAATCTCCCCAAAAATCTTTACCATATGAAAAAGCGTTTGCACTTCCCTCTTCCCCCCTTCCACAAAAGAAATAGTGTCGTCTGCATATTGGAGTATGGGAGCTAAAGCCCTATTATTGGACATTGAGTACCCCCTTATGAATCCATCCACTACCAGTTTGCAGGCGTATCTTGCCAAAGTATCCACTGCGAGATTGAAAATCAGAGGGGCAAGTGGGCATCCTTGCCTAACTCCACACTGGGGCTGAATCCAAGAATGACATGGTTTCCCATTTATCAATGGGGAAAAAGAGGCTGTCGTAATGCATCTCTTCACCCACTGTATCAACAGAGGTGGAAATTTCCTCCTTTTAAGGATTTCCCATAGATACTACCAAGAGACTGAATCATAAGCCTTGGAGAAATCTACTTTCCATAAAAAGGCCTTGGTCTTTCTCCTAGGCCAACCCATTACCATCTCCTGCACTAATGAAAGACTCCTGTAGTGATCTCCCAGGAAGAAAAGCAGACTGGACTGGCATTATCAAGTTCTTCAAAACCTCCTGCAATCTGTTGGCTATAATCTTACTGATAATAAGGTAAATGGAATTAGACAGTGCAATGGGTCTGTAGTCAGAAAACCTCTCTGCACCTAATTTTTTAGGAAGCAGAAATAGATAGGATTTATTCAACCTCTGAAAATTAGAGTTACCCAGTTCAAATTCATGAATAACCTTCAATACATCCACCTTGACAACGCTCCACAGTTCTCTGTAAAAGAAAACCTGAATCACATTCGGACCAGGGGCCCCTTCATTGTTTAAATCTTTAATTGCTTTTAGTACTTCTTGTTCAGATATAGGAGTAACTAACATGTCTCTCTGATCACAATTGACACAAGGGAAATCCACCGATGCCATCCTCCAAGAGCCTCTTGGTGAAGCCTTGGATATTTCTTTAAAATATTTACCTGCTTCAGTTCTAATTTCATTAACAGAAGTAATAGTTCTCTCTTCTACTTTAACTGATGAGATAAGACTGAATCTCCTCCTAGCACTGGCCGCAAGATGAAAAAACTTCATGTTCGCATCACCCTCTTTGAGCCATAGTTGTCTAGATCTTTCACGCCAGTCCATTTCTATTTTCAGGTCCTCCTCCCCCACTACAGACTGCATCTGCTGCCTTTGCTGTTGCTCCTGGAGGTTCAAAGACTACCTGCATTCCTTTAGATCCAATTCTCTGATCACTGCCAGAGCCTCCCTCCTCTTCTATTCTCTGATCAAAGCCACTGCTTGTCCATATTCTTTTAGCATGTCACGCAGGCCTGACAGTTTTACAGCCAGCTACTGTGTAGCAGACCCTTGCACAGCCTTGTTCTGCCACCACTGAGACACCATTTGCACAAAACCTTCCTCCCTAAACTAAGATCTCTTGAGTTTGAAATAGGATCCAATGTCTGAATTCGTCCCACTGTCCCATACAAGTGGAGTATGATCAGAGAAAGGCCTATCAAGGCTTATAACTGCCAAAAACTGATGCCTCTCCAACAAGCAAGGATTGCCAAAAAACCTATCCAACTTAGAAGTCTATCCATTGCCATTTCTCCAAGTAAACTGCACTCCACTAATAGGGTATTCTGTCAATCCCATATTCTGCACAACCATTTGAAAGCCTGCCATTGAGCTGTCCCATCTCCCACCAGGACTATCATCACTTGAGAGATGACAATTAAAGTCACCCCCTAAAAGCCAAGGGACCTCCAGCACTCTTTGGTGCATTGCAGAGAGATCCTCCCAAAGACCCGCCCTGTCTGCAGCCACACAAGGGCCATAAATGCATGACACAAACCATTCCATATCTCCTTGGGGAGATTGGCATCTACAAGTAAGCATGTGCCTGTCATGAATGACTTCAATTACCAAAAGGCAAGACTTTCTCCACCAAAAGGCCATTCCACCAGACCTTCCAGATGCACCCTTTACCACAACATCACTACGTCCAGATTGCTTAAAGCAATCCCATTCCTGACCATTCTCCATCTCCAAATGTGTCTCTTGAATGAGAGCACAATCAATCTCCTACTCAGAGAGATATCTACACAAGGAAGTCCTCATCTTATTGCACAACCCACGCACATTCCAAGTCATCACTCTCATTCCTTGCCAGATTGATCCCCTTGAGCCACACAGCCCACAAACTCAACCATAATTGAGTTTGCAATAGTCTGCTCCTCAATAAGGGGCAAGTTCTCCTTCCTTCTCCTTCTAAGCATATAAGGAGATCTACCCACACCTCTTTTCTGATTGGATCCACTACCATATTTCAGATCAGTAGGAATTGAGAACTGCACCTAGTTCACCTCTTTAAGAGCTCTGATGCCATTTCTGAGTACCAGCTCCCTTCCTGTGCTGCCCTCCTCTTTGCTGCTAAGAGCCTCTAATTCTATCACAGAATTATCAGCAACCTCCATATAACCATCCTCTTTGATTACCAGGGCTCGGCTACAATCTCCTACTGCATCAACCTCTTCCATCAGGTCCTCCTCAGCATAGTCTTTGTCAAGACCCATGCTGTTAAGCCTTTTTCAGACGTCCGGACTTTAGGTCAGATGCCTAATAACACTGCACAAGGGGGTGATAATTATGTTAAATAGGACCCATCTTAAGAATAAGAGGCAGAACATAAGTAGAATGGGAGCATTGCATGCATCATGTACCAAGATTGCTTATAAAACTATATTAATGGCCATTTGTGTAAGCACTTGTCAAAGCAGGCCTCATATGAGCAATCGGACTGCACGGATGGATTCAAAATGACGAACGAAGTCCAACGGACTCAAGATCAGCCAAATCCAACATCCGGAGCTCCTACAATGGGCCCAAGAAGTTCTGACCGTTGATATGGTGATCAATGGCCCTCGTTGCGCCACGTCACCCCTGCTCCACCGCATGCCACCTATTCTTCGATCTGACGGCCGAGAACCGCACGCCCGCCCGCAGTCGCCGCGACAAAGTGCAAGCGTGGCGCAACGGTTAGCGTGCACGCCCGCACGCGCACGACGTGGGTTCAAGCCATGCAGTGCGTGAAATTGAAGGCGAAGGGAGTGCGCGGCGAAATTGGGTCGCCCGATCAGCAGCGAGCGACCGAGATCCCGCCACGTGGCGCGTCCACAGATCGCGAGCGCCCACGCACATGCGCACGCAGGGCGACGACGCCCGCGCACACGCGTGCCCGAGGTGCGATCCGAGCACATCCAAGGGGAGATCTCAACCGTCTGATCTTTGATCGGACGGCTCTCATGCAGCGGCTGCGGATTGAGCGTGAAGAAGAACGACATAAGTGGTTGACCGGCGGGCTGGAGGGCTTCACTGATGCTTTTGGAACAGTTTTAGCAACGTCCCAGACGTCGCTAAAGTCCCTTCTTCTTTTAGAAAGCCCTTAACCCTATTTAAACCCCCTCTAACCACTCATTCAAGCCATTCACTTCCCTTGCAACTACTCCACCCCTCTTTTAGCTAGCTTTAGGCCCTCTTGTAATCGCCGGAGATGATGAGCTGCCGACGGAGCCTCCTCCACCGCCGTGGCTGCCTCGTCGCTCTCCCTCCTCTCTCTCTCTCTCTTTTAAGCTTTCCATTACTTTTGTTTGAGCATGTATTTAATGTTGTAAGCTATGAACTAAAAGTGCATGATTAATGAAGTTATTTTCTGTTCAGTTGCTACTTTAATTTCTGTTTAAGTTGCATGATCAAGCAAGAAACACTCTAACCCTAATCTCTCTCTCTATCTCTCTCCCGCTTTTCAAACCGCACCTCTGCAAGCAAAACTCCGTGCTTTCCGTGACAAGTGATAAGAAAAATTCAATTTTCACGCCTCCCTGAGACCGACACTCGGACTCACCTCCATTTATTTATTTTAAAACCGGCGTTGCAAGTGCGACTATAACGACACTCCTTAACACATAGGCACAAGCACATGTCTGTTTTTGGCGCTGTTGCCGGGGAGGCAATGGATTTGTTTTGTCACCTCCATTCCACATTCATTCTCACATCGTCTAATGCCCTATTTTCCTTTTTACTTAATGGTTGCAGGAATTCGACGTGTGGATGGTGAAGCGACGCATCCCATGACGGTAACAAGGGAGTAGGCGTAACAAGGACCGATAGTGAGTAATTCTACTCTCATGATTGTTTGCTTGCGTGAAAAAACTAAAAAAATTGTAAAAATTGAAAAAAATTGGCGTGGTGCATGATTGCTTGACCCACATCCTTAAGACATCACTCCACAAAAAAATGTACACTCTAACATCCAGAATAAATTCTTGGAGTGTTCTTTTCTTTTTCTTTTGAGTGGTGTTTGCGAAGCCACCATGAGTTGACCTGGGCCGCACCACTCAACCCTAAAATCGACTCATCTAATAGAAGCTGCATAATCATTAGGATGAGTACATTAGGGTTTTAGAGCCTCTACAGAATAAAAGGAAATCTACTTTCACTGAATTGTGTGCAGAACTTGACATGCCCACTGAAACTTGTTTGAAAACATTAAGACACGTCAATCCTAAAAAGTACTAAAGTAAGGATAAAACACTAAAAAACACCACATCTTAAAAATTCTTGCTTGAAAACCATGTTTTGACAGAAGCACACACCTTGAAAGTGAAAAATTAAGAGGCACCACCCCAATTAACGCCTCTTCACATAACCCTAGCACAAGCACTATCCTAGCCCTTTAAAACTGAGTAGATGTGCCCTAGGCAGGATTGAGTTAAGTCTCGAAAGGCGAGGTTTTGTTTGCTAGGCACTTGGCTTTCATTCCCTTGGTAGAATCTGGTGACTAGGCTGCTGGCAGTGTCAAACGACCGCGGTTGTGGGGTCTATGGAACTGGAGGCGCAAGCCAAAGGAAGAACTTTCCCTGCAATCCCCTCGTAATCAACCTGGCCAGATTAGCCTTGGGAAGGGGAGTCCAGTGCTTACGGACTTAATCACCTTTTGCGAGATTTCTAGGTCTCCTAAGAAACACACCATAAGGACTAGGCTTGTGTGCTTGATTGAAACACCTTTCTCGCATCTGTCTCCCTCCGCATCCCCTCCTGTTCTTCTCTAGTGTATGCATGGGAGACGCTCACTGCATCCCGAGTTGTGTGTTTTGGGGCGGGATTCTAGGTGACGTAATTCTGTTGGAAACATGGCTGAACCTAGTGTAGATGAGGCTGAGGATCAACCCCCACCAGACGCTATGGCCATCATCCAAGCCCAAATTAATGCTAACCACCGGCTTCAGCAACAACAAATCCACACCATCATGCAAGCCATACAACGGTTACAGAACCCACAAGAACAACCACCATCACCTTTCCAAGACATACCAGGGCAACCACCACTTGATATACCACCACTTCAGGATCAGCCAAGGCCCCTCCGCGATTTTTATAATCCCTCTGCTATTAGAGTCGAAACGCACCTTAGGATCCCCAAAGGGGGAGATGATTTTGAGCTGAAACCGAATGTCTTAAGTCTGATCCAGAACCACTTTCATGGAAGCTCAAATGAGGACCCCTTCCAGCATCTAGAGGATCTCGACCGCATTGCACCAACTGTGAAACCTAGGAACATTAGCCTTGACATTGTTCTAATCTAGATGTTTCCCTTCTCATTAAGAGACAAGGCTTCCCATTGGCTCGGAACCCTAGGTAGACCCATCACCACCTGGGAAGAACTGAGGCATGCATTTTTAAAGAAATTCTTCCCCATAGGAAAGACCAATGCCCTCAGAAGAGCTATCACTACCTTTACACTCCAGGGTGGGGACCAATTTCATGAGGCGTGGGAAAGATTTAATGAACTCTTGAGGAAATGCCCACACCACGAAGTACCAAGGTGGCAATTGGCCCAAATTTTCTATCACGATCTAGACAGCAACCTACGGAACTTCATCGATTCCTCATGTTGGGGGAACTTCCTGAACAAGGACGAGGAGAGAGCGTTTGAGCTCTTTGAGTCTATGAGTGAGAATTCGCTCAACAATGCCTCCATGACCCAGTTCAACAGGTCCAGTCAACCCCGTGGTGGGATTTATGAGGTACAAGCAAATTCTGGAATGGTTGACATGGACATCATTGCCAAGAAATTGGATCGAGTGGAATTGGTGGACAAAAAGATTGATGAGCTACTGAACCAAACCAGGAACTCCTTACAGACTTTCTCCCTAGCAAAGGGAGTGCATAATGTTGACCTGGTCCAACCCTTTACCCAACTGAACCTAGAACAACCCCTAACCCCGTTCCAGGGAGGGACCTTTGCTCCCTCAACCCTTGATTACTCCCTTCCCTCTTCATCAACATCGGCTATCCTAGAAGATGTGCAAGCTGTCCAAGGTTATGCGAAACCTGACCCTTTCTCCAACACTTACAACACTGGCTAACATAACCACCCCAACTTTGGTTGGACAAACCAGAAACCACCGCAATTCCAGAACCAGCCCAGGCCAAACCAGCAGCCACACTTGCCCCCTATCAACAAGGACCACCAGTTAGACCCCAATATAATCAGAATAGGGCGGCCCCTCCCCCACAAAACCAAATGGATACCCTAATAAAGATGATGACTGACATGAACCAGAAACATCAGGAGGAAATGGCCTTGGTAAAGGGACAGTTAAGCCAACTCTTGGACTGTAAACAACAAGGATCCCTACCTTCCCAACCACAACCGAACCTGCGAAACATAATTAACAGAGGCCCCAATTTGCAAGGGTTCCAAGGCAACCCTGGGCAGGCTCACATGGTCCAGCCAGCCTCGCAGACACCTCCTGGGTTTGGTGCTTCTTCATCCACATCTTCTCAAGGATCAACCCATGGCCCCAATGCCTCTGCGAATGCGGTGACCTTGAGAAGCTGCACCAAAACCTAGGACCCCAAATGGCTGACTCTCCCCGAGACTTCACCCGCTGAAATACCCAACTCAGAAGAGGCACCAACGAAGGACCCAGAAATAGACCCAATCCACATTCAGACACCCTACCCTGAGGCCTTGGAAACAATCAAGAAAAGAAGAATGTTGTGGAAACTGAGGAGCTGTTGGAAAGCTTTAAGCGAGTACAAATTAATATTCCGCTCCTTGAAGCCGTCAAACACATCCTTGCTTATGCCAAGTTTTTAAAGGATGCCTGTACACCCAAGCATAAGCCAAGACCTTAAGCACCTAAGAAGGTTATGTTCTCTGAACAAGCAAGTTCCGTAATATCAAGCAACCTTCCACTCAAGCGAACTGACCCAGGAGCGCCCCTAATTTCCTGCAATATCGGGGACATGACGTTTGATAGAGCGCTCCTGGACCTAGGTGCTTCTATCAATCTGATTCCAACAACCCTGTACCACCAATTTGGTTTTGGAGAGCTGACCAACCCCTGTCACCATCCAGCTGGCTGATAGATCAGTGAAAACCCCGAAGGGGGTTGTCGAGGACGTGATTGTACGAGTCAAGGACTTCTATTTCCCGATCGACTTTTTGGTGCTCTACATGGAAGTCCCTGAAAAATTACAGAACACACCCATAATCTTAGGCAGACCTTTCTTAGCTACGACTATGGCAAACATTGATTGCGACATGGGATGTATGGAAATCACCTTTGGGGACAGGAAAATGCAATTGGATATCTTCTAGGAAACAAAGTCTTTTGATTGAGATTGTGTTGAGGAACATGATTCCATGGAAACTCTAATCGAGGAATGCCTCACCCTCAGTTCTGTATCAGACCACTAAACCCGTAGTGACTGTTCTGACCCTTCATCATTACCCGTGGACCTCTGTAAGGCTGAGTACAATCACACGACACCATTTGAGGAGATCGATGTTGATCAACTCCCGCCCTTTCCCTTCCCATCGACTGTGGTTCCACCCGCACTTGAACTTAAACCATTTCCCGAGAATCTCAAGTATGTCTTCCTGGGACCTGACCAGACCTTCCCAGTGATTATTAATTCTCATCTAACCAAGGATAAGGAACTCAGGTTGACTACGACCCTTTCAGAACATCGGGTTGCCATTGGTTGGACCATTTCAGACTTAAGAGGAATTAGCCCCACCTATTGCACCCATAAGATTTACCTGGAAGATGGGGCACGACCTTCCCGCCAGATGCAGAGACGTTTAAACCCAAACATGCGGGAGGTCGTTAAGAAAGAAATTATCAAGTGGCTTTGACGCCGACATCATCTACCCTATCTCTGATAGCCCTTGGGTGAGCCCCACTCAAGTGGTTCTCAAGAAAGCTGGGCTCACCGTTGTCATCAATGATCATGGAGAATCCATCCCCACCCGCACCACCACCGCATGGCAGGTGTGTATTGATTATAGGAAGCTCAACGAAGCCACTAAGAAGAATCACTTCCCCTTGCCATTCATTGACCAAATCCTTGAAAGATTGGTAGGGCAGAAGTATTTTTGCTTCCTGGATGGATATTCAGGATATAACCAAGTCGCAATTGCTCCGGAAGATCAGGAAAAGACCACATTCACTTGCCCGTATGGCACGTTTGCATTCTGTCGAATGTCGTTCGGGTTATGCAACGCAGCTGCGACCTTCCAGCGTTGCATACTAGCCATTTTTTCAGAAATGGTGGGTGAATACTTAGAGGTCTTTATGGATGATTTCTTTGTATTCGGGAATTCATTCGACCATTGTCTGAGAAACTTGGAGAAAATCCTGAAATGATGTATTGAGGTTAACCTGGTGTTAAGCTGGGAAAAGAGCCATTTTATGGTTCAAGAAGGAATTATCCTCGGTCACATCGTATCACATAGGGGCATCGAGGTAGATCGGGCTAAGGTTGATTTGATTTCCAAACTTCCTCCACCTAGCTCGATCTGACAGATTCGCTCATTCCTAGGACATGTTGGCTTCTACCGAAGGTTCATTAAAGGCTTTTCCAAGCTTTCCAAACCCTTGACCGACCTTCTAGCCAACGACACCATATTCCACATGTCTTCTGATTGCATCCAGGCTTATGACACCCTCCGGGACTTAGTCTCCACCGCACCTGTACTTCAACCCCCAGACTGGTCCCAGGACTTTGAGATTATGTGTGATGCATCAGATTTGCCATAGGCACTGTCCTGGGACAAAGGCAAGATAAGAAGCCCGTGGTGATCTACTACACGAGCAAAACGTTGGACGAGGCCCAACGAAATTATACGGTCACAGAGAAAGAGCTACTCGCTGTAGTCTTTGGACTTGAAAAGTTTCGATCATACTTGCTGGGATCCCACGTGACGATTTACACTGACCATTCAGCCATCCGGCACCTGTTGGCCAAGAAGGACGGAAAGCCCAGGCTCATCAGATGGATCCTACTTTTGCAAGAATTTGACCTGGAAATCTGAGACAAGGCCTTATCAAAAAATGTGGTGGCTGACCACTTGTCTAGACTTCATCCAGACCACATTAGACCCTCCCTACCTCTATTTGACGCCTTCCCTGATGAACACATCTTGGCTGTGCACGACAAGAAAATGCCATGGTATGCTGACTACGTCAACTACCTAGTTGTAGGACAAACCCCGCACAACTGGTCCAGACAGCAATGGGATAGGTTCTTGGCTGAGGCCAAGAACTATTTCTGGGATGATCCCATGCTGTTTCGCCTCTATGCTGACCAGATCATCAGGAGGTGTATCCTCGAAGACGAAGTTCAGAGTGTGGTTTCCTTCTGTCATGACCAGGCTTGTGGCGGCCACTTCTCTGGAAAGAAAACGGTTGCAAAGGTTCTGCAGTCCGAATTTTACTGGCCGTCCCTATTTAAGGATGCACACAACTTTGCCAAGACTTGCTCACGCTGCCAAACGCTGGGGACCATGACCAAGAAAGATATGATGCCCCTTCAGCCCATTTTGATTGTCGAAATCTTCGACGTTTGGGATATCGATTTTATGGGCCCCTTTCCACCATCCAACGGCTTCGAGTACATCCTGGTCTCGGTAGACTATGTTTCCAAATGGATTGAAGCCGTCGCCACCCGTCGATGTGATCACAGGACTGTCATGGACTTTGTTAAGAAGAACATCTTTTCCTGGTTTGGAATACCCAAGGCCATGATCAGTGATGGTGGAAGCCATTTTATCCATTCCCAATTTTGTGCCCTACTTAGAAAATACGGGGTGAACCACCGCATTGCTACCCCGTATCATCCACAAACAAATGGGCAGATCGAGGTCTTAAATAGACAAATCAAAAACATTTTACAGAAGACTGTGAGACCTGACAGGAAAGACTGGTCCACACGACTTGATGATGCCCTGTGGGCATACAGGATCGCTTTCAAGACCCTGATAGGCATGTCACCTTATCGCCTGGTCTTTGGCAAAGCCTACCATCTTCCTGTCGAATTAGAACACTGGGCTTACTGGGCTGTCAAGCAATGTAACATGGATCCCCAGTCAGCCGGTGCGCAGAGGACGCTCCAATTATCTGAGCTCGAAGAAATTCGTCGGGATGCCTTTGACAATAGTCGACTGTATAAGGAGAAAATGAAAGCTGTCCATGACCGACTCATTCATAGAAAAACATTTGAGCCTAACTAGCAAGTCTGGCTGTTTGACGCACGCCTAAAACTCTTCCCGAGAAAGCTCAGGTCCAAATGGATAGGACCATTTCGGGTGGTTAAGCCCTACTCTAATGGGGCGATCGAAATCGCTGATCCTAACACTGGGCACACTTTTACAGTTAATGGTCAAAGATTGAAGCACTTCCTGACCTAGGTTTCTCCAAAGGAAAGTGTCACCCTCATTGAGGGATGACACGGAGGACCGCCCAGCTGGAGGCGTTAAACTCAGCGCTTCCTGGGAGGCAATCCAGAAGATTCAAACTGATCCGGTATTTTACATCACTCAGGTACTATCTTTTTGAACCCTTATGCATCCATGTACTTGCCAATGAGGACATTGTCCAACTTAAGCATGGGGGGATGGTAAATTGCATAATCCTGAGTTCATTTAATCAGTCTGAATAAATAAATAAATAAATTTTTTTAGGAAGAAAACTTAGGCACTAGAAACTTGTCAATAGTGGGAAATAATACAAAAAGAACTTAAACACTTAGACTTTTCAGGCCTTCATGCTTAATCAGCCCTGGTGTCCGTTAAAATATGGATTTAGCTTCGAATCCTTGCAACCTCAAGCTATTCTAATCCACCTACTAAATAAGGTGATAAGTATACGACTTATCAACTCACCCTCTAACTTAGAAAAACTTTGAGTCTAAGCATCTGCACACATTTTTGCACAGACTCACTTCTAGGAGATTTTGACAGAAATTGGGTAGCTAATGAACTCTCTAGGGTGGTATGGGTGGCAAGTTATCGTGTGTAACAGCCCATTGGCAGGTTGTCCAGAACCCAGCTGCGGGACCTGTTCCTCTTCATTGCCTCTAGGTACATTTGAGATCAGGGAAGCCACCTACGAAAAAAAAAAAACCACACTTCACTGCACGAGTATGGCTGGCAAGTGATCGTGGGTAACAACCCATCGGTCGGTTATCCAGAGCCTAGCTCAATAACTGCACAAAAAGAACCAAAAACACTTAAGGAAGAATCGGGGAAGTAGTACAAGCCGGGGAGATATACACTGGAAAAATTCTTGTGTTGACCCCAATTAAAATAAACATAGGGAGAAAGCTACCAATCGAACAAATGCACCTTCAGGAAAATCTATCTCCTCTTCCGATCACCTAGAGGCGTAGAAACCCGAAGTCTATTTGAATTACCGTTAAGTGCGTCTATCACAACCTTCACACCAAGATGCTTAGCACTTAGGGTTTTTGATCGAGTTTTGGGTGGGTTGGGTAGCCGTAAAAAGTTACCAACCCACACTGAACTCCGAAAACATTCTAAAATATATATATATATATATATACACATATACATATGTATAGTTATATACATTAAAGCAAGGATTCAAGCGATTCGTATTTTGGCAGACACCCGGGTGCTGCTTAGTCTTTGTAGATTAAGATCTTCGTATATTTCCTCCTATTGACAAGTGACGAAGTGTCTAAGCAATTACTTCTTAAATTATGAAAGAAAATAAAGGCTAGAATAAACCTTGCTAGAGACTAGCAAGGAGTAAGCATGGGGGTATGATAACACTGCACAAGGGGGTGATAATTATGTTAAATAGGACCCATCTTAAGAATAAAAGGCACAACATAAGTAGAATGGGAGCATTGCATGCATCATGTACCAAGATTGCTTATAAAACTGTATTAATGGCCATTTGTGTAAGCACTTGTCAAAGCAGGGCTCAGATGAGCAATTGGACTGCACGGATGGATTCAGAACGATGAATGGAGTCCAACGAACTCAAGATCGGCCAAATCCGACATCCGGAGCTCCTACAATGGGCCCAAGAAGTTCTGACCGTTGATCTGGTGATCAACGGCCCTTGTTGCACCACGTCACCCCTGCTCCACCGCACGCCACCTCTTCATTCAGCTGAGAGCAGATCTCAGCCATCCGATCTTCGATTGGATGGTCGAGAATCGCGCGCCCGCCCGCAGTCGCCGCGACAAAGCGCGGGCGTGGAGCAACTGTTAGCGCGCACGCCCGCACACACGCGACGCGGGTTCGAGCTGCATGGTGTGTGAAATTGAAGGCGAAGAGAGTGCGCGGCGAAATTGGGCCGCCCGATCAGCAGCGGGCGGCTGAGATTGTGCCACGCGGCGCGCCCACAGATCGCGAGCGCCCACGCACGAGCGCACGTCGGGCGACAACACCCGCGCACACGCGACGCGATTTGAGCACATCCAAGGGGAGATCTTAGCCGTCCGATCTTCGATCAGATGGCTCTCACGCAGCGGCCACGGATTGAGTGTGAAGAAGAACAACGCGGGCGGTTGACCGACGGGCTGGAGGGCTTCACCGACACTTTTGGAACGGTTTTAGCGACGTCCCGGATGTCACTAAGGCCCCTTCTTTTAGAAAGTCCTTAACCCTATTTAAACCCCCTCCAACCACTCATTCAAGGCATTCACTTCCCTTGCAACTACTCCACCCCTCTCTTAGCTAGATTTAGGCCCTCTTGTAATCGCCGAAGATGACGAGCCGCCGACGAAGCCTCCTCCACCGCCGTGGTTGCCTCGTCGGTCTCCCTCCTCTCTCTCTCTTTTAAGCTTTCCATTACTTTTGTTTGAGCATATATTTAATGTTGTAAGCTATGAACTAGAAGTGCATGATTAATGAAGTTATGTTCTGTTCAGTTGCTACTTTAATTTCTATTTAAGTTGCATGATCAAGCAAGAAACACTCTAACCCTAATCTCTCTCTCTATCTCTATCCCGCTTTTCAAATCGCACCTCCGCAAGCAAAACTCCACGCTTTTCGTGACAACAAGTGATAAGAAAAATCCAATTTTCATGCCTCCCTGAGATTGACACTCGGACTCACCTCCGTTTATTTACTTTAAAATCGACGTTGCAAGTGCGACTATAATGACACTTCTTAACACACACGCACAAGCACACGTCAATGCCTTGTAAGAAGTCTGTGATGAGGGTCAGACGTCTTGTAAGACAACTGGACTCAGTCCCAGACATCTAAAAATCGAAAATCTTTTGTACGAACTCGCATCTGGGCACGTGCTACACGTAGATAGTACCCCTCATTTTCATCCGTCTTCTCTCTCTCCTCAGGTCCCAGCGAAAACCCTAAAACCTCACCCTTATAAACCCCCTCCTCTCCCTCACACCACCCCACTTCCATCCACCCTTCTCCTTCCTCCAGCTAGAGCAGCAGGCAGCAAGCAACAAGCATGAGCGGCGTGGGAGGAGAGGAGCAATGAGGGGAAGAGAGGAGAGTGCGTGAGCTCGTGAGGGAGTTCGCCGGAGAGCTCACGACCGGTCGGGCGTGCGCAAGGCGGAGAGGTGAGTCGGGGAGGTCCTCCCCGACATTGCTGCAGCTAGAGTAGTGGTCAAGCGGGCGCGGCGCGGCCTCGCGAGACGTGAGAAGGCGAAGGCAATCCCTGGTTCTGGGATTTTCCCAGAATCAGATGTTTAGATCTACATCTAGACGACATAGATGACATCTGGAGGAGATTCCAGATGGCTGAGAGGTAAGTTCCGCGATGCACACCTTCTTTGCAGATATGGCCATGCAAGTCGTTTCGCCGAGGCACTGTTCCGTGCCATTTTGAGGAGATTTTGTGTCGCTGCATGCAGGATTCACTTCGGGAAGGCACGAGACATGCCCTCCCATGTAGTTCAGACGTCTGGACGAGGCACCAGACGATGGAAAGTGTCTCCAGACGTCCGGAGAGGGGGTCGAACTTCTGGAACTAGGTCTAGACGGTTCAGCAGAGTCCCTGGACGTCTGAGGAGTAGTGTAGAGTTGAGGTATGGTTCTGGACTTCTTTTAAGATGTCTGGAAGGTGTTCCAGATGTCTGATATAAATCAGAATTACTATTTTGACCCGTTTAGGGTCCGTTTGAGGTCCGATTTCCGCAATTAAGATTCCGTTGTTCTCCGTTTAAGTTTCTCTACTTGTTGGAATACCTCTATCCTATTCTAAGTGGTCTCTTGTGATTGATCCTTGTGATAGGACCTCATTCCGTTGCGGATTTGGGGTTTGCTGTGGCACGTGGACCTGCCGATCAAGCCCCCATTACACCTGGGTTGATTGGTAGAGTAGCGTCCCCTAGTTTAATTACAAACATGAATGCATATCTGGAATGAATGTTACATCCTAGGGTATGGCATGAATCCTAGGACTAGAAACACTGGAATAGTTGTATGGAATGTATGAATTGCAATCTTGGATGAGTAAATAGAATAATAACAATTGCCTGTAAATGGATAATAGTTGCCTGTGAAATGTAAAGTACTGTTGTTAGCAACTATTGCATGTAAATTCCTATTGTTTACAATTAAATACAAGCTGCCTGTATATGAATTGGAAATGAAAGATTGAATGTTGGAAACACGAGCTACCTGCGAATAAACCTATAATGTGAATAATAAAGTTACATGCTACATGTGTAGAACCTGATAAAGGGAAATAGAAATGATGAAACCTAGTATGGCTTGGCCTGAGAAACATGAGCATGAACCCTACGGGGAATTAGGAGTAGAGCTCCTAGAAATAAATAGAATGGAATTGAAAATGTGAATGGGGAAGTGAGCTGGCCCTTGAGTACAGAGTACGAAGGAGAGCGACTGTCCCCTTGCTTAGTGGAGAGCGGAGCTAGCCGCCCAAGGGTTGGGACCCGAGGTTAGGATTGACCACTTTGTGCGGACTTTTTGGCCCTCGCGTACACAGTACCAGGGAGAGCTACTAGTGTAGGGAGAGAGCTAGCCACCCCACGGGGCCCGGGGTTTAGCTAGCCGCCTCACACCGACTTGTTAGGCCCACTGGGTAAACCAAGGTAATCAGGCGAGGGTGTGTAGACTGTGGAGGGGCGAGACCCCTGTTTGGTTAGGGGCTAGACCCCTGTTACTGAGAGGGATATGCCCTATACTGGTTCCGTGCTGTGCTTTGGGCACACCCGTTAACGGAAACGACTGACCGCGTGCCAGTGCGAGGTAGCTACCCGTGCAATTATCGCGCGTGCCGTAGTCACCGTTATGTCTGTCAGTGACCTTGGTGTTGTTGACTGAGTGTAGGACCACCACGGGGGACTCTCCCGACCAGGAGAGCACCACGTGCTACTTCTACTCTTCGGAAAAGACTGCAATCAAGATTGTTTCCACGAGGAACATTCGAGATCAAGAAAGATACCTGATAAATAAACCAAGTGATGAAAGAAAGAATAATTAGTTAAAGAAAGAAAGAAATTGAAAAACAACAGCTACCTATCCACCTTTACTATTTTAGTTAGCTGGTTGCCACTCTACTCAGCGTTTGCTGACATTTTATACTCATAACCATTTTCAGGCCCAGGTGTTGAGCAGCCAGAGCTTACGGCTGCAGAGGGTGCTGTGCCCAATAGAGCCCAGTAGTGGTAGTTTTCTGTTATACTTCGTTCCTATTTTAGTGAGTAGTTGTTACACTTCTGTACTCATTTATTGTAAACTTTATATTCCTGTACTTGTTTAAATTTTCTATTGTTGTGGTGGTGTGTACTGTAGTAGTTTACTTCTTTACTGTTGTATTTTTGTTACTGTTAGTTGCTTGCATGGTGAATGTGGTTTATTTTACTACTTTTTGGTTACTTCCTCGTTGGACGACTGGGTCTTGGGATCAGTCGAGTCGGTCCGGTCTCGTGTCCTATAGGGATTCAGAAATCGGGTCGTAACAAGATGGTATCAGAGCAAGGTCGTCCTGAGAAGTGAACCAACTAGCTGGAAAATAACCAATTCACATGCTTGTGACTAGAGTAACCACCACAACGTACCTTTTGACACCGTCTTGAGTGTCCTTTGTTGAATGTCTATGGAATTGATGTCCTTTCTATTCTGTGTTCTCATCTCCTTACTGGAGATGCTTCGACGTGGGGTCAGCGAGGCAAGCTACGAACACGGTCCAGGATGAGGTCGGAGGGACGAACGCATTGAGCCTGATGGCTTAGTGGACTAGCCACTACTTCCGGGCATTCAAGCCTTGGACCTCGCCCAACTGATATGGGAGATCATATGTGAGGAGCTCCACCCACCTCCACGGGAGCCTCTTCTTGGGGCTGCGGAGGGGGAGTCCTCTGTAGGACCGCGAGACAGGCACAGCGCTGGACGTGGGGGAGGGGGTGGCCCTCCACCGTCCCCACCTTCCTCTAACACTTCCGAGCATGAGCCCTCCTTGCCTGGAGGCGTACCAGTTTCTCCACTTCAGCGCCATTACAAGATTTTCGGATAGTTCCGGAAGTTGAAGCCCCCTCCTTCAAGGGGGATGAGGACCCGACTGAGGTGGAGGACTGGCTCGAGTAGATCGAGAAGGTGTTTGACACCCTTCGACCCCCTGTGGAGTGCTGCGTGGCCTTTGCCACGTACCAGCTGGAGAGCGCGACACATAGGTGGTGGAGGGCAGTCAGAGGTCAGGAGAGGGCTGAGCCGACTTGGGACCAGTTTGTCACCCTCTTCTGCGAGTAGTACTTCCCCCAAACGTGGCAGGACCAGAGGAGGTGGGAGTTCCACACTCCACCAGGGGACGATGACCGTGAGTGCATATCGCATGTGTTTTCTAGAGCTCTCGTTTCGCCGCGACAGCTGTGGCTATCGAGGAGGAGCGCCTTTGGAGGTTCATTGAGGGGCTCCGGTTTGCTATTCGGGGGTATGTCAAACCCCTGAAGCTGCCTACGTTCTCGAGGGTGGTGGAGGCAGCCATGACATATGAGGAGACCAACCTGTCCACACGTGACACTGGCAGTGGACGGAAGAGGCCCTACCAGCTAGACTACTCTTAGGGTCGGCTAGAGAGGAGGCACGTGGCGCTTGTAGGAGAGCCGTCACGCTTTGCAGGGCCATCAGTGGCCTTTGGGGGCCCCTGATAGGGGCCAGCTGCTAGCACCGGACCCCCGCCCAGCCGTCAGCAGGGACCTACTGAGGGTGGGAGTCGAGTTCCCCTTTGCTACCAGTGTGGCCAGCCGGGCCACATCAGGAGGGGCTGCCCGTCTAAGGCTGGAGGTCAGCAGATGCTCCCTGTGCTGAGCATTGGAGGATGAGCAGGAGGTTGAGGTTCCCAGGAGCATTGGGGAGGACAGCAGTCGCGGGGAGGGTACCGGCTAGCGGCTACCTGTCCGACGTAGAGTGTGGCTGCTTCGTCCGCACCTAGTGCTGAGGGGCGTATCAACGCCCTGACACACAGAGACGCCAGAGCTTCAGGATCAGTGGTGGCAAGTATGGTTACAGTTTCCAGCAAACTATTTTACACACTTTTTGATTCCGGCGCCACGCATTCTTTTGTTGCTGCTAGTTTTGCTGTCAGTTTGGGGTAGGACTGTGTGTTGTTAGAGGATCCGTTTGTGATCAGAGGTCTGGGTGGTTAGCTGTTTATAGCTAAGGAGGTTTACATAGGTTGTGAGGTCAGTGTTGGGGGACACAGCCTCCTTACTAATCTGATTGTGATACCGATGGAGGACTTTGGCGTGATTCTGGGGATGGACTAGCTGTCTGCTTACCATGCCTTGGTGGACTATTTTGAGAGGAAGATCGTCTTCTCCATATCGGAGTTGCCTTCTTTCGAGTTTCACGGATAGCCAGTGGACGGAGGCTTCAGGTGCATTTCTACACTTCGGGTGGCGAGACTTTTGGGCCAGGGGTGTAAGGGCTTCCTAGCTTGTGTGGTGGCGGAGCCCAGCCCTGTGGCAGACTTTCAGAGTATCCCGGTGGTCAGAGAGTACCCTGATGTGTTCCTAGATGAGTTGCCAGGACTACTGCCCGAGCGTGAGATCAAGTTTGAGATCTCACTGGTACCGAGGACCAGCCCCATTTCTACAACGCCTTACAGGATGGCACCACTTGAGCTATGAGAGCTCAAGTCCCAGTTGCAGGACCTTCTGGAGAAGGGCTTTGTGAGGCCTAGTGCATCTCCGTGGGGAGCCCCGGTATTGTTTGTGAAGAAGGATGGTACCCTACGCCTTTGTGTAGACTACAGACAACTGAATAGGGTCACCATCAAGAATAGGTATCAGCTGCCGAGGATTGACGACTTGTTTGACTAGTTGTGAGGCACCACGGTATTCTCCAAGATAGACTTGAGGTCTGGCTACGACCAGTTGAGGATCAAGGAGACTGATGTCTCCAAGATAGCTTTCCGCACTTGGTACGAACACTACGAGTTTTTGGTCATGCCATTTGGGCTGATCAACGCTCCCGCTGCCTTCATGGATTTGATGAATCGGGTTTTCAGACCGTATCTGGATCAGTTCGTGGTAGTATTTATTGATGATGTGCTCATCTACTCTCGGGATCAGGCGCAGCATGGACAACACTTGCGGATGGTTTTGAATACACTGAGACGACGTAGGCTGTACACCAAATACAGCAAGTGCAAGTTCTGGTTGAGGGAGGTGACCTTCTTGGGTCATGTGATCTTCGGGGATGGCTTGGCTGTGGACCCAGCCAAGGTTGAGGCAGTGCTCAGGTGAGAGAGACCACGTACAGTGACAGAGATCAACAGTTTCTTGGGATTGGCAGGCTGCTAGAGGCAGTTTATCAGAGGTTTCTCGCAAATTGCATGTCCTATGACACAGTCGACCCAGAAGGACGTGCCCTTTTCTTGGATAGACGCTTGTGAGGCATGTTTTAAGGAGCTGAAGGAGAGGCTGACTTCAGCTCCCGTGCTTACCATCCCAGACAGCAGTAGTGGGTTCGTTGTGTACACAGATGCCTCTTTGCAGGGGTTAGGGGGTGTGCTCATGCAGAGGGGTCACGTTGTCACTTACGCTTCGCGGCAACTGAAGCCCCATGAGCAGAGCTACCCTACCCACGACCTGGAGCTGGCAGCTGTCGTCTTTGCGCTGAAGTCTTGGAGGCACTACTTGTACGGTGAGACTTTTGAGATTTTCACAGATCATAAGAGTCTCAGATACTTGTTTGATCAGAAGGAGCCCAACATGAGACAAAGACATTGGTTAGAGCTCCTGAAGGACTATGACTGCAGCATTTCCTACCATCTGGGGAAGGCCAACGTGGTGGCTGACGCCTTGAGCTAGAAGGCACCCGCCCACTTGGCCAATTTACAGGCATAGAGTTGGAGACTTATGGAGGAGATGGGCAGTTGGCGACCCTTAGAGTTTCTGGGGCACTGTGGGGCAGTGACTGTGACACGACAGACGAGGCCAGAGCTGATAGACCGCATCATCATAGGACAGAAGGCCGATCATACATCAATGTTTAGTGTGCCAGCAGGTGAAGGCCGAGCATCAGAGGCCTGCAGGGCAGTTGCAGCCACTTTCAGTGCCAGAGTGGAAGTGGGAGAGCATCACCATGAACTTGGTGGTGGGCTTGCCCGTTACCCAGTGAGGGCACGATGCAGTCTAGGTGATTATAGACAGATTGACGAAGACGGCACGTTTCTTGCCGATCCGAGTCACTTTGGGACCAGCCTAGTTGGCAGAGAGGTATATCTGTGACATGGTACGTTTGCACGGAGTTCCGCGGGAGATTGTATCCGATCGGGATACCCGCTTCATGATGCGTGTTTTTCACTCAACTCAGTAATTAAGTTAATTTTACTTAATTAAGAGTAGAAGAAATCACTTAGGTTAACTCAAAGTTGTGTCGATTGTGTAGTATAGGGTCGAATTAGCCTAACATTTTAGAAATTTTTACTGGTTGAGTCTAGGTCGTTCACTGGGAGGCATAATAATTTTCTCCAAATTCATCAATTTTCTTTTATCTCTTTAAGCTTAGGAAGTATAACTAATTTGATTTTCAAAACATGAATTTTGTCAAAATATTTAAACCATAAAGAACAAACAAAATTCCATATGCAAACATATTTACTCAAAATGTTATACTTTATTAACAAGTAAACATGCTAGTTTTTTTTTTCAATTTTATTTCATTCTAAGAAATTAAGGCAAAAAGTTATCTAATTAAAGCATGCCTTTTTACATTTAAGAACAAAAAGTAATTATGCAAGAGAAAATTCATTTAATTTTCATCTCTCTACACCCTTTAATCTTCTTCTTTCTTTCTTGTGTTATTTCGGCCTTCACCTGCCTTCTCTTCTTCCCTTAGTTTTTCTCCTTTGTTCGTTAGTCTTTTTCCTTAACACTTCTTACCGTCTGCACTCCTTTCTTCCTTAGCCTTTGCATCCTTCAGCACTTAGCTTTCTGTAGCACTTAGCTTCCTGTAGCGGCTTCTCTTTCCTTAAGCTTTCAGTTGAACTGGGTTTTTTTACTTTTTAAATCAATATTTTTTTATTTGCGGCGAGGTCCTTTCTAGGATACACAGCACCTTGAGACCAGGGTGGGACCAAACCCTACTCGGTCCTCGCCTAATCTCGGTTAGGTTTGTTTTGGTTTATTTCTTAATCGGTTCACAGTCTTGAGCCGCATCGGCTCAACCCGGCCTCCTAGGCCACACTCGCCCTCCCAGGGCACATTCACATCCGCACGCCCCCAAGGGCGCACACACCTGTAGGCATAAGCCCACACACACAGACCACACAATGCTCAGATCAGATCAGAAGGAATCGGAACCGGTGCGCCGAGTGCTGACGACTGCATAGCCATAGGAACAAAATAGTTTTATACCCTGGCGCACGCTCATGGATATCCGAGGTAGGACAAACATTCCCCTTCTAGACCCGAATTCAATCGATCTTAACTTTCTACCCAGAGCTCCAAATTGGATGATTTAAAGTTTGTTGGAAAGCTCTAAAGGTAATCTACACAATTTTAGGGTTGATTTAATGTTTTAATGATGTTTGGCTCTTCAATTTAAGAGATGAAATCAGGGGTTCTATGGGTTTTAAAAAACCTGGAAAGTGAAATTAAAGTCAGGGAAGTCCTCAGATGGACTTCTCTCATCTATTAGAAGGTCTGTACAAATTATATAAACATTTTCGCTTCTGTTTGGATAGATTTTAAGCTCTTGAGACCTACAGAACCTGCAGAGAAGCTTTTCTCTTCTCTGAAAACTTCAGAGGTTGATTTACAGATTTCAACAAGTGCAACAGACACTTTAAAGTGTTCTTAATCTATTTAGATTAATTCTAAGGGTTATAACTAATCAATCTAGGCAGGTTTTAGATTTGAATTTCATCAAAACAGTGCTTCTGTTGGTTTGGGTTCGAGAGTAACCCAAATTGACAGAAACAAAATTTTCACTAAATATATCATCTGAGCTTACTTTATTCTTTCTAAAATCATCAAATAAGATCCCAGAAACAGTTTGCACATCTCAATTCCTCAATTCGAGCTTAGAACACCATTATCAGACTTAGGTTTGACTATAGAAGCTCAAAAATTGACTTTTTGTTTAAAGCTTCCTCCTAAGAAATTAATGCATCAATCAGAGTCTCTTCATCATCTGGAACTCACTTAGATCTTTAAATTTATGTTTCAACCTTAATTTCTAGGGTTTCAGGCTCACCGCCTGAACTAAAATAGGTATGTGTTCGACAGAGTTGTTCAGTGGTAGTTACAGTGTTTTGAGAGTTAAAATAGCTTCAGTGCATCGCATTGAAGCTTCTGAGCTCCTTAAGTGTTTCTTAATTCCTTCAAAACAGACTTCTCCAACTCGCCGGAGTTGGGGAAGAAGAAGTTACATCTAAAGCTCCAGTGATAGAAACCTCAAACAAATTTCTTTAAAATAATCAGTAATCCTTATTTTATTATTCTGGAGCCACTTAACAATTTCTAGAGGCTACAACACATCTTTGGCTCGCCAGAGCTCGCCGAAGCTCCGGTGAGTCCAGAAAATATAAAATGTTTGTACAGATTAACAAAATTAACCATTTTTGATCCAAAAATGATCCTGAGGTTACAAGGAACCTCTTTATCACATTAAATTCTTCATTTGTTCATTGAAATAAAAGATTTGACAGTAAGTTCGTTTCTTAAAAGATTTGAATGGTTTAAGCTCAGGACTTGATTTAACTACTCGATTGAGAAGTTAAATTAAGTCAACAGATGTTATTAATCATAAATATATATTTAATTTATAGTTTGAAATGTTCCTGAGCCGCCATGGACAGCGAGCTCAGGGACTTAATTAAGATTGGGCGTTTAATTATAGATGAAAATATTAGGTAATATAATGTCGATTAGGGTTCATTATTGGTGATAGGTGATAAAAGAACCCAGTGAAGGTGGAATTAGGCTGATTACTGTCACCATGGACAGTGAAGTCGTCGGTGAAGGTGAGATTTGAATTAGGCGTTTAGGTGATTTAATTAATCATTAAAGTGAATTAGAAGTGAACATGGAAGATATAGGAAGGTGAACAATGAGTTAAAAGACAAAATTAAAGCTCTGGCGAGCTCAAGGAACTCGCCAGGGTCGGAGGAGATGAAGCTAAATTCTGACATTACTCTAACCTAACTAACTAAACTAACTAACTAAGCTAGCCTACTCCTACTCCTACTCCTAGTCTACTGTTACCTGGACGAAGGGGTCAATAGGGCTCCGCCGAAGTTTCATAGTGGACGACGAAATCAGAGGGTTGAAGAAAGATCTCCGGCAGGCAGATTTGAGGTGGAGCAGAGGAATCCTAGGGTTGGTGCCTTTGTCAGAGGTGCGGAAGACTACGGCGAATCTCCTTAGCTACTTAAGATGGACGGAGGAAGTTGAAAGATGGAATGGGAAATCGCTGGAGGTTTGGAAGAATAGCCTATTGGGTCGGCTGCAGTGTTAGAAGAGGGAAGGGAGCAAACTTGCTAAAATCGGAGGTGTGAGGGGGTATTTATAGTAGTTTGCGGTGAAGAGAGAGGCGGGGTCTGGCTGAAGAAGAAGCTTGAGGAGCTTAACCTCCATCGTCGTCTCCGACGATGGTGAGGTTAACTCCCACTAAAAAATAGGATTCTCGATTAATCCAGACCGATGGATCAAGTGGAGGTGGTGAGTGCAAGCTGCAAGAGCTTGGGCAAAGAAGAATGATGTCGGCAGGGCAGTGATCGTACGATGGGATGACTCTCTGCTGCCAGCCGTTCATTTGGCTGGAGAAGAAGAAGAAGAAGACGAAGAGGGACTTAGAAGTAATAAAACTTAAGGACCTATGTGAGAAATAAGGACTCGAATGTAATGAATATTAAGGACTAAAATGTAAATCCAGGTTTTGAAGGTTTATTTTAATTTAGATCTTTTTCAACTTTTTATATATGTTAGTAAATAAGGTAAATATTATGTTTACACCTTGAATTTACATTTTTGACATTTTTAGGTTAATTTATTAGATTAAGTAAAATCATTTAAGTTATTACATATTTAGGTATAGATTATACTTAAGTTACTTAACTTATTAATTAGGGAAATGATTAATAGGATTTTGAGTCCAATTATTATCTAAATTATTAATAATGTTAATTGAATGATAAAATGTCACTTTTAACTTATTTTAAGGTCCTTAACTAAATATCCCTTATTCTATAATTAACCCTTATATATTCATAACCCTAGCTAATTAACTAGGAACACTAGTTAATTAGGGGTAATTTGAGATCATGATGAGTGTCTCATCACTTCACATCCCAGTTTTGGGCTGAGTTTCAGCAGGTCTTGGGAGCACGGTTGAGGTTCAGTACAGCATACCATGCCTAGACGGACGGACAGTCAGAGCGCACGATACAGATGCTTGAGGACCTTTTACGTGCCTGTGTACTGGACTGGAGGGGCTCTTGGGAGGAGCACTTGCCCTTGGCGGAGTTTGCATATAATAATAGCTATCACTCAAGCATCGGCATGGCACCCTACGAGGCTCTGTACGGACGGAGGTGTATTGCTCCCTTGAGTTGGGTTGAGGTGGGGACCAAGTGGGAGGTTGGTCCCAGGCTGATATGGTAGAGTCAGGAGGTGATCGAGCAGATTTATAGGCGACTTCGCACTGTCAGGAGTAGGTAGAAGAGCTATGTAGATCGAAAATGCAAAGAGGTGCAGTTTGAGGTTGGGGATCACGTCTTCCTTTGCGTTTCGCCCATGAATGGCCTACAGTGTTTTGGGGTGAAAGGGAAGCTCACGTCGAGGTTTGTGGAACCCTTTGAGCTCCTGGAGCGGGTTGGACCCATTTCTTACAGGCTTGCCCTTCCTCCCCAGCTTTCTAGTGTGCACGACATGTTCCACATGTCCAACCTCAAGAAGTACGTCGCCGATCCCAATCATGTTTTGAGCCACGAGAGCGTCGAGGTGGGTGTCGACTTGACCTACCCTGAGCGGCCAATGCAGATACTAGATAGAGCCGTCCAGAGTCTGAGATGGAAGTAGGTACCCCTGGTGAAGGTCCTGTGGTGGAGCCAGCGGTACAAGGAGGCTACCTAGGAGCCTGAGGTGGCGATGCGAGAGCGGTACCCGGAGCCCTTTGAGGGTACGTCTTTTCGAACCAGCTTCGGTCACCTTTGAGTTTGTTATGCGTATGTTGTTCTTGTTCTGCACCCTAGCTAGCTCAAGTTTCGGGGATGAAACTTCCTTTGTGTTTGTTATGTTGTTAAGACCCGTGCTGTTAAGCCTTTTTAAGACATCCGGACTTTAGGTCAGACGTCTGGGCTAAGGGTCAGACGTCTTGTAAGATGTCTGGACTCAGTCCCAGACGTCTGAAAATCGAAAATCTTCTGTACGAACTTGCGTTTGCGAGCGTGCTGCGTGCAGACAGTACCCCTTGTTTTCATCCGTCTTCTCTCTCTCCTCAGCTCCCAGCGAAAACCCTAAAACCTCACCCTTATAAACCCCCCTCCTCTCCCTCACACCACCCCACTTCCATCCACCCTTCTCCTTCCTCCAGCGAGAGCAGCAAGCAGCGAGCAATGAGCATGAGCGACGTGGGAGGAGAGGAGCAGCGAGGGGAAGAGAGGAGAGCGCACGTGCTCGTGAGGGAGTTCACCGGAGAGCTCACGGCCGATTTGGCGTGTGCAAGGCGGAGAGGTTTGTCGGGGAGGTCCTCCCCGACACTGCTGCAGCTAGAGCAGCGGTCGAGCGGGCGCGACGCGGCTACGCACGACGCGAGAAGGCGAAGGCAATCCTTGGTTCTGGGATTTTCCCAGAATCAGATGTTTGGATCTACATCCAGACGATGTAGACGACGTCTGGAGGAGGTTTTAGACAGCTGAGAGGTAAGTTCCACGACGCACACCTTCTTTGTGGATACGGCCATGCAGGTCGTTTCGCTGAGGCACTGTTCCATGCCATTTTGAGGAGATTTTGTGTCGCTGCATGCAGGATTCGCTTCGGGAAGGTGCGAGACACGCCCTCCCATGCAGTTCAGATGTCTGGGCGAGGCACCAAACGATGAAAAGTGTCTCCAGACATCCAGAGAGGGGGTCGGACGTCTGGAACTAGGTCTAGACGGTTCAGTAGAGTCCGTGGATGTTTGAGGAGTAGCGTAGAGTTGAGGTATGGTTCTGGACTTCTTTTAAGACATCTGGAAGGTGTTCCAGACATCTAATATGAATCAGAATTACTGTTTTGACCCGTTTAGGGTCTCTTTGAGGTTCGATTTCCGCAATTAAAATTCCATTTTTCTCTGTTTAAGTTTCTCTACTTGTTGGAATACCTCTATCCTGCTCTGAGTGGTCTCTTGTGATCGATCCTTGTGATAGGACCTCGTTCCGTTGCGGATTTGGGGTTTGCTGATTCACGTGGACCTGTCGATCAGGCCCCCATTACTCTTGGGTTTACTGGTAGAGTGGCTTCCCCTAGTTTAATTACAAACATGAATGCATACCTGGAATGAATGTTAGATCCTAAGGTATGGCATGAATCTTACCACTAGAAACACTGGAATAGTTGTAATGGAATGTATGAATTGCAGTCTTAGATGAGTAAATAGAATAATAACAATTGCCTGTAAATGGATACCAGCTGCCTGTGAAATGTAAAGTACTGTTGTTAGCAACTGTTGCATGTACATTCCTGTTGTTTACAATTAAATACGAGCTACCTGTATATGAATTGGAAATGGAAGATTGAATGTTGGAAACATGAGCTACCTGAGAATAAACCTGGAATGTGAATAGTAAAGTTACATGCTACATGGGTAGAACCTAAGAAAGGGAAATAGAAATGATGAAACCTAGTATGGCTTGGCCTGAGAAACATGAGCATGAACCCTACAGGGAATTAGGAGTAGAGCTCCTGGAAATAAATGGAATGGAACTGGAAATGTGAATGGGGAAGTGAGCTGGCCCTTGAGTACGGAGTATCAAGGAGAGCGACTGTCCCCCTGCTTAGTGTAGAGTGGAGCTAGCCGCCCTAGGGTTGGGACCCGGGGTTAGGATTGGCCACTTTGTACTGACCTTTTAGCCCTCGCGTACATAGTATCGGGGAGAGCTACTAGTGTAGGGAGAGAGCTAGCCACCCCACGGGGCCCGGGGTTCAGCTAGTCGCCTTACACCGACTTGTTAGGCCCACTGGGCAAACCAAGGTAGTCAGGCGAGGGTGCGCGGACTGTGGAGGGGCGAGACCCCTGTTTGGTTCTTAGGGGCTCGACCCCTGTTACTGAGAGGGCTATGCCTTATACTGGTTCCGTGCTGTGCTTTGGGTGCGCCCGTTAATGGAAATGACTGACCACGTGCCAGTGCGGGGTAGCTACCCATGCGTTTATC
This sequence comes from Thalassia testudinum, assembly GCA_037157565.1. Taxonomy (NCBI): domain Eukaryota; kingdom Viridiplantae; phylum Streptophyta; class Magnoliopsida; order Alismatales; family Hydrocharitaceae; genus Thalassia; species Thalassia testudinum. Next base: position 1,258,775 of record JAZHRO010000044.1, read on the forward strand.
GTGCATGCCATAATCACCGTTACGTCTGTCAGTGACCTTGGGGTGGTTGACTGAGTGTAGGACCACCACAGGGGACTCTCCCAGCCAGGAGGGCACCACGTGCTACTTCTACTCTTTGGAAAAGACTGCAATCAAGATCGTTCCCACGAGGAACATTCGAGATCAAGAAAGAGACCTGATAAATCAACCCAGTGATGAAAGAAAGAATAATTAGTTAAAGAAAGAAATAAATTGAAAAACAACAGCTACCTGTCCACCTTTACTGTTTTAGTTAGCTGGTTGCCACTCTACTCAGCGTTTGCTGACGTTTTGTACTCATAACCTTTTTCAGGTCCAGGTGTTGAGCAGCCAGAGCCTACGGCTGCAGAGGGTGCTAGGCCCAGTAGAGCCCAGTAGTGGTAGTTTTCTATTGTACTCCGTTCCTGTTTTAGTGAGTAGTTGTTACACTTCTGTACTCGTTTATTGTAAACTTTATATTCCTGTATCTGTTTAAATTTTCTACTATTGTGGTGGTGTGTACTATAGTAGTTTACTTCTTTACTGTTGTACTTTGTTACTGTTAGTTGCTTGCATGGTGAATGTGGTTTATTTTACTACTTTTTGGTTACTTCCTCGTTGGACGACTGGGTCTTAGGATCAGTCAAGTCGGTCCGGTCTCGTGTCCTGTAGGGATTCGGAAACCGGGTCGTAACAGTCTTGGTGGCAATCCTTCCTCTTTTTGGACTCAGGAGCTTCATTAGGTGAAGTGCGGCCGACCCTTTCATCCTGTTTCCTCACTTCAGTGCTAGCTCCAGACGTGTTAACCTACCCTTGTTCTAACTGCCCAAGCACCTGTCTAATCACTGTAAGCCGAATAAGCCATGAGGAGCCCCCACATCTGATAGTAACCATGTCAAGGATCGAGCCAGCATTAAAGACATCCACCTCAATTCTAAGAGATTGGATGTCCCCTTCTCCAATCAAGACTTCAGACCCTTCACTGATGGATGCAAAGCCTGCTACCATCTTAGTAACAACCCCCTTAGATCTCAGATGCAATGGCAGTCCATTAATCTCAAGAAGAATTCTCCTAGAACCCACTCTTTGAGGAGGCCGATCAGGGAGAGCCCCATCAAAAGGGGACACCATTCTCCAAATCATAATAAACTCTTTAAATGAGCTCGAACGAAATCTCAGTCGCTCAACATCCATCATGCCCAAGCCATATACCAGAAAGCAAGATTGGGATAGCATGGCTACCTTCCAGCCCACAGACAAAAGATTTAGGGAACATACCAAATCTTGAAGCCTTTCTATCGATGGTTTGCTTGCCATAATCTCGCCAATTAGAGCACCCCTCAGCATGATCTCTGTAGACGAGATCTCTTCCGAAATCGGGATCTCCACTTCAATTGAATGCCTGCCAAACGCCAGCGGCAGTGGCAGTCAAACCTCTTTCTTCACCATCCAGACAGGGCGCAAGAATGCCATCTTTATCTGCAGCGTTTTCCTCCTAGGGCAAGAATCGCGTTTGTGCCCTTCACCCCTACACACCAAGCAGATCAACGGGTTTCTACATATCGCCGCCAAATGCCCTTTTTGTTGACATTTGAAACAAAGCACGTCGCCGTTCAACCTCCTCCAAGGCCTTCTTGGAAAGTTTTCAGACGTCCTACCAGCCCTCTCCTACCAGACTCGCTCCCTTCTCCTCCAGTTCCTCGACCTCCACGTCCTCCACTCACCTCCTTCTCCAGCCCTAGATGCCTCCGCAACACCACCGCCCGCCGCCCGACACCGATCGCTCTCTCTTCCTCTCTCTCTCATGGTTTTTTCAATCAGTCAGTTTCAACACACATTAGTATCACCTGCCTCATTAGCATGTACCAATTCTTTGCCTGAAGTTATTCAAGTGGGATTTTGGCGGCCCTTTTTTTAGTTGAGAGTATTCTCTTCACCACCAGAACTTGTATATATGTAGATATACGTTGCTAATGCACACTCAAGTGTCAAAATTATGCATTTGTCTTCAGCATGTCTTTTGTTCCATCCATTAAGGCAGCCTACTCCACATTTTCATTTGGTTTTTTTGTCTTGGTTTCAAATTGTTTGTGATATAGAAGGATGTAGAAAGGTGGTGGTAGTTAGTAGTAAACAGAACTCCACATGTATGTTCCTATTTAGCTTCAATGATCTATTCTGCTGATCTATTTAATTGGCAAAAGGATCGTAACTGAGAATTTAGGGGCAAAAGAGATGGAATAATGCACATTCAGGAATCTAGATATATAAACTATAATGCAAATACTAGGATCTCTTTTCGATCGAAGAGACATAACGTTATTATGGGCCCGATGCTTGCGAGTGGCCAAAATAGGGGCACAAGAATAGAACACTGTCGGGCTGCAGTGCAATGGAAAGGTATTGATGGATTATTTATGCAATCATGGTCACTCTGATCCAGATTTATCATTGGAGAAAGGAAAATGTTTTGTCGAAGTGTATCAGCTGACGTATTGGATATATCCAATCAAGCAGTTGCTTTTGAAGCTGATTCCTAATGTAGATCAATTTTCATCTAAAATAGCTCAGTATTGATTAGAATCTTATCAAACTCATCATACCATTGTCCCTCTATTTTTCCATCTATAGGAAACAAGTCAAAATACTGCCTAAAAATTCAACATAGGTCTGAAATTGAAAACTAACCTGACAAATATTGCAAAAAGAAAAATTAGAGATGCCTATAGATAATGTTTGAAATTTTTGGATTTTAAAATAAGAAATATATTGGAAATACATATTCCCTTTTGTCTTAATGTTCGTAACCTCTAATAAGGAGAGAAATAATAATTGTTCGAAGGTATATGTATGTTTGGATTAAGTACACGAATCATGTAACACACTTAACAAGACCATCACATGGTCTATTAATTCAACACACATATATCTTCCAACAAACATAAAACCATACCATACTGACAATATCTAAAATGGAAGAATAGGTTCTAATTTCAGCCTTCTTTGGTGGTGGAAGAAAAAGATGGATGCATCAAAATAGCTTGCTAAATCCTTCTCTTCTGATTCATGTTTCTTTCTACTCTTAGAGCTCTTGCCATGGTCACTAGGATATGAAGCATTAAGAAAAAATGTCATTTAAGATGTTTCAAGAAAAGTATCGACAATTTGCTTGTTATTGACTAGCAATTTGGTTTGCTTATAGGATTGTCAATTTGTTAGTGTGCTTTGTTTATAGAGTATTTTCATTTGGGAGCATCACACATGAATACGAAATTAAGAAGGCAATTAAAAAAAACAAATCATTGTTTTACACAAAGACTTGCTCCAAGGTTCACAAGGAAAACATCATATGTGAAGCAACATCTCCTATCAAATATCATCATCATCCGAATCAGCTTCCTCATCAGACACATGAATATTCAAATCATCCACATGTCTTAACCAAGTGGATGATTCATTTGCTGCCATCCTTGCATTCCTTGTGTTAAATCCATGCATGAGACTTTGGACATATATAATTTCGAAAGCATCTCTAACCTTGACCCGCTTAACCACATGCCATCCTTCATTTTGATTATCCTTGATGTAGAACACTTTAGATGCTTGAGATGCCAAGATGTAGGGGTCATACCCGATATCCTTCTCTATATGTGATAAGTATGAGAAATTAACAATGGTGAATCTGTAGCCATCAGTCTTGCACCCTCTAGTTGGGTTAACCTAATCACATTTGAATGGAACCACCATATACATCCCTGAATAGCTTAGTTTGAGAATGTCTTTTAGGACACCATAATAATTTTGTTCCTCGTCAATTGGCTGATAACTTTTTAACTAGAATAACTGCTTGAACTAGAAATGACGACTACACCACTATTTTGTGTTGTCAAATCCTTCTCATGTTCTATGGTGTGAAACCTAAACCCATTAATAATGTACCCTTTGTAGGTAATAACCATGTCAAAAGGACCTTTAGTTAACCACTTCAACTTCTGAGAAACTTTATCACTTCTTTCTCCAAACATTCAATCTACAACAAATTAAGTAATATAATTTCAATTATTGATAAAAACTAAATCAAATTTAGTTGAATATATAATTAAAAAATCGAAAGAATCTCACTTTATCATGAAACCAATCATTGAATTGAAAACTATGAAGCTTATCAAGTTCATAGTGAGATAGGCGAGGTGAGCGATGATGCCTTCTTAGCATAGACTTATGCTCCCTATTTCAAAAAGGCAACGAATCTCTAGTTACATGGTGTGAATTGAGCTTCTTCCTTGAAACTCTTCTTTGTTTCTTGAGATTGAATCACATGTTTGTTATTTTCTTCTTCCCTAATTGTTGTCTCAGTGGAGATGGTAGATCTTCATCCATCTCAAGGATAACATCCTTGTCATTTCGTGGTGGCCTATCAAATTTGGTATGACCACCACCAAGATACCTTGAACAAAGGGTTAGGCAATCATTCGCCAAGAATCCTTTTGCAATTGATCCCTCAGGATGAGCTTTGTTCTTGACAAAGCCTTTCAAAGTCAGAAAGAACCTAAAACATCGAAAAGCTCACATATTAGTGAAACACAATTTCTGAAAAGACATCTAGTAGATAATTGTATAATTCACAAATAACTACCTCTCAATAGGGTGCATCCATCGATAGAAAACGGGACCTCCAAACTTTTCTTCCTTTACTAAATGGATGACAAGATGATCATGACAGTAAAAAATGAAGGGGGAAATAGCTTTTCCGTTGCACATAATGTTAGAATGGCTCGGGATTGTAGTATATCAAGATCTAATAGTCTAAGAACCTTGGCACACTTTGCGAGACTTGTAAGTATCCTTTGTCTTTTTGACCTGACATGTGATTGTCCCAAAAATATTGTCAAATACATTTTTCTCAGTGTGAATGACATCAATGTTGTGGCACAGCAAATTATGCTTCCACTATGGCAACTCAAACAAGATGGTCAATCTCTTTAAAGGATTGCTTGATTCATCCTTTAACGAGGCAATCGACTTTGCAACCTCAAGTATGCTTTTACCTGACATTCGTACAGGCATCGACTGATGCTCTGTGCTCCCATCAAATGACTCACTATCCATGAGGAAGTTGTGATTCTAATCTAACCATCTCCAATGTCCTATATAGCAATACTTCTTGCTATGAGACAACCATAAAGATTTAGTGTTATAGCCGCAATAGGGACACCCTTTTTCTCCCCTTACACTCCAACTAGAAACTGTTCCATAAGCTGGAAAATCATTAACTATCCAAAGTAATGCAGCTCGCATCAAAAAGGTTTCATTATTAGATGTATCAAAAGTTTCAATTCCGTGCTCCCACAACTCCTCAATGAGAGGTTGCATATTAACATTTATCTTGCCCCCAGGAACTTTTGGACTAGAAATCAACAAGGACAAGATGAAATTGCTTTGTTTCGTACATACCCAGGGAGGCATGTTATAAGGTATTAGAATGATAGGCCATGTGCTATGGGAAACATTCATGTTCTTGAATGGATTGAAACCATCAGCAGCTAATCCCAAAAGAACATTACAAGGCTCGACAACAAACTGTAGATGCAAAGAATCAAAGTGTTTACATGCTAAAGAGTCTACAAGATGCCTTAAGAGGCCATCCTTAATAGAACCTTCTTCATGCCATCTCATATCTGTGGTTGTCTTTGAACATGCAAACAATCATTGCAATCTTGGTTTTAAAGGAAACCACCGCAACACATTAGTTGGTTTTCTCTTTTTCTTTACCACAGAAAGATTAGCTAATGAATCCTCACCATCCTTAATGTTCTTCCATCTTGATTCACCACATATTGAGCAAACATCATCATTTTCATTGTCTTTCCAAAAGAGCATACAACTATTTAGGCAAGCATGTATTTTGAGATAACTTAGGCCTAAGCTTGTGATGATGCTCTTTGCTTCATTATGAGATTTTGGTAACCCATTACCCTCAGGTAGCAAGAAGCTTAAATACTCCAAGAGTTGAGTAAAAGAGTTGTTACTCCAACCGTTTTGACACTTTACAAGGTATAAATATAAAGTGGCAGCTAACTTGCTCTCATTCAAGTTACCATATAATGGCTTCTCAGCATCCTTCATCAAATCAAAGATCTTACATCATTCCTTTTCTACTCTATCATATCCTTGTTTGCTAGCACCTTCAGATCCCATATCATCCTCAACAAAATTAACATCATCATTGCTCTCCGTGCATCCTGCATCTGCATTGACTCTAACAAAAACATCCTCCACAATCTAGGAACATCATGCTCAAAGGCCACATCCCCATCCCTCACATTAGAGATTGAGGTGCGAGAAGTCTCACCATGATAGGTCCAATTCACATAATTCTTAAGAAAGCCATTACAAAGCAAATGATCAATCACCTCATCCTTCGTCCTCCAGAAAGCATTAACGCACTTTCGACAGGGACACAAAATCCGACCATCTACCGAAGACTTATCAAATGCAAAATCCAAAAATAGCTCAATGCCCTACATGTACTCTGTGCTTGTCCTCACTTTCGATTCTATCCATGATTTACACATCACTTCCTACAACACAAACATAATCTAACAATCAATCATAGTTATCATGATGAATCAAATAACTCCTTATTGCATTTAGGTAAGCATAACAACAAATCTACAAATAAGCCATGGTAATAATCCCTTTTTATCTAACAATCAAATGATCCCTTGATGGATCAAAAATATTTTTGATTGATCAAAAGGAATTTTCAACCCCTAATCAGCCTCATTTTGTGACAAATGGAAGTTGGCAATTTGAGTCTAGATTGGCTCAGCGTAATTTGAGATGCATAGGATTGTGAGCACCTAAGAGACTTAACTTCAAAGGATAGTTGTAGATGAGTTTAATGGAGAAACTTGATGATTCATTAGACTAGTTAGATATGAAATACTTGAGATTAGGTGTCTAAGAAGTTGTATACCCATGGCATAGTTCATAATCGTAAATGAAATACTTGTGGTTCGTTTGCCTCTCATTGTTTACTATCTTGAACTCCAAGACTCCAACAAACTTGATAATTATAAATAAAATCCTTGAACCTTCTCTTTTTGTAAAGTAGAAGCTTCAGATGCAGACTAGATTATCACACTACCGCATTGTAACGACCCCATTCCCGAGTCCCTACGAGACACGAGAACCGGACCGACTCGACTAATCCCAAGACCCAGTCGTCCAACGAGGAAGTAACCAAAAGACAGTAAAATAAACCACATTCAGCATGAATATAACTAACAGTAAGAAAGTACAGCAGTAAGGAAAGAAACTACTACAGTAGGCACCACCACAACAGTAAACAACATTTATCATATAACAAAAACTGCAGGTAAAGAAGGTACAGCGGAAACAAAACTACTCACTAGAACAGAAACAAAAAGAAGGTACAAAGCTGTGGTAACTCTACTGGACCCTACTCGGCCCAGCGTCCTCTGCAGCCGCCGACCCTGGCTGCTCAACACCTGGTCCTGAAAAAGGTAACGAGTGTAACACGTCAGCAAAACGCTGAGTAGAGTGGCAAACTAACTAAAGGCAACAGTAGAGTGTACAGTAGCTATTATGTTCTATTACTTCCTTTATTTACATCTTTCAATTTTTCTCACTATTTCATTTATTTCTCAGATCCTTTACTTGATCTCGAATGTCCTCGTGGGACGATCTTGATTGCAGTCTTTTCCAAAAGTAGAAGTAGCACGTGGTACTCTCCTGGCCGGGAGAGTCCCCCGTGGTGATCCTACCCTCAGTCAACCACCCCAAGGTCACTGACAGACGTAACGGTGACTACGGCACGCGCGATAAACGCACAGGTAGCTAGCCCGCACTGGCACGCGGTCAGTCGTTTCCGTTAACGGGTGCGCCCAAAGCACAGCACGGAACCAGGGCAGAGCCCTCTCAGTAACAGGGGTCCAACCCCTCCACAGTAACCAAACCGGGGCCTTGCCCCTCCACAGTCCGCGCACCCTCGCCTGACTACCCTGGTTTGCCCTAGTGGGCTTAACAAGTCGGTGAAGGAGGCTAGCAGAACCCCGGGGCCCGTGGGGTAGCTAGTACTCTCCTAACACTACTAGCTCTCCTCGGTACTACGTACACGAGGGCCAACAAGTCGGTACAGAGCGGCCAAGCCTAACCCCGGGTCCCTGGGGCGGCTGGCCCCACTCTGGACTAAACAGGTACAGGTACTTCCCTTGGTACTGCGTACCCAAGAGACAGTACAACTACATCTCAGTTCCATTCCTTTTCTTTCCAGGAGTTCCACTCCTAATTCCCCGTAGGGTTCCAGCTCTTTATCTCAGAACATCATATGTTTCACTTTCCAGATCCACGTTCTCAAATTCCATGATCTCAAACATGATTCTTTATGCATAACAGGCAGCTGTTAATTAAATTTACAGGCAGCTTATATATTCCTTTCCATTTTTCCAAGACTGCAGTAATATACATTCCACTAGTTTTTCCATCCTAAGATTCATGCCATATCCTAGGATCTATCATACAATCTAGTTTTCCGGCCCTAGGATTCATGCAACACCTAGGAGCTATCATTCCATATATTTCTCATTCCTAGGATTCATGCAATGCCCTAGGTTCTAGTTATGGTTCCATACTTTAACAGATTTTATTAATACTTAAAACCACTCTACCAGGTACAACGGGAGTAATGGGGGCGTGATCGGGAATCCCGCGCGCCTCCGCGACTCTCAAGACTGCAACCGAACGAGGTCCTATCACAAGGATCAAACACAAGGAGTGTCTCAAAACAGTGTATAGCTACTGTAGGCGGGTAGAGGAATAATTTCTGAAACGGACGCAACTCGAATCGCGGAAAACGGAGCCCAAACGGGCCCTAAACGGGCCCTAAACGGGTCGAGAAAGACAATACTGTGCAAAATCAGACGTCTGGAACTCCTTCCAGACGTCTTAAACGGTGGATCAGAGAATTACCTGTTCGGCTTGGTTCCCCAGACGTCCAGAAGTCTGTGGGGACGTCTGCCTAGATCCAAGACGTCCGATGGTCACTCCGGACGTCTGGAGGTCACTCCCGCCGTCTGGTACAAATTCCAGACGTCTGATTCGCAAAGATGACGAATCAGAGGACCTGCGCACAGCCAACCCTCCTCCCTCAGTACGGTCAGTCGACAAAAAGAAGAAGAAAGCGGAAACTCACCTTTCAGACGTCTGTATGATCTCACAGACGTCGACCTTGCCGTCTGGATATCAATCCAGACGTCTGATTCTGGAAATTTTTCCAGAATCAGAACCTTGCTCGGCCTCCGCTCGCGACGCCGCCCGCGTCGCACCTCGCGCGTACGCTGCTCCGCCCGCAGCAGGTCCCTCTCCGCGACTCTCTACGCCCCCTGCGCCCTCCGCCGGCCGGCCAAGCCGCTCCTGGCGAGCTCGCCCTCACGGCAGAGCCCCGCCCTCGCTCGCCGCAGCTCCTCCGCGCTCACTGCGGCTGCCGCTGCCGCTGCGCCCTCGCGTCCGCTCGCTCTCGCGCACAGGCAGGAGAAGAAGGAGGAAGATGGTGGAGACGGGAGGGGAGGTGCGCCCCCCCCCCTTTAACGCCGCGCGGGGAGGAGAGAGAAGGCGGTCGCAGCCGCCTGCAGCCGCAGAGAAAGAGGGCAGAACGCAGGTCTGCGCGCACAGGCGCGCAGACGAATATCCCGTGCGAGCATAACTGCTCGCCAGACGTCTGTAAACTATCCCGGACGTCTGGTCAGACGTCTGGATGTGATCCCAGACGTCTTGACAGACGTCTGGGCCACCTCCCAGACGTCTTAAAAGACGTCTGGGGCACGCGCTCGTTACACGCATCGAATTAGTCTTTTTTTTAGGAAGTAAATATGGTGGCCATGAGATTTGATCTCATGACCTTTTTGAAGGCCAATGGGGTGCTCTACCACTGAGCGAATCCTTTGTTGTTAACTATTTGGTACCATTCAACTTCAAAGGGCAAAGTAGAATATATAATAAGCATATACTAGCAAGAGTGTACCAACAATAAGAATGCAATACAATACCCAATACAACAAATATAATTGCCTCTTACCCACATAGCTAAGTAAGGCACAACATATTTAAGTTGTGTAGTTATTTTAATATATTTTATTTGTTACTCTTTATATAAGATCTGAAGCTTATAAGTCATAAATTCAAAAATCAGCTTCTACTACTCGACTATATAGCATACTAATGAACACAACATTGACAATAACAATAATAACAAAAACAATGAAAAAAATATCAATTGGAAAATGATAAAAAGAACACATTTACCTGTAGAGATCAAAGAATAGAGAGTTGATATAGAAGGTGTAGAACCTACAAAGATACAAAATGAGGTTAGATACAAACAACCTCACAACAAAATGAATAAGTCAAAATGAATTAAAAATTATATTGTAAGCCCTCTGTGAGATACTCACATTGCTTTTTTCTTGGTTTTACACTAGGTTTGCATTTCCAGTTTCATGTTTGATTTCGATTTTATCAATTATCAAAATTTCATTCTAAGGAAAATGCCTTGATATCAAGTTCTAATCGAAATCATGTTGTGTTGTGCTCTAAAATCTCTTACAATACACCAAAACTTTGGTCATCTTGATTGTGATAGTGCTTCCTAAATTGTACATTCTAGACTAATTTTGATCTTTTCCTCTGAAATTTGTGTTTCCTCGAGCTATATAATGCATTGCTTCCCCATTTGTGTTTATGTCCTTGGAAAAATCTAATTTTCAAAATTTCACATTTCCCTCTAAAATGTCTAGCACTGATGTTAAATGAATTACATAAATTTTCTCATCGTTGTCACTAAGTATTTTTGGGTCCTCATCTTTAGGGAGATGTAGAGGTCAATGTTTTTATGCAGTTACCAACTTTCAATGTAATTGTTAAAACATGTTTTTGTGTAGTTACGAACTTTCTATGGTCATTCTTGTTATGGTCTCAAATGATATATACCACTATTTTTACAAGAATAACCACAACTTGTGCAGAGACTTCTAAACCAAATGAGGAAGCTCATAATGTTGAAAATCCTGATATGAATGCTAAGCATGTGAGCATACATCTAATGCCACCAAAACATTTCATTCAGAAAAAAGAGGAAGAAGAACCCATTAAGTTAGAGCAGGTGAATGCATGAGCTGCAAAACTAATTTTCATTTTTTCTTAAGATTTTAAAATTGATTCCTAGTTTTTTGCTATTTATTTCTCTACTAATCAGTAAAAGAAGCAACTATTACTTAAAAAAAAAGAAAGAAAAATAGAGGCAACTATTACTTAAAAATAAAAAAGAAGGAAAAACAGAAGCAACTACTTTCTTCTTCTTGCTGTTTTCCATATAATCCATAAGCTGATTTTCACCAACTGGTGTTTAGAGCCACATACGAGATGTATTAGTACTCTAACTGTAATTTAATGAAACATGTGAATACCAAGTCTAATTTTTTCTAAACCTTCTATGTTATAAATTAGTTACTAACTTCAGAAAGCATATATGCACTGTTAATTTTTTGTAATGATGGAAAGGAAACTAAACATTAGTAAAGCATAATCACTATAGGAATTAGAATATGGAAGTTTGAGATCGGGTGGGAGAGATCTAATTAATGAAACAACAAGATATCAAAAGCCTTAAGATTGATTTGATGAAGTTCAAGATTAGATCACTGACTAGTGAGAGATTGATGAAGTTGGAGAGATCAAGAAAGAGAAGGATCGATATGAATGTCGATTTCAAAAGTTAGAATGAAAAATCTGAGTGAGAGATAGATCCAACACAAAAACATCAATGAGATCCAAGTGAGAGATCAGATCCAAAAACCTAAAAGTGATCAAACCACCTTGGATAATCGTCGTCAGCGAGAGTAAGAAAAGAGAGATAGAACTATAACTAACCTAAGTCGACGAAAATGCGATGCTCAATTAGGGGAGAGATTAGGGCTTCTATCAGATCGAGTCGACTCAATAGAGGTTAGGGCATCGATGTATGCTTGAGCGGCGTGGGGGTGGCAGAGCGGTGGAGGGTGGGTCGACGAGTGGCGTGGAGTTAGGGCAGGTTGCATCAGCAAGGGGAGGACGAAGTCGGCGAGGGGAGAGGAGGCTGACGCTCGACAAGGAGGAGTAGGAGAGGAGAAATGGGAAGTAAGTTGGGAAGGAGTGGCGAAGGATGAAGACACATTTGCCCTCATCATTTTTTTTTATTTTTTCTAAAGGCTTCCACTGGGGTAGCATCTATCATTAGCAACGTATAATAGAACCTACAGCAACATATATTTGATGCTAGTGTAAGTACACTGTTGCTGTAGGTCAATTTTTTTGTTGTAGTTGTTGGTCATGATTAAAAAAACCACTTGGCTGTTGGCAACTTTTTCTACAGTATGCAGAGTTGGATGGTGGTTGTTGGCAAAATGATGAACCTTCATGACTTTTATGGCATTTTAAGCAAAGTAGATTTGATTCTTACTATTCCTTTTACTTATTCCATTTTTTTGGTGTGCTTATGTTTTATGTTTCTGGCCATTCGTATTGTATCCTTATCCATGCTTGTGTTTAAAATTTTAAAGTACTTTTTTTAAAGGAGAAAGGATTGCTATCGACAACAGTAGCAATCCATCAATTTATTTTTGAAGTACTTTATATTTGACCCATGGGTCTACCCAGGTCCAACCCGACCCTTGGAAATATGGCTTAGGCCAAGATTTTAAGACCATGGGTCCACCTGACTAGGGATTGGACCAAGATTTTTGAAAGTTTGATCTGATTGACCCAACCCATGGCTAGGTCAAATTATACATACCATGGCTACCATCATGAGATTACAATAAGTTTGAAGGGTCTCTCCCACTTTGGCTCTAGCTAGCCACTGCGTATGGCGAAGTCATCCTAATGCTTGTCACCCATCTATACCACCAATCAAGCCTAGCACCTTATATCAAACATCCTCTAACCATTGTTCTAAATGCTCGTGCTATGCCAGCGAAATGGCCTTTTTCTGATGTGGGCCTATATTGACACACATGTGTCAAAATGCAGGATTGTCAGTGATATCTTGCCAAATTTTGATATCATATTGACAATTTCAACAAGATGGATTGCATTATGTACAATTGTTAGACTTTTTACATATTTTAAAGTCAACATGGGTGACTCAGTAACCAATTTCTATCTAAACTATTATTGCATGTTTGTTGAGGTGATAAGAACTATTTGAAGGGTTCTCTCTCCCTATTTATCAAAATTGTTAAGGAATAAATAAAAGTAAATAGAATAGATATAATATCAAAGCATAGCAATCAAGAACACTTGGGTTTAGGTGAAACCCCACTCACAAAGGGTAGGGAGAAAACCACGAGAGAAGAACCCTATGGGGCAAGATATTTCTATATTCTTCTCAATGATAAATTAGGGGATACAAGGGCCTTATATAGGCAACCTAAACCACACACAATTTGTCCCACACAATATGGGATTGTAATAGTCCACAACTCTTCACCACTCAACACTCACCCTCAAGCTCAAGCTGGAGCATGGAATGCTCAACTTGTACAAAAGAAACCCTTATTCTACAAAGCAAAAGAACACAACACTCAAGAGACTTCAACTGATGTTGCCGGGTCACCAGCTTCCCTGCATCCTTGTTCTTGCTTGTAGGTGGGTGTAGGTCGAAGTCTGGAGATGAATCGCTAAAGCTGAATCCAGTGCCCATGCCTCCCATTTTGAAGACTCTAAAGAGGTCTCTAATGAAGACCAAGAGATTTTGTCACTCCCACATGGAAACTCAAAGAGACATCTCTCCTTTGGAGACCTACAGAGTGGTCTCTTCTATATGAGAATTCTTTGTTCCTCTTACATGGGGACTAAAAGGAAAAAGAGTTTCTCTTATGTGGGGACCTCAAAGAAAAGAGAGTCTCATTTGCGATACACAAAGAGGCTTGCACACTCCCCCTATCTCCCATACTCTAATGTGAGAAGAAATAAGATAGAGAAGAAATCAAAGAGAAGATCTTCTCCTCTCTTTTCATCACCATCATCATTTTGTTTCTTTCTATATTATATTTTTTTCTCGATAATTTTTTTTCTTCCCCTTTTTTTTGTTTTTATTCCTAACCCTTTTTCTTTGTAATGTTAAAAAGTGGCCTAAAAAGGATATAACAAAATCAAAGGGGCAAAGAAGTAATAACCCCAAAAATATCTCTTGTTTTTGGGGTTCAGAGAACCCAAAATTCATGGTGCTAATTTGTTGTTTCAACTTCTTCACTAATGCCATAACCATATCTGTGGTGCACCTCCAACATTGTTGCAGCAATCTCGCATGAGAGATTGTCGCCACAACTAGCGTGCCTTCTCCCGATCTTGCACAATCTATGATCAAGCATGGAGGCACACCTCCATCCTATTGTAGCCAAGAGATCTCATGTAAGATCAATGCCACCTTCATCAGCCAGGCTTGTCGCCACCTCGATCGAAGCAGTATGAATGGAAATGGCAACCGTAGTGGGAAGGAGCCAACCATCTCAAGCAAAGATCTCACAAAGCATCGACTTCGTTGCGATAGCAAAGGTAGGGACCTTCTCTTACTTCTCCTCGACCAGCTTCTCCTCCATGGGCTTCTTCTCGACCTTTGCCATCATTAGGAAGGAAGCCTCCAAGATCCTTCGCAAGATCGTTAGCACCACCATCTTCTTCTGCATCATTGCTCCTCTTCATTGACTGCTTCTCCTTCTTTGATTTTTTTCCACCAAAGAAGAGTAGTGTCAAGGCACTGTGATTTCTTGTCCCAACTACAGCATCAAGGAGTCGAAGCATAACTTCATCATCCTTTTCATTCGAGTGCATGATCAACATCATGCAGCAACTTGAAATATTCAGCATGGACCGTTGAATTCTCTACCATGGCAAATAAATCGTACATTCCCCCAACAACTCACAAAGAGAAATCTGTACATAGAGACACAGACAAGGAAACTTCAAAAATGAAGATATATGTCACAAACAATGATAAAATCCAATAACATCCCTCTAATACCATGTTAAGAAATAAATAAAAGTAGAATAAGAATAGACATAATATCAAAGCATGGCAATGAAGAACACTTGAGCTTACATCGAAACCCTACTCATGAAGAGAGGGGAGAAAATCACAGGAGAAGGCCCCTATAGGGCAAGATATTTCTATGTTCTTCTCAAGGATAAACTGGGGGGATACATGGGTCTTATAGAGGAAAACCAAACCACATACAATTTGTCCCACACAATGTAGGACCAAAATTGTCTACAACTCTTCACCACTCAACAAAAACTTGAAGGTCCTTTAGACCTCTCTAAAGTTAAATAGTATCTATTTCTTATTTTTAACCCATATTTAAGCTACAATATCTAGAATTGATTGATCCTATTATGGATTTTAAGGATTACATTTGTTGATCCATCATTTATGATAGGTTAACTATTTTTATGATTGCTTGATTTATATTTCTTATAGAATCAAATTGTAAGATCTTAGGATTTAATGCTTAAATACTTTCATAATATGATTAACGTTCAAATTTTTATTAAGTACTAGTAGCAAAATATATAGATTTAAACAATTACAATCATTCTAAGATTTCCTCGACATGCCTCCAAAATGCCTATTTTTTAAGGTATCTAAGTCATTGAAATTTAATGTCAAAATTCTAGCATTTCTTCAACATGGCCTTGGCATGCCTTCAAAATGAATATTTCTAAAATCATCAAACTGACATCAAAATCAACATATGTGGCCCCAACCAACTTGCTACATAGCAAGATTTTTAGCAGCTTTGTCAACATAAGGGAAGGTTGATGGTAACACCATTATTCATCATAACTAGCTTAAATTGGTTGAAATCAAGAGATAAATGCTCCTGAATGATCGCCTGAGGATACTAATTCCACTCTAATCCATTCTGAGGAGAAGATAATAAATAGGGTTAATTCTATTATTTTAGCATCACATCATGAATGCAGAGTAATCACGAGATTGCTCAGGGGTTAATTAAAGGTCAATTGACCATAAAAGACTAAGAAGTGGGTCCACACTGATAGAAATAAGATTTCAAGCATTTCAAGAACCAAAATAGTACACAAAACCCTAATTATCAACCCCACTTGAATTGCAGAGGTTTTGGTCAGGATAAAATTCATCTAAACCTCTTAAAATTCATAGAAGAATATTCTAAGAGGTTTGGTACCTTTGGTTTGACCATCTGAACCCATTTTGACCTAGAATAGAGTTTCAAATGGGATTTTGCCTTGATTTGGACTTCTATGCAAATTACCCAGTCAAACGTGGTCAAAACTCAAATGCAAGTTCACCATTAGATTCCTTGGCTCCAACTTAGGTTAAAAGAAAATTTGGGCCAAATCAAAGTTCATCTTGACCTAGTTTGCATTTCAATCCCCAAAATTTCTATTTCTTACAACCAAACCCTTAACTTTCAAAGGTCCTCGTATATAGGCCCTTATCCTTTTCATATCCTTCACAAAGAGCCCCCTGCCACCATTGATGAGTAAACCGTGCAGCACCGACCTTTGACCAACTTGAAACCTCATCAAATCAGCACCAAATCTCACCAAATTTGGTGGCATTGGTGTTTAGACGATGGAGAACAATTCCATCAAGATCTTAGATCCTAATTTGAGGCAGAAAGATCAGGAGAGCTCACGAAAAATATTGGGTTTATTGATTCCAAATTTCAACTCAATCACATAAATTCCTTGATTTAGAGCTCAGGCTTGAGCCCTATAAAGGCTCCTCTAAGTCCTAAGTCCCTCCTTAGCTAGGTTTAAGGCCAAAAATCCTCTTCCCCTCCTTCCCCGGCCGTCTTTGACCGAAGCTCCAGTGAAACCCTTCTTTGTCTTCCTACAACCTCTCAACCATCAAATTGAGAGTGTCTTCCTCTTCCTTACCTTCGTCCGCTCCTCGTTAGCCACATCAAGAGCCACTTATCCCTCTCTTCGTCACCATCTCCCTCATCGGAGAATTCGCCTTCCTCGATGCTGCCTAGTCACATTCAACACCAAATTCCATCCCTTTCATCCAAATAAATAGGTCCCTTCAACTCCCCTCTTTCCCCAGTTTCAAATCCAACCCTAAGCTCTCCAAATCGACCGATGTTCCACTCCTTCCCCCCTTCATCTTCTTCGCAATTGGTGAAGCTTTGGTGAGCTTCGCCTGGTCACTATTAGCCACCAATCACTCCGCCAACACCACCACATCCTTCCTCGCCACACAGAGACTAAAAGCCCTAACCTAATTAGGACTATTAACCGCTCTACACCCCCACTAAACAAACCCATAAACCTCCATCGTCTCTGACTTTGTTCCGCTACCACAGCTCATGAAACTCTTCGAAACCTCCCTCATCACCTTCTTCGCCTCACGTCGATCCCCAGGAGCCTTTTAATTGGTGCAATTAGCCTGTATTCTTCTTTATAGGAGTTCACCAGATCGTCGCCATATGCCACCGCCATCCATCATCGTCCGGTCATCATCTTTCCCGCTACCACCTCCAAACAGCATAGATGGACATCTGAAAGAGCTCTATGCTCTCAATCGAGGCAAACAATAGCTACAGCAGTGGTGATTTGAGAGGATTCCCAGCTATTGTGCATGAAAGGAAGAACTGGGACATTATTCCCACCTCGTGCATCACCAAATCGAGAGTAGCGCTTAAATTATTTTGCTACCGTTGTCTCTTCTCATCAGAAAGCACAGGGTGACGTCCCTTCACATGTGCTCGTACACGCCCTCGCTCGCGATCACGCCTGCAGATCTAAGCTCAAACTCGATTACCCAACACTATGCATACCTTATTACCTGGTTGAGAAAGAGAAATTCTGAGGAGGGTAGGGGGTGGTTTTGCACTATAGTCTCGGGATGCATGCCCATATTCTCTATACTTAGCCATTCTAAGATGGCCTTGTGCTATGCTTGAGGCTGTTAGTCCCTTGTGCCTTGTGTTGCTTGGAGGCAGTTAAGGCATCTAACATTAGTACCTGACATCTGATTGTGGTTAATTTAAGGGTACTTGAGGGTACTGTAGGGATATTTGATGCTTATCTGACGTGCAAGTGGTTGAGAAATAGGCTGATTACATTGGGATATGTGCTTGATTGTGAGAATAATTTGGTGATTCAACTCACCATTTTTAGAATTTTGATGTTCTTTTTTCCCGTTATTTCTTGAGATACAAATTCTATCATTGAATATATTTCTGAGTATATTTTTATTCATTGAAAATCTTATTATAGTGCTCATTGTCTATACTTTCGACTAGTGCTGTGAGTTCCACATTTGCTCCCTACAAACAACCTTGGACTCACTTTTGTTTTTGAGTACTTACAAATTTAAATGTTGTATTGATTTTCGTCACTATATTGCAATGCGATCTTTTTACGACTATTTTCGAAGCAACAAAGGTGTTCCTTTTTAGTATCACTAGTTTTATGCAAATTAGCCTAGGTCATTTTGGTAAAACTTAGATTGAATTGTAGGAATTTTCTCCCATACAAATACCTATTCCCTCTTCTCATTCCTATTTGTTGACGGAAAAAAAATAGAGAAACTTGGCAAACACTAACCTAATGAACCTCTCTAGGTTGTTGCATAAACTAAGTTGTCCCACTGCATAGGCAATATTAGGTCTGGTAGTTGTAAGATAAAGTAGATTGACAACTATAACACAATACCTAGTAATATCCACCATCTTAGGACTATCAGAATTGGCAAGATGGGTAGCAAGGTGATGGTAACACCATCATCCTCTATATCTAGCTCAAATTTGTTAATTTCTAAGCCTTAATTCACTAAATTAACAATTAAATGGGTATAACTTACTCATGGCTGTATCAAGAAGGAATACATTAAAATTGGTTAATTTTACTATTTTAATGAAAAAATACAAGTGCAAATTAGCTAAGGGGTAAACCTACACTCAACTGAAGGTCAATTAAACTTAAAATTTTAATAAGTGAGTTTGCAACGATTATTTAGGATCTCTCAAGAATAAAAGTTGATTCACAATTAAAAACTCTAATTACAACCTCACTTTAATTCAAGGGGTTTTCAGTTAAATAAATTCAATCTAAATCTTTTAAAAATTATTAAAAAATATTTCCTAAGGTTTAGAGTGATTAATTTTGTAAAAGGAACCCAAATTGGCCTAAATCAAAAACCAAACCCAAAATTGATGTCATCATTAGATTCCTTAGATCAAAATTAGGTTACCCTAAAAACTTGGACTCAATTAGACTTTATCTTGACCTATTTTGCGGATAGATCCTTAACTTTTGAATTCCTTCATTTTGATCCTTGGTTGATGTCATGTTGACGTCAGCCATCTTCTTCCTCTTTAGCAAACAAGTAGCAAACTCCTTCGTCAAACTCACTCACTGATAGGGGATCATTGATTGAGATTTCCATTATTAGATCCCACCAAATTTGGTGGGATTAGTCCTCGTTTCATGTTGAATCTAGCAAGTGCATTTCCAATCGCTTTGAATGGCTAGAACAGTTGTCCTTGTTGCCGTAAGATCTGGGATTTAATCCCAACCAATTTGTGGCCTCTACTACCATATCTAATTGTAAAAAAAAAATGTCTCGAGGGTTCAAGAGTGGTGGTGGCGACGGTGGAGGGGATAATGAAGGATGGCGAACGTGGAGATCAAGGAGATGGTGCAAGAAGGACTTTGAGAGGAAGACCTTTTATGCATCTCCCAATAGGGCTTGGGCAGATGGGGAGAGAGGGAGGTGGAGGCAAAAGAGCGGAGATATTGTTTGCTACAGGTGTAGAAAGAAAGGGCATATGGCAGCCACTTGTAAGGCTCTGATTGTGTGTCTTGCAAGTGGTGGCCTGGGACACAGGAGGGATAGTTGCCAAAAGGGGGAGGTGACAAAAATCGATGGGGACAATGCACCTCGTGGCCAAGTTTGGGGGAGGGCCCACCCACCACCTCCTCCAAAGGTTTTCCATCAGGTGATGGATGTGGAGGTACCCGTTGATGATGTTGTGGCTGTAGAGATGGTGCTACGGGGTGCTCTAATTGGTGAGATCACGATGGGAACTGCCAGCTTCATCAAATCTGTAGATTGGTGAGTACATTGTCTCTCTCCTCTCCTGGATGGAAGATAGCAATGTTGGGTAGATTGAGATTTTCGTTATTTAGGCTGGGAATGATGGATGTGGAGAAGCTTCACTTCTACACCAGCTGCTTCGATAGTATGACGATCATATGGTGTTTGGTATCACCTTTTGATGGTGCTTTACAAGAGAGACCCCCTTAGTGGACAGAGGTTAGAAAGGGGCAACTAGAGGTCTGGGGTCTACCATTACATTTGAGGACATGTTGTGTCGTAGAGAAGGTGATTGCAGGGTTTGCGATGCTTGAAGAGGATACTGAGGTGGGTCTAAGGGAAGGAGATGGAAGGTCACTAGCGGTGGATGTCAGAGTGAATCGTGGGGGGCTGATACCAAAGAAGATCATTCTCCATTATAGGGGGAGTTCATGGCTACTACGATTGAAAATCCTCTTCTGTGAAGTAAAGGCTACCAAGAAAGACGATTGAAGATCCTTTGCAGAGGTTGTCAGTGGAAGGAGTGGGATCAAATGTGAGAGACCTGCCCATGAAGACCATCCAGAGCCTAAGAAGAGGAAGGAGCATCATAAGTATGAGGTTATGGAGGAGGAGATGGAAGGTGGGGAGCAACTTGTCAGGGTGGTGGCTGATAGTATTGAAGTGAGGGGGGATCAAGAAGCTAGTAGTATAATGGAGGGAATTCATGGGAGGAATTAGGGGGATATGCAGGATGGAAAGGCAGTGGATTTGCTCTCACACAGTACACTGGGGGATTTAAAGTTTGGCATAGGATCTTCATCAAAGGGGAAGGCTGTCAGGTCTCCTTACAAACTAAGGGGATGCATGGTGGGAGGACAAAAGGAGATTGACGAGAAAGCTATTGCGGCCATTCTGAAGGTGGAGCATGTTGCAAAAATGATGATGGGTGATGACCAAGTGATGGGATGAAGATCCTCACTTGGAATGTGCGTGGGTTACACAATGGCATTCAGAGGCCATCGTTGGCGTGTTATTTATGAGAGTGGGAAGTGGATTGTGCACTTCTACAGGAGATGCACTTCAAAGAAGGGGATGTCTCTGTGTGGTCTTCTCTGCTGCAGGCAAGTCAAGCAGACGTGCAGTCCATTACTACGGTGCGCAGATCTGGTGGAAGCGCTCTTGCTTACAACTAGTAGAGGCATGGATGGAGACATACCAATTGACCTGTAGCTTCAGAATGGTTTGTGGTGAGCATGATTTTTTTGTTACGTGCATCTACGATCCTTGTGCAGCCAATCGTAGAGCTGGGTTATGGGAGGAACTTGCTCATATGGAAGCAAGAATAAATGGGAAACCTTGGCTAGTGGGGGGAGATTTCAATTGCACTTTGTCTGAGGGTGATAGGGCGAGCAGAAGGTTGGACCGAGCATTAGTTGGATTTCAATTGGCTGTGTCAGAGTTGTGGTTAAATGAATACCCTTTGACTAGAGATGAATATACCTGGAGAAATGATAACAGACTAATATCCAAGTTGGATCAATTTTTTGGAAACTTAGCATTGCTGGAGAGGTTTCAATTATCAATGGTGATGGGTCTAGATCAACCATTTTCAAACCACACCCTGCTGCTATGGGATTGTGGTGAAGGTGCCTCTTGTGGTACCTATTTCAAATTTAGTAAATCATGGCTGAAGGAGGAGGACTACAAGGATATGATCTCTCGCTAGTTGAACTCAAAACATGCGGATGGCTCTGCAACTTTCAGGTTAGTTACTAAATTGAGGGAATTCAGAAATCTACTGAAGGAGTTCAGACGCACCTCTGAAATATGAAGGAACAGCAACGGAGGGAGGCTTTGGAGATGGTGAAGGGTTTTGATCTCAAAGAAACTTTAGGATTGATGACTGATGAGGAAAGAGGGTAGAATGTCCATTAGTAGTCGGTGGTGGTGGAGGAGGATTTGAAGAGAGAAATTAACTGGAGGGAGAAGTCGCGACAACTATGACTAAAAGAAGGGGACACAAACACTAAGTTTTTCCACTTGGCAGCCAGTTCTAGGCAGCATTCTAATTTCATCTCTTCGTTGAGATTTGGAGATCAGGTCCTAACTTCCATTGATGATATCAAAAGGGAAACGATTAGATTTTTTAGGGAGTCAACTAAATCCTCGAGGAGAGAATAGTGGAGGATGACATCTTCAAATCTGCTAAGAGTTGGGAATGTGGAGGGGGAACAGTTGATTGCACCTATTTCTGAGTAGGAGGTGATGGTGGCCACGCAGACTTTAAATGCCGAAGGGTCACTAGGTCCGGATGAGTTTCAGGTATTCTTCCATAAGGAGTTCTGGCCAACTGTAAAGTGTGATGTTTTGGATGTCATAAGAGAGGTTCAGGGCAAGAACTAGGGATTTTAAAGAATCAACATATCATATCTTTTCTTGTTGACAAGAAGACGACAGTAGAGAGTTTATTAGAGTTTAGACCGATTGCGTTGTTTAACTCCATCTATCTAATTGTTGGTAAAATTCTAGCTAATAGATTGAAGAGGGTATTGAAGGACTTGATCAGCCTAGTGAAGTATTCTTTTATTCCCAATAGATCTCTATAGGAATCTTTCGTTATTACACAGGAGATTATGATGGGGTGGTGCAGAAGATGTAAAGCTTATATGTGGAAGGTGGACTTTAGTAGGGCCTATGATTCTATCTCCTAGCCCTACTTATGGGAAATTTTTAAACGAAGGGGATTCCCATCTATTTGGATCCAATGGATGAAGAGATGCATAACATCTTTCTCTCTTTGATTAATGGGAAACCATGTGGAACTTGGATCCAGCCACAATGTGGAGTCCGACAGGGTTACCCTTTAGGTCCTTTGATTTTTAATTTGGCTGCGGATACTCTTTCTAGATTTTCTTGTAAACTATCAAGTACGGGCATGGTAAGAGGGTATTCGATGTCGAACTCTCCTACTTTGGCATCGATTCTCCAATATGCTGACAATATGGTCTTCTTTGTGGAGGGTGGCAGAGGGGAAGTAGAGATACTCTTCATTATGGCCTCCATGTTTAGGGAAATTTCAAACTTGAAGCTTAATGGTGGTAAATCTTCATTGATCTATTTTGGCATGGAGGGTCAGTAGAGCGATGTGATATCTGCAGTTCTGCCCACACCAATTACAACCTTGCCTATGAAGTATTTAGGGCTACCACTGAGAGACTCCAAGCTAAGGAAAAGTGACTACAATGTCCTATTTGAAAAGATTGCTGCTAAGCTTGAGAATTGGAGTAGTTGCTTCCTCTCGAAGGGTGGGAGATTGATCCTCCTTAATTCCATTATCACGTCTATTTTAGTGTTTTTTTTCTCTATGTTTAGATCACTGAAATTTGTGTGGAAAAGATTATATGTGATGCATAGACGATTCTTTTGGAAAGGAGTCAAAGCTGAAGGTAAATTCCTCCAACCCATGAAGTGGCGATGGTTGTGTAGACCAAAAAAGAGGGTGGTATGGGGATCCGTTCATTGAAAGAATTAAATGACTCTCTACTGCTGAAATGGGCTATAAAGCTTTTTGATGGGGGCAGCAAGCTATGGTCTGATTTGATCCGGGACTCCTACAGAATTTTGCACGTGGTAAGGGCAAGATCGAACCCAAGCAGACCTTCACCATTCTGGAAGTCAGTGACAAGGCACTGCAAGACAACTGGCAGCATTTCCAGCCGATGCTAGGTGATGGTTTAGAGTTTGCATTCTGGATAGATAGCTGGTCTCGGTTGGGGCTGCTAAATGAGAGGTATCCACGTGCATTTGACGCTACTTCGGATAAATCAATTTCAGTTGCAGAATGCTGGGATGCAGATCGCAATGTGTGGAAGCCTGCTGGCTGCAATTTGCGTGAGGGGGGCAGCTTGCGTGAAGACATGGACATGTTGCTGCATGATCTAGAAGTTTTCGAGACAAAAGGAGGAGTGGGCAGGTTTGAATTGTCCCATAGGAGATACACATCTGCTGAAGCATACAAACACTTGTTGTGCACTAGAGATCAGACCAATATGGAAGAAACTGATAGACAATGTGCGTGTTTCTGGAAGTTGCGCATACCCCTCAAAGTCCAAATTTTTCTTTGGTTGTGTAGGAGGGAAGGACTTATCATGGGGGAGCTACGACATAGAAGGATGGGAGTCCTGCTACAGCAATGTGCTCTCTGTGATTTCCCTACCGACAGAGTGAGGCACCTTTTCTCTTCGTGCTTGGTGACAGACCAAGTATGGAGGTCCGTTTGTGGGTATCCCCTTCCCATATGGGATGATTTGTGGAGGAATTTTTAGATGAATGGGAAGCCACATGTAACAATGGCGGCTTTGTTATGGGGTGTGTGGAGGACTAGGAATGAAAAGGTCTTTAGGGGGTTGTCGGTCTATGCAGGAAAAATTGTATGGGGATGTGAATCTCTTGCTAGAAAAAGGAGTGATTCTTTGTAAATACCTATAGTTGAAATTTTAATAAATAGTTCCCGTTTTGCTATTGTTCTTGATAGCATTCCTTACCTTTTAAAAAAACACCATCAACTGTCATAACTGGCCTAATTTAGCCAAAATCTGGGGATAAATGCTCCATAATGATCAGAAAAAGGGTGTAATTCAGTTCTATGTTGAATTTTAGATGAAAATGGGAAAATGAGTAAATTATGCTATTTTAATGTGTAATCGCAAATACAGATTAACTAAGGGGTGAATCAGTGCCTAATCTAAGGTCAAATGAACTTAAATTTCCAACAAGTGGGCTTTAATTGATTTAATCAGGGTTTTCTGAGAATTTATAGCCTTACTTTAATTGAAAGAGTTCTGGTAGAAATAAATGTAATATAAACCTCCTAAAAATCACTGAAAAATACTTTATGAGGCTTGGAACTTTCACTTTGACCAAATGAACCAATTTTGACCAAAAATAGAGACCAAGGTGGGAAATTGCTTCATTTTAGGCTACAGTGTAAATTATCTAGTCAAACAACATCAAAACCCAAATTTGAGGTCACCATTAGATTCCTTGAGTCCAAATTAGGTTACCCTTAAATTTTGAACCCAATCAGAGTCCATCATGACCAAGTTTTCATTTTAGCCCATTTATCTCCATTTATTGCAAAACCACCCCTAGGTTTTGATTTCCCTTACATTCAGGTCCTTTCCTTCTACTTCATTCCAAAAGAGGCAATAATGGTAGTAGCAAAGAACCCAAATCATGTGAGACTTGGTTGAAAAATTGGGCCATCAAATCTTCTCTAAATCCCACCAAATTTGGTGGGATCGCTCACGAGATCAGGCTCTTTCAATCAACCAAGATCCAAGCTCTAATTTAGAGCCAATCACCGCCGGAAAGCTTGAAATTAGCATGACCTAAAAGTGCCAAATTCGCAAAAAAGTCTTGCGAATTTAAGGCCAATTGTTGCGAATTCCTCTTCTATATAAGTGCTTGGGCATTCCGAAGCATAATTTGGTTGAGAATTAGCTGTGATTTCTACTCTATGACCGCTCCTTTGTTCGACTACGGTGATGTCTCTGTTCTCCCTCGTCCATGCATGCTCTAGCCAAAAGAGCATCACCACCATCTTCCCCATCTTCCTCCAACTTTAGCTAGCCAAAGCTAGGTCACCTTGACCCATTCATGTCGTTGAACCCCTCCTTGGAGCTTTTATCTTCTTCGCGTCCGGTCGACTAATGCCAGATGCAATTCCACCTCCTCCATCAATTCTAGGTAGCTCTTCCTCTTCCTCTCTTTCCATAGAGTAACTTAAGGTCCTTAGGAGTAGGAATTAGTCTTGTTCCCTCTTAATTCTTCTCCTTCGTCCCCATGGTTGACAAGAGCTCCAGCGAGCTTCTCCACTGTCACCACACCATCTCTCACTTCGCCAACCACCCTACAAGCACCATGAGGCCTTCGTGATAAAAAGCCCTCAAGAAATTAAGGCGATTGATCAACCAAGACCTTCGCTGGACCCCACCTTCACCCACCTTCACTACATTTGGCCAACCTTCTTAGGTCATTTCATGCCAAATTACCACCACCAACACATTCATCGGTTCACGAAAAAGGAATTTGAGTATTTGATTGGGGCCAAAAGCCCGTGCTCTTTTTTCAAGTAACTCACTGATGTCATCGTCTTTCTCGACTCCGAGCACCTTCTCCGACGAGCCATCACCCTCATCCTCTGCGAATTTGTTGTAGGAGTCCATCTAGGCCATTGGATTTAAGATCCAACGACCACCCTTCACCAATTGAGCAGCAAGCGTGGCGAGAAAGCAGCAAAACATGAAGAAGGGGACTCAATAGTCCCACATCATTAAGACAAGCAGCATGAAGTTGGCATATAAAGAATTTGGTGCATTAGCTACTTGCTTGAAGATTCAGGGGGTCAGGTGCCCATATACACCACATGCGCACACACGCCCACACACACGTGGGCGTAAACTGGAATTGGGCTGGTTTTGAATCAGCTTTGGGTGAGCTTCTAGACTGATTTCGGCTTACCTTTGAGAAGTTCTTTAGGCTGGAATTGTGGCTAAGTGTTGAGGCCGGTTTATCTTGGTTGAAAGACACATATTTTTGTTTTAACATTCTCATTTATTTTTGAGTTTGATAATGATATTAATTGAGTAACTTATTTCTTTTTGCATCAAACTCTTGTGCTTCACTTTTATATTTATCAATTAGTGGTTTAGTTGTGATTAATTTTCTCCCTGAGATGACCTCGGACTCATAATTTGAGATATAAATTTAAATGTTTTCATCGCTTTAGTTGCTATATTACGACGCATTTCTTAAAACCTGACTTTAGAGCATTAGCATTTTGTCACTGTTGTCGGGGAGGAACACGCATTTCACCACTATTCATTTCGTCTTATTTTGATTTGACTCCTAGCTTGCCTTTGCTTGATTGTTTCAAGGTGAACCAAGCACTCCGAATTATCGACTCGAACCAACCATGCCAAAGGTAGGTTAGTTGTCTCCTCTTTTCTTCCCTAATCCCCTCTTTCTCTTAGGAAGATAAAAAAGGAAAAATAAGAAATTAAGAAACCAATCCTGCCTTATTTTTCTAGAAATATCTTTCAAGGCAAGAGATTCCCAATTATCTCAGTTGATTGAGATCGCAATTGATTTGATTTGATTTGATTCGGAACACCCAATCCTTGCTACCTACACTTATTTGGGACTTGCAGTACCTTGGACTAGTCACCTTCTTGTTTGAGTCCAAGGTGCCTTATTTGGAATCAAATTGGACTTGAAATAGAGCCAATTAGGGTTTTGAACATCAGGGTTTGAAGTGCTAGTACACACTTGCCATTTATAAAGAAAATAGATTTTCCCACATTTGTGTGCTACCTAAGCCCTTGATTGAATTGATCTTATCATCAAACCCTAAAATCAAGGCTCTAAGTTCACTTGAATCATAAAAGTTGGGATCTAATAACCTATTTGAGAACCAAATAGCGTGTTTCGGGTGAGTTGACAAGAATTTCATCCCCAACTTTAAGGCAGGTCAAGTGAAGTTGGTTCACTTTTTGAATCAACCAACCTCAAATTAGGTCACAATTTGAATCAATTTCTAATTCAAGTGATTATTCAAGGCACAAATAGGCCTAAAATTGGTAGACTTAGGGCTCAATTTGCACATATTGGTATACTTGGAACCACAGTGGCAAGTAAGGTTGGTTGGGGGGAACCCTGTAACCCGTGAGGATGCTCTACCGTGTAGGAGTCTTTGTGGGGCTCTCCCTTCCTAACTGCTTAGGTAATTTTCGGGTGTGTGGATTTTTGATCCAAAGGTCCATCTTCCTCGAACTAGCCAGAGTCATCCAATTCTTTTGGGTGCCTTGATTGGGTCCAAAACATTTCTAGTCCCTCATATCTTCTGTAGTGCATGTATGAAAGGAGGCCTTTGAGACTAGTCTTGAGACCTCCATTAGCAAGGCACACTCGTCGGGGTTAGACCCCAACCCGCTTGTTTGGGTTTCCTTCTGATCTAGCCGATATTTCCTCTAATCCATCTACAACCATGCCAAAGAGAAGAGTATGCTCTACAACTATTAGAAGCAAGAAAAACACACTAAGCTAGAAAACAAGAAATTGGAAGGTAGTTGAAAACTTTGTATTACTAGTAAGTAGAGTACAGGTAGAGGAATGCTTCTTGCAAAAACAGTAAAGTACTAGCTAATACAAAGAAAATAATGAAGAAGAAAAATCCTCCAATTGATGATGAAGGAGGAGGTGGGTCTTGCTCCAAGCATAGTGGCTCCTATGCTTGAAAAGATCTCCTCCTTGCCTTCAAGTTGATATCCCTCCAAGCCTTCCTCCAAGGTAGGCGTCAACCACCTTGCTCTTCCTCTTACTTGGCCATCCCCTCTATGTAGAGAACTCCTCCTCCTTGGCATGGCACAAGTGAGAGGAAGAGAGAGGAAGAAGGTACCAAGGGGGTGGGTAGGTTGGCCCCTTGATCTTCTTCTCTTCTTCTTCTCCTTGGCCGTAGGTATAAGTGGTGTAGGTGGAACTAAAACTAAGGATGAAGATGGCCTTAATGTGGTAGTTAGGTGGGTATGTATAGGAAGGGAGAGGGTTGGTTGAAGTGGGGATTAGGTGTAGGGCTAGGATGGGTTTTGAGGGTGGTTATGCAGATCCTAAGGCTAAGAAAGGTTGGTGACAAGTGAAGGGTTGGGAGGGGGTAGTTATGCTGGTGGTTGGTGTCTTTTGGTGCTGGAGAGACACCATTAATTGGCATGAAAATAGTCTTCTAGAAGGGGTCCTAGGTGGCTCCAAGATTGGCAAGTGGAGATGGTTTGTGTGATGATGTGTAGGGTTAGGATGAGGGTTAGTTTGGCACCAAAATGGAGGGGGGTGGTTAGGTGTTTTTAGCACCAAGATTGAAGTGTCTCTTGGTGTTGGTGGTGGGTTGAAGGGTGGTGTGTGTGTTGGTGCCAAAGTAGAGTGGGAGTAGGTTAGCTAGGTGGACTAAGTAGGGTTAGTGGTGGAGCTAAATAGGTGGGGATTAGGGTTAGATTTTGATGGCCAAGGAGGTGGACTAGCTAAGCTATGTTAGTTAAGCTAGCTTAGCTTATAGATGAGTAGTGGTGAAGGGAGGTGGATTAGGGTTTTAGAGGAAAGGAGCTGGAGGGAGCTAGAAAGAATTGCATTAAAGTTGATGTCTGTTGAAGAGAGTTGAAGTGGAGCTCAATAGCTAGCTTAGCTAGGTAGTTCTTTGCTAGCAGCTAAGCCAAGCTAATCTAAGCTGGTTTTCTTCTATTCTGAGCTGAGGTAAGCTAGGTCTAGTCTTCCCGGAGATTATCTAGCTAACTGGAGTAGTTAGCTTAGGTTAAGTAGCTCAGCTCAACTAAGTTGAGTTGAGTTTATCCTCCGGGAGCTGGACTTGAGCTGGCCTGAGCTAGTTGATGACTTCTTCAGCTAACTAGGTCTAGCTAGTTGATGGCAGTAGCTAGTCCTAGTTAGGTTGAACTTCCAGTGAACTATTCTGAGCTTGAGGAGTTGGAATCAACAGTTATGAGCTAGTTTGAGCTACCATCCAACTGAGGTGAGCTGAATGGAGCTAAGGTGAACTAGCTTGAGATACCACTTAGCTGACATGAGCTTAATGGAGTTAAGGGTGAGTTGATCCAGCTACAATGAGCTGGGATCCAGTTGGGATGAGCTGGATCCGGCTAAGATCTAGATAATTGGTGCTTCTCTTTCATCTTCTACCTTCCTGAGTGCCAAGGTATGTGAGATATGACTTTTTGCCTGTCCCTAACACTCAGATAAACACATCAAAAATACAAATAAAATGCAATGCATGGCTAACCTAGGTGAATGACTAAATGTAACTTGAAAACTCATTTACGGGGTAAAAACCTTAAGAGCTAGATCTGTTTTAGGGCATAAGAATGATGATAAACTGGCGTTTATCAATAAACACCTGGGAGGAGTTACAAAACGTATTTCTTAAGAAATTTTTCATAGTATGGTGCATTAATGCCCTAAGGCACCAAATCATGCATTTCACACAAAATGCGTGAGAACCTCTTCATGAGGCATGGGATCGCTTTCTGGATCTCATGAGAAAATGCCCTCATCACAGAGTTCCTAAGTGGGAATAGGTCCAATCTTTTTACTGGGGACTCCGTGAGGACATTAGATTATTTGTCAATGCAGCTTGTGAAGGTAAATTCATGGGTAAAGATGAAGACACTATTTGGGAGATTCTCGAGAACATGTGCGAGAACTCCTAAAACAATGAGTCTCTAGGTATGTTCGATTGAACGACTGCTCGTGCATTGACAAACATACGAGGGACACATGAAACCACAAGACTTATCCGCATCTGTCGATTTGGAGTTAGTAGCTAGTCAATTGGATAAGGTCTCTATCATAGAGAAGTTGGACGATTTTACTCGCCAACTCCAAAGGGCCACTTCTTCTCAGCATAGCACGTATACGCATCCGCCTAAAGGGTGGGAGGCCATGCATAATGTCCACCACCACCAATCTTACTTGGGGATGGATGCTTATCCACCCCCATCTGATCTAGGTTTTGTAGGGAACTCCGAACCTTCCTACTCTAGTTGGGGGATCTCTAAACTCCCGTATCCTGATTACTCTGGAGCTACTCAACCTGCGAGGGGCTCTACGCCATTCAGAATGATCCTTTCTCTAACTCCTACAACCCTAGATGGTGTAATCATCCAAATTTTTCTTGGTCGGGGAATAATCAGAACTCCAGACCTTAATTCCAACCCCGGCCATGAAATTTGAGACCATATCAGCTTGCTCATCTTAAGCCCAACTCGAACTTTCAAATCGGGCGTAGCAAGGAAGATCAGATGAGCCTGGTTTACAGACACTGGCTAATATGCAGAAGATCGATGCTACCATGCAAAGGTAGCATAATGCGGAGATTACAGAAGTTTGTAATCAGCTCGCACAGATAGCTGGGACTCGCCAGCGTGGTGCACTTCACTCCCAACCTCTGCCGAACACGAACAATGTGTAGAACTAGAGGCACGTTGTGAACCTAAAACAGGTTCAATCACATTACATCTATCAGGCCCCTTCTACACCACCTGATGGGTCAGAGGTGTCTACTTCATACACAGGTTATTAGTAGCAACCTCCTATCTTGCCAACTCTAAATCCAAACCAGGTAGGCCTAAACTCCGTCACTACTCATAGAGGCATAACTATTCAGGGCTCACCTTATCCTAGCCAATCTGGTCCAAGTAGAGCAAGACCTAAGTCCATGATAGATATCAAGGACAAGCGCACCCCAGACCTAGAGCCTGAACCAATCTTGGAAAAGCCTAAAGATGTTCCATTTCCTGAGGCCTTGACCAAAGGACCTAGGAAATCCAAACCCGTGGCACCTAAGGAGGACTTGGTTAAGCTCTTTGAGCAAGTCCAGATAAGCATTCCCTTGATGGATGTGATCCGCCACATATCGGCTTATGTGCGATTTTTGAAGGACTTGTTACCAAAGCATAAGCCGTGAAATAAAGATGGGAGTCTGATTGTATTGTCAGAGTAGGCTAGCTTTATAATGTTGAGTAAACTCCGATAGAAAGTGAAAGATCCTAGCACTCCTTTGATCTCCTGCAAGATAGGGAACTTAGAGTTTGATTAAGCATTATTGGATTTGGGAACATCCATAAACCTAATTTCCACCTCCTTGCTAAACCACTTTGAGGAAACTGAGCTTAAATCGACTGAGATGACATTGGAAATGGTTGACAAGTGGATTAAGTCACCACGAGGAATTCTCGAGGATGTGTTGGTTAGGGTACGAGATTTCTATTTCCTGGTGGATTTCATCATTTTGGACATGGATACTCCTGAAAATCTAAGAGACACACTGATTATCTTAGGGAGACCGTTCCTAGCGACTGTTAGGGTGAATATCAATTGTGAAGAGGGCTAGATCAAATTGAAATTTAGGGATAAGACATTAAGGATTGATATTTTTAAGGCCTAGAAAGGAATAAACTATGGGGCAATTGAGGAAGTATGTGACATAGGTTCTTTAGTTGAGGATCTAATACATGAGGTGAACCCAATTCTCCAAGGACCTCAACCACAAGAAGATCTTAACCCACAGATTAGGGATCCTAAATCTGATTTAAACCTATCCCTAGCTTCCACCCTATCTTTTGAGGCTAACCCTGAACCCCCACCCGTTGATGATAACTCAGTCTTAGAGTTGAAACCACTCCCAAACCATTTGAAGTATGTATTTTTGGGTTCAAATCAGACGTTTCCAGTGATTATTAATTCTCGACTTACTCCTAATCAGGAAATGAAGATGATTTTTGTCCTCCAGCAACATCATAGAGACATTGGTTGGACTTTAGATGACTTGACTAGAATAAGTCCTTATTGCAGTCATCGTATTTATGTTGAAGAGGGCTCACGACCTTCTTGCGAGATGTAGAGAAGACTTAACGCGAATCTCTAGGAGGTCATGAAAAAGGAGATCATCAAGTGGTTCGATGCAGGAATCATCTACCCCATCTCTGATAGCCATTGGTTGAGTCCCATTAAGCTTGTGCCTAAAAAGCTGGGACTCACCATGATTACTATTGAATCTGGAGAAACCATCCTAACTCGAATTTCAAACTCGTGGAGAGTCTGTATAGACTATAAGAAATTGAATACCTCCACAAAGAAAGACTATTTCCCTCTTCGATGTATTGACCAGATCCTTGAGAAGATGGAGGGAAATCAATTTTTCTGCTTTTTAGATGGGTACTCCGAATATAACCAAGTGGAAATTCATCCTGAAGATCAAGAGAAGACCACCTTTACCTACCCCTATGGGACTTATGCGTTCCATAGGATGCCATTTGTGCTATGCAATGCACCTGCCACCCTTCAGTGGTGCATCTAGCCATATTTTCCAATATGGTACGTAAATACCTTGAAATTTTCATGGACGACTTCTCGATTTTGGGTCAAACATTCGATGATTGCCTTCTGCACTTGATTCAGATCCTCTAGCGATGCATTGAAGTGAACCTGGTTCTCTCTTGGTAAAAAAGCCACTTCATGGTTCCTGAAGGCATCGTACTTAGGCACCTCGTCTCTAAGAAAGGCATCTAAGTTGACCAGGAAATGGTAAATCTGATTTCCGAACCTCCTTTGCCTTCCTCAGTCAAAGACATTCGATTGTTTCTGGGGAACGTCAATTTTTATCAACATTTTATATTTGATTTCTTTAAAATTGCATGCCTCTTGACTAATCTCTCTCAAACGACACTCCCTTTTAGATGACAAGTGAGTGTATTTGCGCATTTGAAATCCTGCGCGACTGAGTAAACTAGCTCTAATCCTACAATCTACTAAATGTTCTTAGCCATTAGAGATCATGTGCGACGTGTCTGACTATGCGGTAGGAGCGGTACTTGGGCAAAAGATCAATGGGAAATCGATGGTAATATATTACACCAACAAGACACTGTATGAGGCTCAGTGTAATTATACAATTACAAAGAAAGAGTTGTTGGCCGTAGTATTTGGTTTGGAGAAATTCATATCATACCTCTTGGGATCCCATGTCATTATGTACTCAGATCACATGGCTGTGAGGCACTTACTTCCAAAGAAGGATGCTAAAACAAGGCTGATTCGATGGATCTTGCTCTTGCAAGAATTTGAGCTCGAGATACTTGACAAGGAAGGAAAATAGAATGTAGCTGCTGACCATTTATCCCATCTTCCTTCTTCAATCATTGGCCCATCCGGACCTATTACCAAGCATTTTCCGGATGAACATCTTTTGGTCATTAATGGACTTCCCTGGTTCGCTGATATTGTGAACTACTTGATCACTAGGAAAGTCCCGTCTGATTAAGCCAAGATCAGATGGGACAAGCTGATTTTCAACTCTAAGTATTATTTCTGGGAAGATCCTTATCTGTTCCACCTTGGCAATGACCAATTAATTAGAAGATGCATTTCTGATGATGAAGTCAATGATGTTATATCTTCTATCACGACCAAGCCTGTGGTGGCCATTTCTCTGGGCATAAAACCACAACTAAGATCCTTCAGTGTGGGTTCTTTTGGCCCACACTGTTCAAAGACACACAAGCTTATTGTAGGGCATGTGCTCATTGCCAAACCCTCGGCAAGATGGGCCCACGCGATATGATGCCCTTAAATTCGATCATTGTGTCTGAAATCTTTGACATCTAGGGGATTGATTTTATAGGACCTTTTCCTAGATCCAACGGCTTTGAGTGCATCTTACTTGTTGTTGATTACGTCTCAAAATGGATTGAAGCTGTCCCCATGAGAATGAATGATCATAAAGTTATTCTCCGATTCATCCAGGAGAACATCTTTTCCAGATTTGTGGTTCCTAAGGCCATCATCAGCGATGGTGGGACCCACTTCATGAATGTACACTTCCAATCCCTGTTGAAAAAATATGGGGTCTCACATCGAATTTCAACTCCATATCATCCCTAGACTAATGACTGGCTGAGCTATCCAATCGGGAGATCAAGAAAATCCTTTAGGTCACTATTCGACCTGATAGAAAGGATTGGTTGACCCGACTTTCGGAAGCATTATGGGCATATAGGATTTCCCATAAAATATAGCTAAGGATGTCTCCATTCAGACTAGTTTACAGAAAGGCATGTCACCTTCCCATAGAAATTGAGCACAAGGCCTACTAAGCAGTACAAAAGTGTAATTTAGATCCCAGGAAGGCCAGAATCCATCGCCGTTTACAAATGAGTGAGATCGAGGAACTACACAATGATGCGTACGAGAACTCACATATCTATAAGGAGCGGATTAAGGCTCTTTATGATAATCACATTTCATGAAAGACTATCTATCTTAGTCAAAAAGTGCTTCTCTTCGATGCTCGACTTAAGCTCTTCCCAGGAAAGCTAAGATTGAAGTGGATTGGACCTTTTCTAGTCTGGAGGATCTTTGGAAATGGAGCTATCAAAATCAGTGAACTCAATCACAACTCGAACCCTTTTATAGTGAATGGTCAAAGACTGAAACCATACCTTCAGTTGAACAATTTGAATCTAGCTGCAAAATCTTTCGATCTCCATTCCTCTTGAGCTGCATTGCACCTAGTTGATGGCGTTAAACTTAGGACTTAGTGGGAGGCAACCTATCATTTAAAAACTCGAGACCCTTCTTATACTTCTTGAGTTGCATTCCTATTTCACTTTAGGGTTGAGAATTTAGAACAGTCGATTCCACCTTTGATACTTGTATTGGAGCTTGAAATCGTTCACAACAGCCATTCTGACTTGACCACTCACTCTATTCTAAAATATGAACTAAGCTAAATTCGAACCCACCTTGTTTGCAATGAAGGAATTGCAAAACTTAGGCATGGGGGGCATTAAAGTGCAAAATGACTGGAAATTCAACTCTTTTCAAAGGGTCTTACCAAAAAAAGTGGAAAAAAAGAAAGTAGAGGATGAAAGGAGAGGAAATCTTTTTGAGCTAAATTGCAAATCTATTTTGAGGAGGGAAAATAGGATGGAAATATAGAAAGAAAAGGAGCAGAAGAAAAATTGTGTTAGTCCCAGCAGTTGAGTATGGAACAGTACCTAAGTTCTGGGCAGGATCGAATGATGAATTAAGACTTGAAGTGCTAAACCTTAAGAGAAAAGTAAGAACACTACTAGACAAAGGTGATCTGCCATTGGTTATTTACTATCGGTTTGGGAAGCGACGGCAAAATTATTTTGCCGTCACTTCTTTATATAAGTGACAGCGAATACCACACTAAATTGAGCACCTAAACCTCATCCAAAAAGTAATATGTAATTAATATTTGCCATCGGTTATTATAAAAAGTGACGACAAATGTCAGGTTAAATTTCACCCAAAATTTTGGGCATGAGATTTGGGATTAAATTAGACATTTGCAGTAACTTAGTAATTGAACTGACGACAAAGGTCAGACCATCTATACCCTTGTAGAGCCCTCTCCTCCCCCACACTGCGCACAACTCCCCCCGTAGAGCTCCTCCTCCTCATCAGCGGAACTCATCATCGCCATCCCTCCTCCTCGTCATCAGGTAAGTCCTCGTCGTCCTCCTCCTCCTCCTCCTTATCATCTTCCTCCTCATCCTACTCCTCCTTGTTGACCTCATCCTCCTCGTCTTCCTCCTCCTCCTCCTCCGCCCTCTCCTCTTCCTACTCCTCCTTTTCCTCGCTGCCCAACCCCCTCCTCCTGCTGCTGCTGCTCCAACTCCTCCTCGCAGCCAGCTCCTCCTCTCCTCCTCCTCATCTCTTGCTGCCCTCCTCCTAGCCCCCTTATCCTCCTCCTCCTACCCTCCTCCTCTCTTCCTGTCCCCCTCCTCCTCGTCTCCTCCCTACCCCCCTCTGCCTCTCCTCTGACCCCCCTCCTCCTCCTCCTTTCTAGAATCAACTTAGCATGGTGTTTGCTGCAGCTTTCTTTTGACTGGCACTGGTAGTTTACTTCATCCAAATCTTACCAGAATAATAATCATATTATCTTCCGAATTGTATTAAACCGATGCCAATACTGATAGAATTTATTGGTCGTGAGCATCATGTGATTGTCAACAATCTTGTTTTTCTATTCTTCTAAGTACAAAGATTCTCATTGCCCCTCTGAAGAAAAGGTTGTGGATCTTAAGGGGATGTTTCTTTAGTAGTGATTTTCTGCATTATGTTTTACTTTGTATGATTTAGTTAAATTGTTTGATCTTTAATAAGTTGTGGTGGGTACCAGTGTGCTTTTAGTCAAGGTTATTGCTAATTGATGACATTAGAGTTTGTAAGTGGCACTTAGGAAGTTGGTAAAATGCACCAGGTCTTTCCATGTTAAGTAAATTATCTTGCTAATTGATAATTTAACTTGGGCTCTCCAAGTTAATTGCACCTCTAAGGATATGTAACTTGTGGGTAATGTCTCATAGCTCCATCTTAAAATTATTTATTTGACTGCCCTTCTTGCGTCAATCATAGTGAAGTAATGGAATTCTTTTCGATGCAGAGATATTAATTGTATTTTGTGAGCATGGATTTGACATGCGCACTTGATTGTGGTGGATTCTCTAGCAAACTTATTTTCTCTTGAAGCTTCATCAAGGTACATTTTGTACTATAGCAACAAATGATTTCCCCTCTAATGATATTACAGTCCATTGTCTGGAAACCTTTTTGCCTAAATTGATTCTCCTTTGCACTTTTATGACTGATAAGAGGTTGGTTCTCATTCATATGTTTTTCAATTAGATTCTGAAAGAAAGTTTCTACTTCAAGAATTGTGACCTTCTATAAAGTTGGATCCTTTTCGACAACCTCCTTTTGTCAATGGCAAGCAAATATCACATTCTTTTGGCTATTTGGTGCTTATGCAATGTGCTATGAGTAGCCTACTAGGACATTTGTCTTTCTATCCTAGTTTGTCTAGGGTAGAGAAGTTTGGTTGCTAGTATTCTCACTTGAGGATGACCTACATAGGAACAATATAATCTTTAATGCTTGATACTCAATTTATGTTCCATGTCATGTTGGGGGATTCTTATCATATGGGAGGTTTTTCATTTCCAGTTCAATCTATACTTTCAACCCAAATTGAAATGGGTTGAGGCTAATTTGAGGTAACTGGATTGCTTAATGTGTATTTTCTACAAGCTCATTGGTCCCTATCATGTGGTTAACTTTGGCCATGGTAGGAAAATTTTATTCAGCTGAAACATAACCAAGGTTCAATTTGGATGGTTTATGCATCTATGGGCCTCTCAAAAGGCTGGCTATACCTTTTAGAAACACCAAAAGATATAGTAATGGGGGTCTAAATAGTTCAAACAATCATCAATAAATCCAATCACAAATTCACTTACTGTTCAAAATGTGTGGTAATATGGCCTTGTGTCCAGGAAATTATGCCTAAATTGTAGGTAGTAATATGGCATTACCCAGTCTTTCTAGCAAATTATTCCATCACGCCTTTTTCTAGCCACCACCATTACCCAGTCTTTCTCATCCTAGTGTCTCTTTTAGTTGCCATTCAATGGATAGATAGTGAAAAGGATGTCCTAAGGATCAAAAAAGAGGAGGAAGAGTCTCCCCCAATAATTGTAAGGTTGTGGTGAATTATTAGTTAATGGTGATCAAGCTAGGTGAGAGCAATAAGATAAGAAAAGGGGCTACTTTGTTAAAAATCTAAAAACCAGAATAACGCATTTTATCTTCGAACATGAGTTTTTGTCAAAGTTAATGTTGAATCGCGCTTCGATCGGGTTTTAAAATCATGCGTTGTAGTAGAGATGATAGAAGCGAATCTAACATTTAAAACTTATAACTCAAAAAGAGAAAATCCAAGGTTGTCTTTGGGAGCTAGTAATGCGCGACTACCACTATTTTGTTTATTTGCAGATGTTCTTGGTGAACTTATAATATAGAGTCAATCTTATAGTTTCAACAAGTTCACAATCGCATTGTATGATGCAACTTAGAAATATGAAATCAAATGTGACAGTTATTATCACTAATGCTCAATAAAAATCAATAATCAAATAATAGTCAAGTCTTTCTCTTTCTAGGAACAAATGAGCATTAATAGGGATATTGGATAGGATATGGCACTAAGAACAACTTAGCAATAAATCTTGAAGCAAATTCAAGCAAAATTACAAACCAATCCTTGAATCCCTGTAATTAGGTCCTTGAGACTTTTCTTTTAGGTCCCTACAAACTTCTGTGATTTTCATAGAGTCCCTGGAGTTTGTTTCCTTTACAAATCTGCCCCTACGAATTAATTCTCATACATTTCAGTCCTTAGAAGCATGCAATTTGGTCCCTAGAAATTTCTTTTCCTTTCAGAATGGTCCCTCGTCTCCTTCAGCCGGCAAGGTTCACGAGAGAAGTAGCAGTGAGTCGTCGAAGATGAGCTCCGACCATGGGATTTCGCTGACGTACGGTGGAGGAGAGTTATTGAGGCGTAGCTGACCTGATGGCGTGGTTGGTCGATCGGAGGGGCAAAGGCGACAGACGATGGCTGAGGAAGCAGCGGATCCAGCGGTGGTTGACGAAGGTCCTCAAGCCACAAAACTTCTCGCTGACGGTCACAAAAGGCGCCTCATTGTTGATAAAGATGAATCGAGGGTTTCGAAAGATGTGTTCGTTGTAGTAATAAATCCTCAAAAATAGCTCGAATAATAGATAATATTTATAACTCGAAAGTCTAAGGTCATTCGATGGAAGCAAATAGGAATTCAATTGCTAATCTAAATAAATAATGTAAATGAGCACACAATTTGAGTCAAAGATATAAGAAATTGCAATCCAAACTTAATTAAAAATGATATAGAAATAATGTCAAGTATCAATGTGCAAAAAGAATGGAGTAAAATGGTGATTTGAATCACCAATTACCCCTCACAATAATAGCAAATATTTCAACAGTATCAACCAAGGAAATAAAGCCTCAAATCTATGCAATCAAATTGATGAGTCCATTTTAATGGACTATTATTATGCCTAAGTTAACTTTAATCTTACCTTTTAGATTTGTTAATAACTAAATTAAGTTATAGAATGTTTGCATGCATCATTATTTAAGTTTACATTTATTTTATGACATTCTATAACTTAATATGTAATAATTTTATGTTTTTATGTTGCAGGAGTAATAAGGGGAAAAGAATAAGGAGGGGAGGGTAAATTCCCCTCTCAAACAACCGGCCATCTTTTCCCCATCCTCCGGCCACCCTCAACAAGTGCAAATGGCCACCGACTAAAATTAGGAGGGGATTTTGAAAATCCCAGGTAGCGCGGAAGAGAGGAGTTAAGAGGAGGAGGACGAGCACAGGAGAGGAGGATCTTTCTCCCCTTTGCGGAGATCTTCTTCTTCCCCCTGGTGGGGAACCATCATCAAGGAACGGTGCAACCACCGCGTGCACTGTGCACTAAGTTCTCCACCGCAACGCTTCCCCCCTCTGCAGTGCCATCACCTTCACGCCAGCCACAGCCTCCACCGAAAGTGCCCCCCCTCCTCCAGCACTCTCCACTGCAGAGCGCACCGCCCCACCCACGCCCGCACCAAGTAGCCTGCAGGCTCCCGCCTGCAGCACGCTACCACTGCAGGCGTTTCCCCTCCTCCAGCTCCTGCAGGCCCGCCTCCAACCAGTGCCGCTCCAGCGCCAGTGCCCCACCTGCCAAGCCGTACCCGCACAACGCCATCAACTTCCAGCCTACTCCAACCACCCTGCAGGTGCTTGCACCGCCCCACCCGCGCCCGCAGGAGCTTCCCCCTTCTAGCCCACTCACGCACCGGTGCAAGAAACCCTTTGCAGTGCCATCACCTTCTCCCACGCCCTCACCGAGCAACCTGCAGGCACGCACCCTCGCTTCACTAGCACTCCCTACATGCAGGCGCACCCCCTCCCCCAGGCGCTCGCCCTCGCCACCAGCACCCTGCAGGCATGCACCCGAGCGCAGCTAGATGCACGACTGTCACCTTCTCCTCAAACAGGCTGGAGGCCCTCCTCTACCCGCCGGCCACCTCCGAACACCTCTTGCCGTTCTATCACCGTCATCAGGTGATTTCTTTCCTTTCTCCTCCTGTTTTAATTTTACAATGTGGACATTGTAGGATTTAGGCATGGGGGGGTGCATTTGCATTGTAGGAAGTATTCATGCATTTAGGTTGGCATAAAAAAAAAATTTCTTTTCTTGAGTTGAATGGGTTAGTCCCTAGTAAAATACCTTTGTCATTGGAGGTTTTTCTTCCGGAATTATTTCTTAAGTTTAGAATCCAGTACATTTATTTCACGTGCATGCAGACTTGGTAATGAATCCTTGAGGAAAACCAATAAGCATTTGTAGTGTACTGAACCCTTGGACAGTTAATAGGGTGTCAGGCATACTATCTTCTAGTAGATCCACCTCATATTTGTGAGATGAAAGTAGAGAGATTACTGGTGCGCTAAGTTTAGTGTAAGGACTCTTAAGTTTTGAATAATTAGATGATGATACTTCAGAGTTAGGCGTAGTTGTCACTCTCTGTTCCTGTGTGCGTACTTTGTGTGAATTCCTGAGAGTCACCAAATAAGGCAGACACACAGAGATGGAGTCTTAATAAAGCTATGACTATGGTGGATGGTTAGGACCATCCTTCATAGAGTCCTCGGCTGAAGGAGGGTAATAGTATCAAAGGTCAGAAATATGCCTATCCTATCCATTCCTTCCTAGTGTCGAGAATAGGCACTTCCACTAAATAAGCCACACAATATCCTCTTGACCATCATCATCCTGAATAATGCCTCATAAATAAAAGTCTGTGCCGTATTATGTTGATTTATATTATAAAAAAAAGAGAGAAAAGAAAAGAAGAAGAAAAAGAAGAAACAGAAAAAGACGAAATATTCATATTATAATAAAAAAAAGAGGGTCCAAGTTATAATGTAACATTATTTTTGAGGCAACAGAACACTTGTCATGTTCCACCAAATATGACCCATACCTACCTTTTAGTATTTCTGATCGCCCGAATACTGGTTGAGGACTCTAACTTAGTTGTAGAGTTATTAGGACTTTAATTGAAGTGTGGATGCCATGTGAGGCCACCAAATAGTGAGTACAATTTCTAAATCTGGCGAGATTTGTGATCTCAGAAAGAAAGAAAAGAGGGAGTACCCAGGAACATCAAGAGAGCACAGTTGTGTAGCCTCTCTCAGAGTTGACTTGTCTAATAGTCTAGAGATCTAGAGTCTGCAGTACTAGACTATATGTAGCACCAAATGAGTGTGTGCCACCAAATACAAATCCATTCAACTCGATATCTCCTACCTAAGCCAAACGCCAGGGTCAAATTACAGATTATCCTCTGCTTTATCCCCGAGGGAAGTAGTTGCCTATCCCAACAACAATATTTACCGAGGGTGAAGTACGAACTTCCAATGCGAATTGGCTTTTTCACTTTGGATCTGTTACTTAGGCTATTATCACATCACATTTGTCTGGATCTCTAAAGTTTTGAAATAAGAAAAGAAGAAATCTTCTGATTACTTCTATTATTTTTTATTTTTTTGCTAGGGACTAGCAAATCTTAGGCATGGGGGTATTTGATTAGTCCATTTTAATAGACTATTATTATGCCTAAGTTAACTTTAATCTTACCTTTTAGATTTGTTAATAACTAAATTAAGTTATAGAATGTTTGCATGCATCATTATTTAAGTTTACATTTATTTTATAGCATTCTATAACTTAATATGTAATAATTTTATGTTTTTATGTTGCAGGAGTAATAAGGGGAAAAGAACAAGGAGGGGAGGGTAAATTCCCCTCTCAAACAACCGGCCATCTTTTCCCCATCCTCCGGCCACCCTCAACAAGTGCAAACGGCCACCGACTAAAATTAGGAGGGGATTTTGAAAATCTCGGGTAGCGCGGAAGAGAGGAGTTAAGAGGAGGAGGACGAGCACAGGAGAGGAGGATCTTTCTACCCTTTGCGGAGATCTTCTTCTTCCCACTGGTGGGGAACCATCATCCAGGAATGGTGCAACCATCGCATGCACTGTGCACTAAGTTCTCCACCGCAACGCTTCCCCCCTCTGCAGCGCCATCACCTTCACACCAGCCACAGCCTCCACCGCAAGCGCCCCCCTCCTCTAGCGCTCTCCACTGCAGAGCGCACCGCCCCACCCGCGCCCGTACCAAGCAGCCTGCAGGCTCCCGCCTGCAGCATGCTACCACTGCAGGCGTTTCCCCTCCTCCAGCGCCCGCAGGCCTGCCTCTAGCTAGCACCGCTCCAGCGCCAGTGCCCCACCTGCCAGGTCGTACCCACACAGTGCCTCCATGGAGCACCTCCACCATGCGTACCCACACAGCGCCATCACCGCACCCACACAGTGCCATCACCTTCCAGCCTACTCCAATCGCCCTGCAGGTGCTAGCACCACCCCACCCGGTCCAGCCTGCTCACGCACCCACGCAAAAAACCCTCTATAGCGCCATCACCTCCGCCCACGCCCTCACCAAGCAACTTGCAGGCATGCGCCCTCGCTTCACCAGCACTCCCCGCAGGCAGGCGCGCCCCCTCCCACAGGCGCTCGCCCTAGCCACCAGTGCCCTACAGGCACGCACCCAAGCGCAACCAGACGCACGGCTGTCACCTTCTCCTCAAACAGGCCGGAGGCCCTCCTCCGCCTGCCAGCCACCTCTCGCTGTGATGTCACCGTAATCGTGATCCCCACGTGTCGGCCAACCTTCCCCCATAGCAGCTCCGTCACCGGTGCTCCATCTCTCACATGAGGAGGAGAGAGAGTGAAAGCTCTGTTTTCCCTTCAATTAGATATTACATGTGCTGCCATTGCCAAAACTTGATTTTTGATTTATTATTTTATTAATAGAATGAATTTATAGCCAAGCCCCTTTAGTCTGCTCCAATTAATTGACTTATCTAA
Source organism: Thalassia testudinum (assembly GCA_037157565.1). Classification (NCBI taxonomy): domain Eukaryota; kingdom Viridiplantae; phylum Streptophyta; class Magnoliopsida; order Alismatales; family Hydrocharitaceae; genus Thalassia; species Thalassia testudinum. Next base: position 1,302,356 of record JAZHRO010000044.1, read on the forward strand.
TTGCATGATTATCTTCCCCCATCTATTAGCTTTACATTAAATGGTGATATTATGCTTTACATTATTCATTGAATATTTAGGGTTGATTGATTTTATAGGAGTATTCTAGTAAAGGAAAATTTGCATGATTGGTCCGTCTCTTTTCAGAAATTAGAGATTGGTTATTTGATTCATCTATTAGTGTTCTTTCTTTGGGATTAGGATGAATGAATGAAATTACTTTTAAGTAAACAAGAGGTAAATTTATCATGAATTTATTGATCTATTCCTCCCTGTGGATACGACATCCATTATTGTGGTTTAAATTCATATCTGTTTAATCTTTGATTGAGAGATTTTCCACCACCTTTTGTGCTGCAATGATTTATTATCTTAATATTAATTATTCAAAGTGAAAATCGCTTCGTCACAAATGACAGAGGCTTGTATCGGATGAATTAAATTAGCCTTGCTACAGTGCCAAGAGGGCACTGTGCTTCTTCTTCAGCCTTCTCTTCTTTCTCTATTCTTCTTATCTTCTTCTTCTTTCTTACTTTCCTCTTCAGTAGTCCTCCTCTTATTCTGCCTTGGCTTCTCTTCTCTTCTCTTCTTCTTCTTGCCTCTTTTGCTACTCTCCTTCTCTTCTCCATTCTTTCTCTTCTGTCCAGGCCTTCTTCCTTTTCCTCTTCTTCAAATGACTAAGTGTCAGCCGTTGATCTTCAGAGCAAAACCCCCTGCCCTCATGCTCTCTCTCCTTCTTCCTCTCTCTGGGTTTTGCTCTCCCAGAGCCTTGCACAGTACCAAGTAATTGGGTTCAGATCTAAGCGCACCCAGGACTAGGGCTATCGGCCGTGAATGGCAGCCGAGGTGTGTGCAGGTTTGGTGGGTCGAGTCAGTGCCAGGCTTGCATGGTGCGTGTCATGAGAGAGGCAAGTGTTAGGTGAGTGGGGACCCCACCCCCTTGTGTCTGAGGTGATAAACCCTAGGCACAAATTCAATTTATCCCGCTGCACTGCTTCTAAAACCCATGAGGTGGGACTAAATCAGTCCTCTTCCTTGCACGAATAGCCACTGAAGCTCACATCCAATTGGTGGTGAAGGAGTAGTCAAAGCTCCAAATTGAAAGCCTGGACGTCTTCCTAGGAGTATTTTGCATCACCTGAAGGTGGTGCCTAGAGTAAATGCCACAACATGGCTTCGAGCTTGCTCGAAGCAGCTCTAGTAATGGTGGTGGTGGCTATACCTGAAACCAGAAAAATAGGCTAAAAGCCCCAATCAGAATGTTCAGAATCTTCACCTTCGTGAGGCGAAGTCGACGGCGGTGGTTTCATGGAGTTTGGTGCACGAAGGTGGTCGGATGGATACGGGATAGGTCAGTGAAGGTGGGTTTGCTCGGTGTAGCGGTTGGGTGCGTAATAGGGCAAAATAAGATGGAAGTTTGTGTGGGTGGATGAGGCGAAGCTTATGAGGTTGTTGGTGAGGCAGAAGAAGGGGTGTAGCGGTAGATACGCCTCGCCGGAGGAGTGGTCGGAGATGGGGAAGACGAGGGTGAACGTCGGCGTCGAGGGTTGTTTTTGGTATTTTGGAATAGGAAAGTAAACTAGGAACCTAGAGAGACCTAACTACCTATTCTAAGTGGACGAAAGGGGGGAGATCTGTGCTGGTTTTGGCACACCGGCGATGGAGAAGACGAACTCTCCGATGGGTGACGGCGAGGAAGAACGGGAAGGAACAGCTTATGATTTGGTCGTCGAGAAGCAGACAAAGGAGACGAAGATATTGACATTCCCAAGTTGGTAGTTGGGAGGCCGGAGATGATGGAGAAAGAGGCTCGCGGAAGCTCGGTTGGAGAGGGGCTGGAGGTAGGGTTAGGAAGATGTTTTTGGCCCAAAACCTTGCTAAAGAGGTCAGCTTGACTTCAGGGATCCATTTATAGACCACGGGGAGGGTTTCAAGCTTGGAAACAAGCTTGCAAACTCCATGACTCTCATGCACATTTGACATATGTACCTTCAAAAGGTTCGCATGAGGATTTGGGAAAGACGTAGAGCCCAAGGAATGGCTCAAATGGAAGGTGACTTCCCAAGGAATCTTCGGTTCAAATTTGGGAGAGATTGATTGAGAATCAAGCGAGAAATCCTCACTCGAAACTCGACTGTGAAGGTTCAACCTTCCAAAAATGGTGAGAGGACCTGTGTGCAAAGAAGATGACAAAAGGTAGGGACCTTTTTGAAAGGATTTTGAAAGTTAAGGGCATGTGTGTGAGATAAAAGAGTCAGATAGAACCAAATTGCAAACTAGGACAAGACAATCTCAGATTGTGCCCAAATTTTGGTACAAACCTAAATTGGACCCAAGAAATCCAATGGTAAAGTTATATTTAAGATTTGACCAAGTTTGACTAGATAAATTGCATAATTACCCAAATTAAGGCAAAAGTCTGTCTGTGGCTCTATTTTAGGTCAAGATGGGTTCTGATGGTCAAATTAAAGGCACCAAATCCTAGAGAATATTCTTATATGAATTTTAGAGAGTTTAGGTGAATTTTATCGTGACTAAAACCTCAGTTAATTAAGCGGGCCTATTTTTAGGGTTTCAGATGTCATTTAATTCTTGAAATGCATGAAAACCCTCTTCTGTCTATGCTAACCCACTTTTTAGACATTTAAGATCATTTGACCCTTAGTTAACCTATGGAGAAATCCCGTTATTGTTATGAAATTGTGATATGCTGTTAAAACTGTAATTTTACCCCTGTTTTCTTATTATTCTCTCAGAAAGGATTTGCTATGAATTATGGCCTTCTGACGATTATGTAAGAGCATTTAATGATGGAAATTGACTAATTAAAGTTAGATATGGCTGATGATGATGTTATCATCATACCCCCATGCCTATCTTTTGCTAGTCCTTTAGCAAAATCTCTTGGAATTATCTCAAATTCTAGACCCTATGTTCAGATCTCTGATGTGTGCATTCTTTTGTGTAGATTAGGTTAGAATGTCAATAATAGGCCTAGAGGTACTCAAGTAACAACCAAGATTTGGACCTGACCAGCTTTAACCTCAGTCCACCGTGAAGGTTTCTAACGCCCACAGGAACTAACCTAAGGTTCGTTGAACTCTACAGTTAAAGCACCCATGCTTAAAACATTTTTAGTCTTAGTTCAGTTTGCAGTGCATTTTTGTAAGAGAGAGACAGAAGATTTTTTGTATTTTTGGAGAGTATTCTCTCTCTTTTCTTTTCTTTATTTTTAGCTTCAGATTGGCTTTACAATAGGTCTGTATTGAATTCCTAGCTCCCACCATCAATCCTCGCAGGGTCCCTAGCTTTCGATGCTTTGAGATAGCATCGCCCATGGCAACCCCCAGAACCTTAGCTTTTGACAATTCGAGATAGTGCTGCCCATGGCATTCTATAGCTAAATTCAGGCCCTGGCAATTGACATTTTGGGGTAATCCCGCCCATGGCACCTGAATCAGCACAAGGTGCTTACGTGCCACAAGTAGGATATTTAGATATCCTAGGAGACAAGCATCGAGGAGATGGTATGTTATTACACATCTTTGAGGGGAATTTCCTACCTCTCTGCGCTGGGAACTCATCCAAATCAACTTGTGTTGATTAGTCGCTCCTAATCTAGGTAGTTTTTTCATAATAGAATTAATGCTTTTGCATGATTTTGCTAATTAAGTGCACTGAACCAGACTATGTGTGGATTAGGGTGTCTAGGTTACCAAGTCCTACAAACCAGAGGTCAGTTAACGAGGCCAAATAATCCTTAAGCCTTAGACCTAGTTCTTAAGCTTTGCATTTTCCTTAACCTCTTGAGGATTATCCAAATCTTATTGAATACTTGAATTTTTAAGCCTAAAACACAACCCAAGAGGCCTAAGATCAGCATTCATACCAGTCTTTGTATTTCTTAGCACTTTTTTCTTTCATTTCTTTCTTTTGATTTGGTCTAGAACTCAAATAAATTCCTTAATCTTCTATTAATGACTAACTCTTTTTGTTTCAAATTGTGCTCCTTTTTGACATTTCAAAATCACCTCTTCCTCCTCTCAAGAATGATATACAATTTAATATTTCAAAATTTCCTCCCTTCTCCATTTTTTTTAATATTTTTTTGGTTTTTTGGAATATGTATTTTTTTGTGAGAACCCTTCTGAACTGTGAATTTTTGTATGTTTGCACTTTAACACCCCCCCATGCCTAAGTTTTGCAATGTCCTCATTGTAAACGGAGGGTATGAAATAGTTTTGGGTTTAGGAATTAGAACAAGATTATCGGGTGGGCGAATAGGTCGGGATGACTGTTATAGATTTCAAGCCCTGATACGAGTACCAGAGGTGGAGTTGACTGTTCTAAAATCGAACTCAGAGTGCATTAGACGTGAAGTACAAAAGATAATCAAAAGTATCTCAGGTTTTGGAATGATGTGTTGCCTCCCGTTAAGTGCTAAATTCAATGCTTTCAACTAAGCAAAAAATGGTCATGGAGGAGTGGTCAAATCAGATGAATTTTGTAGAACAAGCACCTTAATCAAAAGCCTGGTTAGTCCAACCAGGTGCTTGTTCAGATCAGCAGGCTAATGATGCAGCCCAAACCCAATCAATCTGGTGGGTTGATAGATGTGAATCAAGAGATGTGATGCCCACCATATGTTGTGGAACTCAAATAGATATGGAAGTGAAAAGCTAGGGTTTAGCTGATTCGGATTAGCCTAGTCAGAGTAGGGATCCTCAAATGAAAAAGAATCAGTGGAGGATGTAGGAACCCTATGGAAGTGATCAGATAAAGATGGGGTGTGATTCGCAGTCTGATCGAAGTCGGAAACCTGATTGAAATTTGGAGGAGAATCATCTGCAACCGGATCATTGAGAGGAGAATCAGAGTAGAAATTAAGTCTGGTTGCGGGTCAGGGTTGAAAATGGGTTTAGGAAGATTCTGTATGTGTAGAAGAGGTGGCATCAATAAGAATTGTGTGTGAGGGCTCCTCTTGGAAGGATTCAAAGGTGGGTTCATCTAGAGAGTCCACATAATAGCCATCAAAATCAAAGGTAAATGCCTGGAGAGTGTTTATAGGATCAAGGAAATTTAAGTCAAGAAAAGATTCGAATTATGGGTTGTAGACACTCGGTAATTTCTATTTTCAATTCCTGAGGATCAAAAAGAAATGATTCCATCTCAATAGAACCTGATTTGAATCAATGATCTCAGGATCAGGGACCTCAGAGTCAGAGTCCAAGAATGGATCATGTATGCTGAGGTCGTAGATTGGCTCATAGTCGTCAGGAAACAACAATTCTCCGAAATCAGAGTAAGATTCGAAATCGTCAAAGAACATGCGAGAATCATGTTTTGAATCTGATTCGGGATCAGAGGTTTCACCACAAAATAAATCAAGATGTGGAGAAGCAGCAACCTGACTTGGGTCTAGCCTATTCTCAGATTCCGAGCTCCAAAAGGTGTCCCTATTAGGCATGGGCTCAATTTCTTGGCTTGTAGGGATGACCCAATCAAAACCCAACTCTTCCAACTCCTCGATTTCTATATCATAGATTGGCATGACTTCCGAAAAATCAATCTGTGTTTTAGAGGATGTTGGAGAGGTGCATTCATCAAATAAAGGCCCAGAATCATAATCCAAATTCAAAATTTGATTTTCATCACACGGGGCCTTGTAATCATCTTAAGAAGGCTAAGATCTAAATTCTAGGTTAATGGTGTGTGTTGGATCACTAACATCTAGATTGGGCTCTACAGGGATGTCAGAATTGCTCTCGAGAGTCACCTTATCAGCATAAGGGACGGAATTTACACCCTCGAGAGGTTCTGATTCAATCTTGGTATCACAGGTGTCTGGAACATTAAGGCATGGTAGGGTTGGCTTGTAATCGTGATCACCTGTAATTGGATCCTCCCCACTCATTTCAAGATCAGGTATGTCAATTGCTATGAAATTTGAATTGGAATTCCTCTGGGTTAGGGTTCCATAACAAGCTTGATTATCAAACCCGGGTTGGCAGATTGTGCTGGTTAATCCAAGATGTCACAAGGGTGTACTGATGCCTATTCTTGATAACACATTTCAACATCTGCATTATATTGTCTCTTCTTTCAAGGTCATCTCGGTGTACTTTCCATAGTGATGGCTCAAATCTACACAAGATATACTCAGCATTATGCCATCTCTCAATTTCTCGGTATTTTGGCATGAGAACATCCAAGTTGCCCCATTTTCTATTTATGTCAAAATTAGCTGTGCTTGTTCTGAAATGAATGTTGTTGTGTTTGACACATTAACCTGTATATCCTCAAACGGGTCTGCTAACATGTTAGGTTGCATTTTTGAATCAAATTGGTGGAATCAAGATGTAGAATTAAAATTCAAGATTAGATTTGAAGCTGATCAGATATGAAAGAAATCCCTAAGATAATCTGTGTATGTACTCTAAATAGAAGAGATGAGGGACTGATGTGAATTTTGACCCAATCAAGGCACCCAAAGATTTTTGGATGACAATGGCAATTTCGAGGCATATGATACCTCTAAATCAGAAATTCACACACCCAAGAAATACTTGGGTAGCCAAGAAGGGAGAGCCCCACAATGACCCCTACACGGTAGAGCGTCCCCACGGGTTACAGGGTTTCCCCCACCCAACCTTCCTTGTCACTGAGGGTCCAGGTAGACCGAAATGTATGAACTTAAGACCTTAAGTCTACCAATTTTATGTCCTAATTTGTGCCTTTGATTTCACTTGATTAAAAGTTAATTTGACTTGTGACCTAATTTGGAGGTTGGTTGGCCTACAATGTAAACTAACTTCACCTGACCTGCCCTAAAGATGGCAGAATGAAATCTAGGTTAAGACCCAGAAATCACCCTGATTGACTCTCAGGTTATTAGGTCCAAAAATTTTAGGGTTCAAGTGAATTTAGAGACTGATTTTAGAGCTTTTCTTGATTAGATCTTTTCAATCAAGGGCTTGGGTAGCACATAAATGCGGGAGGATAACTTTTTTTTAATTCAGGCAAAAATGTGTACTAGCACTTCAAAACCCTAATGCAGAAACCTTAATTGGCTCTAATTCAAAGTCTAATTGATCTTGACATGCTCACCTTGGGCTTCAAGCAAGAAATGTGTTAGCCCAAAGTGATTTAGAATTTAAGCTTATTCCCTAATAGATACAGGAAATCAAGGATGGGATCTCTAAACAGAATCGCTTCAACTTCAATGAGATTTGAAGAATATTTTGCAAATCAAGACACTTGCCTTTTAAATGATGATTACTATGAAAAATAAGGTAGGTGATTCCTAATTGATTGCTTCCTTTTTTTATCTTCCCAAGATTAGGAGGTTGATTAGGGAAGAATAGAGAAGTTACCTGCCCTGGAGTGGTTGATTTGCGTAGAAGATCTCCTCATGAAGTACCTCGCAAAATCACAAGAAAGCAAACAAGGCAAGTCAGTGCTCAAATATAATTAAATAATGCAGAGAATAGCAGTGAATTGCATGTTGCTCCCCGACAACGACGCCAAAATGTTGATAGGGCTGAATCGAGGGTTTTGAAAGATGCGTTCGTTGTAGTAATAAATCCTCAAAAATAGCTCTAACAACAGATAATATTTATAACTTGAATGAAAGTCCGAGGTCATTCTCTGCGAGCAAATAGGAATTCAATTGCTAATCTCAATAAATAATGTAAATGAGCACACAATTTGGGTCAAGGATATAAGAAATTACAATCAAAACTTATTTAAAAATGATATAGCAATAATGTCAAGTATCAATGTGAAAAAGGAATAGAGTAAAATGGTGATTTGAATCACCAATTACCCCTCACAATAATAGCAAATATCTCAATAATATCAACCAAGGAAATAAAGCCTCAAATGTATGCAATCATACGATGGAGGCTTGTATCAGATGGCTTAAATCAGCCTTGCTACAGTGCGAAGAGGGCACTATGCTTCTTCTTTAGCCTTCTCTTCTTTCTCTATTCTTCTTCTCTTCTTTTTTCTACTGTCCTCTTCAGTGGTCCTCCTCTTCTTCTGCCTTTGCTTCTCTTCTCTTCTTCTTCTTGCCTCTTCTGCCACTCTCCTCTTCTCCTTTCTTTCTCTTCTGTCCAGGCCTTCTTCCTATTCCTCTTCTTCTTCAAATAGCTAAGTGCCAGCCATTGATCTTCAGAGAAAAACTCCCCTGCCCCCGCTCTCTCTCTCTCTTTCTTCCTTTCTCCAGGTTCTACTCTCCTAGAGCCTTGCATAGTACCAGGTAATCAAATTCGGATCTAAGCGCACCCAGGACCAGGACTGCCGGTCGTGAATGGTAGCTGAGGTGTGCTCGGGTTAGGTGGGTCGGGTCGACACCAGGCCCGTGTGGTGTGTCACGGGCGAGGCAAGTGTCAGGCAAGTGGGGACCTCACCCCCTTGTGTTTGACGCGATAAGCCCTAGGCACAAATTCAATTTATCCTGCTACGTTGCTTCTAAACCCATGACGTGGGACACAATCAGTCCTCTTCCTTGCACGAATAACCACTGAAGCTCACGTCCAATTGGAGGTGAAGGAGCAGTCAAAGCTCGAAATTGAAAGCCCAAATGTCTTCCTGGGAGTATTCTGCGTCATTTGAAGGTGGCATCTGGAGCGAATGCCGCAAGAACATGGCTTCAAGCATGCTCGAAGTAGCTCTAGTAATGGCGGTGGTGGTTGTACCTGAATCTAGAAAAATGGTCTAAAAGCTTCAATCATAATGTTCAGAATCTTCACCTTGGTGAGGCGAAGTCAACGATGGTGGTTTCGTGGAGTTTGGTGCATGAAGGTGGTTGGACAGAGATGGGATAGGTCGACGAAAGTGGGTTTGTTCAGTGTAGCGGTTAGGTGCGTAATAGGGTGAAATAGGATAGGGGTTTTGTGTAGGTGGATGAGGTGAAGCTTATAAGGTGGTTGGCAAGGCGGATGAAGGGGTGTAGCAGTGGATACACTTCACCGGAGGAGCGGTCGGAGACGAGGAAGACGAGGGTGAACGGCGGTGTCAAGGGTTGTTTTTAGGATTCTTGAATAGGAAACTAAACTAGGAACCTAGAGAGACCTAACTACCTATTCTAAGCAGACGAAAGGGGGGAGATATGATAACACTGCATCTTGGGGTGATAATTCTGTTAATTAGGGTCCATCTTAAGAATAAAATGCATAGATAACACATCATAAATAGAATGGGAGCATTGCATACATCATACAACAATATTGCTTATAGAATAGTACTAATGGCCATTTATATGAGTACTTGTCAAAACAAGCCTCAGATGAGAAATCTGATCACACGGATGGATTCAGAGCGACGAATGGAGTCCAACGGACTCGAAATTGGCCAAATCCGACATCCGGAGCTCCTGCAATGGGCCCAAGAAGTTCTGACCGTTGATCTGATGATCAACGGCCCATAGTGCACCACGTGGCGCCCCGACAATGCATCCGCGCCACCGACCGATCTCGCCTTCAACCAGAGGATGAATCTCAGCCGTCGATCTTCGGTCGAATGACTGAGAGCAACCCGCGTGCCCGCCCTCGCCATGGCAAAGTAGTGGGCGCAGCACAGCAGGAGAACGCCTCACACCCATGCAGCCGGCGTGGGTTCGAAGCGCACTGCGTGGAAATTGCGAGGTGAAGACGCGCTGCGAGAAATTGAACCGCCCGATCAGTAGCGGATGGCGTGGATGGAGCAACACGGTGCAATCTCGCACGTCCAGAGCCGACGCCCGCGATAACGCGGGGGGGCGTGGGCGCGATCCAGGCGCGTGCCGCATGAGCGACCTCAGCCGTCCGATCTTCGATCGGATGGCTTACGACGAGCGCATGCAGATCAGTCGCGAAGAAGAACAGACGTGCGTGAGCGACCGGTGGGCGGGGGCCTTCACCGACATTTTGGGAAGGGTTTTAGCGACATCCCGAATATCACTAAAACCCCTTCTTCATTTGGAAAACCCTTCTTCCTATTTAAACCCCTTCCAACCACCCATGGGAAGCATTCACTCCACTTGCAAGTGTTCTACCCCCCTCTTAGCTACCATTATCCCTCTTTATAATCACTGGAGACGATGAGCCGCCGACGGAGCCCCCCTCCACCGCCGTGGCTGCCTCGCCGTCTTCTCTCTCTCTCTCTCTCTTTCCCTCTTTATCTTAAGCTTTACTTTATTTATGTTCAAGCATTCATCTAGTGTTGTAATTATGAACTAAAGTTGCATGTCAAATGAAGTTATTTTCTATTCAATTGCTTGCTCTATTTTATGTTCAAGTTGCATGTTGCGAATGAAACAATTCTAACCCTAATTTCTCTCTTCTCTCTCTCTCTCCCTTTCTCACTCGCTTTTCACCCATGCCTTTTCGCAAGCAAAACCCCACAATTTTCGTGGCATTAAGTGACAAGAAAAATCTGATTTTCACGCCTCCCTGAGATCGACACTCGGACTCAGATCCGTTTCTTCATTTTAAAATCGATGTTGCGAGCGCAAGCTATAATGACTCTTTAAAACACACGCGCCTGACGCGCACATCAGTTTTTGGTGCCGTTGCCGGGGAGGCAACGGATTTATTTTGTCACTTCCATTTTACATCCATGCTCACATCGTCTAACGCCTTGTCTCCTTCTACTTGATGGTTGCAGGAATTCGATGCTTAGACGGTGAAGCAGCGCAACTCGTGACGATAACGAGGGAGCAAGCGCAACAAGGGCCAGTCATGAGTATTTCTTCATCCTTGGTTGTTTGCTTGCTTAAAAATCTAAAAAAATTGTAAAACTGAAAAAAATTGGCGTGGTGCATGATTGCCTGATCCACATCCTTAACACATCACCCAACAAAAAAAAAAAACACTCTAACATTCTGAATAAATTCTTGGAGTGTTCTTTTTTTCCTTTTTGAGTGGTGTTTGCGAAGCCACCTTGAATTGACTTGGGCCACACCACTCAACCCTAAAAATGACTCATCTAATATAAGTTGCATGATCACTAGGATGAGTATATTAGGGTTTTAGAGCCTCTATACAACGAAAGGAAATCTACTTTCACCGAATTGTGCGCAAAACTTGACGTGCCCACTGAAACTTGTCTGAAAATATTAAGACACGTCAATCCTAAAAGACATTAAAGTAAGGATAAAACATTAAAAGACACCACATCTTTAAAAAAATCCTTGCTTGAAAACCATGTTTTGATAGGAGCACACACACTGAAAGTGGAAAACTAAGAGGCACTACCCCAATCAACGCCTCATCACATAACCCTAGCACAAGCACTATCCTAGCCCTTTTAAAACAAAGTAGACGTGCCCTAGGCAGGACTAGGTTAAGTCTCGAGAGGCGGGGCTTTGTTCGCTGGGCACTTGGCTTTCATTCCCTTAGTAGAATCTGGTGACTAGGCTGCGGGGCAGTGTCAAACGACCGTGGTTGTGGGGTCTATGGAACCGGCGGTGCAAGCCAAAGGAAGAACCTTCCCTGCAATCCTCTCGTAATCAACCTGGCCAGATTAGCTTTAGGAAGGGGAGTCCAGTGCTTACGGACTTGATCACCCTTTTGGAGATTTCTAGCTCCCCTAAGGAATACACCATAAGGACTAGGCTTGTTTGCTTGGTTGAACACAACTCTCTCTCATCTGTTCTTCCCGCATCCCTCCATTTGTTCCAAACCATGGATTTCAATGCCTATCCATCTTACCCAAACTGCCCCCAACATGATTTGTATGCTAACCCAAGTAGACCATATCCACAGCCTACTTGGGCTAACGAACTACCAAGTTGGGGGTACAACCTAAAATATCCCTCTTGGCCCAACTATCCCAGTTTTGACCTAACTGCACCAACCCCTTATTGGGATACACCCAACATATCCACTCAAGGGTATGATTCAAATCGTGGGGCTCTATATCTTGATTCTCCTCATGATGCCTCATCATTTAGGTCCCACCCGCTCTCTAACCACTTTGATGGGACCTACACTCTAGGAGAATACCAAGAACCCTACCCTACTCAGGACAATAACCAAGAAAGGTCATTTGAATTCAACGACCTTTCCTACTTAACCTTTGGATTGGAAGGAATTCTAGACAAATGGAAATCAGAGAATGGTCAGAAACCTAGGCAAGCCCAGGATCATCAACCTTTGATTTGGTCCCTTGATGAAGAATCTGACTGGGAGGAGGACTTAGAACCTCAACTATTCTAGAGTAGGACCAAACAGAGAATGGTTCCTCTTGAAGAATTGGACCCTGAACATGATAGAATAGGGGACCCACCCAAGAACCTAAACCCCAGTATGGATTCTAATCCACAACCTCAACCACACTCTCTTAACCTGGATTTCAAGGAGGAAATCCAAAGGACAGCAAATGACACCCTGTCAATTCTTGATATCCTCCAGTTAGAGTTACACAGATAGAATCAAGAATTGGTTGAAGGGCAACAGGCCATGATGGATATGTTCCAACAATTAGGGGAAGAAGGCCAAAGAAAGCTGTTGCACACAACGCCATTCATGGAATTCGTGAAGCAAGGACCTACCATGATCAATTGGACTACACCCAGTCACCCTAATTTGGTTCAGTCCACCATTGATACCCCCCAGGAGTTGAACTCAATAAATAAGGTCATTAAGGATTCCTCGGAACACCATTTGGGGAACATTGAAGACATACATCAGGAAGAAACTAAGAATGTAAGGGGAGATGCCTTGGAATCCGAATCTAACTAGCCCGAGAGAAGTGATCCGGTGGGAACAACAGCCAATATACGAGATGGGGAATGGAGTTACAATTTCAAAGAAATCTATTATGAATCGGTTGGAATCCCCATCACAAATTTCGAGGAGGGCCGAGAGAAAGAATATGAACTAGAGGATGAAATTGGCCCTACCTCTAATGCAACCTTAAACAGTGAATCTGATACAAAAGAGATTGAAGAGAATATTCTTGAGGTCAAGGGCTTGGAGGGAATGAGCAATGAAACCATAGTTGCGGAAGAAATGGATTCGTCTTTGGAGAGAGACCTCATGCTTGATTGTAGGGCTCATTATGAAACTCTTGATTTTGTTACCTTCCCTACCAGAATAAAGATCCCGCAACCCAAATGCACTAGAATTAATACACCTTTGATGGATTACAATTTTATGGGGACACAAGGTAAGTATAAAACCAACATCTTTTGTGTCTGGCATGTCATATTCGGGGTGCGCTCATCCACATCAACTTCTTTGCATGCCCGCAAACTAAGAGAGGATCTGACATGGGCATGCATGATACATCTGCTGCAGAATTCTCGTCCCTTAGGAATGAGACTCCACCACAACCTTGTTCGCATCTGTGGACTTCTGATTTTGGGTCTGGTTGATTTTGTACATGCCTCCTTGACCCAAACCATTCCTGTTTGTGCACTATGCCCAGCTGGAGGCATTAAACTCAATGCTTCCTGGGAGGCAACCCAAAGGATTCAGACTGATCCGGTATTCTATGTCACTCAGGTAATATCTTTTTGAACCCCTGTTGCATCGATGTATTTGCCAATGAGGATATTGTCCAACTTAAGCATGGGGGAGGGTGGTAAATTGCATGATCCTGAGCTCATTTAATCAGTCTGAATAGAATAAAATTAAAAACAAAAAAAGAAAAATGAATTGAGGAAGAAAAACTTAGGCAATAGAAATTTGTCAATAGTGGGAAATAATATAGAAAGAACTTGAACACTTAGACTTTTCAGGCCTTCAGGATTAATAAGCCCTGGTGTCCGTTAAAATATGGATTTATCTTCAAATCCTTGCAACCTTAAGCTACTATAATCCACTAACTAAATAAGGTGATAAGTATACGACTTATCAACTCACCCTCTAACTCAAAAGGACTTTTAGTCTAAGTATCTGCACACATTTTTGCACAGACTCACTCCTCGAAGATTCTGACAGAAATTGGATAGCTAATGAACTCTCTAGGGTGGTATGGCTGACAAGTTGTTGCGAGTAACAGCCCATTGGCAGGTTGTCCAGAGCCCAGCCACAGGACCACCTCTTCTTCGTTGCCTCTAGGTAAATTTGAGATCAAGGAAGCCACCAACCAAATAAAAAAAAAAGAGAACAAAATAAACCACACTTCACCGCAAAAGTATGGCTGGCAAGTGATCGTGGGTAACAGCCCATTGGTCAGTTGTCCAGAACCCAGCTCAGTAAAAGCACAAAAAGAACCAAAACACTTAAGGAAGAATCGGGGAAGTAGAGCAAGCCAGGGAGATATACACTAGAAAAATCCTTGTGTTGACCCTAATTAAAACAAACGTAGGGAGAAAGCTACCGATCGAACAAATATAGCTTCAGGCAAAACACTTCCTCTTTCGATCACCTAGGGGCGTAGAAACCTGAAGTTTGTCTAAATTACCGTTGAGTGAGTCTATCACGATCTTCACAATAAGATGCCTAGCACTTAGAGTTTTGTCCGAGTTTTGGGTGGCTTAGGTAGCTGTAAAAAGTTACCAACACACTCTTAACTCCAAAATAATCTAAAAATAAGAAAGAAAAAAAAATATATATATATATATTTACATACATTAAAGCAAGGATTCAGGCAATTCATATTTTGGCAGACACCCGAGCACTGCTTAGTCTTTGTAGATTACGATCTTAGTATATTTCCTCCTATTGACAAGTGACGAAGTATCTAAGTAGTTACTTCTTAAATTCTGACTGGAAATAAAGGCTAGAATAAACCTTACTAGGGACTAGCAAGGAGTAAGCATAGGGGTATGATAACACAGCATCTTGGGGTGATAATTCTACTAATTGGGGTCCATCTTAAGAATAAAATGCACAGATAACACATCATAAATAGAATGGAGCATTGCATGCATCATACATCAAGATTGCTTATAGAATAGTACTAATGGCCATATGTATGAGTACTTGTCAAAACAGGCCTCAGATGAGCAATCGGACCACACGGATGGATTTAGAGTGACGAACGAAGTCCAACGGACTCGAAATCGGCCAAATCGGACATTCGAAGCTCCTGCAATGGGCCTAAGAAGTCCTGGTCATTGATATGATGATCAACTACCCATAGCACACCACGTGGCACCCCCACAATGCATCCACACCACCGACCGATCTCGCCTTCAATTGGAGGATGAATCTTAGCCGTCGATCTTTGATCGAACGATTGAGAGCCGCCCGTACGCCCGCCCTCACCGTGACAAAGCATCCGGTGTAGCACAGTGGGCGAATGCCTCACACCTGTGAGTCGGTGCGGGTTCGAAGCGCGCTGTGCGGAAATTGCGAGGCGAAGACGAGCTGCGAGAAATTAAACCGCTCGATCAGCAGCGGATGGCGCGGATGGAGCGACGTGATGCAATCTCGCACGTCCAGAGCCGATGCCCGCGATAATGCGGGGGGCGTGGGTGCAATCAAGGCGCGCGCCCTACGAGTGACCTCAGCCGTCTGATCTTCGATCGGATGGCTTACGACGTGCGCATGCGGATCAGGTGCAAAGAAGAATAGACGCTCGCAAGCGACCGGTGGGCAGTGGCCTTCACCGATGTTTTGGGAAGGGTTTTAGTGACGTCCCGGACGTCGCTAAAACCCCTTCTTCATTTGGAAAGCCCTTCTTCCTTTTTAAACCCCTTCCAACCACCCATGGGAAGCATTCACTCCACTTGCAAGTGTTCTACCCCCCTCCTAGCTACCATTAGCCCTCTTTGTAATCACTGCAGATGACGAGCCACCGATGGAGCCCCCCTCCACCGCCGTGGCTACCTCGTCATCTTCTCTCTCTCTCTCTTTCCCTCTTTATCTTAAGCTTTACTTTACTTATGTTCAAGCATTCATCTAGTGTTGTAATTATGAACTAAAGTTGCATGTCAAATGAAGTTATTTTCTATTCAATTGCTTGCTTTATTTGATGTTCAAGTTGCATGTTGCGAATGAAACAATTCTAACCCTATCTCTCTCTTCTCTTTCTCTCTCTCTCTCTCCCTCTCTCTCCCTTTCTCACTCGCTTTTCCCCATGCCTTTTTGCAAGTAAAACCCCACAATTTTCGTGACATTAAGTGACAAGAAAAATCCAATTTTCACACCTCCTTGAGATCGACACTTGGACTCACATCTGTTTCTTCATTTTAAAATCGATGTTGCGAATGCAAGTTACAACGACTCTTCAAAACACACGTGCCCCACGCGCATTTCAAGATCTGTGTTGGTTTTGGCCTGCTGGTGATGCAGAAGACGAACTCTCCAGTGGGGGACGGTGAGGAAGAACGGGAAGAAATAGCTCATGATTTGGTCGTCAAGGAGAGAACGAAGGAGATGATGATATTGATGCTCCCAAGTTGGCAGTTGGAAAGCTAGAGACGATGGAGAAAGAGGTTCGTCGGAGCTCGGTTGGAGAGGGGTCGGAGGTAGGGCTAGGAAGATGTTTTTGGCCTAAAACCTTGCTAAAGAGGTTGGCTTGACTTCAAGGATCCATTTATAAACCACGAGGAGGGGTTTTAAACTTGGAAACAAGATTCCAAAATCCATGATTCTCGTACATATTTGACATACGTGCCTTCAAAAGGTTCGCATAAGGATTTGGGAAAGATATAGAGCCCAAGGAATTGCTCAAATGGAAGGTGACTTCCCACGGAATCTTCGGTTCAAATTTGGGAGAGATTGATTGAGAATTGAGCAAGAAATCCTCGCTCGAAACTCGATGGTGAAGGTTCAACCTTCCAGAAATGGTGCAAGGACCTGCATACAAAGAATATGACAAAAGATAGGGATCTTTTTGAAAGGATTTTGAAAGTTAAGGGCATGTGTGTGAGATAAAAGAGTCAGACATAACCAATTTGCAAACTAGGTCAAGACAATCTTAGATTGGGCCCAAATTTTAGTACAAACCTAATTTAGACCCAAGGAATACAATGGTGAAGTTATATTTAGGATTTGACCAAGTTTGACTGGATAAATTGCACAATTACCCAAATAAGGGCAAAAGTCTACCTTTGTCTCTGTTTTAGGTCAAGACGGGTTCTGATGGTCAAATTGAAGGTACCCAACCCTAGAGAATATTTTTATATCAATTTTAGAGGGTTTAGGAGAATTTTATCTTGAGCAGAACCTCAGTTAATTAAGCAGGTCTATTTTAGGGTTTCAGATGTCATTTAATTCGTGAAATGCGTGAAAACCCTTTTTTGTCTGTGCTAACCTACTTTTTAGACATTTAAGATCATTTGACCCTTAATTAACCCCTAGAGAAATCCTGTTATTGTTCTACAATTGAGATATGCTGTTAAAACTGCAGTTTTGCCCCTATTTTCTTGTTATTCTCTCATAAAGGATTTGCAATGAATTATGGCCTTCTGATGATAATGTAGGAGCATTTAATGATGGAAGTTGTCTAATTAAAGCTAGATATGGTTGATGATGATGTTATCATCACTCATGCCTTCAGAAAGCTTGGCGCGAAGGTTGGGACCTTAAGGTTGGCCTGAAGTGGGTCGTCGTGGTAGACGAAGATAGTGGCGACGATGAGGGTTAACCGGTGGGTGGAGGCATGGAAGCTCTCAACCAAGGGGTCGAGAAGCGCCGCCTCGATGCACTGAAGGTGGTGGTGTCATTGAATTGGTGCGAGGAGGTTGACGATGAGCCAGTGGACTCGAGATGGGCAGCGGACGATGGTGGTTTTGGCCAGTGGTTGGAGTGTTCAAAACCCCAAATTAATTAGGGGCTTTTGCTCGCCGTGTTCTTGGGAAAGGGTGGGGATGGTCGGCATGAAGGAGGTGGAATTGAGTGGTTGGATAGCATCGCTGGCTACATGCCGGAGCGTGGTTGATGTGAAAGAAGATGATGACGAGGAGAAAGAATTTGAAGTCTAAACCTAGACCTAAGGACCTACACTAATTTAGAGGAAGATGGGGAGAAGAGAGGTTACCTAGGAGAGGATGAGGTGGACCGAGTACGGGGGAGGAGAATGGCTGGAGTGATGTCGGAGTTCGAGAAGAAAAAGAAAAAGACGGCGAGGAGTTTGGAGTGATGAAGAGCGTAGGAGAACTGCTTTCGTTGGTAGGAAACACGACGACGAAGAGATAAGGATAGCTGTTCCCTCATTTGATGGCGAGGACCGACGATGAAGAAGAATGGAGGAGCTCTAAGGTCATCGTCAATGGCAACATTGGGGAAGAAGAAGTGGGTAGGGACTCGCCATGACTGGACGAAAAGAAGCAACATGTGATGGTGGAGGTTTATAGCTCCTTGGTGCGCAAGGAGAGGGATGGAAAGTACGCAAACAACCTTTCTAAAGTTGGTGGCCAGAGGTTGTGGAGGTGGAAGGTGGAGGCGGTGCTAGCAGGGACCGATTTGCAAGAAAATTGAAAGTTAAGGGTTCTTTTGTAATGAAATTAGGAATTGAGGGCCAAATTGAAAAGTTGACCAAGATGAAGTCCAAATGAGCCCAAATTCTTATAGTAGCCTAATTTGGACATAAGGAAGTTGATGGTGACTTTAATTTTGGGTTTTGATGTCGTTTGCATAGTCAATTTACGTTTAGACCCAAAATGTACCAAATTCCTTCCTACAGTTTTATTTTAGGTCGAAACGAGTTTCGATTGTCAAATTGACTATGACAAGCCTTATAAAATATTTTTAAATAATTTTTAGAAAGTTTAGATTACATTTATTTTCACCGAAAATATTTTAATTGAGGTAGGGACGAAATCAACCAATTTAATAAGGATTAACGCTCAATTTATATGAAAATCCTAAATTACTCAGTAACAACCTGATTTTAGGACATTTAAGCTCCATTAACCTCTGATTAATCATAATTTTTCCCTCCAGCTATTCTGCATTTATAATTATTCGTAAAAATTGTAGAATTAACCCCTTTTTCTATTAATTTCTCTCTCTTCAGCCCTGATTGAGTTATACCCTTTTGATTTGTTAATTAGGTGAATTTAACCTTAGAACTTAGTCAAATTAGGTTAGATATAGTGGATGATGGTGATGCCATCAGTTAATGAATATCTATTGATGCAGTTAAAATTTTATTCTATGAGTTGATGGTAATTATTGATGGTAATTATTTATTCTATGAGTTTCATGTGTATTCTTGAGTATTTTTAAATATGCATCATGTATACCTCAGATCAATTTTCTTTGATTTTCCTAGAGAATTTCATATCTTTGCAACGCTACTGGAGCTTGGCTTGTTATAGATAACACCTATAAGTAAGTGATCCTCCTCAGAAAAGCCTTTCTGAGTAAGTGTTGGGCTTGCATTATTGCTTCTTGGACTTCAACAATCATATCACTTAAAGCTTAAGAGCTTTTTGTGATGCTTTTTGTCTTAAAAATTATAAACAGATATATAGAGGTGAAACAAGGGAAGAAAAGTTGGAGTTGAATGCCTTTTTTTTCTGTAGAAACTATATTCACATGGATAAGGGATTATGATGGACTCCAACCTTCTTTGATTTGTCAAAATTCAAAATAAGTTCCTGATGGGTCGGCCCAAATAGGTTGTTAATATGATATTTTTATCGTTGAAATGTGTATAGTGGTTAACCTAATTCAGACCTAACCATCTCTTTACAAAATTTTTAACCTGGCCTAATTGATTTTATCTTGTCACTTTTAGGCCCAGGGTCGAACTCAGGGAAGTGGGGTTCAAGTCGAATTTCTACGTTTTCCTTAAAACGCGTCTCTTCCGTTCGTTTATTGTGTTTTTGGTATTTTTCTTATTTAGGTTTTTTTTTGGTAATCCTTGTTCTTGAGGCACACCCTCAAAATTGTGTCCTTGGCTTTTAGCCAAAACAGAGTTTCAAAACACGCCTTGCTACTTGCAAGACGGGGTACCTGCAAATCAAAGATTATCTTTTCACTTTTAGACCTTTTTTTTATCTTTTTACTAAGAAGGAAGCTAACAGATAGAAAGTAAATATAGTAGCTATAGATATATATTTATATGTAGTATATATATAAAGGGGTGGGGGTGGAGGTGACGATGGAGTGTAGCACTATGTCGAGTCAGTCGACGTCTAGAGAGACGTAACGAACACGACTAGGTGCCGCGTGGAGTGTGGATGGAGGATGGATGATGTATGGGACCACGCTTTTTTTGCACGTGTGTATCAGGAAATATCAGCAACTGGTGCAGATATTCCCGCGATACAGCGTATAGTAAATAACATGAAAATATATGTACATATGTATGTATATAAGTAAATATATCTATATATATATATATGTATAAGTATATATGTATAGATATATATAGATATATATGTATATATATATATAGGTGTATAGATATATATATATATATGTATATATATATGTATATAGATATTTATATATATATATGTATATAAGTATATATGTCTATATATATGTAAGTATATGTATAAGTATATAGATGTATATATAAGTAGATATATATATATATATATATTATATATATGTATATATATTATATATATATGTATGTATACATAACTATATAGATATACTATGTATATAAGTATATATATATAGATATATGTATGTATATATATATATATATATATATATGTATATATGTTACTATAAGTGTGTGTGTGTGTGTGTCGGTGAATGTGTGTGCGTCGGTGAATGTGTGTGTGTGTGTGTTGCTGTGAGTTAAATAAAAGAGAGAGAGGGAGAGAGAATACGTGAGAGAGAGAGAGAGAGCGCCAGACAGCGAGAGAGCGGGCGGCAGAGAGGGCGGACGCACGCGGGAGAGATCAGCAGAGAGAGAGAGCGGGCGAGAGAGCTGGTGATGGCGTGAGTTAAGACGTCTGCAGATGGCTGCCGACGTCTGATGGTCGCGGATGTAGGCGCGTCTTCCCGCGGAGAAGGTGAGGCGTTTGCAGGCCGGGTGCGAGGAAGGAGAGCGGGCGATGGCGTGCTCGGAGAGGGCGGCGGGGAGTCTGCAGTCGGTCGCGGAGGGTTGCAGAGGTTGGCAGGGGGCGGCAAGAGGGCCTGGCCGGCCGCTGCAGTGCGCGCAGCGGCCGGTCGCGGGTGCAATGCGGGGTGGATAGAACGGAGACGGAGGTGGGGAACGGGCCTGCAGGCACGTGCGGAGGGTTGCGCGCCTGCGGGGAAGGTTGCGGAGGAGGCGGGGGGTGCTGCTGCTGTTGCTGTCGCCGCGGTTTAGCTGCTGCTGCTGCTGCTTCAAGCTTTGGAGCTTGAAGCGGCAGCAATGGCGTGGAGACGAAAACGAAGAGAAAAGAAAACACCACGCCCACCGGCTCGTTGAAGAGCTGGGCGGTGGTGCTCCCACTGTGGTGGTGTGCACCACAGTGGGTTCTCCTGCTCGCCGGGTGCCTCCTCGACGGAGGGCCGACGTATGGGAGGGGAGAACGGTGGAGAGGAAGGTGGTGGCTGCGGGGTCTTTGCAGCAGCTGCGTCCCTTCTCGCGAGGAAGAAGCTGCAGCTTCTTATAGAGGAGGAGAGCATGGCGTGGAGCATGCGGGGAATGGGGGAGAATGGCAGCTGCAGGGAGAGGTGCGGGAAGGACAGCAGGGAGAGGCGTTGGTAGGGAGAAGCCGCATGGCGTTGCATGCAACTGCGGGAGGAGTTGCAGCCGCGGGAAGAAGAAAAAGATGAAAGTAAAAAATAGAGAAGGGACTTTTACAAAGAAACACTTGAGAAAAAATGTAAATATGCAAGCCATTTATTCCATTCTCTTCTCCTCTCAATTAAATGCATGCATGCAAGCATTTTTACAAATGCAACTACAGGATTATAATATACATAGTTAATGCTAGAAAATAGCACAAGAAGGCGTTATTATAGGCGTGTTTTGAGGTGCAAACAGTTCCTATACCATATTGTATTATACATACAGTATGAAATACCTATAATACTTTGAAATGCCTTATATTACTCTGAAATGCCTTATCATCTGATGCTAAAACTTGCATAATGATTCCAATTTTCCTTCATGCATTCACTATTTCCACATGTTCTTACAATTAACATGGTGAAATCTAGACCTGCTCTTCATTCTGATAGCATACCAAAATAGATGTGGTGTCACTGGGAATGCTTTATTTGGTTAGTTTCTAGTTTCACTTGAATTTTCATTTGTTGTATCAATTCAAACCAAACTCTGGGTCCAATGTTGCTAGAGAATCATGAGGTAGATATCAGTCTTTGTAGTTAGACTATTTTATTGTTTCTGTTATGAAGTGATTCAATAAATGGATTAGATGAAATGAGTGGACCATTCATCCCTTCCAATAGAATTTATTGTATTCTAAATTTTAGTTGATTTGGTTTCACATTTTAAGTTGCAGTTGATTTGGCTTCATTGACAACCTTATGGGTAGGAAAAAGGATTCCTTAGTACATGATATACTTTTCTGGTAAGCATTTAGTTGATGGTTCTTTTTTTTGGGTTACTCATCTTCTTGTGGAAGTAATTGAGTGAAATGATGTAATATAGCTAGAATAGGAGTTCAATGTGAACTTGGGATTTATATTTTGTGACATCTCCCCTTTTGGTTCCAAATTTTGTATGAACTTATAAACCATTGATGTAAACCTTTCGCAAGGGTTCTGTATATAAAGCAGGATGGCGAGGTGTACCTGCAGTAGTAGTATATTTTTATCCTTTTTGTAGTTGTGATTGTAGATGCCAGGGTGTACCCACCTTATTTTTTTAAAAAAAATTATATTCTTACGCAGGTCTCCTTTTACAGGTACATAAGTGAGTTGAGGATACATAAGGTTATCATAGTGAAGTTGTTGTATTACTTGTTAATTTATGTACAAATATTTAGAATGAGTGATTCATTTAGTCATCTCTTTTTTCAGGACTCCATTCTTTATTTTGATGGTATAATGAAGATATTCCAAATAATTATAGGAAGTAGAGCTAATAGGGTGCCTATTGTTCATGAGAATGATTTTGAGGATGAAGGCTATGATTATTGTTTACATTAGTAATAATATATTATGGATGACTTTTGTACACCTTGTTCTTGTAAGAACATGAATGTATATCTTTTTGTTGTAAAAACTTGAATGTTTTGAGTTAGAAAATGAATGAAGTACATTTTTTGTCCTAGTTGTGTCAATGTTGTCGTGATGAATGCTATTAATATTACAAGTACATCAATGGTCATAAACATTTAGAATAGGTATATGATTGTTGTAATGGTGCTATCATTAAAGATTTTTAAAAAAATTCCTTATCTTTGCCGTGAATTTTTAAAATAATTGATGGCATTAAAAGGTAAGTTTTTTAACGAATGAGAGGTTTTTGTCATCGCTTATTTGAAAAAGTGATGGCAAAAATATGTAAGACTAATATAGAATAAAAGGTATTTGCCATTGCTTATTTGAGAAAGCGATGGCAAAAATATTTTTACCATCGCTTGTATAAGCGATGGTGTTCTCGTTTAGATGATGACAAAACTCAAAAAATGGCACGTTAATGCGAGAAAAAGTGGCATACAAACCTCGTCAGTTATTTTATAAATGATAGGAAATACAAGTGCCATCGGTTATAAAAGGACGGCAAAAGATCCAATCCGTCCGCTGGGCAAACGATAACTCGACGTCAGATTTTCTTTACAACTGATGAGTAAATGAAACAACGTCACTACTTACACCATCACTTTATGGAGTTGGTTAAAATTGTTTTGCCACCGACTTGTAACCGATGGCAAATGTCAGGTGTGTTGTAGTGGAGATACCAATTTTAGGCCTCTAAGGCCTATTTGTGCTTAAAAATTCGAGCATTTGTTAAGATATGGACTATTCCTTAAGAGGTTGAGGGAGTTGAGAAGTTGATGTATTAAGTCTAAGGCGTAGGGACTATTCAACCTCTTTGTCTACCCTTTGTTTTGCGGGACTTGGTAATCTAAGCACCCACATCTCACACTGGTTTGGTTCAATGAGTTTAATGAAGAATAATTGCCAAAAAGTGTTCTGTTCTGAAAAAGAAAATGATTTCTCAAAGATCTGACTTAGGTGCGGATTGAAAACACAAGTTGATTAGAGGAGTTCCCTCCACTAAGAGGAGTAAATACTCCCCTTAAGGATGTGTTATAACATATCGTCTCCTAGGATACTTAAATATCCTATAGGGCCATGTAAGCGCCTTGTGCTATTCAGGTGCCATGGGTGGCATTATCCCGAAATGTCGATTGTTAGGGCCTGGATTAGCTATAGAATGCCCTAGGTGGCACTATCACGACGTGTCAATTGCCAAGGTTCTGGGGGTTGCCATAAGGAGTGCTATCCCGAAGCATCAATTTCCAAAGACCCTTCGAGGATTGATGATGGGGACAAGGAATCTGATACAGACCATGTTGAGGGCCAATCATAAAAAAATTACAAAAAAGAGAAAAATCTCAAAAATATATCCTTCTCTATATTGTGAAAAATACACTAGCAAGTTGAACTTGGACCTTGCTACATGAACGCATGGGTGCTTTAACCGCTAGGGTTATCGAACCTTTAGGCAGATTCTAGGGCCTTGAAACATTTGTTACAAACCCAAGGCTAAAGCTGTTCAGGTTCGTATCTTGGCCGGTACTTGAGTACCTTAAGGGTAGAGTTGGTATTTCAAACAAGTCTCTAGAGGTGTGGCACGATAAGTGATAAATGCCAATTTCTCATCATTCTTATGCCCTAAAACAAACCTAGCTCTCAGGATTTTAGCATCGCAAATGGGTTTTTGGGCAGCATTTAGGCATCAGTTAGGTTAGGCATGCATTGCATATTTTGTTATGTTTTAGACACGTTTATTTGAGTGTTAATGATGAACAGATAATCAGATCCCTAAAACCCAGGCACTCAAGAAGGTAACTAATGAAGAGGAAGCTCATTCCAGCTGGGACCCAGCCAAATCCAACTCATCATAGCTGGATACCAGCTCACTTGAGTTAAGGTTAGCTCCATTAAGCTCCATTCAGCTCATCTTAGTAGAATGGTAGCTTAAGATAGCTCATCTTAGCTCACCCTAACTCAAGTTAGCTTAGATCTTGCGCAACTTAGTTGAGTCTAGCTCACCTTAGCTCCAATCAGTTCACTTGGAGCTCTAGCTAGCATAGCTAAGTTGACTGGAGTCCACCTTAGGTCAGGTCTAGCTACTTCTAGCTCCACTCAATTCAAGTCAGTTGAAGATGACTTCATACAGCTCAGGCCAGCTCAAGTCTAGCTCCTGGGGACTCCACTTAGCTCAACCTAGTTGAGTTAAGCTACCTTAGCTACTCCAGCTAACTAGGTCCTCCCCAGAAAAATCAAACCTAGCTCACCTCAGCATATTTTAGCAGAAGCTAGCTTACTTTAGCTTGGTTTAGCAGCTACCAAAGAACTAGTAAGCTAAGCCAGCTAAAGTAGCTCCCTGCAACTCCCTTCAACAGCTACTAACTCCAGTTTAGCTCCAGACATTCTTTTAGGGTTAGCTCCATTACGCTCCATTCATCTCATCTTAGCTGAATGGTAGCTCAGGATAGCTCATCTTAGCTCACCCTAGCTCAAGTTAGCTCAAATCCTGCTCAACTTAGTTAAGTCTAGCTCAACTTATCTCCAATCAGTTCACTGGGATCTCTAGCTAGCTCAGCTAAGTTTAATGGAGTCCACCTCAACTTAGGTCCAGCTACTTCTAGCTCCACTCAACTCAAGTCAGCTGAAGATGACTTCATACAGCTCAGGTTAGCTGTTACGACCCGATTCCGAAATCCTTACGAGACACGAGAATTGGACCGACTTGACTGATCCCAAGACCCAGTCGTCCGACGAGAAAGTAACCAAAAGAGCAGTAAAATAAACCACATTCACCATGTATATAACTAGCAGTAACAAAATACAGCAGTAAAGAAAAGAACTACTACAGTATACACTAGCACAACAGTAAAGAAATAAACAAGTACATAAACATGATGCTTACAATAAAAGAGTATAATGGTAACAGAAAATACTCACTACAACAGAAGGAAAGGTACAGTGGGTACTACACAAGTAAAACTACTGGGCTCTACTAGGCCCAGCACCCTTTGCAGCCGCCGACTCTGGCTGCTCAACACCTGGTTCTGAAAAGGTGACAAAGGTGACACGTCAGCGAAATGCTGAGTAGAGTGGCAACCAAAAGCTAAGAAAAACAATAAGGTGGACAGTAGCTGTTATATTTTTAATCTCTTTCTTTACTTTTCCATTTACTCATTATTGAATTATTCCTCAGATCTTTCTCTTGATCTTGAATGTTCCTCATGGGAACGATCTTGATTGCAGTCTTTTCCGAAAAGTAGAAGTAACACGTGGTGCTCCCCTGGTCGGGAGAGTCCCCCGTGGTGGTCCTACCCTCAGTCAACCACCCCAAGGTCGTTGACAGACGTAACGGTGACTACGGCACGCGCGATAAGCTCACGGGTAGCTACCCCGCACTGGCACGCGATCAGTCATTTCCGTTAACGGGTGCGCCCCAAAGCACAGCACGGAACCAGTATAGGGCAGAGCCCTCTCAATAATAGGGGTCCTACCCCTCCACAGTCCGCGCACCCTCGCCTGACTACCCTGGTTTGCCCAGTGGGCCTAACAAGTAGGTGTAGGAGGGCTAGCAGAACCTCGGGGCCCGTGGGGTGGCTAGTGCTCTCCCTACACTAGTAGCTCTCCTCGGTACTGTGTACACGAGGGCCAAAAGTCGGTACAAAGTGGCCAGACCTAACCTCGGGTCCCTGGGGCGACTAGCTCCACTCTGCACTAACCAAGGGGACAGTCGCTCTCCTTGGTACTCCGTACTCAAGGGCCAGCTCACTTCCCCAATTCTATTCCATTCACTTCTCAGGAGCTCTACTCCTAATTCCCCGTAGGGTTCATGTTCATTTTTCTTTAACTCAACCAATTTAGGTTTCATCATTTCATCTTTACATTCATATAGCCCATGTTCTCAACAGTAATTATCCATTCATAACCGGGCAACTGTTAACCAATTACAGGCAGTTATCGTTTTCCTTTCTACTTTTCCAAGGCTGTAATATGTATATTCAATCTAGTTTTCCAGTCCTAGGATTCATGCCATATCCTAGGATCTATCATTCAATCTAGTTTTTCAGTCCTAGGATTCATGCCATACCCTAGGATCTATCATTCAATCTAGTTTTTCAGTCCTAGGATTCATGCAATACCCTAGAATCTACTAATTATTTCACAAGTGCATAATTTTTGATAAATAATTAAAGGGGCCACCTTACCTGCAAAACCGGGAGTACTGGGGATGTGATCGGCAAGCCTGCGCGCCTCCGCAACCCCCAGAGCCACAACGAAATGGGGTCCTAACACAAGGATCAATTATAAGGAGTTACTCAAAATAGGATACAATTACTGTAAATAGGTAGAGGAACTAAATCTGAGAAGAACAAAACTTGAAATGCGGAAAACAGACTTCGAACAGACCCTAAACAGGTCAAAACTGACAAGTCTGCCCAAAATCAGATGTCTGGAACATCTTCCAGACGTCTTAAACGATGGCTCAAGTCATACCTTGATCCTGCGTGGTCCTTCAGATGTACAGAATCTCACTGAACCGTCTGGACTTAGTTTCCAGACGTCTGATTGTCACTCCGAACGTTTGGAAACCCTCTTCGTCGTCTAGTGCTGTGCCCAGACATCCGATCTGTGTGGGAGGGCATGCCCTTGCACCTTCTCGAATGAGATCTGCACACATATGCGACCATCCTCAACACGGAACGAAGCAGAACCCTTCGGCGGAACGGCTACATGGCCGTACACGCGAAAGAAGAAGGAAAAATATCGTACCTTTCAAACGTCTGGACCTTCCTCCAGACGTTTCTCGCGTCATCTGGACATATGTCCAGACGTCTGATTCTGGGAAATTTTCCCAGAATCAGGACCTCCTCGCCCTCCGCCTGCAGTGCACGGCCGTGCCGCGTCGTGTTCGCCTGCTGCCTGAGCTGCAGTAGCTCCTCCCCAGCACCACGCTCCAGCTGCGCACCCGCCGGCCGGCCTTGGTTGCTATGGTGAGCTCGCACCCTCGCGATCTAGCTCTCTCCCTCTCGCAGCAAGCCCTCCTCCCCACGCACTCATGGTAGCAGCTACTGCTGCCCTCGCCCTCTCACTCTCTCGCTAACAGGAAGAAGAATAAGAGAAGGCGGTGGAGTGAGGGTGAGGGAGAGGAGAGGGGGGGTATTTGAAGGCTGCCGTGGGGAGAGAGAGAAAAAGATGACTGCGCCTGTAGGGAGGAAGGAAAGAGAAGAAAGGAGTGCGGCGGTTCAGTCTACGCGCGCATGCGCGCAGACACGAACCCGTACGCCGAAAAAATTAAATTCCTGACATCTGGACCGATTCCCAGACGTCTTAAATGATGTTTGATGTCGGGGTCATAATAACATAACAAACTCAAAGGAAGTTTCATCCCTGAAACTTGGTCTAACTAGGGTGCGGAAAAGAGCGATATATGATAACAAACTCAAAGAGGACAGAAGCCGGTCCGAAAAGACATACCCACAAAAATCTCCGGGTACCGCTCCTGCATCGCCGCCTCAGGCTCCCAGGTAGCCTCCTCGTATCGCTGGCTCCTCCACAAAACCTTCACCAAGGGTACTTGCTTCTGTCTCAGACTGTGGACGGCTCTGTTGAGAATCTGCACTAGCCGCTCGGGGTAGGTCAGGTCGTCGCTCACCTCGACGCTCTCGTGGCTCAGGACGTGACTGGGATCGGTGACGTACTTCCTTAGGTTGGACACGTGGAACTCGTCGTGCACACCAGAAAGCTGGGGAGGAAGGGCAAGCCTGTAAGCAACGGGTCCAACCCGCTCCACGACCTCAAAGGGTCCCACGAACCTCGACGCGAGCTTTCCTCTCACCCCAAACCGTTGCAGGCCCTTCATGGGCGAAACGTGAAGGAAGACGTGGTCCCCAACCTCAAACTGCACCTCTCTGCGTTTCTGATCTGCATAGCTCTTCTGTCTGCTCCTGACAGTGCAGAGTCGCCTGTGAATCTGCTCGACCACCTCCTGACTCTGCCGGATCAGCCTAAGGCCAACCTCCCACTTGGTCCCCACCTCAACCCAACTCAAGGGTGCTGTACACCTCCGTCCATACAGAGCCTCGTAGGGTGCCATGCCGATGCTCGAGTGATAACTATTATTATATGCAAACTCTGCCAGGGCCAAGTGCTCCTCCCAAGAGCCCCTCCAGCCCAGTACACAAGCACGCAAAAGGTCCTCAAGTGTCTGTATCGTGCGCTCAGACTGTCCGTCCGTCTGGGGGTGGTAAGCTGTACTGAACCTCAACCGCATCCCCAGGGCCTGCTGAAACTCAGCCCAAAACTGGGACGTAAAGTGGGTATCCTGATTAGATACGATCTCCTACGGAACTCCGTGTAGACGTACCACGTCACGGATATACCTCTCTACCAACTGTGCTGGTCCCAAGGTGACTCGGATCGGCAAGAAACGCGCCGTCTTCGTCAATTTGTCAACGATTACCCAGACTGTGTCGTGTCCTCGCTGGGTAACAGGTAAGCCCACTACCAAGTCCATGGTGATGCTCTCCCACTTCCACTCTGGCACCGGAAGTGGCTGTAGCGGCCCTGCAGGCTTCTGATGCTCAGCTTTCACCTGCTGGCACATTAAACACTGCTGCACGAATTCACCTACATCCCGCTTCATTCCCCTCCACCAAAAGTCATGTTTGAAGTCATGATACATCTTCGTGTTTTCGGGATGTATGATGAATCTGGAACTGTGTGCCTCAGTCAAGAGCTCTCTCAACAGCTCCTTGTCTTTGGGCATGCACGGACGACCCCTCTTGCACAGCACCTGGTTTGTAAAAGAGAAGTCCCCAGGGTTTCTTGACAGTACTCTGTCATGCAAGGACTGCAAGTACGGGTCGGCCATCTGTCCTGTGATGATGCGATCTATCAGCTCTGGCCTCGTCTGTCGCATCACAGTCACTGTCCCATAGTTCCCCCGTAACTCTAGGGGTCGCCAACTATCCATCTCCTCCAAGAGGCTCCAACTCTTCACCTGTAAACTGGCTAAGTGTGCGAACGCCTTCCGACTCAAGGCGTCAGCCACCACGTTGGCCTTTCCCGGGTGGTAGGAAATGCTGCAGTCATAGTCCTTCAGGAGCTCCAACCAACATCTCTGTCTCATGTTGAGCTCCTTCTGATCAAACAGGTATCTGAGGCTCTTATGATTTATGAAAATCTCGAAGGTCTCACCGTACAAGTAGTGTCTCCAGGTCTTCAGCACGAAGACGACAACTGTCAGCTCCAAGTCGTGGGTAGGGTAGCTATGCTCATGGGGCTTTAGTTGCCGTGAAGCATAAGCGACAACGTGACCCCTCTACATGAGCACACCCCTTAACCCCTGCAAAGAGGCATCCGTGTACACAACGAACCCACCACTACTGTCTAGGATGGTGAGCACGGAAACCGAAGTGAGCCTCTCCTTCAGCTCCTGAAAACACGCCTCATAGGCGTCTGTCCAAGTAAAGGGCATGTCCTTCCAGGTCAACTGTGTCATAGGATGTGCAATCTGTGAAAACCCCTGATAAATCTCCTGTAGTAGCCTACCAGTCCCAAGAAATTGCGAATCTCAGTAACTGTACGCAGTGTCTCCCACCTGAGCACTGCCTCGACCTTGGCTGGGTCCACAGCCAAGCCATCCCCAGAGATCACATGACCTAAGAAAGTCACCTCCCTCAACCAGAACTCACACTTGCTGTATTTGGCATACAGCCTACGTCGTCTCGGTGTGTCCAAAACCATCCGTATGTGTTGTCCGTGTTG